>CM026074.1:18107500-20547500 GCA_014839685.1 Anableps anableps
TCCACATGTGTGACCGGCTGGCCAGGCTAACGACAAGGCTGAACACTACAGTATGCAGGGAGATCAGATTACTGAACGATTAGCTGTGGCCTCCTATCCGTGGCCCAGGGAAATGATTTTCCACTGTCATAATTCCCTAGACTGAATTACGCAGGCCAGTGACTCACAGATACTCCATACTATGGGCCAGAGTACAGCGTGGCATAACTGTTGCTCTCTGGAGAAGGGGAGATGTGCGCTGCCGTTGTTGCACCAGAGAACAAAGTAGTTTTCATTGTGATCCTCTGTTAGCAGATGAGCAACGGTACATTTTAGAGCAGCAACTAATCATAGAGCGGTATGAGATTCTCACTGCGTCACAACTTTGTGTGAAAACACCATAAAATATTCTTCTGATATGTACACAAAGGTAAAAACAGAAATGTATAACATGATCTGATTAAATGCATTTGAAACATAAAAGCAACAATTATTCATGCTGTTACTCAGAGATGCACCGTTCAGAATTCTGTGGCCAATTTCCAGTGTTCCGGTTTTTGTAAAGGTTTGACCTGCTGTTGCAGACTTTGTCAGATTCTCCAGCTATAATAAAAAAATTTGCATTTAGAATATTTTTTTCCCCAAGCCTTCGTGCTGTGAGTGCTCATAAATTATTTGCGTTAGCAGCAAAGGCATTCTCACACTGTGTATTGCTGAAATACGATTTATTATGACAGTGGTTGTTGAGTTGACTTGTTAAACTGGCTTTGGCATCTAATGGTACTGATTATTTCAGTTTCGATTGTTAAAACAGTCTATGTGTATATATATACAGGAAAAGCCAGCTCCTTATCGCCAAACACAGCAAGTTTTCTGGACTCTCTATAGCCTTCCTGTTATCTGCCCAAAAGTCCTGCTCACTCTCTCTCATCCTGAATAAACTGAACTTCTCATCATGTTTTAGAAGATTCTTTCCTTTTAAAGAGCTTCTTGCATCTTTCAAAGGAAGCACCCTTTGAAAACAACTTACCACTTTAAGTTTAGGAATGGGGATTGCTCCTTCAGTTTCCATGGATTTCCAGGTTTTTACAATCAGAAATATTTTCAAAGGACCAAACTTGTTTATCTTGTAGCAGTTTTTTGCCCCCCTGCCAGCTAACTGGCAGTGCTCAACAAGACGTGGGGCAGCAGGGGGGACAATGTGGTACTCTGTGCTCTATTCATCTGGTGAAAACTCTGGCCACTCCAGATGTTTTTGTGGCATCATATTAAAAGGAATTTTTAAACCAAAATAATGGCAGAATGTAAAATTTTTGCAGCTTTGCTGTAACATCAAGGATGCAGAAGGCGAGAAAAAAAAAAAAAAAAAAAAAAAAAAAGCTGGGCAGTGAGGCAGATTAAATCTAGCTGGCCTGTGGTGTCATTTTGGTGAATGGAAACAGACAGAAAGATGTGTGGCTTTTGACAGGATAGCTCTTGGAGATGGGACCATGTTTCCAAGGTGCATATTTCCCCCCCTCTCACCCCCTGAAGCAGGAATCTGATACATTCCATGGGCTCCTGTATCCAGACCAATAATGGTGACTGAGGTGTAGCGTTTCATCAGGTGCCACATGACTGGAGCTTAAGTGCTGGGAAAGTAAGCACTATGTCATGAGGCTCACAGTTGGCCAGCTCTGCTTACTTCACACATCAGGAAATGTGCCAGGAGAGGTTATGGGAGATATGGATTAATGTTTGTCAGGAGAGGACCTGGTGAATACAGCAGCTCAGCTTATCGCATCCATTCCCCCTCAGCATTGATAGGTGCATTATGTCAGCCATTAAGGTGCTGTATTTTCAATGTTTCTTTACCACATTAGCCTCCATTTTGTTTTAATGGGGCCCTTGGTGGCAGCCACATTGATCCATAATTCTCCAGCCAATGATGTCTGCTGAATAACTAAAAGGAGCCACATCACTACAATTTATAACTTCACCTGGTTTTAAGTCACCATTTCACATATAACTGTGCTTTGAGCAGAGTTTTCTTTGCTCTCAAGCCCTCGAGCAAAAGGCTATTTTTGCAGCGAGACAGAAAAAAAAAAAAAAAAAAAAACGCCCCATTTTATTTAGCGGTCAAAAAAACAAGCTGTTGGGTGTTAATGGACTTCACCTCAGCCATTCCAACAGACCCTCGGGCTACTGCGCGTTCATGAGCTCGGCTAGGGAGCTCTCGGCTGTGAGCCCTGTTAATGAAGCCATTTTCAGAGATGGAGAGATGCGGTAATGGGAACACACCACTCCACTGCAGGATATTCTAACCCCGTCCTCATAGTAAGTGCCATCATTCAATGGATCCGATTAGATTCTTTTTTTTCTCCTTTGTCCGTTTAGCAGTTTGGAAAGGCCTTTTTTCAGATCCAGAGTCGGAGATGTTTATCTGAGAGATGGTTGTGTGAAGCATGAAGATCTGCCTCGCTCTTATTTTGGCGAGCATTAAACAAGTCGTATTTTGGGTGCAAATTTTCCACTACAAGGGAAAGTGAGCTTTCATAATGATGTTCTAGCAATGGATGAGCAAATATTTTCTTGCATTGCGTGTTGGACTTGAACCTTGTATTATTGGACCTAAAGTTCAGTGAACTGAACATGGAGAGGAGATAGGTGGAGGGGCCTTTTGTATGTTTATACAGTTGTCTGGTGGCTCTGGCTGAGTGCAAATACCACACATGTGTTCTTACCCTAGCTTCAAACTGTGTGCAACCCTTTCTGTCCATGCCTCAAGCTGAATGCAGTGTTGTTGGAAAAGCACACACTGAAAAATGTGACACTGCATGCGCAAGGTCAAAGTTTAAAAACAAGTCAGTTTTAACTGAATTAAAGTAATCTAAGTATAGCTTTTAATTTTATTAAACTGGATCCACCAATCAGCTGGCAACCAATTAAAGTTGATAATCACCATTATGGCTATTCTTTGCTACAGACAGTTGTTAAAATTACAAAAAGTAAAGATGTAATTAAAAATGGGTCGACAACTAAAACCAGATGAGTTTACAGTCTGACAGGCTCTTTTTCCGATTGGTGAATACACCATACATATGCACTTCCTGGTCACTCTGACAACGCTCTTCAGTGTGAAAGCTGTTACTGAGAGGAGGAAAAGACTCAGTTATCTGTTTCAGGTGTTTTTAAAAATAAAACTTTATGTAAAAGGAAAATATTTTCTGACATTAATACTTTCAGTTCTTGAAAAGAGAGCAAGACTTTCCACAGAAAACAGATCAGGGCAGAGCAAAGGAGGTCTGTTTGAGCCTTTTGAGCTTTCTGCCTCTGTCAGTGATGAAGAACGTTTGGTTTGAAACTTTTGCCAGCCTTTTTGAAATCTCAGAATTAAAGAATCTACATCCTCTTAGCAGATACACATGAAAAGTGTTGTTTTAGTAATTCTAGCATGCTGTGGTAATTTCCAACATAAAATGGTTTCCAGTTTTAAATTTCAAATGTCAATAATTTTGTCTTGTTTGAAAAACAAATCTGTAAAACCTGGGAGACAAGGAATTTGAAATTGCAGCTGCTTCCTTGTTATTTCATATTGGTGCTCTTTTTAACGCTTTAGGTGTCCCAGACAATTAGTTCATGAGTTAGGCCTCTTGTATTCAGAAAAAAATCAGAAAAGATCAAAGGCACATTGTGAAGAATGTGATAAAATATTTAAAATGCTTTTATTTTACATGGTACTTTGAATAAAATCAATCCTGGGCATATTGTGTCCAAGCTTGGACTTCATCAGGGTGATTATCCGCTGCGACCTTTGTTCCTACTCTGTTACACCTTAAGAAGCTTACCAGATAATCAACCCTTCACTAAATATCACATTTGATTATGGTGTGGAGAAAAAAACAAAACAAACCCCTCCCCACATGAAATCTAAAAAAGGGAACGAAAAGAGAAATTAAAGCCCTGCAAGTAAAACCCCGTGTCTGTTCTCTCACTCATGCAGGGTGAAGTCAGCTTTGCTCCTGATAAAAATGAATATCAACTGCTCATGGCAGGAAGACTTGCATCTTATATTGTAGTTCCTTAAAGGCGAATCAGAATCAGTTAAAGCTGTTATTGTCGGATGCAAAGAGAAAGAATCTATATTGGCCAGGAAAAGCTTGATTGATGCAGTTATAAATCTGTGTGGCAGTTCTTTTGTGTTTTTGCTTTATAGTGTTTTTTTTTTGTTTTGTTTTATTCCTGAACAGACTCCACTTGGTTGATGTGAAATACAGATGTTTTATTTAAAGGGAAAAAAAACTGGTTCACTTTTTGGCTGGACTGTTCATTTGTAGAGTATACCAAAGGATTTTTTTAGATGAAATATTTTAAAGTAAGAGGAAATAAATCCTGTGACGTGCTCCATATTTAGAGGTTCTCTACTAGGAACCTGAAAAAAAAGTGGTGTCTCAAAATTCCACAAAGAAACAAAAGGTGCAAAAAAAAAATACAGTTTCTATTTGAGGAAGTTCAACATTTATGGTTTAATCAATGAAGAAAACTTATAAAGAAAATTACCAGCACTTCTTGTTGTGGTATTCATGTTTACATTTCTTTATCAATAAACATAATAGATTTTTCCCACTTTATCCAATGGCTCGTAATGAGGCTGAAGCTCCTGTACACCCAGAAGTGCTTTATCACACTCTGTGATAAAGCACTTCGTAACCTCCGTGTTTTTAATGGATTAGGTCAAACATTATCCTTAGAGATTAAACAGCACCACAAAATGCAGCCGCTGAATTTAACTTGTTTTAATCTCTAATAGCTTCTGAAGTATGATTCATTTCGTGTTTGTAAAGCTATAGGATTCAAGAACTTTTATTAGGTGTACCTACTTTATTGAGAAGCAAGTATGCGACCAGTCTTCCTATTTTGCAGTTTTGGATTGTTTGACTGTTTTATCCTGAGGCTTTAAAGAGCTCTCTGATATGAACTGATGCTGTCTTGATGGAAATTGATGTTCAGTGTTTACCTGGCAGTTTGTTCGCAGTGAGAAAGCCAGGAGCGAACGCCTACACAAAGGTCAAGCAGGGGTTTCGGATTTCCTTTGTCAGCCTGCGATGACAGAAACTGATTGTCTGCAGGACAACTGCACTTGTTTAAAAAGAGGCATGTCTCTGACCTCATTCAGTTTCTCATCTGTGAGCGTTTTACGGTCCCACCAGGGCTGTAAATATGGAGCTGAATTTTTCTCGTTCGCCCTTCTCTTCCTCTTTCGACTGCCTCTTTGGGCCAAAGCACCAGCGAGCTGGTGGATGTCCAGTCGGCTCCTTTGTCTGAGCGAGGTTGGTTTGTGAACAGTGAAGTCATTCTGGGATACAAAAGGACAGTAGTACATATGAACAGCTCAGCCTTCAATCTAACCTAATTGTTGTGTTGCAAAGATAAGTGCTTGGCCAGAGATATGGATCATCTCCATTTTAGATTAGAATGTTTCATGGGCAAATGGACCTAAGCTGATGACATACCCACTTTCAAGCTTGAGTCACTGGGGTGGAAAGAAGAGCAATGCTGCAGACCCCAGGACGGAGGTTCTGGCAGCTTCAAGCACACCCCTCCAGTGAGCTGCGACAATGCTGTCTCATCCATCCTGGGTGGTACCGATGTGTGTGCGCTAATGTTTGTGCGGTGCTTGTCCCTGTCTCTGCAGGACAGGTGCTGGCAACCTGGAGGTCAGCACAGGCACAGATGGGGCGGAAGGAAGGCTGGAGACTTTGAACGACAGCAGGATGTATAAGAGTTGCTTTGCCAGGTTTTGAACAGTTTTATTCAGAGGGGGCAGCTACAAGTGGGGTCTGTTGTGACAGTCGGGTGGTTCGAAAGCCGGCTGTTTCGAGCGGAAGAACCCAACAGCAGAACCATTCCACCCTTACAGAGGAGTTCTTGGGCCGTGCAAAGCTTAACTAGAGGAACTTCAGTGAGCAGTACAAGCCTTTAAGCACAAACAGCAGTCTACCCCCTCTGTGCAGTGTTAAGTGGCCGGATATAAGTGGTGAATGGAACACAGGTGTCTGGACCAGGCTGTGTGAGCCCAGCCAAAGGTCTGTGTTTGTTTTCTCTTGGTAATGGCCCCCCAACTCTCAGCTGCAGCTCAATCCGGGCTTATTGGATCTCAATGGGCTGAGGTGAAGCTGTGGAAGTGATTCAGAAATCTGATAAACAAATTCATTTTGGTATCCCACAACCCAGCTCTGTGGCTATTAGGGGTGGGTAATTATTGTTACAGGGGGGGAAAAAAATATGATGGTGATATTTAAAGACTCAAGGATTAGACTTCCATGTGTAGATTTTTTTTTTACCAAAACCAGTTTTAGATGTCTTTTTAAAAAAAAAAAAAAAAAAAAAAAAAAAAAAAGCTTAAGAACTATGAGAAAGTGGCTGCACAGTGTCAGAATTGGTAGCGCTGTTGTCTTGCCTCTTGTCCAATGACCACTGCAGATAGGCACCAGCAACTGTGCAGCTCTATTCTCTAGTCTAAACTTGACACTGAAATTCATTTTAATATCTCACAACACACTACTATAGTGATAGCGGGTTTTTTTTTTTTTTTTTTTTTTAGATGTAACATTCCTCTTTCTTCTTTTCTTCTTCTTTTCTTTATTCGGCTTTGCTGCTCATCTATCACAGTAAAGCAGCCTTTTGAAGTTGGAAAGACTGTGGCTTTACTGTTTTAGTTCTCCGAGTGCATGCATGACAGGTAGTGAAAAGCCAGAGGCGAGTAATGGGACTCGAATATAATCCCCAACTGTCTCTATAGTCAACGCCCTTGCTTCGTTCTTTTCTCTCCAACAGTGGCCTCTGTGCCAACGTCCATCCACTAAGCTCCTCTTTGTCAACTAACAGCCCGAAGGTGCGCTGTGGGGTTTGAAGAACCAACACAGCTCCATCCTGCGCCTCCCCTCCTGGGAGAGCAACAGGGTGAAGTAATGGATTGTTACCCCCCCCCCTCCCCAGCTACCTCTTAGATTGGTCGTTGCATTGTGAGAAGCGGTGACTATCCTCCACGCTGATGTGATTGTTTGAATAACCTCATGGCCTCCTCCAGATGGCCGGGCCTCAGAGCCGGTTTATGATAACCACGCAGTTAATATCTGGCCTCCATAACCGTCCTCCTAGTTATTTACCCCTCCTCCTCCCTTCAAACTCCGCTCTCAGCCACCCTCTGCGCCATTGTCTCCAAGTGCCCCTGTTTTTATTTCTCTATTTCGCTCAACTTTTTCCTTTCTTTTAAATTCCAGAATCTATTTCTTTTCGGGGCCCCCCAGGCATAGTGGGTGATAGCTAGAGACAGTGTAGCAAATTAAATTTCGTCTCACCCCCTCCCTATTTTCTTTCACTCCCCATGGACTTTGGCACGATGGATCAGTGGAAGGAGAACGGGAGTGTGCAAAGATAGAGGAAAAAGCCCATTTCCAGTGCATTACTGTCTCATTCCTCAGGGTCTACAGTGGAGCTGCACCAACACTTCTATTGCTTTTCTCTCCCTCTTTAATTTTCCTTTACTAGCTCTATCTCGCTGCTGCTGTTCTTCACATGCGGCCCTAACCTGAAGGTCTCTGCGTACTCGCTACCACTGCCAGCACACAGTCTGACCCACTTTATTAGTTTGGCTCTAGTGAATCATTAATCGAGGTTATCTAACTGTTCCTGTAATGATTCTGCAGCGACTCCCGAGTCAGCCACTCTGTGTTCTTAACCAGTCAAGCTGTACCCCCCCATGCTTCTCCCTCTACAGATTTGTACTCCATCATAATATCTTGCTGGAAAAAGAAAAAAAAAAAAAAAAAAAGCATTGTTCCTCATGCTAGACTATATGTTTAATAGGTGTGCCGTGCACTGTAATATGTCATTGTGTCAGAGCACAATACGAGGACTAAGTGCCCTGAATGCAAATTAATCTTGCGGGATGGCAGCGGCTGAATGGAGTGTGGTTTTTTTGGGGACGATGTGGAGAGAGAGAAGGGAGGGACAGAAGGAGGGCTAATAGTGGCGACAGGGAAGCGAGGGAGAGAAAAGAGCATGTGAGGATGAGGAGGAGGTGGATGGAGGAGGGAGGGTGATGTGTGGGATGTAGTCATGCCAGGCCCATTCATCATGCAGTGCCTGCTGGGATGCGCTGGGGTCAGTCCCGCACAACACAATTACAGCCTGTTCTGGTGTGTTGTGCTCGGCACCGCTGGGTTCTGACTGTGTTCTGTTGCCTTTGTCAGGGGTTTCTCTCTTCTAGCTCTCTTGTTTCCCCATTTGCATGTTTTCTTCCCTGCTCTATTTTGTTTGCGACCATTATTCTACCTTCGCATATTTTTCTGAGCTCAAGTTATTGCCGAAGCATGTCTTCGAACCAAACATCTCAATTTGTCTCACGTTTGTTTTTGTTTTCGGTCCTTTATGCTCTTCGTCCTTCATTGCTTTACGAAGAAGGTTTTCCTTTTCTTTTAGCTCAAGTGCTTCCTGCAACTTCCACCATGCAATACTTGGTTCTCTTTGATCCACAGCCACAACCTTGTGATTTATGCATTACACGGGCTCTGGTTATGGAGGTTTGAGATACTTGTAAGTATGTTGTTTATCCTTCCTGTCTGACAATCCTTTACAAATCCACAGATGTTTCCAGAATGCTGTACTTGTCTGCTTTGCGCTTTAATGTCAGTTGACAGCGTATCCCAATCATGAGGATATCTTTCCTTTCCCCTTCCATATCTGTTCTGAGTGCAGTGAAAGATTTTGCTTTTGCTGGTAGCCTTCAGGTGGTCTGGAGGTCTGAATGAGAGCATCCCAGAAGGGTCCAAGTAAAAAAATAAAAATCTTGAAGGCTGTTTTATACAGCTTTGTTAACGCTGTGTGGAGCAGAACTTTGTTTTACTGCACTGTCAGCCTTCGTTTGCTGAAAACAAAAGCAGAAAAGAGCAGAGATTTGGTCTGACAGGTAGCTCATCTGGATGCATTTTAAAGCATGTCTGTACATATTTGGTTATATAATAGAGTCTTGTGTTCATTCAGATTTTTACTCATGACTGGTTAGTTTTGAGGGCTTGCTTTAGCTTCAGCTAAAAGATTTCAGGTTAATAATTCTATCGCTGATGCTCTTTCAATTCCCAGTACTGTTTCCCAGCTGGCCTATAGTGGCTTTTGCTCCAGCTTAGAATCACGCAAAGCAAGAAAATGCTGGAAAAATTATATACCGATATAAACATATATGACTTTAGACTAGATATACACTGATCAAATATGATAATGATTTTTTTATTTTATTTATTTTTTTTTTTTTAGCAAATTCAATTTTTCTTTCTTCACAAGTTGAGAATGTAACTGCTTTAACAATGAGATGTTTTTGCAGATAAAACAATTTTCCTCAGAACAGCCCAAGGATAGAGAGCTGTCTCTGCAACACTAATTTACTGCGACAGTAAAACCCTCCAGGTTGTGGAACAGAGGGATCTGTGCAAATAAAACCCAGCAAAAAGAGTTCTAGTAAATCTCCTTTTCTCACCAACATTTTTTGTACTATAGACGTGCACCAGTTTTTTTTTTTTCCTCTCTACAAGTGTCGTTCATAATAATGTCTGTTTAAAATCATAATTTAAAAGGAAAAAAAGGTCTGATTTTTACAGGAGCCTGAAGAATCCTTTCTGTAATCAATCATTATGTATATTAGAAGCAGAAGGAACGTCATACCTTGTGTGAGAGCAGTCAATGTTACATACTTCTGGACTTTATCATGATTTCAATGTTTTGAAAATAACAGCACAATGATTATAGTACAGATCTTATATTAGCAGTTTAGATTGTGTATTTCCTAAAAAAAAAAAAAAAATATATATGTCCCAGTACCTACCTTTACTGGGAGATTCCATGAATACTACAAACATTTCCACATCCAGTATGTCCCATTGGACTCCATCACAGCTGTTTGTACCAGTGTGTAGCATGTTACTGCGCTTCAGTGTGTGAGTCTATCGCCACAGTCTGCTGAAGTTTTGCACAGAACTTCTGTGACGTTTGTTGAACAGCTGTAGGGATGAAACTATTCACAAGATACCTCGGATCCTGTTTGGATTCTCAGCCTTATGTGTAATTAAATTGGCATGAAATTACAAAAGCCTCACTTTGGGGATGTCTTCACTGACTTAGAAGAAACAACCTTGTTTTACTATAAAGCTGTGAAGTGTAAAAAAATGTATTTTATTTTTGTTGTTTTTTCAGGCATTTGATACAGAGCATAAACTGTAAGCACATGTGGCCCAGATGTGCTTTTTTTGAATGAAAGACAAAGTACCCAAAGTTTCCAGTGGTAAAGTCGGTCCCAGAAATTCATTGGGTGGTGGTTTGGCAGATGAGAACTAATAGGAAGCCCAAAGATTGAAAGAATGGCAAAATGGGGCCAAAATATGCAAGGCAACTGAGCATCTGGAAGCATTTTGAAACTATGGATTGTCTTCAGCAGGATCCATGTCAAACTACATTAATGCCTCTCATTTCTGACTTTTTTTTTTTTTTTTTTTTTTGGGGGGGTGGGGGTGGGGGTTGTCCTCCTCCTTAGAACATGGGAAAGTCCTTGACCATCCAGTCTAAAAAATTTTTAATTGTAAAAATTTATGAAAAGCTCATCATTGAGTCTTACTAGTAGTTGTCAACCTTTAAACCTGATTGGGTCGTAGGGTTGGGCTGTATCCATTTTTCTAAAAGCTGTTAAAAGTACTGTTAAAGTACTACAACAGTGTATTATTTAATAACTGCCTGATTGTTACATTAAAAATGCAACACATGCTCCCCTTTACCCTCCACTCAAATTCCATCAGGGAACATGTTGATCTAAGCAAAAGATAAAGGCTTGAGTATGAGAGTCATAATATTGGAGTGAAAGGTTTTTTGTTATATGTTGACCTACCAGTGCATTAGACTCCTCAAATGTCAGCTGGGGTCACAGCAGGCTGCAAACTTTCCAGCTACGGATTCAATCCAGAGATGGTTTTGTAGCACAAGCGGAGGGAAGCAGGTGTTGTAACATGATTCGCAGGCTTTCTTTTTTCTTCTGTGTAACGTGCCAATTCTGCCACACACTTTTTAAAAATGTTTTGCTAAGATATTCAGGTTTTCACTCGCACTGCATCCCTCTTTTTTAAAAAAAAAAAAAAAAAAAAAAAAAAAAAAAACCTCTGATCACCATTGCACCGTTGGGAAGCTTGTAATGGCAATAAAAGTCCCAGTGTGTTCATGTAATAAAGAATTTGGTTTATGTAATTTACTGAAGTTCTGTTATCAAAAATATTTTAAAAGGATAGACTGGAAATGTTGAAGTGAGGGTTATGTGAAGTAACCACTGCCAATTTCCTTGCCTGTAGTAGAAAGAGGTGAGTTTGCAGAAAAGTAAAGAAATCCTTAGAACAGTATGCTTACTCGTCAAATGGACTCCCTTGTTAAGCTGATTTTACCAGCTTATAGCAAGTAATCATCAATGCTTTTGCAAGAGACTGTTGGTAAGCTTGAAGCTGTTTTCTGAGCCCCAAACATCTGATTGTTAGTTCATTTGGAAAATTTCCAAAGAACTATTAGGACTATGCTGCTGCAAAAATGACAGTCTGATTCAAAGTTAAAATGTTTATCCCATTCTTGGGCGACTGGTACCGTAGATATACCTTAGTAAGCCAGGTGTCTTGAGAGAATTTGGATATGAAGAATGTCTCTTTGACTTTTATATCCTTGATTGAGGGACATGGCAAAACATGACAAAACACGCTCCCAACCGACAGTAGGTGCTCATCTATCGGGAGACAGTTTTTGTGAATTCAGAAACGTGGGTGTAAACTAGGTGTTAAACTGGACTTATGAGTCACAGCTAATTAAGTAGATTCAAATAGCCTGCAGCTTCTACTCATGTAAAATCGTGCAATAATAACAATGTTACTTGGCTGAAAAAGCATAGACAGACTTAACTAGAGATGTTTAATAACCAATAAGATTGCACCTTGTCCTACAAATTGGAACAATTTCTCTGTGAGTTGGTTAAATGACTAAAATCACCTATAACAGGCTGTCCATCTGGGTAGCTATTGCTCTGTCTCTGCTCTGAAAACTTATTTATTACTTATTTAGACTAACTGTGATAACTTTTTACTGCAGGTAAGTGATCTAGTACTGATTTAAAAACTTGACAGAAACCTTGTTGAAGAAAAATCAGATTAATTAGATAACAGACTGTAGTCAGGTATTGGTAACTAGGTGAGCTAGCTGTAGTGCTAGCATAAGAGAGAGACTATACTTATCCTTTACTAACTGAAGTTCATCTTCTAAAGCAAAGCTGATGCTCTTGAGAAAGTAACACCTATACAGCAGGAACGGGTTCAGAATGAAAGTTGACCAAGTAGTTAACAGAAATTTATCACAATTGTAATTTGCTTGCTTAAGGCTAACATCAGATTTGATGCAACTTTTAAAGACATAAAGGACTTCTGTTCCTCCATTAGGATACCTCAAACAAACTCAAATGTTGTCCAGATCTGCTGGATGAAAAACGTTTCATTTTAATGGTGGTAGACATTCTTATGCTACTGAATTCTAACCACCAGTAAAAAAGCAAAAACATTGTCTGTGTCTGACATAAACTGGTCATTCAGCTCCTTTTTATAACCCCTGCAGACAACAATAAGCCCGGTGATATTGTATTATCTAGGACAAGCTCTGTCCTGGTTCCATGGTAACCGGTTTGCTAAGTACACCTGCTCAGGCTCCTCCCAAATCTGCACACACAGCGACCTCTCTGTCATCGGCTTGTCTTTTTGCGTGAACTAATGAAGGTCTGGAGATGTGACAACATGCCTCACATTTCACTCCACGCCTAATTGTGTTGATTTGGAGGCTGATGTTTGTGCTGTGGTGGCTCACCTTCTCAGTTAGAGGAAACGAGACTTTCTGAGGGATACAACACAGATAAGAGGTACCTGGGATTGTTGTGTTCGAAGGGAGGGTTGGGGTGTGGTGAGATCTATGAAAAAATACGGTGAAAGAAAGAAGTGACTTTTCTTCTACATGTACCGTCTTATTGGTGAAAGTGGTACAGAAAGTAATTTCAGATTCTAGCCTTGAATGTGTGCCATGTGCTTAATCAAACTATCCGCTTTCTGACAGAAAACACAATGAGAAATGCCAGCGCTCATTACCACCTAACACGCTCCCTTCTCAACAAATCACCATTCTGAATAGTCTGAAATTAAAGTAATCTGAAGTCAAGCTAATTACCTTCAGTATAACTCTCTCTTTAATTTCAACATCCTCCAAAAACCAGAAAGCTGTTGCTGGGTTTTCACTGATCCTAAATCCTCTGGTTCACAGTTGAGCTAAAAACAAAAGCTCCAACCCTTGCTTCTGGAAATTCCTTAGCAATGAATAAATGATAAAGGTTTTAAAGGCAACACCATTAGAGGAGCTGTTAGCAAGGAGGGCGGGCTGCTTCTTCATTGCATTTTGCAGAGCAGGTAATTTGATGTGCCAAAAAGTGAAATGCATTGCACTTATTCCTCATCCTCCGTCCTCTCATTTTCTTCTTTCTCCTTCCCTCTGGCTACCAGTAACAGTAATATTAACCTCATCACTGCTTCACTGTCCTCGCATGACCTGAATGTCATCTCATATGAGAAGTGGTCAAATGTTTTACTGCTCAGGGTCTTCAGCCTCACTGGAGTTCTTAATGCATTATGGCTCCATTACTTGGGGGCGGGTGGATCAAATAATATATTAATATCATGTTGCGAGCTGTCACACCCCACTTGGATTGAAAAGTACTATGCCAGCAAAATTTTCTGCAGAGTAATACCCAGATAGGTGCTTTTTTTTTTTTTTTTTTTTTTTTTTTTTTTTTTGCAAAGTCAGCCCTAGGGCTTGTTTGATTTTATTTCAGATTCCACTCCATTGCCAGTGACATCCACACCACTCATCCCAAACGCTGACCGCCATCAGCGCACACAATTCCCATACTCATCCATCTGACAGAGTCATCCCGACGGCCGGCGCTCATCTCTGTCGCACGGACTTGTCACCTAAGGGATAAACTGTATGATGGAAAGTTGTATCCTCTGTGGTATGCGAGGTAGATGCTTAGGCCCTGCGTTGCTTGGGCTGTCGGGTCCTGTGCAGACAATAAAACTGAAGCATGTCTCAGTTACTGGAGGAGTTATGTGGCTGGGGCAGGACGTTTACTGTTTGCGCTGAGCTTTTTATACCTCTTTAAATCTAAATTTGGGTTCTGGTGGTTCGTTCACAGTGACAGTTTAATGTCACTGTATGTAAATGTGTTTGCATATACAATTATCCAATTTAAATACAGAGCTAGTATCCCCTTCTGGAAAAAGGGGAAAAACTCCTCTTCAAACTATTCTGCATTTTTTTTTTTTTTTTTTAAGACACTGGTTAGTGGTCATGGTTTTAATGACTATGGCAGCTTGTCTGAGGTCAGCCTCTTTGTAATGTTTATGGCTGGGTGTCAGTTTTTTTTCCCCTCACTCCCTCAAGTTCTAGGCTTGAATTTCTTCAGAGCAGATTCCATTCAAGAGTATTGCATTTGACACACAACATCATATAAATATACATGCTGTATGTTTTGCCAGCATTTTCTTTGGCCAGTACTCACGATGGGTGATCTGCCAATAAGTGTCATTAAAGATTGTACAGATGTAGATACAATTATATTAGTCAGATTTACAAACTAACCATAAAGTAGTTACATCATATGCACGGCCAGACAGGCTGCAGCATACCAGCCAGAGTCTACTGGCAGCATTAGTCCCCAGACAGAGAATATGTGCTTTTACAGTAGGTTTTATGAGCCAATGAATTGTGTACTCTCAGGCATCTACAGATAAGGTATTAAATATAACCCTTCCTGGAGCATGCAGATTTATTGTCACTGAACAATAATCTGCAGATGTAGGTTTGGTTGAAAACTAAGCAATCACTGAAGTGTAGCTGGAGGTATATTGGCAGGCCAGGACTATTTTTGGGTCAGCTAAGAATCCCTATTGTTTTTATTTTATAAACTGATTTTTTGTTACAAATCACAAACTATGTTTAAAAGAATCTGTGATGGAAAAATTCAGTTCCAGTTTGAGCAATACATAATTTAAATTTTTTTATGATCATCTATTTCTAAGGTGGTTCTACAGCTAAAAAAAGCATTGAAAATGTTTAAAATTTGAACTCATTTTTTAAGAATATCTGTTCAGTGTAGAAATATCCAGTTCAGGTTTGATCTGCAGAAAAATTTTAGACTTTAAGATAGAGATGATCAAATGCAGTCTCACTTCAAAGTAGCTAGGTTACCAACTTTAGTATCATTAGCGGCTAACAGTTTTCTTAGCGGCATGTCCCAGTTTTCTTGCACAGTTCAAAAATTGTATCTTGTCAGTCACTTTGTCTCCTCTTCTTTTTTTTTCTACCAGGGAGCCAAAATGATGCATCATAAACAGATTAAAGTTGTTGGATGTGTCTTTAATTTTCTTTGTTTAACTGAAAGTTGTCTGATAACCTGACTAGCAGTGTTTGTTAGCCTATGTTGTCAACACATCAATGTAAATCAGGGGTTTGCAACCTTTAAAATTCCATCTACCATAGGACAGTTGCTGTCATTTTTAAAGAACTGTCATTTTATTTATATTTTCAAAGGTTTAAAAATAAAGAAAAGCAAAACTTTTGCAAAAATTTGTTGGATACATTTTCTTCTGTGGGGTATTGGGGGAAAAAAAGCATATAGTTTCCAATCCAGGACAAGAAAAATGTATCTAAAAAGTTATTACAAGTACTTTCAATATTATTCTGTTGTAAAAATTCAGTGCAATTATTGCATGGGGAAAAAAGAGGAAAAACTGGTAAAACTTTCATTTGTTATGATATCAGTATAAAAAAAAATATTTGGTTCTTATAACTTTTGGCCAGTGTTATGAAGAGCTATTAGGGAACATCCAAAGAGCAGCTCCGGAGCCACAGGTTACGGACCCCTGGGGTAACTCAAGAATTACGTCCTTTCTTACTTCAAAACACAAGTTTCAAACACAAATGCAGTGTCTCAAAGTTAAAGCACTGCCTTTTATGCTTAGCTTAAAAAAATAAATATAAATAAATCAATCGTAATAAAAGCTCATCAAACAAGCCATTGTTTGGGTTGGAGCAATAGCTTCCTCAAATAATTTTGGTGTCCATGTGCAGTAAGTTGTGGAGGATCAGGTCATTTTACTGTGTAAAACCATCTATGTTGCTTTTGTCTCAGTAAGATGAACTAAATGTTTTCTAAATGTTATCTACAGCTGGTAATCATACATCCTCTGATGCAATAATTTGGACAAATTGTTTTCAGGAGTCAATGGGTGGTCCAGGTCTTTCCACAGAAATTCCCTTTCTTATAATTTCAGTTATCTGCAAACTAAATGGATTTTATTTTTAATTCTTGTGAAACATCAGCAATTTAAAACTTCACCAGAAATGGAAACTGCTCTATGAGAAGCAGCAGAATCACTTCCTTGTTTTTATTATATAGGCTGCTAATTTAAGCAACATTAGACAGATTTTTTTTTTTTTTTTTTTTTTTTTTTTTTTTTTTTTTTTTTTTTTTTTTTTTTTTTTTTTTTTTATTGATCTCGGTTGTGCTGTTAAAGCTAGCTGAATTAGGAACAGGCTTGGAAATGTTAAGAGTTGTACAGCGGAAATGAGCTCATCAACAAGTAGTTAGGATTTCCTATTAAAAAGACTCATTGTCTCCTCTGTCATTGACTGGAAAAGAAAAATCAGTAAAACCTCAGATTGTCTGGTTGTAGATTCTGGCGAAAGTCAAAACATCTTATCAGGTATCTCTGTTTGCAAACTTTACAAAATAACAACACACTGAATTCTAGTTGGAGCATAAAGTTCTCTCTAGACAAATTTGTCCGACCATAATGTGCTCTTGGTACACCCATTTCTAAAAGCAGGTATTTCGGCCATAGAGCTGGGATATGGTGGCATAATCACCTCAGCATTTTAGAGGTTGGTTTGAGCTCTTTACCTTATACAGATGATGTAACAATTTTTTTCTGTTACTTTGAATATATTTGCATTCATATGTAGAATTAAACTGCAACATTGATAGCTCAATGATGTTTAATGTTAAACTGTATGGAGAAGACATATTTTAAGAAAGTAATTATGATACAGTATTCTTTTATCTTCTGCTGTTGCAGGAACATAAGAAGCCTATTGGTAAAAACATTTTAACATTAACAGTATTTTACCAGTTGCGTCTGATTGGTGTTGCCATTTTTTGTGAGACTGTGTTTGGGTTTGTACTTCAGCTACATTATAAAATAAGTTTCTCCTGTCTCTAATAAAAAACTGTGAAATTGCTGACTATGCAGAGTGACTGGGATGCGAATACCTTGCAGTCTCTCATGAATTAACAGCACTCCCATTGATTTACTTTGGCATTAATGCAGTCAACTTCCTTGTTCAAGACCTTTTAAATTAAGGGATATTAAAGAGAGAAAAATGAATTAGAGAAATGACCCTTAGAGGCTAATTATCATCCCTGTGATAGAAAAAAAAATTCAGTGCAGAGCTAACTGGAGTTTAAGATTGTTTACTCAGTGTAAAATGTCATATATGCAAAACACTCATTACTCATACATGAAGAAATAGGGCATGTTAAAGAACAAGTCTGATCAGATTTCAGGTTCGTAAGCTGACTTTCGATGCGTGAAATCTGCTTGTGTAAGCTAGATTCCGTATTTAAATACTTCCTCTTTCAGAAACATTGAAGATGGCCACTTGTTCTCAGTAAATAAATGAAGGCTGACTAATTTGTTAAGCCTTGTCGGAGTGCAAAATACAATTAATATCAGTAAATTGTCAGAACAAAACGTTCATGGTACAGTCTTTACAGTGCTTATCTTCTGCTGGGAGGAGTGACAGTGAGACGAGTGGTAAGATGTAAGGTCTCTCCAACCACTCTGTGAAAGTGAAGTGTTACAGATGGATGGTGAACATCACCCTGTCACTTCTCTTCACCTTTCCGCAGCCTCGGCCTTTCAGCAGATATGACTGTGACATCACCTCCACCATCCACTATCTCAGCTCTCTGCTCTCATCAGCTGCTCAGCTTTAATTAGATGAGGATGATTTCAATAAAGTTACTGCCGTCCTCACTCCATTTGTTATATTAACAGTCAGATTCCAGCTCCTGGAGTCTCCTATCCTCCGCGTTTCACCGGGGGGGCGATCCTGCTCTTTTCATGGATCTGTGTAACCTAGTTACTGAGGCCCAGCAGGGGAGGCCAATCAATTAATGAACAAAAGGAGCCCGCTCAGTGAGCAGCAGCACAAGTCTGGATCTATAAACAGGGCGCTCCCAAAACATGGTTGCTGTCAATTCAGTGCTCATCTGATGGATGTTGTTTTGCTTTGTTATTTTCCCTGTGTGGGTGTGAGGTACTGGTTCACTGGTGTCTCATAAAACTAGAGAGTGTATGTTACTTGAGTGCAGTGCAAATAAATGGGATCTATTTAGGGCTGCTCAATTATGTAAAGACATTATAATCACAATTATACTGGTTATTATTGAAAGCTGTCTTGTTTAAAATGGACATAGCGCTTGAAAAAACAATGGTCAGTAGTCTTATACATTTTAATCTTATGCAAAAATTATACAACATAATGTAGCTATTTTGATACATTTAATTTCAAAAATATATAATAAATAGTAAATCAATTTTGTATATACATATGTTTTTTTTTAGGTAACTGCTAGAGCAAAATATTATATCTGTTGCTCCTTATAGAGTAACACTAGGAGTCTAAAGGAAAACGGTGCATCGCATCATTAACGGCCCTTTTTAACTAGGACCTCTACGACGTGGCTCAACTCGGCTCAACTTTATACAGTTCGGGTGGTCTTTCATTACCATTGAGTAACAGCTCTAGTGGGTGGGGTCGTCATATAGTGGGTGGCCCCAGAGTACGAACATTACTAGTGGAACACCCTTACAACTGAGTATAGTCGAGCCATGCTGAGTAGGCACCATTTCTTTAGAGTACCATAGATTTGAAAAGAATTGCTGTGATCAAACTTTCGAGCATCTTATTTCAAGCCGATTCTGAAAATAGTAGGGGCCTAGTTTTTGACTCACATTAATGCTGCTATGTGTTTTTCCTGTTATTCAGACAATTTGCATGGAGAGCTAGCCTGCAGTCTACTGCTTTACACATGCTGACCTTAGCTTTATAACTGTAGTTCTAAAACAGTGACCATATTTATCAATATGGTCACACTCTTTTATGTTTTTCACAATCACAAATATTTCCAAACAGCTGACTTTGTCTCTCTCATATCAGTGATAACAGCTGATAATATTAATGAAACAGCAGCCTCCCTGGTTGCTCCATGCAGAGTCTAGATCCTGTTCAATAATTTTTCAAAGGATTTTCTAAAGACTGCCAACATTTTCAAATCCAGCATGTTCTACAACAGAAATAGGTTGAAGGCTAAAAAGGATGAAATTACACATTTGTTTTGTTGTCTGGTCTTCCTGTTATTTTCTTAAAGTCTCATGCTCAGCCTAAAAGTAGCAGCCTGAATCGAACCACAGACTTGTCTCAACATGCTTTAGAAAATGTTTTCTTTTAAAGTGCCTCTCAGTCCCATCTGATAAAATACTTACAGTGCCTATAAAAAGTATTCAACCCCATGGATGTTTTACCCTTTTTTTAAATTGCTTTTACAAATCAAGAATGATTTTTAAAAAACTGTCTTTTTTGACAGAAAATGTGAAAGTGAAAACTGATTTCTACAAAATGACAAAAAAAAAATTAACATTAAAATAAATGATTGCATAAAAAAAATATTCACCCCCTTTAAAGTGACTGACCTAATTCAGCAGAGGCCCAGCCAATTGATGCTAGTAGTCTCACGATGAGTGGAATGGAGATCACCTGAGTGCAGAGTGTGTGTCTCAGGTGATTGTAGTATGAAAACGCCTGTGTCTGGAGGGTCCATTCACTGGTTAATCAGTATTCTTGCCTACCAGCAATAAGACAAAAATCTCTAAGGCACAGAACATCCCCTGGAGTTCAGTTAAATCCATCATAAAGAAATGGAAGGGATATGTGTAAATCTGCCTAGATCAAGCCGTCCTCACACACTGAGTCACTGCAAGAAGGAGACTAGTGAGAGAGGCCACCAGGACGCCTATGACTACGCTGAAGAAGTTACAGGCTTAAGAAGCTGAGATGGGAAAAACTCTGCATAAAACAGCTTTTGCCCTGGAACTTCACCAGTCAAAGCTTTATGGGAGAGTGCCAATGAGAAAGCCACTTGGGGGGCTTTCTCAGATCAAGGCTAGACTAGAGTTGGCCAAAAGGCATGTAAGAGACTCCATGGTGAAGTGGAAGAAAGTTCATTGCCCTGATGAGACCAAAATGGAGCTTTTTGGTCATCAGACAAGATGCTGTTTGTCAGATACAAGCACTGCACATCTCCACAAACGGACCATCCCCACTGTGAAGCATGGTGGTGACAGCGTCATGCGGTGGGGGTGCTTCTCTGCAGCAGGCCCTGGAGGCTTGTAAAGATGGAAGGTAAAGTGAATGCAGCAATATATAGGAAATCCTGGAGGACAATTTGTTTCCATCTACAAGAAAACTATGGCTTCAGAGAACATTTATTTTCCAGCAAAACAATGACCTGAAGCATCCATCTGAAGCCACACAGAAATGGTTTGAAGACAACAAGGTGGATGTTCTGGAGTGGCCCAGTCAAAGGCCAAACCTCACCGAGGTTGAACAGTTTTGTAAGGAAAATTGCAGTTTGATTGAGACCTATCCATACAGACTCCGTGCTGTGGATCTACCAAACACTGACTTGAAGGAGTGAATATTTATGCAATCACTTATTTTATGTTTCATATTTTTTATTTGTCAACATTTTGAATAAATCAGTTTCATTTTGATTTTGAAATGTTCGTTTTTTGTCAAAAAAGATGTTAATCATGATTGATTTGTAAAAGTAATAAAAATGGTAAAACATACAAAGGGGGGAATACTTTTTATAGGCACTGTAGCTTTCAGTCTTCTTAACTCAGTAACAATATACACAATAAAGGTAGGGTGTCCTGATGGTGTTGAGTATGGTGCCTTCACAGATATGAAATAGATTTGAGTTCAAACTGAAGCAACTGAGCAAATGTCTCTCCTTCAAACTACATCTCTACTTCAAACTATTGGCAATATGATGTAAAATTTCAGGGTTTTTTTTTTCTTTAAAACCTTGGTAAAGAGATTTTTTTTTTTTTTTTCATCTTGGTAAACAAATTAGTTGTCTTTTAGGTTAGAGATGGGGAGTTGAGCTAATGAAACAGATATGTGGTCACAGGTTAAATGTCCATATTAAGAAATTGCCTGAGGAACAGGCTCATTTTGATGGGCAGCTCTCTTCTGTGTGTGTTATCCACCTGTGCTTGCATGTTGTCTCTCACCACATTCTCATCTTTTCCTTTTCTCAATACCTCTTTCATACTAGTTAGTCCCCTTTTTTTCTCTTTGGAGCTCACCTCTCTACCCCCCCATCCCTCAGGTCCACCCCATATTCTGTGCCGTCTTTTGTCTCTCTAGCCTCCTGGTCTCTTTATCATTTCTTTTCTTAATCCAGCTACTCATCCCCAGTGCCCCCCCCCCCCACCCTGTCCTTGGAGTTTCCAGCTCTGTCTCCCAGTGTGTGAGATCAGGGAACAAGCTGTTGTAACAAGCTGCTGAATAATGTAAGCTCAGGCTATAGGCCAGAGTTTCAGTTAACCCTTTGATCTCTGATCACACCATGGGATAGCTGGATGCATCATAGACGAAGCCTGACAGCAAAGGAAAGCTGCCCGGAGGATTTTTTGCTTCCTCCTGTTGGTACCTAGAGGCTAAAGTTTCCCCATCCGGTTTCTTTGTCGACGCCTTTGTAAGCAAGAACGCACTGAGTATCCCCGTCCTTTGTTATTCTAACACTGATGTATAATTAAAGGGTTAGAAAAGGCCACGCTAAATAATTTATCCTGCAACAAAGAGGCTTTGGCTTTCTGAACTTTATTGTACTCTGTTTTTTCTACTTGTAGAGCAGATAAAAAATTCATAAGTTTGATTTCTTTTCTTGTTCGGTCTGCACTGATTTAATATGGAGCTGTAACGTCATTCTTTCATTATCTTTAGCTAAGGAACATATCTCATCATTTTTATATCCTATCCTTTTCCAATGTAGTTGAGCTTGTAGCTTACAACAATACGAAAAGGAAAAGTTGCCAAATACACAACCGAAAGTTGCCTAAATGTGAAGAGTGGCATCACTGGCTTAGCCTTATGGCCAAAATGGAAGAGAACACCATTAGCGAAGTCTCTTGCTCCAACATGAGCTCATGTAATGAAGACTTGGCAATTTGTCCTATGATGGGGAGGAAGTGATATCCTGGGCATCTAATATGTCTTTGGTTTAGAGGCTCATGGCGTGGAAACTACAGGAACATCAGCCATTACTGTTATTAATGTTTTCTTGACAGTACAGTTAGCTTGCGAAGAGGCTAGGGTGGCATATCTGTTCAGCACCAGATGGTAGGGTTGCTGTTTGAGTAGGTAGCCTGGCTAATTAACCAGCTAATATTGGCTTGTTATCGGTTTTAATCTATAAAGAGCAGAATGACACAAATGGATAATATTCTGTGCCATAAGCACTAATAAAAAACTCACTTTGGAATTATTATATTCAGTATTTTCCTTGAATTATATAAAAGTCCCCATCCATATGTTATGTACTACTACTTTTGTTCGGAGGGACGGCTACAAAGACTTTTTTGCTGTCCAAAAAGTGCTTTTAAAATTATTTATTTGTTTTGCAAAACACTAGTATTCAAATTATGATTTTGTTTTGTTTCATTCTTGCAATATTTATAGATTTTATACAACAGCTTTAAAATGTAATAATTTTTCTTTTAAGCTTCTTGTGTTTGCTTTTGAGCGTAATAACCTCAGAAAGGTTGCAGTAAATCTTCAACATTAGTCGAGTTGTATGCCGGTTTGTATCAATCAGCTGATCGAGTCATGCGTTTCTAGTCACAAAAGACCCCAGCCAGCACATAAGGCCTCATTAACTCTTTGTAATCAATACAGATCCCCCTCTCCTTAAGTGCTCCTAGTTAGCTTTCAAGCCTCATGTCCTGAGGCTAGGGTGTATTGATCTGTCACACTGATTGAAGGTTTCCCCTGAGGAGGCAAAGGATGACATTGGGACAGAAGATGTCTTGGCAAGATTGGAGACTTCAGGACTGGATCGGCTTTCTTCCTCTCCCCCCCCCCCGCCCGGTTCTGTCACCACACCTGTTACAGCCAGCAGGATGAAAAACAAAGTGACACAAATCTGTGTGCCTGTGCAAGTGTGTGTGTATGTGTGTGACAGAGTGGAAATGACTGTGTGCTCATGAGAGAAATGGCTGAGAGGCGTATCAAATGAGAAATGTGTTACATGGGGTTTATGGTGACGGCTTGCGCCTCGGCGCATTGACTCAGGAGGTTTCCAGCCCCGTCATGGATGGCTAAGAGGAGACGGATTTCAGATTTTACAAGGCTAACCCGCGAATTAACCGTCTGCTTTAGCGATCAGGTGGTAGGACCCAAAACCATTCGCATGTACATGCTCACACACACACGTTTGCGGCTCTCCACACATGATAGCACATATACATACACACCATTAAACTGTCAGGCATGATGTGTGTCTGTACGATGCTGCTCGGCAGCATTTAATCCATAACTCTGACAGGCTGCTTCCCAGCCTTGAATGGGCCTGGAAGTAGATTGCTCTCTCCCCACTTAAATGCAAGAAGTTTTGCCTCTTTCATGCCCTGCTTTTACCCATTTGGTTTCAAAGCGTCGTAGGCCAATACGTGCACCAAGCATACAGCCTGGTGAAAAGCTTGACCATTTGCACAGCCTCCACCTAACCCCCCGTCTGTAAACTGATACATGTGTGTGGTGTCACAGTCGGATACACAGCAGCTGTAGAAGCAGCAGTGAAGAGGGGAAATGGGAATAGCCAGCACAGTAGACAGAGCCCAGATAGACCTGTCAGCTCTGTGACACCCACGCATATCTCACACTCTGGTCCCAGAGCGGCAGCAGAGGAGGGGAAAGCAGAGCGGTTGGGCTCAGGTAAAGAGCTTCGGAGAGTGGTGGTGGTAAAGTTTAAAATAAAGCTATGGAACAGAAAATAGTGGGCTGAGGCAGGGCTGTTTATTTCAGGGAACTTTTGAAGGACCTGTGGGAGAAGGATTTGGAGACCTGCCAGTAACAATCTCTTAAATTATTCAACATCTTTTAGCTTTTTGTTGTTTATTGTTTCCCACAGATTTTAAGGAGTTGTTCCCTTCAGTTTTCATATTTAGTTCTAGATCTGATGGCCTGTGAAGACTGATGTAAAGACAGATCTATCTGTGAATCTGGACCTTCCTCTTCTTTTACAATCCTGACCATAAACTCCAAAATTTAAGGTTTCTGCTTCATTCAACTTACTGTTGTAATATAAACACTGACTCTAATTATTGCGTCTTTATGAGCAAGCCTTCTAGAATACAAACTCAGAGGAAGTTAAGGTTAGGATTCTTTTGTACATATAAAAATACTTAACATGTCCTCCCAGGCCATTTTTTTATGACATCAAATCTTCAAACTTTGACCTTCTTTTGAAAGAATTACCATGGTATCCACAAAGTCTTTCAACTCTCAGCATTTTACCAGAATAGTCATCCTTCCTACCTACCTACTGACCTACCTACCTACTTACTTAGACAATACATGGTTGTGGTCAATATAGAATGTATACCGATTGCTGGAAAACTATTGCTTTCAATAGAGGTTTACATACATCATTGAGCTGATGCAGAGTCAAAGACAGATAATTAATTGAAGTTAATAAAATCAGTGCCATGTATATGCTTAAGTATCTGGTACCCGTAAAAGGCTGAAAAATTACCTACTACATTTCTTATGGATTGGAACTTGCCAATGGCAGTTTGGCAAAAATAATTGTTAATAAATAATAATAATTGTGTTCTGTTCTAAGTTCTGACAACGTGACACCTAAAATTTAACTATTATTTGTTTTCAGATTTGTAACAATTTGCTGAAGTGGTAAGCTAAAATAAGCATGTTTCTTCTTTGTTTTGATATGCCTTGTTGATGTTTCGTTGTGTAATATACTTCAATAAGGTTACAGTTAATCGTGTTTGGATAAAATGTAGGGAAAGAAATTGTTCTCCTGCTTTAGAAACGCCACACTTTCTTTTTAATGATGTAAAACGCAATATATAGCTATTGAGAAATGATTGCTTGCTGGAGGCGTGGACACTGTTGAAGTTTTAAACGATTGGATCTGATTTTACCCAACTGCTAACACTTTGCTGGGACGTATGTAATGTGCCAGCTCGATGAAGCTTACCGAAAATTGCGTGCGCTTTAAACAACCCTGTGAATGTATTTTTGAAATCAAAAAAATTGTAGCCCCTACCTTTAATCAGAACATATCTTAACATGTAATCTCCCTATTTGAATTTTAGGGTCTAAACAATCAAAATATCTGCTCTTAATGAGCCTCTAAAATGATTTAAATCTAATCTCTAGTGTAACTAAGCCACACATCACAACATACACCTTGTCTTTCTTTATTCACCAAAGATAAAACCCAAAACATCTAAGTAATGCACACAAAAACCCTAAGTAGTTAAAAAGTACAACCATTAAATTAACTCTTTTGCTACAGTTACACTACTTTTTTACTTAATCATTCAGTTATTGTGTGACCAATTCTAGCTTTTAGTGACAGCCTGTAAACACTAATTTTGAGTCCAGTTCTCCTCTCCCAACAGATTGGTGAATCACCCAGGCAACAGTTATTAAATGTTCAGTCCAGAAACCCTGCTGACTTTTGGCCTCTTCAATGCAGAGGTAATCAGGTTTTGATGATGGCTTTCTATAAGACAGATGCTCCTCTCACTTACTGGAAAAAAGCTATAATTTAGAGATTTTCTGTGTCGCTCTTTCATAGGTTCCTTTCTTTCTTATTATCAAGTGGAAGGCATCAGTTATTTTGTCGTTCAATTATTTACAAGCTTTTTTACCATGCAAAACACTTTCTCACAGTTGAATACACCTTGCAATGTTGGAAAACTTTTGTGATGACACTGTTGGCCCATGCTGTTAAGGTTTTTTTTTTCTCTTTTACTAATTTCTAATTACAATATTAGCATAGAAAATAACAGATTTGGTAGAAAGTTGAAAAGAAAAGCCGTAGAAGTTGTTTTAAAAATTAAGCTGTAGCCAGTATTTTGTGAGAGAGCAGAAAAGCTTCTCTAAAAGGTTAAATTTAACAAAACACACGATTGATAATGGGATTCATTACTGGACCTACAATGTAATCGGTGTTACCATGATAGGCCAGTGATGATGTTGGTCCTTTCTCTGCACTTGAATTTTTTTTTCTTTTCTTTACATGTTCAGTGCTTTTGCTCTGTTTACCTCAAGCAGGGGGCTGTGTCAACTGTGTGCTGTTTATGTAGAGCACACTGTGGATAAATTTGCACTTTCATCCATTTATCTGTTGTTCTTGATTGTGTTTTGAAAGCGAGCTGATGATTGGGAGGAGTGTGCTTTTCATGCTGGAGGAAAACTCCTTATCCGCTTGATCTCGCAGGCAAAAATATGGGCGGCCCAACAGAATATCATTTCTTGTGTCAGCTTTTCTTCTGCGCCAGGATGTTCTCATGGGAACGCATTTCTGCTGCGCGAATCACAGACGGATCAGTGCGGGCCGTTTCTTATCTGGACATGAAAGCAGGGGAGATGGAAGAGGTAGGCGAGATAGGGAAAAGGAGAGGAAGGGCTCCCCTGGGTGTGATGGTACCTGAATTTCGCACAGCAGCCTCTTGAATGTAACTCATCATCATTTCATGAGCAGGTATTATAGTTATCTGTTTTGCAAGGCAGGATGTGTTTGCATCTCTGCTGTTGTCCATCAGACTGATTGAATAGGTTAGACAGCTGTATTGTTTATATCGCCACAGTTACAGCTTGCTTGAGAATTTTATAATTAGTTGAATCATTTTCATCTATTTCACTTACGTCTAGCAGCTGCATTTCTGGTTCATATGAGGGCTGCAAATCGGCTACTGAAGCACACGTAAGAGTCATTCTAAAACTCTTCAGAGCTCTGCATCGGCTTATCCTCACTGGGATGCATGATCTTAATTTTGTAACCAATTTCTGTTATCTGGTCATTTTCAAGCTTTGACCCGCCGATACAGATGGAAGTGGATTCTGATGGACTCTTAAAGAGTTCAGTAGAGTTTATTTATATGGCACCAATTCACAATAGATGTTATCTCAAGGCATTTTACAAGACAAACAGATCAAATCTTTACAGAAATATCTAACCAAATTAAAGCCAATGGAGAGATTCATATTTAATTAAATGTATTCCAGTTTTATCCTAGTTATAATACAATGTAGTCAAGTTCAGTTTATTATGCTAACTGGTAAAGTTTCGAAAAAAGCCCATCTGATTGCATCAAGTCTTTGATTTTGCAGCAATCTCTTCTCCTGAGGGAGCATGTGGTGACATTGGAAAAAAAAAAAATCTTTTTAACAGGAAGAAACCTCCAGTAGAACCTGGCTCAGCATGAGAGGCCACCTGCTGCGATCAACTGGGGGTTGCAGAAGCACTGATTGAGGAGTACATTCCATGTTAAAGAAAAGGTACACATGGTTAATGGAAGCAGTGGCTGCTTCAGTGGTTTCGTTTAGAAAAGAAGCACAGCTAACAGCTGAGATCTGAGCCAGTAGTACAGTCTATGGGATGAAAAATAGTACATATAGTTAGTTGCAGCAGCAGCTCCTTTAGTGATTTTGTCAAGGAGAGAGATGAGAACTACGGTAGGAAGATGTGACGTTGTCATTGTGGTAAAACTGGGTTTTAATATTTTCTTTAAAAAGTGATTTCAAGTTGTTAAACAACCTTTAGTGTAACATGTTGGTAATCAGTGCAGCTAGCATTATATTTCGGGTGTATTCCTCAGAGAAGCCCTATCTTAATTCTGAGATCTCCGAAAGACTGCCAGCAATTTCAAATCCCACATATTGCATAGCTGACAGTTTAAAGGCTCAAGAGGATAGAACAGGACATTTGCTGCATTATGTTAAGCTTTGCTGTTATCTCCTAAAAGTCCTGCTCTCTCTCAGCCTGAATGAACAGCAAAATCGGTGTTATAATATCTATAACATGTTATAGAACATCGCTCATTTCTTTAGGATTTGTACATCTCTATGCTTCGTATGACACATTAAACATCACACCGATACTACAAATAACTAATTTGGTGTCTCCTTCAGTAACAGCCTCCACATCGAAGGGTGTTGTTACCATGACCCATAATTTCTTAAGGGATGGTGCGTTTACTGATCAGGATAAATTCAAATTTTTGAGTTTCTGCCCAGCATGCCAGTCGGGCTGTTAATCGTCTGATTCCGGTCTTCCACCAATTTCTCTGTATATCTCTACTTAATCCAACTAAACTGGCATTTGATTTGAATGGCTGCATGAAACCACCCTGACAAGTACTGTATGCTGCAGTTGTCTCCTTCACTCAGATGCCAACCCCCCCCCCCCAACGCCCATGCAACCACTCTCATTCATACACAGACACGCCTTAACCTCGAGCAGTTTGACTTTCACCTCTGAGTGATGTTTATTATCTACACGAGGAGGGGACCCATTACGATTCCTCCATCCCAGCGGAGACATTGTACTGCCCGCCATGCTCCCTTGTCCTTCAGTAGTGTCCTGAGATGACAGTGGATAAACAATGGGAGCAAACAGTCACTCCCACCAGCATTGATCTGGCTCTCCCTCACCTCCCTTTTCACTGCTTTCACCAGCAACGCCACATTGATTCCACCTACGCTCAATTTATATGAAAGCAACCCCCTACTTCCACGCACACACTTGCACCTCCTTTTTTTCCCTTTTCACCAAGACTGACAAAAATGATAAATGACTAGCCCCTTCGTCCCGCTGCCACCACCTCCCTCTGCCTGATGTCGGCTGTCCGAGTCACTACAAACCTATTCTAGCCCCTTAGAAATCCAGTCGAGTGAGCAGCATTTTCTTTTCTCTCAGGGAGGAGTGTGAGGAGCCACCCTGTAGTTTCAACACAAACATGTCGCTGCCATAATTTCAGCCCCACAGGACATCCATATTCATGATGTCTAACACTTTAAAGAAAAAGACAAATGAAGGGAATGAGAATGTATTTCACTGTAGGGGTCACTCATTCTGTGGCTGCTGCCTAATGGCGCACAGTGTCACTCAAAGATGAAGTCATGTGCACCGCCTCCAAAGCGAGGTCAATTATTTCTGTCCATTTGGCTGAATCGGTTCGGTCTTTTGTTGCACCGTCATTATCTGCATGATTTGTCCAATGTGTAATCAAATGAATTAAACTGTTGTTAATTTAGACCTCAGCCTGCATAAAACAATGGTGTGACTGTCCATCTTCAGATGATTTTTACTGCACACATCCAGTGTCCCCATGCCTGTAAATGGGCCACAGAGGGCCTATAAATAGAGAGACTGTGGCTGCTAGCAGACGGCATGAGAATACGGAAATGTTAAATGCAGCCGTCGGCCATTTTCTGATGTTGAGGTATACAAGAGTTTAAAAAAATGGCTTTTAGTCATCCTGTTCTTACGGCCTAGTCCTTTTTTAGTTGAAAAGTGGCCAAAATCAGAATAGGCGGGTCAAACCTCGAAGAAGACAGAGAGTCGGGATCGGCCCGGAAACGCCTGATTGTTGCGCCTTTACTTCTAAGGCCATAGAAAACGTTGGCGTTTTCTCCAGCTGTTTAATGCATAGAGTAGTGCTGAGGTCCTCCACCTGTTGCTGTGCAATGCCGCTGAAAGAAAGACAAATTTACTGATTTGGCAGTATTTCTGGACGTGGCTATTATACTTCTATTAATCCATAAAGAGCAGAAGAGCAACAAGCTGCACAGTTTAGTATTATTAAGTCTTTCTTATTAAAAGTACAATAAGTATGAAAGATTTGGCAAATGATCGGCTAGAGATCAGAATCAGCTACTGGCTCTGATCAGTGATCAGCTGGATAAATACTCCAAAATCGAAAATAAATTTTTGGTGGTAAATATCTTGTCTAATTTTTTATTTTCTGCTGGATTCAGAACTCCTACGTCTGTCAGTATCAACCAGGATGTTTTATATTTTTCGCTGCTCAATAAATTAATCAAAACTAAGAAATTCCACTGTTTGTACCGATTGATTTTGATGCACTCCTTTGAGTTTTGAAAATCATATCAAGTTGAGGGATATAAGGGTTTATGATGGAATGATCTTGTAATTTCTTTCCTCTGACTATTTAAAATATAAAGTATTATGTATTTCTTTCACCATTGGTTGCTGCACACTGGCGGTGAAAAAATACTTTTATATCGGTGGTTGAGTTTTGAAAATGTTTTGCAGCATAATTATATTTAAGAATTAGGTATGTAACAAACAGGAGTTATGTTTTGTATGTTTGGAATAAAAGTAATTAGATACAGTTGTACATTATTGTTTTAAATGTTTGTCCTAATACCACACAGACCATAGTGGGCAAGGTCTGCCAAGGATTTAAAACGCTCGAGCTTAAAAAATACAAAAAATGGTCCATCATATCGCTCCTAAGGTTTAAAATCTTTTTAATGAGATATCAGGGGATGAACCAGAGAGACTAGTGTTTTTGTCCTTTTACTCAAGGTTATCATACTGTGAGAATCCGGCACTGACCATTACCCAGTTAGATATCTGCATGTTTCTGCATGTGGAACGGAGTATTGATGAAGTTGCTGCTTTTGCTCTGCCTGTCTCCCTCCCATTTTTCCCCCGTAGCTCCTAATACTCATCCATGCTGCTTTTCCCACTCTGAAATAATCCGTTCTCCACTTCCCAATGCCCTCTGATCCTTCTGTTCGGATACCACCTGCTTGAGATTTAAAGAAGACGGCAGGTTAGGGAGCCTATTCGGGATTAAAATAGCTCAGCAGTGCCATGTATATTTTATGTCCTGCCCTCCCTGTTTTTATTCATCTTGGCCCTAATCATCCTCACATAATATGAATGTGTAGTCGTGCCAGTACGCCTGAGCCCGCTCCAGCTATCTTTCCTGAGGATGATATCTATGTTGATGAATTGTGACGTGAACCCTTTAATGAAAGTCTAAAGCTAGGATCTTACTCTGCCCTTTGCAGAAATTATAGAACAGTTGCAGTGTAAAGAAATGTCTCTAATTGCCATTGGACGCTGTTCTGCTGTCTTCCCATTCTCTTCATTATTGCTATTAGGAGAAGATTGCTCTCCCTTGTCTGTGTTTGAAGATGATTCTTTCACTCTTTGTCCCATTATTGTGTCAAAGAATAACATTGCAATCATTTCAATTACGACAGTGCTGGGATCGCACTCTTCAAGTAGGGCCTTGAGATGTAATTGGAGGGGGCTTCGGCAAACAGAAAGACATTTTTTTTTTTTCCTCCTCCCATGAAATTGCCTCAGTCCTGGGGACAGTAAATTGAGTTGCTGAAAAATGATGTGATAATTCTGCCACATGGCTCAGTTGGGCAAATTGTCTGAAAGTCACTTTCTTGAGAATTAGAAGGCAAAACATTTCCCTCCCGAGTCTCCTGTCCTTCACGCAGCAGCATGAAATGAATTGATGAGACAGAGAGAGAGGGAAGTGTCGCTGTAAATGTTTGCAGCTGAAATGAAGCCGCCTGCTTGTGCATTCAGATCGGGTGGGAGGCAGAAGCCGGAGTGAAGACACGGTGCCTTTTTTCCTCGCTATTTCACAGCCTAAGCCTTTAATCACGGCAACCACAATGGGTGCATAAAATGGAATTCAAATTTCAGATTGATTGATTTTATATTGGTGATTGCCAAGGCTGACTTTAGAGGGGAGGAAAAGAAGAAAAAAAAGAACATGACGGTGCCTTTTAAATGTACCCTCTTTAAGGAGACTAACTCTTGCTCCCTTCACGCGCTTGTTTGTCGTCTTAGATGTGCTTCAAAAGAAAAAATGAAAATTCGCGCTTTTTGAAGTTTAATCTCCCGCAAGACAGGGTAAGAGTCTGAATGCAAATGAAAAATGTACTTCGGCTTTGCTTTTTTGCTGCTTTTGATGGAAGCTCAGCGCTTTTAAGAGTTGTGGACTGTCGGCATCATGAAAATATAAGTTCATCATCTCAAGTCTTATGAATGAGCAGAATGCAGAGACAGAATTTAAAACAATCGAGCAAATTAAAAACTTGTTTATAAAGTTTTCAGGAATTGGCTTATCGTGATGAGTAAAAAAATTATTTTTTTTCACAGTATTTTTAAAAAAAAGGAAGATATTTAATTACTTTTTTTGTTTGAAGAAAGATACTGCTATTTTACGCTGTACAGCAATCACACTATTACCGCTAATAATTTAAAGTTAGACTGATTTGTTGCACCCACAGAGAACTCTTTGTGCAACTTTAATTAATTTGACTGTTAAATCATCCTCAGTTAAGTTCGAAGGTTAAAATCCCAACTTGCTCTCATGTACGAGGTTCAATTCAGAGACACTGTCTGCTATACCACCATCAAGATAGGAGGCAAAATACTCCAAGAGCACACATATGACTCATCCAGGAGTTATGTCCTATGTTTTCCACCCCCAAAAAAATCCATGATCCCTAAGGCAGTTAGAAATTTTTTTAAAGATGTGCATTGCAAAAAATCTTGATTAAACTACTGCAGCATTTCAGAAAGAGACCATCATGCTGACAGTCGGTGTGATGGTCTCAGCTGACTTGGTTCTTCAGGAACTGGAGGACTTGCTGTAACTGATGGATTCAAAGATTCTGCTCACTACTCAAAAATCGTAAAGAAGTGACCAGCCATCACTTCCTTACCTAAAGCTCAAGCGTACTCAGGTTGCTTTTGCGCTTCTGAATGCAACAAAATTAGATTTTTAGTCAAAGTCCAGACCTCAGTCTGAATGAGCTCCTGCAATATGACCATAAACAGGCCAGTGAGTCTCAAATAGAGCAAAAATTGTTCCATTTTTTTATTGGGAATTTTTTTTTCCGATGATCGTCATAACAATTTTGATTCATTGTAGCAATAATAAACTCTAACTGATAATGTTTGCAAGCCACAAAAGCTTAAAGTGTTGTTCAGATTATTACTTTTACAGTTTTTGACACAGTGCCATAGGTGGCCTATTTAATAATCTGTCAGTTGTTCCTTGTTGTTGTTGAGCAGCGTTTGTGTGTGAGAGACTTTTTGGTTGCATTAATGTCCAGCTCTAGCCATACAATTTCTTTTTAGCGAAGACTGCATTATGTTTTTACATAATTTTTATCATCACTTTGATTATTACTGCAATAAATGCCACAAAATATGGTAATAAACTTCTAAGTCTGCATCGCCCTTCCCTACTTTCAAACCCTGCAATATGGATATTTTCATTTCTGCAAAGAAGAGTGGGACAAAACTCCTCCACTGAGATGTTACAAAAACTAAGTGCCAGCCATTGTAAGCACTTGACGGCTGTTGTTGTCACAAAGAGCGGCGACTACTTTTTCACAGAGTGCCAGGTTGGTTTGGATAGCTTTCTGGCCTATAAATTAAATAATTTGAAACCGGCATTTTTTTTGTATTTGGTTGATATTAAAATGTGTTCAGTGATTTGAAACGTGACAAAGATCTGTCAGGGGACTTTACTGAATTTTTTTTGTCCCTTTTGACAGTGCTATAAATATGTGGGTTAGGTCACAAAGTGGATATTGGTCATTGGCTCAAAATGGTGGGGTGTAAAAATGATCAAAAATATAGAATAAACACCAAAATCTAAAATTGGTGCCAAAGTATGCACAATGTTCTGAATGCAAGTTCATTCCCATTATAAGATGGCTTTATAAATCAAAGTTCTAAGTATTTCTGTCTAATGTTTGTAATTATTCAGATTTTCTGCCTTGGTGAGCAACAGGCCATCTATTATAAACAAGCATGCTAGTTCCTGTAGCTTTTTGATAATGTTTGTTTCCAACCTGTCTTGAAAAGAAGATCCTTTGATAGCCAAGCCATGCAAGTCTCTCTCTCTTTTTTTTTTTTTTTTTTGCTACAGAAAAAAACAGTTTTTTGTTGTTCATTTTTTAATGAGGGAAAACTTTAGGGGTTTTCCCTTGTTTAATCATGATACTTAGCTGACTGAGAAATCAGTCAGCTAAATATCATGATAAGATAAGGAAGTGGGGAGTGCCATGTCCTGACAGACTGGCGAAAACCCTGCTTTGTCTCTGTTAACTCATTAAAATATGTTTTAAACCCCAGAACTGGTATGACTTAAAATTGTATATGTTGAAAATTTATAAATTAAACTAGAACTTTCAGGACTTTGAAAACTAATACCAGTCCATGGTTAGTTTTGTTGAGTCTGTGTGATAAGGTCTCCATTGTGCCTCGCTGTTGCGTTAATCCCTTCAAGTCATCTTCCACACTAGCAGAGCTAGCATAAGAACATTTAGCACTGTTTGCAGTGTCGACATTAACAGGATTACAGATTAGGGATTACATCTGCATCTTTCTTCTCCATTTAACCTTGTCCTTTGCCCCGTTGAAACATTTTAACGGCCAAACTAAACTCATTACCATCTTTTCTTTTTTTTTTCAAGCCCTAAGCGTTTGAACGAATTCTCAGGAATAAACACAAACAAGCAGACCTTCAACAAATGAGTCTCCTAGGTCTGTCTCTTTTGCAGTCGAGCCACTTTGGTACACCCGCATCAATACACGGAGACAGAAAAGTGATAACAGCAGCAGCAGCCTTTTGATGAGTGTCGTATGGATTACTGCCCCCTTTCTGTGCCGCTTCCATCCGTCTGATCACGACGCATCTCCAGAGTTTCCATGGAGAACGTGTGGTTGCCAAGGCCTGTGGCGACTGATCACAGAGGGTCATCGTTTATTTCTGTCAGTCAGCAGCAAGGGGACAGATTGGCAAGGAGAGATGACAGAAAGGAGGGACAGGGGAGGGGCAAAGGCGCTGGCTGGTCCTGAAGGGTCTGTGAGGGTCCAGCTCTCCTTTAGAAGTTTATTTGTCTAGGGGATCACCATTGGGTAGTCTGATGGTGTTAATGTACTGACTCTCCTTGCAAATCCCTGTGCCACTTAGTCTTATTCACACTTTAAACAAAGTGCAGCAGCAGTGCAGAGGTGGGAGGGAGGTGAAGTAGGGAGCAGGACGCGCGAGGAGGCTACATATGGCCAACTGCTGCGTTGTTTATTCCAAGAGTTGTTACAGCTGAGGAGCAGCCTCCATCTCCCTGCTCCTCTTCATCTCTCATTAATCTAACAGTGTGGTTCTGGCCTGCTGCCCGTGCTGTTGAGCGAGCAGGTTTTGAGTGACCACCCACTCCGAAGAAAAGCATTACTCTGTCTTCTCGTCCGTCACCTGCTATTGTTTATTCTCTCAGCATTTCTCAGCTGCCATAAAATAATGAGGGGAACATTTGAATTTTTCAGATTGATGGTCGCCCTCAGGGGTCATTCTTCTTCTTTATTTCTTCCCCTAAATTAGATTTTCAGTCTTTTTGCTCACTGTTTTTCATTCTCTGTCCTTTACTGTTTTCCTTCCTTTTATCTTGTGGTTCTTTTCCCCTCTCTCGCCGGTCCGCCTGCCAGACTTCTCCTAGTCCACGTGTGCAATTACATAGCTCATATTCAGTCAGGGCTCCTTCCATCACCGAGAATGAAAAGGTTGGTTAACAAACGCGTTCCTCTTCCTCTTCTTCTTTATGCATGAGTTAAGACAGAGTTTCTCTGGCAGTCTGAAACACTCCGTTGTGTTGAAACCTTTTGGCTGGTTCTTACCTCCCCAATATGTCTGCCGGCTATACCGCTCATTGGCTTCTGCAAAAAAACATGAAATATTCATGTTCCCCTTTTCTTCTCTCTCTCCGTTCGTGAATCAATTATTTTGTAGAAAGGGGAGCTCAGACATTCACGTGTCTTCTCCAAAGGTATACGCAGAGGATAAAGTGGAAGACACATTAGGTGAGATGAGCATGCAGACATTTGAGATCCATTAGCCATTATTTTGTGCAGTTGATCCAATATTCTCATCATGTTCTAAAGTATTCTGCTCTCTATTTAGCCTTCCTAATATCACTGCTTCGCACTCTGGGCCTTGAGGTTTCCATTAATTTATCCCCGCAGCTCTCACCCTCCCGTCTTAGACCATCACCCTCCATCTCTCACACCGTCATCGTCCTTTTCTCTCAGCTGCACATCACTTTCTGAAGGTCAGCATCGGGAGGCAGTCCCGTCTGCTGTGAACCGGGCAAGAAGCAAGGCATCGGCTCTCTGCGTGTGTTTTGTCACCATTAAGTCTGCTCCCAAGTCATGTCAGCAGGGTCATTAGAGTCGCAGCGGAGCTTATTGGGTCCCTGCGGACGTTGGCCAAAGATAGCACATCTTGAGTCTGATTACTTATTAACACAAAAATAAATAAATTAGAGCCTGTTCCCTAATCAACCAATGCAGGAAATGAAGAAGATAAGTTCTATAAAAGATGTGTTTTATTGTTTCTTTAAATAATTAGTCATACTTTTTAAATAACTTTGTCGACAAATAATAGATTTTTAAAGAGAGTCTCAAGTTACTGTGAAAGCTTGTACATTTCCTGTGGCTTATCCTCTAATATAGACACTGATCTCCAATTTGTTGCAAAAAGCAAAATGGCCCTCATTTCCAAAATATAAATTTATAAAACAAATACAAAACTACTGATTGATATTCAAACATCAGATATCACAGGAAGGGTTTGTGAACTGGCATAAAATGAACATTTTTTGATTAAGCATCAAAAAAGCAAAGAAAAGCTACTGTTTTTTGGCAGAACATACAGTATTAAGGATTTTTAGTTATGTTTTATGGATAATGTAAAAAAGTTGTTTTATTTAGTCCTACTATGTTGTATACTTTTAGGGGTGCATCATCAAAATGTTACCTTGATGAAAGGCGACTATAATCCATAATGAGTCATGGGCCAATTACCAGTATCAGACAAGGTTTTCAAAACTGAAAGAAGGCTGAAACATTTCCTTGTGTACAAGAAAGATATGTTTTGAAACTTTAGGTTACTAAAAACCCAAAACGTACAATTATGACTTCTCACTTAAAGGAGTTCCATCCATCAGTAACGTCACAACAAAATTTGCTTTTAAAGTGCTATGAGTGCTCTATCAGTTCAGCAGCTGACTACAGGCTAGCTAAATAATCAGATAGCACAACTAAATTAATTCAGTCAGCTCTTGTTACTCGATAAAATGCAAACCCCCCCTCCCAAAAAAAATATTTAGAAATGCACCAATCAGGTTTTTGTGGCTGATTTGAGTTTTTTGCAAAGCTTTGGCTTCCTGATACCAACAGCTTTTTGAAAACTATAGTATTAGATAATTTCCCTTTTATATATTCTAGAAAATGTAGATTCTTACCTTGCCAGAGATTTCCAAAAAGCCGCCAACATTTCCAATTCCAGCATGTTCCATGACAGACAGATTGAGTGTGAAATGATAAAATAGAGCAGCACTGCTTTACTCCTTTCTGTTATCTACTCAGATTCTTGTTCTCTCACATGACTGATCCACAGACATGTGCTGACATGTTGAACATATGGTTTTCTTTTCAATAGCCTCTTGTATCTCATTTATTCTACGATTTCATTTTAAACCAATGCTAAAACTGGTTAACTTTGACTCTTTATCCCTCAGTAAAAGCGTCCACACCAAAGAGTGTTGTTGTCTGCCCGGCTTGGTAGTGTCTAATATGGTGCCTTCACAGATCTGTAAGATTTCGATTTTTGAGTTTCAAACCAGCTAATCAACGGTCAGGGCTAATCAGGCTGAAAATCTTCCAATTCTGTTTAAAAGATGATTATTTATAGTATCTCAAATTGTGTAAATAAGCACATTTAATTTACAACTAGTTATAATGTTGTGGGTGTTTATGCTATATTCCTGTTTAAGTGTATGTAGCAAAACAGAAAATATTATAGCAATATCTATGTTAGATTATATTAAGGAGCAGTAGCAATAACTGCTACTTTTCTGTCTAAATTAAACCAGAGTATGTTATTCATTTTTCTGTTTTTAAAATTTTCATGTAACTACTGTGATACTGGAATTTTTACCTAAGGTTGAATCTGAAAGCAACCCATGCCTGTTGTCTACTCTCTCCTGTTTTTGTAGCTGTATCAATTTTCGTTTCCTTTAAGTACATTCAAGCCCTCTGCCAGAGAGGTCTGAAAAAGCCCTCCTCGGCTTCTGTGTCATGTTAAGTTGTCACTCTCATGTGGCCTTCTGCTTTGCTGTTTCCAGCAGGAGTCACTTCCTGCGGCTAATCATACTTTGATATGCTGTGGCACGAACCTCGGCTCCCTTAGAAATGAACAAACAAGGTGCCCCAGGAGATCTTGAGACGACTGGGGCTGTTGGTTTTGTCTGTTGCACCGCGATACGTCCTCTGAACACCCACCTTTTTTTTTTTTTTTTTTTTTTTTTTTTTTTTTTCCTTTTCATGGTCTCTCTCTTTACATTAGTCTCTGCATCCCTGTGAAGAGGAAAGTTGGACACCACTCAGAAAAACAGAAGTGTGATTTCTGCCTTTCCGCTCACAGTGAGGTTTAAGGCGGCTTGTTAATCTTAGCTGGATGGATGGAGACTGTAGAGAGATGCCAGAATGATGGTCTTGATTACATTAGACTTATACAACAGTTTTCTCCACTCGTGTCCTGCTGTGTCTGAATGAGTGATTATTTTAGTATTCAATGGATTATCCTTAAGGAGTTATGTTAGGCTGGGCAAACTTATATGTTTAATGTTATTCACTTTTAATTAAACCAGGATGTCATTATCACATCCTTTTTATGTGCATTTGTGTCAGTCTTGATGAGTTTTGGTGGTCAATCTTTATTGCCTTGGAGTTAAGAAGGATGCGACTCTAATGTGGTGTCGAGGGTTTTTAAAGAGGAGGCATACACCACAATAGTTCTCCAACTTAATGGTCAGAGGATTTTCTATGCAAAGGTAATGATGCTCTGTCTCGTTTCTCCCACCAGCACTCTAAATGGACAAAAGATGTTTTTCTAAGTGCAGAGCTTTACACTGTTCTCACGCTGCATCCTGGGTGTTTCACACTTGGTTTGATAGAGATAGTCTAAAAGGCTGAGGTATTATGTTAGGTCTGCAGAGGGTATGGAAATGTATATTGAGTGCGCTGAAGGATTTTGCTAGATAGAAGAGGGTCTGATTGTTGCCAGGTCTGTCTGTCACTGTTCTCCACGCCTCCGCTCTTGGATTGCTTCCCTTTTTTCAGCTTGGTTTTTTTGTGTTGCTGGTGCCATGTGGGGGTTTTTAGGACTTGCAGTTGATGGCTTCACTCATGTTCTGTCACACATTTCCACTGGATTGAATTGTGAATTAGCTCGTGTTAGGTGTTTGTTTCTCATATTTCTGGTATGTATTGTGTTGAGTCTGTATGATCTGGAATATTTGCCTTATTTGTGTGTTTAGGGTTGCAGGCACAGAGGCTACAGAGCCTTGCAGAAATATTCAGCTATCTGGAGGAGCTGCAAAGAACCACAGCTCAGGTGGAAATACCTGGCAACAGGACAGCTATTAATGGTGAACTCCACAAATCTGGCCTTTCTGGAAGAGTGGCTAGAAGATATGCATTGGTGAAAGAAGCCATTAGAAGTCATGTTTGTAGTTTGTTACTAAGTAGCAAAACATGCAGACGAATGTTTTGAACCTTATTGTATTGAACCTTGTGGCTTACATGCAAATGTGGTGTCTGGTTAAAAACTTGCATTGTACAGCTTCAGTCTGTGATTTTTGCAGGTTTCATATGTAAAGTCGGCCTCGTGAAGACGTTCACATCAAACTTTAGTGTTTAGATTGTAAAATGAGTGAAATGGACTGTGTACTTGGAACATATTACTCTGGAGACTTATCAGATTTCTATACACAAAAATGTGTAGGAACCCTAATTGAAGTACATTGGTGTTTGTGGTTGTTACAAGACAAAAGGTGAAAAGCTGTAGGGGTGTAAATATTTTTACAAGCCGCTGTAGGTATGTGTGTGTAGGGTGAATCTGGCAGCTTTTACTTGGAGTAGGATGACTTCAGAGTGAACTTTCTGATAATGTACACACATCCCCCACACACCATCTAACCCACACAAAAGCAGAATGCAGTATGCCGTTTGTTCTATAGGAGCTGGTATCGTGCTACTGGATTTCAACACAACTTTTTCTTTTCTTTTTCTAGGAGTGGATTGGATCCTGAGGGAGCAATGCTGCTCTGATGACCTGCTCAGCCTCGGTTTCCTCTAGAGATTATTCTCCAGTCAGGAGAGCGGAGCAAATTGTCGCCGGGATATGGTTGGAGGATTCACGTGATGGATAGGTGATGGAGACTTCTGTCGCCTGTCTTCCCCAGTGACTCGCCTTCCTCTGCATCTCGCGCTCAGGCACGAGTGTGTACCGGCGACCCACGAACCCTCCACTTGTTTGCCATGGTGACATAAGCAGCACTGCAACATGAGGGAGCGCCAACGTGACCGTCTTGTTTCCTTTTCCTGTGGCTGCTGTAGCTGCCACCTTCATGCTGCTTGTTTTTAGCTCTATAACAATCGTGACTCTGCTGTGAGAAATTTCTGCCTGTCTCTTGGATTTTTTTTTTTTTTCACTGCCTACACTGAGAGAAACTGTCCCCTTGGCGTGTTGCTGGGCCGGTGGGGCGGAGCAGTGCGGCGAGAGACGATGCTGGGATGCGTGACACGCCTCCGTCGGCTGGTCCGCCTCCTTCCCCTGCAGACCTCCCTGCTCATCCTCTTCCTGTTCTGCACAGTCAGCGTCTTCATCTTCTCCTACTTCCTCTATGGCGTCAAGCGAGAGCCGGAGCCTTCGGCGGTGGGCTTGTCTGGGCCCGAGGGCGCCTCCGCAGACTCGGACTATCCAAGGGTCATTCCTTCCCGGCTGCTGCCCGTGCGAAACGTCCCGGGTGGATCCGGGGTGGATCTCGGAGGGACCAGGACAGATCCTGTGGTTCTGGTGTTTGTGGAAAGCCAATATTCTCAACTGGGGCAGGAGATCGTGGCCATCTTGGAGTCTGGCAGGTTCAAGTACCGGACTGAGATTTCTCCCGGGAAGGGGGACATGCCTACCCTGACGGACAAAGAGAGGGGGCGTTTCACGCTGGTGATTTACGAAAACATTCTCAAGTATGTGAACTTGGACGCTTGGAACCGAGAGCTGCTGGATAAATACTGTGTGGAGTACGGAGTGGGCATCATCGGCTTCTTCAAGGTTAGGACAACACCACACTCCCTGTGCCTCCCTCCCTCCTCTCCCTCACACCTTCTGCCCTGTCCATCTGGCTCCCACCATCTCCAAGGAGATGGGATTTACAGAGTTGGAAAGACCTGCCTTGTTCAATATCACTCAGCTGCTTTGCTCTATCTTATGGTTCTTTTTTGGTTTCTTTATATCAGTTTCTTTCTCTTTTTCTGCAATCTGGCCTCTTTAGCTCCTCTCCTGCAGTCTGTTCATTCTTGTTTTCTGTGCTTTGTCTTTGTAGTGTCTCTTGCTTTTCTCTCCTCTATTTATTTCTCAGTCTATATCTCTTATTCCTGCTTTCTTGCTCTCCGAGTTATCCCCAGAGGCCTCTGTTTGCCTGAGGCCATCTTTCAGGTCTTATGGTTTTAATCACCCTATCTGAGCCATGGAGAGAATCTAGAAGTGTGGAGGCATGGATGGAGATATTTGGAGGGGTGTAGATGAAAGTTTGAGCCTGGTGGGATTTTACTGCCTGTTGAGAGAGAACAAGGATGTGCATCCTAATGGATCTGTCTCATAAAAGATGTGCTTCTGAATTGTTTGCACAAAAACGTTTCCTGTCACATTTATAAAACATGATTCTGTATGTTTTTTAACAGATTTAGGCTGGATCACCATATAATAAATGCAGGCTGATTGGTAACAATGCCTTTAAAGATTATTTGGACAATTTAATCCTCATTTGAGAATTGCAAACAATACTCTTTATATTGTATATGGTGGTGTGCAGATGTTGCAAACAAGCCCTCTTTTCTTCATACTTTCTTCCAGCAGCCAGACCTTCTCCTAATCTTTTGAAGTTGTTTTGATCAATATTTCTTTAGGCTTTCTGAAAGTCTGCCTTTTCTCTGATTTTTACTTTTAAGACACTTCCCTCTGACCTATGAGTCATTCACGCATAAAAAGTCTACGAAACTGAAAAGGATGAACCGGTGTTGTCAACACAGAACAGACAACTTCACAACCAGCAGTCTGTCACAAAGACACAAACTGTTCCCAATTCTTTAGATTAATCCATGAAAAGTACCACAGATTTCACAGCTTGACAGATGTAGAGGTGTGTAGCCCATTCTCCAGTTTTTGTAAAGGTTTGATCTGCTGATAGGAGTGTATTCAATGTATTTTAGTGGAATTTTTATGTGATAGACCGACACAAAGCAGCGGGTGATTGTAGTGGAAGGGAAATGATGCATCGTTTTCAGAGGTTTGACAACTTTGACCATTCTTGGCAAAGCTTAGTAAGATTGGATTTAGAGTGCCTATAAGCATCTGTTAATATAAGAAGACCGATGTTCAAAATATTTTCTGCTAGTCTCTCTGCTGTCATCAGTTACTCATGTTGGGAGGAGAGGTGACATCAAGCTGCATGTGAAGGAGAGTAGTTGCTATCAGTTTCACTAATATAAAAAGTTAAGAAAAATTAAGAATTCTTGCAAAGTTCAAGTCTCAAACTGTACTTAGTATCTTATATTAATGATTACCATGTTTAACCCACCTGTCATTGCATATCACCGGTCTGTTTCCCCTGGAAATTGTACATCTTCACTTTAATTCTGTGATTTACAAAATGCTATCAACATTTTCAAATCCAGTTTCATTAGACAGAGATTGAGAGCTCAAAAGGATGAAGGCAACTTTGTTGTAATATGTTCAGCCTTCCTGTTAGCTGCGGAAAGTCTTGCGCTCTATCGCTTTTTGCATCCCGAACTTTAGACATGTCTCAACATTCGGTGTTATATTTTCTGCCTTTTTGGACTTTCTCACGTATTCTGAGAATGGCTAACTTTGAGTGTTCTTCATTCTGCAACAACATCCACATGTAAGAACATCATCAGGACGATCTGAAAGGGTGCATTTATTGTGATTGTTTTTTTTGAGTTTTCAACCTATTAGATCAGCCACCTAGTCCCAGTCAAACACTACATTAAAGATCATAATTTTGAATGTTTAGAAATGTTTAGAAAGTGTTTAAAAGTTTTGCATGGGGTTATTTTTGCATTCACTGTTGGATCAGGTTCCCCTCTGCCTGCTCACAGTTATGCTGAACATTTTTGTTGTCAAGTTTTGCCTTTCATTTATCTTTTATAGAAATCTGATATGCTTCAGGAGCCTCCTGTTGAGGCACAAGCATTGTCTCTATTCGTGGTGTCAGGCTGGAGCTGTAAAACAAAGTGAAGGCTCATTTCCTTTGTTGCTTTATTTTAGTTGTGCAGAACTCCTCGACACTTCTTTTTATTATCGGTGTTTCGTAATAATTTGTGAAAGTTGCTACTTTCAGCTAAAACACAGTAAAATCTCAAAATAATTTTTAAATATGTTTTTCTTGGTGGTTAATAAATATTTAAGTCTTTTGAAAAAATAATCATTTTGGTCAAAGACACCAAAAAACATTAAAATTAAAACACTGATTTCAGCACTGATTTTCATATTTACTTCACTTCAGTGTTGGTTTTACGCCAACTTCAGTTTTGGTCTGATCGGACAAGAGAACGTTCTTAGAGAAGAAGAAGAGAAGGACTTATTGTTTTTTTTTTTTTTTTCCAACGGTGGTTTTCCTTTTGCCACTACGCCATAAAGGCCAGAGCTGTGAATTGCACAACTGATGGATATCCTGTTCATAGATTAAAAGATGTGAAGCTCAACTACTCCCCCAGAGTTACCATCGTCCTCATGGCTCCTTCTCTGATTAATACCTCACCTGCCTATCCTGTCAACAAGGCCTTCACATGCAGCTGTATTCATATTGAGGTTAAATTACACACAAGTGGACTCAGTTTACAAATTGGATGATTTCTGAGGGCTTTCAATGCTTTCACTGGATTTTATTCTGGAGTATCAGAGTCAAGGAGAATGAAAACAAGCATATCAAGTCTTTAAAAACCATCTATCCTTTTCCTTGACCTTCACAGTTATGTGCAACTTTTGTTTTGAAATATCACAGAAAATCCCAGCAAAATGAGCTCTATAGTTATAATGTGACAAAATATTGACAAAATCAAGGAATAAGAATCCTTACACGAGGCAACTGCAAGTAGCATAAAGAGTGAATGTAAAGAAAATGCAACAATCGCAGAATGATTTGTTTGTCTCTGGATCATCAGTCAGAGAGCAGTGGGAGGTTTTTCATTCCACTCCAGGCTTGCAGCACAGCAGACTGAGTGTTGGCAGGTTGGAGCCTCCTAATGCCTTCGCTGTTGAGTTGGCCTGACACACCTTATTTCACACACACGACCAGAGAAATAATGGAATTATTTGCAATATGTATCATTAATTTGTGTCACTTCTCTCTCGTTTCTCTGTGCCATTCAGGCCAATGAAAACAGCCTGCTCAGCGCACAGCTCAAAGGCTTCCCCCTTTTTCTGCACTCCAACTTGGGTCTGAAGGACTGTATGGTCAACCCCAAGTCGCCGCTTCTCTTCATCACCCGGGCCGGCCAGACGCTGCCCGGTCCTCTCCCGGGAGACGACTGGACCGTGTTTCAGTCCAACCACTCCACCTACGAGCCCGTGCTGATGGCGAAGACACAGTCGGCCGAGAGCGTTGCGTCGCTGGGGCAGAATGCAGCCATGCTCCCGTCTGTGGTGCAGGACCTGGGACTTCACGATGGCATCCAGAGGGTCCTGTTTGGCAATAATTTGAACTTTTGGCTGCACAAGTTAGTGTTTGTGGACGCAGTGGCTTTTCTAACCGGGAAGAGGCTCTCACTGTCCCTTGAGCGGTACATCCTGGTGGATATAGATGACATCTTTGTGGGCAAGGAGGGTACCCGCATGAAGGTGCCTGATGTAAAGGTGAGTTACAAAGCAAGCCTTGCTTATCTTCTCATCTGGCTCTGTTTTCAACAGCACTTTGCTATGATTTAAAAATAAAATGGCCTCACACAAAGCTTGTCCTATCCTCTGCCAGTCACACAGAAACCCCTTCTTCTCTCTCCTCTTTTCCTTTTTGAATGTATCCATCCCAGCAGGCTGCTGAAAGCTGACAGGCCCCACTGCTCGCGCTGTCACAAAACCTCTGCGACGATGAATATTTCAGGGGCTCGGAGGCATACAAAGAATGTCGAAAAGCTTCTTGCTTTCGTCCCCTCAGAGCAGAAAAGCCTCCCCTCACATGCAGAGGCAGGGGGTGGAAGAAAAAAAAAGTTATGATGGAGGCTTCAAGGCCTCCACAGCAGCAAGGTTTTAGGAACGAATCACACTCCCGACAAGATTGAGAAGTCTGAAAGCGAGGTGGTGGAGGGGGGGTTGTGTTGCGTACGGGGAGCCTCATCCAGCATTTAGATCAAATGAAACAAACACCCGAATCAGAGGGAAGCGAAATATCAAACAGAATGGGGGAGAGGAGAGGCGGCAGCTGGGAGTGGATGTTGGATGTTTATCGAGAGAAACTTGCAGAATTAAAGTTATATGTGGGCATGCTTTGCTCATTAATGCACTCGTACGCCAGTTTGAGCTCATCATCTGTTGACTCATTCTTCTTCCCCTCCCACCGTTTCAGGCCCTGCTGGAGACGCAGAGGGAGCTGCGCACCCATGTGCCCAACTTCACCTTCAATCTGGGCTTCTCAGGGAAATTCTTTCACGCTGGTAAGATGCTAGTTAGCTCATGCAGAGTTAGAAAACATCCTAAACTGAAACACTTTTTAAGTCATTTTCTGCTGTTGCTCTTTGCCATGCTTTTACTGTTGTTTTCTGTTCTTGCTGTTGCTCATCCTTCGCTCTAATGCGTGAACTTTTCTTCACTGGCTTTCATTTCCTCCCTTGTTCCATCACTGCTCCCATTTTACCTTTGCCCCATCTCGTCTTGCTTTATTTTTATCTCTTTAATTTCCTCCTAAATCCCTTTTTCCTGTCGACCTCTATGGCTTGTTTCAACCCCCCCCACTCTCTGACCTATTCAGGATCGGATGAGGAGGACCTGGGAGATGACCTGCTGCTGTCCCATGTGAAGGATTTCTGGTGGTTTCCTCACATGTGGAGCCACATGCAGCCACATTTATTCCACAACCAGTCGGTGTTGGCCGAGCAGATGCTGCTCAACAAGAAATTTGCCATGGTGAGTCATGGTGGGGGGACAAAGGTCACGGCTTTGACTGAAGGCTGTTGATCAGAGCCATCCTTGTTTATCCCTTTGTGCTGAAAGTTTCCTGCAGCACAAGTCTTTGATTTTTGTTCCTTTCTTTCTTTCTCAAAATGAAATGAAAAACAAATCTTTTCCAGTTGATTTTTCGTTATATCATCACTATGAGAAAGTCTGGTTCAAATGTAGCTGTTAAGCTATTAGTTTGTCCATTAAACAAACAAACAAACAAACAAAAATTGCTGATCTATTAATGATGTTTTTGTCGGGTCTTAAAAAAATACTTACGTTTACAGATCTCAGTTTTATACCCTAAAAAGTCTTAAATGCACCAAGATTTTCAATAATAGGTTGTAAAATTATATTTTTGTCTTAAATCTGGACATTCATTCCTTCAATATTTGCTTCATCTGTACTTTACTTTTTAAAATTTGGTAAATGCACTGAAAACTTGAAAACAACTTGGAGTAGTTTTGGCTGAAGAATTCAGGTGTTTCATGCAACAACAAAACTATAGAAATAATTCGACCTTTGAAAATAGGCTTTTTCAAGTTTGTTTAGGGAATTAAAATAATCTCAGGCTGTCCTTGATTCCTAATCTTACATATTATTTATTAATTAAATTAGCTTTTAAGTTATCTTAAGTTGTTTACCTTAATTCTTATAGCTCTTAAATTGAAATCATGAAGTATATAGTTCATAATCAAAAAATATCTCAAACTCTTAAATTTAACAGAGTGAAATTTGCAGAAACCTAGTTTTTGATCCGTCTATGTTAGCTCTTAGAACTTTAATATTTTTACCACCAATATTTTTACCACCAATGCACGGTTGTTGCTTAATGGGACTATTGTCCCATTAATGAACTGTAAAGACTAGAATAGCTTTGGATATTTTAGCTTATAATTGGCTGTAAAGACCCAACCTCAAAGTCTAAGGGCACATCACCAAAGGGTAAATCTTCAAAATACCAGTGGAAACATGAAAGAAGCAATTAAGGAAGGTATGAATCATTTAGACTTGCAAATTTTTAAACAAAATGTAATAGAAACCAGATGAACGATTTTCTTTCAAACTGAAGCTCCTTTTATGTTGTATTAGCTTTTATGAGACAGCAGACTCATTTCTTGTCACAAACAACTTGTTGGTTGATCATAAATAATTTTGATTTTAAATATCCCATGGGGTATGAATAATTTTGGCCTTAACTGTAGGTTTACCAAAGACTAAATAGTCAAAGTTTTTACACTGTCTGAGCCAAATAAACAACAAACGTAGGTTTTATTTTCTGCTGCTGAAACCTTTCCTAGTTGAACCTAATTTTTTACAGCACAGTTTTTCTTAGTTAAGCACAGCCTGATTAGAATCATATGACAAACTAAGAGGAAAATGTGACACTTTATGGCAAAGAGCAGGTTCTAATCCATGATTGTGAAAATGGTCCTCCTGGTTTTTTTTGGGGTTTTTTTTGAGCCCCTGATGTTCTTGCAGTAATGATAAAAAAGAAATATTACACCCTCTTTCATTTGTAAAACTTATGCACTCCAATTTTTCCACAGTCTACATGTTTTTAATTTTAACCTCATTGCTACAGAAACACACACCAGATTCCACACTGTTATTATTTATTAACCTAAAATGAAGATGAATTGGAAAAAGCAGCGTGTGAAAACTGAGTAGATTGCTGCTGCTTTCATTGGATTTAAAGGGGAAAGTAGCTGCCTGGTGCTGCTGATCAGATGTAGTTGATTATGTGATCATCAGTGGCTTGTGACCACCTCTTTACAACCAGGAGCTTTGGCTGTTTGTTGCTGTCAAGCATAAATGTTTGCCTGCATAATGCCAAGCAGGAAACACGTTAGCAGTGACTTTAAGCCGGGGTCACGTTGTCCAAATATTGACCTTCAGAACGGAAAGCTTTTGTTGGAAAAGAATTAGGGCTTCACAATAGAAACATATTTAACTGAATATGATGAATCCAGTTTTTCCTGACACTTATCTTTTTTTCACCATCATAAAATTTGTCCACCTTTATGAGCTTCTCAGCAACTAAAGATATACATCCTATGAGTGCATAGAGAGCAGTCGGTGTCCATCTATCTGGCTAAATATAATCAATATGCAGACACTTAAAATATAATATCCTACCAAATATTGCATCAAAGCAGTCCTTTGCAGTTGTGATATTGCACGCACTGATACTGTGAGGATGGTTGTGAGTGTAAATATAGTGTGGGTCTAAAAGGAATCCTCCTTGCGCTTGAATCTGTGGTCTTTCAGTGTGACAGGCTCACCGACAGCCGATTTAGCACTCTCACAACTGAAGATGACCCTCAACAAATATATAAAACATGGACAGAAACATTGAGGAGAAGTTGCGCTGTATCCCTGCTGTTGCGACACGTCTACTTATTATTTTTTTCTCTTTCACACTTTTTTTTTCTTTTCTTTTCTTTTTTTTTTTTTTTAATATATAGTCCAACCCAGATAATATGAGTTTTAACACCTGCAACTTGCTCTCCAGGATTTCTTGAATTAAACAGCATTGTAGAAAGTTTCTGAGGCAATTCCACTGCTGCCGTTCATCATATTGTCTTTGCATTTTCTATTTTGAGAAACACCTGTTGCCCGTTTATGCTGAAAGGACTATAAAGCCATTTCCAAAGCATTAAAATTCAATCATTTAACATTTAGAAACATCATTCACAAATGGAAAATATTTAAGATAGCTGCTAATCATCGCAGGTTCAGAATTCCTTGCAAATTTATCCAATGGTCACACCGTGCAATGCTCAGAAAATTTGCAAAACACATGAATGCCATCTAAGACTCAGTAGACAGTTACAGTTATTGGCAGGAGTGTTAGAAAAAGACCAAACAAGTTTGGCTTGTTTTTTGAAGTGTTGCCAGGAGAAAGTCTCTTGTCTCTAAAAACAAAATGGCAGCATGACTTGTGTTTATAAAGCTGCGTCTGAATAAACCACATGACTTCCAGATATAAACAGGAACATGAAGGATAGCAGCTCGTGCGTAGAAAACCAAACACAGCTCATCAGCACAAACGCATCAGACTAACTGTCCACCTTGGTGGTGGAGGGTTGATGATTTGGGCTTGCTTTGCAGCCACAGGAGCTGGGCACACTGCTCCCATCAAGTCAGCCATGAAACTCTTCTGTACACAAAAGTATTCTAGAGTTGAGCTTTGTCTGACAGCTGAAATTGGGTCATGCAACTAAAGAAGCAATGTGTTAAACAAGAGCAGGCTAAAACTTCTCCATAATAATGTGAGAAACTAATGAAGATCTAATTTCTAAAAGAGGTTCTTCAAGCTGTTGAATCCCAGGGTGCAGTTGGTTTTTCACACAGCATTTCCATTTTGGATTTAAGAAGTTTTTTTTTTTGTTTGTTTTTTGTTTTTTTTCTCTCTCTCCTTTGTTACGTCAACCAGAGAGCTGTGAACTCAATTGCCCTTCCTTGGAATAAATAAAGTTGTTTTTTTTTTTTTAAAAAATATGTATATTATGACATTGTGGAGTCTGCTGCTGTTTTTAGTACACTTCAGGATAGATTTTAAAAACGTTAGAACTTAAAAAAGGAACAACTAATATTTATGTCTTTATATAAACCTCCTTTTTTATATAAGAATAACACCAAACAGTTGTTTATATTCTGAACTATAAAACTATTTTGATATAAAGTTTGTGTATTTACCCTGACTGTCTGTTAGTGAATATAACACTGACTAAATAAAAATCTTAAACATTGGGGGGGAAATAAAGGTATGATCTGTCCTCTGCCTGCATGTTTCCACAGCATAGTTGGCACCCTAATATGACTTGTTAAGGAGATATCACAGGTTGTTGTGAGAAAGCTGTGACATTTTGAGGACTTTAGTCATACAGATTTCTTGATTCTACTGAGCAGTGTTTCACTCTTCCTTGTACTTATTGTCACTCTCACAAACAGATTTGAATTAAGGTCTGGGGAACCAGTGACTGAGTGATTAAAAGTTTTCGCTCTTACGATCTAATAACCTTAAATAATGAAATATGTATGGATTTTCTCTGTAAGCCTAAAATCCTAATTTTAAGGAATCCTTCAGTCCAAGTGTGGGTTATTTTGGTAAATAGTTGGAGGTTTAGCTGACTGAAACTGAAAGATGCCGTCGCCTGTCCTATTAATCCCCAGCAGAAAAAGAAAATCGCAGAACAAACTTTGAGATTCATTCGTACTGAATAACTTCTATCTGCGCATACAGCAGTTTTACCCTTTGATCCACCTTACTGTGTTTTTGTGATAGCTTTTAACCATGAAAAAGTAAAGCAGGAAATGCATGTGCGAGCGTTAAAGAGCCTAAACTATGCCTCTATTGCCTTAAATATCAGCATATTCTTTATACTTGATCTTAAATTTAATTCAGGTCATTCTTATATTTGTATAGTTCATTCTTTGCTTCCATTGTTTTTGCTGGTTTTGAATGTGGTGGTGTTTTATTATTCGAAACTACATGCATTATCCTGGAAAGCAATAAAGAATTTATCTTTCAATGCAAACAAATCCTACACCTTAAACTGACTTATTATATGTTAGGGCAGTATATTTACCCAGGCTTGGCTTGAAGACAAAGATTTTATTACTGTTGTGGTTGGCTGCTTAATGAAATTTAAAGCTCTCTCTCTCTGTCTGTGTGTGTGTGTGTGTGTGTGTGTGTGTGTGTATATATATATATATATATATATATATATATATATATATATATATATATATATATATATATATATATATATATATATATATATATGAAGCATAATTTGTGATGATACTGAAATTGACCGTATTAAGCAAATACCTTGTGTTAACTAAATTTTTAATCATAAAGAAATTTACTTCCATGTTTCTTTCCAAAGATGCTGAAGTTCATGTTGTGTGTCGTCCCCCCCCACCTCCGAAAAAGCTCATGGTTTGGTTAAAAGTAGTGATGTAAGGCAGCTGCGTCTTCTGTGTTTTCCAAAGTGGCCACTTGACAGATGTTTTCCCTTGTATAGTTATTTTTTAATGTCTTGGGGAAGCTGTTAAGTTCATTCATTGTTAGACTGCAACACACAACTACAACTAAGAAATGAAAAGCATGAATATTGTAAATACTCCAAAGCTTTAGTTGAGTCTTTTTCTTCCATTTTTGTTTCAGACAGGATCATGTCATCTTACATCACTTATTTTCTAATGATGATAGTACTGGCACTGTGGTGAAGACAACATGAAAGACTCAAAAGCTAAAACTAGATTTTCTTACGTTACCTCTCTGTCTTACTGATGATGTCCAAATAAACTATTCAGTTATCTTCACTTAGATGATGTTCTCTGAATTATACGCCTCATTGTGTTTCTCTGAACCTCTCATGCATGTTTAGGTGGTACATATCAGGCTGATGAATAAATGTCTCTGCCATTTGCTTCAGAGAGAAATACGGATTTCTAATTTTAACACAGACATGGATGTTAAGGGTTCTTACACAATCTGGAAGTCTGGAAATAGATGAAAATGTTTTTAAGATCTTAAGTATAAAAGGAGAAAGTTGTTAGGAGAAAAAAAAGTACATTTCTACAGTTTATATCTCATCTATGTCTACTTGTTTTATCCATTCTTCTATCTATCCATCTGTTTGCCAATTATCCAACCACTGATCCCCCCCTCCTTCAGTTTCTTTCCATTAACAATCAGGTTCTGTCCATTTGCCCATGTGTTTGTCAGGCTATCCATCCATAACTCAGTTTCATATTTAAAGCCTGCCCTCAACAGAAATATCTGCATCAAATTCAAATTAAACCTTTGCATCCTTGTTTCTAAAATTGGTCAAAAGGACCAAGATCTCAGGAAATGTACATCTATATGGGATATCTAGATGCATCATGTACCCTTTCACCTGTGCCAACCTACTCATGTAATTTCTCCCTCAGGAACATGGGATTCCCACGAACATGGGCTACGCAGTGGCCCCTCACCACTCTGGGGTCTATCCTGTACACATGCAGCTGTATGACGCCTGGAAGAAAGTTTGGGGCATCAAAGTGACCAGCACAGAGGAGTACCCTCACCTAAAGCCTGCTCGCTTCCGACGAGGGTTCATCCATAGCGGCATTAGCGTAAGACTACTTTAATACTTGTAGCCATCCTTGACACATCATTAGGTTTGTGAGCAAAGAAACATCACCTGTGGGGTTCCACAAAGATTTATTCTTGGGCCACTTTTATTCACAATCTATATGTTCACATTATGGACCACTAGTCATTTCATATCATATATTTCTTTGTCACCACATGGTGATTTGGTGTGTCCACAATATCAACGAGTTTTAAACCAAAATAGTTGTGATGTTTTGCTTTTCTCCATTGACACTTCGTCTCTTTGCTTTCCTATTTTAACCACTGTTTATTCCTCTAATAGAGGAATAACAAAACAAAATCTCAACTGGATTGTTTTCCGTTCTGGACCTCTCCACTTGGACTTTTTGTTTCTCATTTCCCTTAAGATCTCAAGTTGATTGGCAGAATTGTATTTTCTTTTACCTAAAAGCAGCAGTGTTTCCTAAATTCCATCCATCTCTCTTGTTTGGTTTTGTCTTCTTCCACTGAATGGGAGATAATAATGTAGTCAAAAGAACCAGCCTTGCATGAGACACCTGTGTTATAAGTGCCGGCAGGCAGGCCTCAGCAACAGAATGAAGACTGACATCAGAAAGCAAGTGTCTGGGAAAAATGAAATGTCAACAGACAACTAAAAAGATCAGGCTTAGTTGGTTTTTGAATAACTTGGTAAAGAAAGTAAAATGAATTTGAATATATTCATGAGGCTTAGAAGAAAACATATCTATTTCTTCCCAAGTTGACCTACAGTGCTGATAAGCCTCAGTCCACTCTCTTTGTTGCGTCTGTGTTCAGTTGGCCTGGGTGGTCTCAGAACTCCCTTCCCGTCCTTGAGATAGCCCAGCCTGAATGGACAGTGTTCACCACTGACTGATGATTGATATTCGGCTCCCCAGACACCCCACACTGTAAATGTATTTCCATGAATTACCATATAGACTCAGAGCGAACGAGAGGTTTGCTTTGGCTTGATGAGCTGAATAATAAGAATATTATTGTGAACAAACAATGTGTGTGTGGGTAAACCGCCTGGAGGAGCAATGGCTCAGTGGAGAGCCGGCATCGCATTTGCGTCAGCGCTTCTAACTTTTTTGTGATAGTCTCTGTGTACTCTCATTGCAGGTGTTGCCCCGGCAGACTTGCGGTCTTTTCACGCATACCATCTTCTACAAAGACTACCCAGGCAGCCCAAACGAACTGGACAAGCTCATCAATGGGGGGGAACTCTTCCTCACTGTTCTGCTTAACCCTGTGAGTCTGCCACTCTCCCACACACAGCACTGCTTTTGTCTTCCGCACTTTGAAACCCATTTAGATGGTGGTGCAAATTGAAATTTAAACAGGATGCGGGAAAATGACTCATATATATTTTCATCTCACTTCAACGAAAACCTCTTTTAATAGAGCCGCAATACAATGGTGCAAATGTCTCTTATTCTTCACATGCTTTTGTTTGAGATTATGGAGAAAGGTTATAGCTGTGGCCATCTCTGCAGAGACTGCAAAGACATTTTATTCATATTTATGTGACTTTTCAAAACAAAGACTGCACGGGTTGTTTTTGCAATGGTTTTATTATTGTTTGATCCTAATTACTCTGAGTCAGCTCACCTCAAAATAGGTTGCAATAAACTGCTGTGCTTTTATCTTCTACTGAAAGGACAGTGCTTTAATGTTGTTCATTCATTATTGATTGATGTGCTTGTTTTTATTTGATATAATGCTTTCGAATCTAGGTGTTAACTTACTGTAATATAAATAAATGCACAAATTCTCTTTTAAGAAAGTAAAATCCTGAAACATTTGACATTTTCAGTAGATGATCTGAACAGTTTAATCAGCTAGTTGTATATGAAGATGGTGATTAGCAGCCGCTGTTTCCCAAATTTCCTTGACCTTTCTTCTTTCAGTAAATTTCTCTCTGCCTGGTCCTCCCATTCACAGATCAGTATTTTCATGACCCATTTATCCAACTATGGGAACGACCGTCTCGGTCTGTACACCTTCAAAAGCCTGGTGATGTTTGTGAAGACATGGACCAACATGAAGATGCAGACTCTGCCACCAATCCAGCTGGCTCAGAAGTACTTCAGCCTGTTTCCATCTGAGAGAGATCCCCTCTGGCAGGTGAGAGTTCGTGGTTGATGCCACTTTTTTATCAACTGTTAGCCTGGAACAGTCTCCATACTTTCCTTGATTATTCTCAACAGTAAAACTCCATGCATTGTTTTGAACCTCACATATGTTTCTTTTGTTGTTGTTTTTATATGTAGATTGGAACAGTCTTGAATTTGATTTTAGAATTTTCTAAGTCTGGATAAATAATGGAAGTAATAGAATAAATGAAAATACATTTTTTTCCATATTCATTCCCTTTGCCAGTGTTTAAATGTATTCATTATATCCATCTATCCATCCTGTTTTCCAAATTCCATTGTTTTTTTTTCCGTTCATCCATGCATCATATATCCATACCTACATCCATCCATATAAATCTGACATTGCTGTTTTTCCAAATTCCATATTTAAAGCCAGGTCTCTGTATAAATCTGGGTAGTTAATTGATTATAAAGTTTTAAATTTAAAAGTTGGTGAAAAATGCTTTTAGAATTTAAATGTGAAAAAGTAAAGAATTTATACATAAGAAATATGTAGGAGCCCTGTGCATTGTTTTTCTTTGGCTGCACATGGATATCATTATTTAACTCATCTGCCTTTTCTTTTGATTTCTCCACATTAAGGCAAGTTTAATTAATTACAACAAACGGTTGTGTCTGTGTTTCTGTGCAACTAAAGGATCCTTGTGAGGATAAAAGACACAAGGACATCTGGTCCAAAGAGAAAACATGTGACCGCTTCCCAAAGCTGCTTGTCATTGGGCCTCAGAAGACAGGTGAGACACAGCTCTACAGCACCCTCTGCAGGCCAAGCCAGAAATAGCATGAACATTAAGAGTTCATCTGTCAAAGCAGACTTCTTACAGGAAATTATAGCATTGTTTTTTTTTGTTTTTTGTTGGGTTTTTTTTTTAAATTCTATAACTACTACATTTTAGATTATCAGTGTTGCTGGTTTGTGGGATATGTTTATTATGACATTTCCCTAAAAGTTTTTCATTTCCTACTCCTCCCTTAGGTACAACAGCACTTTACTTATTTCTTGGTATGCATCCTGACTTGACCAGCAACTATCCCAGCAAGGAGACATTTGAGGAGATCCAGTTCTTCAATGGACACAACTATCACAGAGGCATTGACTGGTGAGACATATATTCAGATGTTTTGTCTCTGACCTCCACCTGTTGCCTCCACTCACTCTGCCTGTAGCTAATGCAGAGTTAGTTCGCATTTACTGGATGTATGCACTCCTCAGAGTTGTCTAGTTTGTCTGCTTAACTTGTTTAACATACAAATTAAACAGATTTAGTCACCATGTAGCATGTAGTTGAAATTCTGCTTACATAGCTGTTAGGGTTCACCTAAATGTTGTGGTAATTCCACTAGTGAGGTTAACTTGCTAATGAGCTGCCACTGCATTGTTTTGGTCTTGGACTTGGTCTGTCTTCCCTCAAAGTCTCAGTCTTGTCTTGGTATGCTCTGGTCTTGGTTTCTACTTCATCTCAGGTTGTGTCGTCTTGATTTCAACAGTACTGGACGGAATATACACCCAAGACTTAGGTGTATTAAATACTGTATCAATGCAGTGTGCCTTGGAGGCGATCAACCTGTGGCTCTTCTGAGGTGTTAAGGAAGCCCAGGTTGCTTTATTGGTATGCTGTAGCTGATCTTGTGTCTCTCAACTTTCTCTTTGCAGGATTCCATAGATTGTTTGTGGGATTTAGGTCAGGAACTTTGCTGGGTAATCAAGCACAGCAATACCATGGTAGTAAAGATAGGATCTGTTTTTTTTATCAGTGTAGACAGGCAGAGGGAAGGATGACACACTACTGTAAATTATCTGATAGAGTGATATGTTGAGTTGGAACTTAATAAGACACAGTAGACCAACACTAGCAGATGGTATGTCTCTACAAATCATCACTGACTATGGAAACTTCACACTGAAGCTCAAGCAACTTGGATTCTGTGCCTTCCCACACTTCCTTCATACTTTGGGTCCTGATTTTTCTTTAAAGAATAAAGGAGAATTTGGATCACTGAGCAGCAGTTCAGTCCTTTTTCTTCTTAGCCCAGATAAGACACTTGGGATGCTGTCTGTTCAGGAGTGTCTTAGCACTGGGACTGTGACAGTTGTAGCCCATGTACTTGGATACAGCTCTCTGTGAACCATCAGCTTCTTTAGCAATGACTTCTTTAACCATGTGGAGGGTTTCAGTAACTGTCTGCTAGACAGATGTCAGGTCATTAGTCTTCCCAATGATTGCATAGACTGTAACAGAAGATGCTTTTGTTAAAAATCCTCCTTTCATTGGTCTTATGTAATAATCAACTTTTCTGAGAAACTGAATCTTAGATTTTCATTAGCTGTTAGCTATAATCATCAAAACTAACAGAAATAAACCCTTGATTTAAATATTGCTTTATGTGTAATGAATAAAACATATGAGTTTTGCATTTGTTTGTCAAATTCCAGAAACAAAACAAACTTTGTATTGGTGCTCTAATTTGTTGTAATGCTCTTATAGTGTTATGTGAAAAAATGCTAACAATGGCCAGTCCACAAATCTGTGATTTATTTGAATTATTTGTAGTGTTAATTTGTTTCAAGTTGAATAACTACAAAGCAATGTATTTTTAAAGGAATTGAAAAAAATACAACACCAAATTTATTTGGACATTATATAATAGCTTTGCATAGTGTTGGCTATTTTTTTACTGTGGGCCATTAGAGGTTATGGCTGATTTAAATCCTTCGTTTTGTATTTATTTGTTAGGTACATGGAATACTTTCCTCTGCCCTCCAACACTAGTTCAGACTACTACTTTGAGAAGAGTGCCAACTACTTTGACTCTGAGGTGGCTGCTCAGAGGGCTGCAGCTCTTCTGCCTAAAGCTAAGATCATCACCATCCTCATCAACCCGGCAGACAGAGCTTACTCCTGGTACCAGGTCTGTCATGGTTCACACATCCACAGCTAATTCCACCAGCTTTTATAATAAAAGTCATCACATTCAGGAAGTTGCTTTTCACCCTCCTATTTAATATCTACATGCTCCCATTAGCTCAGATTATAACAAGTAATAAGATTAGCTCTCATAACTACGCAAATGACACACTGCTCTACATTACAATGTCACCAGGTGACTTTGAACCCATCCAAGCACTGAACAGATGCTTAGAACAAATCAATGCGTGGATGTGCCAAAACCTTCTCCAGCTGAACAGAAACAAAACTGAAGTTATTATCTTTGGATCCAAAGAGGAACGATCTGGAGTTAGCACCCAGCTTCAGTTATTACAACTACAAACTAGTGATCAGGCCCAAAATCTGGGTGTAGTGATGGACTCAGTCCTGAACCTTCAGAAATACATAAAATCAGTTGCAAAGTCAGCCTTCTATCACCTGAAGAATATTTCCAAGATTAAAGGACTAATGTCTCAACAAGATCTAGAAAAACTCATCCATGTGTTTATCTTTAGTCACATTGATTAGTGCAACAGTGTCTTCACAGGTCTGCCTAAAAAGTCTATCAGATAGCTGCTCTTGATCCAGAACGCTGCTGCTCGCATTCTCACTAAGACCAGGAAGATAGAGCACATCACCCCAGTTCTATAGTCCATACACCTGCTTCCTGTAGCTTAGAGAATAGACTTTAAAATACTTCTGTTAATTTTTAAATCACTGAACAGCTTAGCACCAAACTACATTAAAGACCTGTTGTCATTGTATCAACCTTCCAGACCACTCAGGTCTTATGTTTCAAGCCTACTCTGCATCCCCAGAACCAAACATGGAGAAGCAGCTTTTAGTTTTTATGCTCCACTAATCTGGAACAAACTTCCAGAAAACTGTAAAACAACTGACACACTGAGTTCCTTTAAGTCAAGGCTAAATACCCACCTGTTTAGAGCTGCCTTTGATTAGTAGTAAGTGGAACATTGACCAATATTTTCAAATTATATTTGCCTGATATTTGCTTGATGCTTTTGATGATTTGCTGTATACTCTGTTGATGTTTATATGATATGAAGCACTTTGAACTGCCTTGCTGCTGAAATGTGTTATACAAATAAACTTGGCTTGACACTGAAACCTGAGTCGCTCTCCCACAGCACCAAAGAGCTCATGATGACCCAGTGGCGCTGAAGTACTCCTTCAATGAAGTCATCACTGCAGCCCGCGATGCTCCAATCAAACTGCGGGTGCTCCAGAATCGGTGCCTGGTGCCGGGATGGTACGCTGTCCACCTGGAGCGCTGGCTAAATCACTATCACTCAAGCCAGGTAGTTTGTTTTCCATGCACAAAGTGGTGATCAGTGTGTAATCAGTGAGCAAACACAGATGATGAGTTTCCTTTGTGACTGAAGTCTGTGTTAAATAGTGGGTATATTAAGATTCACTGCAGGGAGTTGGTGATGAGGGGGATTATTCTTGCCTTTGTATTCCTTAAAGAGAGTATTTTAAATCCAGCTGACCTCAGTGGATGAGAGCTGACCTTTATGAATACTTGCAAAGGAAAAAATTTAACCTTCCAGTCTGTCTAGATTTGTAAGCTCCACAAGCAAGCAGTGATAAGTTGTGGGTTCAGTGGTATTCAGCAAGATTCTTAGTAATATTGTGTTCTCTTTAAATAAAACACAGCCCCACTCACTAAGTTAAGTGCTCAGCTCATGTTTTCAGCTTTTAAAACTAAACTTCCACATTGACAGAATGTGTGGTGTCCATCTACAAAGATACTGGCGGTGTTCGAAGTTTTTAGGGATTTTTCTTTTCCTCTCACAAAAATATGCAAAAAAATACACAAAAACAAAACCCCACCCCAGAGGAGAGAGTTATTGATAAGAGCGAAAACAGCACAGACAATGGGGGAAAAGAATGTTTTTTTAATTATATTTTTTGGCAACAACAAATTAGCAATTAAATTTTTAAAACTTGGACAGTCAGCCGCCCAACATCTGGAGGACAGATTGCACAAATAAATTGTGAATCAGTGATTTATATTTTGTGACCTATACCCCAAAAATAATCAACAATGCAATGGTGGGAGATATTGACGACTTGTTATTTTACTCCCAAAAGGGTTTTATTGATTCATTTACCAGGGCTTGCACAAATTTCAGGGGATTTCTGTCAGCAGTTTCCACAGTTCAACAAAGATAGATGTGAAGACCTTAGGACTGCAGTTTGGCTACTTAATGAGCTAGTTCAATAAGCAAGACTCTAAAAACTGTTTATAGACAAATTACAGTTACGGTATTTATTCCAAGAGCTTATATCTGTCCTACATTCAATACTTGTTGCTCTCTCATTAATTGTTGACCACCCATTTTAAGGATTGCTTCCAATCTGGGTGCTTTAGGGAAAATGGTCTGAATTTAACAATAAAAAAGTAGCTCAAACAAAAAAGGAAAGACCATGTGGATGGGGTTTCTTTTCCTATGTTACGTTGTTGTATACACAGCTGTCCTCTCATAACATCTGGCTTCCTGTCTTCTTCCAGTTGTTGGTTTTGGATGGACAGATGCTGAAGACAGAGCCTGCCTCGGTCATGGATAAAATCCAGAAGTTTCTTGGCCTCCCCAACGTCATCAACTACCACAAGATCTTAGCGTAAGTTTCTCCCTATTACTTAAGATCCTTTGCTTTTCAAATGCCAAGTTTACAACCTAGTCTACTGCTTTATGGTGTGCTTTTCCTAAATACAAATTTATTTTAACTCGAGATGTTACCATCAAAATTTTTAATCTCTGCTTTTCTAAATCTTTGACCTGTCAATTTGAGCTAATTTCAGATTTCTCTTTTAAGAGCTACAGTTAAGGCAGATTTATGTTTAATAATTGTTTTGTTTTGTTTGTTTGTTTTTTTTTTTTCAATTTTATTTTACCAACATGTTTCTTCTGACTGGAAGTTGATGTTTTGGAGTGGCCCAGACAGATTTCTGACTTGAATCTGATGGAGAATTTGTAGAGGGTGCTAAATATTAGAGTAATGGAAAGTAAGCCTTCCAACTTCAAAGAGCTGGAGCTCATCACCAAAGATAAATTATCATAACACCAGTGGAAACATGCAAAAAGCTTGTCAGGAAATATAAGGGTTTAATTCAATGGTTCTCAATCCTCACCCTAAGGGCTCACTGCCCTTCATGTTTTAGATGTGTCTCTGCTCCAGCACACCTGATTGAAATGAATGCATTACCTCCCTAGCCTTTAAGTGCTACAGAAGCCTGTTAATCACCCATTCATTACAGTCAGGTCTGTGGCAGTTAGGAAACACCTGAAACATGCAGGCAATGGTCACAGAGGACCAGAGTTAAGAACCACTGGTTTAATCGCTGCCATGGCAATAAAGATTTTACGATGGGCTATTAGGGAGTATAGCAATAACTTTTAACATATCCTTTCTTTAAATGAAATATAAATAAAATTGATTTTTTTTTTTTTTTTTTATTAAACTCATTTCACACTGTTTTGTAATCTTTTGAGAGATACCTTTCTCATTTCCTATCAGAATTGAACCACTTGGTTCAATGAAAATTTATATTTGCCAGCGGTATTTATAATTTAAGGCTAAACTAAATACCATAACACACTTTGCTGTGTGAGAGAACAGTTGTTTTTTTAAACAAAAGCAAAACAATTACAAAGTATACATTTTAAACCATCTTTAGCATCTTATATTAGCGATTAACACGGCTATCATTACTAAGACACCAGTCTCCATGTGTATTCCCAAAGAATGTAGCTTCTTAACTCTGAGATTTCCAAAAGGCTGACATTTCCAAATCTATCATTATTCTAAAAAGAGGCTTAAATCTTAAAAGGTTCAAACAGATGGTGTTTTTCTGCTGAAAGTCTTGCTCTCTCTTACTCTCTCACAGCCTGAAAGAACCACAGATGTGTTTTAAAATGTGATAGAAATCTCCTTATCTCCTTTTAAACAACTTCTTACAACTTTGTGCTTCCTCAGACTTCATCTGTAAACACTACACCAATATTAAAGATGGTTATCTTCTTCATTCAGTAGCAGCATCCATTTTGAAGAGGGTTGTCAGTCTGATCATTTATTCTGAGCAGATTAGCTTACTGTAAAAGCTTTAGAGACTTCTCGGTCTAATGTGTAGCATTCATCTGAATCGCTTAACAAATCTATAGTCTGATATTTCAAAGTGTAACTAGCCTTTTCTGGTTTTATTAGGCACAAAATGTCCTTCGCAGTGAAAGCCTCATACACTCTTTAAGCAGACTGTTTTACTGACTCTTTATTCTGTCTTTTTTTATCTTGTGCCCACTGACTCTGATTATGCAAAAAGAGCAATTGTGATGTTCAGCATTTTATTGAAGAACAGCTGGACATGTGAAGTGGAGAAGCTGTTTTATCTTCTTCAGTTTCAGCCCTCAGTTTCATTTGTGTCATCCCTTGTGAAATATTTATTTAAAGTGTTTTCATTGCATAAAATCAAGCTATCCATATTTGTGGCTGACTTTGCTTTGCAACAGTTTCCGTAGTTGTGTAGTGCTTTTATTTAATTTTGATTTTACCTTTATTTTGGGTCATATCCCACTGAGGGACAGTATAACATGACACCACAACTGTATCGAAGTTCCACATTAAAACACAGTAAAAATAATTACAAAAAACATATGGTCAAATTTTGTTATTACAAACTAGTACATGTATTGCATCAGCCTGACATACTCTTAATTTGGGTTTGATGATGGGTTTTTTTTTTTGTTTTTTTTTTTTTTCTTTTTGTTGGACCCACTATACTTTAGGTTATTGGAGTTTGATTTGATTTGTTTGAAACATAAAATTTTGCTGATAAATATTGATTTAAACCCAAACAGATGGTTTAATATTAATGATTTTGATGATGAAACTTGTACTGTGACAATGTCAGAAAAACATAAGTTTACTAGCAGTATAGCAATCACATTTTGCCATTCAGGGACTTCTTGTATCCATCATGTGCAGGTTTGACCCCAAGAAAGGCTTCTGGTGTCAACTGCTGGAGGGAGGAAAGACCAAGTGTTTGGGAAAGAGTAAAGGACGCAGGTACCCTGACATGGACCCTGAGGTAGGATCCTCTCCTGGAAAGAGTTTTTAATAATACGAGTCAGTTTTCTGGGAGTTGCCTAAATTTAGTTTCATCTCGTTTCTTTCAGTCCCAGGAGTTCCTCAGGGAGTATTACCGGGACCACAACATTGAGCTATCTAAACTGCTCTACAGGATGGGTCAGCCGCTACCTAGCTGGCTCAGAGAGGAGCTAGTCCACACCAGGTAGCAGCACCGCTGCAGGAGAAAACCACAGCTCCACGTTCTGAAAGACTGCTCCACCCTGCAGGTCTCACTGATCTGAAGGAGACCTGAAAGACTGAAGCTCAGGCATTGAGATATATCGAACAATAACTCAAAGCTTAACCCTGATCTTCTTAGTGGAGAGCAGACTGGCTTCAAGGCTGCCCTAAAACTGTGTCCTGAGGATTTCAACAAGAGACTCGGTGATGCACAGAGGGGGTCCTCCAGTGTTCGATAATCCCAGTCCCATTGATCAAACGATCATCACATAAACTTTGTTGCCTGAGACTGAAAAAAGAAGAGCAAATGAACCTAGAGCAGTTTTTTCCTGTCAGTTCTGTAAACAGGCACCAGATGTAAACATTATCACGTGTCCTCGGTGATAAGGCGTGTTGTTTGGACAGCATTACATGGAGCAGCACAGTATTGACTCAACGAATGGCAGCGTGTTGGACGTGTTGATTCAAGCTACTTTTGATAGGAGTATATGAGCTGTAAGTGAGGACATGAGTCCTGACTCAGGCTGTATGTTGGAGCCTTCCTCAATAGGCCTTGGTAGAATCTAGTTATTGCATTTACAAGTGCCAGGACAGAATCTTCAACAAACTATCAACCCCTTGGATTTTTGAGGGTTCCTTTTTCTTTTGTTTTGATCAGCTCCTGTTTTGTTTTCTTCTGATTTAACATTTCTGTAGTGCTGATGGAAATGCATATTTGTTAGAATGTACCAAACCTAAACCTGTTAGAGGTGTTTCCACACAAGCAGAATGTGCAGCACTGTTATTGGCCCAGCCTGCTCTGCAGTCAGCTTCATGACCACCGAGCCGGCCAGGGCGGGAACAGGAGGACGGCTGCAGAAAGCACAAAGGAACTCGAGCGAGCATCGACGCTGATCATACAGGTGAACTGGAAAGCACACATGGTTCATGGCTCCTACTACAATCTGTGAAGAAGATCATAAGCTAGCTACTGTATGCATGGTCCTACAGATTCAGATTGTGTACAGAAGAAAAAAAAAGTGCATTTCAAAATGTTATCAGCGTTTTTATTTGTTAAAATTGTATTATTATTATTATTTTATTTTTTTTTTTTTTTTGTCTTTTATGTTTAATTTCACTTACAAGAGGAGTATTGAACTGGGAAGAATAGAAAAAAACAGACCAACTGTACGCCAGGTGTTCATACGGATGTTTGGGTGTAGGTCAAGGTGTTACCATTGCAACTAGGTGTTCATCGGTAACTAAAAGCTGCTTTTACTGCAATAGTTTTGTACGTTGTTCAGATGTAATTACAACGCACATGACCGTTTGTCATTTCCTGACTTTGTAATGTACATAAACCCTTCGGTAGACCTAAATTATTGAATGTGTTTGGGTTTTACGCTCCCATCAGCCTGTTGTCGTAGCGTTTAAAAACGTCAGTGCTGCGCTGAGGGGAGTTTGGATCCTTTCATCATGCAGAAGTGTTTCCTCTCACATCCTCTCACTGCCAACTGTTGTACAAAAGTGCAGAGTTTCTCCGTATATAAAGTATTAAACACATAACAGCAACGATGGTACTAATCTCCTGGACTGTATGATACAGATTTCTAATTGTTGTCAATAATTTTTACAGTGTAACTAATATTGTCGGTGCTTTTTAATTTGCAAATAAAACACCACTGTATTTTTCATTAGCTGGATCTTTGTCCACTCATTTTCTAATCTGAGTTTCTGCAGTCAGGCTTGGAAATACAGAGCCACCCACATTCACTGGCATCCCTAGTAAAGATCTGTAAAAGGCCTTAGAGTAAATGAAACATTTAGAAATATCCAACCTTTCATTTGAGTATTTTATTTAGTGGGAGAAATCTTGCAAGCATTTTGATAACCCTGGAAAAAGGTTGTTGAATTGCAACCATAAATTGTATTTTACTGGTATTTTTGTGATAGACTAACAATCAGTAGTGCATAATTGTGAAATGGATGGAAAATGTTTTCAAATATATATATTTTTTAAAAAACCTGAAAAGTGTGACATGCATTTGTGTTCAGCCCCCCTGAGTCAATACTTTTAAGAACCACTTTGTCTGCATAATTATTGGGCAAGTCTTATTTTTTTATTTATTTATTTTTTTTAAGATTATTTTTATTCATCAACTATCATCTTGGTTAATCCAAAACATTAATGTTTAAGAAAGTAAAAGTGAGGTTCTGGCTTTCCTAAGAGAATATCTATATTCAATTATAGGGCAACTATTATTTTGCAGAATAATTATGCAACTAAATGAAAAACACCTTTTTCCATCTCACTTTTTTATTTTCACCTGTTTAAGTGAGAATTATAAGCAAACAAGTCAAAACTTTCTGATAAACATTTGACTTTAAAAAAAAGGAAAATTAGTGATTATTACACTTACACCTTGTAATAAATATGACCCTGTTGACTATTTACAACAAAAGGCGGATGTTTCTGTGATTACGACACTATCATTGCAATTTCTGCATCCCTCTTAGAGCCTTTTGGTAATTTTTGGCCTCTCAGAGTCAGTTAAATCTTTTTTTTTTTTTTTTTTTTTTTTTTTTTTGACCCATTTTGCCAAGAGAAAAGTAGCTGTCTAATAATTATTCATACCTTGATATATGGCATTGACCTCCTTAGGCCACACCCTCCCTCATTACACAGATACAGATCACCTCCTATGCTTCATTCAAGTTTATCTCGCTTTGGGTTAGAAAATACGCCTGAAAATGATGATATGGTCAAAATAATCAATTAATTGTGCGCACGGTGTGTAGCTGCAAGTTATTGGGGGTATGTTTCAGTCTTGCACATTTTGAGACTGAAACTTAAGCATCCTTTGCAGAAAAGTTCAAGCTCCATCAGACTGGTTGGAGAGACTTTTCAAATCATGCCACAGATTTTGCTCTGGCTCTATCTGTAGGAAGGTTATCCTGCTGAAAGGTGAACCTCCAACACTTGAAACTGGTTTCAATTGTTTTCACCCACAAGTTGATTCTACACCTTGCAAATACCAAATGCACTTTGCACCTGGAGTTTTTCTAATGTTACTGAGTCATTTGAATCTTGTAGGTTTGCATCTTTGTATTTATTACATTACCTGCTATAAGAAACAACAGCTGCAAACTACTGATCCTACAAATCTCTATGGACTTGACTTTTTATAACTGTCTGTTGGCACTATATAAATAAACAGAACTGAATTGAATGGGATTCAGGTCAGGTGAGTTTGCTGACTAATCAAGAACTGTAACACCATGGTCATTGCAGCAGCTTTTGGTACCTTTAGCAGTATGGGGAGGTGCCAAGTCCTGCTGGAAAATAAAATCAGCATCTTAAAGAAGCTTGCGATCAGAAGGAAGCATGAGATGTTCCAAAGCTTTCTGGTAGATGACTGCTGTGATTTTGGACTTTATCAAACGCAATGGATCAACACCAGCAGATGACATGACAACCCGAATCATCACTGACTGTGAAAACCAAACCTCTCAAAGAGTGCAGCAGATGTAGCCCATGTCTGGGGTATGTCTGTGTGTGGTGGTTCTTTAAGCAAATAAACCCTTTTAAATCATTCAATGGGCTTTGCTTGCAGTTCTCCGTGCTACTGTTGCATTTTTCCTTCCACTCTATTTTGCATTAAAATGATTGGAAGCAGCCTTTTGAACAGCTAGCTTCTAGAGAAGAGACCCTTCATGGAGGGTGAATCATAAAGAGGATATTACTCATTGGCAAAATGAGCACACAAAGTAAAAATTCAAAGTTATATTTTAAAAGGGGGTTGTCACCCAGAGCTCAGCAATTGTTTAAAGTAGGCCTCTTTCATATGGAGATTGTTATTTTTCAGGAATCAAATGTTATTCACGAATTTTGGGGCATTTCCCTCCTAATGTTTTCCTTCTAAAGTCTCTGTGTCAGAGTAAATCATAACATCCTGATAAGTTAAGACATTCCGGGAATCACCATGAATACAAGACATTTAAAAAACACAAACGGTTCAATGCAAGGTGGAACTTGTTCACCACCCCTAAATTGTCGGCTAATACGTAAATTCGCCACTTTGGTTTATGATACATTATCTGTATGAAGCATCGAGGCTTTGTGACAGTGACGCCTCTAAATGTCTCTGGGTCACAAGACTCAAAGTGAACTGCAGAAACATCTGAGGAGTTTTAGAGGTAAGAAAATGGGAGACTTTCTGCTGCATCCAAATCTATCACTAAATCTCAATCCATGCCACATTTCGCTTGCTCACAGCAGAAATAGAAGCTAAAAGACTCAACAAACTAAATGTAGTTGAAGTAGAAAAACTGGTAAAGCATCAGAGAATAAGAGCAAATGATTCTGAACATGAAAAGTATTTTAAATCATTTTTCGAATTAATTTTTAACATCTGATGCTCCCTAAAGAGTGAATCCGTCCAAACACATTTATAAACTCTTTTTTTTTTCAGTTTGGATGAGAATCTGTCTAGTTTAAAGCCTTGAGTCTGTGTTTTTCAGTCATATTTATTATAAAACTAGAATTTCATTTTGTTTTGGTAAATTGATTCAATAACAGCTGTGACAGATATATTATCTCAGCTGCCACTGAAGAAATTTAAAGCAGGCAGGACAGGGATGACTGCACTTAAGGGCAGAAATTTCTTGTGTCCTGACAACTGGTTTAAAGCAAATTTAGTTTGTCTCTTGGTTTCAATTCCTGCTCAATTACTTTAGGAAACAGACCCAAGTCATTTCCTCAAAACTGCATGAGACGTCAACGCCAGACAGCACAAATTAACATGTTTTTAAGCTCTTACTACAGTAAATACGCTGCAGGAAGTTCATGGTCTGTAAGATTCCTTTTTTAGGGAAAACCCCTAAAAACAGGCAAAAGCAGAATAATTATTTAAAAACATTTCGTTAACCAGGAAGTCCCTGGACATATGATCACTTTTTGAGAGAGATCGGAAACAAACAGCTTCATCCAAAAACAATAAACCTGCAGTACTGTGCAAAACGTTTATTTTCTATACAGCCCCCAATGATGCCTTTATATTGTGCAGAGATTTTACTTAAAAATACCAAAGGAAAGTGGAGGACAAAAAAAAAAAAAAAAGAAGAAATCTATTTACAACAGGCAATTGGTATCTGAAAATGAAGTAAGAATATAAAAATGATGTGACACATACCTAAGAGAGATCATCTTCTGACCAAGGTTGTCAAAATGTAAAACAACTACCTATGTTGATTACTTGGATTCCCTTTAGAGGTAATTAGCAATTTTAGTAACGACAATATTTATTTCAAAAAGAGATCCATGTTCTCTAAAGCCAGAACATGGATCTAGGAGTGACCCACTTTAACCACCTTCCAGTTGCATGTTGAAAACCCAGTGCTAACTGTTGTAGTATTTCAGTGACAAGGTAACTACTGCTGGCAATATCAGTTAAAAACAGTGTACATTCTTGCATTTTATTTATTTAAGCACTAACTTTGCATGTGATCAATTTAGTGAGATGCAAACAATCAGAGTTAAAAAAAGATAGGTTGTTTCTGCACCTGTTACTAAGTTTTTGGGGCATCCATGTTGAATTTTCAGGTTGGGATTAGTCAGAACCATCCAACTTTCCCATCTAGAAATCAGACTTTATGATGACGATATTCATGTTTATTGGACCCTGCAGCACCAATATGGTGATATGATGGTCTTGCAGAAATGTATTGGGAATATTGTTCTTGCTAGCAGATGGCATGTTATTCTCATCCAGCAAAAGCATTTAATGATTTGGCAAATTTATTATTTCTAAAACTTTATATAGTATACTTTGCTGAAATTTAGTTTCTTGTGCAGCAGCAACACATTTTTCTATGGTTAATAGAGCAATACATGTCACCTGTATTACAACAGGTATGACAAAATCTGGCTCTGTGGTAGAAAAGTATGAAGGAATTGGGAGCAACTGTGCACTTTTACAAATAGTTTTGGTTTCCTAAAATTGCATTATAGCATTTGATTCTAACACTAAGCACTAGTTTTAATAGCAAGGTGCAACAGTTATTATATTACAGGAATAATTTAATTTTTATTTGTTTTTCCTCTTCCTCTTCTATTGAACATTCATAAATTTATGACCAACTAAAAGGAGTACAGTATAGAAACATCATAAATTTCAGTATTTTTCTCCTATTCAACTGACAGGCATAATAAGAAATTATTCTATAAAGCTAGTTGGCATGAACTCTAAAACCTCTGCACATAATAACAAGTAATAGAAAGTTCTAGGTCTGAAGTAAAAAACCATGGTCCTCTCACTATTGTCTGCCTCTATCAACAAGTGATGATGTTGAATCTGACCAATCAGAGCTCACCCCATGGAACCATCCCATAGGGGTTTTTTTTTTTTAAAACAGTGGTACTTAATTACCTTCTCTGAAACTTGTTTAGTCCTCCTTCCGCATTCTGAAGGTAATTTATACTTTAGAGTTCCTGGATATTTCTTCAGATTGGTTCTCTGAAGGAGAGGAGACATATTCCCAAAGAGGATGGCTGACAATCAAGAAGATGCTCCCCTGGCCAGAGGAAGTGTTTCAGGCAGCCACGAAGTCCTGGTTAATGCAGGGCCAAGAGGGTGAGAAGAGCTAATCATGTATTCATTTTTATTTACACCACAAAATCTTCTCAGAAAAAAAAATCTCATCAATGTTGTGTTTGGTTGAAAGGGGTATTTTTCATATTTATCTAAACTGGGTGGATCTATGTTATCACAACGAAGACCTTAGGCTGCATGTATCACTTTAATTTAGAGGGCTGGATGCAGCAGAAACACATTTTCCTTGTTTTAACTGAGTAACACACTGATTTATATTGTATGGTTACTAAATAAAAAGTGTAGGTTTCTGATTTCTTTTAAAAAAAAATTAATAAAATAAAGTGTTGATAATAATATCCTGTAAAATGTGTACATTATATAAACATTAACAGTATTTCAGTAGTTACAAAAAAATTAATTTACGAAAGATCACTTCCATGCGATGAACACCTTCTCGAGATTAGAGTTCTACCTAGTAACTAGTGACGCTGTCACTTGGCTCGGCAAGATTCCTGTTTTTACTATTAACCTTAATCTTTGATATTAAAAGGGATTATTTGAGCATGTAAAATAAAATTATTTTAAGACTGAGTAAGATTTGTTTAAAAAACTGTCATATCGATCTGAGGTGGGCCCCCGGAAATACTTCCGTTTTCTATCAGATGGAGGAAATCTGCCTGGTAACTCGTGATAATTACGTGCTATTGGCTGCAGCATTAAAAAAAAAAGGAAGAAATAAAAACTGAGCAGACGTTTTCGCTTTTCTTTCATTCATTTATGTTTCTATTATATTCAAACCACAATAATAGTATAGTAATGATTTTCCAATTTATTATTTATTTAGTTATTTCTTAAATTAGCTTGAGTAGGTGTTCTTCATTAAAAGAGACTTTTTAAACATAAAATAAGTGAGTGGAGTAAAAAATGTAAGTATAAACACATGTATGCATTAAATCATTAAAAATATCCATAATATAAACGAGTAGCATGTATGTCTGAGAAAAACAGAGACAACACAAAGTTAAAAAAAACCCACAGAACTAACCAAAACTTATGTTTGAATGATCTATTCTATTTCATTTTTAAACAGATATTGTTTTGTATGTATTGTATTGAGGAGAGAAATGAGTAACAGCTACACTCACATCAGTTAAGAAAAAAAATTAGTTGCTGACTCATGCAGTGGGTTTTTTCTATATATTCTGGACAGTCCAAAATTCTAATACATCTCTTGTGAAAGTGTCTTCTTATCTTCTAAAAACTCAGACCACACTTTTGGAAATCCCTCTGAGTCACTTTGTTAATATGTAGGTGCATAAAATACTCCATGTCTTTTTTTTTTTTCTTTTTCTGTTTCCTGAAATATTGTTATTCTGTCCTTCTAATTTGATCCTCTTGAAATGATCAATATTTTATTAAAGTCTTTCTCTTTTTTTTTTTGTGCAGAGGCTCCAACAGCCGTGCCCTGAAGATTGCCGGCCTGACCACTCTGGCATGCCTGCTGCTGGCTAGCCAGGTCTTCACTGCATACATGGTGTTTGACCAGAAGCAGCAGATCCACACCCTGCAAAAGAGCTCTGAGCGGATGGGCAAACAGATGACTCGTACATCCCAAGGTAGAAGTGGACCTTTATCAGTTTTCTTATAATCATTAATGGACTTTATCTGATCAGACAGAAGGAGGACTCGGTAGCTGAAGAGAGAAGTGAGAACTTATTTTGAAACGGTGTTTTTGTTTTGTTTTTTGAGTGAGACACAAATGAACTTGCTGTGATAATTCATGAAGGGGGAATACCAACTATAATATAAGCCAGACTTTCTACATCCATTCCAGCTAAAAAATCTTGTGTTTGTTGTTAATAGGAAGACCATAAAAACAGGGTCTGTATCCATGAGCCATAACCCTTCTCTTCCCGCATAATTACCATTCTATTCAGCTTTATCTTCCGATTTCCACATTATTTATTCAGGTTATTTTTGTATGCATAGCTGCACTTTTTAACGGCATCTTTTTTTAAAATTATTTTATGTGCAACTCTGTCCCAGTCAGCATTTACATATAAAACCCATATGGGAAAGGAATGGGCTTTAAAATGCACCTCAAATGGGATTGTTTGTGACTTTACATGATTCCCTTATGTTTATATTAGATGGACAACGTCAATGAGTTAAAACCTGTAATACAACTCTAGAGCCCTAAAAATCGATAGATTTCCTTAGTTTTTGCTTTTTTGTCACACTTAAATGTTTGAAATCATCAAACTGATTTTAATAGCAGACAAAGATAACCTTAATAAATTCTAAAGGAAGTTTTCAAAGCAGCATTTCATTTACTTAGGAACAAGAGTGGCTGTGGTACCTTTGGCTGCCATCGAGCATTTGCGTTATCTGGCAGTTAGATTTTTACATCACTGTGGAGAAATTCTGACCCATCTATATTTGCAGAACTGTTTTAATTGAGCCACTTTGGAGGGTTGTCGAGCATGAAGGCTCTATTTAAGGTCATGCTAAAGAATCTCATTCAGATTCATGTCCAGATTTTCATGCCCCTCACCTTAATTTAGCTTATTTTATCCATTCAGACATGGACTTGCTGTGATTCTGATCATTGTGCTGCTGTAAAACCCAGATGTGTATCGTTAATCCACAGAATACTTTTCCAAAATTGTTAGAGATCACCAAAATGTTTGGGGGGGTTTTTTGGCAACTAAAAGGCGGGCTTTGTGTTCTTTTTGGTCAACAGTAGTTTTTGCCTTAGAACTCGCCCATGGATGCCATTTTTGCCCAATCTCTTTTTTATTAATGAAAAATTAATTCTGATCTTAACGGCAGCATGTGTGGTCTGCAGTGCTTCAGATGTTGTTCTGGGTTCTTTTGTGACTCCGTGGAGTCTTTGAAGCCCTCTTGAAGGAAGTTTTGTGGGCCAGCCACATTTGCGAAGGTTCCTGGGTGTTCCATGGTTTCCTCATTTGCCTTAAAAATGGCTTTGTGTTCCTTTCCAGACTCATAGATGTAAACGACTTTGTTTCTTATCTGTACTGTTTCTTCAGATCAAATCACAGGTTTTTGCATTTTGAGGCCTTTTAACCTACTTTATGTGGTCAAACTGATTATAAAATATTTGTTTCCTTTGCTCTCTCTAACTGGAATGGTTTTGTTCTGGCTGTTTCTTAGGTGTTGCCCCAGCAAGGATGGCCATACCCATGAACAGCCTGCCTCTCCAGATGGACTTTACCGAAGATGACTCCAAATCTTCCAAGACCCCCTTGGTTGTGAGTTCTCCCCAACATCTCAGTAAAACCTGTTAAGTTTTATAAGAATTACAGTTATTAGATACTTGGGGTTAAACATGGACCCTTACTCCGCACAGAAACTTGAGGACACTGCCATTGTCAGTCTGGAGAAGCAAGTGATGGATATGATGCAGGTATGTTGCGCTCAGAATCTTGTGGTTCCTCACTGTTTTAGGTGTATTTTTAAGCATATGTCTCAAGCTTTAACTTGTTTTGAGCAGGACGTCAGTCTGCCACAGTTCAATGAGACCTTCCTGGTCAATCTGAAGAGCCTGAAGCAGCAGATGAACGAGAGCGAGTGGAAGGTGAAGCTTCCTGCGTACCCATGTGGAAACCAAAAAACCTTGTGGTTAGTTAAATTTAATGAATTAAATGAAATGATCTTGTCATCATATCTGTTGGTTATGTTTCCCTCTGCAGAGCTTCGAATCCTGGATGCGTTATTGGCTGATCTTCCAGATGGCCCAGCAGAAGCCTGCTGGCCCCACCCCTCAGCCAGGTTACTGCAGCTTTCTTGCGTTCAGTTCATAGAATCTAATATTTCTGTCTCTCCACCAGCATAAAAGACAAAATGCCCCAGTATCTACTAAAACAACCTTGTAACATGCAATCTTTCGTTTTTCAACGTTTGGACAGCCTCTCTGATCCAGACCAAATGCCAGATGGAGGCAGCACCTGGAACAGGCAAGATTGGCGCATACAAGCCCCAGTGCGATGAGCAGGGCCGCTACCTGCCCATGCAGTGCTGGCACGCTACCGGCTTCTGCTGGTGTGTGGACGAGTCCGGCAACCCCATTCAGGGCACCACAATGCGCGGCCGCCCTGACTGTCGGAGAGGTAGCAGACTCAGACTAAAGGTCACATCCATCTGTCATCATTATAAAAGATGACATATTGATTTACCTTTTCTTTTTTCAAATTAAATGTAGGCGCCGGATTTCGTCGCATGATGGTCGCACCCAGGATGATGCTGAAGACCTACAACGTAGAAGGTGGAGCACTTAGATAAAGTTGTTTGATCCAGTCATCCTAACATTTACAGGAATGTTTGGTTGTGATAAACTGTGTGTTTTTTTGTCTTTCAGATGATAAAACAAATTAGGCGAAAGCTGGAAGCAAGGCATTTCTCCTTATTGAGCCTATCTTTGCAGACTTGTGAAACTGGTTATTTAAAATTGGACACTGTTCTCCAAATCATAGCAGTTTAACTTTGAAATGAGCTTCCTTTCCATATAATCACTTCATGCTATTCATTTTGCCGGCTGCTTGGAATCAAATCATTAGAGGCCTGTTACATTAATGCTTTTAGTATCTTTTTCTTGGGTGTCTTGATTTATATAGTTTAAAATTCATCAAACCCTGTGAGATTTTATTTTGTTTTTGTGATAAATGGTTAAACGGTCGGTTCACCCAAATTAAAATAAATAAACACATTTGATTTATAATTCCAGTTTCACCTGCCTGACATTGAGTCAAATTGTGGTTTTTCAACTAAAAACTGTTTAGTTCTCATAATTTTGGTGAACCTGCCCTTTAAAGGATGGAGACATCAGAGGAAGTGTTTTTTTTGAGTGTAACAGAAGTGGCAATAAAGTTTTTCCTTTACAACAATCACATTATTTGTCCCAATGTCTTTAGATCAAACAGCTGTTAAAGGTATTGATGAAATAAGGCCTGAATAAACATACGTGATTAGATGCAATGGCATTGCTAACTCAGTCCCGGATTCTGTGTTGTCTGTTTTTAGTTTCTATGCCGATTACACATCACTTGAAACTTGAAGTTGTTCAAAAAAAAAAATAATAAAATAAAAGTTGTTCAACTGATCTTTTGCAACAAAAATCTATTAATTAAATCTGCACATTTAAGTTTAGCTTTATACTGGTTTAAATGAAAGCTTTGCCTCAACTAGTATTTCTATGAATATGCAAATGAGCCCATTTCCTGTGTTGCTTTGCTGGAGCTTACTCTGCTTCCATCTTGGCTAAAAAAAAGACTGGTCAGCATATATTGCTCTGGTAGAACTGTTTTCATAGCAGTACAGAAAACTTATTGACTCATAAGGGACAATTTTGTGATCAAAGTGATGCTTTTAGGAAGGACTGATTAATCAGTTTTATACAGCTCCAGTAAATCATTTTTTCCTCCAACTCATCTGCTTTCATCTTCAAACGAGTCTCTGCTGTCCTCAGCTGCGGCGACTTTTTACTGACACATTGAGCAGTGCTTCAAAACATACTTTCTGAATTTACAATGTCACAGCATGCTTCAGTTGTGCATAGCGTGGAGAGGAGCCACAGTATCAACAGACAGCTGCATATGAGAAACAAAATAAAATCAACAGAAAACAGACAAGCTTTGTTCTCTCCCTGTAATGAGTCAGCATGACAAAAGCCTGTTTGAATTAGAGATTCTGAGATGTTTTAGTCAACTGTAGTTTAAACGCATTGAAACTCAGCCCTTATCTGTCCTCGGAAAGATGAATGGAGGTTGAACTGCAGTTATTTTAGTCTTGTTGATGCACTGATGAAGACCATCTTCAGGATTCAGTAACTTGTCCAAGATAATTTAAGCAAATGGACAGGAGAAGCTGTGAACGCTAGCACTGACCTTTGACTTAACATCAGGCAGTTTTGTTTTTTTTTGTAACTCATTAAGACTCCCACCTCTGACCCAACCTACACTATAAAAAGGAATTTTGAGAGGTATTAAATTTTAGCCACTACAATTAATTAAATACATACTAGATTGTAAAGTTCAATAATAAATACATTTTAATATTAACTTTTTTTTTTTAACAAATGCTATTTAAACATTTGATTAGAATTTAATGTTTACGTTACATGATTTTACTAAAATCTGCCTTTATAAATATCTGAAAACAATAGTTGGCTTTATCAGTGTATCTTGTGTCTTAATTCATTTTTTTCCCTCTTACACAAAAGATGAAAATATAATATTCTTCCTGATTCAAAGTCCAAGTAAAAGCAACTTTTCTTAAACTTCTTTAGATCTAAACACCAGACTATGTTATTATCAAAAGGCGTTGAATACTAATGAAAGACTCAAAGATCTGCTGAAAACTCAGCTACAACTGGGACTATATGTCCTTACAGTGGTTCAATACACTTATAGAATATGTACAACCTCAGAAGCTATTCAACTCTCACAGTATCTCGTATTCAACATAAAACAAGCATTAATATTTCAAAATCCCAAAATTCTCTGTCCCACTATTCTCGCACACAGAACATCCAAAACAAAGATAAGGCAAGAAAAAAATTTCAGCTGAATCAACAAATAACGTTAATAGGATTTAGAGGTCTCAGTGCCCTGGAACAGTTTGGATGTTCCCTATGCTGAGAGCTGCATCTATTAGTGAGAACCCATCAAGTTTGTGGACGGAGCATATGGTATGCCTGTGGAAGATTTGCCAAAAAACTTCAGTAAATTAGCTTTGGCTTAGATCATGTAAAGTTCAAATGTATTAAGACCCCTGGCATATTTAGATTTAAAAGTATTTTTCATTCAACAAGGAAGTTAGTTTCTTATAGGAAATAAGACATCTCTCACAAGACAATGAAATAATGTGAAAAGAGTATCAAAACATACTTTATCTGTTTTTATGTACATTTTAATAAAAATGGTATATTTAAAATAATTTTTTCCCTTCTCAATTAATGGAAAAATCCCTCTTGGCATTACAGCTATAAAACCCTTTTTATAATTGCTAAACTAGCTTTTTGCATGTTTCCTCTAGTATTTTGATGATTTATATTTGTTGTTTAGCTCCTTTAAGGTTGGAAGGCCTCCTTGACATCATCCTATGTTTAGGATGTCTACATTAAATCGAAGTCTACAAGGGGTGTGAATAATTTTGGGTTTAACTGTGTGTTGCTCTGACTTCTGTAAAACGTAAATGTAATAAATAATGTTATTATTTCTCTATGTGAGAAAGCTTTTTTTCAAAACGACTGATTCCTGCCCATCTCAAAGTTCATAAGTGAAAAAAAATCAATCTTTAAAACTACAGCCTCATGATTTAAACCAGTGAAAGTAGATTCTGCCCCATTAATTATTCACCCAGCTGTAATAAAATCCAGGTCAGAAAGTGGCTGTGCAAAGCCACACGCTCAGCATGGCCACAGCGATCATAAATACACCTGTAAGTATATATTTATTAAAGTACTTTAATAAATGATACATTTTTATAGGTATAGAGATATTTTAGATGAGTAAAGAGTGGTTTCATTGAGTTTCTGATAAGAGTTGTTACTCATCTTCATCTGCTGTTAGATATGTGGGGGAGCAGAAACAGTGAGAGTGGGAGTTGTGCTCGCTACAACCCCAGGTAAATAAAGTATTGAAATCTGTCAATTTATTTGGTTTTGAATGCTGAGATGAAGAAGGCTCACATGTTCTTTGACACACAGAAGATAGAGACCGTGCTGCTTTTGCAGTTGAAGGATGTAAAATTAATCACAAATCTGCAACAAATGGGGTAAAGCCATTCCTGCACCACAATATCATTTTTTAATGTTCTCTAGAAGGTACCACAAATCAAATGTGTTTTTTTTTTAGGAACCAAACTCCTTTACATTTGATCAGGTTGTAACAGCTGACACGATAGAGGTAAAACACTTTCTAAACTCTGGTGCAGCTGTTCTGTTTTATACATCGATTGATTCAAGCCTCTTCACTCTCTCTGATTGCCGTTAAATATTGTAAAACTAACAGTCTGAACCTGAACGTGCAGAGTCTTCACTCTGAGCTCCTGCAGCCTCTGACTGAGTCCATATCAAGAGGCTATAATGTAGTGCTGCTGATGTGTGGAACACCCACGGAGGTGGTTGGAGCCCTGACGGACAAAAGTATCCTGAGACAGGTGGAGTATAAAATGTATATTCCATACATTAGCAGATTTCCTGTTTTTATTTTCACCAGATTCTGAAACTCAGACCTTGTTTTAGGTCGTGACAAATATGTTTAGTTGCACAACATCACAAGAAACAGCAGAGTCATTCACCTCTGTATCATTTCTTCAGGTCTGTCCTGGTATTGAAAAGCATAAACCCAAAGCAGCTTAGATGTGACATGACTCAGAATATTGTTTCTCTGACAGTTTTACCCAGATGGGAGCGCAGTGGATCTCCTCAGCCTCAACAAAGAAACTTTACAGCTTGTAATCCATCCAGTTCTTGGAAGGTATATCACAATTATGTATTTCTGTACCATACTAATTTAGATTTTTTTTTAAAAATCCTAATATTTGGCTAAATTTTCTTGGTATTATTTACAGCAGTCTTGATCAATAGAGCTTGCCACTAGGATAGAATGTTTTGTGTCTGCAAATGATTTTATCTCTACTTCTGCTAACCTCCCACTGGGGAGTCCCACAAGGTATCCTTTTTAGACCTAATTTTCATAGCACCTGGTGCCTCTTAGGCACTATTTTTCAGAAATAACATTTTCTTTCATGTTTATTTCCCACTGAAGGACACTGGAGAGCGTTCTGGATAGCACAAAATGTTCGAAATTCTAGTGAGAACAAGAATAAAGTCATGTTGTTTAGACTCGATGACTCCAGCAGAATCACCTTTTTCTCTCTTACCTTTCTGTCCCCATATGAGAAAACCATGTTTAGGTGTGAAAACTGACCCTCACTCAAAACGTACTCACGAGGACCAAATTGTTGTTATCCTTCTGTTAATGAACGAAAATGTCATGGTCACTGAAATAACTTGAAATGGACAAAAGTAATAATAAATACAAATTTACTGAAAGTGAACCAATGAAAATCAGATATTGCTTTTGAAATGTGGTTCAACAGAATCATTGAAAAAAAAAACAAACAAACAAACAAACAAAAAAAAACTAATAAAACAGACCTGGACAAAAATGATGGTACCTCAAAAAAATTGTGTTGAACTAAGGTGTGTCTTCAAGCCTGCCTATGTAAAGGGTGATAAGTAGTCACTGTGGTGTTTGCTGACGTGGTGTGTACCATACTGAACATGGACCACAGGAAGTGAAGGAGAGAGTCGTCTCAGGAGATTAGAAAGAAAATTATAGACAAACATGTTAAACATAAAGGCTATAAGACCATCTCCAAGCAGCTTGATGCTCCTGTGAGAACAGTTGCACAAATTATTCAGAGGTTTAAGGTCCACAGGACTATGACCTCCCTGGTCGTGGCCAGAGGAGGAAAACTGATGACAAATTGAAGAGCAGGATAATAAGAATGGTAACCAAAGAGTCCAGAACAACCTCCAAAGAAATTAAAGGTGAACTCCAGAGATTGCACCATCTGTTGCTGTTTGAGCCAAAGTGGACTTCATTGGAGACAACTTTGTTTGGAATTTGTCACAATGCATACTAACAACCCACAAGGCTTTTGGGAGAATTTCATTTAGACAGATGAGACAAAACTGGATTTTTTTGGCAAGGCACATCAGCTCTGTATTCGCAGACACAAAAATGAAACATGCCAAGAAAAGAACACTACTACTACTACTACAACTACTACTACTACTACTACTGTGTAAAATGGAGGAGAGTTGGTTTGATATGGGGCTTCTTTTCTGTATCTGGCACAGGGTGATTTCAATCTGTGCAGGATATGATGAAATCTCAAGACTATCACACCATTCTGGAGTGAAATGTGCCACCTAGTGTCAGAAAGTTTGATCTTAGTCACGGGTCAAGGGTCTTCCAACAGGATAATGACTCAAGACATAACTAAAAACACCCCAGAAAAGCTAAGAGCAAAACATTGGACTATTCTGAACTGGTCTTCCATGAGCCCGGATCTAAATCCTGTTGAATATCTGTGGAAGAAACTGAAACATCTGGAGAAGGCACCCTTCAAACCTGAGACACCTGGAACAGTTTGCCCACAAGGAGTGGGCCAAAATACCTGTGGATAGGTGCAGACGTCTCATTGACAGTTACAGAAATCGTTTGCAATGTTTGAATCAAAAGGTTGTACAACAAAATATTCAGAAACAGGTACCATAACTTTTGTCCAAACCTGTTCCATTAACTTGTCTTTAAAAATGATTTTGTTGAAGCACAATTCAATGTCTGATTTTTATTGGTTAATTTTCAGTAAATTTTTATATATGATTTTGTGAATTTCAAGTTATTTCAGTGATCACTGTTGGCTTTTTGGTCATTAAAAGAAGGGTACTAACAATTTTGTCCACATGTCTAATAGCTGTGCAAATACAAAAGCAAGAAAATACAGCCTTTTCCAGTCTAACCACATTACAGAAATCAACGCTACACTGTTTGAAGGCAACCTTGAGAAGGTAACATGCTTTAATAACCTCTCACTTTGTTGTCATGTTCTTTTACAATTAACCTCCTCACAGGTACAAGCAAGTGAGAGTACATTTTTTCATTTCCTTTTATAAATAACTTTTCAGATTTTTAAATCAGTTTTAGATTCTCTCAGTAGTTATGCTGCATTTTTCCAACTTGAACTGCTGTACCTGTTTGTACTGTAGCTCTGTCTCAGGTCAGTATACCAGATGCATTTACCTATTCTAAAAGCTTGAGTAAAAATTGGAGGTGATAGAGCATTTGTTGTTATAGAATTTAAACCATGGAATGCTTTCTGACTGCTGTGGGCAGGTTTTATTTTTTATGTCAAGGAAATCTTTTTGAAGTCACTGCACAATGTCGTCATGGTCAGGTGATATGAAAAGGCAAAAAAGATCTTTAGAAAGCCTGGAGAAAAATCAATAAAGACCACTTTAAAAGATTGCAAGAAATTTTGGCTTGATGAAAGCTAAATTTAATCAAATTAGTCGTTTTATTTTTTTATTCCATAGTACTCTATATACTGAGGTACAGCCGTGATAAAAAGCCCATCCTTTGTCTGGGGCTTTAACATATTAATGTTCTGGTAATTTAAATCTAATATCAAATGTATAGAAGCACACATGATAGATTCTTTCACCATTTATTAAACAAGATGAAGGCACAAAAAAAAAAAATAATAATAAAGTGCTCCCCAAAAACTCATATCTACAAAATATGTTAAGCCTAAGAATTCAAAAGGAAGTAACAGAAGTAAGCTTAAAAAACAAACAAAACGAAGCCTCAAGTCAGTGAATATGTGACTGAAACACAAACCAAATATGTTTTGTCTCTGTTTTTTTCTCAGTGTTGTGGAAGGTTTATGTGAGGTGTGTGTACGCTCAGCAGAGGAAGCCTGTGATGTTTTTAAAACCTGCAGAGAGACAATGAAAACCAACGCAGGAAGCATCTCCAGCCGGTCGGTTATATTTCATCAATGCCCTCTAAAAGGCTAAAATACAGAGGATGGAGCCAAAAATGATGTATTTGCTTGTGTTTTTGCATTGTAAAACAGTCTCAGTGAGCTTGCTCGCTCTCTAAGGTGTCTAAATAAATAAACATGTTTGTTGTTCATGTCATACATTTTCCTCAGATGCAGTTCCCTCTTCTCAGTGACAGCTGAGAGGAAACTCCATCCGGATCAGGTGGAGTCAGATGTCTGTCGCAGCAAACTGCAGCTGTTCAGCCTTGCAGGAGGAGCCAGCAGGACTGACCTCAGAGGGTCAGTGATATAAAAGCTGAACCTATCAGTTACATAAGTCTGAGTTGCTGATCAAATATTTACCTACAAATGCTCACCGAACTGTAATAACCTGTCCAGAAAAAATGTGACACATTAATATTTGGCTTGGTTCTTAGTCATTGCAACCAAACAGAAATCATTCAAGATTTTGTTCAAATGCAGCACTAATAAAAAAAGAAGACAGAGTTTTATGAAGTGTTGCTTGTGACTAAATGAATAAAAATACTTTGTAGATAAGATTTTAATTTCAGGTTAGAGGATACTGTGTGTATTATAAATTATAATAGGGTTATCATTAGGTAGACTTTAAATCCTTTAAAAGGTTAGTCAAGATTAAGAAAAACGTTATTGTCCCCAAGGGGCAATTTGTTTTGCAGCCAGCAAAGAACAAATGCTAAGAAAATTACAAATACAACTGACAAAAATACAAAACAACCACAATGCTAATACAGTCTCTATTTGAGCCTATCAGGTCAAATTATGAATAAGGTTGACACTGACAAAGAGGCTGGTTTGGGTCAGTAGCAATAGCTTTAGCCCTCCTTGTGACTCTTGTGCTGTGGAGCTGGAGGAGCTCTACAAGTCTTATCCCTATGCTGCACATCTTGCTGTTTAGTCTGTGCTTATGTTTTTTCAGGGTCAGGGACAGGGACAAGTAAAAGAAAACATTAAAACTGACTCAATAAAACAGGAGTAAAACATTTTCCTAGTTTTCATATTTTATTGCCAAACATTAAATAAGGCTGGAACAAAAGTCTAGGAGCTGAAAAGGGAGTTGAAATGGAGAATGCCGCAATTGTGGATAGTGAGTATTATTCCTCAATTGATACTTTAAGCTCTTTATAATACAATCCAATTTATTATGCTAAACTGCACCTCTGATTTATTGTACAATTTCTATCATAGATTTAATCTTATATTACATATTTCATCTAAACTAAAAGAAGATGGTGTACTTAAAATCATGTACATACTTTTATGCTTGAATTCTCCCCAAAAATGATTACCATTTTGATTGAAACTACAGCTTTCAGTCTTACTGAATTAATTTCTCCACAATTTCTTAGCCTTGTTATAGTCAGTGGATCATCGCCATCTGTCTGAGAGCAGAGTGTCTATTTACATAAAATGGGAACAAAGTAAGTGACATAAATCAAGACAATGTGTTAACAGCATGAGCTTTCTTGTAAGAAAAACCTCCTGCCATGTTTTCCTTGTAAGGCCTGTCATATTCCTGCAGCGACTCCCAGATATGTCATTGTCTCTGACAATCACACCTCTTCTTAAACAAGTGATTTAACTTCATTCATAGATTTATTTTAAAAATTACCAGCACAGTGATGAAAATGCTCAGTAAGATCAGCCATCTGCCACCACTGGTTGGAGGATGAGAGGACAGGAAGGGGACAGAGGAAAAAAAAATAAAGAAATGTTGATCCAGAAGTATTTTTATGGGGGAGGAAAACAAAGAGAGGGAGAGTTAATGGCAGTTAGTTCTGTCAGTGTTTTCGTCCAGGAGAGAAAAAATCTTAAACAAGAAAATCATCTCAATGTAAAAGAAAAACAGAACACACAGAATTCATGATAGCAATAGCTCAGTCCACAGCACTACCTATCAAAAACACATTGCTAAACTTAATAGTATCTTATGCTCCATAAAGCGTCTTAGACTCCATACAGTAAAGAAACTGAAACACTGGGTCAGGGGAACTTTATATATAAATAGAAACATGTACACAAATTTAATGGTGGCAATAGCTGCATCAAGGGCCTGGTCCTGGAAAGAAACACAGTTAAACACAAAAAAACGCTGAGCAGGAGAATTTTCTGAGGAAGAAAAAACAAAGAGAAAACACAAAAGTAACTGCATCTACTCTGTTCTGTGTTTACTTTAAATACTGACATCTTTTTTGTTCAAACATACAAAGAACAATAAAACTAAGATGTATTCTATCTTCTGACAAAGCCTAAATGAACATCACTTTGAAAATACAGGTAGGTGCTGTGGTAGGATCCTTTGAAGTATAACCTGTGAAAGTATCATCATTAAATGGCAATAACGGATTGGTGACAAACAATTCCTATTTACCGTTCCTTAATTTTACATCAGATTAACTAATATGAGATTTTTTTCCCAGAGTCATCCCATTGCTGAAGGTTCTTGACCAAATGCTAAATCCTCCTCCTGTAGTCAGTGATAGCCTCCTTCATGCACTGCTTAAAGATGCACTTGCAGGAAACAACAGGACATTTCTTATCTACTGCATCAGCCCTCAAGGTAAAACAAGCAAAATGAACATAAGTGGGAGGTGGATGAAATAAATCTGACTCTGGGTATTACTTCTTCTCAGGTTTCCTAGATGATGAAACTCAATCTGCTTTACATTTGGCTCAGAAAGTGAGAGGATTAGTTACTAAAACCACTTCTGTTTGCTGGAATCCGAGGACAACTGAGCAAGAGCTTCGTGAAAGCATTCTGGAGCTCCAAAATGTGGTACTATTAGGGGAAACTGAGGTTCACAACATTTACAAGTTAGCTCAGCTGACTCAGAGTCTGAAGGTAAATAACGCAACAAGATGAAAACTACAGTGTCCGTGGCAGCATTTCAGGGCAATAAAAGTTCATTCTGCCATCTCTAACACAGATAGTGAAAAACCAGTCGTGGGAGAAGAGGAGGGAGGAGTCAGAGAGGATAAAAGGCAAAATTAAGGTCTGATTGTTTTCCCTCAAAGTATAATATAGTTAAATCATCAAACTATATTTGTCCTCAATGAACAGAGGTTCATATTTTCTTTGTATCTTGACAGAAATCATCAATCAGCAGCCAGCAATGTACTGTAGATTGTCTTGTTGATCAAAAACAAAGTACTGAAACAGCTAAATATCTACAGAAAAAGTTGAGACAAGAAATGGAGGAACACATCAGAGGTAACAGGCAATAATTCACAATCCTATATAATCTATAAGGATAATCTTGAGTGTGTACTTCGTATGTTTCTGGTATTTGCAGCAGGTAAAGGCAGTGCAGAAAAGGTCCAGGAGAGGATAACCAGAATCCAGCAGCTGAAGGAAGCTCTAAGAGAAGAAACACTGAAGAACGGGACTGTTTCAGCAAAGTCTCAACTCTGTCAGCAAGTAATGTACATTGTCTCATATACTGCCTTGTTCATGTTGTTCACTGATTGAGCTCAAGGTATTAAGAACTCATTTTCTATTTACAGTTTAGATGGATTTTGCTATTTATCCTTAAGTGAGAAGCATGGAGGAAATACCAGAAATATGCCATTTACAATCTGTATGTTAATGTTTTGCTCATTTAGACACACAATTTTAGATAACTATTTCAATTTATTCTTGACTTCTTACAGAAAAATATTTTATGATTAATATATATTAATATTTTGGCTGTTTTTAGTAAAAAGTTCCTGCTGTGTAAATGTATGTCCTTCATCCACAATAAGCAGTGTTTTACAGCCTCAGCAACTTGAGTGTCTGAGCGCAGGCCCATCCTTGATACCAGCCTCAGTTTGGCCGAGGCTTTAAAAACAAAAACCTACATGTTACTGTTATTTGTAACATTCAGAACCATAAAATGGCAACATATTTTTCCCAGAGACAATGCTGAGTCTTTAGTGGTAAAAAGAATATATAACACCTGTCTTTGTGCGTACGCCACACCATGACACCACCTCTAACATGCATCATGATGGGAAGTATGGTTCTGACAAAAGAATCTGTCTTTTTTTGGTAAGGATTCTTTCAAGCTGGTCTGACGAACTTTATACATGGTGTATCACCATGTATACCTTCCATGTGGCCACTTTGCCACATATGGCCTGATTTTGGAATGCATAGGAGATGATCCTTTTTTCAGTCTCACTCATATTTGAAATAATCTAGTCAACTCTGCGAGGAGGTCACCTCATTAATTGTTCAGTCTGGTTTTTATGCACCTACAGTGACTGATGCCTCAGCACAATTTCACTGTGCAGGCCTTGACAACTTCATAGCTGTCCGACTTGCCCTATTACTTCTTTTCTTCTTTTAGCTGGACTGTCTGAGTGCTACCTTTAGCTAAGCCAATCAAGGACATTTTAAGAACTTATGGGGGTTGGGTTCTCTTCTGGACATAATTCTTAATGCCCCCAAACTTTCACATTTTAGTTATTTAATATTTTGACTCTATAAAGAGCTTAATTCTTTGATAAAAACATTAAGGGAGAGATGGGAGAAAATCCTTAAAGAGCTCAACTTCAAACATTAACCCAGAGCAAATCTTTATTGTTTCATTCCCTATTTTCCTTTCCAACACTATTTTCTCCACTTGAGGAACTCTTAAGCCTCCCAAATGTCATCCTCACTACTCCTGTAAGTAATACCTCTCCTGAAAGCATTTTGAAAACCCTCTTCAGCAGGATCGAGTTAGAAATCCATTGAGAAATTATTAGAAAGTGCTGTAATTATTGCCTCTGTGGGTAACTATTTGCAGAAAGCTTTATGTATGCAACCGCTGATTTGATAACACATTTACAAAGCTTAGTCCAGAGTTTTTTCAACATCTAAACAAGATTTAGGCTTGGATTAGTGGGCAACACACACTAAGATGTTAATTTTGCCATTTTAATGATTAGTCTCAGTTGGAATACAATGAAGCACAGAAGCGGAGGAGGCAACTTAAGGAGGATCACACGAGATTAATTCAGGAGGAGGTGGCAAAGATGGAGAGAGACTTGGTGCATGAGCATCCACCGGTGAGATAATGAGATACCCTGTTGTTTAACATTCTGTTTGTGATCCATCTCAGCCGAGAATGCTGAGTCAGTTTGAATAAGTGCAAGGCTGAATTTATGGTGGGCAGAAATGGCTGCACTTCCAGATTAACTCTGGTATTTCCTTGAAGTTTTTTCTTTTTAACCACTGTTTTTATTTATTGTTCCTTCAGACAGAAAGCCCTCAGAGGGAGCTGCTGGTGTTGAGTAGAGAGAGGAAGGTCTTGGTGATGCAAATAGAGGCGCTTCGTGCTGAGGCCCAGCAGGCAGAAAGCGACCTTCACAATCAGCATCACAGACACCAAACAGAGCTGCATTGTTTGAGGGAAGAGAGTCTGCAGGTGGGAGTTCATTGAGTCTAAATCCAACAAAATATTGGGTTTACTGAGTGTTTATTGGTTTAAAAAAGATCTACATAAAAAATACAGCAATTACAACATCTTTATTTGAGAGAGGAGCTACGTACATAGTTCAAGAATTTTTACAATGCAGAGCAGCATTTAGCACCGTTTCCTCAGGATATTTATGAGATCAAACCTGCAGGGCAAAAGAATCCTTTAGTTAGATGCTTGTAAATTCCCTGGAGTTATTTTCTTCAGGTGTTTCTTTTGCCTTTTCAAGTTCAAAGATATGCATGTCAAGATACCTATTGATTATGAATATATTGTGGTGTAAATTACTGCCAGTCTCCTCATTAACTGAGAGGAAAACTAAGTTCATTCAGGTGAACCTTGGGTGCATGTCACTAAACCTAACTTTTGCCATTATTGTCTAGAATATTGCCTAAAATTCTTGGTTAGGTATGAAATGCTTCATTTAAAGATTCAGTGTATAGTCAGTGTCAATCATAGTCGTGTACGTGCTGCTCAATGCGCTAATGGTGGAGAAAGAACTTGCAGTCACAGGAAAACTGCCATGCTAACTAGCCTGAGCATTCACAGCAGGCTCCAGTGTGGGGAACTAGCTGTAGCCTAGCAGAGAGCAAGGGGAAAGGGTGTGAACAGCGCATACATGAGAGTGATTGACAGTGCTAAGACCCTCCTCCTGGCTCTGATTAGTTGTTTCTGACCCAGAGGTGTATTTCTGCTGATGGCAGAAGGACCACAGGGAGGAAGCAGAAGAGCCATACTTTTTCAGATTGTCTCATATTATACTGTCACAACATAGTGACAGTTTTAACAAATATGTAAAAAAACATATTGTTTATAAAAGTTACATGCTGCAGCTTTAAGAAGTAAACAAGCATAGCCTCATAACCACTTCCAATCATATGAAAATGTTATTGTTTATCGACTTATGAGGTGTGTCTCTGAGTCAGTCTGCACATTTACTTGACAATTGTGCATCATTTTCTGTTCACAGTTGACCAGTCTCATTTATAATTTTAAATAACTGTGTATTGTTTATTGAATATCTTAAATTACACCCTTTTTTATTGATTTTTGTCCCATTTGACTCTTACTAAACATGAGAGATTCGCTTCGGGTGCTGTTTGTACCAGAATAACCAACACAACCACATTAGCAGACCTGCAACAAATGCTGGTTAAAGAATGGGATACCATCACACCGCAGTGCGTCACCAACCTAGTGACCAACCTAAAGCGGAGGTGGCAGGCTGTTGTGAATGTGTAAGGTTCTCCCACACTACGGAGGTCCCTGTTTGTTAAAGGACTAAAACTTTAGTTCTATTTATTCCAGTATTAGTCAACTAATCCAAAAAGCACCAAAGTGAAAAGCAGAATAAACCTTTTCCGCATAGGCACAAAGGATTTGGCAAATTGTTTACTGGGTATAACCCACATACTCAGTCCTACTACATAACCTACAGATGCTTTTTCATTACAAATGTGGCACAATTTATAGGAAAATAATCAGGCTGTCTGATAGCATACGATTTACAGTCAAGAAGCCAGTTGACCCAACACTTATCTACTATGGACACATTTAACTGCGTACAGCAAACATGTTCCTTATCAGTTTTACTGTTCAACAGGTGTTCAGGGTGTTTCGTCAAGTTAGTGAGGAGCAGAGGAGGATTTCAGAGGGCAGATACAGGACTGTGCTGCTGGAAGCTGTGCAGGATGCCATCTACCTGTCAGCTCAGAACCAACAGCTGCAAGCTAAAAACAAGGAACTTCGAAAAGGTCAGTGTTTCTCAGCGGCTGGTCACATAACTGTAAAAACTCTTAAAGTTTTCACAATGTTCTCATGCTTTTCTAATTCTGCAGCACTCGGGGAGATTAAAGATGCTCTTGCTGTGCGAGGAGATCCTGCGACTGACCTGATAAACCAGCAACAATGAGGCTCATGCTTTGTTTAAATCATGAAAACACGTTAAATGGTTCAGGAAATTTATTGGTCATTAACACGACATGTAACACTTTATCCCTGATGCTGTGGTTACAGACAATTTGGTTTATGATTATGGATCCTTGTAAGACACCTCTGCAACAATGTAACAGTGTAACAATAAAAAAAAAAAAAAAATGAATAAAAAAAAAAAATAAAAATCAATATTTGATTCACAGTCAGCTCTTTCTTTGACCCACAGGTAACACTTCTGTATTTTGTAATAAATCACATAAGTGATGGATTCTGACAAAAAGAGTTCAGTCTCAGAAGGCAGATAACACAAAGGCAAAAAACACACCATACGACGCCCTGCAAAAGTGTTCATTTCCCTCAAGATTCTCCACATTTTATCACGGAACAGCTGCAAATGTCAGTGTGTTTTATTGGGATTTTATGTAATGGAGCACCATAAAGTACCACAGAACTGTGAAAGTGGAAGCAAAATTATTCTACGACTAAAAATCATAGTGACCATCTGTATTCAGGTCCTTTTACCAATGTACTTCTAAATAAAATCCAGTGCAACCCTTCAGAAGTAATCCAGCTGTTCTGTAAGTACGAACAGCATCATGAAGATCAAAGAACAGAGAAGACCTGTCGGGGCAAGAGTCAACTTAAAGGAATATTCTCCGTCTTTGACCGTTTTTTACAATCTGAAGGCCATCTTTGGAGCATGTCTGTGACCACTGTGGGTCACAGACCAGTGCAACTGAACCACTGGTGCAGATGGAGGGCATGCTGTGGGATTTCATCCCGCTCAAGCCAGTGCTTGAAGGATCAGGAAACCCATGGTTCAGAGAGTCTTATCGACTTCTGATCACTTCAATTAGAGAAATGTTCCCTGATTTCAAAACTTTGGACACAGCAAACATGTACAAGGTGCTCTGATAAAAATGAAACTATTTGCAAAACACTACTATTGCACACCACCCTAAAAACAAGATCCCCATAGTAACCCATGCTGCAAGAATCATTCTGAGGCGATGTTTCTCTTTAGTAGGGACAGGGATGCTGGTCAGAGTCTATGAAAATAAATGGAACTAAATATTATACTGGGCCTGTCAGAGGCTTCAACAGACCTGAGACTGAAGAGGAGGTTTCCAGCTGGACCACAATCCTAAACATGAGTTCTACAATGGAAGGGTTCAGATCACAGTATATTCCCACATTAAAACGGTCCAGTCAAAGTCCAGAACCAACCTGTGGTATGGCAACCTTGAAAACTGATAACAACAGATGCTCTACTTCTGATCTGAGTGAGTTTGAGCAAGAGAAGACTGAGTGAATATGACGGTTTCATCTGCTTGATGACCCAAACAGATGTGCTGCTGCAGCTGCCCCAAAACATGGTTCATTTACTGACTCGGGCCAAAACCTACACCAAAGTCATACCTTTCAGATTTCATTTGTAAAATAACTTTAAAAGTCGTGCGTCGTTTTTCACTCACTTCACACTTCTGCACTATGTCGTGTTGTTTTCTCGTATAAAACGCATTGAAGTTTGAGGTTCTAATGTGACAAAAATGTATTCGAGAGCTATGGATACTTTTCCAACGCACAGCACCAGTAAATTAATCTCAAATGCTAAGGACCACGACAGGGACCCTTTGTTTGGAGCTCCTTTGAAGCCAAACAGGCCGTTCTCTAATGAACCCTCTGTTATCTGTAATAAAGGTAAGCTGCCAATCCAATCATCGCACAAGGTAGAGGAAACAAAGGAGTAAGCTGTAAGCCTAAGATGGCCCAGGATAGCAGCGCATTAACCACCATGGAGGAGGAAATGACAAACAGTCTGGTGATCCCGCTGCCGTGTTTGAGCACCACGGACATCAAAAGTCCATTTGCTGCCTGCCCTGCGATGATACCCCAAACCACCCCCGAGTAGCCCTCCAGAAACCCCTTGTCACTTCCTATAGAGGAGAGAGAGGACAGCCCGTTGACTGCCACTCCAAACATATAGAGGTAGAGATTCTGTACGCTGAGGGGCAACTTTTGGCTCTTCAGCACCCTCTCTGTGTAAACTGCAGCCAGCCCTGACACACTGCAGTACACCAGCACAAGAAAAAGTCCCCAAGCAGTGATGTGAAGTCTGGGACCCTCATCAACTTCAGCCCTCTCAGGGCCTTGTAGATCCAGGCTGCTGTAGCTGTGGAAGCCCCCTGCAGCCATGAGGAGCCCCAGGGCGAACCACTGAGCAGACCCTAGCCTCTTTCCCAGACAGACAGAGTACAGCAGCGCGGTCGACGCTATTTTGAGATTAGAAAGTACTTGGAATGAGCTTGGATCCATGTAGGCCTGCATGACAACCACCAGGTTGTTGTTTAAGGTGTACAGCACGGCGGGGACAGCGTAAGGGGCCACGAGGAGCAGACGTGGAGGAGATCGTAGCATCGACGTAGAGCCTGTGAGAACCAGGCTCAGCAGAGAGATGAGCAGCTTGGCGAACTCGATCATGAGGACACAGGAGGAGGCGCTGAATGGGACTTGACCATCTACCTTGGTGAGAGTGATAAGCGGTGCATGAGAGCCATAGATGAGCACCATCAGGCCCAACAGGAAACCCCACTTAATCCTGTTCACCCACTGTCTCTTAGTCCTTGCTGGGGATCGAAGCCCCGCATTCTGAATTACAATCATTCTAAATCACACAAAATAAACACCAGCTCTAACAGATATGGAAGCTAACTTCAGTGCGGAAAAAATAACTTCAGTCAGTTTCTTGAAATATTATTTCCAACACTTTCTATGACAAAATTTGGATTATTTTGAACTAAGCAGTAATAGTACATGAGTGGGAGCTTCTGCCTGTTTTGCATCTTAAAATCCAAAGGCCTAAATATAAACATAGCTGCTCTCGGTAAGCCTTAAAACCTTGTAGGCACAATGTCATGCATGTATGATGTGTTAACGTTGGACAAATAAAACGTGGAAACTAAAGCAGCAGCAACAAACTGAACCCAAAGCAACGGCGAAAACAAACAGTCTCTTTAGGTCCCCAGTGGTTTTCCAGTTAAAAGAATGTATCCATAATCCTCCTTAGTTCAAGAAGTTCAAGAAGCCATGGACCAGTACCTCCAAGAGCACTTCTTCATTTACTGCATGTCAGTCCAAATTACTTTGGTCCCTTCTTCAGCATGCTCATATAATCTTTAACGGTCCTTTCAACGTTAGGCATCTGATAGTTCTGTGCTGCGTAAATGCCAGTGACAGTTCCCAGCAGCACTCCCAGGAAGGCAGAGGAGCGCAGCTTGGCCACCACATATCCGGCCAAAAAGCCCTTCAGGAAGGGAGATCCTAACACCGAGCTTCCCTACAGAAGGAAAAAAAACATAAACATATTCCATTGGAATTTTTTGGCATGGGTTGGTTATTAAGGTAATAGGGTACAAAATAGGAAGCTCAGATTTTTTGAAGTAAGCAGAGACGATGTGAAAGTGTGGATATTTAATCTGCACTACTATAGTGTTGTTTCCACGGATATGAGCATGTTCAGTCTGAGTTGTTATAAATAGCTAAAATGACTTCCTCCGCTCAGAGGATTTACTCACTTTTCCTAAGGTAAGAAACCTCAAGAGACAAAAATATAACACCTAAAATAAAATGTTAGATTATCCACAAAAAAAGAAAAACTGAAGGTAAAATGATAAATTTTACATTTTACACAGTTTAATTATTTTTCTCAACCAATAAGTGATCAGAATCAGTTAAAAATCGGTCAAAGTCGGAACTAAGACTAGAGATAGGAAATAGATCACAAATATCTAATATGTGGCTCTCTAGATTTAAAAGAATAACAGCGCCTAAAAAGACGCTCTGATTTAAAACTATATGCAAGGATTCTCTTGAGGTATTAATACGAAGTTTCAGAAAAATATATTTTACAGAAGAATATGTAACACTGGAGGTTAATGTTTGCTTTCGTGCAACTTCTCCATGTGATCAGGGGCACCTATAAGAGCTTACCTGGGGAAATTCTGCGGACACCTCGTTCTCCACTCTCCTCTGAATCGCCTCCAGTTGGTTTCTGAGCCGAGTTAGATCCTTTAACTGTCTCAGAGGATCCTAACATAAGGACAGTTCTTTTGAGATCGATTTCGTAAAAAACAAAACAAACAAACCAACAAACAAACAAAAAACCATGCTGAATCCATAGTAAGTATAAGTGATCTTAACGAACGAGCCAGGATGTTCAGTAAAAGTATACTGGCGCAGTTTGTCTGTCTCGTTAATCACACGCACATACATACAGAAGTTGCTCAGAAGTTTTTTTTCTCTTGGTGTTAACAGGGTCGGCTCCTTTCTTTTCTGTCCTTGAAAGCCTCCCTAGTGATTTTAACACAGAGCTAATATTTTCTTTGAGACATCATATTTTTATGCTTCTCTAAGTACTGCTGTCAAGAGCAGCAACAAATAACATTTATTTATTTAAGCTAGACACAACTCACTCACCTTGTCATCCGCCATTTTTTTCTTGGTCGGCCTGCTTCTTCTGGGACAAACGCAGAGTTGCGTTACCGCCACCTGCTGGGCTGGAGTTAGGTAAAGTAGAAAAACAGAAAAAAGTCTTTCTACCACTTTGTTAGCAAATCCTTTTTGTATTATTATTATTATTATTATTATTATTATTATTATTATTATTAATAATAATAATTGTGTTTCTCTTTATTATTATTCCGTCATCCGGACGTTCTTGTACGTTTAACTACTTCTGCATACTTAAACCAGTTTCAAGAATTCATATATCAAAATGTTCAGCTTCTTCTGGAAAGTTCTGCTATATCCTTTGGTAATTTCAGCTATTATACTTTTTGAAATATTTAAACTTTTATGAAAATTTCAACCCCATTGAAATGCATTGAAATTCTTCAGAATTCCACAAAATTCAGCAAAAACTTTGTGCTCCTTGACAACTTACTACTTCTGCCTACATCAACTTAGAAACCCCATTGAACTTTTCAACAAGTCACAAGATGTTGAGCAATCTTCAAATAATTCAGCTTTTTGATATCTCTTCCGGTTTTTCTAAAATCGTGATTTAAGATTTATGCAGATTTTTGGTCATTTTCAGTTGTATAATGTAATCCTATGGTAGAATTCTTTAACTGATGCTTTTTCAAATTTTAAAGCTTTTTCACAAACAAAATGCTGCTGTTCATGCATATTTCACTCTACAGAAATAATTTATGCATCAAAACATAGTCACGGGTGTCTGCTTTAAGGACATATTAGTGTCATTGTCGTAGGTCTTACGGTTTTCTTTCAAATACTTCTGGAGCGCAGGCATGCCACACCTTTTCCTATTTCTTCCCTGTGTTCCTCTCTTCTTCTCTATTTAGATTTGTCTGTGCTCAGCTTTATTCTGGTCTTTCTGTCTTCAGATGTCTTCTGCTTTTTCTGCCTTCTGGTCTTTTTGTATTTTTCTCTCTTCGTCTTCAGATGTCTTCTGCTCTCTCTGTCTTCATTTGTCTTCTGCTCTTTCTGTCTTTAACTGTATTCTGGTCTTTCTTTCTTCATCGGTCTTCTGGTCTTTCTGTCTTCAGCTTTCTTTTGCTGTTTCTGTCTTCATTTGTCTTCTGCCTTTTCTGTCTTCTGGTCCTGTCTTCATTTGTCTTCTGCTCTTTCTGTCTTCAGATGTTTTCTGGTCCTGTCTTCATTTGTCTTCTGCTCTTTCTGTCTTCAGATGTCTTCTGGTCTTTCTGTCTTGAGGTTTGTTCAGCTCTGTCTCTCTGTTTCAGCTTTTTTGCTCTCTCCGGGATCTTCTGAAACGTTCATTCTGCAGATTTGCATTCTCACGGCTGTTTCACAAGAAACAGCAATTTTCATAATAATAATAATAATAATAATAATATATATATATATATATATATATATATATATATATATATATATATATATATATATATATATATATATATATATATATATATATATATATATATATATATATATAATTTTTAGCACAGTTATTTTAGCACTAACTTAATATCTGGTGACACTATTTTCCAAGTATTAATATTGTTAAAATAGCTGCAGTCACAGTTTTTGTTTGTAGAAGGTCAGAAACTGAGCCTGAATCAGTGTTTGGAAATAGCGCCTCCATGTGACAGCAATGACAACGATCTGCAAGACGCAAGACTCATTTTCACGTGTCAAAAACGTCTTACGTGATTGGGTTGGACGTATCTATCGCGATATCTGATTGGACAAAGGCCATGGCAACAAATCGCCATGTTTCTTCTTACCAGGCGTTTTGTCAGCTAGGACTTTTTAGCTATTGCAGTCATTTATAAATCTTTGCTAAAGCATAAAAATGAACACTGCGGGGCTACTCGCCGTGTATGCAATACCAGGCTTCTCCGAAGACTCATAATAGATGCTTGGAACAGTTACTTAAAGGTCGGAAGACAGTAGGTAAGACTTCAACAAAACGGCATTTCATTGGATAGTTGACTGGGTGTGCAGTCAGTATTAACACACGCCATTAAACCAGTGAATTTCACACGTTTTTTTTAGTGCAGTTAAGTTAGCTATACATTTTTTGTGCAGCGCTTTACTCAGTGTTTCGTCACAATTATGAGTGTTTACGTATTTGTTTAGCACCATTTCCCTCTTTTCATCAAGGAAATGCATGTCAAATGCACTAAGTAACAGAGCAAAAACAGATAAAAAAAAAAAATGCATGCTGAATGGTTAACTCAAGCCCTAGAATTTCATTGTGGTTTTATTATTCTGGTTTATTTGTAATTTGTCAGTTTAGGGAGTTAAAGTTGCACAACTGTCCTGCAAATAATGCCTTCTATTTGAAGGTTTAGTCAATAAAACCCACGCGTTTTTTAACCAGTTTCCTACATCCATGGAAGACATGGACAATGTGGAGGTGTTAGAGGTTGTAAAAGTGACTGAAGAAGTTGAGAATGTGTACAACCAAGTGGAGATGACCTCCCCCAAAAAGAGGAGGAGCAAGGCTGAGGAAAACAGTCATGAAAGACCCAAGAAGCCTCGGTAATGTGGATAACTTTAACTGTCGTTTTCTGGACCTGGAATAGTTCCTTTTATTTGTACATTTTTTTTATGTGTAATTTATCAACACTCCCAGATCTGCCTACCTGCTGTACTACTTCGACGTCCACCAGGTTATGCAGCTCAGTACCCCAGGTCTGCCTCAGTCTGAGGTCAACAAGCGAATCAGTGAGAGCTGGAGAAGACTAAGCGTAGCTGAGAAGAGCTACTATCTGGAGAGAGCCAAGCTGGAAAAGGAGGGAATAGACACAGTAAGTTAGATACATTAACAAATTAGTGGATCAGAGACTAATTTATTCTTATGGACTTATCTGGAGTGAGAATTTATAGACATGCATATCATAAACTGAGGGTCTACCTTTAATGTGAAGGGAAAGAATAACAAGTTGCAATAACCTGCTTGCATAATTGTGTGCAATGCTTTAAATAATGCTTTGTTCTGTGCACCTTTTGATTCAATCTCACTGAATCATTAACCTAAAATAAAGTTCAGATACTCATGTAGGATTTTCCTGACATCTGATCATTTGTCTCCTTTAGCTGAAGCCATAGTTTGCAGGGAGAAGTGATAAAGAATCAGAACAAAGACTCTGTGGGTTGGTGCACAAAATCCCCAGCATCATATATGTATACCATCGCACAGTAGAGGCATTCATAGAAAATTGGAAATAACATGGTTAAATGGCAACATTAGAAAAGCTGGATATTTTTTCATAATTGACAAAAAGATGATATGGATGCTAGTCAGGGAGGCTTCCAAGAGGCTGATGGCAACACCAAAGTAGCTGCAGAAATTTCTGGCAATCACTGGTATTGTTCTACATGTGGAAACAATCTCTTCGTTCAGACAAATTCTCCATATGTCTGAATGAAGGAGGAGGGTTGCAAGAGAGAAACCTTTTCTTTTAAAGAAAACACTCTGGCCTCTCTCAAAACCTCATGCGAGAATGTTTTCTGGTTAGATAAAACCAAACTTGAAACCACCACAATTCTAAAATGTCTGGCAAAAAACAATAGTTGTCAAACACCACCACATCCAAAGTAAAACACGTCGTTGGCAGCATCATGCTTTGGCCTCACTTTTCTTTGCCTGGAAATGGGTTGTTTTTTACATTCTTTTCTTTGTCACAGTTGATAAAATCATGAATAGCTCTAAAAACAAGCCGGTTTTGACCAAAAACCTTTAGGTGTCTGGTAGAAAGCTAAAGATGCAGCATAGCAATATTTCTCCAGTATGGAAATTAGTAGAAGAAGATTACAGTTTTGGAGTGCTAAAGTCAGAATCCTTAACTATGTCTAGTAGAAATTCTGTAGTTTCTCCTAAGGAGGGCCTTGAACAAGAGATGTCCTGACAGTCTGAGTGATTTTGCAAGGCAGAGTGAGTAAATATTGTTAAGTCAAGATGTATGTTGCTGGTAGACTCCTACCAAAAAAGACTCAAAGCTGAAACTGTATCGAACATCTTTCATCCAAGTGTTACTTATATTTTCCCTTTCAGAGTAGCTATTTTTTAGTGACACTGCATAGCATAAATGTCACATTAGAGAAGGCAACGTTTTGAGAATATTGCAGTGAAGCATTTAACAGGGATGTACTATTTTGAGAGAGACTGTATGTTCACACACTGTCACATAAACACATACATCTCAGCCTAAGAATACTTTAGAACTTTCTGTTTCATCATACATTTGCATTTATGTGTTTTATTAAAGAAAACCCAAAAGTAGCAACTATGATGATAATATTTGAGTCAGATCCTAAATTCAATAAGTTGCAGCACTTTATCTGGACTTCTGCAAAGTGTGACAAGAGTCTCCCTCTACAGGTCATTTTAAAAAAAGGCAGGTTTTATGAACTTTTTCATTTTTCTTCTAGAAACTATCCATTGATCTTTAATGTCAAACCTCTTGCTAGTTAACAGTTATGATGAGAATTAGCTTAGAATATTTTATTTATAAATAATAAAAATTTCCCAAAAAAAGTCACAAGCTGTGATTTCTCAGATTTTTAATATTTTTAGAAATAATGGGCTAAAGTAGAGTCTATTCTATTCAGGTCATATAAATTGTAAGTTTAAGTGGGCTTTGTCTCTTAGTTTTTGAATATGTTTAAATTTTTCTTTGACAAACCTTTATAGTCCTTCACAACCAAAAGACACGAAAGACTAGTTTCCTTTTAATTAAGCACTTAGAATTACAGGGATGCCAGAGGGAGTGTTTTTCTCTGATTTCTCAGACTGATCATTATGCCAAGCATTTAGGGAAAGCCACTTTTCAGATGTTTGCCGTGATGTATGCCGTATTAAGTATGCTATCAGTTGAATGAATGAGACTAAGCAGCTTTTCCCTTTTTTATCTCAGATGTAATTTCTTTGATAGGATTATCACGATTCTTTCAGAACCATTTATCAACTTCCTTACTTGTGATTTTTTTTTTTTTTCTTCCCACTCAGACATCTCAGGGCTCCTGTAAACACCTGCCGGGCTTCCGCAAAATCCTCCCCAGAGCCAGCTGCTTTCTGGTGCCGAACAGCACCTCCTCTAATTATCAGCCTGTAGGCAGTCAGTCAGAAGTGAGCATTGAATCGCTCGATTTCTCAGCAGAAGCAGGCTTGTGCTCAGTCGCCCTCAGGGTCCCTAAGTCCCAAGTAGCACCTGTTGGGTTGGCTGCCGAGGTGGAAATTTCAGAGCCCCCCTCTGTTCCCAGTGATACAGCAGAGGAAACAGTGGGGTCTTCTTCTGTGGCTTCCCAAAGAACTTCACCTTGGTCCACACCCAAAACCCTGACCTCCACGGGCATCCAGGGCTCACAGGGTTCTGCTGATGAGACACTGAATGGTGTCACACTGAAAACAAAAACACGTGGAGTAGCAATGCAAATGATGCAACGAGAAGCCACACAGATGGTAACCATTGTGCCTTCCCAGGTGAGAGCTTTGTGTCATTACCCTCGTACTTGAATGATTTATGGCAGGAATTTAAACGTTAAAATAGAAATAAAATGTTTCAACAAAGCAGTTTATTGAAGTAAGTGTTTTCCCCAATTATCCTTTATTCAAGAATCCGCTGGAGCCTCAGCCTTTAGCTAGCATTAGTTCTCTGCACCCAGTCATGATGATATCTTTAGGGGCCAAATCGGACCAGATTCCCAAACCTTCTTACAAAATGGTAAAAACCCACATTATTTTTCTGCAGAATGTGTTCAAAAATAAATTTTGAAAAAAAAGTTGCAAAGTTAAGTTTTGTCATCTTTGCTTTAGTCTGTAAAGACTTACACAAGGAGAGGCCGGGGGAAGTGTCTAAATCCTGGCTGCTCATTTGTCTACGTCACTCGACACAAACCGCCTACCTGTCCTGAATGTGGGAGCCATTTGGGAGGAAAATGGATACCTGTAGTCAAGGTCCAGTTGCTTTTACCAGACAGTGTTTGATGTAAACTACACTGTACAGCTGTGCCTCAGTTGGTTTTGACTGTGCTTGTGTTTCTTTTAGGCCAAAAGGACACAAGATAAAGCTGCTGCTTCCAAGCTAATAAATGACAACAAGAGTAAAGAAAGCTGTGAGGCTGCGCTGAATGTTTCTGCAGACACCAGCAAAATAAACTCTAGTGGTAGTAACAAGGAAGGGCAAGCTCATCAGAGCAACAGAACTGCACTATCAGCTGCAGCACCACCAGAGGGCAGCAGCACCACATCTCTGCCTCAAATATGGTAAACATTATTGCCAAATGTGTTAACAGGGTGTTGGTCATTTCACACCTCCACCATTTGGTATCTTTGTGATTTTAAGCGTAGCTTTTTCAGTTATGAAATTAGAGCCACACAAAATCAATAGTTATAATAATAATAATAATAATAATAATAATAATAATTGAAGTATCGTGTGCAAAATTGGAAACACAAAGGACTACATAGATGCAATATTTGTCAGACTAAAATAGTTAAAATAGTTAAAGTGTAATGTGGGAGATTGATGTAACTCACCGGAAGTTTCGTGCGTTGTAAGCAACCCCACGGGGCATAGGGCCACGACATCTTTGCTAGCAATAAAATATCTTAAACATTCCTCTTGCTTCGACTTTAATTGCTCAATATTTGGAAGTGTGGCCAACACGGACTGAATGGCTTCGTTCACTTCCACAACTGTAGGCAGACTTATAATAAGTTAGGGTTCTGTTTGCTGATTTGCCCAGCTGAAATTCAGCTGCAGAAATCGAGCTCAATGGGAGAAATCCCAGACGGAGCGCTGAAAGAAGATGAGAATCGAGCGGAATTGCTTAGGAAGGCAATGGCCAGGCGAACCGTTATGTCATTGTCTCTCATATTAATAGCAAGTCTATAAGGGGATTAGTACTCAAATAAATGAAAAATAATGTGTGTTACAGATTCTTAAGAAAATACAATTTTAATAAATTACATGACATTTGAGCATAATTATGACTGTTTATTGCCATAAATCATGAAAATACTTTACTACAAAGAGGAAAAAAAAATGCACAATGGTTTAACTACATGGTTATAAACGAGTTTCTTTACTGGTACAGAATGGAAAGAGGATCACATTGACCATGTTAATTGTGTTATTACATGTAAAACAAGCTGACCCTGCAATTAGACATTTAGACTAAGTGTAGAACCTTCAAACATCTTTATTATAAGTGGTTAGAGATCTTTAGTAAAATATATTGTTGCTTTATTTGAACTTGGATATCTATAAATTTCTGGTTATTTAAAGGAATGTAATGAAAAAAAGGTTTTAGTTCTTTTTTCATCCTAGAAAAAATTAATTGTATCTCTTGGTCTTGCAGCTGATCTTTGCTCATGAAATTCTGACTTAAATCTTTATTTTTCTGTCATGAAGTAAACAACTAAAAGGAAGTTCTAAAAACACGCCTCAGAAACTAGTCAAGAACTGTGATGTTGTTCAGAAGAGGCCCGTGAGACCCATCCTTCCTGCCGTCTATAACCCAGGTAACACTGGACAAACATCTTACAGCACAAGCTTTATCAGTTTTAGCTGTTATTACATGGGCCAACATATTTGCTTGTGTTTGGGCTGATTCATAGGCGGAGCTGTGATTCAGATCTTAACCGTCCCTCCTGAAAAAGAAAAACTTCAAGGTGTCTCCAAAAGCAAGAACGCAGCAGCAGGTGTTTTTGTTGTTTTTCAATGTCATTTTCCACTGTGCGTTGTGAATGTGGTCATAACGCATTGTTTTGTTTCTGATGTATGCTTCCTGAGGTTTTAATCTGTTGATGTTGTGCTAATTGCCGCAGTGCCTCGAGAGAGTTTGTTGGGTCTTAAACCCAGCACTTTAAAGCAACTTGGCCAGACCGTCCCGACGACAGCAACCAACCAGGTTAAAACACACATATCAACACTGAAAAAAAAAAATAGCAGTGATGAGGTCAAGTTTCTTTACTCACTGCGTCCCTCTGTGCAGGAGTCCTCCATCCCAGCAGACAGAAGTCAACAGGTGACTTCCACACCTGATAGAGGTGTGAATATTGTCTCTCTAGTGCCTTTCAAACAAACAGTTTCCTGCTTTGTAAGTACACTTACAGTGTTGTATGGAAAATGAGTTACTTTGTGGTTTCTTTTCTGTTTGTGTGAAAGATTTTTTTCGTGTTGTTTTAGGATTTAGGGCTATCCACAGCACGAGGCAGAGGCCGCTGTAAGAACCCTGCCTGTGACTACATGTATAAGAACCGCCACAAACCTGCTGTGTGCCCAAAATGTGGCAGCGAGCTGACCAGAAAGAATACCAAACCCCCAAAGGTAGAAGAAACATAACATCCAGATTGTTTCTGGCGTGCAGATAGCGTACCAGTTGAAATGAAGCTCGGAACAACCACAGCTCAGTGACCGCTGCTTCTGTAGACCTAAGATGGATCTCTGATGTGTTCTCTTTAAGGTTTCCAGGATACATTTTACATTTTTTTTATAACTTATTTGTTTCTCATGAGATTTTTTTGTTTTGTATTACTTACAAAATGCAAGTAATTGTGCGACTTTATTTTGCTTACCTTTACATTAAAATGTATTGTCTGGAACAGCTGCAGGAGTTAAAACTTTGTTGCCGGTCAACACGCCTCCGCAGACAATACAGCGTCCTTTCTAGAAACTTCTAGCAGCTTTAATGCCTCCTATGACCTCACATTTTAAGCTAATACTATAAAGTGTTGCCTCTTCCTCTCTCAATAACAACTTCCACACCAAAGAGTGTTGTACTCAGCACAACATGCTTGTCCCTATGTTTTTTTTTTTTTTTTTTTTTTTTTTTTTTTTTATGACTAACCAATCAATGATCAGGCTTTGTCAAGTACTAACCAGCCAATTTCACAGTGCATCACTGAAAAATATTCATATGCAAACATGGGTTGTTGGTGCTGGATGCTCTGTGAATGAATTCCTCTCACTAATTTTCTCATCCTTTCGTCAGTCTGAGACTTTCCTAGATCCCCATCAGGACCTGAGTCCTGCTCAGAGGGACATCCAGCGCCAGAGCACTCTGCAGCTAATCCGCAACACCCTGCAGATTCCAGAGAGTGAGACGGAGCTTCAGGAAACAATGAACCTCATCCAGGAGCTGAACAGTGTTAAAATAGTCTTGGTTAGGAATGGTGAGGAAAGTGACGCTGAAACCGAGACACTGTTTGAGACTGGGTGGCCTCAGTTTTATGAATCGGCAGCTACACACTGTGGCCTGTGTAACCACCGTCTGTTCAAAGGAGGGCAGGGGTAAGGTTATACACGAGGAGTTTTCCCTTGTTTTGCTTCATAATTTTTGCATCCTGTCTCTACTGATGTTGATTTCTATTAGTGTTCGTTAGATTTTCATTGATGTAAACCTCTGTGTGTGTGTTTATGATTGGACCTTGTAGTACTGTTGCAGGGCAGGAGGACTGCTGGCTGCTCACTGAGACTCTGATGCAGACAGCAACGCTGCAGCTCAAAGTGTGTCCCAACGTTCAGTGTTTGGCCCTGCACAGCTTTACAGATCTGCATCCAGGTAACCACAAACACTTTTATCATTTTATTATGTGTTTTTAATTTTGAGGAAAAACAGTTTTGAAAATGTACTTTTTGTGTAATCGGCTCTTAGAATAAGACTAACCTGGTTTATCGACTGGCCTCAAGGGGGCGCCCCAGCATACCAAGATGTGTTTCACATACATACCTGTACTTAATTGGATATCAGTACCATATCTGGCCTTTCTACCTTTTTTCTCTCTGAGGTTCACTCAGAGTGAGTCTGTTTTTAAAGTCTGGTGATTATTACATAATAAAGGATTCATATTATAATGTATTGGTCCTAATTTGATCAGCCTTATGCAACAGCTCCATTTAGCTATTACCACCATTTCAACTTCTTTTTGTTTAGTTTTAGAAGCAGATCAGTGGATAATAAATAACACTGCTGTTTGTTGTTGTGGTGTTTGATGGAAAAGTAATGTTACATGTGTGAGCAATAGATGTTTGTGTTTAAATTTTTTTTCCTCTGAATTGTAGCTCTAGATGTCTCAGTCTCATGAATTACAGTTTCTAAGAAACACCTTAAATGAATTTCTACAAAACTCAATCATTATCTAAGGATCCTGGCCAGCCAGGTAACCTGAGAGCATCTGTTATTTCACTTGGCAGAGTGTGCCTCATCTCACATGAATAAATGGATATTGTATCTTGGCATATTTTGCTTTTTCCTTTTGCATGACATCCATGGAGAATGAGCCACATACGGTTTCTGTACTGGAACTCAATATAACTTGTAATACTTTGATAGAATAGTCAGTCATTTCTATGTAATATTTTGTTTTGTGATGTGTTCAGGTTTGTTTAACGTTGGGAACCGGCTGCTTGTAAGTCTTGACTTGTTTCTGAAGTTCAGAGCCAACATCAAACTGGGCCAGACCCCCTCTCAAGCTGCCCGATCTGTGTTCGACCAAATCCAAAATCATCCAGGTAACTTCCAGTTTAACTCTGCATGCATTTATTCAGCAAGTTCAGATTTTTTTTTTTTTTTCCTTCTTTGTGACCCTTTTGATGTGCTTGCTCTCACATTAGTCCATAGTCTTACTCCAGATGAATCATCTCAAGTTCAAGAGCTTTTCCTGAGTGGTTACTGGGCCTTTGAGTGTCTGACGGTGCGGGATTACAATGATATGATCTGTGGCATTTGTGGTGTTGCTCCAAAAGTTGAGATTGCGCAGAGGCACAGAAATGATGCACTGGAGCTGAAGAATGTGGAGGTGACAGACTGTTGATCTAATTTGTAGCATACTTATAATTGTTTCGTGGATTTGGGAAGGTCTATATACCCTTTCATTCTGCAGTTTACCTGGCCGGAGTGTTCACTCTCAGATGAAGTACACGTGGATGACTTCTGGCTGACCATGGAGGGTGAAGCGATCGAGCAAGCTGCTTTCCCTGCAGACATCCCCATCACACGGGTGGACGCTTCCATTATTGCTCCATTCGCACCCCCTTTGATGAGGGGCCCCACTGTTATCAACACAGAGAAAGACAAGCTCATGTCACAATTACAACAGCCTGCAGGTACACTCATCTGCCGAATTATATTGGTTACATTTATAACTGCCATCTGAAAACTAGGTGATCAATAATACTAATGTGCTCTGGCTTTCAGTGGGTTCGTTTGTGGGCCATCACAACGTTTTCTAATGTTTTCAGGAGATCTGTCAGCTTTGGTTCGTCTGATCCATGACGGTCAGCTCAGACTCGACAGGGTTGAAGATCACAGTGAGGATGAGTTGAGAACGATACTGGATTGCTGTGGAGTCGGCCTCACCCATGGCTCCACTAAGGTGTGTATTTGTGGAGGAATAAAGGAAGTGGGTCACAACAAAGGTTTCAGAGCCTTTTACTGTGGCTTACTGTAGATTTTTAACAAAAGTATTTATACCCTTTGCACTGTTTCATATTTTCATTCCTAACAACTGCAGACTTCAGAGATTTTTATTGTGATTTTATTTGATAGACCAACACAAAGTTGTGCTTCTGAAGTGGAAGGAGAATAAGAGTTTGTTTATCAAATTCTTTTACAAATAAAATATAAACACCAATCAATTTCTCTCTAGAATGAAAAATTCTATGCAGTCTGTCCTGTAGCCTCATTGTAAGTCATGTTTTCTGCCTCTCTCTGCTAGAATGAGCTTCTGGCCACCCTGGTCAACCTGTACACACAAGTTCACTGTGGGCTTCCCACAGCTCCACAGCCACCTGCCCATCTCACTGCTGGCAAGCTGTCCAAGGTGTGCCCCCACAAGGTAAAACAGCCTGCCTCACCCCCAACTTTCTTTCTTTTTTTTTTTTTTTTTTTTTTTTTTTTTTTTTTTTTTTTTTTTAGTAAAAGTCCCCTCTCTCTATAATAAATGCTTGAGCCCCGTTGCAATTCATTCTATACACAGAGTTCACGTGCAGTCTGGAAAAGTCTTCTACATCTGGATGGGTATTTTGTCCATCCATCCACCCATCCGTTATCCATTCATCCCTCCATCTGTTATACATTCTTCCCCACATCAGTTCCTCCATCCAGTTGCTTAATTCATCTCTGCTAGTCTGTTCTACCGTCAAGACTGAGTGACATAAAATCTGTCATCTTTGTATCTTGTATTCCATTACATAATGATTTTCACATCTCTGGTTCATTTCTTGTATTGTGTTATGGTTTTAGAAAATTAGATGTTGTTTCCTCAACCTGCCTGTAGGTGGTGTGCTCCTCTAAGTACTTGGTGAGAGGAGAGACGGCTCGAGACCACGTTGACCTGCTCCTCTCCTCCCGTTACTGGCCTCCAGTTTACGTTTGCGACTGTCCTCGTCAAGTGGCGCTTTGCACTGATCTGCAGTATCCAGAGTTGGCGACACAGATGTGGGGCAGAAATCAGGGCTGCTTCTCTGACCCCTTTGAAAAGCCAGAAGTAAGTGTTTCCAGAAAGTCTACATCCCAGAACCCTTTATTTAGTTGCAATTGATTCAATTCATTTGATAAATTTACAGGACCATAGATTAAGAAAAGACATAGCAAGAGCAACTAGTGTTCTACATAGATTATCCTGAGAAAAGCATCATGCATTTATTGATCGAAAACACCGCTTAGCCAAATGTAGATTTGATTTAAATCAAATGAATAAATCCAGTAAATGAAACGTTTGCTTAAATTCCAAACTTCAAGTTTCTTTGTATATAACATTATGTGGCTCTGTGTTTTCAATATGTCTCTGCCAAGACAAACTTAAGTTTCTGTTTCAGTTTGTGACATGCCCTGAGCTACAGGACCAGCCATACACTGCTGACCTCTCCTTGGTAGTAGAGAACCAGCAGGTTCACCCCATCACAAAATCTTCTTCTTGCTGGCTGGTTTGTCCTCCAGCAGCAGCACAGGAGACTCCTCCCCAGGAACACCACTCCATGATCCGCTGTAGAGATCTGGAGCCATATATCAGTCTGCTAACAGAGCTGGACACAGAGAAGAAAGAGGAGCATCACCAAGAGGAAAAGCTAAAAGAGCAGACTGATGGATCAGAGATGGACTCTTTAAAAGAACCGGAGGATCATAAAACCCAACAGAACAAACAGCCCATGATTTTCAACAACACAGCTTATTATTACTTATACAACCGACTTGTAGATTTCCTCAGCAGCAGAGACATAGTAAACCAGCAGATCAGCCAGGTTGTGAAGGCTTGTCAGCCTGGAGAGGTCGTGATCAGAGACTCTTTATACCGACTCGGAGTGGCACAGATAAACACTGATGAAGATGAAGGAACAAGATTAGACACACAGACAGAGGAAGGAGGAGAGAAACAACAGATGGTTCTGGGTGATTAAAAACAAAAAATCAGGGTTGGACTTTATAATGCCATGACAAGAGATTTAGGTGCTACGACAAGGATTTTGGAAGCAGCATGGGGCTAGAAATAACTGTTGTATTATGGAAGAGGCTAAATTTTAAAAAAGACACGTGATACAGTGCTGGTCACATGTTGGAAGCTGGGTCAAAATCTGTAGAAGTGAATGTTATTATAGACTGTAGTGGTTACTGTTATATCAAAGGTTTTTTTAGGTGTATAAAATGTGTTCTAATTAAAAAGCATTTTTTTTTCAAGCATAAATACCTAATATTAATACTTCTGAAGACTTTAGAAATGTAAGCTATGATGCTATTTATGAAATTGTAAATGACAAGAGTGTTTTATGTCAGTATGCTTATGGAATAAGTTTATATAATGACGTTTTGACTAAGCATCAGCTGGTATGAGATTCCTACCATATGATAAATGTACCTTGCTTTCACTTTTTTACACAAAAATTTAAAACAAAAATGTATAGCTGCTTTTATTTAATACATAAAGGTAACAATAATTTCTTCTACTACTAAAATAATGTATTATATTGGTTATTACAGGTAAAGTTTATTATATATTACAGTTGTTTTACAGGTTTAATCTATAGGAATTATTATTTTGATTTTTGATATATAGATGTAAGGAGAAGATAGAAACACACATTATGTACTTAGTCATTTTGACTGTAAATGGTCCTTTAGTTTCCACATCATGATGGTTTGTGTGGGGTTTTTTTTTTTTTTTTTTGCTGAAAATATTTTTGAATCCACTGAATTTTTTTTTTGTACTTATAATGGAGGGAACAGTGATGTAGCTTTCTTTCAGTCAGCTGGACGTTTGCGAGAGAAAACTCACTGGTACTTTCTCTGACATCTCAGTGAAAGGATTTTTGCCTATAGAAACTGGTGGAGAAAGTTTTCATAATGTTGGTAAAATGTGGTACTAGTAATGGGCCCACTTCTGAAGGAATGTAAACTGAGCTACTTCAAACCTTATTTTGCATCTTTATCCATGTGCCATATTTAAAGGGTTTTTGATATCCATAGATGTTTCTGCTTTATGTTTTATAGACTTACCTCTGTATGACCTTTTGAACAGATTTTTACAAATATATTACGTATCTGGTCATTTCTACTGGGTCATCATATAAAGATGAGCCTCAGAGGGGTAGTGTTTATTTGCATGATATTATTTTGTGAAAGATATATTTAATGTGGTCCATTGTATGAATTGTTGTATGTGTGAATCCGTCAGCCTTTAAGAAACAACAAAAGTTATGTGTACTTGTTGCAGATCACCTGATTGGCACTTATTAAAGCAGAGCAGAGCGAACATAAATTTACCTGCCTGAGGCTGTTGATACTGGCGCACCTGCAAGTCAAGGAACCCCACAGGACCCATTTGCATGTTGGCTTGGGAGTTTACAGATGACTATTCACCAGAATACATAAAAGTATGTCAGAAATTTGATGTTAAATTAAAGAGTTCTGAGTTGTTTTATTAAAATTTGCAGATCAATTTATGCAGTCTTCTAACATGTTGGCAAATGGGCCCAGGGCATGATAGTACCATCACCATGCTTAACAATTTAAACAGTGTAATTTTGATTTAACAGCTCAGTCTCATGTCTTATCCGACTATGGGGCTTCATAGTTTTAATTAGCCTTTTTTTTTTTTAATAATGGTACCTGAGAAGCCAAGTGGATTCTTAAGCATCTTAATCAATCAAAAACTAACTTGTCTTTGGTCTGGCATTGGACATTTAATAAGGACAAACCTGTTTATAAATAGTTCCTGGAGAAGTGTTAGAACCAGTTGCCTTCTAGCTGAGGGAGACCGTTTCTGACCGTTTTAACTCCCTAACATATTTAGTTTTCTAATGGCAAGGATTACCTTGTACTGAAAATATATTTTACTCTTTTTGCACATTTGTTTAAATTTGTTAAAGGAAATCATTGTACATTGATTAGTCTTTGTATATTTCATTTAAATCAGATAAGCCCTTGTCTAAATGCATTACACTGCCAAAAGCATTCACTCACATATGAACTTAAATGACCTCCCTTAATCCACAGGGTTTAAAGCTGCAGTATGTAACTTTTATAAACAATCTGATTTTGTTTAGATATTTCTTAAAACTGTCACTATGTCCTGACAGTATAAAATGAGACCGATAATCTGAAAAAATCGAGCTCCTCTGCCTCCTCCCTGTGGCCCTACTGCCATCTGCAGAAATGCGCCACTCCCAGTCAGAAACAACCAATCAGAGCCAGAAGGAAGGTCTTAACACTGTTAATCATGCTAGAGTACAGGCTACTCAATGTGCTAATGGCTGAGAAACTACTTACTGTTACAGAAAATCTGTTTATCCTCCATCATTGGAGGCCATGTTAATTAGCCTGTGCGTTCACGGCAGGCTCCGGAAGGCAGGAAAATACCTTCATAGAAGAAGCTGCAGCCTAGCAGAGAGCAAGGGGGTGGGTGTGAGCCGCACATACACAAGCGTGATTGACAGTGCTAAGACCCTCCTCCTGGTTCTGATTGGTTGTTTCTAACCAAGCGGTGTGTTTTCTGCAGATGGCACCACAGGGAGGACCACAGGGAGCTTGTTTTTTTTTTTTTTTTTTTCACAGATTATCTGTCTCTCATTATACTGTCACGACATAGTGACAGTTTTAACAAATATGTAAAAAAAAAAAAAAAAAAAAAAAACCCTTGAGAAATGTTGCATACTGCATCTCTAATATGATCTCAGCCTACACTTTACAGCTATCACAGCTTTGACTCTTTGTGGGAAGGCTTTTCAAAAAAATTAGGTGTTTTTTGGGGGGAATTTTTAACTATTCCTCCACATATTAATTTTTAGTCAGACACCAATGTTGAATGAGTAGGCCTGGCTCTGCTCTAATTCATCTCAATTCTATTGCGTTTAGGTCTGGGCTGTGCCAAGCTCTTCCACACCAAACTCGGTCATGTACTGTAAATACTTATGGATCTTGCTTTGTGCATTGTTGCCTTGTCTTGTTGGAAGAGGAAGGGTCCATCCCCAAACTGTTCCCACAAAGTTGGGAATAAAATTGTCCAAAATGTCTTATTGTCCCGAAGCATTAAAAGTTCCTTTCAATGGAACTAAGGGGTGAATTCAGCTCCTGCAAAACATCCCCATACCATAATTCCCACACCACCAAACTGTACCTTCAACACAATTCAACTAGGTAACAGTTTTGCCAAATCTAGATGGTAACATTGGATTGTTACTCAGAGAGACATGATTCATCACTCTAAAGAACACGTCTCCATTGCTATTGAGTGCAGTGGCTGTGTGCTTTACACCACTGCATCCAACACTTTGAGTTTTCCTCATACCGTTCTTTCACTTGCCTGAATTTCACATGGAGTTTGGAGGTCTGTATCTATTGGCAACCTCAGCATCCACTGACCCCACTCTATGATTTTATGTGGCCTCCCACTTTTTGCTGTCATTATCAGTCACTTCTGCTTTGCTATGATACCACTAATAGTTGACTGTGGCATATTTAGTACTAAGGAGATTTCATGACTGCACGTATTGCTCAGGTGGCACCTTTTTTCCACAAACGGAAGCAGTCTTCATGCCTAGTTACTGAAAATGATTGGAACACCTGAATTAATCCAATTAATTGGATGGGTGAGTAAACACTCTCCACAATATAGTATATCTGTGGTTTATATTTGTAAATCAAGCTGTTATAACAAATATGATAGGAACATGATATTAATGTTTTGAAGACCTAATGTATCATTTATGTCACAAAATGGCCAAATTATCAGAAAACCTGACTTGGAATCTCTTGTTCTCTTAAAATGAGGATAAGCTTTAACCCCTTGTTTAAAAAAAAGCACTATCTGTTTTTAGTGTCAAGCAGTGACAATGCTTCTTGTATGTGAACTCAAATGTGTTATATAACCACTAGGTTTTCAGTCATACTCTTACAAAGTTATAAAGTGTCATCAACAGGATAGTGATCTAGAGCACTGTAGAGTTTATGAGCAAACAGAACAAGTACTCCTGGGGGCTGAGAGAATGGGATAAATATTTGTTTTAAAATAGGATTTTACTTGAGGCAGAGGAACCTTTGATACCAGTAATAGGTGGAAGTTATAATTTTATCTTTGTGGTTTCATTAACAAAAGTGTTGACTGTTCTCTCAGTCCTCCAAAGAAAACTTCTCCTGTCAAATAAGGTCACTAGTAAACTGGATTTTATTATTTGTTGTGTGTGAGTTTGTATCACAAGATGGCTCATTCTAACAATCTGCATTTTATAATGGATCAGTTCTTTTTTATTACAGTGGAGCTAGAGGTAGTTCATGTTTTATGATACATAGATCTCCAATAATGCTGTTTTTTTTAGACCATAATGCTTTACAAGGTAAATCATAGTGTTTTTGATGATATGAAAACTTTAAGTCAAGTTAAAAAAGTAAGGGAAATTTGTTTATATAGCTCCATTCATACTAATTGCTTTACAAAGAAAAGAAACAATCGTAAAGAGAACCATTTTAAAAACGAAAAGACTTAGTCTCCCCTTTGCTCTCACTCTATAAAGACATTTAAAATGTTACACGCCATGCCGGCTCAGACGTCGCCCGGCCAAACAAGGTCTGCGTCAGGTGCTGGGGAACCAGGGCACCTTCACGAAAAATGGGTTACTGGAACAAGACGGAATTGGGCGAGAGGTGAAAACTTGGATCTGTTGGAATGCTACTACTCAAGTAACCCTAGTCAGAGAGGTTACATGCAAAGAATGCGGGAGGAATGGTTACGTCGACATCCCCATTCAACACTAACTGCCAAACAACTAGTAGCTCAGTGTTCCAACATCCGCAAACGGCAAATGCTGTCACAACTTGAGATAGACGAGGTACAACACAAATGCTACGGCAAGGGGGAGCCAGGACGCCAGGTCAGAGGGGAGTTAGCATCAACTCCCCACCCGGAGATTGGGTATGCAGCCCCAATAATGAACGAACCATCACAGCTGAACGAGGCAGCAACTGACCTGAGAGGAGGATCGTGGCCCGAATGAACACCAGGCAATCCCGATGCCAATTACAACGGCTGAGTGAAGTACCATCAGAAAGTCTCATTGAAGATGTGAATGCAGCATTGAGAACGATCCCTACCAACACCATAACGGAAACCAATGAGCTGGTGTACAACTCAGCATCAGTGATCCTTGAGATGCTCGGCTATAGGAGCAACCATGAGATTCAATACCCACCATGGAAAAGACGGTTAGAGGCTAAAATCAAGGTAACAAGGAGGGAAGTGAGCCAATTGTCAGAGCTCCAAAGAGGTGCAATCAAAAGACCAGTACCCAAGCGGTACAGCCAGATGCCCATACCTGAAGCGCTCGAAACTGCCAAACAAAGGCTCCAAGCCTTGGCCAGTCGCCTAAAGAGGTACACGAGAGAAAATGAAGCCAGGAGGATTAACCGGCTCTTCTCCACCCAACCAGCTAAAGTGTACTCTCAATGGCAGGGTAATAACAACAGAGCAGACCCACCAAGGCTGGAGACCCAACAGTACTGGAAAGGCATATGGGAAAGGGAGGCGACCCACAACAGCAATGCACAGTGGCTAATCTCTCTACGAGATGACCACAGCAACCTCCCTGAGCAAGCCCCAGTAACTATCACAGTGGCAGATGTCCAAGAAAGAGTCTCAGGTATGAAAAACTGGACAGCACCAGGTCCTGACATGATCCATGCCTACTGGCTAAAGAAACTCACTGCCCTCCATGAGCGACTGGCAGCTCAAATGAACCAGCTGCTACAAAGTGGGACTCACCCTGAATGGTTAACTGAAGGGCGCACAATCCTGATCCAGAAGGATCCCTCAAAGGGTTCGGTCCCATCCAACTATCGGCCAATAACCTGTCTCTCTACAACATGGAAGCTCATGTCAGGCATCATAGCAGCTAAGATAGGTGGGCACATGGATAAATACATGAGTACAGCACAGAAGGGCATCGGCATAAATACCAGAGGAGCCAAACACCAACTCCTGGTAGACCAAACAGTCGCCCGAGACTGCAAAACCCGACACACCAACCTGTGCACGGCTTGGATTGATTACAAGAAAGCCTATGACTCAATGCCACACACTTGGATCATTGAATGCTTAGAGATGTACAACATCAACAGGACTCTAAGAGCCTTCATTGCAGCCTCGATGGGGATGTGGAAAACCACCCTTGAAGCCAACTACAAGCCAATTGCACAAGTGTCCATCAAATGTGGCATATACCAAGGAGACGCTCTGTCCCCACTGCTGTTCTGCATAGGTCTGAACCCCCTCAGCCAAGTCATCAACAAGACTGGCTACGGATACTGACTCAAGAACGGAGCCACCATCAGTCACCTCCTCTACATGGATGACATCAAGCTGTACGCTAAGAGCAAACGAGACATCGACTCACTGATCCACACCACCAGGATCTACAGCACTGACATTGGGATGTCATTCGGACTAGAGAAGTGTGGTCGGATGGTTACACAGAGAGGGAAGGTCATCCACACAGAAGGGGTCTCACTCCCAGAGGGAACAATAGCAGACATTGAGGACAATTACAAGTACCTGGGAATACCACAAGCAAATGGCAGCCTCGATGAGGTCACAAGGAAAGGAGCCACAGCCAAATACCTCCAACGAGTAAGGCAAGTCCTGAGAAGCCAGCTCAATGGCAAGAACAAGATCCGTGCGATAAACAGCTATGCCTTGCCAGTAATCAGATACCCTGCAGGAATAATAAGCTGGCCAAAGGAAGAGATAAAGACCATGGATGTTAAAACTCGGAAACTACTAACCATGCATGGAGGGTTCCACCCTAAATCCAGCATCCTGAGACTATACGCGAGCCGTAAGGACGGAGGCAGAGGACTAGCGAGTGTGAGAGCCACTGTCCACGATGAAACATCCAAGATCCATAAATACATCAAGGTCAAAGCCTCAACCGACGATGTGCTCAGCGAATGTCTCAAACAATGGGGACCAGAGGATGAGGTGCTGGAGGAACCATCATGGGAGGATAAGCCCCTACATGGGATGTACCACCGACAGATAACTGAAGTGGCTGATATCAGGAAATCCTACCAATGGCTGGAAAAAGCTGGACTCAAGGACAGCACAGAGGCACTCATCCTGGCTGCACAGGAACAGGCCCTAAACACCAGAGCAATAGAGGCTCAGATCTACCACACCAGACAAGATCCAAGGTCTAGATTGTGCAAGGAGGCCCCTGAGACAGTCCAACACATAACAGCAGGGTGCAAGATGCTGGCAGGGAAAGCGTACATGGAACGTCATAACCAAGTGGCAGGCATAGTGTACAGAAACATCTGTGCAGGATATGGACTGGAAGCCCCAAGATCAAAGTGGGGCACACCCCCAAAGGTGGTGGAGAATGACCGAGCTAAGATCCAGTGGGACTTCCAGATCCAGACAGACAAAATGGTAATGGCGAACCAACCGGACATCGTGGTGGTGGATAAACAACAGAGGAAAGCTGTTGTGGTGGATGTAGCAATACCAAGCGATTGCAACATCAGGAAAAAGGAACACGAGAAACTGGAGAAATACCAGGGCCTCAGAGAGGAACTGGAGAAGGCCTGGAAGGTGAAGACCACAGTGGTGCCTGTGGTCATCGGGGCCCTCGGGGCAGTCACCCCCAAACTGGAGCAGTGGCTAAAACAGATCCCAGGAACAACGTCAGACATCTCAGTCCAGAAATGCGCAGTTCTCGGCACAGCCAAGATACTACGCAGAACCCTCAAGCTCCCAGGCCTCTGGTAGAGGACCCGAGCTCAGAGGTTGAGAAAGACCACCCGTGGAGGGTGAGAAGGGAATTTTTATATATATATATATATATATATATATATATATATATATATATATATATATATATATATATATATATATATATAATTATATATATATAATTGATTGTTAGATGTTCATCAGAGAGACAGCCTAGGGGAAGGAGGCTGTCTTTGTGGCAGCTGGCTTTTGCAAATAACACTCTGTAGCACTAACCTAAAGGTAAAAGTCTAAGCAGTTGCTGTCCAGGATGTGTGGGGTCTGCAGCAATGTTGGCTGTCCTTTTCCTGACCTTAGAGCTTTACAAGTCTTCCATTGAGGGAGGGAAGGTCAGCCCTAATGATCCTCTCTGCAGACCTAATTGTTGTTGTCTCCTGTGGGTCATCCAGGTGGTCAGTGGCAATCTTGACTCAGGGCTGTACATGCTTCATCTTTCAGGGTCATTGATACTCGATGTGGTGATATCTTGCATGAAGCCCCAGTTCAAGGAAGATTGACAGTCATCTTGAGTTTCTTCCAGTTTCTTATAATTGCACTAACAGCTGTTGCCTTCTCTCCAAGCTGTTCGACTATCGTTCTTTAGCCCATCCCATGCTTGTGGAAGTCTACAATTTTATCCCTGGTGTCCTTAGAGAGCTCTTTTGTCTTGCCCATTTTGGTGAAGTTGGAGTTTAATTGATTGTGTGAACAGGTGTCTTTTATACAGGTAATGAGTTGAAACAGGTGCAGTTAATACTGGTAATGCGTGGAAGATAGGAGGGCTTCTTAAAGATGAGCTAACAGGTCTGTGAGAGTTAGAATCCTTGCTGGTTGGTTGGTGATCAAATACTTATTTCATGCAATAAAAATCAAATGAATTATTTAAAGATCATGCAGTGTGATTTTCTGGATTTTTTTAGATTCTGTCTCTCACATTTGAGGTGTTCCTATCATGAAAATTACAGACCTCACCATTCTTTGTAAGTGGCAAAACTTTAAAAGTCATAGCAATCTGTAGTGTTTTTCCCCACTATCTCTCTCTCTCTCTCTCTCCCTGTGTATATGTATGTGTGTGTGAGAGAGAGAGCAATTAGCGACACACCTAGCAGCTTCAGGAACACTGGAAACATTGTCTTTCTGTGCATCTGGTTGACAGCTTTAAGTATACATTTACTTACAATTAGATTAAGTTCTTGCAATTTTGAAACTATGTGCAACCAAAAAAAGAATCAACATAAAATCAAGGTAAACTTTTTCTCTCATAAGTAAAAGCAAAATGAAGTTATTTATAAATTTGTTTTGGACATAATTCAGTTAGCAGAATAAATTAATCTCAAAATGATGAATGACTGATTCACACAGAGCTGCTCCCAGAAACAGTAAAATAGAAGGAATCCTCTGTAATAATGATTTATCTTGCTGTAGTCCACATGTCTGCACAAACAAGGCAGCAAAGGCTCATTAAATGTATAGCTTTAGCCTCTAGTAAAGCAAAATCAATAAATGGCTGGGCTATTTAAAAGTGTAAAAATGGTCAAAAAAAGCAGGAACATCTTTTAGATTTTGTGATAGATTCAATAATACCTTCCTTTAACGATTTCAGAGTTTGGCAATTTTCAGAGATATTATGGGAAACATTACAGAGGAAATGTTGATCAGATAGTAGAAAACAGGAAGTGAGGAGAGAAGAAGACAAAAGCCCCACAGTTTCTGTCTGTACAGGAAAACAAAAAATATAAGCTGCAAAGTTCTGCAGAGGTTCACCAACACTGCAGGGGAAACTTGACTTTTATTTGCTAAGGCTTTATTCAATAACTGCATTTAGATTGATTTAAACAAGAACACACTGAAATACTGATGTGCTACAATCTACAACATTCCAGTGAAAATAAAGAGAAGTTTGGATTTTGTCTCATGTACATATACACTGAGACATCTCACTTGTGTTTCATTCAGACGCGAACACATACAAAATGCCTGACATCGCACAGTCTGTATTGCTCACATAGCTTATAAATCATTCTAAAAATCATCATACAGTTGGCAGTGTAGGCTGACTGCTACATACAGACATTAGTGAAATGTTTTTACCCAAACATTTATCTAATGCCAGGGAATGAAAAGACCTAGTTGTGCCTTACAAAATGTACACTAAAAAAAACCAAAAACGATAAAAAGAAGTTCACATTGTCAGACATGAAAGATCCAGAATAGATTCACAGATTTTTCTGCGACTAAACTACACTGAACACCGGTAAATTAATTAAAGTGAAGCTGAACAATCACATGTTGCAAACCACTGACAAGCATTGTAAGTGTGTCACAAGTAAAAGAGCCATGACCGAGGCACAGAGAGAGAAAACAACATGGCCATTCTTTGCCTTGTCATATCAGTTACTTTACTATGTTGAGATCAGGAAGGGAGATACATTTGAACTTTCACCTATAGAGTAAGAGAAAAAACTGAATAAATTAAAAAAAAAAAAAATCAAGCTGTTTTAATCCAGTGTTTGCAGTTATATACCTGCTTCCTCTGCATGTCCTTGCAATAAAACAATTAAAAGGAAGTGATCCTGCTGATTTCAACCTCCACGAAAACAAGACCATCATCATGTTGCAGTAAACAATGTAATAAACACAATGTACATCTGATAACTGAGAAAATAAATCTAATATATAAGACAAAGACTAATGAACAGTCCACTAGGGGTGATGTTTTTAACAGAATACAGCTCTGGAAGCTTGCAGGCTTGTTGACACGATTCCTCCCTTCGTGTCTGCAGTCGCAGTTAGAATTGGCAGTTTCTAGTCATGGTCTGCACAGAAGCGAGTCACATGCTTCACTGCAGCTGGTCGTCTGTCTGGCGAGCAGGCACAGAGGGCAAAAAATAGCTGAGAGGGTAACAGTCTGCAGCACCACAAAAAACGGCTTCAGCCTTGAGCTGCAGCAGATCTTGGTTTTGTTGATTCAGTTTTTTTTTATTATTATTGGATTTATTTTTTACTGTTCGGTGGTCAATTTTTTTTTTTTTTTACAAAAGTATTGTTGTTTGGGACTCTTTCAACAAAACTGATAGTTGTTTGTTTTCATCAGAGGCTGCTCCTCTTCTTCATGGTCACAAGACTGGTCACAAGGGCCATCATGACACTTGGGCTTTTCATATGCATCAGCCTCTGTGACCTCCTGCTGCATATTCTGGTAGATTACCTGAGGAAGGAAGCATTTAATGGTCTGATGGGTGCAATATATTTTATTTAAAACACTTCTGCTGATTCCATGTTTCATCTGTGACAGGGACCGTTCTAGACTGTGATGTCCTCCAATCCAATTTATTTCCTCTCATGGTTTTCAAACTATAATGTGTAAGTACCACCGGTGGACCTTAGACTGCTTTTGGTGGTACCGGGACAAAGGTAATAAGCCCAGACAACCTAAAAGATGACTGGTTTAAGCACATTGATCCGTGATGCCAACAGATCCTACTTACGTGCAGTGGAGCATATGCCAAGAGCACCAACAAGATTTTTTCTGGTTTTTTGTCATTTAAATCATCAAACTAATTTCAAATATCAGTCAAAGATAACCAGACTAAATACAAAAAGCAATTTTCAAATGTTAATATTTATTCAAGGAAGAAAACTATCCAAACCATTGTTCCTATGTAAAAACATAATCAACTGATATATAACAGTGAGTCTTTTACATTGCTGTGGAAAAATTTTGGCCAGAATTTTACAAACAGCCAGCTGATGTGCTTTGGATCATTGTCCTGAAGCACAACCCAAGTACACCCAAGCTCGTGTCACACACTGATGGCCAGACAGTTTCCTTTGTGATTTCCTGGTTGAGAGTAGAGTTCATGGTTCCATCAGCTAGAGTCCATTACCCAGGCTCTGAAGCAGTAAAGACGGCCCAGAACATCACACTACCACCACCATGATTAACTGTAGGTATGATGCTCTTTTCCTGAAATGCTCTGTTAATTTTATGGCAGATGTAACAGGACACAGGCCTTTAAAAAAGTTCTTTTTGGGACTTGTCAGTCCACGGAATATTTTTCCACAAATCTTGGGCATCAGCACTATGTTTTCTGGCAAATCTGATATAGGTCTTTGTGTTTTTTGGTCAGAAATGGCTTGTTCACCTTGTAACTCTTCAATGGATGCCATTTTTGCCCACACTTTTTTTATTGTTGAATCGTGAACCCTGAACTTAACTAAGGCAGTTGAGGCCTGCAGTGCTTTAGATGTTGTTTTTGGTTCCTTTGAGACATTGCAGATTGGTCAGCACTCCACTCCTTTTAAGGTTCAACATGTTAATTTTTTTGTGGACAATGGCTCTCTGAGGTTCACTGGAGTCCCATAGCCTTAAAAATAGGCTTTGTATGGTGAGAGATCAGTTGCTTTGTTTCTCATCTGTTCTTAAATTTCTTTAGATCAGGGCAGGATGCACTGCTTCTTGAGACCCTTAGCCAGTTGTGTTGACAGACAGATCAGATCCTAGTTAAATTATTTCTGGAGGTATAGTATTACTCAGACCTGGGTGTAACTAGTTAATTTATGATTAAACAACTTATATTTTCACAAATGGCCATGTTGGTTTAGATAACTTTTCTCCCTTAGTAAGTGAAATCATAATTTTAAAACAGCATTTTGTATTTACTCAGTTTATCTTTTATATATATATAGAAATGAAATGATCAGAAATACAAATAAATTGCTTGTTTCTCCAGCTGTCACTGCATTTCAAACACAAAGCAGCCATTTTTTATTTTGAGGTCTGGCTGAAAGAAACTACTATCTTTCCTTCATGGAAGTCTGATTTTTGGAGTCTCCCTATTCTTTTCATTATCTTTGAAATTGCAAAATTATATTTCAAACATGTAGTACAAATTAATAAGAATGTTTATGGTCCAACTCCTGTGTTATCACCAGTTTAAAAGTATCATCAAGTTCGATGATACTTGGAAAAAGTTTTTAATTTTAGTACTTGTAAAATGTTTGTGAACCACTTAAACTTAACTCTTTTGTCTATGAAATGAAAGGAAACACGTTTGGTTTGGAGCATTACATGGTTTTGTTCCTTCCACAGATGTGATTAGCCCTGCCCTAAATCACAGTAACTCACCTGCTCCTGCTCAAAATGGCCCCCCAGTAGTTTTTCTATCATTTGTCCGATTTTGCTAAAGGTTGGACGCTTTGTGGGCTCCAGATTCCAGCACATTTTCATGATGGTGTACCTGGAACAGGACAGAAAGAGGGGTCTTAGTGTGGTATCAGCAAAACTGTATAAAACCAACTCAGGGAATACACTGTGAGGCCAGAGTAGGTAATAACGCAGTGCAATGAGAGAGGCTTGTTCATAAGAACCATCGGCCCTCGAGTCCCATTTTGAGGCCGTGAAATAGCAAGTTACATGGCTCCCTGGCTCTGCGATCATGTGGCTAACAGGCAGAACTGAAGCCTGACTCACACCAGGACAACAGATGATCAGGCCCTGACTCTGATTCAGTCCTTTCCATTTCCACAGCTCAGTGATTCCGACTCGTGTGACGGCGGTGCTAAATTGGTGTACACAGATGTTGCGGCTCCTTCAACCCCAGGATACGAAGCAGAAAGCATTTAGTTTTTCACTTCTTCACTTTGCACTTTAAGCTCGCTGAATTTGAGGTTGAGTTAAATAAAATATGAAATAATGGAAGTGCTTCACTTGGTTATCTCCTGTATCAGTAATTTCAGATATGAGATAGGCCTGAGGACATCAGAACGGAAAGAAAAAGCCTCTTTGTTTGGCTGCAATAAACATTTGTGCAGCTGGCTGCTTCATCTGTGTGATACTCTGCTCAACTTAGAATGAATCATCAATCTAAATGTTATCATCTTAAAAAGTTACTTGCATATTATTTAATCAGTTACATGCAAGCCAGCAACAAAATACTATGACTACTGCTCATGCTTTGATAATCTGAGTGCTGAGAGGCAAATATGTCTGAGCTAATTGTAAAAACCCTGCTGATAGTCACCTGATACCCCACTCAAACCCATCTGATAATGAAGTGGTGCTAGGCAGAGCTTTATCATTGGAAAGTGTAAAAGAGGGGCTGAGCTGCAACAAGCAGAATCCTCCAGATAAGATGCAAAGGCTTACATTCCAAGTGGAGCAAAGTCAGGCTGGGACATCTGATAACCGCGCTTCACCATCTTGTAGAACCTGGTGTCCACAGCCATGCTGGGATATGGACTCTGGCCTGGAGAAAAAACAAAACGCTTGACATTTTTGTAGGTGCATCGTGGCTGAGAAGGTGAATACAAAGAAAGCTTTGAGATTATTCCCACCTAAAGAGAAAATCTCCCATAAGAGGATGCCGTAGGACCAGACGTCACTCTGCACAGTGTAGACACAGTCAAAGATGCTCTCTGGGGCCATCCACTTCACAGGTAGACGAGCCTTCAAACACAAAAGAAAATAAATGAAAGTAAACAATTCAGACTGAATAAATGAATGAATTTTACAAGTGGAAACAGATATTTAAAGACTTTTTTTTCTCACAGTCTGACATGACAGAACTTTTCTTGTTTTAGATCAGTTTGGATTATAACACTTGTTTTCATTTGCTAAATGCCAGAATAATGAGATAGATTTTCCATCACTTTCTTCACATTCAAAATAGTCTACATAGATTGATTTAATGCTCTAATGACTTTGTAAGGTTCGGAGTAATTTAGAATTTAGAACAACAAACTAATATGTACAAGTATAAAAAACATGGGGATGTCAAGCCCTTATACTATTTATGAAAGAGACAGGTACTGAGTCCGAGAGAGGAACATGGTTTGGAGTAAAATGTTCTTATTAACCCCTAAACAAAAGCAAGATGCTGGCTGAAGCTGATGTCATTATCCCCATGGGCTGAAAAGCCACTCAGTGATAAAGAAGGCATTACTCTAAAGTCACATAGAAAGGCAAATTAGATTTTGCAAATGCACTCAACAAACACTTCAATATTTAGAGACATGTTTTCTGAGCTGATGAAACTTAAAAACTGTAGTGTTTGGCCATAATGACCACTGTTACATTTAGAGGAAAACGGAGGAAAACTTCCAAGCCAACTGTGAAGTATGTGGGTGGCAGCATCATGCTGTGTAGGTGTTCTGCTGCTGGAGGGACTGGTGCGGTTATAAAAGAGGGGATCATGGGGAAAAAACATTACATGGAAATACTGAAACATCTCATGACATCAACCAGGAAATTAAAACTTGGACAAAAATGGTTCTTCCAAAAGGATGATGTGGAGTGGGCATCACAAAGCCCTGATCTCAATCCCACAGAAAATTTGTGGGCAGATCTGAAAAGATCTTGAGCAAGGAAGCCTACGGAGCTGACTCAGTTATAGCAGTTCTGTCAGGAGAAACGGGCCAAATTTCCAGCAAGCTTTTGTAAGAAGCTTGTGAACAAACACTTAAAACATTTGACTCAAGTCATATAGTTTAATAGTAATGTTATCAAACACCACCAAGGTAATGTATGTTAACTTATGAGTATAAAGAAAGTTTAAAAAAAAACAAAACTCTAGATTTTTTAAATATATTTATTATTTTGGCATTTAGCAATTAGAAATTTTTTTGGTAATCCTAAGTGACCTTAGACAGGGGATGTTTACTCTGATTTAATGTCAGACAGTGAGACAGGAAAGTTATGAGTCATTTTTATACTGGATGTAAATATATGGTTTCAACTGTACCTATTTTTCCTATGGTAAAACTAAATAGAATAAATCTATTAACTTGTTCTGGTTTCTTTAGGTCCATTTTTGCATATCAGGGGATGTAAAAAAATCTTGTAGTGAAGGCTAACCCTGTATTTCATCAAACACTAATCATCACTGGATCTCATGCTGCTTTGGTGAGTTATTTTTCTATGACATATCAATGCGGTTTTTGACAGACTGTCATTATGAGCTCCAAGCTCTGCCATTTGTGGTTTTTTTAAATTTGATTTTAGATATGCAGTTTTGGTAAACACAGTGCAGTGACCACCAATTGGCATTAATTTCAATGCCATGATGGTGTAGTACAGCCTGACAGAGCTTAACTTTTGCTGTGAAAAGCTGCTTTCTGAGACTTTTGAATATTTGCCACATAGACATATGGGCTTTTTCTAACAGCAGAAATGTCAGACAGCCTATTTGTGACACTGCTGAGTTTATGTTCCTCTTAAGCTGAACATATGGAAATGCATTTTTTTTCCCTTTGCAAGTGAAGCGAGGAACCCCTTAAACTATTCTGTGCTGATCTCCCTTACAAGCAAAATCCCTCAGTAAGCCTTCAGACATTTTAATACAAATATATGAGACATAAGAATAACAGTGCCTAAAGATCCCATTGTATTAGTTCTTTCCTTGGTTTTCTGGTATGTGTCAAAATACCACTGGTTTAATCAAAGTGGTTAGAGCAGAAAAAAAGATTACAATCCAAATTTTCATGCCAACATTTGGCATTCATCAGTGGTTTTCATTTGACAACCACTGATGAACACCCAACAACACTCTCTGACTTTCGACCCATTTTTTTCTTAGCTTTTACTTTAACCAGAGTGTAAGACTTCAATGGCATTCAAGAAGTGTTCTCTATTTCTATTCAATTTTGTCCTCTTTTATTTATGGTATTTATCTATGTGTTATTTTATTTGCTTGTATTTTTACTGTATTTTAAAATCTTTTGCACTTTTCCCGATATTTATATATATTATAAATAAATGTTATATAAATAAAATTGACAATGACACTGAGACATCTGAAACACTCTTGAAGATTTTCCTATTTCTACCAGCCTTCTTTCAAAAGGCAAAGTGAGTAAAATAGTTTTATTCTAAAACTATCCATTTCTGTTTTCCCACATATTTTGAATGAATTTAAATTATACTTAATTAATATTCAGTTTATATATGAACATGATGATCATGTTTGAGGATGTGCTAAAAAACCAGGCCTTGATGTTCTAAAGAAGAAAAATCTGCCATAACAATGAGAACATCATACAGAAGCTATGAAAGTTCTGCTGTTGAACAGTTTTCCAAAGCTTTTGCTTCATGTTCACAAGATTGACATACATATGATTTTAATTTTTAATGTAAAATATGGTTGACAGTTGAAGGGTGACATGTGAAGTCCTAAAATATTTGTTAACATTTCAATTTGCACAATTTATTTAGGAACTGACAATTCGTAGTGATAATTTATTGGATTAAACAAAAAATATTTCATTTCTAGATCTTAGTTAACACAGTTCATTATTAATAATCGCCATAGAACTTTTGGAAAAGCCAGATATTACATGAATGTAAATAAATTCTCTAAGGTCTTTGATGGAATTATGATAATTTCTTTCAACTGTTTCTTTTGTTTTTAGCCTCCTTGTTAATATGAATTACATTTCTAGAAATGCTTAGTACATCTTAAGTAATGTTTCCTGTGAAAGTTGACTTCATTTACTCATAATTCAGTATGTCAGTATTAAATCCAACCTTAATTGTTGTTTTTTATTCAAAGTTTATGAAATTTACCCAGTTATTTTATAAGATACCTTTTCACTATAATTCTTTCAGCAACTCTTTACATGTTGCTTCACACTGCTGGTCAGCTGGCTGGAAGGAGAATATTACAGCTTTCTATTGTTTACGTCTGTTCTGAACTATATCAGGCAGGTAATGAAAAAGTGGACAGTCATCATATGAGACTGTCAGTATTTAACAAGCTAAGACCAGCATGTCTGTTAAGCAGCCAACTGCTAGGTACCTGCGCAGATAGGGGCTAGAGGTAGGGTTGAAAAATTAACAAAAAAGAAGTGTAATATTCTATACAATAAGAACTTAAAACTCCCTACTAGATTTAGCTGGTGTTAATTTCACATTGTTTCTTGGGTCTGTGTGTCAAAATCAAAATAACACCAGATAAATGTGTTAGATACAATTACACTACACATTTTTATTTAAACTTTTTTATGAAAGATGTGATACCATCAGACATCATTTTTACTAATGGTTATCATACTGTGAGACTCTCATACAAGCCCCATGGCTGCATGCGATAGGCTGAGTTAAGGTTATGGTTAGTCAAAGCTAGTAGTCATCTACTCAAGTGCTTACGTTCCCCTTCACAACATAGTTGGAGTCATTCATGATGTCTCGAGCCAAGCCGAAGTCGCAAATCTTTGCCTCTCTGCGGTTGGTCAGGAGGACGTTCCTGGCGGCAACGTCTCTATGGATACACTGAAGAAAGACAAAGCCACACAGTTTGTCCTCTGTTATAAAGTCTTGCATCATAAAACCCAGTCTAGTATGTTTCCTGAATATAGCAGCAATTTCATGATGAAAGGCTTCAAACTGTTACCAGTAAAATGATATAAGAAATGCAAAGAGGGAAATTCCCATTCTTAACACCCCATGAATGATTTCATAGCCTTCCTTTGACTGGGGAGCTGTCATTAGTGGAAAATTTCTTCCCTACTACCTGCTACCCTATCCAGGAATGGTAAAACAGCTGCTCCCATATATTTTTACAGAAGTGTTTCGTAGTATAGATTTTGTATAGTCTTACATTTTTAGCAGCAAGAAAGTCAAGGCCCTGTGCTACTTGAAGGGAAAATCTCAGCAGGTCGTCCATGTCCAGCGGCCAGTCACCAGTCTCCTCGCAGTCAGATTCTGAACAAGAATCAGAGAAAGATGATGATTAATGAGTTGTTCTCTCTTTGCTGCTGTGTAGATCCAATCTTTGGAGCTGCATGTACCTTGAGATTGTTCTGAATTTGGTAGCTGACTGGGTCTCATCTCCAGGTAACTACTCGAGGCCACGCTGGAGATCCCACTGTCACTGTTAAATGAATTATCACAATAAGTGGATTTTTCTTTTAATTCATCCTATGCTATTAAGTTCCATGCTTTGTGACAAACCTTCTGATGAACTGCTTTTGAATCCAAATATTTTTATAATCTTTCGAGCTCTCACTGATGTCAGGAATATTCATGACGAAGTTTACGAAGGTCTCTGCCCTCTGCCGCAGGAAGTTCAAAAGGTCACCAAGGCTGCAGTACTCTGTGATCACAAGCACTGGTCCTGGAGAGGAAACACACTTTGAAAGTCTTTTCATGCAATTTATTTTGTAACACTCAATTTTTTCAAATTTTTTTTCAATTCAAAGTTTCATAACCATTTTTTTGTGCTATCTGACCTCCATAAGTGCAGGCCCCGAGCAGGTTGACTATGCTTTTGTGGTGCCCCAGGTGGCTTAGGATTTTCAACTCAGACATTAAAGCCTCCCTCTCATCTGAATGGGCACTGGCTGCAGATAAACAGGATGGATTATATAAAACAGTTTTTTTTGTGGTATTTAACCTTCTTTGGAGTTTACTTGGAGTAAAATTCTGTGTCTGTGATAGATAGCAGATCTCACCTTTTAACATTTTCACAGCCACACGCATGACATTGTCCTCCTTTCCCAGACCGTAAGCCGTTGCTTCAACAACTTTACCAAATGCACCTGCACCCAAAATCTTTCCTGTAAACAGACAAAGCACACAGGAGGGAGATTTCTAGTGCTTTCTGTTGTGTTGATCAGGGTTTTTCAGCATTATTTTTACTATCTACACAAAGAACTATCTTTATTTTAGCCAGCCTATTAGTCTAAGCTAAATTGGGTGGTTCAGATGGTTATTTATACTGAGCCTCATTTTGCTGAAATGTCCAGTTATGAGGGAGTTTTTCCTCTCCACTGTCTCCACATACTTGCTCAAGTCAATGACTCAATGCAATCAGTTGAGCTGCTTGTTTTTTAAAGTGCCTCATGATGATACTTGTTCTAATTTGTTGCTTTATCAATACACTTAATTAAATTGAACTGATTTGAATTCAATATTAATAAAAACAAACAAAAAAAAAACCCATTTACAATAATGTGTTAAATAAAAAATTGGCATTTAGGTGACCTAGTTTGAGCTTATCCCTTGGAAACTCCCACTTCTCATTGTACGGCAGCTGAGTGGGGTCGATGAAAGTGTAATTGTTGCCATCTCTCGCCTCTATGATCTTCCAACGGATTTCGTAGCGGGGTTTCTGCAAATTAAAGTCAGAAGACAGCTCTTCAATTCAGTTACATTTGTAAACTTTCCTGTTGTCAGTTGTGGTTGTCTCAAAATGAAAACCTGTCACTATGTGAAGCTTTCAAAATTTAAAATTTATTTTACCTGCTTGTATTTGTAAAGCAGAATGACCAAAAGCAACAGGAGGATTGCAAGAATTCCTGCAGCTCCAGTCAGTGTGGTAGTAAAGAGCTTGTCTGTCCGATTAAAGAACAATTTATGTCAATGCTCCAGTTTGTAACAAACTAAATTAGAAACTGTGACTGTAATCTGTAAGGTCTAGAAGAAGAGTCTCATCCTCACCAGACACCTCCATAGCAAGCGTGTCTCGGCTCACACCAACAAGGTTGAAGGCTACGCACTCCACAGTCATCCTCTGGCTGGATGGTCCAACCGTGAGGACACTCTCCACCTCCACAGCTCCATATTCTTCCCTCTGGACTTCCACAGTGGGAGCCTGGAGAGGGATGGCCAGCTGCAGTCCTGAGGTGTTTTCATTACACCTAAACCAAGTGACAGAAAGATAAAATAACAATTTTAATGTGTCATGTTAGGGTAAACTTAGTGCCAATTAATTAGAAATTACTGTCAGGTTGTACTCACGTGGGTCGTATTCCCAGACACTGATACCAGATGATCCTCGGAGCCGGATAGCCAAATGAAGTGCAAGTAAGAGTGGTTATATTTTCCCATCTAACGACCGCATTAGGTCTCTCTGGCAGTGATCAAACAGAGAAAAAAATAAACACTGTACTTTTACACATTGACTTTAGACTGAGCCCAACAAGGGACAATGGAGACAATAAAAATTAAAAGTACTTTTGTGAGATTCTTCAAGGGTTTTGTGAAATCCTGCGTTACATTTGCAAGATCTTGCAGAGGCTTTTTCAGATCCCAAATTACTTTTGTAATATCTAATAAATGTTTCTCAGTATTCTGAGTTACATTCGTGGTATTTTTACATTGGGGCATTTGTTGGTACTTTTGCCTTGCAGAAAAGGGTCATGGTTCGAATCCTGGCCTGGGCTTTTTATGCTTGGAGTTTGTGTGTTCACTCCATGCATGGGTGAATTCTCTCAGAGTACACCAGCTTCATCCCATAGTGCAAAAACATGACTAGGAGGTTAATTGGTCTTTCTAAACTGCCTTAAGTACTGAGTGTGTGCATGCATGGTTGTTTGTCATGTGTTTCCTGTGATACACTGGCCTGCAATGATAATCGATATCGACAATGGAAGGGTGAAAGTCGACAATGGAAGGGTGGAAGTCCAAATCCTTTAGGAGATATTTAAAACCTTTGCAGGATCTCTTTACTTTTTACTTTTTTACTTTAAAAAAAATTTCAGTGTCACTTGTCACTTGCAGGGTTCAGTAACTTTAAAATATATTAGGTGGTTGAGGACGTCCTTTTTTAATCCAAGAAAAAAATACAGTTTACTTTAGTTTGTGTCACTTACGATACATTTGGACTTGAAATGAGATGGATGCATTGGCCAAATCACTCTTTGCATAGAAAGTATATTGCCCCTGCTCCTGTATGTTCATTCTCTTCAGCTGCAAAGTTGCGTGGTATCTAATACAGAACAAAAACAAAAAAAAAAAAGATATTTTAACTGAAAAAAAGAAACATTTTTGGAGTAAGAAGAAGTGACTAATTCTGTGGTTTGTATTCAGACAGTTGCTATGTATCATTCCTTTATAAGTTCACATTTTAAAAACAGAACATTGTTCTTCCCTTTAGCAGTTTTTTTGACCTGAGTAGAGATATGATGACCTTCGTGTTCCTGGTCAAATTTATACAAAATGCACTGACAGCATTTCTGAACAATTTCCTCTTCTGCAGTATACCAACAGTTAGACAAAGCTGTATTTTTTTAAAATCTCCAGGCTATGCATGAAGCTGGACCTGTTGTTGTATCGGATGAACTTGTGCTCCTGTGTGGATGTGTTGGGGGTTGTCGGAGTCAGCCATCTGTGCTCCGTTATATGAGGGTAGGCTTCAATGAGCAAGCTGAGCTCCAGGTCTTCTCCTTCATTCACCACAACAGAAAGACCTTTGAGGGCCAGTTTTGGAGAGAGCTGGGGCAGCAGTCTGATGTAGGGCTTATCTGTTTGACATAAAGGTGCAGAAAATTAGCAACTTTATGGATAATAAAGGTGAAACACAGAAGATGTGGCTGTTTTGTTTCTTACCCACAACCAGCAGGTATGTAGTTGTGCTGTTCACTCCAGCTTCATTAGTTCCAATGCAGGAGATGTTTCCCGTGTCTGCGAGGTCTACAGCAGAGATTGTAAGGATACTCTGGATGTCCAGACGATTCTCTCCGTTTGAGCGAACAGTCTCCTCTATTGTTGGGTTCTACAAAGAGAGATAAAAGGTGAGCCAAAATCCAAATAACTAATACAGATATGTCTTTAACAATGCCTTCCACTGACCGATTTGGTGGTGTATTTCCACGTGACATTGTAGTTGAAATTTGGATTGTGTGTTGTGCATCGAATCTTAATTTCTTCCCCAACTATCCGTACATATTCATCCATCTCCAAGAAGACATATGGGGGGAAGCGAAGCTCTATAGCAAGAAAAAAATATGAGTGCTTGACATTTAGAACTTTTTAGTGAATCAGTTTTTCATGGCCAAGTAATCTCACTCTGAATGACATTGATAGAAAAAGCCTTGGAGGTCCTTTCCACTCCATTGATCTTAGCTGTGCAGACGTAGTCAGCATTGAAGCTCGGGTGGAGGCTGTGGATGAGGATACCACGGTGCCTGTCCACAGTGAAGTTCATTCCGGGCGGCACAGCGGTGCCGTTGTCCATGCGGAGGCCCAGATCAGTGGCTGAAGGGTCTGTTAGAAGGCAGGGTAGCAAGAAGTTGTCACCCTCCTTCCTCACCACACGCAGAGATGTGCTGCTTGTCCAGAACACTCGCATGGGGTCTGAAATTGGCATAAAAATGTGAGAAATTAGACTTAACAATTACTGATATATAATCATGCAACAAGCCTCAGCTGACTCCACTCACCTTTCACATACACATGCAATGAGGAGGCCAGATCATTGTATTTGGATCCAGCAGTGTAGAAGCACTTGTATGTTCCAGTGAATTCTGCCAAGGCACGTTCCACCTTGAAGATGCGGATGTTCCTGCTGCCCCTGGACACATAGCGCCTGTGTTTGGGCAACCTGGGTTGCCAGGTTACTGGTCCGTTGCCCTCACACCTCAGATCCAGAGGCCTCCCGACCCTAACCACCACCTCAGGGCTCGTCACCACCCTGGAATTGACTTTGATTATCGGACGCCTCCATTCCACTGTTTTAGCAAAATAACATATTTTTCTTTAGATCAATCAATATTTACTATCTGTTTTAGTTACTTCATTCCATGTCTGATCAATGAGTCAGACTTGTTTTGGAATTTCAACCTCCTTTCTGCATAATTCTCACTTCTGCTTTTCATAGTCTGGCGATCAAAAAATATCAGAACTGATTCAGGGACTGTTCCTGTGGTATTAATGCCTATATGTTCAACAGGAAAATAACACAAGAAGCACATTTGAGGAATTTAGACATTAAAAGAAAGCCTAGTAGCTATATTTAGAGATTTTTAAGTGAGAAACTGTTAAAAGGAACTGTAAGGAATTAACAATTTTGTCTTGAAAAACAATCATCTCTTGTATTGCTTTAATAAGGACTTTGCTGATCTCAACAGGCAAGTATTATCAATCTAAAGAGGGCTGATTTTAGAAAGACTAAGTCACTTCTGTTCTGGATCTTTCAGTGTCCTTGTTTTCAGTATGGTGACAAAAGTTTCCTTTTAGAATGCTGTGCTATGAAACTCTAAGGAGAACTGAGATTCCAAGTTCAGCATTTTCTCTATTCACCACAATATTTCTCACAGTAACTGGGATTCAAATGTTGTTTCATGGCCATCAGCAGTTCTGTGCTTAACCTATGTGTGTCTATATTCAGCTGCCTCCCTATCCCTTTTGTTCAAGTGAACTTTTCATCCATGCTGAAAATAACTCCAATTAGATCTCATAAAGTGATCCAAGAGCAAGCAAAGCTAATCCATTCAGCTCCCAATCAAACCAAAATTAGATGATTTCACATGTTCAAATTTAAATACTTTAAACTGCAAAATAATAGCTGGTGGGTGATAACTATTTATCCCAGTCAAAGCTGTGTTGAAATCCAGTGGGGGGAAAAAAGAGAAACAATGTCAAGAATGGCCCCACAAACAACTCATGATGTTCTTGTCAATTGTTCTGCTCATTGGGCACAGCATTGTGTACAATTTCTACAAACCACGAGTGATTGCAATGAAAGGTTTATAAAGAAAACCCTGACATTTTACATTTTATAAACTTGTGGAGCAAATGAAAATATTATATCTGGCTATGATTAACCTGTTTACAGTTTTATGCATTAATCCATGATACCAAACCAGTACTACTTAATTTGCCAAATTCAAATCGTGGAATACACACTTGAAGCTTCAGCAGACTAGGACTGAAATAGGACAGCAAAAAGAATTATCAAACAGATTTATCTGGGCAGTGTTTGTCTCATCTTACCTGAAGCTGCAGAGGCCACAAGTACCAGCAACAGTGTGAGGTAAGACTGCATCATGGATAAACTCCAGACCTGCTGGTTAAAAAGCAATACTGACTGCTAAATACATTTGGTTTTTGGGAAAGAGAAAGACATAGAAATTAGAAAACTGTCTAGGAAGTTATGTTATCACTGCATCCCTTTTACTTCTCTTTTCTAACCACTCAGAGAGGCTTTGTTTGCAAGAAATCATTTTATAACTGGCTATTACCAAACTGAAAAAAAGCAATTTTTTTCCATTACTGAAAGCTAATTTATGTGAAATATTCTCACCTCTAGATGTCTTCAGCTTGAAGGAGGGATGTAATAACTTCCCTGGGTTTTGGAAGTTCCCAGCATCCAAACACAGACACAAGAGTCCCTTCCTCCTTCTCTGTTTGTCTGTGCCCTTATTCCTCCTTTCTGCTTGTTTACGGTCACACAGCAAACATCAGTGAGTGAGAGCTGGAGGGTGGAGGGAACTGTGCATATGTCAAGGAGAAGGCGGTTCACCTTATCATGCTTGACAAATTAATGAGGCATTTCAAATTTGACAGAGGGAGACCCAGTAAAGATAGCCACAGAGATGGGACTTTTTATCTGTATCAGTGTTGACCTGTGGCTGCAAGGCTTTTTTGATTGCCAAAAGTATGGACAGATAGGACTGGGACTGATTGAAGACACTTAAAGCATTTAGAAAAAATATGACGCTATAGTAGATTCCATTCAATCCAATTTACATAATGCTAATTCACAACAAGTGTCATCTCAATGCAGATTGAATCTATAGTATTTTTCACTGGAATCAAATTCTGTCCAAACTGTTGTTAACTTAATTTATTCCGGTACAATGGAATAGTTGGATTGATGTGAATATGAATTGATATGAAACATAGACATCTCTCTCACTAGCAAAACCATCCAGCTCATTGTGAATTAACCTACGGTGTTTGCTGTCCAGATGGGATACATTGTCACTCCAATGACTTCTGGGTCTTCCTCAGGCTCTCTTTACTGTGGGATGAAGTCAGAAAATCTCCAAAGGGAGATGTCAAGAAGGAAAGCTGATCAGATGTCCGAACAACCACAACTGACTACTTTTCAATTCAGTGGAGCTACTCTGAGTACACCTCCCCATTGAGATGTAAGAGATCCTCGCCCTATCTCTAAGGTTTGTGTGTGAGATCTCATTCTTTTAGTCACAATCTGTATGTCATGACCATAGGTTAAGGTTAGAACATAGTTTGGTAAACTGACAGGTTTACTTTTTGCTCTGCTGTTTCTTCGCCACAAAAGTCAGAAACAGTGCTTCCATTATTGCAGACAAAGTCCCAATTCAGCAATCATTTCCCACTCCATCTTACCATCACTGGTGAATAAGACACCATGATACTTGAACCCCTCCTCTTGACTCAGAGACTTACCACCAACCTGGAGGGAACAGATCACCAATATCTGGTTGAAAACAATGTAAACAGAACTGTAGGAACAGACTTGCATTGTGACTACTTTGCACTGCACTTAGCTATAAACTGATACACACTGAAGATTGTGGCCTGAAAATGCCACATATATGAATCTCCACAACTACAATTTGAGATCCTGTACATGACAAGGATGGTAATGAGAAATGTGAATGTGCTCTGCTTTGTTCCAATAATGTGGAGACACTTTTGCCTTGTTCATAGAAGGTCGTAGTAACCCTTAAGATAGTTCCTGGCACCCCATACTGCTGAATCAGACCTACACAAATGCCTTAAGGGTCATGGTTGTAAGCCTTATCGAGATTTACAAAACACATGTAGACCAGATAACCTTTCCTCTCTGACCCTCTCAATAATCCTGCAATAGTATAGCTGTGCTCCACTGCTCCATAGCAAGGACAAAATTCAAAATGCTACTATTGAATCAAGGTTTGACAACTGGTCATAGCCCCCTCTTCAACTCCCTAAAGTGCGCTGTTCCAGCAATGCTGAGCAGTCTGACATTTATTAGCTAATGTAGAAATGAAGAGGCGTGTCAACCATGACATCCCCACAACATCCAGAGCCTTTAGCCTCTCTGTGTGAATTTCCACTTCATTCTTGGGGAGCATTTCAATCACCATCAGCAGTCTCCTAATTCAAACCAACCCCAGCCTGAGATTTTTGGAGTCATAGAAAAGTAGTAGAACTTCCTCAAGGCCAAATAAAAATCCTTCTCAGTTGCCTCCCCAAATTCCTTACCGATGTAAGAAGAAGTTCAAGTAATTAAAAATTTCTTGGATTTAGATCAGGGACTTAAACCTGGACTGAATCCCGGTTCCAAATCACTCCAGACTCCATCAGTGACAATGATAATTGTCGAAAAGTTATCTAAGTGGACCAAATCTTTAGCCTCGTGGAACTGTTGATGGAGCCATGGGAGTATGCTTCTCCGGTCTACATGTGTTTTAAGGATCTGGAGAAAGGCTATGATCTTGCACCCCCCGAGGCATTTTATGGGCAGTGTTTGGGGTATCTGGATGGCTTTTAAGGGCTATCCAATCCTTGCATACCAAAATCAAGAGCTGTGTCTGCATTCTCAGCACAAACCCAAGCCTGTTTCAAGTACGCATTGGACTCCGCCAGTGATGCCTCTTGTTACCAGTCCTGTTTGTGGTGTTCATGGAAAGGATTTCAAGGCATAGTTGTGGAGAAGAGGGTGTCTGGGTTGGAAACCTCCAGAACTCATCTTTGATTTTTGCAGATGATGTGGTTCTGTTGGCTTGTTCAGGCCATGACCTCAAGCATTTCCTGGAGCAGTTTGCTGCTGAGTATGATGTAAGGTCCTTTACATCTGAGGCCATGTTTCTTGACCAGAAAAAGTTGGACTGCCCCTTCTGGGTTGCAGCTCAATCTCTGCCTCAAGCAGTGGAGTTCAAGTATCTTGGTGTGTTGTTCACGAGTGATTGTAGGATGGAGTGGGAGATGGACAAATGGATTTGGGCTCTGGTCAAACAAAGCTTTCACCGATCTGTCTACATTCTGTCCATCACCTATGCTCATGAGACATGGATCATGACCGAAATAATGAGATACCAAATGCAAGTGCCCTAAATAAGCTTTCTCCGGAGGATGGCTGTACTCAGTGTTAGAGAAAGGGTGAGGAGCTCAAAGAAGAGCTGCTGTATCTCCACATCGAAAGGGGTCAGTTGATGTTGGGGCATCTGATCAGGGTAAACCCTAAGAAATGTAATGAGAAATGGGAAGGGTTGTCTTCCCTGAGAGACAAACCCAGGGAAGACCCAGAACTCGCTGGAGGGACTATGTATCCCTTCTGACTTGGGTACACCTTGGGATCCCCCAGAATCTGCAGGAGGATCTCGCTGGGAAGAGGGATGTATAGGGTTCCCTCTAGGACCAGTTACCCTGTGACTTTGTGATCTTGGATAAGTGAAAGACAATGGATGAAGTTATCTAAGAAAGACCAGAATCCATTGAGACACTGAAATTCCAGCAATCCTTCATGCTAAGTAACTTATTACATATAATTAATGGCAGCCATAGCTCTTTCTGTCAATGGCTCTAAGAAAGAGTAATTCCTAAGCACAGAAGCACTGAGTTGGGAGTACTTTCAATGCAGAAGAAAAGGACATAGCTAAATATATAGCTTTATCATTGGTTTCATTCCTGAGGAGACACTGCTAAAGGGTTAAGTCTCATGTAACTAAAGGTCCTTTAGCAAGATCTCAAAGCCTCACTTTTTTTTATTGAAAGCAGATAAATTTGTTCTGTTGGGGTTTTTTTTGTTTCACATTTGTGAACTGTTTAAAAATACTATTAATTAGTAAGAAATATTCCAGAAAACTCAAAATATTGTGATATTACTGATTTATTGAGACATTTACAGCATACAAAAAAACATATAAAAATACATTTGCAAAAGTTAACAAGAACTTTGGTACCATAGCTTGTGACATAGTGATTGAGTGCTTTTTAAATTGTCAGGAAAAAAAGATGTTCTTTTAATGGATATGCTAAGTACTGACATATAAAACACTATGTAAGCAAAAGAGACCCAAAGCAACAGAAAGAATTATGTTTACATGTGCACATTAAGCTTTCATCATACAGTGGATAAAAAAGTCTACCCACCCCTGTTTAAATGCGATGCTTTTATGACAAAAAAAAATTAGACCATGATAAATAATTTCATACATTTTTTTTCACCATTAATGTGACATGTTCTGCATAACTATCAAAAAACCCCAACAAAATCTGTTTGAAAAAAAAAATATATATAAAAAATAAAGAGCAGCAATAACCTGGTTGCATTGATGTGCGCACCCTTAAGCATCAACTTGTTAAAGCACCTTTTAATTTATTAACAGCATTTAGTCTTTTTTGGTTGTCATCATCACAGATCTTGATTTTGTAATATTTGCCTTCTTTAAGAGACCCTGAAGTTTTTCTGTCAAATTTTGCTTTGAAACTTCTATAGGCCATACCAGATCTTTAATTTCCTTCCAGCACAGCATGTCTTTTTCAGATTCTGACATGCTAAAAAACAAAATTCTTATCTATCTTGACTGATTGGTACTTAGCACTGTTCATCATTTTATCCAACCTGAAAATAAGTTTAGCTACCCCTGAAGAAATGTAATCTGAGTGTATAATGCTACCACCACCATGTTTCACAATAGGCATGGTGTTCTTATAGTGATGCTCAGTTTTTGTTTCTTTTGTGCCAAACATTTAACTTCTGGAATTGTGGCCTAAAGATAAGGTTTGGTTTCATGACATCACAACAGCAAAGTTATGGTAAATTTTAGCCAGGTTAAAATATTTCCATTGGAAAAAAAAGTTTCTGTCCCTCAACACTACTACTTTGTCCAGACATATGGAGGACACAGGAGGGTTGCGACATGTAAAACCCAACCAGTTCTAACTAGAAACTCTTGCAGCTTCTTCCAACTCCTGTCAGGTTCTGGGAAGCTTCTATGACCAGTTTACATATTTTCTTTTTATCAATTTTTGGAAAAACCTCCAGTTTTAAAGGCTGAAGATATTTTTTTAGGATTTCACCTGACTGATACCTTTTCACAGTGAGATCATTTTGTTCCTCCGTATCCCCTCTGAAAATCATGGCTTTAGCTAAAGGATGCAAATGAGAGTTAAACTTTATTTTCAGGTAACTATATTCTCTATAAATAATAGATCCGTGGAGACTGAGTGCTGCAATTTATTCAAAATGTGCTTCAGTAGTTCAAGCTTGCACAAATGTCTGCAACCAGGTTATTGCAGCTTTTTTATTGTTCTCCTTTTCCCCTTAATGGATATGTTTGTTTTTCAGTTGAATAATGCAGGGCATTTGTCGCATTAAAGATGGAAAAAGTTCTGAAATGATTTATTAATTTGGCATTTTAACAGGAATTTATACACTATACTTTAAAACAACCCTTTATGTAACAGCTGTGAATAAAAGGTCTGTCAGTACAAAGGCACTCATGTATTCCATTTTGTGCTAAGGCAGTGATATGCTGATTGAGTGTTTCCCCTGCTTTCACAGATATTAGAGTTGATTCGAATCATTCTAATAATCTCCAATTTACGCTGTAGTGGCTCTATGTTGTAGCTTTCTAACATTCACAAAAAGTAACTTTATACCTTTAATGCATATATCCTCATTTTCTCTAAATAAAGTGCAAATCTGATACAAAACTATGAAATAGGCCTACAAAAATGAAAAACAAAACCTCAGATGTTAATAAAAACTCTGGCATAAAAATACTCTGGATGCCACTAAAAGGAAAAAAAAAAAACTTTCAACAGTGCACCAAAGTTTCTGCATTTCTGATTCTAGATATGAAACTTTACAAACATACTACAATGAATAAGGCTGCTAATAGGACCAAATGTGAGGAAAAAAAGTTAAAAATAAAAGTGTAATTTAATAATAAACCATCTAAGTCTTTTAAAACTAGCGTTAACCACTGTTGAGACAATGTTCTGTTTTAGACAGGATGTTGTTCTTCGTTAAGGTTGGTCTTCATTATTTTTCTCTGTGAAAGCTAAAAGAAAAATATAACCCGCTTCTCAAAAATCACACATCTTAGATAAGACAGTCAAAAAGACAACCAGTTAGTGTTACCACAATAATAAAGCACATTCTGAACCTGCTAAGGCCTTATAAGTGTCTGACGAACTGGGAACTACAGTAAACACCAACACTACTTTGGTTAAACTGATTGTATAGGAATGTGACCTTATTCATTTCCTGGCAAGCCCCCAGAAGAGTGAGAAAGATTGTACCATTTTCATTATTATAGAAAACAAAAACTCTCAGAGGAGGAAGGACTTTTTGAGAGCTCAGTAAAACTACATAGATTGATTCTCAGTCTCAGTTTTTGCTACATTTCAGTTTTAGTTGGGTTTCTTCTCAGTCTAAAGAAAGAGGCTCTGTTTCCTCATCATTCCCACGCAGGGCTACAGGAAACTGTCTTCTACCTCAGGCGTCCCCATGGAGCCCAACAGTGCGTCCCTCTCACTGGTGTTCTCCACCCTGTCTTCTTCTGGAAGAGTTTCAGCTGTGTCCTGAGATGTGGAGTCAGCCTCTTCCTCCAGAGCTAGAGAGCTAAGAGAAGAAACATCATTTAACTTTACAGAAATATACAGTTTTTACTGTAATGAATATTTTATCTTAGCTCGAAAAGTAAAGTAACTGGTGTTTGGTTGAACTTTTTACTTCTTGTAACAATGTCTCTTGGAAATATTATATGCTGTAAACACAAATTCCAGTTAAGAGTATCTGTTGTCTTTGCACACTGGACATTTATTTTGTATCTTTACTTATAGAGTGAGTCGGAATATTTGTTAATTTAACAATATGTCTAGACTTTCACCTTATTCTGCCAGATCAAAGTGATTCAGGATATATTAAAACAAATGTAATGCTTGATCGAACTTTTGTCTGTGTTTTCTCTTGTGAGGGGGCCAACAACCTGAAGCCCAACCACAGAGCTGAAGGCAGATCTCATGAGCCATTTTATAAGCAAAAGAAATTCCAAATAATCCAAAACTGAAAGCATGTTCAGACCTACATCTTTGTTTAAATATTTCTGTTTAAGTTTGTCTGTTTAAATTCATAATGAGATATGGCAAACAGCTATTTTAAAGTGGAAATTACAGACCACTGTAAATTCATGTGGTTAAAAATGTATTTGTCATGCAAAGCCATTGCTTGGCTTCGTGTTTGTATAGGCTATAAAAGCACATCTCTAAATCCACCTACATAGTACATCTACTGTCTGAGCTCAACATCTGGATGAGTGGGTGTGTGGTAAAAAAAAAACAAACACACACACACACACACACACACACACACACACACACACACACACACACACACACAGCCATGTCTCTGAGTCTCTGATTCCTGCAGGAGGTTCTGTACCTTACGGGGCTTTCTGACGGCCCTTCAGTGAAAACTTCGTCAGGCTTTAAGTCAGGGAGTGGAATGATGTACTCGTTGTAGGAGGGGATGACTTCCTGTGTGTCTGCCTCTCGTCCGCCATCTCTAGGCCTCGGGCTCTGGCTGCGGTGGCTCGGGAAGGAGGAAGTGATTGGAGAGGGAGAGCCAAAGGCAGGGTTGGCAATTGGAAATGGAGAGGAGAGCCGAGGTTTGGTGCGAGCCACTGCAGGATGGTCACTCTTCAGGAAGGTTTCATTCACTTGGTTGTATCTCTGTTTGGAAAAGGGGGAAAAGATTGTTAATCAGAGGGGTGTAGCATGAGTAGGAGGTTGATTAACACAGATCAAGAGAGCAGTGTGTTTATCCACTTTAGAGCACATAAAATGAAAGCTATGGAATATGCTGCTGATATTTAACTCCTTTGAAAACCAATTTGGTGTCAGGTGGCTTTTTGAAATGACATAATTCTTAAAATGTCACCTGTTTGTCACAAAGTAATATTTTTTTAGTAATAGTATTCAGTATTTGAGTATTTTGGGTTATTTTGCATCCAGAAGAACACTCTCTGATTTTTCATGTATTTATCTTATGAATATAGAAGCAAACTTTGTGGAGAATATGGAGTGGTGCCAACATTTGACCCATAGGATAGACTAGATCACACAGAGATTTTTAATAATAATAATATTGTTCAGCCATCAGTTTTACTTTCTCCAGTTTTCAGTCTAATTAATGATGTTTTTTATTATAAAGAAAAAATAAATATTAAATCACCCAATAAAATGTTAATAAATAAGTAATCATTAACCATAGCACTTTGATGAATTTCCATCATGTTTTTATGAACGTTGTTATGCTGCTTTACGGTTTGGAGGTACTAGTGCAAAACTATACATTAGCACACATTAATTGTTAACAGATCAGCTTTACAGGACAAAATCTTATTATGGAAATATCACATTTTTTATTTCAGTTATAAAATCAGACAGACAGTTTAGCCTTTTCCTGGTTGTGTCATTTAGCATGCATCTTTTCCTGAAAACAATCTGTGCTCTTTGACAAGATGATATATAATTCAAAAAGCTGACTTAAACGTCACTAAACTAACATGACTTGCAGCCTTTTATAAATGACGTTGGCAAGGGGCTCATGTTCTTCATGCAATCTCCCTTATATGTTCCATTTGATTCCATCACTCTAAACGATTCCTCAGTCCATGACCATTTCTCTTGAGTTAACCTTGTTTTCTTCCTATTAGGTGTTAATCATGGTTTAATTCTGGTATGTAAAGTTAATTCCCTTCCTCAGATTTATTAGTTTGCACACAAACACCGACTTCCTTTTCAGATAATTGGATTTTCATTTCCTTTACATGCATCTTATGCCTGTAAAGCATTTGCAAAGGTATTAGTTTTCTGCCTGGCACTGCGTCATGCTTCCTTGTCTACCTGTTTCTTCTGCAATTTATTAATACAACTGGCTCAGAAAAAAACAGCAGGTTCTATTTGTACTTTGTATCATGTCTTATGACCAGTTGTAAAATCTTGTTAAGGTCCACAATAGAGTTGCACTATATATATATATATATATATATATATATATATATATATATATATATATATATATATATATATATATATATATATATATATATGGAATCACAATCATCATCATGTGAAAGGGACTGTTTGAAAACAATAATGGCAGGAGATTATATTTCAAGTGCCATGCTTGCAAACTCTGAAAGCCACTAATACATTTGGCCTGTTTGTTAGACTTTCACTGGCCTTGATGCCTGCACTGGAGGTATAGCTTTTCATGACTGAGATGCTGAAGATCATAAAGACTGTTGGGACATTATAGTGAAGTGGAAGAATGAAACAGTAAGGAAAATATGGGTAAATCATAATTATAGTAATCTTCACATAATTCAGAAATATTATCACAATCACATGTTTTCCTGACACTGTGCCGGCCTAGTCAAGGACATTAGACTACAGACTATTCTCTATATTTACAACTTTACAAAAAGTAGCTTCAACCTTTTTGTTTTGGTATTTTTTTCCACACCAGACACTTTAGCTGTCATTTGCATTGTTTTTCTGTGTTTACTGAGCAGATGATCAAAATCTGTCCTTTAAAGAAGAGTCTTCAGCAAGTTAAGTCATATTTTGCAGAGACATTTAATTATTTTGATTTCACTCAGTGACACATAAATCAGTTCTTTATATGAATCAAACATTTATGTAATTTTCTTTGTATTTGTGGTTATTTTTCTGTCTTCAGATTATTATTAAAAATACAGACTTTTTAGTTGTTTATAGTTTAACAAAAATGAAAATGGGATCAAATACTTATTTCCTTACTGCACATATGTATTTGTTCCTGATCAAAACTGTAGAATAGAAAAACAGACTCTTAGCAACAGAATGAAACTAAATGCTATCAAAGCCCCTCTGATAGATATTACAGATATTACTGTAATATTTGATGGTATGCTTTAATGTGAAACTTTCATCTCTAATTATAACTTCTACAGCAAGCATGCCTAAGTCCAGTTCTTGAGAGTTATCACCCTGCAACTTCTGGATGCATCCCTTCCCTCATCAGGATCTTTTAGCTCTGCAGAGGCCTAATATGAGCCATTCATTTGATGCAGGTGTGTAGAAGCAGGGATCCATCCAAAAGTTGCAGGATAGGAGATTTTGAGGACTGGACTTGGGTACCCCTGCTCTATAGCTCTGATTAGACTTTTTGAAAGTACAGGGTTTTCTCTGAAATGTTTAAAAAAGTAACTCCAAACTGTTAAAAAGTAAAATCCAGTGATCAGTAAGTATAGGTTATGTACCTTTTTGTAGCTGTCCATCAGCATGTCTCCCACATTGTGCACTAGGAGGGAGAACTCGGGCCTCTTCTCAAACTTCTCATCCCAGCACTTCTTCATGATCTCATACCTGCAACATAGTCCACAAAGAAAAGGGTTCAGTCAGGTAGAACAAGAGTTTTGGGGGCAACGCAATGAGAAGGTGACTCACACTTCGTCAGAGGCATGAGCAGGCTTGGCCATCCTGTAGCCTCTCTTTAAAGCACTGTAGAAGATTTCATTCATGGGCAAATCAGGGTAAGGGGTTCCTCCTGCAGGGACAGTTTAAGATACCCAAAAAGAAAGGTTCAGACAGGTTTAAAGAAATAAATATCTGAGTCATATTTTTGCAAAATGAAGTTGAATTTCTGGAAAAGATGTGTGGCAAATCCCGGATCACAAAAGTGCAGTGTTAGCCATATCGAGACATGAAAGCACAGAGGATCTTTCTTTTGGACTTACAGAAGCCGGATTGTGAGCATGTTTTCACCAAGCAAACTGTCTCTTTTGTTTTCACGGTGGCCTAAAAAACTTCATGGGAAGATTGTTTAAAAAAAAAAAAAAAAAAAAAAAAAAAAAAAAAAAAAAAAAAAAAAAAAAAAAAACTAGACAAAACTTACAATACCCTGAGCAAGGAAATGCTGATTTCAATGCTTGACTGTAACTAATAAGATTTTGACCCAATATGAGTTTTCAAACAGATAGCTATGTACGTACAGTCGGACTTAGGGTTTGAGATTTGCCACAGTTTAATGTAGTTTTGTTTATAGAAGAAGAATTCTGGATCGGACTAGACCTCTAACAGGTAAAACTAAAAAAAAAACTTGGGTTACATCTCTTTTTCTTATTGTTGGCTTGTTTGTTTCTTTGCTCTTTGCACATTCTGTGTGTACAGATTTATGTAAAGTTCGGACTGACCCAGAGTGAAAATTTCCCAAAGAAGGATGCCATATGACCAAACGTCGCTCAGGGTGGTGTACAAATTGTGGAAAATACTTTCCGGTGCCATCCACTTCAGGGGCAGAAATGTCTAAATGAGGAAAAAAAGCACACAGACACACTTTTAGAAAATAAAGAGCTTTTTCAAACATGATGAAGTCAGCAGCGGAAGATAAGATATTGCTTGTAGTTTTACTTTTTTTCAGCATTACATGTTCCATCCAGCGACTGCATGACATTTCACTACAAAACACTTTTATTTTGGTTTGTGGTGGAAAACAGGATCTGATGTATCTTTTTCTGCTGATAGCAAAAATATCTCTGTCACTTATGAGATGATTTCTGACATATTATAGCGACATAGATGAAACGATGAATGGAAGTAAACTTCTGTATGCTTTGATGCATGAATCAGGATAATCTGTTGGATTCAAAGCTACGGCATCTTTCAAAGAACTCATTTTTCTTTAAGGTCAGTGTTTGTTATGTTAACCTGTTGAATGAAACAAAGTTTCCATTGATGAGTCTCACTGTATCCTTAGAGAGAAAATTAGGTGTCATATAAAACGTTGGCCAGTAAAAACCTGGACCCGCATTCAAAGATTCTCAGAGTCCTCTCAGAGAGCACCCATTTTAGCCTAAAAAAATCCTGCCAAGGAGTCCTAGCTAAAGAGTGATTCAGTTAGCTGCTGACAGCAAGTCTGAGCAAGATGGCAGAAATTCCCATTAGTGAAGAGGTGTGGTCTTCCAGGGACTGTGATTGGTTCCTCTTCTTCTTCTACTTCTATTTAATGGCAGTTGGCATATAATTTAATGGACCATTACTGCCACCAGCTCGTAAGGAGTGTGGACCAAATATCACCCAAAACAAACAAACAAACAAAAAAAAAAAAAAAAAAAAAAAAACAGACAAAAAAAAAAAAACAGACAAAAAAACCTCATGTCCTATCATTGTTGGGGGTGGAAAGTGGCAAACTTATAAAAATAAAATCATCACACAGGACAAAAGATCTTTTATAGTATTTCATATCTATGGGAGTCTATCTGAATGTTTTAACCAATGAAGTCCTGTTCTTTAGCTGACGCAGATCTCTTGGCTCATTTCATGTTGGGGTCCTATGAACTTTTCCTTGAATGTCTACAACCGGGATATTTCAAGACATGGCTATGTGACCGTTTACAGCACTTTTGCAATTGTTATTTCCATATCTCTCTAAATTTCAATTCCTTCTTGACTTTTCAGGCCAGGGTGACCTGGAACATTACGCTGACACATTTCCTGGTTAAAATTGCACAAACAACATAATTATTCTCCGACATCATACAAATTACACTGTCTTAAAAATAGAAGATGATCTGGTAGTTTTTACTTCTTGACTATTCCTGAAATAAATCAGTAGGTGTAGTTTTAGCTGTGATTGGCTGATGCACAAAACAAAATAAGACACAAAAAACAAATACACTCCCAGTAATCAGCAAATAGAAATTTACCGATCATAGAATCTGGACTGGATTAAGATGATGATGAAACTAAAATTACATTAACTGCCACATAGCATCAACATGTTTGATCTCACCTTATTTACATCCTCATCATTATTGTGATTTGTCACGGCCTTTCGCCATGCTGGTCATTTTACTACGTCATCTATTTCAATATTAATTATTATTAATGTTGATGCTCAACTGTCAGCAATATACTGTGATTATCTGCTTGTATAAACTTGATTTTATTTGGTGAAATGACCAGCATAAAATGGGAAAGTGAAAGACGCAAAAACCAAACAGGACAGAGGAGCAGTGCCTGCTGTTGGCAGAGCTCTATCCATTTTATGGAGAATATCTTTCCTTTCTGTTGGTCTTTCCACCATCTTTCCTGCTTAACCCTCCTGCAGTCCCAAGACCCCCCACGGTGCGCTCTCCAGAAAGGGTCGGATTGACCCCACGTGTGCTTTTATGGGTTTTAATTATTTATTTTTATTTTTTCAAGGTTTCGGGAGCTGACAGGCTGATAACCCCATTACATTCCTGTCGTCCTATCATGACATCTTCCTCGCTCTCCCTGAGCCTCAAGCTGGTACTTCAGGAGTCTTAAGACACTCTTAGGCTCACTAAAGGTCCTCCTCACTACTCCTAACATTTGTCACGTTAGGAGCTCTCTTAAGGCCTAAGATGCTTTGCGAATAAGTTTTATTTCACTGAGGTAAAATTCTGAGAAAAACCTTAGAATTCAAGAAATTTTAAGATTTTTCCTAAAATTACGTTACTGGGAGCTACTTTTAGTCTTAGTATTATTTGTGAATATGGGCCCTGATCTCTACTAATAACATTTGTAGAAACTCATTGATTTGCTACTTACACTGCCTTTGGAGATGTAGTTGGAATCATGCATGATGTCCCTGGCCAAGCCAAAGTCACAGATCTTCACCAGCTTGCCTTCACAGATCAATACATTCCTGGCAGCCAGGTCACGATGGACACACTGTGGTGGAAACATTGAAGTGAATCAATCATAGCTTACCTGTCTTTGATCTGAAAGCAAATCAGGCTTCAGACCTAATTTTTACTATTTAATTTGAAACATTATGTTTAACATCCTACATTCTTTGAGGCCAGGAAATCCATTCCCTTTGCAACCTGGTAGCTAAAGCTCAGGAGATCATCGTAGGTGAGGGTGGGAGAGTCGCTAATCACCAGATCCAGTCTGCCTCCACCTTAAGGAGAAAACAGGAAGAAATTGGACAGGGGATTGGTTTCAGGCTTTATAATGGGTGATCTCCAGTGAGATGCTGTGATTGTATGATGTGATGCTCATGTGCTTCTTATATTGTTTAAATCTCTGTAAGCTTGGTCCAAAATAAACTACATTGTCTGATGCATAAAGAAATTCCTTTATGCATCAGGCGGAAATTACTGGATGACTCCACTTCTTACTCTTCATAGTCATTTATCTTATTTTTCATTTCTCTTTGTGCTCATAATGCAGGATTCTTCATGCTTTTGAGTAACTAGAAAGCAGACTCCTCCACCTCCAGAGTTGCTTTAATGAAATCATTTACAGGACATGCTGAAGCCGCACCTTGTTCCTGGTAGAGGTCCTGCTGGTAGGGGGATTCATACGGAGACGGCTGGATGTCTGCATATTTGATTGTGTCCAGCTGCTCCTGCATAGGCACATAGATGGAGGGCTCGTCTTTGCTCATGTCCATGTATCCTCCGTCGCTCTCGCTTCCGAAGGACACATAACTGGAAGAACAAATTATGTGGGGAAAAAAAGGTCAGTCAAGTGACCCAATCTCCAGCCCCCCATCACATGCAACATCTGTAACAATTGCTGTCACGAGATCAGTGGGGGTATCTTCAATCTATCTGGAGCTATCACTTGCAACGGCAGAATTTTATGGATAATAAAGTAGTGATTGTGCAGCTCTGAATGCATTTTCTCTGCTCCTCTCACCCTTTTCTCTGGCTGAGAGGGGTACTTCCTCTGGAGATGATGCAACCGCTGTCCTGGTTCTTCTCAGCGTAATACTGCAGGAAGGTATGCTTGTTCCTATGTAGGTAGTCTACTAGATCACCATAGCGACAGTACTCAGTAACCAGGTAGAGAGGGCCTGAGAGGCAGAACCAGAAAGGAAAAATACATTAATAGCTAAAAAAAAACTGAGTTATGTTTTATAGAATACACAGAAACAGACTCTCTCCTTCTCCTGCAAAATACTATGAGGAAATATTGCAATAAAGTGTCTTGTAAACAATATACATACATCTTAAATCTTTTTGATCAACACAAAGAAGTAGGGCTGCACCGATCGATTGGCCTGATTTCCTTAAATTTAGGTGATCAGCTGATACTTCCATGGGAAGCCAATCTTCGCTACCTCAGCTAAGGTCTTAAAATCAGCCACTGTCCCCTTTTGCTCTGCTATGAGAGAGGGCTGACTGAGCCTGCTATGCAAGTTTAGTTTCTTTTTAAAATGTGAGAAATGAGAGACTAAAAGAACAGATATTTTTTTATCATGGGTGTTATTCAACGTTTTTTTTTTTTTAAATAAAAAAGGTTTTGGCCAGTAGTGGGATGTAACGAAGTACAAATACTTCATTACTGTATTTAAGTACATTTTTCATGTATCTGTACTTTACTTAAGTAGATTTCATCATGGGTACTTTAGACTTTCACTCCACTACATTTTACATTAAGTATCTATACTTTCTATTCCACTAAATTTCTATAATGTTTTGCATTACACATTACATTCACGTCACATCAAGGGTCGCGTTATTTACTGAATATTTTCCGTCTTTTACAGTGATGGAAAAATCTGATGACTATTCGTCATTCCGACACTTGGTGCAGATGCGCAGACAGTTTCCGTTTCAACTTTATGCACAGAGAACATCGCAGAGGTCACTAAATCAACCAATACAGGAAAACTTTCCGTCAGAGTATCACCTGATCTGGACGCTATCTGAGAGCTGACGGCGGAGCTTTGAACAGTTATGGACAAGAAGCTTTGGAGCGTCTAGTGCAGCTGACACTGCTGTGGGATTATTCTTCCGCTGAGGGGAGTGTTTGCGGGATCAGGTAATGTTCAGGGAGTCTTGCTGACTTCTAATCACTTCAATTGATGAAATGTTACCTTTTAAAACTTTGTCACTGCTGAGAAAAAGTTGTATTCAGCTTGATGATGACACGATGTGGATTATCTGTTCAGCTTGTTGAATATTAATTAAACAGAATGAAAATAAAATGCAAATGTCATTATTTTAAAAATTAATGGGTAAAAATAGATTATAACTGAATTTTTTTTGACACCGTGAGTCAAAATGAAAACGTCAGCGTTACATTGCCTCTGCTATTCCTTTGTTAGGTGTGTCTAATGTCCTTTTTTTCAGGCACACAACTTTTACTTGAATGTTTACTGCAGTTAAAATAACACATTGGTTTTGCTTGTGTTAAATAAAAACCTTTCAAATGTATTATTTTGCTAGGAAGCTAAGCTTATTTTGCTTAATGGCATTTAACTCTGCAGGTCATCCCTGAAATTCTGATGCACAGAATCACAAGTCCAAGTGTAAACTGTGTCCCTGCCAGCTTTAGACATCTCCAAACTTTACTTTCGGCCCGTTGTTTGCAAAATAGCTCAAGCTTAGTCAGATTGTGTGTAGAATGTCTGTGAACATCAACTTTCAAGTCTTGGCACTGATTCTTAATTGGATTTATGTCTGGATTTTGACTGGGCCACTCTAACACATGAATATGCATTGATCTAAACCAACCCACTGCAGCTCTGGCTGCATGTTTAGGATCACTGTCCTTCCAGAAGGTGAACTTCTGTCCAAGTCTCAAGTCTTCTGGAGCTTTTAACCAGTTTTCTACTTTAGGATCATCCTGCTCTTAGATTAATCCATCTAAACACCAACTCTGGGCAGCTTCTCTGACCCTGCTGAAGCAAAGCATCACCACAGCATGAGGCTGCCACCATCATGCTGTACAGCAGGAAAGGTGTGTTGAGGAATATTTGCAGTGTTAGGTTTATTCAACATTTATTGTTTTGCATTTAGACCAAGCAGTCCAATTTTATTTATGAAAAAAGAATATTTGAAAATTCTTTGAAAACCATGTATAATTTCTTTCTACTAAGCAAGTATTCACTAATTTCTATTGGTTGATCATATAAAATCCTTCTAAAACATAATGAGGTTTCTGAAAGTGTGTGGCACTGCATATGGAAAAACGTTTTCAATTTTGTAAAAACATGGATGAAAGCTAGGCATTTTTTCATGAAGACATAACTTTAGAAATGTGTGTAATTCATCAAACAGCAATATAGTCTCATATATAACCTTTACAAAACAACAGTGTTATAATATCTTATTTGAACAGTTGTCAGCGTAAAGCTCACCATGTTTGGTGCAGGCTCCGAGCAGGTTAACAATGTTGAGGTGAGGTCCCAGGTGACTCATGATCTTCAGCTCAGACATCAGGGCCTGAGTCTCACTCCTTCTGGCTGTGGCTGGATGAGAGCAGAGAGGAATCAGGAGCGAAAATATGCTTAAAAGTAGAACAGTGTGAGATATGAGAACCTAGAGCGCAGAGAGAGCATGGTGTGCTCTGTTTTTGCCAAACAGTGTCAAAGACCTGCGAGCTGAAACCTAAATGAGGCTGGCAGCAAAACTAAAGCTCAGCGGGCCCACGGATCTCTCTGAGCTCACAGGAACATGGTGCTGGTGTCACATTATCTGACAGCCACACAGGGGTCTGCTGTTGTTGCTCACACAAACTACACACATGGTTTTTCACCGTGTTTTGTTGGGTTTTTTTTTTTTTTTTTTTTTTTCTTTTTTACTTTGTGTGTCTTACATTTCAGCATTTTCACTGCCACCTTTGTGCTGGAGTGGGAATGCGTGAGACCGTACGCAGTTGCCTCGACCACTCTGCCAAATGCTCCCGATCCAAGCGTGCGACCTGAAACATAAAGAAGGGTCTTCAGTGTGACGCAGAGTGAATGGAGCACACATCAGAACAAAAAGGGAAAAAAAAAAAAAACCCACTTCATTATAATATCAGTGTGAGTAACTTTCTCTCATTTTCTAAAGGAGATTTAATTTTAAAAAGTATTTATGGTGGATAAAAGAGGACGACTTTTTATCTTAAGGGAGGTCTAACTGAGTAGGCATCAGATATTTCCTGCTAACTGTCAGAAGGAAAATTTGACATGAAAGCTACAAAAAAAGGAGCTTAGAAGTGAAGATGGACTGAAGCCAGTGAGACAGGTTTCAAAACCTTCATTACGTATTCTGCAGCTGACTGTGTGCAGACAACCCACACCACCAACAGAACAAAAGCCTTGGAGGGACACCTAAAGTTTAAACTGTCTGTTTTCCTCTGAGCTACAGGAAGAATAACAGCCGTCTGTTTAGAGCAAGAAATAGGCATGGAAATTTTCGTTGCAACCATAGAAGATGGAAACATATCAATAAAGGCCAACACATTTTTAGACCACAAAAAGCAGTTTAAAAAACATTTTAGTAAACCTAACAACAATAAAATCAGGAAGGAACATTACATTTCTATTAGATTTTATTGATGTTTCAAATCACCACAATAGTTCAATCACAAATTAAATCATCTATGACTCTTTGTAGGTGTGCATAGTTATCATCTATGTGAAAAGGAGTGATTTGGTTTGCATCTTTGTTGTCTTCACTTCTATTTATTCCAAACATAAGTGATAAATTTTGTGATTTTTCACATCTAAAATGGAGAAAAAGGTCTGAAATGCATAAAAACTCAACATGTTAACAAACGAATCACGCTTTGTTTTTGTGTATTTATCGTTAAAAAATGGATTTTAGAAAATCCCTCCACTATTTTCTAAAGGCCTACTACTACTACTATCACTACTACTACTAGTATTTATATAGTTTTCACATCACAAGACCTTTTCTGACACAGATAATGGATAAACCATAACCTTAAAAAGCTACTGGGGCCTGAAACTTACGAACTGAACGAACATGTGAAGAGGTTTAGTTCATTTTGCTCTGAGAAGGCATCAAACATAAATGACACACTGATCATGACTGAACATCTTTAAAAACAAGGTTTTATTGTAACTTTGATTCATGTTGTGACAATTGCAGTTATAAAGTTTTGCAATACCTAGCCTTGTTTAATCGGCTGAAGTTCAGCCACATTGGATTGGTAGTACGTGTATACAGGAGTTTTCAAGTATTGTAGGAAAGTTTTAGGAACTCTGAGGTCCGACGTTTGCCTGAATTTGTAAAACAGGGATATGTTTTATTCTAAATCACTTATTTGTAGCTGTGGTTAAGTGGTTAGGGTTGTCCTGCTGAAAGACGAGTCTGAAGTCATATTTCAGCCTCTGTCCATGTTCTCATTAACTCTAACCAGCTTCCCTTTCTTTACTGAAAAGAAGGATCAACACAGCATGATCCTGCCACCACCATGTTTCACAATAGGGGTGGTGTGTTCTAGGTGGTGTGCAGAGTTGCACTGTCATGTCTAATGATCATTAAAATCCATCCAGCTATCCATGCGGGGGGCATTAAACTCTTGTGTGCAAATTATGAATCATACGGTGTTTAACTCAAGTGTTAGTTTTCTGTCTGACTTCAACTCTGTAGATAATCATCATTTGCCAAAAGGACTCACCCAGCACCAGGTTTTCTCGGGGCATCTCCCAGGCCAGGTCATAGGGCAGGTGGATGGGGTCCACATAGATATACTCATGTCCATCCTGACTCACAGACTCGATCACCTTCCATCTGATCTCATAACGAGGTTTCTGAGAGAAAAGTCAAAGAGGAAGGAAAATCACACGTACCCTTTACAATTTTTACTATATTCTCTTTAAAAATGTGTACTCGGCATGAGTGGACTCATGCAGTCATGCTTGTCGTACCTTCCTCCATACAGCGATGAGGATGATTATAGACAAAATAACAATGACCACTAAGGCAAGAACAGCAGCCAGTACCGCCACCTGGGAGAACCATGCTGCAATAGAAAAGAAGCAACAAAATCATTTGAGACGGCACAGAAAGTGCTGTGATTCATCTCATTTGAACAAAATTAATGTCAAGAGTTAGTGTCATATCAAGGAGTAAATATTGTCCTGTGTTTTACTTCAGAAATACTGTCTTCTTAAAAAAAAAAAAAAAAAAAAAAAAAAAAGAAGTCAGTCTTGTTGGTTTGCATAGTTTAGCCAAGAGGCAATACAACATTCAATATTTACTTTCTCTTTTATTTATTTAGTTATTATAAATAACTAAATAAATTAGTTATTTATTAGTTAGTTATTATAAATAACTAAATAAATAAATCAGCTCAAAAAAGAAGAAGGAAGAAACCTTCTCTGGGACACCTACTGCTGGACACCAGTTTGACGTCCCTCGTGCTGACGAGCCCGGCTTGGTTGGCGGTCTCACAGCGAACTGTGACCTGCTGAGGCTTATGGAAGGTCACCTGGCTCCTCACCAGGCTGACTTTACGCGCTTCGTTGTAACTGACGTTGGTCTGGATGCTCACCTCCTCCGGCTGTGGCTTCAGCGGCTGCCATGCTGCTGTCTGGTTGCTACACCTGAAGCAGGACATCACAGAAATCACAGCAGCTGTATCAACGAAGTGCTGAAGTCAAAGCAGATGCTCTGAAGTGAACGGATGTGTAAGGTCAGCCCTCTAGTGTTCATTCTATGGCATTACAGGTGTATGAAAGTGGCTTGACTTACTTGAGCATGCTGTCACAGCTGTACCACTGTATGGTCGGAGTTGGAAACCCCTCAGCGACGCAGGTCACCACGTCTCTCATCCCTGGGAGATGGTGGTCGGTCAGGTCTTTAATCTGAGCAGGAACTATACATGGAGGGACAGAGCAGACATTATTCATGAAGTTAACAAAACTTCAAACCTTTTTGTAAAATACATATTTTAAATAGTTGGATTTGTTCATGAGAAAATTTCCTGAAAACATTCTTATAAAATACATTTTCTCACCTTGGACTTCCAGGTCAAAGACAACTTCCTTTGTGTCATCTCCATTGGAAATGATGACCGTGTAGAGGCCCTTCTGCTCTGTCCTCACCCTCACCAGGGTGAGGATGGTCACATACCTGAGGCAAAACAAGCATGAACAAAACATGAAGGATTTTAAAATGCAACATTGGTCCTCACTGGTAAACTAATAGCATTGGAGGTAAATAACAGGTGTGATTGAATTTTCTTTACATGACTTCATGTCAGCCTCCAAAATACTTTACATTTCAGCTCCACTACATTGACATAAAACAATTTAGGTTTAAACCCGTCTCATATTTTTACATGTTTCTTCTGACTGAAAGTAATATTAATATTTTGGAGCATCCCTGCCAGAGTCCTGACTTGAATCTGAAAGAGAATCTGTGAAGGGAGCTAATGATTAGAGTGATAGCAAGGAGGCCTTCCAACCTCAAAGACTAAGACTTCATCACATAAATTGTCAGATTTATAAGAACTGCACCAAATCTCTAGCTCAAATATGGTGAAATCTGTGAAAAATAAAAAATGTGGTTCAGATTGTTTTTTGCTTCACCCAACACTAAAAAGCTTTTTGAAAATTTCTATGGTGCAATATATAAAAAAATTAAAACTGTTTTCAGATAAAATGATTCACTTTTAATATTTACTGAAATAGTAACCTTTAAACCTTGTTTATCATTATAGTCCTTAGAGCAATCTAGAATAGGTACTTTAGTGTATTTCAGTTTAATGCATAACAAATAAAAAAAAAATGACATTCTCATATATTCTTTCCTATAGTCAGTGTGTAGCTGTTTTATAACCTTTAGTGCAGTATATGAGTTATACATTACTAAGACTATTTCTTTATTTGAGAGTGTGTACAAGTAGAAAAGCACAGCTTGGTGTGGGCCATTTGTCTGAAAAGCATTAGGGAGTTGTGACAGGTATTTGGGGTTTATGGTTTCTGTGTGTTGACAGATGAAGTTCTTCCCTCTGGAGAGTATTGCATTACTCTCTGAGGAGGTCTTATTGTGTGCTGACTGACAAGAGCTAGATGTGCAGATTGTTTAAGTCTAATAGGATACTAAGCACCTCATCTGCAGCTTTGTTGCATGTGTTGTATTTTTAGGAATGTGGCACAGCTTTAAGATCAGGATGGATGTTCTACCTTATTTCATGCTCCTGTCTGATAGTGATAGTTTTGTCTCCCTTGATGGTGGTCCCGTCTTTGGTCCAGCGAACCTGAGGGGGAGGGTAAGCCTCGATGTCCACTCTCAGCTCCACATTCTCCTGAAGCTTGGCTGAAATGTTTTGCCACTGAGCAGGCTTCACTTCCACAAAACCGTGTTCTGATAGAAAGACAGGTCATCAGGTGAATAATTTACCGTATGACCACTTAAATAACACAATAGCAAAAAGATTCTGAATTCAGCTTAATTCATCTGTTAAAACTGCCAAGCAATGTTTTTTCGTCAGTTTACCCTCTGAAGAAGAAATGTTTGAGGGAAGGTATCTATCTCCATTGGTTGCTGGGCATACCCAGAATGCATCACCAGTTTACCACAGGATCAATATAGGACAAATAACTATATATCCACATACTTACACTTAAATGCAATTTCCATGCATACCTGAAATAACATGCAAATTGCACACAAAAAGTCCTCACTGGAATTTGAACCAAGGACCCACTTGCAGCAAGATCACAGTGCTGACAACTCCTCCACAATGCAGCCTGAAGGGCACATTACTGCCTTTCAAATGAACTCAATTACAAGTCTATCCTTTTTCCAAGTATTGCATGCTAATGTTGGTCCTTTATGTCTATCAGTGGTTCTCATAACATAGAGAAATTCAAAATACGTCACAGGTAAAATTGAAAAACATTTAAATAATTAACAGTAATGCAAACTTTTCTTATACTGTCAAGTAAACATGACAACTGGAAAGAATAATTAGCCAGTCTGCCTTAGAAAATTATTTATATTTTTTGAACTTGTGCATATTTTGTCATTTTACAGCCACAAATGTCAATGTATTTTATTGAGATTTCATGTAATAGTGTGTAATTGTGAAGTAGAAGGAAAGTGTAGACATGGATTCATTTTTTTTCTTTTTTTACAAACAAAAATCTTAAAAGTGTGGTGTGCACTTGCATTCAGGTACCAGGTTAACATATTACAGTACTGCCTTTAGCTGTAATTGAAAATATAGGTCTTTTGGGATATGTCTCTAATAGATTTGCTAAACTATAGACAAAATTTTTTGCTTCTTCTTTTTTTTTTTTTTTTTGCAAAATAACTCATCCATGAATTGTAACTTTCAAGCCTAACTACAGATTCTTATTGGATTTAGGTCTGAAATTTGATTGGTCCATTCTGAGAAATGCTTTGATCTAAACCGTTTCTCTGTATGTTTAGGGTCTTATTTATCCAGTAGGAAGGTTAACATCTGCCCATGTCAGAAGTTTAGCAGCTTATTGGTTTTCTTCTCAGATTGCTCTGTATTTAGCTCCACCCTTATTCCAATAAATTCTGACCAGCGTTCCTGTCCCTGCTGAAGAAAAGCATCCCCACAGCATGATGCTACCGCCACCACGTTTTACTCTGGTAATGATGTGTTTGGGGTAAAGCATAGTATTAGCATTTTGCCACATATATTGTTTGGAATGTAGGCCAAAATTTCCAATTTCCCATTAAAATTCCTATGAAATTCATTGAAATGTGTGATTGTAATGGCACAAACTGTGAAAAAAATTAAAGGGCATGCATACTTTTGCAAGAGTTAGTTGGAAAATATTCATTTCACAGTCCTGAGGGACAACATTCACACAAGTCTGTTTTGGTATTTGTAAATCCAAGGTGTAACAGCTGAATCATTGGGCTCTGTTTACATTTTTTGGCTTAAAGTATTGTTAAAGCAAATTTGTTTCAGGCAAGAAATACAGAACTATAATGTGTTGCATACCTGAGAAACCCTATAGTAACAGGCAACACATTTCCATATGAGGTTTCTTTCATCCTAACAGAGCAATATAACCAATGAAAATAATACATAAACTGTATTAAGTTTGAGTCTTTTTGTGGTTCTTTACCCAAAACAGTAGCTTGTCATATCTGTATCCATTGGAGACTGCTGCTGTCAGAACATGTGGGTCTTTTCCAGTGATGTGTCCAGTTAAAACTAAAATTTGTCCTTGTGTTCTGTCTCCATCAAATATGGAGGTTATTTAAGGCTTATATACACACAGCACGCCTCACTACAGATGGAGTAAGCATTCATAGACCCAAAACGCATGCAGTGATGGTCAAGAGACAAAGTATAGAAGAAATTGAGCAGTATGAGAAACCTTGTTTTTACTGGCTCTCAGCCTGCTGTTGTAAGTTGGTGACTTTATAAGTCCTAGTTAAACACGTTTCCACATAAAGTCTAAATATGAAGCTGCTGTGTGCGCTTATTTGCAGGTGTGTATTTTAGGGTATCATTCAGGGGTCTAACACTTGGTCAAAAAGTTTATTTCAGATCCGATCCATAAAGATAAATAAAAATGGCCTTAACTTCCTTCAGACGTAGGTCATCTCTATTCTTTACCTCCCAGTGTTGATATTAATAACTACTCTTTTTGTGGTGAGTGAGACAGAATAATAATCTATGCAGCATCAGTTTGTTTGAATTTTCTGTGTTTCACCGTGTTTCTAACCGAGCACGGTGATGTTGATGCTTGAAGAAGCTGTGAACCCCTGGACCGTTTCTTGGACATGGCAGATGTAGTTTCCACTGTGGCCCACCGTAGTATGAGTGAAGACCAGGCAGGATTGCGTGCTCTTCGGGGAGAAGTACGTGGAGAAGTACGTCTGTGGTTCCTCGACAACCTTTAAAAAGGAGGAACAAAGCAATGATGTAATACCTCATCTCATCTCATATCATCTAATCTCATCTGAGCAATCATGTTCTATCCTGGAAACATACTGCTGGTAAATGCTAGTAAATAGTTTGTTGCTGCAGCTTTCACTTTGTCTCATGTGCACGTCATATTGGGCATTAGATATCTTTGACTTTTCAAACAGGAATTCTGACTTCAGAGAGGGTTTTTGTTGAATTCTGAATGGGCACTTGGAAAATCCAACTTTCAAGTACAAATACAGTGCAGCATAAGTATTTCCAAAAGGAAACATAATTGAAATATTTTGTTTTTGAAGGCAATGTCAATAAAAGGGTATCTGTTGGTGGTGAGTTATACAATGGACATCTGCATGAGACAATCACTTCAACTTTGATCACAAGGAGTTACCAGGTAAAGCTGAAACAGATACTGTATAGAGCTTCCTAACATGAAACAAAATGTTGTATGAAGAAATGATCCAGTACCCACACTGCGTGTTTTTAGAGCAATATTACTGGAGAATCCAAACTGAGGTGTGTCACCACATCTTGTTTCCATTTGGGCTTGGTTATGGGGCCGGAGAGAAATCACAGAGGGAGATTCGAACAAAAGCGTCTGTTCTACCCCACTCCTACTCACTGCTGTGCTGGGAATGGCCCAAGAAAAAAACACCAGCTCCACTCCGTGCACCGTGCAGTTTATAGTCAGCGGCTCGCCCTGCTTCAGGACCGTCTTTGAACTGTTGATGTAAGGATCAATGTCCTCGGCCACTGAAATGGAAAGATAGGGTGCAGGGGAGAAGAGAGATGATGGCAAATTGGTTCAGTTAATAAATTATTTGGTAAAGAAAATTTTGTAATCAGTCATTAAAACAAACAAAAGTAACATCTTAAAATAATATTCTCATCTAATAATTTCGGGCTACACTTGATCTATGACTCCTCCTGCTTAGTTTCCTAGGATCTTCACAAAAGTGATTATGATCTTCTATTTTGTAAAACTGGCCACACAGAGATTTACCTAAAAAACGTGCCAGATACACCCAAGAATTAGTGCTTCCAATGCAAGTTTTAGTTTTTGACATGGACTGAATAAAATGTGTGTTTGTTGGTGTCTGATGGTGGGTGGCGCTTTGAGTTGCACACCTACCTGTAATGCTGACGACGTTAAACTCCTGAGACTCTTTCAGCTCCCCATTCAGCTCTCCATGACACACATAAGTTCTGTCCTCCAGCTGTGCCCTGTACCCCTCACCGGGTACATACTGCCCTTTGATGGGCCTGTTGGTGTCCCTCTCATACAGGGTGACAATGATGTTCGGATTGGTGGCCACACAGGGGACAATGCTTTCTTCACTGGTCCTTGTCACCATGCCGTGGGTGCTCTCTACAAACCAAACTTCAGGATCTGAAATGAAAGGTGACGTGTAAATTGACAATCAGAGTTAATGCAGGAGGTCATACCAAAGGTAAATGAGGCATACTCTACCTGGGACAAAAACCGCAACTTCCTTCATCTCGCCAGAAGCGTGATCAATGCACTGATACACACCAGTATGCCTCCAACTTGCACTCATTAGAGTCAGAACAACTGACTCTTCAGCATCAAGTTGAAACATTTTGTATTGTACATTCCTGTTCTCATGTATCTCATCAAGATAGTGTGTTGAATCATCCCGCTTAAATTCCCACGTTGCCTGCTTGGAGCCGGAGCAGGTTAGGGTGAGAGAGGAGCCTTGAGCCAGGACAAACTCTTTGTTATCAGGGGTGATCTCCAGGCCACGCACTTCTGAGCAGAAATGCACTAAAGCTGCAGATTGCACGACAAGACATGAGGTCAGTATGTAAGAAGGGCGTGTCAAAGAGATAGCAGACAGAGTTCAGAGGTTAAATCAACAATGTAAGTCAGATCCTGTCCTATCTATGACTGGTGAAGGATGTGAATGGTCTGGAGCAGATGAACGGGAGGATGAAGTTGAGGCGTCAGAGACAGATGGATTCAAAGTGAAAGAAGCATAATTTGTCTTTTGCATGAAGGAATTGTGTTATCTCAGTCTGAGCAGCTAATTCAAAGCAGATTACTGTGAAAATGTACATACTTTTACTATATATTAAGTACACATTAAATTAACTATTATTTCCATTAAAATAATGCATATATTCTGCAATCACTGAGGCATATAAGTTGAAACATTACATGACATGATGCTTTGTCTCGTTTTCTATTAACTGAATATTTTGTTCAGCAGCATTAACTACATCAAGCACTCCAAAACTTATTGGCACCCCTTAAAAAAATGTTTACAAAGTCTTAAAATAAATACATATTTCAATGCAGTAGCATAATCCCACACTGAGAAAATTTTAGGAAAATCCAACCTTTATCCAGTGGAGAAAAGGTCCTATGTTAATAAACAATTGTCACCCTATTTTTTGGCACACTGAACAATTCCTGTAAAGGTAACTGAACAACAAAAGTTTTAAATTATTGCTTTACTTTGTAAATTGCTCTTGTTTTCCTGTGGTATAAATATGACATTTTAGGCCTAATTCTTCTACTCAATGGAACCAGGTGGTGTGGAAAACAGCTCATGTTCACTATTAAGTATGGTGGAGGATCTATGATGGTGTGGGCCTGTTTCTCCTTTAAACACCCAGAGAAGGGGACCGCTTTATGAATTTGTGGGACTCTGTAATAAATTTCAGAATAGGTCACCCTTGGGTGTTTCAGGAAGATAATGATCCAAAATATTAGGCTAAATCAACACAAAATGAATAATCAGACATGAAATTAGCCTTCTTTCAAGGTCATCTAAGTCCCTAGACTTAAATCGTCAAGAAAACCTGAGGAGTGATCTGAAGAGGAAAAACTCAAGAATCTGGAGGATCTAGATAGACTTTGCAAAGAGGAATGGTCAGAGATCCCTCTCTATGCACCAACTTTGTGAAATGTTACAGAAGACTAAATGCAGTACTATTGGAAAAAAGTGGTTCTGCAAAGTATCGTCAACATAGGTAGGTCTACCAAAAGGAGCACTGGTGATTTCTTAAAAATAATACATTTATTTATTTATTTATTTATTTATTAAGACAGGATTTTTTTCTGAAAATTTTTAGTGTGAGACTATGTAATTGGAATAAATAATTAATATCTACACATCTTTATAAGCTGTACCAATAAGTATGACCTACATTTCACATCCCACTTATCATTTCTGAATCAACACCTGAAAGATCTCATGCATTTCCACTTCTTGTTTATTGGAGTAAAACTGAACACTAACCTGTAAAAGTGACCATCAGGTGGAGCTCAGATCCTATCAGCCTCCTCATTGTGGCTGCCTTGTGACCCTGCTATTCTGCAAAAAGATGGTGCAATCATATAATAAGTCTATATTTACCCAGCACCTTTTATACAATTAATGCAGCTCAAAGTGCTGTACAAAGAAAACAAAAAATAAAGCACAAAATTACCAAAAGTTAAAAATACTCTTGGAAAAAAAAAAAAAAAAAAAAAAAAAAAAAAGATTAAAACTTTTTAAGTATTTACTGGAGCAGCTTCTCTAAAATCAATAGGTATAAATTTCCAAAGCTCTAAGTCATATGTTGAAAAAGTACCTTAGTATTAATCATAAAAAGCAGTTAAAACCGGACTCATGTTTCCTCTCTTAGTTCAGGTAAGCAGCCTAGCAACTCAGTTTTGAAAAGCTGAAGTCTTACAACAGTTTTTTTTGGAGACCTGCAACGAGAGCATTATCATAAACAAGACGACTTGAGACAGGAGCATAAATCATATTTTCTGCATCTGTTGGAATCAGAGCTGGGCGATGTATCGAATATACTCGATGTATCTCGAGTTTTTCCAATTACCATGGTTAAAATTGTTATTCAAATAATAAGCTTTCTGCATCTGATTCACTGTGTTCACTGAGTGTTGTTTATCCAACACGCTACAAATGTATCACTAATCCCTCCTCCCAACCTGAAAAATTTCTGCCCGATACGCTGCGCGGAACCTATGTATTTAGACTTCAAGATTGGAAAAAGTATTGCGACAGCGGGAGTTAATCATATTCAGGTGAGCGAGTGAGTGAGATGGTAACTGAACTCCTTCTGCATCAGATGCGCTCCAAAGCCTCCATAACTCTTAAATACGCTCAGCTCCCAGATGGCGCGATGCATTTAGTTCATAGTCAAGGTCAGAGTTGATAATCAGTTGGGAATTTTTATTATTATTATTATTATTATTATTATTATTATTATTATTATTATTATTAAATGATTTAGTTACCTCCACGATGTACTCTGTGTAAAGTTGAAATGTCTGCGCATCTGCACTAGGTAGTCAGGTGTGTGGATTGTGATCCGTAAATATGACGGATGGCCCTCAGATCAGCGTTTTTAAAACCAGCCAAAAACAGAAAATATTCCGTTAACGCGACCCCTGGCTCTACCGCTCCCATCCCAGCCTGGACTGCCTGCAGCCGGACACTCCAGACTGACTCCAGTCCAGTCCTCCCCTCCGTGCTGGAGGTTTGGGCTTTGGCATTTTTCGTGCAAAGACCCACTAGTGGATGGGTAAGTTTGATACGTGAGAACTTATTCGGCTAATGTGTTTACGTCTCCTCTTTTGCGCATTAACTCTTTTTTTTAGAAAATCCAAAAACCACCTCAAGCGAGCTTAAAAACTTTTTTGAGAAATTTAGGAAGTTTTTTTTTTTTTCTAAATTTGCTGTTTATTCTTTGATTACAACTTAGAATTATTTCCTTTTTTGTCACTTTGTGTGGTGTGTGTTTAAAATCTAGTACAAAGAGCAATGGTTATTTAAATGGTTTTGAGATGCACTAATACCTGTGATAAAACTATTCTTGCATAGGGGTTTTGCAGACATTGCCTGAACTTGGGATCGCTTACTATTTTAGCACTTTTTGTGGTTTGTTGTTCATAATTTCCAGCATATGCCCAACATAGTCATTTTATTAGTGAAAAATATATGTGTGCAACTGATGGTTACAATAGAATATTTCAGTTTATTCTGGTTATGTATTCAGTTTCAAAAAATATGAATGGTCCATTTGAATAGAGCACACCAGATCCATTTTACAAGCTATGTAGTTTAAAATAACATTTAAAAATATTGTGATACATATGTATATATATATATCGGGATATTAAATTTTCCTCATATCACCAAGCCCTAGTTGGAATTGACAATGAGCTTACTGACACCATGTTTCTTAAATAGAACAAATGTTTCTGAGAACTTTTTAAGGTGGAATTTTTGGGTCAAATCTGAATCCTTTGAAACCCCCAGAAAAGTGACATAACATTTTACCCAATAATTTCACCCACTTTTTCCATTCCTGTGTCTCTTTTCAACTTTTTGTTGTACAAGTAAAGTTTCTGTTTTGTTAAAAAAAAAATGTCAACTTTTCTATTTGTTTATTACTTTAATGCAGGTAGTAACAGAGTTTATGGTTGAAATATAATTGGGCTTAAAATAAATGTACAGCTGGATATCATCTGCATAACTATGGAAACAAAGATTTTGTCTTCAACTACTATTACCTAGTAGTAACATGTATGGTGAGGAGAATAGTAAAGGACCAAGGTAGCTGCCCTGGGCAACTCCAAGAAAGATATAATATTTCTCAGAGGAAAGATCACCTAGGCAGCATCAAACACTGCGTTTAATTCTTGAAAGATAAGAAGACTACGCTTTGTCTAAGGTCGCTGATTGTTTTCATAAGAGCAGTGACCCATTTTGGAAAGTAATCAGAATCTTTAACAAATATCTACCAAACTGAGCAAAGCAATAGAAAAATATAAGTTTTTGTTGTATTAATTATGACATACAAGTTCACAAGAGTGTGAGATCAACTTTTAAATCATGACAGATTGACATGAAATCCACTGGGTCAGGTTAAGTGACAAAATGTTTATGAGAACACTATTATTTTTGTATAGCTTAAAGGTGAAATGAAAACAGTCAGTATGTGATTCATCATGAATCCGCTTTCTTTCTTGGCTCCTGAGCTAGTCTGGAGGTATTTGATGCCTCGCTGCACCAGGACAGAGTGACAATGTCCGTCTCCTTTTGTTCCTTGTTCACCAGCACTCTGCACCCTCACAAACGGGTCAGTGTATGCATATCGGCAGCGAGCTCACTGGCAGCAATGCTGTGTCCAAGTTATTCTGGGGTCATGCTGAGCCATTAATTGGTTTTGGTGTAAACAAAAGTGAAAATGAGGGCATTCACATAAGCCTCTGACAGGAGTGAACTGGTTTGGGATACCATGTTGTACACTGATGCAAATGCAACATCCCAGCTGAACTGAAGTGACTTATTACTGCTAAAGACCTTGTAACTTCACACAGCTGAGGAGGCCAGAGGATAAGGCGGGTGAGGGTGGGGAGGGGTGGTTTGTTGTTATGTTTAGGATGGGGGTTAAGGCCGGCTGCACGCACACGTCTGGAAACAGTTAAGGATGGAGCACAGGCCTGTACGCAAGAGGGTGGGAAAGAAGAAGGGGGCGGAAGACTGAATCTTGGGAAGAGCGAGGGTGGAGGAGGAGAAGGAGGTAGCCTGTGGAAAAAAAATTGTGAAATCTTTCTGAGGGCACCCGTTCATATTTTTATTTTTTATTCATTTTTTGCTTCTTATTGCACAAGGATTTTACAGCCTCTATTTTAAGACTTCATGCTATTTTCATTCATTATGTAATAAACAGTATGATTTGACATTCAATCAGCTGTTTAACTGAGAATGTAAGTGTTTTAGGGGCTTTCATAGGTATGTTTTCAGGTATAAATCATTTGAAATTTCCTTATTAGCTTGGAACACAGAAATAAACCCAAAGTCAGTCTGTTACTCAAACCAGATACGTGTTGTCTCCCTAAATTAACAGCCTCTGGCACTTCCGTTCTCAAAACAAAAAGCTCAAAGCTCTCAAGCAGTTCCAAAAAACACGGCTGGTCCATTTCCTCCCCCGTCTCCTGGTCCCAATAAAACGAGGTGTTTTAATAATAATAATGAACAGAAACTTACAAACTTTTGGTTTCTCACTGGCACAAAAAGATATTCAGCATATGGACATACATTAGATTACAACTTAAATGTCCTCTAAACCAAACACACACACACAGAGACTCTCCCTCCTTTTTCTGTTTTTGTCACTGATGTCTGTGTACAGTTCATGTTCCCACAGTATTAATCTAAAACTTTCCCAGGACCGCTGATACACACGGGACCCTGCTGGTGATGACGGCAGGAGCGGAGGGGTCACCTCATCCCAGGGGCCCTAGCAGCAGCAAGCAGTGAGGGTCCACATAGGGAGGAAGCTATTCGTCAACGCTCAAATAAAGCCCCTAACCTCACTGTCAGTGACAAGGGCTTTGAACAACAACAGCCAAGCGACGCCGAAGGCATGTGTTGCTTAGTGTGGTGAAGGCTAACAAATCATATTTTAAATGATAACTGTTTGACAAAACAAGCAAAACTGTTATGGTTAGAGTTTTAGAGTTCAGCACTAGTACAGCTCATTGCAAAAGTATTGAGAGCCCTAGAGCCTTGTCACATTTTGTCAGATTCCAACCATAACCTGATTTTTTTTTTTTTTTTTTTTTTTGGATTTCATGTGAGAGAGCAACACAAAGTTGCATATATTTCTGGTGCAGAAGGAAAATGAAATGTTTACAAATTTTTCGCCACAGATTCACAACTGGATTTAGGTCTGAACTTTGACTAGACCATTCTGATACATGAGTATGATTTAATCGAAACTAACAGTTAAGAAACCTTTTACAATAAAGCTAAAAGATTGATGTGTAACTAAAACTAAAGAAATTCAACAGAGAAGAAACAAAGTCTCAGCTAAAAGCAGGTTTTACAAATGTCATTATCTTTACATTATTTGAAACTGTAGGATAACAAGACATGGACATTTTTAAATTTGTTGTGTTAGTGTCATGATGTGTGGTTGTGGTGGAGGACCAAAGTGCAAGCAGGCAGAGATGGCAAATGGATCTTAGTAATTTAATGAAAAAATTAAATTAAAAAAAAAACTTACAAAAACCACAGGGAATGCAGGTAACCAGAGCAGAACACAAACAGGAATCCAGGGAGCAAAAGCTGCTGAGTTTGACAGGGAAGGAACAGGTGGATAATGGGGAAGAAACTGGGTAAGTAATGGGAAGAAAAAAGGAGGAACTAGCGAGGAGTGAAAGCAAGAAAAGAACTTAAATACTAGGAGTGTGAATGCTGGAACAATGGACTGTGTGAGGAAAGAGAGCTGAAGGGAGACTGAGGAGAGAGAGAATGGCAACAGGGGAGAGGGAGAGTAAACAGGGGAGCAAGGAAATATAATCTAACAGTAACAGAGGATAACTAGACACAGGGAATAAATAACTAGAACAACTAAGAAAAGACTGAACTAAAATAAAACAGAAGCAAGACTGATCTAATCAAAATAAGAAACACAAGATAACAACCATTAAACATAATCTAAAAATAAGTGAACTAACAGAGGGAAAATAAGAAATCAGTACAAAGAAAAGACAGAAGCAAAAGTCCAAAAGAAGGGATCATAACAGTTAGAACATTAAAAGAAATAAACGAGCAAAAAACTTTTTCACCAACTGGATAAAATTTGATAGTAATTCCTCAAAGTCAGCATTCCAAATGGAAATTTGGAGGTATCACACAAGCCCTGATTTAAAAATCCAATATCACTGGCTGACATGTAAAACTTAGTGATAGCCACAGTAATAAAGAGGTTTTTGCACTTTTGGAGGTTCTCATTAAATCTTTCACACAGACAGTACTATTCAGTCTCCTTCAGTACACAGTATTTAAAGGAACAAAATGCATAGAAATAATTTTAACTTAAACTGCTAACAATAGTTAGATTTATTTTAAGAATTTCAAAAGGAAAAATCCTACTCCTTTTCGAACTTGGAACGGGAACATGGTTTGGTTAGATTTGATTTTACTCCCAGATTCAGGTTCCAATTTCAAACGTAGAAGGAAGGCTGCATAAGTAGCCACCACAAGTTTTTCCTTCTTCATGCTTTTATCTAAATCAGTTCATCGCAACTCAAGTTGAGGCGTCATACTGGTGGAAGGTGAACATCCACCCTTTTGCCACCTTTAAAAGTATTTTTCCCCAGGATTTAAATTTTCCCATCAACTCTGACCAGCTTCTTTGTTCCTACTGAAGAAACACATCCCACGGCTTGATACCCCAACCATTCTCCACCATGGGGATGGTGCATTCAGGGTGATGCAAAACTTTAGCTTTCTGTCACACATGGTGTTTTGTGTGAAGGTCAAAAACTTCACTTTTGGTCCGATTTGACCAAAACGACTCTTCCAGATGTTTGCTGTGGCTCCTACATGGTTTTCAGCAAACTACAAATGGAATGTTTCATAATTCTAAAAACCATGCATCATTTTCTATCCACTTAACAATCATTACATGACTTTGCGTGGGTTTATTTCACAAAATCCATGTAATACATATTGAAGATTGGGACTACAGCGTGACAAAATGTGAACAAGTTTAAGGAAAATAAATACTTTTGGAAGGCACTTTGCATCTGAGATCAAAAAGTGTTGAAAAAAAATCCATATTTAGCCAAAATCTGCAGGCTTTTTTAATTTTTCAAAGGGACGAAGAAATAATGTTTAGCCACTACAACTTGATAAGGAATCATGAAGACCAATAGGTTTTTGCGGGACTATGAACAGATCGCTTTACGAAGAAATCTCAACTTATAAATATGGTGTAAACTTTAGGACAATACAACAGAAGCAATCAAGGGAGTAATCTTAAAAGATTTTGGAGCTTAATGACATAAACAGGAGCAAAAAATTTACACAGAAGTCAAGCAGCATGAAATGACTTCTATAAAAGAAATGCCTGAAAGCTGTTTGATCTCTTAACCTCAATGATGCTTTCTGCTTGAGCCACAACAACAGTCATTTACAGTAAGGAATGTCCACAGTGTCCACAAATAAAGTCGGGTCATATCGAATCATCTTAATATAAGACCTTGTAAAGAATCTGAAAAACATTTCTCCAAGCCAGATGTTTGTTGTTGTCATTTAGCTCTTTGGATTGGGCCACCGCATTCCCGCAGTAATCTTGGAGGTCTGAGGAAAAACAAACTGTTTACTCCAGTGATGGCACAGCAGTCACCAGAAGGGGTACACTTCTATCCCTCCACATGAATTTTCCCACAGATGCTGGGAATTTGGCGGTTTTTTATAAACAAACCTGCTACACTTAAAGTGTCACCAGCTAACGAGAAATGACCTCAGCGGGAGGTGCATGGCCCACGCTCTGCCTCAGGATGCAGCTAAACCTGCTCCTGGGATTAGACACTTATAGTGAGGCTTCAATGTTTTACTTAAACATCTGGCAGTGATAAAGCAGTCCTTGATAAGGTGGGAACCGCTGTCCAAAAAGCATTTGCAGCCAATTGTGTGAATTAGTGCATCCCAAGAGGGAAATGCTTGCACTTGGAAGAAGGAGGAAAAGTGTAGTCTATAACAAAAGCAAAAACTCCTCACAGGCTGCAGCTGGAGGGATCTGACTTCCTGGATTGGGAATTGTCTTGGACCTGTGTGGGTGTGATGCATCACTGACACAACACACCGTCAGAACCACAAACCAAAGACTTACAGACAACAAGGACGCCACAATGAGTGGAAGACCAACAGTGCTGAAACTCAAAACATCTTTAAATAACAAAATGCACTAGCAGAGATGTTAACTCACAATCAGAGGAGAGGAGAAACAAGAAGACTGAAACAAAACAAAGTCAAACGTACCATCAAATGCAAGAAACAGCCAATGACAGAGCATGACAAACCAATGAAACAACAAAAGAAATACTGCACCCTCCACCAGACTGTGGAAAAAAAGAGCAAAGAAGCATGCAGACATATGGAAAATCTTTATAGGAAAAAACCAGATCAAAGCAGATCGTGGGGCAACAGAAAAAGTGTGCACACAGTCTGACATCACAGACACTGATGCAGGAAGCTAAGATCTGCAAAACAAACATCTCCAATTTAGCGGGTCATGTCTTTCCAAAGAAAACAATTAAGCCTCACTGATTTTGACACTGCCTTATCAGAGCTATACTGATCATGTTTGAACATATATGCGTGGATAAATACATGAGGTATACACCTATAAAAGCTAATAAAGATAACGTGTTTTGATTCATTAATAGGTTTCTAGATATTTTGAGAGATAACAGGTTTTTATGACATATTTATGAGCAACAGAGGTGGGGGGCTGGGGTGTGGGAAAAAAATGACCCAGAGTGTCTTTGTTAAAACAAATCTTTTTTTTTTTTTTAATCTCTCATCCTGGACTGACTATCCACCACCCTGAGGAAAACCTTCTGGTCCCACAGCAGCAGACCCGCAGTGCACTGTTCCCACCCCAGGAGGCCTGCAAAGTGTAACAGGATTTAAACAGCTTTACATCAACAGCACTGCAATAAATAATGATACTGTGCAAGCCTGGGAACAACTAAACTATGCTGCAAACAAACTGTCAGATTAAGTGACCTATTAACAGGCAGATAGTCCAAGATATAAAAGAAGACAATGAAAGTACCTTTTCCCAACAACAACAACAACAACAACAACAGATATTTGGTTTGGTTCATTTTGTTTAAGTGCTTTTGGTGAAAAAAACTGCCATTAAAAGAAAAATGTATTTGTATATCTGTTTATTTGAAGCCTGGTCCAACATCTCCATCCAACCTAAAGATCCTAATTTAAGTCAAGAATATTTGTGTATGAAAACACCACAATCCTTTTGAGCTTCAAACATTGATTCTTTTTCTGTGCCATGTTACTTAAAAACCAAGATCTAAAAAGTCTTTATAAACTTGTAAGAAATTAACCTTTTATAGCACATTTTCCTAAAGCATTTTAAAAGACACACACACACACACACACACACACACACACACACACACACACACACTTAAATGATCTATAAACTGTGTTTCAATGAGGAAAAAGCTTTAAAATTCCCCATTTATTAGCTTAAAGGTGCCATAAAATAATATGGGGTTTTTTTTGTTTGTTTTGTTGTTTTTACAGTGGCATATTCTTAATATAAAAAAAATAAAGAAAAATCTAACCTTTAATTTGAGTCCATTTATTCAGTTGGAAAAATATGTTAAGAAATACTGCTGTTTAAAGTTTTTGCCATTGATTAAACTGTCTAGTAGTTCATCAAGTAATTGATTTTCCAAATCATCAATTAACTGAGCTTCCAGATCTTCTGTTTCCCGGGGGTGCAAACATGACGTAACACAGAGCTGGTCTTCAAGATAGAAAAGATACATTAAACATTCTATTCTAAAAAGACAGATGTGTGTTGATCTCCATAAGCAAATCCCTCTCAGCAAATGTTCACTGAATAGACAGAGAGAAGACAGCACTACCTGTCAAACATGAAATTATGTTTGAAATGTGAAAGGTGAAAAGCCATCTAGATAATGATGTATACTGGTCTCTAAATGTGGTTGAAAGGAAGTTGTGGTTGATCAAATGGACCACCAAGGCTGCCTTTCAATATCTTTGTTTTGACTATATTTGGATAGTCCAGTTTTAATGGACATCTTTTCCTGGCCTAAATAAAGTCAAGGACTGACCAACCTGAAATAGCCATTAAAAAGATGTTTATGAAGGCCCAGTGTTTATAGGGATAAATCTAAACTCTCCCGTATCTACTGTCAGAGCAATAATTTAAAAATTTACAAGTGGAATTGTCCCAAACGAGGCTTTATGAGATTGTTGAAAATGTAGTAGTCTGGTAAACTGAATTTATGTCCAAGTCTAAATAAGACATTCATGGGTTGATGAACCTATCTGAATGAAGGGCTTGTGCTATGCGATATATGTCTATATACCCTGATACTTTTATAATGTCAAATTAGTAGAATTTACAATATACTACAACAGACATTAAAATGAGAGAAAGTAACTAAAAAGGTGCTGATATGCTGATATTAGAGAATGTCAGATTTAAACAAAGTGACCATGTTGTTTTTTTTGTATTTCATGCTTTGTTTAAAAGATACTTGTGGGGGAGAGGGAGTTTAGTTCTGTTTATTTTTCTCACTTCATTTCTTGGTCTCCTTCTGTCATGATTTGGTGATTTTGAGGAGGACCCAAAGTGCAACAGGACAGAAATAGATGTAAGATGAAGATGATTTCATCCAGTCCAAAAACAGCACTAGGAACACATGAAAGGGCCATCACATGAGTAGACACAGGGGTTGAAGCAAGAATCTGGCAGAGAACAATGACACAGGTGAGAACATATATACACACAGGGATAATCAGTGGGTAAAGGAACAGCTGGACCTAATTACAGAGGAAGGAGGAGATACATGAGGTCAGTGCTGAGGAAAATAAGGAAATAATCAAATTACAGAGATGAAACCCAAACAGTCCAGAACTGTGACACCTGCTAGCTCTTGTTTTAGTACAGTTTCAGTTTTATGTTCAGCTAGTATTGACTTGACTTCCTGAATAATTTTGCATTCTGCACCTACTGTTTGTGTTCACACCAGATCACACACCCAAGTTTAATTTGTTATTTAAAGCAGTGTTTATTTTCCTACAGTTTCTTTGTTTGTTGCCAGTTTGTCATCGTAGGTCATTGTGTGAGCATCCTCCGAGTCTAGTGAAGTCATTGCCATGGGAGAGGTGATCTCAGGAAATGAGTTGTTACCTGCAGGTCTCAGCAGGTCTTCCAGAGATACCCACATTTCAAAATACTAAGAATAAGTACAGGGATGTGGCAAAATGCTGTAATGAAAAGGTCCAAATCAAGGATCACATCCTCAATAGGTTTTGCACAAAACACCTTCATTAACACAGAGTGAAAACAACAGATGTTTGGATCTGTATGTCATATGAGTGATAAAACTTTACTGTGAAAGATTAATCCCATCATGCAGTACCATGCCAAAGTTTTTTTTATTTTTTGAAACTGTGTATTAATACTGGACTTTCAGCTGAAGAAAAAAAAACTAATACAGTAGCATAATTGAAGTGAAAGGAATATGAACAATGTTTAAAGTTTTTGTAGAGCTCTGAAATGACTGGCTTTCAGTCTTTTACTCTGATACCCTGAAATAAAATCAACCAGTGTGTATTTTAATCTCAATATAAATCCAGCTGTTTTGTAAAGGTCTCAGAGGTTTGTTGGGGAACATCAGAGAACAAATAGCATCGTGAAGACCAAGGAACACAACAGACTGAAGGTCAGGGAGAAAGAAGGGTTAGGTTATCAAACAATATCTCAGTTTTTGAACATCTCATGGACCACAGTTCAGTCACCTAAACAATCATCCAAAAATGAAAAGAGTATTACATAACTGCAAACCTATCAAGACATAACAGTCCACCAGGCCAGGTTTTTGGGACAGTAATTAGAGAAGCAACCAAGTGGCCCATGGTAACTCTGGAGGAGCTGCAGAGATCCACAGCTTAGGTGGCATAGTCTGTACTATTAGTTGTGCACTGCACAAATCTGGCCTTTATGAAAGAGTGACATGAAGAAAGTCATTGTTGAAAGAAAGCTGCAAGATGTTTGCATGTTGCCAAAAGTCATGTAGAAGACACAGCATACATGCAGAAGTGGCTCCGGTCAGACAAGAACAAAACACATAAAATGCAATGTCAAGTACAAAACAAACACTAAACATCACCCTAAACACATCATCTCTACGGTGAAACATGGTAGTGGCAGCATCATGCTGTTGGGATGCCTTTCTTCAGCAGAGACATGGAAGCTGGTCAAAATTAGAGGGAAGATGGATGGAGATAAACATACAAGATAATCAAGATTTTAAAAAATCTGATAAAAGCTGAAAAAAATACTTGGAAATGAGGTTCACCTTCCGGTAGGATGTCAACCCTGAACATTAGCCAGAGATACAATGGGAGGGTTTAGATTTTAGTATAGTCATGTCGTAGAAGGACTTATTAAAAGTCTCAGACCTAAATCTAATTCAGAATCTGTGGCAAGAATTAGAAATTGATGTTCACATAACTTGAGCTTTTTGCAAAGAAAAATTATTAAAGACATACCATGAAAGACTTGCAGCTGTCACTGCAGCAAAACATGATTCCGACAAAGTATTGAGTTAGGCGAGCTGAATGCAATTACACACCACAATTTTCAGAGTTTTATTTGGAAAAATATTGAAAACCAGCTCTTATTTTCCTCCCACTACACCTTTAAGGTCTGCTTTGTCTATCACATAAAACTGCCAGTAAAGTACACTGAAGGTTGTGGTAACCACATGGAAAAACGTGAAATTTCACCACACACTGAATGTATCATTGATGTACCACCTCAGTTTAAAATGAGTTTCTTTTCCTTTTTAATAAAAAGGAAAAGAAAAACAAAATATTCTCATTTCTTTCAGCCCTATTTCTAGCCTCCAGTGTTGCCTCAGTGAGATATATGTCTGCAGTGATAGTCATGTTCAGCTGTAAGATGATAACAATGTTTTCCTACAATCTGATGCAAGGTAGGTAGTGTTTTTGGTAAAAACATTTGCTTGCTGTGGTCAAAAACATGCAAATATAGTAATGATGCATGAAAACCTAAACAAAAGGAAAACCAGAATAACACAATACTGGCTTAATGCCCAGTCCAGGCCAAAAGAAATGAAGAGACAGGTGTTACCTCTTCTTGGGTTCACTCCAAGCCAAAATAACATAGTGTCAATGTTCTTACTTTCACAGAGTACAGAATATAGAAGCTTTTCCATTATTTTAGAATCAAAATACACATGTACCCTAAAGACTGCCCCTTTGGAATATTTTCTGCCAAGTTTCAAATATTTTGGGACAGACTGAGGCCATAAAGGGGTCTTCGTTTGTTTTGACAGTTTCAGTCTGACGGAAATACTTGGTGGAGATTTGTGACTGAGTTGCATTGACCCCGATTTAGATCCGAGTTACACAGCTGGACACTGAACTTTAAAGGATTTGTGCTTGGCAAAAATTGCTTGTATGTTGTAACTTAAGAGGCTGACGCTGCACTGAAGCCATGTCAGGTTTGCATTATCAGCACTTAAGAAAAAGATCTACTGTTGTTCCATTTTCATAATGCTATTTTCTTTTTGGTTTAGTGTTTGGATACAGAGCATGTGAGGTCCAATTTCACAAACCAAAGTGACTCTGTAGTCATGGTTAAGCAGCACATGTTTAGGAAACTGCTGATTTTGGTTTGCTCCCCTTTCAAACAGAGTTGTAAATGCTGTTTGTAGTGGCGGTGGGGGGATGTTAAGGGCTTTCTGCTGCAGAGTGGCAGCTTCAGATGTGGCAGCTCTTAGATATCAGCTTAATGATCTAGATTTGAGTCATTCGAGAACGTAAATGAAGGAAAAAGGGATAAAAAAATAAGAGCCCCGCTTCTATTCATTAAAATATGGAGTTGCTTCTAGAGTGGAATTAATGTATGTGTCGTAGTCAATTTAAATTGTGTGTTTATAGAAAATTAAGCATTACACAGCAGACTGAGATTTGTATTTTGTGGCATAAAAGGCACAAAATTGTTAGGTTTTTTTTTTTTCATTGATTATCTATAGAAAATTGACAAAATAAGACCCCCAAACCTCATGAGAATTGAAGTCCCCTAACCCTACTTGCAGTCCCCCTGTACTCACCCACACCCACAGAAACAGCCGAATACAATTACAAATGACTGATTTAAATTCCACTTACACACTTACATACTCTAAAAAAGGAAACTGGTTTCAAAGGCAAAAGTCCACAAATCTTTGAAATGGGTCATGCAATTTATGTAGTTGTGTCAAAATGTCTGAAGTTTCTGATTTTCCATTGTACTTTATAAGTGGTAACTATATATGTAAAACAACAGAGCAAGACCCAGTGTATATTTTATGCTTTTAAGAATAAGCTTATCTTATAAAAGCAGTCGACTGTTTTTCTTTGTCCTCCTTTCCCATTACTCTGTATCACCAACGCCAACATGTTTTTGTTGGCCAGAAAACAGCCAGAGAGGCTCCAGAGAGAGAAAAGAATCTGATGGACACCAATACTTCCTGTTGAAAAAGTGTCTTGTTCTTTATACACTGAAGTTGGAGAATAGCTTGATGTTTGCATAATGATATAACTACACAAGATTGGAGAAAATGACCAAATGGGAGAAAATGACTTAGCGGGAATGGAAATTTTCTTCAGAGAACTTATTTTTTTTGTTTGTTTGGTTTTTTTTTTAGATTTTTCCTCAGGAACACCAGAGCAAAGCTGGTTTTAGTCCTGTGCAACTCTGACTGTCCTGGACATATTTTTTTTTAAGGTGCAGACTCACATGCACCTATACATGCACATGCCACATCACATACTAGCTCATGTAACATCATGTGATAGCATAGTTGTTAAAACCATACATTTGTTTTTACATTATCTTTACAAAGAATCCAAATTATCACTCAGTCACTCATACTGAGGAAATATGTTGGGATGAAGGGATGAGTCATATGGGAAGATATGCAAATGGAGGCTTGGGTGAAGATTCAGCATGGGGTTACAGTCTTCAGGAAGTAACCTTTCCCAATCCTGCTAAGGATCCCCCCCAGATGAACCTGAAACAATGAAGAGTTAATGGGAAGCAAGACTGATTAAGGTGAGGGGAAGAGGAGGGGGAGAAGAAGGGATGAGGGAAGGAGGAGGGGTGAAAGGATGGGAGAAGGCAGGGATGCTGAGGAGATGCACAGGTGAGGGTGAGGGAAGGCGGGTTTTAAAAGAACGCGATGGACGTGGAACACCAGGTGAATTGAGTTTATATAGATAGCTCTGTAATTAGAGTGGTTGAGGTGTGGTCCTGCTTCCGAACCTAAATTAGCAAATTAACTCCATGTTATTAGCATAGAATTTTTGACATTTCCTCTTTTTACTTTTAACAATGATATGCTACAACATTTTGAATCTAAAAATGTTGTGCCTTACAAAGAGTGTGATATTTCTTTCTGAATGGCATTGCTTCCTGTACAAAAACTGCTGAAATGACACTCAGCAAGGAAGAAGCCATTACTCTAAAATAAACATAAAAAGCCAGATTACAGTTTGAAAATGCACTCAGGGACAGAGACCTCAAACTTTGAGCACATTTTTCTTCTGTAGTCTGTTGTTAAGTGTGAAGCCTGCAACCCCTTGAACACCATCCCAACTGTGTAACATGGGGGTGGCAGTATCATGCTGTGTAGACATGTTGCTGTCGGAAACACTGGTACACTACACAAGATAGCTGGCATTCTGGGGAAAAATTTGGAAATATTGAAGCAACATATCAATTCAGATATGAAGTAGGTAGTTAACGTTTGGACACAAACAGGTCTTATGCATAGACAATGACCTTAAACATACAGCCATATTATTGGCCAAGCAGATTAAGGACAGCAAAGTCAATGTTTTGGAATTTTTCATCACAAAGCTCAATCCCATTGGAAATCTGTGGACAAATGTTCTCTATAATTCTGGGATTCACCGAAGATAAATAATGTTGGTGATTCACCGAAGATAAATAATGTTGGTGATTCTAACTGAGCTAAAACAGGAAATAAGTTTCTGATTTAATGTCAGACAATAAAAAAATGTTGCATTATTTCCTGCATTGTAAGTAAACATCTGGTTTCAGGAATTTGTGTCTATTTCTTACAAAAGAACAGTGTCACAGCAAAAGAAGGGACAAGAGATACAATAAAATAATGCTTCCTCAATGACTTGTCCTGCAGGAGAGGCTGAACTTCCTGACTGAAGATGAAATGCAGATGCCTGTCAGCTCTCCCTTGAGTGGGTGGGAGAGCTGTAGGAGGGAAGCCAGATGGACAGGCGGCCGTATAAGATTGCTGCAATGCTAAGTGGTCTTCACTACACATACGTGATTCAAATTTAATGTTTGAGAAACAGAGGGGCACAGATAACCAATTGCTCAGCTGAAAAATATGAATGCTCATGAATCACAGCCTAAGTCATGCAATAACTGACCGCAAGAATATGAGTCAGAGAAAACATACACTCATCAATCAGTGCATCGAAGATCATGTGATAAGATGTCAGCTATAAATACGTTTCCAAACTCAATATTTCATCCAGATATGAACAGCATGACAGCGGTTTTCATATTCCGGCTGTTCAGCAGCTGTGTATTCGGTTCTCAGAGCGAAGGATAAATCACTGCAGGACAGAATGGGATCTGTGTGTGTATTAAAAACTGTGGAGCTCAAACCTTTACATGTCAACACTGCGGAGCATATGTGAGCCCAAAGAGAGTGGTGATATGTTTTCTGTATGGTCATAATGCGAAGCACATTTTCTTATTGCGGATGGCATGTAGAGAGCCAGGAAACAGCTGATGACTAAGGATTAGATCCAGGCCAGGAGGGAACAAAACTGACTGGGCTGTGCAGCATCAGGGCCAGCAGAGGAGCTGTGATGCATACCAGTGACTTGACGCACTGGGAGGAAAATCCCCGCTCTTCATGAGAGATGTATAACTTAACAGCACTTTTAAAAACCTCCTGCAAAGATGTATTGGAGGAATAAGCTGCTCTGATATGTATTACAGCCTCAGACCGCTAATGATTAAACTATGACACGAATGCCGTTTTCTAAAAGTTTCTCTGCAGAACAGATTTAAACAGCACCTAGACTGGAATATCTACAGAATCTGACATTAAAAACTCCTATATATTGCAGAGGGGATGTGCCCTCTGAAAACACATGCTTAATTAGATGCACTCAGTTCAAAAAGGAAAATGATCTGTTTCCAGAAGATGGATGTGCAGTTAATCAGACCAACAAGTTCAGGTGCAAAACATGTGACATTCAAATGGAAAAGACATGGAGGAAACACATGTCTTGGCCATTAAACAGTTAACATCCCCGCAATGTCCCACTGAGCTACAGACTGGATACCAATATCAAGGGTACACTTCATTTAGACACGAATCAATGGTAGGTCAATTGCCTGGATTTTGTCCTACATCTTACACCCATGTTTTGACCACATTTAGGCAGAGCAGTTTTGGGCAAACAATTTAATTAATTCACATCACAGAATTAAAAAAACAAAGTCTGTAAATTGTGTAGGAATGCCAGACAGTGCAGCCTAAAGCTTGTAAGCAGCTTCATTTGATTCAGTCTGAATGATATTGTAGTCATATCAATGTTTGGAAAAAGTCTTTGTGTTTTTATTCAATACCTAAAGATGGATAGTGGTTAAAATGATGCCATATTTACATATTTGTACTGTTGTGGCAGTTTTTCCATGAATACACCCTTAACTCCTCCACCATTTCACACACTTTCGAGTCTAGCCTCAACCCAATTGCAAAAAAATATTTTGTTTTTTTAATCTGTTGGTTGTGTGACTTTTTGTAGCGTACAACATAATTTCTAACAGAACTGGTCACTCTAATACAGTAACAGCAGCTGTACATAAGAATCTCTGAAGTTCACTCACTGACTCACCCTTGTAACACCGAGATGACACAGCACTGATTGGATGCCCGTAAGACAAGAAACCTGGATTCACTTTTATTCATAAAAAACCCCCCTGATGACTAAAACAATGAATGCCACTATGACAGCATCACTTGAAAGACTTCATTATCCTTTTGATTTGGGGTAAAACATACTGAGATTTAAACTGAGGATAAACAAGTAAGAAGTTGATTGAGAAGTTGGAAATCTTTTCCTGTCCTGACAAAATATGTCCAGTTTTTAGCCTCGACATCAGTGGACAAATCATGAATTGCTTAGATGTATTTTCAGTCATAAAATGCTCAAAGGGAACTCATTCCAAGCAGTAAAACCCTTCTGCTGAGATGAATGCCAAGAGATTGTTCAACAGATTGCTTATTGACCCCGTCGTTTGTTCACTGGAGATCTTAAAGCAACGTATTCAACTAAAGCTTGGTATGTATTATTATCACTACAAAAAGAATACATTTGTAGTTAAAGAGGATGCTGCAGACAGTCCGATTTCAATACACAGCCAAGAGGTAGACAGAGAACACTGATTCTCTCTGGAGCATTTAGTGGGAAGATTGTTGGTTCACTCTGGGTGACTGAAGAGGGTTGTATAAACAGGCTCTTTAGCAGTGAAACACAAAGTGGAGGGCATGCAAACAGGTTGTAAAGCCCAGAATGTGTGTGTCTGTGTGTGCCACCGGGATGTCTTGTCAAACGTTTTCTCTCAGTGAGAAGATAAACTGTCAAAAGGTGAAAAGATGTGTATGTGCAGAGATACGAGCCCATCAACATGTTGATGTTTGAACAGGTTGCTCATATTTTAATGCTTATATGTACACACTGAAGTATGCGGGTAACAGACACCCCCTATCAGAGACATAAAAACATTAGGTATCACTCAACAAAATAGGCTTAGAAGCTGTTCTTAGATCTTAAATCTCTCTTAAATTTGATTAAAGTCTAGAAACTCTGGTGTGTGTTCTCTCCATGTCAGACATCTGTGAAATCACATCTGCAACTTTGAGATTCCTTTACAGTCTGGGTGAATTTGAACAACTTTGTTCTGCCAACATCTGCCAAACAGCCGTGACCAGCCGATAAGAAACACCTCTTACCTTCAGAGTGCTCCTGCAGACACGGATGAGTCTACCCTCTCTAACCCCCTTCCCAAAAAAAGGAAAAAAAAAACTGCCAGCCAGTGAAGGGAAATCAGAGAAGAGTTTTCCAGCTGTAGTCCCTCCAGGGTCCGCTGCTTCAAATGTCCGGTTCTCTCAGATGTTCTTAGGTTAATCTCTGCTGTCCCAGGAGTCTGTTGGGAGGAGGTACCGCTCTGAGAATGGCTGTTTGTTTAGTCAAATCACAGCAACATGGGGGTCTCTCTCTCTCTCTCTCTGCTCTCTTCACTCACACTAAACAGCCTAACACTTTGAAAGAGTGGTGTAAGTATGAAAAAAAAAGAAAAAAAGTTCCCATTGGAGACATGCAAGACACACACTCCCTCCCTGACATGCTCACAGAAAGCAGACCAGAGGAGTCAGTGGTTCGACCCTCACCAAGCAGAGAGAGAAAGAAAGAGAGGTGGGAGGAGGAGAAGAGAGAGAGAAAAGCAACAGAGGCAAGTTTCATGAAAATGAAAGAAGAGGCAGACAAAACTTCAAAAACGCAGATCAGGTTCTGCTTGTTGTTCTTAGGTAGCAGCTCGGAGGTCCCCCGAGCCAGAGCGATTTGTTTATGAATAGAGAGGCGAGCCTGCTGGAGGTGAACTGAGACAGTCTCTACTAGCAACGGGCGTTCTGGACTGCGTCTAACCCTGCCATAAAACAACAAACACAATGAAAAGGAAAGAGAATGAAGAGTGAGAGGTTGGGGCGGAGAAGAAATGGGGAAAAAAAGGTTTTTGGCAGAGCTCTTGGTGCCCTGCTATGGAAACAAACAGTTGTCTCAGTTTCTCAGGAACAGGAGAGCGTTTACATAAGTACACAGCCAGGATAAGGTATAAAAGTCAGTAAACACAACATGATTTCAAGTTCTTCCATTTTTTTTGTAATTTTCTTTCAGTAAAATTACATAAACTACCTCAGCACCTCGCTCTTTTCTCACCCTCTTTTGTTTTTTCTCCATACTCTTTCATCCTCTCTCTCTTTCAAAGACATGCATACTCACAACACGTCCTAAATATTGGCTCTCCTCCTAATTTCATCCTTTCCCAGGGCAGGAGGGGCTTGGACCCCACTGCTGATGAAGGCTTTCTTTCCCCTAACAAGCAGGCAGAGTGAGGGGAGGAGGGAACAGGGGCTAAATTGGACTGTAACATGCTGTCCTCTAATTGTGAGGGTAAATCTAAAAGCCCTGTTAGACATAATTAGAGAGCTCCAGTTATTTGATAGAAGGGGAGAAACACCACACGGTGCCGATCCCCGTCTAATTTCACCTGTGTGATTAACACATCCTGTTAAAACAGCTGCCCTTAAGATAAAACAAAATTCTGGAATATAACAAATACTATAAAACAAGAGGTGAGATAAGATCTGTGAGACACAGCATGAAACCTGAGGGTTCCAGGGAAGGTTTGGGATTAAGATATTTTCTACTTCAGGAATTGTATGAAAAAGAAAACAGAAGTATAATGAGATATCCATATTTCAAAACCTCATTGCTTATTCCATCCATCCATCCATCCATCCATCCATTGTTATTTATTTTGCATACAATTTTAAAGTGAGCTGCAAAGATTTAATTTGTGTAATTTTCACATGAGAAATCTATAGCAAGCCTGGAAACAGGACACAGAATTGTCACTTATTTGCATTTCATTATCATATATAATTTTAGCCTGTAGTTACCATGGAGTATAGTAGGGAGGACACAAAGGGTTCATCTATTGCTCTATATTTAGCTGTAGTGCTGAGCGCAGCCCTTAATAAGATGGACCTCCAAATATTCTGCCACAACAATGCTGAGTCTATCTGACTAAGTAAAGGGTGTGTCCTCTCACTGTTCAGCCCATCTGATGGTACAAACAGAGTGCCAAAAGAGTAATGAGCTTATAAGATGTTTACTATTTACTTGGTATCTTATAAAACTTAAATTTAGGTGATGTTTCTGATAGGCAATGAGGAAGGTGATGGAAGGAAGGAGGAAGGAGCAGCAAGGCACCAGTGCTGAGGTCTGGACCTGGAACAAACCCCTCTGACTGATGAAAATAGATGATGATGGATGGAAAACTCTTTCGTCATGAGTCACTTCCATTTTAGGTGTGTTAAATGGCAGAAACACCTCAAACTGTTTGTTTTTCTTTACTTTTTTTCATGATGCAATCTTACATGATTCATCTGATTCATTCATATCTCAGTTCAGACATTAGAGGTCTGTACATATAGTTTCATGACACTAATTGGGTTTTTAGGGCAGGTGTGCCATCCTTTGTTAGAGTTAATGCATGAGAGAGAAGGGTAGACAGCACCGGTGAGTAGGAACCTCAGTTCTAATGGAGTAAATTTATCAAACTAATTTGAATTTTGGTATAGTTTTTTGAATTTGATTTGGTTTCGTGGTCAGAGTTGTTTTTTGTAGCGCACAGACCTGCTGTGTATGTTTGTTTGTAAACAAGTCTGCTTAAGTCTGAGGTGATCTGATACTGGTTTAACTTCTTTTTTTTCCGTTTGGATCATACAGTCAGTGGTTTCTATTGTACATATGGATTAAAGCATTATTTTGTTGCGTGAAATGCTGGTAAAGTATTTATTTGATTTGATCCTTTAATTTTGGAGAACTTAGAGTGATTGATTTTAGTGGGAGATAATCTTGTTTCAGTTCTGAGAGTAAAATAGGTGAAAAATTTGAAATGAAGTTGATAATGGGAGATTTGACCAGCTGGAGACAGGTTTTTGGCTTTCATTGACTGAAATGTGTTTTTTATTTTTCTCTGTAGTAAATACCTTGTTTGATTTACAGAAATATTTTTAAATAGTTATTTCAAATGCTTAAAATGGTTAATTCAATGATTATCATATACTGTGCAGATATGGTAAGTTAAAAACACTTATGAATTAATATTTCTTCATCAAGATTCAATTAAAAACTATTATTTTTGCTTTATTTGTTTGCAAGGTTTTCAACTTGCTGTTGATGCTACTGCTGCTGCATAGCATCTTTGAAATAAATTAATAAAAATGATGGAAAGAGTTGAACCAATATCTACTTTCTTTTCGATCCTGTCAAGTCGGCTCAGCATTGACGTATAAGGACTTGGTATCAGGTGACGCTGATAAAGATTCAAAAGCCTGAGAAACACTGACATGAAAATTGCAACCAGAAAATCGGAAATGAAAACTGGATAGATTATGAAAACAAAATCACACACAATGTTTTCTACACATCAGTGACAAAATAAGAGTAGACCACAATAATAATCCTATTGGTAACAGATTCAGAGAAGCTTTACAAATAGTTATTACCTAGTCAACCAACTCTTTTGTATTTTCTGTAATACTAAGACTTTGCTTCTTGACATTTTATATAATTTTTACCGTACTGCTTTATAATGTTTGGTTTCTGGACATGTCACATATTTATAGTCCTAGTTTAGGTATTGATAGAAACACTGTGCATTATTTAACAACTCTTTACTTAATTTAGCAGCATGATGGTTCAAAAATCCTTAATTGCAAGTAAAATACACATGTAAAAAAATCAGCTTTAGTATAAATGCAGGATTATAATCAACAATCTGCTAAATGTTCTTCTTGCAAACATTTGTGCCCAAGAAGTATGTGTAGCTTTAAAGGATTTTTTTCTTTCATTATAACATTCTTCACTTAGTTCAGTTTATGCTCCCTTTTTGTAGCCAAACTCTCTGTCAGGAATCTGGGGTGTTTGTGTCTGTGTGGTTGGTGTTCTCTGTTTCTGGGGCCTGATTTCCACTGGAGGACACAGTGAGTGTCGTTATCCCGGAGGGTGCAGCTGAGCAGGTGTGCCTCTGCGCTTCTTCTATGCTTGAGTGTTAAGTGAAACCCTTTGAGGTCCCTCATGATTTTTTCTGGGTGGGGGGTTTCCCATGCTAAAATCCACTTGTGTTTCTTCTCATTAAAGGTTACCCTCGAGCTGAACTCATTCCTTAGTGTGCTTCTGGGTCACTCGTCATTACCTCCTTCCATCACAATAACGTCTGGATCATCTTTCCACGGTGGGCAACCTCAAGTCTCCTCATCTACCTCGTTCTCCGTGCAGCCTGTCCACCCTACAACGATTCCACCCCCACTTCAACATCTCTCTCCCACAGACCTCTCTCCCTGGATCCCACTCGGGGGGATGAGCTCATGGCGTCCCTCCTCTGCATGTTCTCGTAAGCTCATTACACCATCTTCAGTATTTCCCTCGCTCACCTCTTCCTCTCCTCCTCAGTGACTGAGCTATTCCCAGAAAAACCCCCAGATCAAGATCTTCACCATATTTATCATCGTTGTTTCAAATAAACCTTTTAAAACTTTCTTCTGGTCTACTGAGAGTTATCGTGTATGTGGGTCAGGCATCTAAACTAAACCATGACGATCATTGCTCACATTCAAACATACAGCTGTCTAAGATTCTTATTTCCCAGATATTTAGAAAGGGACTTAATTGAACTCTAAGTCCTTTTATTTTGGGCATTACTTGGTCCTGTTCTTTCTAGACATATTAACTTTAAAGTGGTTGTTGTAGTGAGTGTTTTTTCTTATTGCTTGCACTGCTTTTGGATTTTTCAGTGATGAAACTTGTACGTTCACTCTGAGCACCAACCTCCACGTACTGTTGAGTAAGTTTCTTTTTTTTTTTTTTTTTTTTTTTTTTTTTTAAAAGCGGGGGTTTTTGGCATCAGTGGTCTTTATAGAACAGCAATCTGACAGTAAGAGAAAGAAGGGGAAGCAAGTGGCCCGTGAATCAAACCTAACCACATGGTGTGCCTGCTCCACAGACTGAGCCACCCACCACCTCCATGAGTAGGGTTCTTTCGGCATCTCTAAGAACTTCATATTTACAGAATTATCAGCATATACTGAAGAGAAAATGTGAGATTTAATTTAAATTTTAACTCTTAAGACATCTGAAATTATCACGCCTTTCTTGTAGGGCTTCAAATGTCAAAACTGGTCCGAAGCCTGTGGTTTATTCACTAAAACAAAAGTTTAAAATGTTTAAAAACTAATTTGTAACTGTAGCTGTCACATAAGTAGAAACAGTATAACTCTTTGCCCAAAGTCATAATTGCAAGTATTTCCTCTCGCTGCACTCTGATCTTGTCAGCATTTTATCTCATGCTGTCTTTTCCAGCCATATGGTTAACAGTAAAACACATTTGGTCAGACTCCATATGAGACTTTGAAAAGTATTCATACTCAAGCATTTTCACCTTTTGTCACATAGCCATACATTTCAGTTCATGGCCAATATTAATTAATGCATTTAATTGGGAAACAGTAGGAAAAGGAAACATGGATTTGCGCAATCAATTTACTCTGTTTTTACTCATTTTTAAATAACATTTCTGCTGTTATTACACATCTGTTTTTCTGCACAAAAGAACAGTAGACAGTCTGTATTTTGAATGTTCGATACACATGCAAATTATGTACGTTTAAAAAAAGAAAAGTCTTCCTACTCACCTACACATCTCCTGGATCGTGAGTACAATATTTCTATTTCCGATAGATGCACATTTTTTGTTATAATCTCAAACAGTATATTATTATTATTATTATTATTATTATTATTATTATTATTATTATTATTATTATTATTATTCTTTAACAATAACTATATATATACTTTTGCGTGTATCTACATATATTGCTGATGCTGTTACATCGTAATTTCTTCTTCTCTGTGAGCTAATGAAGGCTATTTCTATTTCGAATCTGTTTATCAATAAAGATCTGAAAAGTGTGGTTTGCATTAGCATTCAACCCTCTTTCTGCCTTTAGAAGCTGAGCTTTTTTGCAAAGGATAATAGGGAGCACATTTCAGTTTCTACATGAACAAAGTTATGTTCAATGGGGTTGAATTTGGGTGGTAGTCTTTGGTAAACCATGCTCTGTGCCTCCAACGATGCTGACCCACATCATCACACTGCCTCCACCAAAAACTGTTTGGCATTGACAGAGAGGATAGATTTTTTTAATGGGTGCAACCAACATACTTAATTCTGCTACTCAAATATGTTTTTGTTAAAAAATTTAGTGCGATTTAAAGAAAAAAAATCAGGCTTTCCAGGGGTATGACATTAAATGCAATGAAGCATTATTACAGCAAAAAAAGCAATCAACTACAAAGTTCCTTAATTTTTGTGTAAAGTATTTTAGGAACTTAGTTGAGACAAACATGATGAAACCACCATAACCATCTCAGTCAAAACAAACCAACAGAAACCGATAAACTAACTCTACTGTGACAAAGAATGTTGAAATGTCTTACACTGTTTGAATACCATAAGTCCCTGTCCATAATGTTGTTTCAGTCAGTTTGTGGGTGAGAGCACCTCTTGGAAGAGGATTATGGAGAGTAAAGAGCCAGGACCCTGACGGCAGATCTCTGTCTGACACATGTGAGCTCAGAAGTGAACAGAAGCCTGTCATTAGTTCTCCCTCAGTAAGCTTTAATGAGAAAAACTATGCTCAACCTACACTGTTTAAACAGAATCTCTATACAGAGACCATGGCCGTGAAGTAAACACTCATTTAAGTAAGCAGAGTGTGTTTCTGCAACCCACCTCAGCTCTTCATTTACAGGAAACATAGAAGCCATTTATGTGGTGTCTGGGTATTAAAAGCTTGCAATTTTAGTAGAAGTTTCAGGATAGAAAAGCTCAGAATTAATATACTTCTTAGTATGCATTAACATATTCCTTTGTGTATTCTCTAAGAGGTTAAACCACATTCAACAATTTTCAGGACCATTGTTTTTTCTGGGTAGTGAACTTTAATGTATTTCCAGCTTTTGATGGTATGTTTTTGATGTTCATATTGCACTTAATGCTTGGGTCAGCAGCACTTCCGCTTCCATTAACTGGACTATAGTTCTTGTTAACAGATTGTACATTAATGTTTTCACCAAGAAAATGCCATGAATCTTTTATGAATGTTCATTGCATTCAAATGTATGTAGGCTGCAAGCAGAAAGGTTTAGTGGAGAACAGAATGATGTCAACTGAATGATGAAAAATGTAAAGAAAGGTGCAGGTGACATGCAGTGCATGAAACAAGAACGGTTAGTGTTGCTACATAATAATGAAGCGCAACCTGGATATGGATTGCTTGCTTTTTGCTGCCCTCTTGTGGATACTTTTAAGCAAGGCATGGGATGAACTAAACTTTCCAATTACCACACTTTAAATTTTAATAGGGCTTTTATAAGTACTCAACACTTAACACAGGCCTCTACAACAAAGTGACAGTTCAGCGCTTTTAATTTGAAAGGACGCCGATTTATTACACAATTTTATTACATTAGTTTCAGTAGGATGTAGCATTCACCCTAAATACCACAATTTAACCTTTGTACATTTTTAATTCTCTCCTGTTAGGGATGATAAAAATCATTTTTAAAAAAATCACAGAGAAACAAATATGGAAACATAGCTATTACCAGAAAATTTAAATATTTATGTAGAAATCAAAAATCAGTTATTTCAGTGCAGTGGTTGCCAGATTTTGGGTAAAGACCCAACAGTGGGTCTTTTGGTCACTGTAATAAACCATTACATACCCATGTATCTCAACAATGGTGGTTGAGTTTATCTTGTAAAGAGATAAAATGTTTTCATGAATTATAGCAATAGTGATCAAACATGCTTAGATGTCACACATACTATGGCACAATTGTATATTATGAATTTAAAACAATTTTTAACTTCCTGTTTTCATTTATTTCGGTTCTGATCTCCTTAGGGCCAGTTGGCTGTTCTGAAAGAGATTATAACCCCTGAATAAACCAAAATAACTCTTAGGAGCCCCCTGCGGATAGATATTATTTAGTGGAGTCACATACCCGCATTCTCAAATTGTAAACTAATACAAAAATTATTTTACACATAGTAACTGGGTATATTTTTTTAATATATTGTTTTCAAAAATAAATGGACAACTCATATTCAGCATGACATCACTCAAACGCTTCTTATAATTTCTGAGCAGATTTTTGCTTTTTTCCACTGGTGTATTTTGAACATTTATCTTTGGAGATGAGCTTCATGTCTTTGAGGTTGGAAGGCCTACTTGCCATCACCCTAATCTTTAGCTACCTCCACAGACACTAAGTTGGGACTCTGGCTAGGTCTCTTAAAAATGTTAAGAGTTCCAGTCAGAAGAAACATGTCAGGAAAATTAAAAGTTTCCTTTAAACCTAAATCTACCAGGTGTATGAATAATTTTGGGCCAAACCGTAAAATTTTTTTTTCTTCCTTACACTGCTAATGGAAGGAACCTGAGAGCAAAGCTAAACATTGTCGACTAACATAAAATTCAAGCCAATGTTGACAATGATCACTGAGTTTACTGTAGACCTATCTCTTATGTGTTAAGATATATTTTTTTTATTTTATAGTTGGGTAACTTTAGTGGAAAATGTCATTTTTATCTGTCTACAAAGATGTTTCTGATCTTAAAGCAGTACAAAAACTGGAATATAGTTTTTTTTTTCAACTTCCATTTTTAAAGACTTTAAAAATTTTAAAAACGTTCTTGGGAACAAATATAGATTTTGTTGAGTCTGCAGTACTGGTGCTGTGTTAGTGAATGTATTTTTAGGCTTCCTCTTTTTTTTCTCACTTCAAGTAATGATGCGGAAATTTAAAGTGCTAAAATAGATGCACAGAAAAAGAATAAAGGATTAAATGAGATGAAATTAATAATGTCTGACTGAAATGATGACATATAGTTTTTATAAATGTGTGTATATTCTGATAAACATCTGAGCTGTAGTTGTGCAATTTGTGTGAAATGTTTTTAGGAAAAAGGGTGCAGGTTTTAAAAATCGCCTCAGAAAACGAGGAAAAATTGAATAAATCATTCGTGGAGAGCATTCATCGTTTTGATGGGTAATAAAAAGGGAAAGATTTCCAATCATTCCTCTTAAATACCTAGCTTGAATGCGGCTGTCATTGTAAAATAGGGCTTTCAAATGCACAGGAATTAAATGATTAAATGAAGGTTTCCTTCCTCTGACCCTGATCTGATCCGGTTTGATTTACAATCATAGTTAAAATCACGAGTTTTTTTTTTTTTCCTCACATACTGCCCTTATCTTACGGGACATGGCAGGTAGTTATGGCCATTGTCCTGGCGTCGCCTGAACAGGTGAGTCTCAGGTAAGCCGTGACGTCATTCCGATACTTTTGACCTCCTTGGCAGTAAATCCATAAAGGTGTGTATCCTCACCGCTCAGTTGCAGTTATAGCCCCGGACCTCCGACTAAAGCCTGCTGGATACAAACACAGCAGCCGAACATGCGCCTCGAGGCCTGACTCCCCTGAGATCCAACCCGTCCTGTCGAGCGAGGTCTCCGGCATGTACCCCAACTCCCAGCCGGTGAGACACCCGGCTCAGACGCTGACCCTGAACGGTCAGTACCTTCCGCCTGCTTATGATTTTTCAGGCTACCACCACACCGTTTCGGGGGTCGCTGACCCGTCGACGACCACCTGGAACCCTGTTTACACCCCTCGGGAGGAGTACCCCTACAGCTTCCCCGGTTCGAGCCCCAGCGCGGGGCAGGTGAGCTACATCTCCCCGGAACTGAGCAACGTCCCCTCAGCCGCAGGAGGAGGGGGGTCCCTCACCCCGTACAGCTTCATCTCAGGGCAGGACCCCTTCAGCTCCAGGAGGAGACCACCTGAGCCCATCAGACAGCCATTTTCAGGTAGGGCTTTATTTATCGTTAATATGACTAAACAAAACAAAATATTTTAATTGTGTAGTATTTCTACATAAACACATTCTGAGAAGAAACACTTGTTCTCTTTCTGACACACTCAGACATAATCTGACGCAGTTTAAACTCACAGTTATCTTGCATCTTATCACATATCAAATACCTTAAATGTCAGCCTATTAGTCTAACAGGAAGAGCATCATCTCGATAAACTTTTCAGTCACTATATGCAGTGCAGCAACATAAGAAATAATAGTTTGGCAGAGGAGACAGGTAACTGCTTGGTTTTGTTTTTAGCAACGTTATGCACTGTGAGTTAAGTCAGTCTGCATTCATCACACTGTTCACCTCTCCCTTCTGACAGCACGCTTTGAGATGTCAGTGCAAAGCTAACAGCAAAAGCCATGAAGTCTGCACAGCTTTCACTCCCCACCCTCTCTGTCCACTGGGTGGGTCCAGTGCATTGAGAAATCACCCTGCAAGATGGCAGAGGAAGTCAAACTAGACTTCCACTGACAGCAAGCGTTCAGGCTATATCTTTATCTCCCTTTGTGGGTGTGTGCATGGATCTGCCTCGATCGATGGTGTCACATGCTCAAAATTTTCTAATCAATAACTCACTCAGTGAGTACGTGAACATTTGAATGAATGAATGGCTGCCTGTGAAAACACCAATCCAAACAGAAGTCACAGAGATAAGGAGAAGCAGCAAGGCGACGCATAGAGGAGTCTTTACATTAGTTAGTATTAGCATGATTAATAGAGCTGATGAGGATTTAAGTGGCGCCTGACCTGAAAGTTGGCTCCAGACATGTTTGACCATTTCTCCCACTTGTGTGACTCATTGACACGTTATTTCCTGTTGCATTACACATGTATGGTTAACACAGCTTCATAATCCTGCTAGGGACATTGTAGAAAAAAAGAACTTTTGTGAGACAACGGAAAACTTTTGCAAGTTCCTGCAAAGGTTTTCTGCAAGCCTCTAGATTGAGCCCATGAGGAAGAAGCTTCACTAGCAGCATGCAGTTTATACATTCATGACGAGAAATACATAATGTCTACCAACAGAAAACTGTCCGCTTCTTACAGACTCTTGTTTCAGTGATTGTTGTTCATTTGAGAAGCATGCAGCTCCCATGATGTTAATAAGTACTAAACAACATTATCTGGATGGTGTGCAGCTACACGCTTGCAGAAGACCTTTGCGAGCTCTTGCAAAATGTAAATCAGGATATTCCAAACGTAGAGTAGTGCTCAGTAAACAACAGTTTTTATTTTAATATATTTAATTGGCAAATGACTTAACATGACTTTTGAGCCCAGCATGGAATATCCCTCTAAACCTTTGCAGGATCTTGCAAAAAGTAGCTCTGAATCCCACAAAACTCTTTACAAAACTAACTTTTGAGAAGTCTCAACAACAACCAAAAAACACTTTTTTTTTTTTTTTTTTTTTTTTTTTTTTTTTTTTTTTTTTTTAACTTTAATGGCCCTTGAGGCTCAGCAAATACATTTAGGTATAAAAAATTTTTTCTAAATTTTTGTGCAATTCAGTTGGAAAGACTCGGACAAAGGACAAGTACAGGGTGGTGTACACTGACCACCAGCGGCTGGAGCTGGAGAAGGAGTTTCAGTGCACTCGCTACATCACCATGAGGAGGAAGTCTGACTTGTCAATGGCTCTAGGACTCTCCGAGAGGCAGGTGAGGAGAAGGAGGTGACATGACAGTTTAACAGTAGCAAAGCATGACTAAACATAAAGGAAAATCTAAGACCCACAGATTCTTTGGAACTTGGCCTACTTAAAGGCCTTTTTAGATAAAAAAAATTTTCCAGAGAACATTAATTAATTAAGACTGTATTCCTCACAGTAACCAGACTCAGAAACAGACCAGAGCTGCGTCATCTCAGGTTGTCTGTGTCAAATTGATTATATAAAAGTGGTAAATGTGGCTACAAAAACTGATCTACATATGTATGTAAAGACATTTGCAAATATGTGCAAAAATAAAAACCCAAATCGTCTGGCATTCATGCACATCATGAGGGATTTTGCACAGTTTTGAAGACAACAGTGATTCACAGCTGTATTCACAATTCTTCGAGCATGCTTTGTTGCATTTCATAAGATATTTTGCCAATACATGACAACATTATGTACGTTTTACAACAGCACGGCAGCAAAAACAAGAGTCCAGAGGTGACATTGCCCTGGGACGGTTTATTATGAAGAGAAAAATATTTCAAACAGGAACCCTAACAACTTATCTAACAACATCTTTACTCTAGCAAGAAAAGAAGAAACTATTGCACATTTCAACTGCAGCTGTTGGTTTTCACAAGTCTTAAATTCTTGCTGGGTGCGGTTAAACACAAACGCAACACAGTGGTAAGGATCTTGCCAGTCTTCAGGTTTTTGAAATGGGTAGCTGTCACTAACATTTACATGCAGAAGATAAAATAAAATTTTAAAATTCTCAGTTAGATAACTTGATATACTGTCAGCATGCCATTTTAATTTGGCTTACAGTGTGCAACTTTATTTTTGAATGGCTTGTATTTTTCTTTCTGTTGTGGTTAAATATGAAATTAGAACAAAAAACTTGCACATTAGTGTACAGATACTTTTTTAAAACTTTGTTTAGATGTCCAGTGCTTGAAAATCTCCATAAACTGTGAGTGTTTGTGGTCAAATGCATCAGTAGCAATAACAGTGCACAGCTCACTCTTTCTTTCTAATGCAGCTCATAATAATGTGTCTAGCTCATTTATTCAGCCAAACCCACAGTTTTGTGTAATACTGACAAAACCCGAAGTAATTCTTAGGAAAGTCGACATTACTAAACTTAGCCATAAGTCAACAGTTGGGATAAGCTGCTTTAACCACAGAATCCACGCTCCTTGAACTTCTCCATATTTTGTTACATTATGACAAATGTTAATGTATTTTAATGGGATTTAATGTGACAGACAAACAAAATGTACTGTATATTTCTAAAGTGGAAGGAAAATTATACAGTAAACGGTTTTCAGTTAAAAACAAATCGCAAAAGTGAATTCTACCCATCCATCCATCCATCCATCCATCCATCCATCCATCCATCCATCCATCGTTTACACTCACTTATCTAAAGGCTTAAGGCAATTTAGAGAGACCACTTAACCTAATGGTCATGTTTTTGGGCTGTGGGAGGAAGCTGGGGTACCTGGAAAGAACAACAGGGAGGACTTGCAAGCTTCATGCAGATTCGCTGCATGGAGTCCACTACCTTTTTGCTGCAAGAAGCATCAGTGGGGTACTGTGCACATCATGAAAACCCTAAATTAAAATCTAATTCCACCATGCCTTTAGCAGTTACTTCGTTAGAAAATGAAAGTCCACTTGTGTGTAATTTAGTCTCAATATGTATACATTTGTTCTTTAAAGGCCTCAGAGATTTGTTAGAAAATATTTGTGAACAACATCATGAAGACCAAGGAACACAGCTGGCAGATTAGAGATAATGTTGTGGAGAAGTTTAAAGAAAGGTAAGATTATAAAACTACTGAAAAGTTCAGATAAGACCAGACCCCATGCAGAATCCACAGCATGATGCTGCAGTTAGAGGTAATGGGAAAATAAATAGAGGGCAGTTGTGCAAGAAAATCTTGGAGGCTGTAAAACACTTGGGACTGGGATGGATTGTCACCTTCTACCAGGACAATGACCCTAAAAATACAGTCAGAGCTTCAATGGGATGGTTTAGATCAAAGCATACCCATGTGTTAGAATGACCTAGTCAAAGTTCACTCTTAAAACTAGCTAAGAATGTGTTGCAAGACTTAAAAGGATGTTCACAGATGCTCTGCATTTAATCTGACTAATCTTGAGTTATGTTTTAAGAAAAACGGGGTAAATGTTTCCATCTAAATGTGCCCCAGCTGGTAGAGACAAATGTAAAAAAAAACTCGCAACTGTCACACTTTTGTATCCTATTAAAAACCAGCCCCTTGTTCTATGCTTTGCTTTGTACAGAGGGTCTGGACCCTCAGCTATTGAGAAACGATTGCTTTCTGGAGGCATGGACTCAGTTGAAGTTTTACGTTTTACCCAGTTGCTGATGTTTGGCCATGATGTATAATGCGCCAGTTTGATGTGATGAACCTTACTGCTGTTAACAACCGTCCCCCACTGCAAAGAGAGAAGTACCAAGGCGAAAGAGATGGCTGTTAATGTTCATTAAATATTTGGAAGCATGGCCAACATGGACTGAATGGCTTCATTCACTGAAATGTGACAAGTTACATGATCACCTGTGGAAACCAACCACTGCTTTTGAGATGAATAAGCGATGCTACAAAAATAGCAAATGTGGGAATATAGTTGAAAGCAAAACAGGATGTGTTGTCATGGGGCATTTACTGCCTGCTACAAATGATATTTTTATAAACATCTAGTAAAGTTTTCTTCTGTTTGCATTTATCAGGTGAAGATCTGGTTTCAAAACAGACGTGCGAAAGAGAGAAAGATCAACAGGAAAAAGCTGCAACATTCCCAGCAGGCCTCCACAACAACTCCCACCCCACCTGTTCTCAGTGCACTTACTGAAACCCATGTTACCACCAGCCCCGGCACCAGCAGCAACATGCTGTCGGACATAAAAACAGAGGAGTACTAGCTGGATTTCTGATCTGAGACAGAGAGCGTATCTGAAATGTAAATAGTATTTTTGTTTTTGAGTTCAACACAGAATGATTAATCATTCACATCACTGATGCCCCAAATCTATTTTTTTACAATGTGAAGCTACACCTGTTGCACCAATCAAATCTACACCCTACCTTAAAAATCATTCACATTTTGTACTAGTACGAACTATTATCAGATCAACACAACATCTATTGTCATTTTCAAGGTCTATAGTGCTGTGAAAAAGTATTTGCACCCTTACAGCTTTCTCCTGGATTTCAATTTGCTCTTCTCACATTTATATGTTTCAGATCATCAAACAAATTAATTTCAGACAAAGATGACCTGAGTTAGTATAAAAATGTATTTCTACAGTTTTTAAATTATGATTTCATTTCTAAAGGGAAAAAGCTATGCAAACCAACACATCCCTATGTGAAAAAAACTGTTATTAACCAGACTTTTTTGGTTCACTTTCACAGGTCTGATTACTGCCAGACCTGTAGAAAAAAGAAATTACTTAAATAGAACCTATCTCACATAATGAAGAAGGCTAAAAGATCTTAAATGTCAGCACAACATAACCCAATCTGGCTTAACTCTAAGGAGATTTAAAACAGCGGAGAAACAAAGTAATTGACATTCTTCATATTTGAAAAGGCTAAAGTTCCCAAAGCTTCATTTTTGAAGTTTTGGGACTCCAGCAAACCACAGTGAGTGCCTACAAAAGTTCCTCCAAGAGTGCATCAATGACTCATCCAGGAGGTCACAAGAAACCTTGAACAACATCGTAAGCACTGCAGGCCTAACGGCATTAGTTGGGGTTAGAGTTCATGATTCAGCAATAATAAAAAGTGTCTGTCGAGAAACTGTATTAATTGGAGAGTTCTGAAACAACAACTAACAACTGCTGAACTAAGAGTACAAAAAGGCTAATCTGATTTTTGCCAAAAAAAAACATCTCAATCATTCCCAGAAATGAAGGAAAATATTCTGTTTACATGACAAAGCAAAAGTGAAACTTTTTGAAAATGAATGCCCCATTACACTTGGCACAAAACCCACACACCATTTAAGAAAAGATTATAATACCAGGAGTGGTAGTGTAATGGTCTGGGGTTGCACTGCGACTTCAGGATCTTGAGGACTTGCTTTAATTGACTGAACTATGAATTCTGATCTCTCTACCAAAAATCCTGAACTACTGCTGAAAAATGTCCAGCCTTTAGTTTGGGGTCAAATGCAATTGGGTTCTATGGTGCCACAATAATCTGAACACCTGCAAGTTCACCTTTGTATGACTCAAAAAAAAATCTTAATGAAATTAAGCTTTGGAGTGGTGTAGTCAAAGTCTGGACTTAAATCCAAATGATACGGTGTGGCATGACCTTAAACAGACCGGTCATGGTTGAAAACCTTCCAGTGTGGCTAAAATTAAACATTTCTGCACTAAAAAGTGGGCCAAAATTCATCCAGTGATGAATTTTAGCCCACTTATCACAAGTCTTGCCACTTATCGTAAGCACATGGTAGCAGTTTTTGCTGCCAAGTAACTGGGTTTAGGGTCAGATGGTTTGAAAAGTTGTTTTTTTTACTCAATACACATATTAATAATTTGAATATATCAGCTTATCTTTGTTTGATGATCTAAAACATTTAAGTATAACAAGAAAGAAAAAATAGTGCAAATTTGTACTATCAATTACATCTTCCCAGCACTGTATGTGCTTCTGAGTCAAAAAAAAAAAAAAATAAAACATTTCATAATTTTTTTTTAAAGGAACAAAAACAGTGATTGTTGGTTTAAGCTTGGTCTAATGTTAAATGTATGCTGCATTAAAAAGTGACTTGTTTTTTACCCAACTTATGGAAACTGCTTACTGCTTATAAGTGTCACCAATGGAACTGAAGTACAAAAAATAACTTCAATTTGAAATTTTAGAGAAGTGATGCTTTATCAGTTTATCGGAAACTGAAAGAGCAGAGCAGAATGTATCTGAAGAAAGAAGGAAGAAAAAAGAAGTTAAAGTATGAAGCTATGAACAAACATTTTCAGTTGTGTACAAAGATTGAAGCATAAGGGATGAAATGAATGCATAAAATGTTAACTTGAGGTACAGAAGGGATGAATTAATCTAAAAACTGTTGCATTTAATAAGTCATTTTAATTCAGACTTTTTAGTTAACACAGCGAGTGGTTTAAGGAAGTGAAGGCAACTTGTGAAAAATTAGCCCATGGAATGAGAAGTTCAGATGACAGAGTTCAGCCACATCCTGACAGATAGAAACAAGATTGCACAATCACGTAATGTGATGTAGAGTCCTTGTGGCTCTAAACACAGACCTTCAGTGTTGCCACGAACCTGAATCAATAAGAAGAAATAATGTCCTTTAAGCCTCAAAGTGAACATAAAACATTAAAGTATTCATGCATGAAAAAAATGACAGATTTTGAGTTGTGTATATTGTAAAGAGGAAGAGCATGTGTTTAGGTGAGCTATGCACGCACCACAGTCATGCTACATTTATGGAAAATGTTTTTTTTACAAAATAAACCACAGAACCACTTGCAAATTATATCATCATGCATATGATGGGCCCATTATGCCATTTGAGATTACTAACCTCAAAAGTGTTTCATTTTAGACAAGAGCAGGCTGATATGGTTTATAAGAAGTAAGTTATTATACCTTAACAAAAAGCAACACAGATGTCAACTTTGACTATGGCTCATTTTCATGTAACTTTTCCAGAAAATAAATTTCGAGACCTGTACAAAAAATGTACCAACAGCACAATGCAGCATCAAGTCTAACACAAAGCTTAGTGTGAACTTATACTGGCATCATTATATAAATTTATCACCAAACTGAAACATGAAGTTAATCAGATGACATCTTGTTAACTTTTTTTTTTCTTTGGTCAGTTTCTGGACTAACTTTATCTTCAAATGAAAAACTGACTTGCTTGAGCCACAAAAATTGGCACTGGACTTTGTTTTATAGTGGGGTAACTTTGGCATGGCACGGCAAGATCACATGAGAGTGCCATGACGATCATAATCTCTTGACATTTATGGGAAATAAATGTTTAATTGTTACTGTTTGAAAATGTATCATTTTGCGGTTCTCAAAGACCCACACTAACTGGTTCCTGTGTTTTAAGTGGACAGAGGAGAACTGACTGTTTGAGCAGCATGAAGGGATCTTAGATGGTAGTTTAAGGAGAACACAACTGGCTTCAATCATAAACCTGCTTTATGGCCCTGTAAGTCATCTGAATGATTGTTAACCTTTAACCTCAAACCATAAAACTTTACATGTCCTGTCGCTGATTAAACAGACAGAAAGTGAAAGCCAAACTTCTCATGTAAAATTTGACTACAAGATCAAAGTATCACTAAAATTCAACAATTGCAGAACAATTTTTTTTTACATTGTATTGTTTTATGTTTTTTAAAAATATTGCAAGATGTAATAAAGGCACAATGTTATAAGTGCATTCATTAGTATCATTAATAATTGTTTGAGAAAACAATATTTTCATCAACCAAAAGCTTAGAAATGCAAAGAAGATCAGTTTTGCATTGAATATGGCGGAGTTCAGGGCTGTTGCTAGGAGAAAGTAATATTAGCTTGTTCATAGAGTTGCTAAAAATGGTATTAAGAGATTAATATTGTGTGTTATCAAATGTTATTGAGTATATTTTCTTTACTTCAAGGACTCAAAATTGAAATTCATGAACTTGCAGTTTGCCCTTATAAGTCAATACAATAATTTTTATATATGTTTTTAACAGTTTGCACATCTATAGGTGGAAAGTTTTGTTAATTGTTTGGAATTAAAGCTCAAGTTCAGTCAGACAACTAGAGAGACAACTTCTGTGAACATAACCGTTTAAGTTTTGCCACAGATCCTTAGTTGGATTTAGGTCTAGACTTTGACTGGGCCATTCTAACACATGACTGTGCCTTAATCTAAACCCTTCAAGTTATGACAGGATGTTTATGGTTGTCTTCTTGCGAGAAGATAAACCTTCACCCCATTTTCAAGTCTTTTCCAGCTTCTAACAGATTTTCTTCATGTATTACCCAGTATTTAGCTCCATCCATCTTCCTGTGATCTACGACCAGCTTCCCTGCCTCTGCTGAAGAAACACATTCCTACATCATGATGCTCCCACCAGCATGTTTCATACTGTGCACTTGCTCAGTGTGATGTTAGCATGGTGTTAGTTTTTCATCAACAGTCTTTTGGGTGTAGACCAGCTGAATTTTGATCTCACTGGACCAGACCACCTTCTTTCACATTTTCCCTGTGTCCTCTACATGGATTGTGGCAAACTGCAGTCAGTACATTTTTATGAATTTTCTTCTACAATAGCATTCTTCTTGCCACTTAAGGACAAATTTATGTAGCACACAACTAATGAATGTGCTCTCAGCTGTTTCTCCCACCTGAGCTGTGGATGTCTAGCTCCTCTAGAGTTACGATGCACCTCTTGGTAACTTTTCTGATTAATTCTCCTCTTGCGCCTCAGTTTAGGTGGATGGCCATATCTTGGTAGGTTTGCCCTTGTGCCACAGTCTTTCTATTTTCAGATGAAATATTGAACAGAGCTTGGGGACAAGTTCATAACTTGGGATATTGTTTTACAATCTTTCCCTGCCTTAAACTTCTCCACAAACCTCCCCCTGACTTGGATGCCATATTCCTTGGTGTTCATTATGCTCTTTTTTCATTAATGTTCTGCAACAAACCTGAGGTTCCAGTTTCAGTCCAAACAGAACAACTGTGGATTTCTTCAAGCTTGACTCACTTTTGTTCAAAATAGTTTCCTATGTACTCCACATTATCTATATTTGTAAAGTTATGTTCTTTCTGCAAATTTAAAATCTTTGACTTAAGGTCACCAAGGTTTTGATACTAGATTTGTTTTAACATATAAAAACCCCACAATTAGATCTATATTTGGATGCCGACAAGTTTTTTTTTTAGCTGTTTACTGGGAATAAATTCCAGTTGTACTTATACAACAGACATGGACATAATGTGCAGACTCACAGCTTTCCTTTGAGGGCTGCTAAGCCCTTTGTCACATTCAAATTGGACAAAGCATTTAGGAGATTCAGTTCATCAACAAGTGTCCCCCTTTTTAAAGCGACCAAAAGTAACAGGATATTTGACTCAAAGACTATTTAATGAGCAGGTTTGGGCAATTCCTTTGTTATTTTATCATTAATTAAACAGAGGAAGGGCCTGGAGTTGATGTGAGGTGTGGTGCTAGCATTTGGGTGATTTTGTTGTACACTGACAAGATGCAGTCAATGTAGCTCTCCTTGCAGGTGAAACAAGTCATTCCTGAGCTGAAAAAAGAAAAGAAAGTGTGGAACAGCTCATGACCCAAAGCATACCACAGCATCTGTAAAACACAGCAGTGGCAGTGTGATAGCTTGGGCATGCATTCCTGCCAGTGGTACTGGGGCAATAGTGTTTATTGATGACGTGAGCCAGGAAGGACACAGCTGAATAAATTCTGAGGAGTTCAGAGACATTCTGTGTGCTTGAATCCAGATGGACAGTGATCCAAAACATACAGCCAAAGCAACCCAGAAGTTCATTAAGACAAATAAGTGGAATGAATGACCAAGTCAGTCACCTGATCTTAACCCAGTTGAGCATTCATTTCACTTGTTAAAGACTAAAGTTGTGACAAAAAATACCCACAAAGAAAGAGCAACTGAAAGGCGCTGAAGTAAAAGCCTGTAAGAGCATTAAACGGAGGAACTTTGTCTGAAGATGCCTGTGAGATCAGCACTTCAGGCTGTCATTGCCAGCACAGGATTGTCAACCAAGTATTAGAAAGAAACATTTTATTTTCAGTTATTTCATTTGCTAAATTACGTTTGAGCCCCTGAAATGAACTGATTGTGTAAAAAATGCACTTCAGTTGCATCTGAATTGTTTTATTTAAAATTCTTTGTGATAATTTACATAACAAAAAAAAATGTCTCTCCAAATATTTATAGACCTGACTGTAAATGCTGTTTCACTTGAACTGTGATCTTTATATTTCTGTTCTCACAGGGACATGGTAAACTGGAAACCACACAGAGTCACATGACTAAATATAGAAAAGATAACCTGAGGGTGTTGAAACGCAAACACAACCTTTCCTCTGTTATCTGACGAGCTTTCAGATGTTGTTTCCTGTTAAATTAAATGTGCTGAATATTAAAAGAACACTACATTTTCAGTTCTTCTTTTATGTGTGTCGGTGTGTGTGTGTGTTTGTGATGGAAACCTGCTTTGCTTAAGACTATTTTCCTCTGCATTTATCTCACTGGATGGAAATTACAACTAAATGGGAAAAAGTACGGTAGTCTCATTTCTGTAGTTTAAAATAAATCGATAAGTTAAAATAGATTATATTGGTTTGTTATACATGGCGACATCGTTGTAATGTAATTCTTTGCTTGCTTAAGAGGGACATTGTGCATTAATGAACATTTTGAACAACCCAATGCAACCAATTACAGATAAAGCTGATTTCCATTGTTTGTCCCCCCTGGAGGATGGTACCGGTTGAAAACCATTAAGTCCATACTAGAATGTGAAGTATAATTGTTTTAGAGATAATTTAGAATATTTGTGTGATCTTGTTTTGGTTACTATAAACCTCTCAAGAGATAAAGTATTTATCTCGTTTCTCTATCTACTCACGGGGATAATATCACTGACACTGACATCAAGTCCCAAACAAGCTGCAAATGCACAACTGATTTGAGCTGAGGTTAATTTATATCAATTATTATAAAATAATGAATTAATAATTTATAAATATGACACTCATCATTAATTTATCCAGAAGTCTTTTTTTAATTCAAGTGAAAGTCAACAAATAATTGCACATACATACAGACTGTATCACTTCAGCATTTTAGTATTTGGTGAAGGTATACACTCAACTCATTAAATTGGTATTTATCAAATATATCATTTTAATTTTTTGCAGTATTATAGCTTTTCAGGTACAATAATAAATTTAGGAAATGTTCTTTTAAATAAAAGACAACTGAAAAAATATTTTCAAGTGTTTTCACAAGGTGTAGCTCACCAAACTGACTCTACGTTATCCAGAAGCAGGCATCACTTTTAATAATAAGTTAAAACTGCAGTAACAGATGGACATTTGAAAAAGAAGCAGCACAATAAGCTTTAGCTGTAAAAGCTAAGCTGTAATATTTTTAAGGTTTTTAAGGTTTAAGGTCTTTTGTGGCACTACTGTCCTTTATTCAACAGTATAATATACAGGAAGAGGGGACATAGTGAACAATCAGTAAATGGCCCAAGCCACAACCTGAAGCCAGGACAGCTGCATTAACCTCCATACATGGGCACATGACTTCCATTTTTAACAGGAAATCACAGTGAATAAAAGCCTTTTTCACTCTTTCCATCACCTCTTCCTCAGTCAGCCTTTCATAGTGAGGTCTTTCTAACTGTGTAAAAATAGGCCTGTTAGATATTGCAAATCACCTGCCTTTGCGAACTTGTGCATACACGGTATCATCCACTGTTGGGTTAGACTGGGCTGGTCTTGGTTTCTTTGAAAACTTGACCTGGCCATACTCCACGTCAGCCTCAGCATTTTTCTCCACTTTTCTCCCCTGCTTTTTCACAATCCTGACATCAGCATAGGTCATTTCCTGGCCATCCTCTTCTTCCACTGCAGAGGAGCAGACAGGACAGGCAAAATGTAAGCCTCCTGACTCTATAAGGTGTCACTTTGAATTAGTAATCAAGGAGAAAGCTGTTTGTTTTACCTTTTGTGTTTTTCTTTTTCTTGTGAGCATAGATGACTGCTATGCCAGCTACTAAGACAATGACCAATGCAGCGAGTACACCAGCCACTACTATCAACGGCTCTGTTTGAAAACATAGAAACATAAGACAAACATGGATCTTTAAGGCCAGCATCGCTGTGTGGGCTTTATAAAGACTGGAAAGGATGGGAAAAGGGATTGATTATATTAAAACCATCACAGCAGAGTTTAATTTTAACTTACTAAGGAACCAAAGTTGATTATTGTTGTCAGGACTGCTAGTAGAAGTATTTGTCTGTGTCTTCTTACCCACACTAGTATTTGGAACTGTTGGAGGGACTGTGACTGTTGTTGGTTCAACACACAGGGTATTATTTTCTTTATGAACCCACTTAGCTATTTCTGTCCCATTGGAAGTGCAGTTAATGAATATAAAGCCTAGAAGCAAACAAAATTATAAATCATGTTGGGATCATAATCAACAACTAATCATTTATCTTTTTCTCACTCACCACAGCCAATTAAATTCATCCCTTTGGAGGAATTACTGACTTGATTCCTGACTGAGCAGACCAGATGTCCTGGGATATTCTGTCTCAGAACGATGATGTTTGTCTCATCATTTCTAGAGAAGAGCTCAGAGTCTGTCAGTGTGTGTCCATCCAGACTCCAGGTATAGTGAGGACTGTCTGCTTCAGAGAGACAGGACACCTTCATCTGTCCCTGGGACAAACACTCATGGACCAGCTGGACAGAGGACACAGGAGCTGAGAGAGAAACACATACATATTAATTACAGAAAATGACTCTTTTATTGGGAAACTGAAAAGGTACAGAATACAAGCTGAAGTCTGTTGTAAGATGTTTTGATGTAACTTAAGTACAATGTGTATCTAAACCACTTAAAGTAGCGAAAACAAAAAGTAAAAGAGCAGAAAATGGAAAACAGCAGAAAAGACCTGGTGGATTACCTTGAACAATGAGTTGCAGAGTTCTCTGTTCTTTGCTCGCTCCATTTTTATCAAATATTTCAAGTTCATATTCTCCACTGTCAGTCCTCTTCAGGTCATTGATCTGAACTGTTCCATTACTGGGAGAAAAGAGAAATCTGCTCTTATCTGTTGTAGATACAATGCTGTTGTTTCTCCAGCTGAGTATCACTGAGTTGTTCTTTGTCCAATGGATTTTGAATATTTCTGATACGTTGTCCACCAGCTGAAGATCTACTGCTCCTCCCAAAGCTCCATAACACTGAGTTCCATTCTGTCTGCCATCACAGGAACGTTCAGCACCTTAAAGGAATAATAATAATAATAATAATAATAATAATAATAATAATAATAATAAACACAAATTAAATGTGTTTTATTAAATATTCATTAAATATTTGCCATATTTAATCTTTTTTTAAAAAAGAAAGAGTTCCTGGCCACTGACACATTTCTAATATGAGGCACTGTGTATTTGTCACACCTTTCTGACTTTAACCATTTGGTGACAAACAGCTGAGCATGAAACTGAGTTATGATGGGAAACATGTTCAGAACGTAAATCAACAACATCTTCCCTTCAAACGGAGGACAAGCGATCAATAGCATTTTAAAGCAATGCCTTTAAAACTCCAAACATTAATGAGAAACTTAATGATTGCATGATTTTATTCCGCTACTTCAGATTCAGGAATCTGTTTCTCTTCCCCCAGATTCACATTATTTTCACAAACTAGAACAAAGCAAACAAACTCTTCAGCTCATTTCTCCTTCATGGCAAATGATAAATATACCTATTTCTTAAATTCTAACACAGTTTTAATTCAAGTAAATAATTGATCTTTTTTAAGGATCATCAAATTATGTGGTTGTGGCTCAACATTTCTGTCAAACTTTATTTGTTGCAAAGAACCATAAATTAGATTGTTATGAACAAAACGAACAAAGTATTTCAGTTTTAACTGATTTTGTTTCAAACAAAAACTAATGAGATAATTGTTCAAAAATTAAAAGAATCTAATGAACTAAAATGAACTAAAAGAGCAACTCGGTTTACCATCTGAACGCAAGAACCTCACTCGAATAAATATTAGTTGTCATGTTTGGTTGGTTTGTCTTTCACATTAAATATTTTGACTTAAAGCTGTGTGAAATTAAAGGTGACATAATAACTAATAAACAGTAAAAAAGTCCTTTGTGCTGTAAAATAATCATAACATTTTTTAACTTTTATTAACCAATTTACATTCTGGTATAGGGATATACTAAAATGAGCCTGAGATGAACAACTTCCAGAGATTTCAATCATCTTTCATAAGTTTGAAACATTCCTGTTTTATTTTTAAAAGATTCTTCCCAGTAATTTAGTTCACAGACAATACTGTCTTACAGATATATATATATATATATATATATATATATATATATATATATATATATATATATATATATATATATATTATGAATGACTATGGTGCTCCATGAAAAACTTGAAAAACCTCACCATGAGAGACTCGGAGCAACATCAGCAGGACTCCAACAACGGCTTTCATCTCTGCTCACGGATTCACTCAGCTCTTGTCAGATTTTGGTGAATGTAACTGTTTATTTTTTTTCTCTGAACAACTTGCAGTGTGTCCTGTTCGTGATCAGCCACACCAGAGAAGTTGACAACTTTGATCATTTAAAACGAGTGTCGTGTTCATGTTTTTGCCCTCTCTGAGAAGAAGAAAGGAAGTGATATGAGTCTTACTTCCCCTTTTAACCAACAGCAAGAGAGTCTTTGCTTGTGTGTTGGACAAAGAGGAAGATATGGAAACATTGCTCAAACAGCTTTTGAGGTTAATGTTTAAAACAGGTTTTCATAATAAACGGGTGATAATTATCAAAACCATAAAAAATATGAACATGAATGTCCATTGGAAAAGAAATATTCTTAATATAAATATATTTAAAGCACACATCATAGTATAAAACAGATGTCAGTCATTTCAACAAGTTCTCTTGAACAAAAAGATTACATTTAAATACAATCAGAATCAGATTTTATTTTTTTTTTTTTTTTTTTTTGTACAAAAGATGATTTATAAATATTCTACTTTGAAAGTAGACAACTGTGAGGTATAGTGCCAAAGACAAGACAGGTGATAAGTAGAAAGCAACAACAGACGGTTCAAGTTTCTTCTTGGTAGATTTTACTTTCTGACATCGTCATTTTCTGCCATCTTAAACTTTGAGTTGCCAAAATCTTATTGGTTTTATACAGAACTGAAACACACCTGAACCTCATTAGTCTCGATCAGAAAATAGATAAAACCAAACAACAAAATCTAAAGACAGAAACAGGAATAAGAATATGAATAAAATAAACAAACTTGTCTGCACATCAAAATGGTCGGCAGAAATAAAACACTCCATATAGCCCAACTCAAAAGGTTACTTTAAAGAGAATAAACACTACTATACAAAAAAGAAAACCCTTCATTTGGTTGCACACAGTGATGCATCAATGACATCATAAACAGGAAGTGCTGGGCTGGTCTCTCCCATACACCTGTTCAGGATGCAGGATCTGAACAAATGGAAAGATAATGGTGAGTATAAACAAAGACACGTTAACAAAAGTAATTTACCAGAAATTTACCTTTTAGCTGAAGAAAACTTCCAATTACCTGATGGTTCAGTAGTGTTAGCTTTAAAAACACATGCATGGATGTGAACTGCAACATGTTGCTAACACTAACAAACACATATGTATGTGAAGCAAAGTTACAACAGCAATGTTTAAACTAAAGAATAATGGTTAAGCTATAAAAAAAGATGGAATAAATTAGGAATATGTTTAAGGGACTGATAGTAAATAAATACAATCTTAACCATTTTGTCAAAACAACTGTTAAAGGTTTTCAATTTCATACCTGGAAATGTTGAAACTCTACTGTATAAAATTGTAACCATTTAAAAAGTATTTGAATAAATTTGTATTAGTTTAAACTCCTATGTTTAGTTTCTGTTTTGTTCAAATAATGATACATATAAACTTCCCTTCAGTCCTCACGAACTGAACCGATAGTGTCTGTATTCACTCATTAATTGGGATTTCTTAGTTGTTTTCATAAACAATAATTACCAGTTGGATGTGCATTATCAGTGTTGATGGTGTCAAGAAACATTTTAACATTTATAACAAGTTTAAGTGTCAAACTAAATCTGAAGAAACATTGAGAAGAAGTTACATTTTTTAACCAGTAGGGGGAAAGCGCTCACTGATACTGATGGGATGTCAGTATTCATCCCACTGAATACAGAAAAACTGAATTTATCAACAAAAAGGAGCAAATGCATAAAAATTCCCTCAACATGTTTTATTGATGCTATAGTGAATGAAAAAGCATAGTCCATAAGCAGCAAAAGTTCTCCTTTCAACCCTGAAAACAGAGCTCTTTGTTTTTTGTAAGCCCACAGAGCCTTCAGTGTGCTCTTTCTTTTTCTTCCAAGAGAAATGGAGGGAAATGCCAAATAATATAAGAACTGCACTGACGAGGTGCAAAGCTCGAATGAGCAATGAAGAGAAACCTGTTCAAAGATAGAAAGAATATCCAGTTAGAGCACTGCTTTTACTTTATTTTGTGAGTTTTCATTCATTGAACAACTTCTGTTGGCCGTCAGTTTGCTGCCTCCTTAATCAGAGAGACTTTATTTAGATCTGTCTCCTTATTGGCTGAATTGTGTGGTAAATGCAAATGAGAATAATGATAATTACTTATTACCATTTTGCTGCTCGATATATTAAAAAGTATCTATGGTTATTTTGTGACCTAACAAATCAATAAGCTCACTTTTTATTTACTTGCTTTCAGGGAAAATTCTCTTTCGATGGAGCTGAAATTTTCCCAAACATCTTTAAAACAGCATGAAATAAAGTGAAAAAAGTCATTTTAATTATGTCTGTTATATACATGAATCAAGCTGTGAGTTCCTGTTCTTATTCATGATTGTTTTCAGTTTATTTTATTTCCTAAAACTGATTTTAATTAAATAGGAAATGTAATAAAAAACTAGACTGGATGTCACTTCTTTGAAGAATCCTTAGTGTTACAAAAGCCCCACAATATGTCTGAAAAGCAAATAAAACTAGTGAAACATTGTTGACACATTTTAGGCTCCTCTTGTTATTTAAAAAAAGGGTTTAAAAAAGCTACAGCGCATTTCCTGTGACAAAGCTGCTTTAGCTCTCTAAAGGGAGTGTCAAAGGTTGTTTAAGTCTAAAAAAAAAACTAGAGTCCTGTAACATGTGATTCATTTATTGAATAAACATTTATAAAGTCCCACTTGGAGACAGTTGAAATTTCACCATGAGAGTCTAAGCTACATCAAAAATCAAAAACATTTTCCATGTATGCTTAGCGTTGAGCTTCTGTTCATTTGTTCAGCTGGTTTCAGATGTTCTGGGAACTTGTCTTCGTTACAAACATCTAGAGCTGTAAGATGCTTTTTAGACAGGGCCAAGTGTTTGCACTTTATAAGTTGTTTCAAAAAATCTGTAAGATCATATCAAATGAAAAAAAAAATAAATAAATAAAAAAAATAAAATAAAATAAAAAAATAAAATAAATGTTTCCACTGTTGTCTTAATCTTTGTGGTGGTTTGCTTAGCCCTGTTTCTCTGAAGCTGCAATGTTCGTTTATTAAAATTTAGCCGGGACCTTTCTTTGTAGAGTTTGTATTTTACTCCGCTGGTTTTATATGAATACTTTAATTAAGTTCAGTGGTTCCAACACGTGACCCATCCTTAGTCATCTTTAGAAGGCAGTTCTAAGGCTGCCTTCTAAGGATGGCATGAATACAGTGTATTCATGCACACGTGTGGAAAAATATTTTCCCCCTTCCTGATTTCCTATTTTTTGCTTGCTTCAGTATTTCAGAACATCTTACCAATTTAAGTATTCGTCAAAGACAACACAAGTAAACACAAAATTCAGTTTTTAAATGTTGTTCAGAGTTGACTGTCTATAGTCACACCCAGGCATGATTACTGCCATGCCTGTTCTCAGTCAAGACATCACTTAAATACAACCTGCCTGACAAAGTGAAGTGCACCAAAAGATCCTCAAAAACTCAATGACATGCAGAGATCCAAAGGAATTCAGAAACAAATGAGAAAGAAAGTAATTTCGATTTTTCAGTCTGGAAAGGGTTACAAAGCCATTTCTAAAGCTTTGGGACTCCAGCGAACCACAGTGGGAGCCATTATCCACAAACGGTGAAAACATGGAACAGTGGTGAAGTTTCCCAGGAGCGGCCGGACGACCAAATTACCCTTAGAGCGCAGCGACGACTCCTCCAAGAGCTCATAAAAGACCTCAGAGCAACAGCCGAAGGACTGCAGGCCTCACTTGCCTCAGCTAAGGTCAGAGGTCATGCCTTCGCCACAAGAAAAAGACTGGGTAAAATGGCCTGCATGGCAGAGTTCTAAGACAAAAACCCTGCCGAGCATTAAGACTCTTCTCAGTTTTTCCAGAACACATCTTGATGATCCCCAAGACTTTTGGGAAAATATTGTGTGGACTGGCAAGACAAAAGTTGGTCTCTTTGGAAGGTGTGTGTCCCATTACATCTGGCGTAAAAGTAAGACTGCATTTCAAATAAAGAACGGCATATCGACAATAAACAGTGGTGGTAGTATGATGGTCTGGGGGTGTTTTGCTGCTTCAGGACCTGGAAGACTTGCTTTGAGAAATGGAACCATGAATACCGCGTCAACTTAAAAAAAAAAAAAAAAACAAAAAAAAAAAAAAAACACCTTAACGGAGAATATGCAGTGATCTGTCCTTGACGTCAAGCTGAAACAAAGTCCTGCAGCAGAACAATGATCCAAAACACCAGCAAACCCTCCTCTGAATGGCTGGGGGAAAAAAAAAAAAAAAAAAAAAAAAAAAAAGTGTAGCGTTTAGAGTGGCCTAGTCAAAGTCCTAACCTGAATCCTATTGAGATGCTGCAGCATGACCTTAAAGAGGCCATTCTTGCTCAAAAATCCTCCATTTGTTGCTGAATTACAACAAATCTGCAAAGATGAGTCGGTCAAAATTCCTCCACAGCTGTTATCACAGACGCTTGATTGCAGTTGTTGCTGCTAAGGGTGGCAAACACTTTCTCACAGGGCCATGTTGGTTTGGATTTTTTTTTAATTTATTTTAATAAACACCATTTTAAAACTGCGTTTTGTGTTTACCTGTCTTGTCTGTGACTAATTTAATTTGGTTTGATGTTCTGAAACTTCTTTAAAAGAAAATACATAAATAAAAAAAATAAAGGAAATTGGGTAAAAACAAAATTCACATCACTGTATTTCATATGAAACTCATGGCACATCTTAGTGTTAGTTGATCTCTGAACATTTATTGAAAGGACAAAACTATTAACTGGAAAATGCATGAACAGAACAAACCGCTCTGACAAAGTTTATAATATAACTCAAGAAAGCAATTAAATTAAAACTTCTACTTTATCATAGAAACCTAACACTTTGTAATGTTTTACAATGAAATACTTTAGAAAAATGGCAGCAAATCTCAGAACTGTTCACATGTTTATATTTCATCTGCTTAATATTTATAATCATGATGGTGTTCATCTAACATTCACAACTCAGTTGAACCATCAAAACAGTTCTCTGGATTCTCCATTGCTGGTGAGTTGGCAGAAGGTTCAGCTTTTTCATATTTCTTTTGCTTCCAAGCAAAGTAGAGACAAAGGCCAATTAAAGGAAGAGCCACAGCAACAGCACGCAATCCCAAAGTGAGCAAAGAGGACGAATCTGGTTAGAGACAGAAAAAAAAAAAAAAAAAAAAAAAAAAAAAAAAAAAAAAAAAAAAAAAAAAAACCCCCCCCCCCCCCCCCCCCCCCTTCATTAGTTTAGTTAAAACTGATAAGTTTTCACCTAGTTTGTTAGATTATACAGTGCTGGCAGAAGTATTCATACCCCTTGAACTTTTCCATATTTTGTCACATTACAACCACAAGCATAAGTCTTTTCCATCAGAATTTAACGTGAAAGACCAACACAAAGTGGTATACAGTTGTGAAGTTGAAAGAAAATCATACATGATTCAAAACATTTTTTTTACAAATAATCTGAAAAGTGTGACGTGCAAAAGTATTCAGCCCCTCTGAGTCAATACTTTCTGGAACCACCTGTTGCTGCAGTTCCAGCTGCAAGTCTTTTAGGGTCTGGCTCTACCAGCTTTGCACATCTAGTGACTGGAATTTTTGCCCATTCTTTGCAAAACAGATCAAACTCAGTCAGATTAGATTTAGAGCGTTTATGAACAGCAGTTTTCAGATCTTGCCACAGATTCTCGATTGATTCTCCACCACAAACAGTGTTTTGCATTTTGACCAAAAAGTTCAACTTTGGTCTCGTCTGACCGAAGTACCTTCTTCCACATGTTTGTTGTGTCCCCAACATGGCTTCTGGCAAACTGCAAACAGGACTTCTGGGTTTCTTTTACCAATGGCTTTCTTCTGGCTACTCTTCCATAAAGACCACATTTGTGAAGTACACAACTGATAGTTGTCCTGTGGACAGATTCCCCCACCTGAGCTGTGGATCTCTGCATTTCGTCCAGAGTCACCCTGGGCCTCTTGGCTGCATCTCTGATCGGTTCTCTCCTTGTTGGGCCTGGAAGTTTAGGTGGACGGCCTTGTCTTGGTAGGTTTACAGTTGTGCTAGACTCTTTCCATTTCTGGATGATGGATTGAACAGAGAGATGTTCAAAGCTTGGGAAATCTTTTTATAGCCTAAACCTGTTTTAAACTTCTCCACAACTTTCTCCCTGGCCTGTTTGGTGTGTTCCTTGGACTTCATGATGCTGTTTGCTCCCAAATATTCTCTTCACTAACCTCTGAGGCGTCACAGAGCAGCTGCATTTGTACTGAGATTAGATTCCACACAGGTGGACTCTATTTAGTCATTAGCAGTCATCAGGCAACTTCTGAAGCCAACTGGTTTAAATCAGAGAAAAGGGAGCCAAATATTTTTGCACACAGCACTTTTCAGATTTTTTTTTTTTTTTGTAAAAATTGTTTTAAGTAATTTTAACTTACTAAAGTACCAAAGTTGATTATTGTTGTCAGGACTGCTAGTAGAGGTATTTGTCTGTGTCTTCTTACCCACACTAGTATTTGGAACTGTTGGAGGGACTGTGACTGTTGTTGGTTCAACACACAGGGTATTATTTTCTTTATGAACCCACTTAGCTATTTCTGTCCCATTGGAAGTGCAGTTAATGAATATAAAGCCTAGAAGCAAACAAAATTATAAATCATGTTGGGATCATAATCAACAACTAATCATTTATCTTTTTCTCACTCACCACAGCCAGTTAAATTCATCCCTTTGGAGGAATTACTGACTTGATTCCTGACTGAGCAGACCAGATGTCCTGGGATATTCTGTCTCAGAACGATGATGTTTGTCTCATCATTTCTAGAGAAGAGCTCAGAGTCTGTCAGTGTGTGTCCATCCAGACTCCAGGTATAGTGAGGACTGTCTGCTTCAGAGAGACAGGACACCTTCATCTGTCCCTGGGACAAACACTCATGGACCAGCTGGACAGAGGACACAGGAGCTGAGAGAGAAACACATACATATTAATTACAGAAAATGACTCTTTTATTGGGAAACTGAAAAGGTACAGAATACAAGCTGAAGTCTGTTGTAAGATGTTTTGATGTAACTTAAGTACAATGTGTATCTAAACCACATAATGTAGCGAAAACAAAAAGTAAAAGAGCAGAAAATGGAAAACAGCAGAAAAGACCTGGTGGATTACCTTGAACAATGAGTTGCAGAGTTCTCTGTTCTTTGCTCGCTCCATTTTTATCAAATATTTCAAGTTCATATTCTCCACTGTCAGTCCTCTTCAGGTCATTGATCTGAACTGTTCCATTACTGGGGGAAAAGAGAAATCTGCTCTTATCTGTTGTAGATACAATGCCGTTGTTTCTCCAGATGAGTATCACTAAGTTGTTCTTTGTCCACAAGATTTTGAATATTTCTGATACGTTGTCCACCAGCTGAAGATCTACTGCTCCTCCCAAAGCTCCATAACACTGAGCTCCATTCTGTCTGCCATCACAGGAACGTTCAGCACCTTAAAGGAATAATAATAATAATAATAATAATAATAATAATAATAATAATAAACACAAATTAAATGTGTTTTATTAAATATTCATTAAATATTTGCCATATTTAATCTTTTTTTAAAAAAGAAAGGGTTCCTGGCCACCGACACGTTTCTAATATGAGGCACTGTGTATTTGTCACACCTTTCTGACTTTAACCATTTGGTGACAAACAGCTGAGCATGAAACTGAGTTATGATGGGAAACATGTTCAGAACGTAAATCAACAACATCTTCCCTTCAAACGGAGGACAAGCGATCAATAGCATTTTAAAGCAATGCCTTTAAAACTCCAAACATTAATGAGAAACTTAATGATTGCATGATTTTATTCCGCTACTTCAGATTCAGGAATCTGTTTCTCTTCCCCCAGATTCACATTATTTTCACAAACTAGAACAAAGCAAACAAACTCTTCAGCTCATTTCTCCTTCATGGCAAATGATAAATATACCTATTTCTTAAATTCTAACACAGTTTTAATTCAAGTAAATAATTGATCTTTTTTTAAGGATCATCAAATTATGTGGTTGTGGCTCAACATTTCTGTCAAACTTTATTTGTTGCAAAGAACCATAAATTAGATTGTTATGAACAAAACGAACAAAGTATTTCAGTTTTAACTGATTTTGTTTCAAACAAAAACTAATGAGATAATTGTTCAAAATTAAAAGAATCTAATGAACTAAAATGAACTAAAAGAGCAACTCGGTTTACCATCTGAACGCAAGAACCTCACTCGAATAAATATTAGTTGTCATGTTTGGTTGGTTTGTCTTTCACATTAAATATTTTGACTTAAAGCTGTGTGAAATTAAAGGTGACATAATAACTAATAAACAGTAAAAAAGTCCTTTATGCTGTAAAATAATCATAACATTTTTTAACTTTTATTAACCAATTTACATTCTGGTATAGGGATATACTAAAATGAGCCTGAGATGAACAACTTCCAGAGATTTCAATCATCTTTCATAAGTTTGAAACATTCCTGTTTTATTTTTAAAAGATTCTTCCCAGTAATTTAGTTCACAGACAATACTGTCTTACAGATATATATATATATATATATATATATATATTATGAATGACTATGGTGCTCCATGAAAAACTTGAAAAACCTCACCATGAGAGACTCGGAGCAACATCAGCAGGACTCCAACAACGGCTTTCATCTCTGCTCACGGATTCACTCAGCTCTTGTCAGATTTTGGTGAATGTAACTGTTTATTTTTTTTCTCTGAACAACTTGCAGTGTGTCCTGTTCGTGATCAGCCACACCAGAGAAGTTGACAACTTTGATCATTTAAAACGAGTGTCGTGTTCATGTTTTTGCCCTCTCTGAGAAGAAGAAAGGAAGTGATATGAGTCTTACTTCCCCTTTTAACCAACAGCAAGAGAGTCTTTGCTTGTGTGTTGGACAAAGAGGAAGATATGGAAACATTGCTCAAACAGCTTTTGAGGTTAATGTTTAAAACAGGTTTTCATAATAAAGGGTGATAATTAACAAAACCATAAAAAATATGAACATGAATGTCCATTGGAAAAGAAATATTCTTAATATAAATATATTTAAAGCACACATCATAGTATAAAACAGATGTCAGTCATTTCAACAAGTTCTCTTGAACAATAAGATTACATTTAAATACAATCAGAATCACATTTTTTTTTTGTACAAAAGATGATTTATAAATATTCTACTTTGAAAGTAGACAACTGTGAGGTATAGTGCCAAAGACAAGACAGGTGATAAGTAGAAAGCAACAACAGACGGTTCAAGTTTCTTCTTGGTAGATTTTACTTTCTGACATTGTCATTTTCTGCCATCTTAAACTTTGAGTTGCCAAAATCTTATTGGTTTTATACAGAACTGAAACACACCTGAACCTCATTAGTCTCGATCAGAAAATAGATAAAACCAAACAACAAACTACTTAATGTAGCGAAAACAAAAAGTAAAAGAGCAGAAAATGGAAAACAGCAGAAAAGACCTGGTGGATTACCTTGAACAATGAGTTGCAGAGTTCTCTGTCCTTTGATCGCTCCATTTTTATCAAACATTTCAAATTCATATTCTCCACTGTCAGTCCTCTTCAGGTCATTGATCCGAACTGTTCCATTACTGGGAAAAAAGAGAAATCTGCTCTTATCTGTTTTATATATAATGCTGTTGTTTCTCCAGCTGAGTATCACTGAGTTGTTCTTTGTCCACATGAATCTGAATATTTCTGATACGTTGTCCATCAGCTGAAGATCTACTGCTCCTCCCAAAGCTCCATAACACTGAGCTCCATTCTGTCTGCCATCACAGGAACATTCAGCACCTTAAAGGAATAATAAAGATGATGATGATGATGATGATGATGATAAACAAACAAACAGTGTTTTATTAAATATTCATTAAATATTTGTCATGTTTAATCTTTCAAAAAAAGAAAGCTCCATGACAATCAACCCCCATCATGTCTGCCATCACGGGAACGTTCCACTGTTTAAAAACGCCCAAAGCATTATTATTATTATAATAGAGAAAGGGAAAAACTTTATTTCTATGAGTACTTTATGTCCACAAGAGGGAAAATAACAATTTCTAGGTCAGAGAAAAATCATCCATCCATCCATCCATCCATCCATCCATCCATCTATTCAGCTATTGCCCATATCTGCTTATTGGGAGAGAGGTGGGGTACACCCTGAACAGGTAGACAGTCCATGACAGGCCAACACAAGGATACGGAGGACACACAACCCTGCATACACAAGCTCATATCTAAGGGCAGTTTATAGAGACGAGTTGACCTAACAATCATATTTTCACACTGTGAGAGAAAGCCGGAGAGAAGTGACAAATGCAAACTACGTGCAGAAATATGTCATCGTTTTAGCAGCGAAACACTCAAAAATGAACAATTAAACTCTTAATAACTTTATTTAGTTAGCTGCTTCAGTTTCAGGAATCTGATGTTGTGTCTCAGTTTCACACTGTCATAATTAATTGTGTCACTTGAAAAAACATTTCTGAGGGCAAATAACTGATCTGTCGAAATTTTCTAATTATTGAGAAAATGGGCTGCAGTGAGTCCAGTTAAATCTCAGGGCAGCAGACAGGCGGCAGCTCCTCTGTCAACATTTTCATTTTTCATTGAATAGACTGTTTATTGTTACTTTGAGACAACCAAAATGTCCTAATTAAACAGGTAGATTTTGTCTAGAGCATTTAATATAAAATAGAGGACAAATAAATCTGGGAAAGGAATCCATCTATCTGAGTTCAGCTGCTGAATATGTCCCTATGATAATGAGTGAGAATGAGTTATTAAAAGAAAAAAGCAGTTTTTACTGTTAACATATTTAACTGACTGATAGGCATAATGGGGTTCTGATGAAGTGTCAAAATTCATCAGGGAAGGTATAATAAAGCCAAAGAACTGGTGTACATGTTTACTGCACATGTAAAACTGGTTTCAATGTGTACCTAAAATGAGCAAAATAGTACACCTCAATAAAATTGATCATGTGGTAAACAAATCCCAAAATACAGAGAACTCATACTTTTTTAAGGAAGTCATCATGAACAAAAACTTGAAGTTGCTTCCAAACATTTGTTCTGTGGTTTATGTTTCCTCTTGGAAGTGTTGAGAATTTTTCTCAAACCCCTTCTGGCATTAATGCCGAAGCCACTATTAGCTGTTGATGCATAGTCTGCAACATAGAGATGGGTAAAATAGCCAAAAATATTATTTAAGCAGGAGTAGAGTTACTTCAGAATAGTTATACTTAAGTAAAAGTAAAAGTTTGGGACAGGAAAACTCGTCGAAGTTTTTTTTTTTTTTTTTCAAATTGTCTCTCAAGTAAATGTATCTCTGTAAATGTAAGTAGTTACTGCATACCAAAAAAATCACATTGCAAACACTTTGCTGCCCTCTAGCGTTAGAGTGATGCCTTAATATTATATTATTTCTAACTCTTATGTCATTCAGGCAATAAGGGGTTAAAGGCCAAGCCTGTTCCTGGAAACTAAGAGTTTGAAATAAGCCTGACCATTTTCTGAGAAGAAGAATGGTCAAATATATACCTTGCTGATATCAATAAAAAAAATGTATGTTGTCCCTCCAACTTAATAAATTATATTCATGTAAATATTAGATAGGAGGTGTATGCAAATATTTAACCCTGTTGGTAGAATTTAGAACAAATTTGGACAAGAGAAAATCCATAGCAAATTTAAATTTGTGCACCAAATTATTATTTTTAAAACCTATTTAAGTGGTTAATTGTATAATTCCTCTCCAAAAAGAAATGGTTAAAATACCTCATTAAAAGCAACAAATACTTGCCAACCAAGAAAATAAAGACTGTTATTTTATTTAAGAGGAAAACTGTACGAATATTCTTAAAAACCAACCACTACCAAATTACTGAAAAATTAACCAATGTGAGGAAAAGTAAATAAAAACAAACCTTAAAGGTATCACACCTGAATGTATTAGGGATTTTACTGTGCCAGCTGTGTTTTGTTTTTAAAGCACAGTTGGCTGTAATGTATCAGGAAATAAGACAAAAATACCAATCAAAAAGGTGTTATGTGAAAAAATGAAGCGCTTACCACTACAGACTCCTATTAGGATCAACTGCAGTCCAATCACAGCTTTCATGTCTCTATACCTGAGCCTTTGTTGATTAGTAACTGTTAAGAACATAAATGTATGCTACAGCTGTTAGTGTGAATGCGTTCTGTTTCTGATTAGCCTCAGATGCAAAACAGTACAAATGTGAAATAAGGAAGGAAACTCAACTACATTTAAAAGAAAGAAATGAAACAAGTTGTCAGTTTGTTGTGAATACCTTCCTTGTTCTTAAGGGACATCTGAAGCCAAGCTTCAAGAATGTACCGAGTGAAAAGAGGGTGTGTCAGATGAAGCCCTACTTTGATGCTTGTGCCATCTTATTGAAAACCACATGACCGATGCCAAGCAATGACTTGCATTACATTGGACACGTCACAGCTTCATTTTTTACGTGTCAGTTTTCAAAATAAAATGAACCGTGTTGCTTCGTGGGTTGCTGTAGGTAGTTTGATCGAGCCTGAGATAGTAGAATCTGAGAGGAGTATTTTTCATCAGGAGTGGCTGAAATGAAGTCAAGAAAAAAGAGGAAAACTCCAATCTGGGAACAGGACAGCTCACAATAAGAGAAAAAGAGAAAGAAAGCACAACCACAACTGACTGTCAACATATTAGCAGGATTGCCTTGGGTTCAAATCATTTTAAGAACTAAAAAGAGATGACATAATTAAATAGGGTTCAGTAGATCCTATTACTGGACATGGATTTGACAAAACTTTATTGTGACTATATTGCATATACTGACTGCTATGTTATGTTTTTTGAAATATGAATTATTTGGGTGACAAGGCTGTCATAGTTTTAGTGCAGCAGCAGATGTAGCTAGTGACCAATGAATGAAGCATCAAGTAATAAACCTTTGGGCAAAGCAATGGGCTGGAAAGCCTCATTACTTCATGAAGCTTCCTTTGGCCATCACTTAGCTCTGCATTTCTTTGTGTATTATGTAAACAAAAGGTTTAATAAATGGTAGGATAAGCAAACTGAAGCTTTTTCAGCTTGTATGAAATTTCCTCATAAAAATTCCTGGAAACCTAAAAAAAAATTACAAGGAAATTTTTAGAAAAAGGATAAGAGAAGCTATGTTTGTTGCATAATGCAATGCAATTTCAAATAATTCATTGGGTAGGGTACTCTGATGCTACTGCAACACAGCAACCAGCTTGCAGATTGGAAATCACATTATAGTGATGCTGCTGCTTAATATCATAAAGACATCTCTGCTCATGTTTTAGTACGTTAGTCATCTGTCAAGAACGTGAAATTTCACAACTTTCTTTTCTTTTTTTTTCTTTTCTTCTGTCTATATCTATGTGTTTTGTGATAACCCAGCTATAAATACCAAAGTGAAAAGGGAGATGTGTCCAAATGTTTTTTAAGCCTTGCTTGCAATGGTGGGTTGCCGGTTCAAGCCCTCACTCTGTCCTTCTCCATTGTTTTGTCTTTGGGCAAGACACTTCACCCGCCTTGCCTACTGGTGGTGGTCAGAGGGCCCAGTGGCGCTGGTGCATGGCAGCCTCACTTCTGTTAGACTGCCCCAGGGCAGCTGTGGCTACAGTCCAGTAGCTTACCACCATCTGTGTATGAATGTGTGCATGAATGACTGAATGTAGTGTGAAGCACTTTGGGGTCCTCTGGACTTGATGTGCATGTGTATTGAACAATAAAAAGACAATTAAAAAAAAGAAGAAAAAAAGACTGTTTGCAATACAGTCTATCAGTGATACATTATAGTATTGGTTTACAAGATCTTTCACTAATTTCCTCCTTTTAGCAGTCCAAAAATATTTTCAGAACATTTTTTGTGCTAAAAAAAACTTACCAACCATGCACAGTGTCCTCATTTGGCAAAAATACTTAGAAGTTTATTCAATATTTAAGGTGACATCATTGCAGAAAATCAACAAAAAAACTTCATGATGACCAAATACATTTGTAGCCAAAGCAGACATCCAGCATTTTGAGCTTTGATGGTTTCTATTTTTCTAATATAAAATCATAATAAAAGGTGATTCCAGCATTTCCCATCACTTTCTTCTTCTGTCTCTCCTCAGGACATTCTACAGTCTTTGAACTGATATTCAGTTCTGATGTTGGTTTTAAACAGCTGAAATCAGCCTGCAGACTTGATCTGGCCGTACGCCACCTCTTCTTCCTCCTTTTGCTTCACTGGCCTTCTCGCTGGCTGCTGCACCGTTGTGACAACGGCATAGGTTAAATCAGTGGGATCTTCCTCCTCTGCAAATAACCAGTAAGTTGTCACTTACAATTGGTAAAACATACAAAACATGTCTACAGTACATCTATGTTTTCCTGTGTTCCCATAGAAAAAAACAAGTATCGAACTCTGAAATTTGATTAGTACCTTTGCGTTTTTGTTTTTTCCTCTGTGCATTGATGACAATTAAACTGATAAAGCAAAGAGAAACAATGCAAACCACTGAAGTGATGAGTCCAATTTTCAATGAGGAATTGTCTGTTTCAAAAATAAAGACATAAGAATCCAAGTTAGCACAAAAAAGAGAACATCATGTGTGAAACTGTTGCAGCATTCTGAGCTTTGAGTTTCTAATGTAACAAGATTTGTATTGCTCTGAGTCACAATTTGGTTGTGAAGTCTGATCAGTTAAAAGTAAATTGACACCATGTTGCTCAATTTAAGCTCCATGTGAGTGATATTGATTAGATGTACTGCTTATTAAAGTGTGACCAAACAATTCGATGATAATCTGTTGGAAATGCTGTTGAAGATACTGATATATTACTTTAGGAAGTAGGTATGACAGCAAAGATCTGTTTACGCAGTATTGACAGTAGCAGAACTAAATATCCCTTTGGTTTACTTTTACCTGTTTTAGCTATTTGTTTGTTTGAAATCTGCAGTTTGCTGCTTCTTTCTTTATTCACAACCCATATTTGAAACAAATTTCTTTTTTTAAATGTGAATTTTCTTTTCATGCACAAATTTTTCTACAGAGTACTTTGCATCACTTTGTGTACTTGTCTCACAGAAATACAAAAATGAAAACTTAAAATTAAAAAAATTAATAAAAATTTATGTTCCAATGGAGACCATGAAAACAATTTTACAGTGCTTTGAATCACTTAGATGTATTATCAATATAATGTGAATTAGCTCAATTTGATTTTATTCAAGTATTTACCTTTTATCTTAACAAACAAATGAAGAGTCCGATTTTCTGTCAATTTTCCATTTGAATCAAAGATTTGAAGTTTGTATTCACCACTGTCATTCTGTCTCAGGTCGTTGATCCTAAAGGTTCCATTACTGGGAATAAAGACAGATCTGTCTTGTATTGTATTTATCACTGTTCCATTTATCCTCCATGTTAAGACCATTGATTGTCTCTGTGTCAACTGAATTCTAAATATTCCTGAAGCGTTCTCAACCAGCTGTAGAAACACAGTTTCTCCCAAAGTCACATGACATTGAGCGCCATCATTTCTGCCATCACATGGAGCTGCCAAACCTGAAACATAAAGAATAAAAAAACTTTTTCTTACAATTAAAAGACCATCTTCTTAACATACACAAAAACTGAAATTAAATTAAAATTAAATTATTAATGAGTTTTCTGGCACAATAGATACTTACCCTTATTTCTGTGCTTTATGCCTCACTGACGCAACCACAGCCAAAGGAGTTGTGCTATTTGATTGTTTAACTAAACTCTAATAATGAGAAAACGTGTTGCTGATTTGAAAGTGTTTATCAGCTTATATGTTCGTGTTAAAGAAATGATAACATATTTTCTACATTCTTTTCCAATTTGAGTTTCTAATGAATTGACTCTTCTGTTATTTCTTTTAAGATTTACATCAGATACACATTTATAATCTGCATTTCCATCGCAGTCAACATTTACAGCCAGATATTACGGTCTCCAAGTCATTGTGAAGTACTTTAATAATGTTCAAAAGGATGGTGATTTATCCTTGATTTTTAAGTCTATCTGTTACTAATGCTACACCCACAAGGTTCAGCAAGTTGGATTTTTTTTTTGTCCCATTCTTTATATCAACCTCAAACTGACAAGAAATGTCTAAAATGAACACTCTAAAAAAAATTTGTTTTTCAACACAGTTTTTGTGTTATCATCAACTACACACATTTTGTGGTGTTTTCTACACTTTGTGTTGTTTTACTTCAATAACTGAACACACAGAATATGTGTTCATCCACTGACCAATCACGTCACTTCTTGGACGTCTGCAGTTCTGGAACTTTCCACAAGAAAAATGGTCAACTAACGTGACTGGCATTGTTTTTTTGTGTTTATTTATCAGGGGCAATGTGCAAAAAACCATTAATAAAAAGATGCTTTGCACCAGTTTTAGCTTGAGCTGTTCTTTTATCTGTGGGGCTGCACTGTTGAAGGTCCTGAGTTGGAATCCCATTCTGGAGTCTTTCTGCATGGAGTTTTCATGTTCTCCCTGCACATGTGTGGGTTCTCTTTGGGTATTCCAGTTTCCTCTCACAGTCCAGAAACATAACTGCTAGGTTAATTGGTTTCTCTAAAATTGTCCTTATGTGAATGTGTGTGTGCATGTATGGTTATTTATCCTGTCTGTCTCTGTATTGCCCTGCGATGGACTGGCAACCTGTCCAGGATGCACCCCCCCTCCGGCCCAATGCCAACTCGAGATAGGCCCCAGCCCCACTCGTGACTCTGCAAGGATAAGCATCATTCAGCTTCAGGTGTCTCTCATCTTTGTCTTGACAGTACCACAAAGATTCTCCAGATGGGTTTAAGACAGGCTAGTTTGCTGGTGAGTAAAGCAGAGTGATGCCATGGTCATTGAAGCAGGTCTTGGTACCTATAGCAGTGTGAACAGGTGTTGAATCCTGTTAGAAAATGAAGCTATCATCTCCACATAGCTTGTCAGCAAAGGGAAAGTAACGTTGGACTTAATAAAACAAAATGGACCGACATCAGCAGAGAAGATGGCTCCTTAACTCATCAGTGTACATGGAAACTTCACATTCACCTCATGCAAACTGGATTCTGTGTCTCCCCACTCTTCCTCTGTACTCTGGGAGCCTGATTTCCAAATGATATGCAAAATGTGTTTGATCTAAAAAGAGGATTTCAGACCACTCTACTGAAAAATAGTCTGCTTCCTTTTCTCCTTGGTCCAGAAAATAACTTTCTGTGACTTAACAAAAGGAATTTAACAGATGCAGCCCATGTATTGTTTGTGTTGACTCTTAAAGCTTTGTCTTCAGCTGGAGTCCATTCCTAGTGAATTTCCCTCAAACTCTTGAATGACATTTGCCTCATAATCCCCACAAAGCTGATTATATCCCTGTTTGTTGTGTACTTTTTTTCACCACATGTTTTTCTTCCACCCAGCTTTCCATTTATGTGCTTAGATCCATCACAGAACAGTCTAACCAGTTCCTTTAACAATATCTTTTCTGTCTTACCCTCAGTAACTTTCTGATTGACGCTGTCAAGCCAGCATTCTCCCCATGATTGCATAGAACTTAACATAATATTTCTGTGGTTAAAAACTTTTATTATCAGTCTTGATTATTATTCAAATTTTCTAAAAAACTGAGTTTGAGGTTTAGAAAAACCCATATTAACTAGTATTATGCAAAAATGTTTCATAGATTTTGCCACAAACTGTTTTGTAAGGCAAAAAATTGAGAAAGAAGAAGAAAAGGAAAATAAAAAAAGGAGAAGATCAAACATGGAAACTTTTTGTGGTTTTGCTGCATTGACTAAAGACGTAAAACTAAGCTGCTTAACAACACTAGCGATAATGTTAAAGTATTTTTGAAGTAGTTTTTATTTAAAGCAATTTTCTCAAAAATATTGGCAACACTGTAACTAAAGCACTAATAAAGTCTGATATGAAAAAGATTGCTAACTCACCCTGAGAGACTCCAAGTAACAGCAACAACAGTCCAACAGCAGCGGCCATCTTTCTTTATGATCCAAGTTTGTTGATTAGTACCTCTCAGTAATCTTAGACAAAACTGACTTTTATTTGATCAGAACTGAACTCTTGTTAACTGATCTGTCAAAGAGAATAAATTGCATATGGAGGAATTGGCGAGGTGTAAAAACGAAGTGAACATACAGGTTACGTAGACAAAGAAGGAAGCATCCTCATGCAAAAACTGTGACATCAGTGTTACAAAACTAAGCTGTCGGAGCAAAAATGCCCCACAAAGAATGAAGACATCATAAAAGTACCTTTTTAACCAAAACAGATGGTTGGATAACTGTTTTGAATCTTGAAGAAACTTTTTGTCGGCATATTTAATTCAATGTATAGAACTATCAGAAGCCTTGACACAAACAGCTATAATCATTTATGTTATTATTTGTGAATTTAGGTAAATATGGCTGTTTTTAACAAAGTCCAGGACAACACCTTGACATGTGATGGGTTTTCTAGATGCCAGAGCTGGATGTTTGCTCAAATGCTTGTGGTTTGCCTAAAACTTGTTTAAGAAACCAATATTTCATTAACTGATGTAAAAAAGCATTAAAATAGTCAGGGTAACACATGAAGTCTAAAAGTTTACTGTATATCAAGATAATTTGGCAAAGCTAGAGCAGAAGTGGGTCTAGAGGCAAAGAGCTGAGCTTATCTACCAGAGGGTGACTGATGTTGCAGTAACTTACTAAAAATATGCATAGAACTATAGCTTTTTAGAGCAGACACAGTCCTTCCCACAGAAACACAGGAAGTAAGTCAATGTTCAATATTTATCTCAATTTTTGATATATACCAGTGGTGAGCTGTGCCTCTCCTATTTTGTCTACTTGACCAGTACCCAGACACAAAATATGTTGCAATTGTTACAACTGTCATTTTTAGCTGTGACTAAGGTAATAATCTTAATTTCACGAAGTTAAGTAGTTTGTAGTTGATCTGTGGTAAACTGACATCAAGCCAAGCCTGCTGATGTGTCTGATAGCTCACAATGCAATTACACCCAAACATACCCAGACTACCTCTCTCTAATTTGAACAAACATCACAAAAACAGACTATATTCAGTTTTCTATAGAGAGCAATCAAAGTGAAAAGTCAAGAATTAAAAGTCCACATGAAAATTCCCATCCCCAAGCCTTGGGAATGAGAATCTGGTTCACCGAGACTGTAGCAAATACAGCTTTAAAAAATGTAGTCACCATAGGATGAATCTGTCAATAATACATCTATTTGGTTCAAAAGTGTCATTGTGATTGTTAGTTTGAGAGGACCCCCTTGTGTTTTAGTGTTTGGTGCAGCTTTACTTCAACATCTCAGAGCCTCAATCCCTTAACAGCTCCACACAACTGGTGCAGTCTTTCAGCACCAGAGCCTCCTGAGAGGAATAGGACCTAAATGTGTGAGCCTGGTTCATCCTTTCCAGTTGCTCTGCTGAAAATGAAAAATCACACATACTGAGCAAACATTTTAATAAAATATATCTGTTTATGATTCAATCATTTTGAGAAGGGGCAAAATAATAATCCACTGGGAGTTCATATCCTCCTGATAACAGTTTTTGTGTTCTGGAACCCCAATGACAAGGGACTTCTATTATAATTGTCATACTATCTAGAATACCTCAAACAAGTAAAGAAAACACCCACTGACTGCAAATCAAAATATGATTGACTGATTAAATCATCCATTGCAATATAAACAGCAATTCAGGGTATTCAGACAGGGAAATAAAATACCCTTGGACAGACAAACTTTGTCGAGCCACAACAAGCAACAAAAAAAAAAAAAAAATCACTGATTGGCCTTTTTTATTCCTAATAAAAACTGTAAGGCAGGTCAAAACACTTAGACTCAAGCTCAGTTTACATTATATTTGAGAGAAGCTTTCCTCTGAAAATTTTAAACAAGTGGTGTCATAAAAGTATTTTTTTTATTCATTGGCAATTATTTGTTATGACTGCTTTTGGTTTTTCGAAACACTTAAAGCCTTTTGTGAATACTTGGAGGGCCCTGTTGGTTCACCACTGATATACCCAAGCACCTGCCACAACAGATAAGTTGTTAAAAACTGCATGTTGTGGGTGCTTGAGGTCTGATGAGGATGGATCCTTCATGTTATGATCTGGCCACCCCTAGATGGGCCATAACAGGACTTTTAATATTAAGAAACATTTTTATTCTTTAAAGCAGTTAGTGATCAGAAGAAAAGTTGTGCAGTATGTAAGCCAGTTATGATGGATTGTAGATTGTCAGTACAAAATTGCAGTTAAATCAAAAACTTAATTTACCTTTAAACTTAAACAAATCAAGAGTTCGATTTTCTGTCGTCTTTCCATTTCTTCTCAGAAGAATATTACATGAGACCAACAGAAAGAAAGATTTGTAATACAGAAATTTCAGTCTACTGAAAAGTACGTCCATGTTCTACTCTTAGCGTTCATCACTGCAGCACTGCATGGAAGTAATGAATTTGTGGCTCTGCTGAGGTGTTACAGAAGCCCAAGTTGCCTTAATAGTGTCCTTCAGCTTCAGGTGTCTCTCATCTTCGTCTGGACAATAACCCATAGATTCTCCAGATGGGTTTAGGACAGGCTGGTTTGCTGGTCAATCAAGTACAGTGATGACATGGTCATTAAAGAGCAAGTGTTGCTACCTTTAGCAGTGTGGACAGGCCAAGTCCTGCTAGAAAATGAACCCAGCATCTTCACCAAGTTTGTCATTTAGCGGATTTCCAGACACCTCCAGCGACTTATTATCTAAAAACCAACAAGTGAAAGCTGTAAAGCTGTATTGTTTTAAACAAATAGGAGAATCCAACTGCTTAGGCACTATTTGACCAAAGAGGCAAGCACTGAGACAGTTTTAGGATAAATAACGCCGAACAATAATAAAGTTATATAAAAATGTCAAAAAATGTCCTTTTAATAACCTGATTATTTGACTCAGATTGAAGTAGAGAAACATATAAAAGTTGCAGAACACCAGCCCTCAAGGACTGAAAGTGAGGACCCCTGCCACGCAGACTTAAGGCCAGTATGTCCTTTAAGGAGTCAGCCAGTACTGCGTGGCTCCACTGATAGACTCTCCTTCTGAGAAGGTGGTGTGGTTTCCAGCCAATCAAAGACAGAGGTTTAAAATACAGTGCTTTGCGACCAGGATTTATCCTTTGATTTGCTCATAAAATAGGTTTACAGGACTGTATTTTTTTTAATACCTTTGAAATATTGACAAAAGTTTTGTCTCAGAGAAATGAATACTAAAATTAAGAAAATTGTATTTCATTTTATGATGAAAACTTGTCAAGACCTAGAAATCACTTACATTTTTAGATCTGTGTGGTAACCTTGATCTTGGGGACCACATTTTTTTTTTTTTTTTTTTTTTTTTTTTTTTTTTTTTTTGCCTTAAAACTGCTAATTGACCATATATTGCACAATTTTGAGTTTTTAATATTTCCACTGAAAATTATTTTTTCACAGAAGCATCATCTTGGTCAACGTGAGTTTGAATGGTGGCTTGTGTAAATAGTTTGAGAGTGAGAGAGATGATGAGTTTGGTGGTACATTCGCTTCAGTTAAAAGTGTGAGCTTGACCCAACATCAGGCACCCATCTGAGGCCGTGGTTGATGGTAAAGTTAGACGCCTCTTCAGACTGAAGCTTTATGGTCTAGATGAAAAAAAAGAACTAATATGGCCTTTCATCAAATTTTCACAAATAAAATAAAGTTTTTACGATTCACAAACTAGGTTTTAAATATTCTGCTATTCGTGTAGAATAGTCTAGTCCAGGTTTCAAGTGTCTAAATTTTGGAGTTTTCAAACTAGAGCAGATTAAAGATGCTAAGGATAGTGAGAAAATAGATGGAATTGCCCTTTAGACATTTCCTGAAGCAGCAAGCGTATCTGAAGAGCTGTTTAGCTCCAGCATAAACCAAGGTGGCAGATAGGATGTCTGATCCTGGCTGGCGGCATGTATATTTCAGATTCTGCTGATACTTCTGTAAAAGCATTAACAATATTATTGAAAAGATTCATTGCTTCTGTGAGTGGCTCCCGCTCAGCCATTTTAACCTTAAAGCCCAGGCATAGCAACGTCTATGAAAACCTGCCTTTGTTCGTTACTGTCTGGTGGTTGGATGAATGCAAATTGAGCTTATGGCTTCGTGGTGGCATCCCAGTGTGGAGGAATAAGCTGGATCCATGGAGGTAGGTGTGTTTTGTGAGCTGAACTGAAATTTATTACAGGGGTCCAATCAGAAACTGAGAATTCAAGTTAACTTCCGTTTCAGTCAAATGCTCTCACACAGACCACCACTCATTCTCACATTCACTATCAAACCCTTCTATATTTACTGGCATTCTCATATTTTGTCATTCATTCTCACACTTACTCCCACGTTGTCAAAATTATGGCGCTACATAAATAGGGAGAGTGGTTGTATATATTTTTTGAAGATATTTAAACTACAACAAAATTAATTTAGAAATACAATGAACAAATTTTGATTTTAGGTTTACACATTCTGCTTTTTTTCAAAACTGTTTAGCTGTTTTTGTTTTGTTTTGTTTGGTCATGTTGTATGTAAAAAAAGTTTGATGGTACATGTAAGAGAGTTTATGTTAGCATAACCCTAACACACATTTGGCATTTGCAGTAAAATCAGTATGGTCAAAACATCTACAGCCTCCAAGTCTCCAAGTCATTGAGAAGTCAATTAAAATGTTCAAGAAGACCATGTTCTTAAGTTCCTTTTGAAAACACTCTTGAGATGAAGCATGTTAAATTGTTTTCCCTCGTACTCTTTGGAAAGTACATACTGAAAGCAAGAGGACATCCTTAAATGGTGAGAAACAATTTGATTTTTTTATGCAGTGTTCTCAAATATCTACTTAAACCTTGACAATTAACTATTTTTTTGGAATCATGTAAATGTATTTTATGGGTTTTGCCACACAAAACAGTTAAACAGGAAGAAGATAAAACTTAAAAATATAAATAAAGATGAAAAATTGAAGCCACAGCTGGGCTACAAAACACCGACGATAAATTCAAAGTATATTTATTTAAAGCTACTGCTACCAAAATATTGCTAAGATTGTAATTAAAGAACCAATAAAATCTCATGTGAAAAAGACTTACAACACACCTTGAGAGACTCCCAGTAACACCAATGACAGTCCAACATCTTTTTTATGATCCTGGTTTGTTGATTACAAGCTCTCAGTAATCTTTGACAAGATGGATCTTTTGCCTTCCTAGAGGACTGAACTCTTGCTACTGATCCGTCTCAGAAAAAGACAAGAGGTTAAAATACAGTAGAAGTGAAGTCGTGATGATAAATAGGCTACCAGCACAAAGAAGGAGGCCCATTGCATCCTTCTCTAAAAACCCTGACTGAAAAAGAGTAAATACTACAAACACTTCAGACCAGCAGCGTGGACTTGAGTCACATGACTTAGACTCGAGTCAGATACCAGTCATAATATGAATATTATGACTAGACTTTAAAAAAATGCTCAGACTTGTGGCTTGACTTGGACTTTTACACCAATGACTTGGGACTTGAATCACACTTGAAAATGTCTACTTGAAATTACTTGATATTTTCACCAAAATCTAAAGTTTAAAACAGATATTATTCAAAAAGTGCCCATCATTAATTCATTTCACTCACTCCATATTAACAAACACAGACCGTCTCTGTTTTTACATATGTATGTATGTATGAGCTGCAGCACAGCCAATCAAATTACCCAGATTATTTTACAAAAGCTCAAAACAAATATGCTCCCAAGAGTAATTTCTTTAAGGTACATAAACTACGAGGAACTCAACAAAAAACGAAGTGTAACATGCAAAACATGTAAGATGAGAATCACAGAGAAGGAACAACTTCCAACTTTGTCTGACATTTGAAGTTACATAAAGAACAGTAGGTGGTACTTTTGTTTTGCTAAATTGAGATAGCTGACTTCAGTTAACTTTGTGTTATTAGGAAGTGTTCTCTGGGCTTTGTTGATGATACTGTTTGGCTTTAACATGTTGCTATTTTTATCATGCTATTTTAAATCCAGTCCTACAAGCGCATCCAAGAAGAACATTAAGCTTATTAGTTCAAGATTACATCTGTTATGCCGAGAAATGCTTGCCTTTTGAGAATTGCATGCCCTGTCGTGGGAACACATATCACTCAAACTCCTCCATATCGATGAGAAAACGGATTTAAGTATGACCACCGAGGCAACTTTTAAAAATATCCATAATATAATTGTGTTTCTTATCTATGAATGCCCTGAAAAGGTGGAGTTTTATGGAAGATTAATTTTAAAAATGACAGCTTTACACCTTTATCTAAACACGTTTGAGGCAAATGTTTTACAGTCACACTGACAAATAATGTTCTCTGTTTCGTGGTTTACAATTATGGGTCACATTCCTCGCTTTTTCTACCAACACAATAATAGTTTAAGCATTGTGTAACATCCAAACTTTTGAACTTATTCCTCCAGTGTAGAGGAATAAGCTGGATCCATGGAGGTAGGTGTTTTTGTGAGCTGATGAGGATTGCGTCTTTGTCATCAGAACAGATAGTGTTGGAGCAGACATGCAGGAGGCAATGGAGCTGAGGACAAGCCAGAGCCTTGAGGGCTAAAGGCGACTCAAAAGGAAATCACACTGGAGAACTGGAACTGGCATGGGAACCACCAGAGATATGACCTAAGAAACACAAAGAAATGAGATGAGGGAACAAGGAAGGCAGATCTAGATTTTCTCAAAGAGTTCCTTGGCTTAACTCTACCAGATATGGCAATCATCAGGCGCTGAATGGTTGTGCAGAAGCTCCTTAAAAAGCCATAGCAACAACAGGCTTAATTGCTGGCAGGTGTGGATGCAGCCTTGGGTGGATCACACCCTCCTGCAGATCCTCTGTTCAGGGAAGAAAACACACTCACACTAATCCTAACACAGACATCACTACACAACAGATGTATTGGATGAGAGTAGTTACAACAGGAAAGAATGCCTCGAACAATTACATTTTTAAAGTTCAGAAGGATCAAGAGACTCAATTTAGAGAATGGTAGATATTTTCAAAAGATAGACAAGATTTGGTGAAATCAGGGTACAATACACCTTTAAATATGATGATTTATTGCCTCAAATTTATTGAATGTTTAACATTTATTGCCATCACACTCTTTTTTCTGTGCTGATTCAAAGGAAAAAATTGCGGAATCAGTTTTTGACTGAGTTCTGGAGAAGCTTGTTGTTAGTACAGGAATAAATATAACTAAGAATGGAACAAGGTAAGCCTTCAACACGCAGCACAGGCACATCCACGCAGAGTCAGCAAAAGACCGAAAATTACATCTGAATTCAGAGAACACAGGAACAAATAAACCAGTAACAGCGTTGTTCATTAAGTAGATCAGAGGAACATTTATACATAGCTATCTTTATTTAGAACCTAACCACAGTCATTGGATCTGTACAACTGTTAGATCCCTTCACCAACACACATGCACACATAACTACAAAGCAACAATCAAGTGCTGATTAATATGAAGGCTGTGATTCAACTCTACCCTGTTAAACATGGTTGTGTTCAACATGGCCACAAAATATTCATAATGAAAATGTGCAAATCAATCAGTCAATGCCTGGTATGCCTTCTATGGCCACAGGGAGACATGTTAAGTGTATCAGAGAAGAAGAGACAAGAATAACTGTATTTGTCTCTATTGGCCAGCAGAGGGAAACCTTGCTCCAACTGAATGGAGGGGTGTTTTCTTTTAGGCCAAAATAAACAGTCATTAAATTTTTAGGCTGATGTAGAAGATTTTTTTCTAACTGAAAGACAGTTTTGAGTCCATAACAGAGTAATAACAATTGTAATATTGTTTCAAAAGTTTTTGCTCAATTAGTGATAGATGACATGTAAAACACTAACAAAACAGGTTTTTTATCAGTTCTTTCTTCTATACATCCATCCAGAAGCTCTTGAGGACAGGAGTTGGAGACCCCTGTTTTAAAGAGACCAAATAACCTAACAGTCATGTTTTTGAACTGCGGGAAGAAGCCAGAGTACCATGGGCAAACATAAAGACCCCAGGTTAGGATGTCAAAGTTAAATCCAATGGCCCCAATGGAGCACAATACTCAAATCCATAAAATTACAAATTTCAGAATGCAGATTTGTAATTTATTACATATTTATAGTCTGTGATGATTTGCACAGAAAAAAAAACAATGGCCAAGTCAAGGTGTGTCAGTTAATAAAAAGGAAATGGTGACACATCATAGCTCCAGAATCAGGCTATGATTGTAATTTGATTTTTTTTTTTTTTTTTTTTTTTTTTTTTTTTTTTTTTTTTTATGTGATTTGACCTTACAGAACGTTCTGGACATGTTTTTGTGGGTTAGTACAACCTTGAATACTGTTAAATGTTTTCTTTTATTAATCAACATTAAAAGGAAAGTGGTTTATACCTACCCCTGCAATGGATGGAGATAGGGAACAACCCCCCTCGCAGCCCTGAAAGGATAAGTGTGCTAGATAATGTATGGATGGATGGGTAGGTGGTTTGTATCTACAAATGTGAGAAAGGAAATGAAGAAACATTAATTGTTTACCAGGAAGTAGCTAAATACCAACTTCCCCTTTGCACCCACCCTTGCACCATCCTCTAGACAATTTAAATGTTTGTCACTTCACCATAGAAGGTGTTTTGCAACAGCAAGTTTTATTAACTGAAGTACTTTACCAACCTTAATCAAAAATACTGAAGCTCTAGATAAGTCCTTTTTTTATATACATTTATACTTTTCAAATGTTTTTAGGCTCATATAATGCAATATCATTTCCTCAGTAAGACAAATTAAAATGGTGTTTTAAAAATATGCCTTGTCAGTTCATCAGCTTTCCATTACCATCTTATCATGTTAAAGAGATAAACAGGGCCTGTACTCAACACCACTATCACTAGGCAACAAGCCGTATTCATAACAGACAAGCCTATTACAAGATCAGCAGAGATACAAACAAGTCAGTGTAAACCTCTTATAAAGCTGTTGAGTTTGTGAAAGCTAAGCATTTTAAAAAACATAACTTTTTGACAATTGTTATATCACCATCCTAATGAATTTGTTAAACTTTAGTACTTCAAACTCTTCAAACTAAATATTAAAGCAAATTCTTTCAAACATGCATTCATTGTCTGTGACTGCTTTTTCATGCAGGAATGGGTAGAAGGTGGTGTAGATGCCCAACAGGTTGCCAATATATTTCAGGGCAGCACAGAGATAAATTGTAAAAAACAAAAACAAAACCCATGCACGCACACACACACACACACACACACACACACACACACACACACACACACACACACACACACTCCTAAAGGCATTTTTCAGAGACCAAACAACCTAACAGGCATATTTTTGGCATAAGGTAGTACTTGAAGACAACTCACTGTCATGTTTGTTGAAGATCCAAATGACAGCAGGACAAAGGGATGTGGATGGTATAGTGGAAGTTTAATGGAAAAAAAAATTGAAAAACCTAGAGCACATGTGGAAACAAAGCAGGAACTTAGCAACAGTAGAATTAGCAGTGAATGACAGGAATTGAAAGACTTAAATACTGGGGTGAACCCAAATGGGTCTAATAGCAGAATTAATGGTAACATGGAGAGAAAACTGAAGTAAAAGGTGACAACAAAATTCAGATACTGGAGCAACAGGGAACAGGATTTAAATGTACAGAGGTCATGGATGGGTTTCAAAATAAAATAGGATCTACAGAGAATGATTATAAAGACCACAAGTCAGAACTGAAAATAAATTCAGGTATAGAACAAAAAAATGAGGAATCTTAAAACTAAGGAATGAACTGAAAAATGAAAGCCAATGAAACAGGAGAACAATAGATATGTTCCTCAGTTATGCATGTTTGGTACATAATTAGTTCTAAAAAGATTAATTTCCCAGTAACCAGTAACAGGAAGAGAGATGAGGAACAAAGCATTTTAATTCAAAACATTGCAATCTGCAGGATATCCAATCCAATTACAGTCTGAGAATCAGTTAAACAGCAAACCTTCAAATAAGGATGGATGGATATTACTTCACACTGTTGCAGTTTTGCAGTCACCGTAAACCTGTAAACTCCTTACATAAGTTTTTTCATATGTTTTCATACACACTATCCTCCACATTTACATATATATTGCTGTCCATATTTTCACATGGCATGATATTGGATTGCCGAGGTTGCTTTTTCACTTTGCCATACTCCAACTGGGTATCCCTGTTCAGCTCCTGCTGCCTCCTCCTCTGATCATCATTGATTGGTGTTCGGTCATTGTTCTTTTCTTCTGAGGAAGAGCAGGAAGGAGAGGCAAGAGATAAACATACTGGCCCAGTCCCAATACTTGCACTATACCCTACTCCACTCTATGAAATGTATAATCAGTCGAAGTGCACACAAGGTTCAAGTGCGCAGGTTACAAACGTGCAAAAATTGGAGAATTCAGACAGTACGGATTACGTCATTGACTTGCACCTCTGTGTTGTAACGGCGACATCGAAAATGGCAGGATAACGAGTGAAATAGTCACAAGTAATAACTATCGAATGTGTTTTAAGAAGGTGGCAGTACAATTTTAATGTACAGCAAGGTATTTTTTGCTTTCCAAAGTCATTGCAAGAGATATTTGCAAAATTTGATAGTATTCACACATGTACAAAATTGCTTTTTTTCATGACAGACACAGCTTGCTTGGTGAAGTTTGCCATATTTCCATACATTAACGTACTAAAATTAAGTTTAATAGAGTGTTAAAGGCAATTCCTCCTCTTATGATTCAGCAAATTAAAGGTATAATTACATCTTCAGCGGTTACTCCAAAAGAACCATCTTTGATTATTAATGGTTGTGACTTTACAGTCAGAAAATGTAATAATAAATTCATCAGGAACACTCTGACTTCAATTTTATTTCCCTCTACTCTGAGAAGAAAACATTTGTTTAAAAATTATGATGATATCTCCCTAAAGGAAATCAGAACCAATGTATCTTTTTTTTTCCACGCCCACAAAAAAATGGAAGAAATTAATTTCAAAATTAATTGTGGGTAGTACACTTTGCCGAAGTCCACTTGGATGTGAACTTAGCTGAAGTGTGGATCAAGCGTGCAAAGGGCAAATTTATCTTTCGAACCTTAGAACTTTTTTGATTTTGTAAACAATTCTTAAATACAATTAAATTCATTTATAAGGACACAAACAGTTCAGTTCCACTACCACAAGGTACATCTCCTAGATTTTTAATTGACAAGGGTGTTAAACAGGAATGTCCAGTCTTACCTCTACTATTCATTATAGCAGCCGAGATGCTCTCTATCCTCATCAAACAATCGAATTTTGAAAAACTAACAGTATTAGGAAAACAATTAATAATTAGCCAGCTGGCGGATGATGCAGCAATATTTATGAAAAACTGCAACCAACTCCCTATAATCCTTGATACAGTAGAATTTTTCTCTAAAGCATCTGGACTAAAATTAAATCTCAACAAATGTAAATTACTACCTATTCATAATTCTGATTAATCAACTCACAACATTCCTGTTAAAAAAATCTGTAAAATACCGAGGCATACACATAACTAAAGACTTGGACCCTTTAGCTAAACTTAACATCTGGAACAACTTGGAAAGAAGTAAAACATATATGAATTCTTGGTCTCAGAGAGACATTCTAATCATAGACAGAACTTTTCTTACAAAAATGGATTGTATTTCTCGTTTAATCTACCCAGTTTACTCATTATCAGTTCCTAAAGATGCAATTAAAGCTATAAGCAAATTTCAATTACATTTGGAAAGGGAAAAGACATTGTATTAAAAAAGGTACTATGATACAAGAATACAAAGATGGAGGTCTTAAGGCTATAGACTTTGAATGTATTAATTCAATTCTGTTCAATTCAATTCAAAAATACTTTATTTATCCCAAAGGGAAATTAAAACTCATTTAGTCAAGGAGTTATTATAGATGGTGATGGCTGTGGTCAGGAAAGATCTCCTGTAGTTTTACAACCAATCTGAAGAAGCCTTTGACTGAAGAGACTCTAATGGCACAATCAAAATAAACTGGTTGAGATACTATCTTAAAATTCAACAGAAACTCTGGTTTTATATTTCTAATGAAATATTTGGGAAATTAGGTGGTTGAATTTCTTCTTAAATATGACTATCACCTAAAAAGGCTCCCCCATAAACTTTCACTATTTCATCAACAGGTTTTACTATATTGGAAAATGATTTAGAAACACAACTTCAGTCCCCAAAATACCCCAATTTGGAACTGCAGATATGTATTACATAGCCACAAATCTATTTTCCTACGAAACTGGTAAAGATAAAGGCATATGGTCTGTATTACACTTGTTCAATTCAACAGGGAATATTAAAACATTTGAGAATTTTAGTTCCAAATTTCACTTGGTTGATAAAAACCAATATAAGAAAGTGATCAATGTAATACCTCAGGCTATAATAATAATGACATCTAATTCATATACAAATGTTGCAAATCCAAATCTTCCTCACTTTTAGTGGATAATCAAAAACTTCTGGACTCCAAACTAAACAACTATGCTATCCATCTATATTTAGAGAGCCGTATCTGTTCTCTTCTTCCCGAAACTCAATTCTAAATTCCTTCTCCAGAAAAGATGCTGAACACATAAGATTAAATTTTTACAAATTCCTTATTGCACCTAAAGCAAAAGAGATTCACTTCAAGATTCTCAATAGAATATACCCCTCTCCTGATTTTCTATGTAAATGTTTTGGCTTTGAATGTACTAACTGTTTGTCATGTAACGAACATGCTGAGACCACTGATCACATTTTTTATGATTGCATATATGCTAATGCCTTTTGGGAAGATTTACATCACTGGTTATCTAAATATATACAAGTTCCATATTTGAAAATAAAAAATGTTATGTATGGTGTTATTGCAAAAACTCTGCACATTATCTGATAAATAACACCTTTGTCATTCTAGGGAAGTTCTCACTCCGGAGAATTGTGACACACTACGCACTCGAACCCTTCAGCGGGAACGTGCATTTGAAAGACACAAGGATGGAAGTGTGAGTATTGGGACTGGGCCACCGATTTGAAGCTGTGTATTTACTTAAAAAACATAGCAACATGAAATAAAAATAAATGTGGTACCTTTGTTGTTGTTTGTCCTCTTCGCACAGACAAATCCTATGCTGACAACTAGGATAATTAACAGAGCTCCGATTGAAGCACCTATTATTGGCCACACGTCTGTTTAAAAGTAAAAAGAATAAGAGCTATTTAAGAAAGGAAACACAATGTGATTTCATGAATATTGGCAATGAAAGAAATAGATAATGCATTTTTAAATCCTCTGCAAAAGAGGTTTTTACTTCTTAAAATGCCAATGTTGGTCAAGATTAGATTTAAGGTTGTGTTAATAATTAAAGGATTCATCTAAATCTGCCACCTTACCCATACTATTATGTTTGTCTGCTACAGGTTCAACACACAGAGTGTTATCTTCTTTAAACACCCACTTAAGTATTGGTACCCCATTGGAAGTGCAGTTCACAAAGTCTATAAGCAAAAAGACCAAACAAAAAAAAGTTATTAAAGTGGTGATCAGAGTTATTAGTTTTGAATATTTTATTCTTGTCCATGATGTTGTCACTCACCACAGGTAGATATGTATTTTTCTTTCAGAAGAGAACTGACTTTAGTGTTGACTGAGCAGACCAGGCGTCCTGAGATGTTTGGTTTCAGAATGATGGTGTTAGTCTTAATATTCCCAGAGAGGAGCTCAGAGCCTGTCAGTATGTGTCCACCCAGAGTCCATTTGTATTGAGGATTGGCCCCTCCTGCAGAGAGACAGGACACATTCACCTGTCCCTGGGACAAACACTGAGCGACCAGCTGGACAGAGGACACAGGAGCTGAAGGAGAAATATATAACAGCCACTTTAGACAATATTCAATTTCCAATGAAGTGCAAAAAAGACGTTGGAGGCAGAATCAAGATGACATCCCTGTTAAATGTTGAAGAAATTATCTGTGTGTGTATAAGAAGGACATCTTTTAAAAACTATTAGATATGTTCTTGTAACTTTATTTAACAGTAGGAAAAATCTGATTCACCTTCAAGAAACAACTGAAGCGTTTGCTCTTCTTTCTTCTGTCCATCAGAATCAAAGATTTGCAGAGTATAATTGCCACTATCAGTCGTGTTGAGATTCCTGATACCAAATGTACCATTACTTGGAGTAAAGCTATATCGGCTTTGGGGGGGTACCAAAAATAGCTGTATTATTTTTGACCTTAAGGATGATTGATGTTGTATGTTTTATTTCATAATGCTGCATTTCTGAGGTGCTATCCACCAGTTGGATAAACACAGTTCCTCCCAGAGGTCCATAACACTGAGCTCCATGCTGTCTGCCATTACAGTGAGTTTCTACACCTGCAGTGGCTGAGAAGATAAAAAAGCAAAATGATCATATTTCTGCTTTTATTCCTACATAAACAACTGTTTGCTCGTCTGTTTCTGTATTTATGTCAGCATCACTTCCTGCTTAATGAAGCCTTTCTTACATTCTCTTACATTAACACTTCTTTCTGCATTATGTTTTCTCCATTTAAGTGTAGTGTCTTTAAACAGAGCAACTCACTCAGTGAATTCCTTTAACTGGAAAAAAGTTTAAGTGTAAGAGAAATGTCTCAGGCTTTTCAAAGGAGTTATAATAGTTAATAAAAATAGATAATGTTATAAACATTTCTAGAATACAACATATTTAAGATAACATTAAGCCAAACTTGTATTAAAATATTTGTCACACTCACTACTGTAATCAAGATAGTCTTACTTCCTATTCAAAAATAAGCTCTAGCTATGTTGTAAAATAATGTCCACATCAGTATCAGACTAAAGTCAAGTTAAATGCAGAGTTTTAAAACTGCCATGGAAAACAAAATACCAACTCACCATAAGACATCCAAAATATTATTACCAGTACTCCAACAACAACTTTAGAACAGCTTCCAGGCAGCATTGTGCAACACTGACCTGTGTAAAATGCCCCGTTACTAATCAGCCAAAGAAAAAGAAGCTGCTTGTACTGAGATGAAAAAGGAAGTGATGATAACTTGGTCACTTCTAGAGTAAAAGGCGGAACACCTCTCTCCAACCAAGATGTATTGTTTTCTTAGTGGTGAAACTAAACAAGATTTTTTTTTTTTTTTTTTTTTTTTTTTTTTTTTTTGTAACAACAGAAAATCCACACCACTTAAACTTTGTGACAGACTAACACAAAGTAGCACATAATTGAGATTTGGGGAAAAAAGCAACATGTGTTTTTCAAGACTTTTTTTGAATAAAATTCTGAAACATGTGCAATGCATTTGTATTTAGCTCTCTTGATAACCTGTTCTCCATCTAGTTTGACTAAATCTCAGGTATTTTGCAAAGAACAATAGGCTAACATTGGTGTGCAAGTCTGGTACAATTTCAATAGTGTGATTGCTTAGAGAAGTTAAATGCAGGCAGAGAGGAGGCAGGTTGAAAGTAAACAAAGTACTGTAGCAAATTATTTATGTTCAGTGTCTAAAACAAAAGTAAAATGAAGCAACCAAACCAATACCAATACCAAGGGGAAAGTCAACCTATGCTATAACAACCTCTGCTAGAGAGACCTAGCAAGGAATGACAGGAAACAGGAACTGGAAATACAGAGAGGTTACTGAAAGAATACAGCGAAGAGGAATCATGTGGACAGAGACATTAGGAGGACTCAAAATACAAACCAAAAATGTGACAAAGAAAATTAAAAACATGTGTAAAAGAAAAAGATAAAGTAAATTGAACAGAGCACACTAAAATGATCCACCACCAAAAACTGAGGACTACAAAACAGAAATAGTTACTGAGGACCTAAACTCTAATCAGAAACTTAAATACATGTAATACTAAAAAAGTACAACACAAAGTGATTCACTCTGACATACTCTGAAAGACCTGCAGCAGTAATTGCAGCATCTTAATTCATAATTGCAGCATCTTTATGTGTGCTCCCTTTACACACATAAATAGGTCCAAACGTTTCTAAGAAGCATCACTTTCCTGATGCTTTTAATGCATTTATTATGTCTCAGAAATTAAAGATGAATGTTAGACTTTAACAAATATTGTGACAATAGAGGAAGTTATGAAAATGTAAATTCTCAGTAAGAGACATGAAAAGAGGCACTGCAGTAGAAAGGGGTGATGAACATCAATGGATCTTTAATATAAACCAAGAACGTCAAATAGAAAAAAACTTTTTTCCTATTGTGATTTGATGTAGAAATTCAGCTGCTCATTACCTGGCTGAAAATAGAAACTGGTTTGTTAAAAAAAAAATGTAAAAAAAACTGCTGCTGCTAACTTTGCACCAGAACCATACAAACCTACATGCTTTCTAAATCAGACCCAGACAGGTGAGCCTATAGACCAAAGAGATGGAGGATAAAGGTTAGTGAATCTGGTATGACACATAACAAACAATATAAATAAATAGATGCATAAAAGTTAATCATGTTCATGATTTGGATATCATAAAGTTTTCTACTTTAAATCCAAATAACGCTTGAAGGGACCATTTAAACAACAGATGTTCTGACTGTTTATGTTGTGATCTGAATGATTCTTCAAACTATTTGCATTGAACGCAATCAAGCCATATAGATTATTCTCAGAAATAGATGCTTGTGTTTCTCATGTAAATAAAGGAAGTGTGGGTAACTTTGTTCCTGAATTCTGCATGCTGATATGTAAACACAAAAGGAAGACAAAATTGCAAAAACTTGTAAAAGGTAGATCTTAAATGCAAAACTTAAAAGAAAACCTACCAAAATGCTCTGCAAGGCAGGAAACCTAAAGAACATTGACCAGGAAACTATTATTATTAGTACATCTAACAGTCAAGTTCTGCTATTTCAAAAGGCATGAACCTCTGACAGAAAGAACATAAACAACAAAATCCAAATAGAGCTGCATTTAAAAATATGCGTATTGTGAAAGCATTTGAGTTCGACACAGCAACTCCCTCAGAAACTGACCACAAAAGGAGACTCTCTGAAACTAATTTGAAAAGGTACAAGCTTTGTCCACCGCATTATGTGTATGCAATCAGATTATTTGGTAACTGTAATTTGATGAACAATATATAGTCAAATGTTTTTATTCTTCGGTAGTAATTATTAATACTGAATTAGTAAACTATGTTGCAGTATAATAAATTATATACCCAAAAATAAATCCTGATCACTCAGTCATGATGGTGTAAAGTATTATTTGATATTTCAGACATTTGTTGTTCTTTAATATCTGAATTAATCCTGTTTCTCTGTAGAAATTAGCACCATGCACTCTTCCTTCTTATTACAACAGATATGAGAGGGTAACAGACCGGTCTCACACAAGGACAAGTGCAACACAGCCAGAGCCTTGCTGGACCTTCACAATGTGCATGGTCCAGAAGTCACTGCAGCACCACTTCTTGGTCCAACTTCAGAACTTCTAGGTCCTACTTCAGATGTCTAGTTTGTCACAGCACGTGCAGCCGTGCTACATAAAAATGTGTCATGCTCATTTACAAATATGACTGACTCAGCAGTGCCACTTGCTTGAATTTAAAGCTGAACATAAAATTAAAGTGAAAAAATATAAAACATAAATAAATCATGTACAAATAGTGAATAGAAACAACTGATGATGTTTTCGATGGTGCAGTACTTGTAGCTTGATGTGTTCTTGTGGGTTATGTTTTTCTTACTTTTTTGCATTCAACTGATGATATTGTGCTGCTTATTAGAAGCACCAACACAAAGTTATCAAATATACTGTTGTATATGTTAATTTGTGACATAAGCATCTACAACTGCGTACATTTAATGTAGCTTGTCAAGCTGTTTGACTTACATGTGTAACTTTCTGCTCTGCTGATTTACATAATACTTTCTACAACTTCAAGACTTGGGACTCACTGCATTTTCAATATTGGATGTTTTTAAACTATTTCAAGCTTATAGGACTGAATAAATACTCACAATTACATTTTATTCAATAATGTGTTAGCCCTGAAAGCAGGATCAGACTGTGAGCATAAAACTTGATGTAGTTCAGTAAAAAGACTTTAAATGCATTCAATACAATTTATTTGTATGCCATTACAAACATAAAATGCTATCAATCTTACACAAAGAAAACAATACTATTTGCAGAAAGCATGAAGCCTAACTATAAAATGAAGATGTTCAAATGTACATGTACCCATTTCTTCTTGTTGCAACACCTGCGCTAGAACGAAAAAAAAAATCTAAGTACAGTGTAACACTACTTAAAAAAATCATTCAAATCAAAGTTGCATTCCCACACTATTCTTTTTAAAACTTATAGGTAATAATATAATTTCCATATATGAAAGATTCTGGACTAATTTAGCTGCATAACAAAGAATGTTAAATTTTCATTTAATATTAATGATACTTTGCTTAGCTCCCATCTTCTTCTCCACAAGTTGGTTTGTTTCTGCACCCCAAGCGACCCCCCTCCCCTCACTGCTCCCATGCTACTGGCACACTGCAGTCGCACTCTATGGAGATGAGTGGGTTGAGTTTTGTAATTGTCTGTTGCCCAAAGATGAAAAATGAGAAAAGAAGAAGAGGGAAAACATGACAGAGACAGAGGTACAGTAAAACTAATGTGATAAACTAATGTGATAAAACTGCCTTATGCCTTAGTTATTTAGCAGTGTAATGTTATCTTGCTAATTTGATGTAGCAGCTAGGCAAGGCTAGCTAGCCAAACAGGGATAATCAATATAAAGCCTTGTTAGTTCCAACATTGGTTCATTTATTTGGCTGCTTATTTCTTTGTTGTTCATTAGGTGTTACCACTACATTTCTACATTTTTACCTGGTTAGTTCACACCTGCCCTCACAATTTTTTGTTGTTACCAGAAGTAGAAAGTAACCAGTTGTATTAACTCCCATTATTGTAATTAAGTACAATTTGTATTTACTTTGACCTTTTTAAAGTTTTTTTTCTTTTTCTTTTGTTTTTCTACAAAACCTGAAATTTTACTTTTGCTTGAGTTAAAGTTGAGTAAAAATAAAACAAAACCTTTTGGGTCCCAGGCCAGTAAAACCCTATCGATATAAAGTATGGCATCAAAAAAAAAAAAAAAGGCTGAAGAGAAGGAGCAAAATCAGATGTAAATGGTGGCTCAGATCATGCATTGCGCTGTGTAGTTAGAAAAATGTTCTTCTGTTTGTAGCCTTCTGTTATACAGCTGGCTAACAATGGCAGTAGCTCAGCACTGAGCTATGGCCGTAGCCTGCAAAGTAGTTTTAAAATGGCCTAGGTTGAGAGGAAAGAGATTACTTTAATAAAATTTGGAATAAGGCTGTAAGATAACTAAATGTGAAAAAAGTGAAGTGCTGTAAATACTTTCTATGTTACGTATGTAGGGTCTAAGTTGTCGCTCTTGTTTTGGGCCCCCATGGTGTCTAGAAATGGCTCTGTCCAGAGTCATGTTTATCAAAGTCTCAAATATTTATTATTATTATAATTATAATTATAATATAAGCAATCTTCATTATTCATGAAGATTGCTTCTGTTAAGCCCTTGTGACACAGTTCAGCAGCTTTCCAAGAATAGAAATGCAAATGTTTACTCGGTGTCCAAAACTGGAGCTACATGTTTTCTACAACTCTAACCTAGTTTCTGTACCCTCCCAGTTCCTGGAAGCACTGGTTCAAAAGAAAGAGTTTTATGTGTCTCAGAGCTCCAAAGCACTCCAAATTCATTTTTTCTAAAACAGTTCACTGTTGTAACCAGACACACAGCTATGTATTCTGTACTGTGCAGCCCACAATTCGGCCTGTCAGCAAACCATCTCAGATAAACATATATGTAAAGCTTGTCACAGTGAAGAACTGTAATATTGTACTCTATTAGCTTCAGTGAGAGAGAACAAAAGGGACTGGGGGCCTCCTGTGGTGTAGTGGTAAAGTGTGCAACCCATATAAGGAGGCTTAGTCCTTGGCACAGGCATCTGTGTTGAACTCGTGAGCTCGAGACCGAAAGTCATTTTATCTAATAACTTAAGTTCCCAAAGACGTGTTAGGTTCAGGTTACTTTTGGAACTCCAGCTCTCAGCGGTGACATCAATGTCTGGTGATGTTGAAGTTTCCAGTGAACCAACATTGGTTGGTGGTGTATTTTATGAAAATGTATTGATATAAATATGCTGTCACTCCTTTTTACGAAATGAGAAAATCCTGTGTTTTGCATTACACTTTCTCTCTTCAGGGAGACAGTTTCAGGCCACACATAGGGACACACACTAGGACAAGGGCTATACAGCTGAATAAATCAGCTGTGATCCAGTCTGGGACCAGGTGTTAATTTAATTTTTTTTTTTTAATCTAATTATTGTGCTTTGGTGTTTTAACAGCCAAAGACCAAATATTGTTCCAGATTTTAAAAAAATCTAAAATATAATTCAGAACCTTATTGTACATAAATTGTCAGTATTTATTTATTGTCAGTAGTGGCTCTTGCACAAATAGCCCACTGGGTGAGCCACTTTTTATGCCTCCAACCTTCCGACTCAAAAAAGTACTCATCAAAAGAAACTTTTTTTTTTTTGATAACTTATTAGAACCATTAAGAAATGAAAGAAAAATGTTTTTTGTGTTTAAATAATAATAATAATAATAATAATAATCCTTTGAGCCAGTAGTCTTAAACCCTCATTCTCCATGTTTTAGATGTGTTTCTGCTCCAGCACATCTGATTCAAATGATAAGATAGACTCCTCAACCTGCCATGAAGTGCTGCAGAACCGTATTGTACTTAGCTGCAGAAGCCTGGTAATTACCAATTTATTTAAATCAGGTGTGTGGCAGCTGGGAATTGTCTAAAACATGCAGAGCAGTGGGTCCTGAGGCCCAGGGTTAAGAACTCCTGCTTCAAGCTAATTTATCAGATAAATAGGTATAAGATAAATAGATAGTGACTGAGATTTAGTGGGACAGCTCACACCAACATATGCCTCTACAAATACTTTGTGATAAGGAGGATTGCATGTGTTATACATCTCACTTCAATATTATCATGTTATTCATTCATTTTTCTTATATCTTAACTGTCATACATTAGCCTTGCTGAGAACCTAAATATTTTTTTTTCAATATGTCTTTTCACACAAACAGATGTATCAGGGGAAGGTTTTGCATTTTAATAATATTGTCAATACATATATGTATTGACAATACACATATATGTAATAAGAACTTTTTTTAAATGAAATAAGGTTCTCACACATTTACATGGATGTTTGACAACTATGGTGATCTGAAAAGAGTATAAAAGGAAAATATCAGCAAATATCAAATAAATATCAGACTATTTACATTCAAGAACATAGTTTTAAAGGGGTTTTTGACACAAGATTGTTAACATTATTAAGGATTAAGATTTCCCCTATTGTTAAATAAGGGGTACTGTTTCTCAGGTCTAGTTTTAGTTTTTCCAGTTTGTTTTTTTTCTAGTGATACACTATTGAATTGATACAATTCTTTATAATCCATAGCTGATAACATACAGTATATTAAAACAAATAATCTACTGAAATGCCTTAGGTTATGGATATACACACAGTTATTTGCTAAACTGTCTTCAAATATTTGGGGGGCTGACTTGTCTGATTGGCATTGCATGTTTTCAACCCCGGCCAAAGTAAACTTCATTCCCAGCATTATTTCAAGGCACATACTGCAAGATGATTTTTAATGTCTTGCAAAAAAAACCTTTCTAAATGTTACTTTCCAAATGCAAATTATGTATTCCAATGTTCTTGTTTTCTGTATTGGGAGATAAAGATTAGGCTGTTGTAAAGGAGTCCTTTTGAACTCCAAAACTAGAGCTCATCAATAAAGATAAATAATCAAAGTAAAATATTCATCCCATGATTATTGAGAAGGCTGTAAATAATGTTTGACGGGCCAATCATTAACACGCTATTTTTTTCAAATTGGCTTTTACATTGTGTTATTAGGTTTTAAAAGATGCAAAGTCTCATATTTTTCTCAGAAACAAACTTTTTCTGTGAATACAAATTTTTAAAAATCTTTTTTGGCCATGGGTATGAATAACTGGGTTTAACTGTATGATTTAACTTTTTTCACAATTAAAATCCTGAGAACTGATGTATGTTTTTCTACTCAGCCCCCTTTTACCCTGAGACTGCAAACTGACTTAAGAAATGGACATCCAGCTAACTGACAGACTACTCAGTAAGAGCATGATGCAGAGAAACCAGTGGTAGCCTTGGAAGAGCTGTACAGATTCATAGATCAGAAGTGAGAATCATTTGATAGGATCACTATTAAACATGCATCCCAAAACATCTGCCAAGATTTAAAAAAGAAAAAAATCATGCTCTAATAAAGCATGATCTGTTTTGAAATGAATGGGCAAAAATTTCAGTCTCAAGATGTGCAAAGCTGATACAGACATGTCCCTAAAGACTTGCAGCCCTAAAGGCAGCAAATGGTGCTTCTACACATTATTTAGATTTTTATTTTTGAAACAATGTAGAAAACTAGGTATGCTTCTGACAATTCACAATAATTTGCTCTAGTAATTTGCAGTTGTAATGTGACTATTTGTTTTTCTGTTTTTATGAACATATGTTTAATGAAGGGCGCAGCATGAAATTAAACCCACACAATCCAAATTCTTACATAAAAACATCCTGATCTTAGTCATAGGTGTCTGAAAACATTTCAGAAGCTAAAGATAGTTTTGTTTTCCATATACTGTGAAGTGAGGAAGAGTAAAATTGTATTATCTTCATCTTAAGTATCCCATTTTTGGCTACAATGACAACTTTGCAGGGCCTGTGGAGTGTTTTTCAATAAGTCTGTTTAATCTTCAAAATTTAGATTTTTATTCAGGTGAATTTCTTTGCGATGTGTGTATCTGTGCAGTCATTCATGCTTAGTGTCCCTTTTGACTTTAGTCCTTGATCCTCCCCCACAGCTGAAATTCATCAGTAATCTTTCACCTCTTTGTCATATCATTATTCACCTACCTCTCTATATACTCCTCCTTGTTCATTTAGTCAGTTTCTCCTGCTATGCTCCCTGCCTCTCCTACTATCTCTTTTTGTATTACCTCACTTGGTTCCCTCACTTTCTTTACCATCACTGCTATTAGATTTTGTTCAGTTACTTTGTTCGATAATTAAACAAATATTTGGTTTTGTTTAATTATCGACCACTGATTCTATACAATGAATTTCGATCTGGGACATGCGGGGAGTTACCCAGGGCAGCATAAGAAGGTTGAGGTCACAATGATTTAAAAATGCATGAACAAGTTTTCTTTTATTTTGTTTTTTGCTTGTGCGGTCCATAGGGAGTTGGCAGTCCCTGCTTGCTACTGAAAATATAAAGACCATCATATTTGCTTTTCTTCTGGACTTCAGTGCCTTTGACCCTTCCCAGAATTTAAATAATTTCCTGCATTTTAATGGATTAGGTGGTTGCTGCTTGTCTGTCAAAACTTAGGTTCTTTATCACACGCAACATGAAAGCCATGGACAAATATTACTGTGAAAATAATTAAGCAGCTGTTTTTGCATTGATAATTAATATGTTTTCTTAAAAGTCACAATGACTAAAGAAGAGTGAAACATATTCAGGAGTCCCACTATCACCTTCTCATTATATCTGCCTTCAGTACTGCAGTCTTTACTAAAGCAGACAACAGTTCATTTCATCTGCATAATCTCATCTCTTCAGTCTAATTCGACTGAAATCACTCTGCAATCTTGATTTGGCTGTACTCCACCTCTTCCTCTATGTTTTGCTTCACTGACTTCCTCTCTTGCTGTTGCACCACTCTGACGTTAGCGTAGGTTAAGTCAGCAGGGAGTTCTTCTTCTGTAGAAAAGCAAGAATTAGTCACTCAACTGTGATAAACAGACATTTTGCTTAGCATGTTTATGAATAGAGTATTAACAATTACTCTCATACTAGACATAAAAGTTTGCATTGGTGTGCATCAATAACAGTCTACTGAGAGAGCAAATAGTTGGAAATAAGCAATAATTAGTACCTTTGCATTTTTGCTTTTTCCTCTGAACACAGATGACGATTACACAGACAAAGATAGAAAAGAAAAGCAGAGCAGAAATTGATCCAACTCTTAGTGGAGACTGGCCTGTTTCAAATACAAAAAAAAAAAGTCAGTAGAGTGGAAAATGATAAGAAAGCACCAGTCAATTCTGCTGCAATGTCTGACATCAACAGGAGCAGTCATAGCGGATAAAAGCAAATGAACAAATGTTTTATTACAAGGTCAAAATTCTGTGATTTCTGTCAACAATTGTTTTGTATACAAAAACTGAAAATATTTTTAGGTTCACATAATACTCAGTCTTTTGTAATGCTTTATATGAGTCATGAATGGAAGAATGATACAAATAATTTCAAATATGCAGATTATCAAGAAATATGTCTGAATCTATCAACTTGACTTTATTTCATGTATGATAATCTTTACCTTCAACGTACAGCTGCAGACCCCGTCTTTCTGTTATTTTCCCCTCTGAATCAAAAAGTTCAAGCGTATATTTGCCACTATCACTTTTCCTTAGGTTGCTTATCTTAAATGTTCCATTGTTGGCGATAAATTCAGATCTGTTCTGTATAGTGTTTTTCACAAGTTGGTTGCTTCTCCAGTTTAGTATTAATGTTGTTTCCTTCATCCACCGGAATTTTGATGTTTCTGAGGCATTGTTCATCAGTTGAACAAACACAGTTTGTCCCCATGTTTTAAAACACTGAGCTCCATCCTGTCTGCCATCACAAAGACTTTTAATACCTGAATGATAGAATAATGAAAAAGTAGAATGCAGTTTAAATAGAATATATTGGAGGGTTTTTATTCCAAACAACACAACAATTGTTAAAATAAAAGCTTCATTAGATATTGCTCTTACATGTCACAAAACACATAAGCCCTCATTGATGACATTTTTCAGACTCACTGTCACAAAGTTGATTCAGTTAACTAATACAATTGAAACCAGAAGTTTACATGTACTTTTTTTTTTCTCACTGTCTGAAGTTAAATGAGACCAAACTTTTTTTGTCTTAGTTTAGTTAGAATGACGAAAATTATTTCTATTTTTGCTAAATTCCAGAAAAATTAGCCAGAACATTTTTTTTGAATAATCTTTGTAACTTCTTCTTTGGTCAGCATCAGGGATAAGTTACAAAGATTATTCATACAGTCTTTTATACTGTATGTCTTGGGTCAAACCTTTTTGTTTCCTTCCACAAGCTTCTCACAATAGTTTGCTGGAGGTCTGGCCCATTCCTCCTGACGGAACTGGTGGAGCTCAATCAGGTTTGTAAGCCGCCTCACTCACACACGCATTTTCAGATCCACTTTAGTTTCATCAGACCACAGGACATCTCCCTGAATAGAAGGTCTTTGTGCCTGTGTGCATTTGCACACTGCAGTCTGGCTTTTTATGTTTCTTATGGAGTAATGACTTCCTCCTCACTGAAACGCCTGTCAGCCCAAGTCGATACAGGACAGGTTTTATTGTGGATAATGATGCTGTCTTACAAGCTTCAACCAGGATCTTCACAAGGTCTTTGGCTTTGTTCTGGGGTGAATCTGCACATTTTGGACCAAAATGCATTCATCTATAGGACACAGAAGCTGTCTGCTTCCTGAGTGGTATGGTGGCTGGACATTCCCATCATGTCTATACTTTGAATTGAATTGTTTGAACAGATGAATGTGGCACCTTCAAGCTTCTGGAAATTCTTCCTGAGGATGAACCAGACTTGCACAGCTCCACAATTTTCTTCCTGATATCTTGGCTGATTTCTTTTGACTTTCCTAATGTGTCAAGCAAGAAAGCAGTGTGTTCCAGGTGTGACTTAAAATACATCCACAGGTGAGCTTCCAATTAACTCAAATGTATCAGGTAAGCTATCAGAGGTTTCCAAAACCATGACATCATCATCTGGGCTTTCCCTCATTGTTTCAAGACACTGTAATCATTCTGTATGTAAACCTTTGAAGAAAGCTGCTAACTTTTCTGACATTTAGCAAATAAAAATAATGTTGGTAATTCTAACTAACCTAAAACAAGAGAGGTTTGTTCTTGTTTAACTTCAGACAGTGAGAAAAAAATGTGTATATGTGTTTTTGTTTGGTGTATTTAAACTTCTGGTTTCAACTGATATATATATATATATATATATATGTATGTATGTATATATATATATATATATATATATATATATATATATATATATATATATATATATATATATATATATATATATATATATATATGTATGTATGTATGTATGTATGTGTGTGTGTGTGTATCATATAAGTTGTTCTATATAGAACATATATAGAAAATCACATTGAAGGACAAAGACATGCATTTCTGAGTTAAAGTTATACTTATGTTAAGCAGTGTGTCATGTTATGAGAAGCCTTGCCATTTGAAGCACTTCAAGAACTTTTAAGAATTTTTTTTAACAACACAAGATTGTTCTGTAACAAAAATCTTAAAAACTCTTTAAAAAAAGGGAAACAGGGAAAATGGAGAAAAGAAAAAGTAAAACAGGAATGACATGTTCAGATCAGAGCCTTACTACTTTCATTAAAACATTAAAGACAGAGTACGACACTTGAACTGCCAAAGGAACACTGACATTAATGTAAAATTAGGCTTAATTTTGATTAAGGTCACTGGATGTAAAAACATTGCGATGTTGTAAATAAAACACTGATTATGCCACATGTAATAACAACTCACCATAAGAGACTCCTATCAACAGAAACAGCAGTCCAGCAGTAGCTGCCATGTTCCTGTATGTTTCCTGTTTAAACAGCAGCTGTCAGGAAGTGCTGAGAGAATTAATATTTTTCAGACTCCCAGAATGAATAATGAGAAGAAAAGCTTTGTATTCTCAGCACATAGAGGTGAAAAGGGAAGCGAACATTTTATCACATGAAGTTTCTTAAAGGAAGCTGACACAGACATCTCTTACACAACCAGCTGTATGAGTTCAGGACTAAAAAAGAAAGAAGGGCTGGGTTAAAAACTCCAAAATACATCCAAACCCACAAATATTGCCAACTTCATGAACAGGGACTTTTTATTAAAGCAGGTGTTTTGGATGATTGTAGTTTGAAAAGTAAATGATCATTGTAAGCAATGGGTGAATTTAAGTTTCTGTTATGACCTTCAGGACTTTGGTTTTTGTATTCTAATATTTTTTTGAGATTTTTGGTTATGTGTGTGACACATGGCCATATGTAGTTTATTCTCAGGCTAATAGTATTATTCATCTTTGCAGTACTGCCTGTGTGTTCTAGAAATAATCTTAAGAGTTGTTTATTTTAAATGGACTGACCCACCCATTCATAAAGCATGTATTTTGTTGACTGGCTGTTAAATGATGGGGCTTTTTCTTCCTGTGATGTTTTTTCCTCAAATCAATCACCTAATTACAAAATGCATTTATTTTATGAGAAAATTGGAAATTACAAATTATCATGACTTTGTATGTCCTCATAAAGGTTTTTATTTAAATAAAAGGAAGGAGTTTGAGAAAAATCAGTTTATAAATTTTAACAAGGGAACTACATAAACTTAAAAAAGTATTTTTCAAATAAACCTAGAAGAACAGATCAATCACTCCTTGTCTGAAAATTTATCAAAAATGCTTTTTATCCCTAAAGATACACCAAGAAGAACAGACGAAAACACTGCCCTGAACAAAAGTAACACAGGAGGTACGTCCCTGTACATATTCTATATCAACATAGCTGATGGAATGAGTGTTTCAGATTTATCAAATACATATTTTTGCTGAGTTTCATGTGTATCTGGTTGTAGAGCATTTTACAGCCCACGGGCCACATCCGGCCCCCTGACAACCTTTGACGGGACCGCGTGGGTATGTAATGACAGTGGAAATCCCATTACTTTGTATAGGTGCATGAAATACAATGACACAGCTTTTATTTTGATAGGTGTACTGATGTGCCCCTGCAAATGTGTTGAACAGCTTTCAAGAAGTCAGCTCTTAGCACTTAAATATGTCAGCTAACATTAAGAAGAAGAAAAACTGACGCAGGATGCAGAGTTTTCTACAAGGCATGGACTTCTAAATATTTCTCTGCTGAAATCGACCTTAAAGCTGTGGGCTTAGTGTGTGGAGAACATAGAGTGGTGTTTATGAATTACAATTTCACCTGCCATCAGGAGATGAAACACGGAGAGAAGTCCAAGAATTTGACTGATGCACAGCAGGACAAGGATCAGGGGAGAGCTGGACAAACTAAGAAAGGAACAAGGATTATTTTTTTTTACAAAGTTCTACTCTTCCAGGGATGCAGCAGTCAGGAGCAGCTTTGTTACATCCCGCAAAATTGCAAGATATGGTAAGCCATTCTCTAATCAAGAGTTTATCAAAGATTGATGGATTCTGAAGCGCTAATTTACCCTAAGAAAAAAAAAAAAAGAGGCATTCAAACATGTCTCTGCTCTCCTGCGCCCTAATGAAGCGGATTGAGAGCGTTGTGGGGAATTTGGCGCTTCAGCTGCAAAAACAGAATTAAAAAAAAAAAAAAACAGGATAATTTTGACTGGTTATGTTTTGCTCTGGACAAGAGTTCTGATATGCGTGATACAGCCTGGACAAAGACATCCCAGAGCCACGCTGGATGGCAGACCTGGCCTTTTCTGTTGGTGTGACTGCACTAAGAACTAACTGAGGTAAACCAAACAAAAATACTGGGTGCAGTTATTGCTTTTTTGCATGAAGTTTATGAGATGATGATGTTTGAAAAGTAGTTATAGTAATAATGCTGTTTCAAAACAATGCGGAAATTGTTTTTAGAAATGTTAAGCAGTACAATAATTTTGTGCTCCACACTTCCTGGTCGTACTGTTTGGTTGACAGTTTATATGTTTGCCTTACTGTTGGTTATCAATGTGAATTGATGCTGACATTTTACATTAATTTGACTAAACACTTCTTATGAACGTTCATTAAATACCACTTGTATAGTTTGGGACCTGTAAAATAATAATAAGAAAAAATGCTATCATAGATAGATAGATAGATAGATAGATAGATAGATAGATAGATAGATAGATAGATGGCCCTCAGACATGATTCAAATTTCTCATGTGGCCCCTTTAGAAAAATAATTGTCCACCCCTGTCGTAGAGCAATGAAGTAATCTGTAGTTAACTGAGATAGTTGTAACTAAGGTTTCTCGATTCTTAAGGATACTTCACTCCTGCACTGCATTCCAGTTTTTGTGAGTCAGGGTTTATATTAAAACAAATTTACCTGTCATTACATTTACACAACTGAAAATAACAAAAAAGATGACAGATGACAGGTAATAAATATTTAGCTGTTTATTTTGTTTAAGTATTAGTTACAGTGATGAACAGAAAGATAAAAGGCTTTTTATAGTTGCACTGGAAAAATATGCATAACTGCAAAGTTCCAATCTTTTCTATGTCTATGAGCTACCAGTTGCTCTCTATTAGGTAAATGTCTTCCAAAATTATAAATTGTATAATAGTATTGTTTAGTTTAACAAACTCAAAAAGTGATAGAGCGTGAAAGATTACAGTTAGGTAAACAGGTCATCTTTATATTAAATATCAGGAAAGATATGTTAAAGATGTAAAAATACAGCGGTTATTCTTATTCAGACCCTTTCTCTGATATTTGAACTGAGCTGCTGAACTCTTCACATATTAACAGAGATACCACAAAAGGATAGCAGTTAATCATCAGTCAAACCTTTCTGTTCAATAACTTGAAAGTCCTCTGGATTCTCTGTTCTGTGTGGTGTGATGAACATTTTCTTATTTTGTGTCTCCTTCCATTTGAAATAGAGACCAACCCCACCACATGAAAAAATGGCTGCAGCAAACAGCAAACTACATCCTAGCACAGAAGTATCTGTTCATACATGAGGAACAAGAACCGAAAGTTATGTTAGTATCATCACAGCACAGTCAAAATCATACAATATTGTAATTATGTACTAAATATATAGCAGAAGTCTTGGTTACAGTGCACTTCAATGTATCCCTCTTTGTAAAATCACTGTGGTAATTCACAGGACTGCACAATCAATCACTGAGAATCATACTATCTTAAAATGTCATAAGATTATGTATTGCATATGACAATAAAAAATATTGTTGATGAAATCATTTTATAAACAACCTAAAAAATTAAATATTTTTAAAAAATATTGTGATGATATTCTCACCTTTACAAGGAGAAATGATTTGTTCTTTGGAGACACGACTGATGTCATTCCTGACTGAGCAGAGGAGACGTCCTGAGATATTTTGTCTCAGAACGATGATGTTTGTCTCATTGTTTCCAGGGAGGAGCTCAGAGTCTGTCAGAGTGCGTTCATCCAGAGTCCAGCTGTACTGAGGACTGTCCCCCTCCACAGGGAGACAGGACACCTTCAGCTCTAAATTGGACAAACATTCCGTGACCAGCTGGACAGAGGACAAAGGCGCTGAAAGAGAGACATTAAACTGTATTATTTTTTAAATACAGTTACCTTTGGTTCTTTTTTTTCACAGTTTGTAATAACAACCAGAAAATGCACAAAACAAAGATCTGTGTTACAGATGGGATACAATAAGATTACCAGCATAATGTAAGATGAAGATCTATCACAATTGTATTTAGCAGTTAAAAAAAAGGTCACTCACCTTGAACAGTCAACTGAAGAGTCTGCTGTCCTGTTTTCCGTCCATCTGAATGAAAGGTTTCCAGAGTATATTTACCACTGTCAGTCCTTCTGAGGTTCTTCATAGTAAATGTACCATTACTTGGTATTAAGAGATATCTGCTCTGGACGAGAGGTGGAAAATATGTGTTCCTTCTGCCCTTAAAGACTATTGAGCTTTGATGTCTCCATTCATATTTAGGTATTTCTGAGAAGTTATCCATCAGATGGAGAACCACTGTTGCCCCCAAGATTCCATAACACTGAGCGCCATCCTCTCTGCCATCACAGTAAGTTTCCACTGCTGCAAATTTGGAGACAAAAATTTAAAAAACAATCAGATGAGGCTAACTTTTCAAAGTCCACACACACACACACACACACACACACACACACACACAAAATCATGACTGTGCTGCAGTTCCTGTAAGTCTTTTGCCAAACTGTTTATTTCACAGGCAATTATGATTCTATACCTTTTGTTACTTTTTAAAGGATTTTTTTATTTTATTTTGTTTTCTACCAGCTATGATTTCCATTTAAAGTTTGCTTGTTATTTGAATAGAAAACTACCTACAGTACCTACATTTCAAGGTTTTATTTGCATCTTCATATGAAAAACAATGTGATCAGTTTTTAATATTAAATTCAGTATAAAAATTAACAGCTGCAAAGAACTAAAACAATTATATAAGCAAAATGAAAATAAAAATGTCTATTGTAAGATAAACTCTGGTATTTTAGAGATTAATATTTCCTCAGTCTTAAATTACTGAAGGTTCAAAGTTAAAATTGATACTGTTTTAAAAAAAAAAAAAAAATCATAGAAGGCCTGAAAGTTACTAATAAAGCCTGAGCTTCACAGTCATGAATTACTGGTAACTTTACAATAAATAGTATCTTGCTAATTATTCATACTGGTGTTTTCTATTTTGTCACATCAAAACCATTAACTTAAATGTATTTTATTGGGATAAAAAGAAATAAACGAACACAAAGTAGTACATAATTCTGAAGGGAAAAAATGATAAACGGTTTTCACAGTTTGCTTATTTGATAGGGACATATACAATAAACATGGATCATTATGTCAAAACAATTTGATGCCTGCATCACGGTGTTTATAGCCACGGGTGATTTGCAACACCAGTCCCCAGAGGGACCTTCAAGAGTTAATTTCAATGAAAAGTGAAGAATAACAATAAATACAATAAAATAATCAGAAAGAGATATAAAACAAAACTGCTTAGTCAAAACAATTGGAATATTTAAAAATGAGTCCAGTTCTGGTTCATCTTCTCAAGTCTGAAAGTGAACATTTTAACATCAGTTATGGTTTTAAAGTCAGATGGTAAAAGTTCCAGAGATCAGAACTCCTAACAGAAAATACTGTCTGTCTTAAAGGTCGTCCTGCAAAATGGTATTTTACAGTCATGATTTGTGTGCTTCTCGTGACTAGTGCTGTTCCTTCTTTTAACAAATGTACATACGTAGTTGCGTAGTTGCTAAACGATAGATGCATTTCTGGAACAGTTTAAGGAAACAAAAACTGAAGTTATCAAACGTCAGTAGATGATATTTCTTAAAAATTATACATTGATGATACCGGGTTGGATTTTTATCCATAATTCTTATAGCCCTATTGGTATAGAGAGCCAGTATATTTGGTTACAGTGGGAGAGGCCTGTACCCATGCTGTCATGCAATATGATATGTGAGAGAAAATCATAGGATGCATGTATAGCATGCCTCCCTGGTTTGGTGTGCAGTTTTTGATTAGTTTTAAACAATTAACGTTACTCTGCATTGGTTTTGAAATTGTCTTTATATGTTTACCAAATTTCAGTAGAGGATTTAACACCAATCCAAGATATTTAAATTCTGTAACAGAGTGATTTTTTTCGTTTTGTAAATGAATATTAATGTATTAAAATACATTGAAGTTTATGATTGAAACATGACAAAATGAGATAAGTTTCAAAAGGTTCAATGGCTATGAATACTTTTGAAGCCACTGTATTTAACAGAAAAATAAAATGAATCTGTGGTTATAATACATTATCTCACTTTTACAGACAGACACGATCTGTTCTCTGGAGACATGACTGACATGATTCGTGACTGAGCAGGACAGACGTCCAGAGACATTTTGTCTCAGAACAATGACGTTTGTCTTATTATCTCCGTAGAAGAGCTCAGGGTCTGTCAGTGTATGTCCATCCAGAGTCCAGCTGTACTGAGGACTGTCCCCTCCCTCAGCGAGGCAGGAAGCCCTAATTAGTGCCTGGGACAAACACTCAGAGACAAGCCGGATAGAAGACAAAGGAGCTGAGAGAAACACACAGACACTGTGGTTGAAATGATAAAAAATACCTTTAATATTTGTAAATAGTTTTGAAAAATGTGATTAAGATTTAGATGAATAAAAAGGTTTACCTTCTATTAACAATTGTAGAGTCCGATTTCCAGTTTTGTTCCCATTTGAATCAAAACTCTCACGCATATATTCCCCACTGTCAGTCCTGTTCAGGTTTTTGATCCTGAATGTTCCATTATTGGGAATAAACACAGATCTGTTGTTCAAAGCATTCTTTTTAATCTTATTCTTTTGACCTGTAAGAATCATTTGGGGCATTTTGGTCATTGATACTTTCTTCCTCCACTTGTATTTGAGTATTTTTGAGGCGCTGTCCATTAGCTGGAGGTCCACAGTTCCCCCCAAAGCTCCATAACACAGAGCTCCATCCTGTCTGCCATCACAGAACGTTTCCACTGCTGCTCAAGATAAGAAATGTCAACAAGAAAATTGTTTTTATATTTTAGTTTCTGCATTATAAAAACAGCATTGGCAGGATATTAATGGAAAATGAGTTTGCGGCAGCAACACAGTAGTTTGCAGCTGATGATGTATTCACTGATTTCCCACTTGCACCATTAAAAACTGAGCACTGACTTTTCAGCAATTTGACAGGAACTATATACTGTAGGGAATTGTCAAAACCACATTTCTGTCAGGAGTCAAGGTTTGCGGGTCTGTGTGAGGTTTCTACTTCTCTCTTCAGTTCCTTCAGTTCTCCACCAGAGGTCCTCCTGTCTTTGTAAATTACTTAAACCTTTCCTGCCTCCTGAGAGTGGTTGGATGTGGGTCAGATGTTTACCAAAAACCATGACAAATCAGTGGTTATCAAAGCTGGTATAAAATATTCTGCAGGTGGGTACAAAGTGTTACCTAGTAGCTGGTTAGTTTTGTACTCAAAAGAGTCTGATGAAATCGACCAAAAGTTTATAAAAAGGTAACAAGTTATAATGACCAGCGCCTGACACAAAATCACCTCCCAAATCTCATCTATCTCATCTTTTTCTGTTCAGATGAAATTAATAAATGAGTCCTTTGTTCACTTAAATTACAATCAAAGTCAAGCAAAGAGTAAACGCTCCAACTTTGTGATGCTAAATGACTATAATAACAATTAGTGAAAAACAAACACTATCACATTCACCATTGTAAAGTCTATTCTTACATCTTATTTAGTGACTTTAACCAAAGTCACTGTAAACAAAAAGCTTTGTCAAATTAAAAAAATATGGGGCTAAAAAAGGAAAATAACCACTTACCCTGTGATACTTTCAGTAGCATTACCAATAATCCAAAAACACTTTTCATGACTGGAGTATCTGTCAGACAATTCAGTGAGAACAAATTTAGCACTGAATACTACAAACTGCCTGGCGTCACTAACAACTCGAAATTTGGAAACTATCTGCCATGGTGAAAAAGGAAGCGATACCTGATCAGTTTTTAGACAAGAAAATGAAACAGCCCTTCAATTATCTCTCACCAAGTTCTTTTGGCACAACAGAGCTAAAAAAGTAAGCCTGTATGTACCATGAGAGCAGACAAAATTCATTTAGCTTTTAAAAAATCCTGGAGCTGAAAAACTGATGTTTCCGTTTGTCTGTACAAGATGAAAATATAGATTTATTTTTAGTCTTTGACCTGTGTTTACCTTTTAAACATTTGATGCATAAAACCATTTTCCAAAAGAAGTTGGGAAACCATGAAAAATAAAATCAGAGGGAAAGTCACAAACCATTGTAATTTCCCTTTATGTTAACTGCTTTACACATCCTGTTTGATTAATCTCTGTACTAGATTCACGAAGCGAATTTCACTTCATCAGGAATCTGCAAACTGGGGCTCTGGAGCCACATGTGGCTCTTTAGACCCTCAGCTGTGACGCTTAATAACTTTGGCCAAAAATTCCAAAGAAATGAGCAATGTTTTAAAATGTGAAGGTCATTTTTTAAATGCTAATTTTAGCAGTGCTTTCAGGCATTATGTATATATTTTTAGAGTTGTGATGCTTCTGCAGCTCTGAAACAAATTTGTTTTAGCTGAACTGAAGACAAAACTGGCTTGTTCTTGCCTTGCGCTGAAGCTAATGCTAGATAAATATCAGAAAAGGAAGGATTCGTTCTCTTCTAGTGACCTTAGTCTGATGTGTATTTTTAAATGGTCTAATCAAGTAAATTGTTTGAAAAAGTAATTAAAGTTATGTTGCTTTTTAAAAAAATATAATAAAAACACCTATGTTTGTGGAGCACCCTAAAAAGATGCTTCATATCCAGAGGTTAATATTTAGGAACTCAGACAAATTATTCTGTAAAGGAGAGCCATCCGTATTACACATTTTTTGGTGAGGTGACCTTGGACGAGTCGGTGGAGGAGGTGATGAGCAAGCGCACAGACGAAGGCCCTGTTTTAATTTAATATTAAACGGATAAGGTTGAGGTAGTTCAAACTTGGAACTTATGTTTTTCACACTGCTCTTGTAAACATAGATATACCTCAGCCCTTTGTAGAATGCTCTAAAACTGCAATATTACCAGCAAAAAGCAGGGAGCAGTAATTAGTAAGGAGAAATCCTCCGGATGCACATCAAGCCAGTATGCAACAGAGGGATTATTATTAGGAAAATTAAGTAAATGTTCTTGTTCCAACCATGTTGTTCATTAGAACGAATGCTGGGGTATGTGCCGGCTCACCCTGGTGGCTGCTTGTTGGGGCCTGGGTGCCCTGGCTCGGTCAGGCCTCTGCTGGGGGGTGGTGTGCCCTCGGGGCTCGGGTCTCTTTGTCCATGACCGGATCTGCTTCGGCGTAGCAGGTTGCTGGTGGAGCCTGTGGGCTCGTCGCTGCAGACCCCTGGGGCTTTTGCATCATGGCAGCCGGGGGTCACCAGGGGCTTTTCTTTGCTGTTCTCTGGGAAGGGAGAGATCCGGCTCCGTGGTTGGGGGGGCCACTGGGTGTCTGTGGCTCCAGTCTTCCTCGTGTTGTCCTCATGTACTGGGGAGTGGGTCTGTGGGCCCCCACACCCACCATTGAACATTCTTATGGTGGAACCTTACAGACACAAGCTCACACACACACACACACACACACTCTATGCTTCTTTCTCTTCTCTACTTCTATCTCCTTCTTTCCCTGTAAACTTTTCCCCACCATTCTCTCTTTTCTTTTCCTTTTTTTTCATCCTTGTGTCCATTACATTTGAAATATACCCAAAGCAGTTTCTAATAAAGTTTCATATATATATAAATATATATATATATATATATATATATATATATATATATATATATATATATATATATATATATATATATATATATATATATATATATATATATATATCAAGTGGAACATCATGACGAAAGCCGCAATGGTCCACTTGTGAAAGCAAATCTGTTGGGCCTCACCTTGACACTCAGGCAACAATTCTGAGAGTCACACTGCCGGACAGGACACGTTAGAAAAAAGAAAAAAAAAGAAAGAAAGAAATGAATTGTGTTAACCAGACCACCGCACCACAATGCCCATTTTTATTTTTCATGTGGAAATGGCGGAATATTTTTATGTTACTTATTTTCTACATCTATGTGCTTACAATAGAGTTGTAAGAGCTACTACTGCAGACACCACTGTGAGCAAGAACTGCTAACAAAACCCTTTCATGATATTAAAAAGCAATGATGGACATGCAACTTTAAATAGCTTATTTTGTGAAAAACAAAACTGGGAAAAAGATCATTTGAATAAGCAAAAACATGTTTAAAATAAAACACAAATTAAATTTAACAGAAGTACTGAAAGTAATAAAGAACCCCCCCCAACAAAAAAAAGAAAAACAATAGCTGACCTAAACATGTTCAGACATTGTAAATTATCATTCTATCTATTATCATTTTATATGTCACATAATCTAAACTAAACAATGTGTGATTTTATGTTATCATTTTTATGTAACAACAATACCTTTTATGAAATTACACCTGGGCTAGAATTTAATAAAATATTTACAAAGTTTTCTGAACATCAGATGCTATAATGCATAAAACAGGGTAAGTTTGTATAGTAGTTTTGCCACAAAGAAAAACTATTGATAAACTGATGCCACATAATGAACATGTGAGAGCCAAAGTTCTAGCAGGGATGCAGGGGTATCAAATATTTATTTCACTCAATGACATGGAAATCCTGCTGCAACGTTTGTATAATGTATTATTTATTTTAATTTATTATTTTATTTATTTATCTTGGTTGACAGTGTGAGAATATTAATGAGTAACTGCTAAGTGCATGAACTGCCAGTAAACAGATTATCGTATTTGCTTGCTTGCATATTCAAAATTAGTTGGAGAACTTGTTGTTCCAGAAGGTAGATACATGAGGTGTTATAAACAGCTCACCCCAGTGCAAGACGGAAAATGTACTGAGCTTTTTCTGAACTTCCCGTAACAGAAAGCTCTAAAGGTCAGGATATGTAAAGTTCTTAGAGCAAAAATCAAAGCTATATCATAAAGGCAGAGTGCTACCCATAATTGGTTATCAAGGAAGTGTAGAAGGGTTTAGAACTGTTTGCAGGTGTTAGGAAGTGATCTGAAATGTATGTGAGTGTATGGCGACTGTCCACGTGCAAACTATGTCAGCTGGGAGTGGTAAACAGAACATAAAAACTAGTGCACCCACTTTTAGAGCTCAGACACAATGCGGGGTTTTGCCTGTAATCACTTCGGTGGTGAGTTGCTTGTCTCCATTTGGCCGAATGCTTAATAAATGTTTGTTTGATATTATGACCTCTGGTCTGTGACTCCATCTGTGTGTTCTCTTATTTCTCCATATCAAAGTTCCGAGGCGAGGTGCAGGTAGTGAGGTTGGAATTTCTCTGAAAGGAAATATATGCCTACATTTCCTCAACAACAGTCAGTCGACCAACAATGAAATCAAACGGTCATAAACACACTGTTTTACTTTGTAGTAATCAGACTACCTAACTGTATATCAGTGTTTAGTGGGCTTAAATATCAAATAAATGTATTGAGACATGCACTTTGAAGTGGTATTAGTGGGTTATCAATGTTACTTCAGGTTAAGCTTGGTATTTTGAGAATCCCACAGCCAGTTCACCTCTTAACTGGTTCAATCACCATTGTAACTTATGCTGCAAATCTAGCCTGCTCTGGATAACACAGAACTCCTAAAATACCAGGGTTGTTGATGGGGATGTTTCATTGCACGTTAGAAATAATGTAAGTCAAGAGATTTGTCAAAAAAGTGCAAAGAGATCATTGCCTTGCACAAACAAGCAAAGCTTTACAGAAAATCTCAAACCAGTTATACCATGTTTTATATGACTTTATAGAGTCTGGATTGTGGAAAATAAACTTTTATTGTTAGCCCCCTGCTGGATAAAATCTTTTTATCTTTGTAAATCTTTTTTTTTCTTGTAGATCATTTAGTAGAGAGGAGATTTAGAACAGCTGAGTTGTTGCACAGTAATTAACAGATGACACCTCCAGCGATTAAAACAATTTAATTTGCATAGACAATGTGTTCATTTTATTAGTGCTTCACTAATTTGCTGAAGTGTTAATATATTCTGGCACTTTCATGAGCTGTTTTTTGTGGGGGGGGGTTTAATTTGCTTTATAACATTAAACCTTATATTAAACCTGCTCTATGCACAGTGCCCTGGTCTAGGTAAAAATAGCATCCATTTAACTGGGTACAGTTCAAAAATGACATATACTGTTTTTGGCTTAAGAGCAGAATTTATGACTACTTCCTTGTGGTTGTGCTCATTTTGCTGCATTGAGCTAATCACAGCTATTTAACACCATTGAAGTATAGTTGGCTGCAGCTTGAAACTGATGAAACTTACCTTGTAGGGTTTCCTAATATTTATCTCAACTTTAAAGTTCATAACCGTCCAGTTATTTTAAACAAGAAAAGAACATCAATAAGAGAATGTTCCTTAACATCTTGAGGCAGTAATCTTAAATTTGTTCACAGACACATAACTTGTAAAATAAATTTAAAGGCTGTTTAAAATCACAAGTGCTAAAGACTGAATTATTTGACAAAAAGGTATAATTTGCTTGTGTGCTGAAAATGGAAAAAAAACAAAGATATTTGGTTATGAATTCTTCACTTTCTCCCTGATTTCAGTATAATTAGTCTTTGCAGACTACCTGAATTCATCTTGCCAAGGTTTTCTATGGACCTTTGCATACACAATATCATCCCTATGTGATAACAACATAACATCAGAATGCTGAGGTTTCTTTTTCACTTGGCTGTACTCCGCTTGGACCTCTATATGTTGCTCTTCTCGCCTTCTCCTCATCCCGTTACCATTGGCCAGTTCTCCATCATCTTCCTCCACTGCAGAAGAGTAGGAAGTAATGGTGCAATGTAGGTACATTGACTGGAAATGTTTTATTTTAATAAGGTGCTAAAGTTGTCAATAAGAAATAAATTTATTACCTCTGTTGTTTTGTTTCTTCCTTCTGACACAAATGATTGCAAAGCTGACAATGAGAATAATTAGCAGAGCTCCAAATGCACCAGCGACTATTGCCCACTGTTCTGTTTCAAAGTAAAAAAATGGAAATGAATGAACACAGATTAAAAAAAATGAACCTACATTAATGAATCCACAGCACTGGAGTAAATTTTCACTTATTGCTGTACTGTCCAAGGATTAAGAATCCACTGGATCTGATTCAGAGATGTTTTAATGATAAATTATTGATTTAAAGTTACTTCTTACCCATAATAATCTTAACATTAGGTGTGCCTGATGAAGGGACTGTTGTTGGTTCAACACACAGGCTGTTATTTTCTGGAAACACCCAGTTGTGTCCAATCATAGAACAGTTTATGAAGCCTATGACTAAAGAAAATAAACTAATGTACAGATCATTTCATCAGTTTCAAATTAATAAAAAATATATTCTGCATATTCTAACTCACCACAGGTAGATATGTGTATTTCCCTGAGGAGCGAACTGACTTGATTCCTGACTGAGCAGACCAGCCGTCCTGAGATATTCTGTCTCAGAACGATGATGTTAGTCTCATTATTTCTAGAGACAAGCTCAGAGTCTGTCAGTGTGTGTCCATCCAGAGTCCAGCTGTACTGAGGACTGTCCCCCCCCTCAGAGAGACAGGACACATTCATCTGTCGCTGGGACAAACACTTATGTTCCAACTGGATAGAGGACAAAGGAGCTGAGAGGAAAAAATTGCTATGTTTAATGATACAGTGGAGTCTTGTTTAACCAGTTGCAGAAAACGCATAATATACAGATCTGTGATATTTCACAACAAACTTTTCCCTTTTACAATTTCTAATGAAAGCAGAAAAAGGAAAAAATGTTTACATCACTGTTAAATATAGAACTTATTATAAAATCCAATAAAATGGGATGTTGATCGATCAGTGTAATTTTATCTGATAGTAGAACAAAAAACAAAAGATCATTTACCTTCAACAATCAACTGAAGAGTTTTTGTCTCTAATTTTTTTCCATCTGATCCAAAGGTTTCCAGAGTATATTTACCACTGTCACTAATGCTGACGTTTGTTATGCTTAATGAACCATTATTGGGATTGAAAATATATCCACTTTTAAGAGTTAATGGTGAGAGGTTATTCAGTCTACCCTTCAAGGTTATTGTTGTGTCATGTTTCCATTCATATTTAGGTAATTCTGAGGTGTTATTCATCAGCTGGATGATGACTGTTCCCCCCAAAGGTCCAAAACACTGAGCTCCATCTTTTCTGCCATCACAGTAAGTTTCTACACCTGCAAGTTTGGGGGAAAAAAATCAGTTAAAATCAAAGAAACATATGATTGCTTAAAAAGTTAGTTATAAATTGAAAAATAAATAATGAGTTTGTTTTAAATGTCATGTTTTTTGTTATTCCAGCTGCAACACCCTTGACATCCATGAGAGAAATCTCATGTTAAGGCAACCTTGGAACCCAGTCAGAAACCATAGAGGAATCTTTTGCAGTGGCTCTTGAATGAATGCGCCTTTTGACTCTCATTCAGCAGATGTGTTTCTAAAGGAAAAAATTCTCTTCAATTAAACCTTAAAAACAATTCATGTTTCATAGATCTGAAACTAACATTGTTGTGGGATTTCTTAATTTTAAATGTTCTTTACCTTGCAATGGTTGAGAAACATGCAAGACAGGATGTAAAGTTTTATACTGGATGTTCAAACTGGGATCCTTTTTCTTCTTTAGCATTAAAAATAATTTCCAACAGAAGATGATTTTCAATGACATTAACAATACATTTTACATGTGCATAGAATCAAGACAGATAATATAACAGACTGAAGAAAGTAAACAAAGATGACCAACAAGACTGTAGGGGGGAAAGAAAAACACCTTTAACTTTACACTTATCTTGTGACTTTTCCCGTTTTTTTGTTTTTTTTTCTCCAAATGGATGTACCATGATTTTCAGTTTTTTCTTTTCTTTACTTTCACCTACAGCTGAATTTTATAGGAGTCACACATAGTGAACAGCAATTGATCAGCAATCAGTTGATCAGAAGTTGCAGAAATAATTTCCACCTTTGAAAATATAAATTTTTAACACTAACATCCTTTATTTCTACAGGTACAAAAAGATAATCATATGGATAGAGAACCGATCTTTTCTTAATGCAGCATTTGAAATGAGTCAAAACTATGACCCAGAAGTTCTGGAGCCAAATGGAAGAGCTACCTGATGGTGTAGAGACCTTGATGGCAAGGTTGAGCAGACTGCATCTTTCAGACAACTGACAGATGATGTTGTTATGTTGATTGATCTTAAGCTAAATTTCTTTAGTTTAAGCTCAGTTTTCATGATACAGATCAATACTGCATGTCATACAGCTATCAGAGAGTGGTGCCAACTACATATATATAAAGCAATATTTCACATTCTCCAAGTTCATGTATGAGTCTGACAGTTCAAATAACACTGCAGAACATCTGTGACTCTACAGTTCCTAACTAAAATTTGCCAAAATTTAACAGATATTTAGGTGATTCTCAACATAAAATATTTTCTCTTCTTATTCAGTTTAATGTTGTAAAACATTTTTTAAACTGTCATTCACAGCATTTTTTTTTTTTTTATCAGTTTTAAGAAAAAACATACCAACTCACCCCAACATTCTCCCAGTAGCACCAGCCACAACCCAACCATAGCTTGTGTTGGTTTAAGCCAGCTACCAGACACCATTGTGCAGCTGAATAGCTTAAAATGTACAGTGTTACTGTTCAGCCTGAGCAAAACAAGCTGCTCAGAGATGGAAAAAGGAAGTGGTGACAGCCTTATCAATTCATTATGAAACACAGAGCTGCCCCCTCAGCAAACTTATAGTACTTTTCTACTGTAATGCAGAAAACCTAGACAGCAAAAACAATAAGAATTTCACAGTTTTTTATGATTGCATATAGACACATAATCTTAATGACTTAACACAGTTTGCACAGCAACATGCCCAGTTATCAGTTTACTCCATATCTTTTGAAAAATTAGTGTTGTAAGCAAATACCAAATCATTTACAAATTGCATTGCAACTTCTTACAATTTCTAATGAACCCATAAAAGTTAATTTAACTGCATATAAAACAATATTTTGTTATCTTTCATGCAAACTATTTTAACCACTTCCACACAAAAGCTGAAATTTTTTCAGCAATTTATTGTTCCTTATCAGAGCTCTTGAGCGAGGACAACAGAGGAAGTCTAAAAATAAACTGACACTAAACACAGGGGTGTCAAAACACTAAACTGAAAATATTTTTTCCTACCACATACTTGTCAGAGAAAACTATGCTCCAGTTTTCTCATTGCTGTATGATCAGCAGGCTGCTCATTGGCAGAGTTTGTATCACTGTTGCCTTGGAGCAAGAAAGTTTGAACTTTCTGGGGTCTTTCTGCAGCAAGTTTGCATGTTGTCCCCTTGCGTGTGGGATTTTTTCTGGGTACTCCAGCAACATGGATGGATGGATGAAGGATCAACAAACAGGGAGAAAAACAAAGAACCAGTGAACCCAACAGGAAGCTTTGCCCAGCTGAACCTGAACTGATCACTGTTGAGACCTCTCTTCCTCTGCCTCCTTCCTCTTTCAAAACCACTCTCATTTTCATCATCACTTTCCTTCTGTTTTTGTTGAGAAGTCAGTGCCTACAAAAAGCCCAGAAGTAACATCATGACAGTAACATCTGTGTCTAAAGTAGATTCACGTGTGTATTGTTTTGTAGAGTGTAACGCTGATTTTCTGCTTGTAGTTCTGAGCAGTATACAGCCATACTGAATAAATCAGATTATTGAAAAGTTGATTTATTTCATTCACTCAATTCCCAAAATGAAACACATTAAATAGATTAATTACACTCAGACTGATGTTTTCAAGTCTTTATTTCTGTTAATTATGATGATGTTCTGCATACAACTAATGAAAACACAACATTTAAGATCAGAATAATCAGACCAATAAAAATAATAAATATACAGAAATGTGGACTTAAATTAAAGTATGTTCAATCCCAGTTTAAAGGTTGTTATTTTTCAAAAGATAATTTCAGTCGAACAAGCCACATTTCATGCACAATATAATTTATTGAATATGACTGTATACAACCTTTTGTGTTATTTGTGGGAGCAGATATGGAGAAGGCTCTGTCACTCCAGGTCCCCTACCAGGTTCTTTTTATGTGAAGTTTGCCTGTTCTCCCCTTGCATGCAAGAGTTCTCTATGGGTAATCCAGCTTCTTCCCACTGTTCACTTTAGGTTAATTGGTCTCTCTTAATTGCATCTAGGTGTTTGTTTGCACAGTTCTTTGTCCTGTGTGCCTTGTGATAGACTGGCAACAGGTTGGGGATATACCGCACTTCTCATCCAGTGACTTCGAGGAAAGGCACCAAACCCCGTTACTTGTCTGGGACCAAAAAGTAATAGAAACTGGATGGATGGATTTCTGACACGAATACTCTCTTGCATATCATATCGTAATAAAGCCTTTAATGTTTATTGCTATGCATTGTTTGTTTGGATGATGGATTAACAAACCATGGTAAAACAAATGAAAGAAACTGAATTTTTCAGTCAGACAAAGAAGAATGAAGAACTGTAAAGCAGGTGTTCTAAACCTTATGATGTAGTACATTATTCACATATTTAATAAATTAACAATAAAAAGTTACAGAGTTCAGCTCCAATTAACAAAAATTTCAGATATAACATTTAAAAAGTTAAGCAAAAGTATTTTGCTATTAAGACAATTGTAGTTTTTTGTAGTTAATTATGAAAAAAACAGAATATAACACCTAATATTGTCTTTAGAGTTTTCATATCATAAATAACTGAAATTCAATCAACCATAGAAGCAAGTTTCAGAGCAGAGCTATAATTATGAACGTGCTTTCTGAATATTTTAATGAGGCTAGTCTGCTGAAGTGTCAAAACACATGGAGGAGAAATCTACAAAAATCATTAATCATGAGATAAGTGAGTCTGTTCAATGACTTTAAAGTCTTCTGGATTCTCTTTTCTTTGTGGTGTGACAAACTTCTTGTTGTATTTGGTCTCTTTCAGTTTTAAATAGAGGAAGATTCCACCACAGGAAAGAATAGTTGCACCAAACAGCAAGCTGTGTATGACCAGGGAGACATCTGTAGAGACAGGAGCAACAAGAACCAGACATTATATTGGAACAAGTACAGCAAAGTCAAGTACAAATCTTATTAATATTTCTGGCCACATTATAGTGCAGAGGATATAGTACATTGGGTTTCTCATAATTTTGTGATTTAGTATAGAGGAGAACTATAAATTCTTGACAATCAAATAATACAAAGAATACTTTTTTAAATTAATTAATTTATAAAACTATCATGTTCTCACTTGCTAATGTCAAAAACAAAGTATGATATGTGACTCCTACACAACAACAAATATGGTTACAAAGATCCATTCTTTCCCACCTTTACAAACAAATAGAGTTATTTCCTCAGAGGCATGGCTGACTTGATTCCTGACTGAGCAGACCAGACGTCCTGAGATGTTTTGTCTCACCACAATGATGTTTGTCTCATTATGTCCATAGAGGAGTTCAGAGTCTGCCAGTGTGTGTCCATCCAGAGTCCAGCTGTACTGAGGATTGTCCCCTCTCTGAGAGAGACAGGACACCTTCATCTCTAACTGGGACAAACACTTAGAGACCAGCTGGACAGAAGACACAGGATCTGAAAGGGGAAAATGAAGCAGTGATTCTTTATGGATAGACCTACAATAAAGTTAGTTAATTTATCAGTCAAAAAAAAAAAGCTTCACCTTGAACAGTTAACTGAAGAGCCCAGCTTTCTATGTTTCGCCCTTTTGAATCAAAGATATTTAAAGTATATTCACCATTGTCTGTCTGGCTAAGGTTCTTGATTTCAACTGTGCCAGTGCTGGGAATAAAAAGAGATCTGTTCTGAAGGATATTTTGGGAGAAATCATACCCTTTGCCTCTAAGGATTATAGAGCTTTCATTTTTCCATTCATATTTAGGTATTTCTGAGACATTGTTCATCAGCTGGATGATCAACGTTCCTCCCAAGGCTACAAAACACTGAGCTCCGTCCTGTCTCCCGTCACAGTGTGTTTATCTTGCTGTTGATTCTGAGACACAAAAAAAATGTTTTACAACAAAGCAGAAGAACATGATTTTTCAAAGTCTAAGGTTATTTACAGTATATAACATCAGAAATCATGAGTTTTCTTGGAATGGATTAATAAACTTTCATTCATGTATCATATACAGGATCCAGATTAGTTTGTAAATTTTAGTATTGTGACAACCCCATTCCACGCCTCCATTTAATCTGAGTTTCCTTTAAAAGCAGTAACGAGATGAGAAATGACCCCATGTTCAGTCTGTTACATCAGTCAAAATGATTTACCTTGAACAGCAGTGTTAAAGCCTGTTAATCTAAAATAATATGCAACTTAATGTGAAGAAGTTCTTTAGACTTTGAGGATTTTTGGTTTTATTGCTTTTCTCAGTCACTTTGGTGCATTTGTCACATCACTATTAACATTTGCACAAAAGCAACTGTATTTCTTAAGACAGTACAAACTGCAAAACCTTGTTAACCTGCAAAAGCGAGTCACTTGTTCAGAATAGATAGTTCATTCCTCAAAAGCACGTATGCATGTCACTGAAAGTGTTAGTGTCAACAAAATGAAAGGTCCTGACACCGTGTTCATGTACAAGATAGTCAAATGGCTTTATTATGCTTTTATTATGACAGTTTACTCTGGAAGTGTTTTTGAATGCAAAAAAAGTCAGATCTTGGTGACACTAGTTGAAACTTCTCAAGACAGGAACATACAGTATTTGCACAATAATTTGAAATCTACAGTTACAGTAAGTGAGGTAAATGAGTACGAGATACTGAATTATTCACATTTTTACTGCATATGCTCTTTGCTCACAGCATTGTACAAAAGCAAAACACAAACGTATTTAAAACAAACTCTCTGGGCAAAGCCGTGAACAACTGTAAACAATATCAGTGAAAACTGAGGTTCACCTGAGAAAAATTGTTCAGTCTGGGAGATCTGGAAAGAATGATAAATAAATGCATAAAATTGTCAGATTTTGAGAACTAGTTCAACATTTATGTTTGTAGTAACCCAAGCAATGAAATGATGTCTATCAGTTTCAGGGGGGAATAGCTATTCAGCATTCATAAGTACAGTTCATTTTGGCTGACATGATATAAGCAAATGATAATGTAATAAAACATCGGAGAACTGCATGGAACTAGTTGTTACGTGTCCAAAAGGATTTGCAATTTATTGGAAGGAGTGGGAAACTGCAACTATGATGCACAAATGACTTAATGTTGTGGAGGTTGAACCAATAGTTCTGAGCATTTTAACTTGTTTAGAGAAATGCACCAAAGCAGTTGAGAAAAAAGGTAATAAATTCCTGGTAATAAATCTTCCTCAGGAAAACAAAGCATGTCATGATTATATAGGTCAGCTTGCTCTGTAAAGTTGGACCTTCAAGTTGTTTTGCGAGGTTTTTCTCAAACATGTGAAAACAGTGCAAAAATAACTCTTACTCTAACAGGACTATAAAGGATGAGTCCAAGTTCTGAATTACACTCACCATAGTTACATTACATTTCATTAATTGTACTTTATTTCTTTCTCATTTTTAATCTAATTTAAAATCTGTTGCCTTTGTGAGATTTAATTTTCCGCCACCAAATAAAGAGAAATGCACTCACAAATTCAGAATTACTGTTAATTTCCAGGGCAGGCGGGTGTGTGGACGCCACAAACCATGCTTATGGCATCCAAATAGCTAGCACCGAACCTGGTTCTTTCAGATTTTAAAGTGACAGTGCCACAACAGAGGATGAATAGCATGCTACAATAAAGCTTGAGAGATTTGTCTCAGAATTGCTTTTTTTATTTTTTTTAGATGAGCTCAGAGTCTGTCGGTGCATGTCCATCCAGAGTCCATCTGTACCAAGGACTATTCCTTAGATAAACATCTACAAGGTACTGATCATTTCATCCATGAATAACTCATATTTTACTGTCCATAATTCACTTTCACCTTGAACAGACAACTGTAGTGTTTGCTGTACTGTTGCCAATCCATAGGAGCCAAAGTAAGTCTTCCTGACGTGTTTTTACAATAAGTATATAACAAAACTGGGGATGAAAAGCAATCTATGGAGGGTAGATGAAAAATACTTGTTTTTTTTTTATATTTAGGCATTTCTGAGGTGTTGTGATTCAGCTGAATGACCACAGTTCCTCACAAAGCTCTGTCACACTGACCTCCATCCTGGTTGTCATCACAGTAAGATTCTTAAGATGTAGATTCTGAGAAAAACATGTTGAAAAAGCAAATGATTGTGATCCTTCAGAATCCATAGTTATTTACACTGTGTTACACACAAAATTATGACTTTGCTTAAGTTACTAAAAATGTTCATTTCTACTGCATGTGAAGAGTTCGAGAGTTATTCAAGATGTTTACTTTTATTCAGAGGCTGCATCTGATCATCAATGAAAGTTCATTTTCTGGTTTGCAAAAAGCCCAGTGCAATATTAGACAGTAAAGTATGACAAAAAGTACAGAAGTGTTCATGTTTTTAAAGCTTTTGTGGCACTAGTGCCCTTTATTCAGGAGTCAAACCTTGGACAGTTGTGTATATGGGAAACACACGCACTACCCTACTATAAGCTATAATTATATTTTGCTGCTCTATTTTCTGTTGCTAAGCATGACAGAATAAAGAAACTATGCACAATGGTCAAAATATCTCTTTTAACAGCAAAATGACAACAACACCTATCCTATTACTCTGCTCACACCATTGCATATCAGTCTTTAGCTTTCACATGCCATGTATTTAACACATATGCACCTGCAGAAGTGACACATGTGACTCAAACATAATAGCAATGACTGAACAACAACATTACTCAATCTCTCACGATGCTATCCAGAAGCTTCACTCATTTCTGGAAGCTTAAAACTGAACATAAAAATTATGGCATGATTTAAGTAAAAATGGTCATTCTGTAGGTAGGTGGTGTACATAATAAAATGCAGCTATCTTTTAAAATAGATAATAAATTGCCTGTAAAAGATTACTGATTTTTGTTATAGTCCAAATGTAACAGGTAGAGTGAGCTAAATATCATCCCAAACTTTATTACAAAACTGTGTGATTAAGACAGAAGCAAAATGGTTGGTGCGTGTGTTTTCAGTCATTTTTCCAAAAGATCAGCGATCTTCTGTTTGTGTCTGCCCTTGAGGTGCACTGATTTGGTAAAATTCCTTTAAATCTAGTAGCTGAGCATTAGTAAGGCAGCCTTTTGATGATAAAATATGCATAGAAGGCCAACACATGTTTAAGTCATTGCATGCTTTTAGCGCAATTGTGCATTAAGATTCACAATGTGGTTGCAGGACAAAACTGTGCAACCCCCTATTTAAAGCTTGTTTTATGTTTTTATAACATTTAAGACATTAAATCACTTACTTGGTCAACAACATGTTATCTTAATTACTTATTTAAATATTTCTTCAGTATAGTGACTTACTGTGTTGTTCTGTAATGAGAACTTAAATTAAGGTCAAAGAATAAACTGTCTACCTCTGATAGGGCACTTGTGTTTTATATAACATAACCCAAATGTAACAAAAATGGAATAAGCTACAACTCACATAATATAAAATAACTTCTCATCAACTATTTGTCATACTTTTAAAAAACAGATTCTTACCTCTTATTTACTAACTTCAACTGATTTAAATGTTGTAAAGAATGTGCATAGACTATTTGAAAATCAGAATTTTTAAATGGGTTCATAAAACAAAAACATAAGCTCAACATGCGATAATCTGAGTAGGGTTAGCAACAGTCCAACAACAGCTTTCATGATTTAACAGCAGCAATGGCTTTAACAGATCACTCAGTGTGACCAAATACAACTTGGTCAAATGTCTCTCGCAGCTAATAAGGGTCGAAGCAGAAACTAAGTCTGCAGAGATGAAAAAGGAAATGATGAGATCTTGGTCAGCTCGTGGTACGTACCCCCCCACACACACACACACACACTCCATATCACTCGTCCTCACCACATTGTTCTGCTACTGCAGTGCTGAAAAGCTGTAAGTTTACTAAACCATGAGAGGAAACAGATTATCTTTTGCAACATGAAAGTGGTTTGTTGTGCTACGGAGAACAGATGGATCTCTTTCTTAAGTTTGCCCAAGATAAGGATGAAAACTGTGATTGTGATATTTTTATTCTTTGAAATGTTTTTTTACATTTTGTAAATATATTGTAGGTAATCTTGTTTTTCAAAAGTTCAGGGAAATGAGACAAAAAAAATACATGTGCAAAAAACTGATCTCCTCTAACTCATTGCTGTGGTTCTACTGCCATCTGTAGAAATACACTGCTTGATCAAAAACAACCAATCTGAGCTAGGAGGAGGGTTTTAGCGCTGTCAATCACCCTCATGTCACACCCTACCCCCCACCCCGCGCTGCTCTCACCACACTACAGCTCCTCCCCCACAGCGGAGCCTGCCTTGAATTTGCAGGCCACAAATGAATAGAACAGCAGAGAATAGAATAGCACAGAAATATCCTTTATTGTCCCACAATGGGGAAATTTCTGTGCACAGCAGCAAAGTGACAGTGACAGGCAATAACAAACAGACTAAAAAAAAACATATATTTAAAAAAAAAAAAAAAAAATATATATATATATATATATATATATATATATATATATATATATATATATATATATATATATATATATATATATATATATATATATATATTTCTGCTGTAAAACTTCCTGTTTTTCTCCACGTTCATGATTTCACAAAAATGTACAAAAAAGTGTATATTTTTGTTATTTTTAACAAGACGGCAGAGGAGGATAAAAGCTGAGGCACAGAAATCGTGCTGCTTCTGTTCTGAAGAGCTTCTAAGGGAGACTTCTTCCTGTGACCCCTTCATAGACTGGATCAGCGAGATGTAAAGACCAAAACCATACTTGCCTTGTTTGCCTTTGTACCAACTGAGATGTTCTGTGCAATATATATGCAATATATATATATATATATATATATATATATATATATATATATATATATATATATATATATATATATATATATATATATATATATATATTATTATTTTTAATTTTTTTATATTTTTTTTTCACAGATTATCTGTCTCAAATTATACTGTCAGGACGTAGTGACAGTTTAACAAATATGTAAAAAGCATTTTTTTATAAAAGTTACGTACTGCAGCTGTAACTGAGGAGAGTGAGACCTGCAGTTCAGATGTTGTTCTGAGTTTCTAAGCCCTTCCAGACTGATAGATGCCAATTATTTTTTAACTCAAATCTTTTGTGTGTCTTACAGGTTCAATGACCTTCAGCTGTGAGGCTCCTGGTTTAGCAACAAGACATGAATATCTATTTTGCTTTCTCACAACATGGGCCAGTTTTTTTTGTTTGTTTTTTTTTTTTTTTTTTAAATAGAAAACAGAGGAAGAATTTTGTTGTATTTTTTTTATTATTTTTAATTGCACAACAATAACCTAAACACATTACTTAAATTAGACAGTCCCTGCAGTCAGATTTTTGTAGAAAATGGATTTGTAAATCAATGTAGAACATGAAAATGATCCTGATGTTAGCCTTATTACAAGAAAGGCAAGAAATATTAAAAGGTTTTGGCACAGATTTAATGGTCTAGAAAATGTTTTAGTGTATTCTCAGCAACATGAATGTGACATGGATCCAACTGTCTTTGAAAATGTTTGCTTTATTGCTTTATTTTGTCAGTTTAAAGAATTTGTGTGCCACCGGCTGCTATTGAGTAAAAGCCTTGGATGTTTAAGTTTCTAGTTACTTTGACTGTAAAACAAAATGTAAAAAACATGGTTAAAAAAAGATTTATAATTTCTGTTGTACCTGGTTTTTAAACTTTTAGTTCTCACATCAGTGAAAATTTTGCAAATTACCATAATTTAAAATAATTACAGTTATCTATATCAGTCCCTGCACTACAGCACCAAATTTGAACAATCTTGAAACTGTTGTCATAAAATCCTTACAAAGGTCATAAATAGCCCCCTACTACATTTTGGACTCCTATATAAAAAAACAACAAAGAGCTGCACGACCGAAGAAAATCCTGTCACTTAAATAAACAAAGCTAATTAACCTTGATACTCAGAGGAACTTAGTTATGATGTTCAGAATCCTATATTCTCTCTAAGCACTGTTGCTTAACAGCAAGAAGTTCCTGGGTTTGAATCCCAGCCAGAGGCCTTTCTGCTTGGAGTTTGCATGTTCTCTCCATGTGAGTTCTGTCCGGGTACCCCAGCATCCTCATGCAGTCCAAAAATGTCTGTTAGGTGACTGTTAGGTAAATTGATCTCTCTAAATAGTCCTTAAGTGAGTACATCCATTGTTTGTCCTGAGTGTCTCTGTCCCTGTGATGGACTGACAACCTGTCCAGGCTGTACCCTGCCTCTCATCTAATGATAGCTGGAGATAAGCTATCCTGTGAGGATAAGCGGGTATATATCCATTGTCTATTGTATAGACAATGGACAATGGATGGTACCTGGATTTCAGCATGAAGAGAGAATCTTCAGATTCTTCAGATTCTACAGATCCATCTTCAGACTATTTCTTCAGGCTGTGATTTCTTTACACCTAGCAATCAACTGAAAGATCCCGAAATGGAATGGGTTGTCAAAGTCAATCAACATTACGCTTATGACCCACCTTATACAAAGCAAAGAAAGCGCCAGCACAGCTTGTGGGTACAGAGAGAGCTGAGCCACTGGATGATTCTCCCATGTCTAGCTGATCTGAGAAAGGCATGGTTCAGCAGAACCTGGTGTAGACTGCAGGGCTAAGAAAAGCACCAAATCTTTCTTGTGTCTAATGCCCTAAATGCATTTGGAGAGCAAATAGTAGAAATATCTTAGACATGTTGCTCAGATGAATGCAGCAAATTCTTGGCCACTTCTTTATAATTTCCATAATCCAGGCTGCCTGCTCTGAAAGTGCAAACGGCATGTGATTTACCCAGTGATTATCTTTGAATGATGTAAATCACAAATTGATCCATAGAGTGGAGTTAATGGTTGCTTGTATCTATTACAGAAAGATGATATTTACTGGGGCTTATGTGTTACAAAACAACACCACCAAAGCTGCTACCTCTACCACTCCTTAAGGCACAATTAGACCTTTAGACTGGATACCATGTTGCCAAGTTATCACTTGGGCAGACCCCAGAAGTTGAGAAAAACAAGACAAATATCAACCTTGATTGTGTTTCAAAAAGAAAACCACATTAACTGAAAGTTTGAAACATTCTGGCATCCTTGCTTTGTCCCATCAACCTGATTTCAATAATGCATACTTTGTAAAGTAGACTGCGGTAATACAAGTCACCTAACTTTATGGACTTGTGCATAGATAGGGGGTTCTGCAGCTTCATCTGACTGCTGAGGAAGCTCTGAAGCCGTCACTTGTTTGAACTCCTCTTCTTCCACACTCTCCTCCATTTGCCTCTCCTGCTGCGACACAATCCTGACTTCAGCATAGACAGGTTCACTGTTGTCTTTCTCCACTGCAGAATGGCAGCAAAGCATTATTCAGGTAAGCACACTAACTGTAAGGTATGTTTTTTTCAGTTCAACAAGAAATACAAATTACAAAAGCATTGAGTACAAAATCAGGTCAGTACCTTTGAAAGTATGTTTTTTCTTCTGGGCACAGATGAATCCTATTCCAACAGCTAAGAGAAATCCCAATGCTAAGAATATACCGACCATTACCGTCAACAAGTCTGTTTGAGAAGCAAAAAATAAGCAAACATAGATCTTTCCAGTCAAAGTTTGAATGGGGATGTATTATTTGTGGAGGCATGAAGAACATGTAACTGTCTTACCTCCAACACCATATGTAACTGCTGCTGGTGTAATACAAAGGATGTTATCTTCTGCCAACACCCATTCAGATATCTGTGTCCCATTGGAAGTGCAGTTAATGAATATGAATCCTGGGAGAAGGCAAAACAATGCAGGATTGTGATTGGGCCACTGTTAAAATAGGCTAGAACTTTTTTTTTTTTTTTTTTTTTTTTTTTTTTTTAGTTTTTAATCTGGTCACTTACCACATGTAGATATGGTTTTCTCTGTCGAAAGAGAACTGAACTGATTCCTGACTGAGCAGACCAGCTGTCCCGAGATATTCTGTCTCAGAACAATGATATTAGTCTCATTATTTTCTGGGAGGAGCTCGGAGTCTGTCAGTGTATGTCCATTCAGAGTCCAGTTGTATTGCAGGTTATCACCTCCCTCTGAGTGACAAGACACCTTCATTTGTCCCTGGGATAAACACTCAGTGTTCATCTGGACGGAGCACACAGGAGCTGAAAGAGAAACATCTGAGTTATTTCCAGAAACTTGCAGCTTGAAGCACACATTTGGGATATACTAAGAAAATTACTAAAATGTTAGGTGGAGATCTAGCAATATAAAATGCTGTTCCAGAGGGGAGAATAACATTTACCCTCAACAATCAGCTGAAGAGTCCTCATTTTTATAAATCGTCCATCTGAATCAAACGTTTCCAGAGTGTATTCACCACTGTCAGCTCTGCTGAGATTCATGATACTGAACGTACCATACAGGGGAAAAAAGAGATATCTGCCCTCAATGTCATTTGGAGCAAAATTGTTCCTTCTACCTCTTAGGATTGTTGTCGTTTTATTTTTCCATTCATATTTGGGTGTTTCTGAAGTGTTGTTCATCAGTTTAATGACCACAGTTCCTCCCATAGCTCCATAACACTTAGCTCCATCTTCTCGGCTATTACAGTGATGAGTTTCATCATCTGCAAAGGTAGACACATAAAAGATTAATGGCTAAGGGTCCACAAATGAAATTCTAAAGAAAACCATTAGAAATAATGTACATTTGCATAAACTCAGTTTAAGTTATTAAGGGTTTGATATGTGAGAAGCAGAATTTTTTTATTCTATTCTGGATTTACAGACCCTCTCTGTACAGTCTGACTAAACCTAAGCTATTTTGCACTAAAAAAAAATACCATTAACTGGATGCCCAATGCTGGTGAAGACCAAAAGGCTTGCACCTGTGATGGCAGGATAAGATGTTTCTCCAAGTATTTGCTCAAAAAATGTTTCAGATTTTCATTTGAAAAAGTTATTTGAAAACCATATACATTTTCTTTACACTTCACCATTATGTGGTGTTTTGTGGTGGTCTATCATATGAATTTCCAATAAATACATTGAAACTTGTAGCTGTTACACAATGTGAAAAAAATGAAATGGCATAAATACTTTTGCAGGCCCACCTCTTGCATATTTTTGTATTACTTTTTGCATGCTGACTCAACAGTTTCTGTTTTTGGTCTTGGTCTGCGTTGCACTTGTATCTGATAAATTTGTTTGCAAGACAAGCTTTAAAATAAGATAAACTGTCACCGTTGGTCTTCTGTGTAATTGTGTTGTGACCTATCTGTTCAGAAAAGCTTCTATAGAATTAGTGGTTGTGGTATTGATTTTGCAAACTAGTGGTCAAGTTAGTACTTGTGTTGCTTTGAATAAAACACAAAAAAAACATTTAAAAAAATATTAAAAAGTAGGTGACCTACTTTTTCTATGTGTGCGTGTTTGAAGATTGCACAAGGAAAATGGTGTGTACTTACAGCAATTTAAAAGACTTTGCCATTGGTCCACACATGCTTTTTATGGTAAAGATCACTGTCCAACAATTATGAGGAAGTGAGCAGCTACAAAAGTCACACCATCTATTAATATCAGTGCCATTACACTGACTATACTCAGAGAAACTGCTAACATCCCTCACTGGAGATAAATGGAACCACAAACCCATTGCTGATCTAACTAATGTCTAAAAATAAATTATGGGAAAAGTGTAATTGTGAATTATGTTTTGCATTGAGCACCAAAATGAGTAAATCTGACTCCTGCTGCCATTTGTCTTCAAAGCACTTAATGGTTTGAGGCCCAAACTGACAGAGTGCATAAAGCAGATTAGATAAATAATGTTAAAACTCTGCCCTTCCGAGCACAGCCGGGAACAGCTTCGAGGCTGCAAACAAGCAAGCACGCATGTTTTCTTCCCCGGTTGAAACAGGGTTTTTTGACTGTGGGACTGTGGAAGGAAGTTCGTATAAAGCAAAACTCATCTATGGTTGACTAACCTTCACAAAGAGATATCCTCCTCTTTTCTGAGACATGACTGATATTATTCGTAACTGAGCAGGTCAGGTATCCTGAGTTGTTTTGTTTCAGAATAATGGCGTTATTCTCAGGATTTCTGCTCAGGATTTCAGAGTCTTTGGTTATGTGTCCATTCAGAATCCAGGTGTACTGAGGACTGTCCCCACCCTCAGAGAGACAGGACACCCTTAACAGTCCTTGGGCCACACACTCTGAGATCATACGCGCAGACGACAAGGGAGCTGAAAGAGACGCATATAGATACAAACAGTGAAATTGGAACAGGAATGATATGTTTTTATAAGGTCTTATTTAAAACATGAAAAATTTTTCAGAATGTTAGATGTTCGAGACAATGTTATGTTATAATCAATCATTACCAAAATGAAATATAGTTAAATAAAAAATAAAATTTACCTTGAATATTCAGCTGTAGAGAGTTACATCCATTTGTTTTTCCATTGGAATCAAAAATCTCAAGTGTATATTTACCACTGTCACTTCTGCTCAGGTTATTGATCTTGAATGTTCCATTATCAAGAATAAAAACAGATCTGCTATTCATGGTACTGGAGATAAGCTTATTTTTTTGGCCATAAAAAATAATTTGGGTAGACTCATTTGTCATTGATGATTCCTTCTTCCACTTGTATCTGGGTATTTCTGAGGCGTTGTCTATCAGGTGGAGGGCCACAGTTCCTCCTAAAACTCCATAACATCGAGCTGTCTCCTGTCTGGCATCACAGTACTGGTAGTTTTCCGCTGCTGCAATTTTTGAAAAACAGGTTCAAAGAAGAACATTTATTTTTACCCTTCAGTTTCTTCAGAATCAAAAACAAAGCGAGGTAGTTGGAGCATATGTGTGGGAATCCAGTTTGCTAAAGCAAGCCCACGGTTTCCAAAGCTCTGTTTATGTGAATGTAAAGCAAAGCAGAGGATGTTATTCATTTATGGCTGAGTTGCATTAGTAAAATATAAATGGTAACTTTTGACAGGCACTTATATATTTATAGAGCCCAAAATGTTGCTTTAAACATGTTATTCATCAGTTACAAATCAATGTCCTCAGTGATTTCCTTTATGCAGTAGTTCTTCAAATGTAGTGACATGGGTTTTTTTCATAAAATAAATATATAAAATTTGAAGAACTCACCATGTGATACTCCCAGTAGCACCATCAAGAGCCCGACAACAGCTTTCATATCTCCCTGGCAGCTGCCACACTACTGGTAAATCACCCAGGTAAACTACCCAGAATGATGTAAAATGGCTCCTGTGATCAGCCTGAGAACAGAAGCCGTGGGCGCACAAATGTAAAAGGAAATGATGAGAGCGTGGTCACTTCTCAACCAAAGATGGAACACCTCCCCCCCAACCAAGAAGTACTGTTTTGCTATGGTAATACTGAGAAAAACAGAGAGTTTCTCATGTCTGTGTGGCCACAAAGAAAGTGCTTTTGCGTCATAAAGGTGGCTGCTTTGCCGAAGGAGATATAAAGGATGTTTATATTGGTTTGACTTGGCTTGAGACAAAAATTTTGAAACACATGTTTTTAACTGCAGAGTGGGACACAGTTCATCACAGAAAGAAAGAAAAAAAAAAAAAAAAAGGCTTTGAGTTTGAACCTCAGCTAAGACCTTTCTGAGTGATGATGCTGTCTTCTTCCCATAAATCAAAAAAACATATATGTTAGGTTAATTACTAAAATCCCCTTGGGAGTGAGTGTCTGCATGCTTGGTTGTCTGTCTCTGTAATAAACTAGGGACCTGTTTGAGTTCTGATAGAGATAGACAGGAGTCACCACCATCCTTAAATGTTGTTCCTTTTTAGGCTTTTGACCTGTTTTGCCTAAATTATGGGGCAAAATAACTTATTTACCAATCCATTAAAAAGAGGTAAACAATTTCAATAAATACAAGTAACTTGTTTAGTTCGTTTTCCATATTTGTGCTTATCCTGTAAAGTAATACAAGACTACTAAAGCTCACTTTAACCATCACCAGGAGGGAAGTGAGTACTGGTACATAAGAGGGCTTGGGGAGAAATACGGATCAGTATAGTTACTAAATTACTTAATATCTTTATTTTTGACTCTTATATGAGTGAGAAATGAAACTGAGATCATGTGAAGTAACCACAACACTGTGCCAGCACATGTTGGCTTTGTTTTTCTTCCCATGATATATTGGCTATCCAAAATAAAATGGATCCTATCAGACATTTTCAAAAAGCTATAGCTTTAAAGCATTAATGTTTCATGGTTTATGCCTTGTCTCTGTCACCAGCTTTGTGTTATAAGCTATGCTTTGTTGGACTTCCTGTGATTTGAAAAAAAATATTCTCAGCCATGTTATTCAGCTGAGATGTTTTTGTGCAACTCTTGTTGTTACCACTAGATGTCTTCATTGGTCCTTTTAGATTCCATGAACATCCGCTCTACATGAGTAATCAACCCAGTTGTTTCCATTCGCCAACTCATCCTCCCAGTACATCCGTTCAGTTGTTTCATCATGGTCCAATTCTCCATTCCCCTTGTCATCTTATTTTACTGCATCTTTTTTTTGCTTGGTTATGTTTCTTCTGTCACCTTTTGTGTTTTGCTATCAAAAAATAAAGTCTTCATTCTGATCCAGCCTTCAGTGCCTGCATTTGGGTCCATAACCCCCAACATTCCTCACAGAACTACTGCATTAAATTTTCACATCACCTATTTAAAAAGCAGAGACACATCTAAAAGTTGCAGAACACTGGCCTTCAAGGCCTGGATTTGATGACCGCTGATCTACATCCCTCATAATGGAGTACTATAACTTTTCTTATAAAATCTATGCTAACAACATACAACTTTTTTTCTTTTTCATCACTCCTTTAGTCTTCTGTAGTATCTTAGTCTGTGTGTCCAAATTACCAATGAGTGATTCTTCATTAATACAGAAAAGACAGAAGTTATTGTAATTTTAGGGTTAGAAATCAATTAACTCAATTAGATTCATAGGACTAAAGATTACAAAGCAAGCTAAGATCAAGGTGTCATCATGGACTCAAACCTGAATTTTAACAACCAAATACAGCCTTTCATAATAACTGAAAAATAAAGTATGTCCTTGCAAAACAGGGCACAGAAAAACTGGTGAATGCTTTTACTTTCAGTAAGGCCAATTATTTCAGCTGCAGGTTAACCAAAATGCTGCTGTCAGAGTCCCGATCAACACCAGTAAAATTGGTCACAATAAACCAATCCTTAAATAATTTCATTGACTTCCTATTTGTGAAAATACAGAATATAAAATCTTGTTCATGGTCTTTAAAGCACTGAAGAATCTTCACCCTGAATACATTTCAGAGTATCTTGTCAGGTAAGAACCATGTCTACACCTCCGGTCATCAGAGATCTGTTCACTCTAGCTTCCCAGGACCAGATCTTAACAAGAGGAGGCAACATTTGACTTCAATGTCCCTCAACTTTGGAACAAACTCCCTGAAAATTTGAGATGTGCAGAAACTGTTAGCTTCTGCAAATCAAGACTAAAAACACAATGCTTTTCTTCAGCCTTTCCATAAAGGCCACAGATAGCTTTATCATTTGAAGACTATGATATCTTAGCTTTTTATTTGCTTAAATTTGAATATTATCATTTCTTTTGTTTTGTGTGATGTGCGGTTTTTTTTAATATGTATTAAACAAATGAAAACAACGTCAAAATGAAACAGAACGAGAAAAAAACGAACTGCATAATGCAAAAAATCCACAAGACAAAAATTACCCCAGGATAACCTGTAACAGTATAACCAGAAATTGAGTAAACTGTCTCTCTAAAAGGGTACACATTTAAAGCTGTGTGTGTTAGTGACACCAAATGATGAACAAAAACCTTGAGGTTATTTTGAAATTAACTGAGAGAAGCGAAACAAAGTAAACCTGTCAACACACAGGACATTTCTTCTTCTTTTTTCCTTTTCTTTCATTCTCTTGTTCCTCTCAGTCACTGTTTAGCTGTTTCACATCCATAATTACACTAAAAGCATAAATTTACAATAACCATTCAATATGGTGGGGGAGAAAAAAAACACCAGAACAAAAAAATCAAATACATTAACAAAGTCTGATCATTTCAAGTCTTCCTGTATAATTGGTCTTTAGAAACACCTGGGTGTTAGAAATCATATCATTGGTACAAAAACTGCTAATTTATGATGAATGCATGTATTTTCTCATGTGAGAACTACTAATAGAACAAATTTTGTCATTATCATAGTTTACTAGTACAAGCCTTACCTAAGAAAAGTATTGATGGTGAAAAATATCAGCTTGAAAATTTTGACTAATGAATTAATCAATGTCCAAACTAAAATTGAAAATAAAAACTTTGCTAGCGATTCTTTGCACAAGATCACTTCCTCTACAGCACAATCAGGGGGGAACCACCACAATACAGACTATGACCAGGATAGGAAAAGATGTTTTTCTGAGGAAATGAACCACAACAAAAAAGTTTGATTTTTATATAGCATTAATGACTTAAAGCATAAATCTACCATAGCTCCACGGATTGCTTTGTTTCTGCATTGACAATATGCAAAACTGGATAAGCTTTCTGTGTCTTTTGTAAAGCAGATTGTTTAGTAATCAGGACTCAAAGATGGCTTCCAAGTCATTGTCTTACAAAGGATAAACAGTCATAACAGAAAACATTTCTAGCACAAGTTAAGATGCAATAGATATGCTATTTACAACGATTGATTTCTCTGCAGAGATTATAGACAGGGAGGTGTATTTAATTTCAATGGTATGGCTTCATGTTGTTTAGGGCAACACAAGGCCCCATAAAGTTATCTAACAGTTCACACCAAGATCATGTTTTCTATGGCCTATTTGCATGTCCACTTCATGGTAAATCTAAATTTATTATCGGCTCTGAAAAGCTAAATTATAAAAAAGGGCTTGTTGCTCAAATGGCTTTGTCTGAGGAAATGGGACGGTGTGAGGGAGCAAAAGAAGTGGCTTGCCCAGGTCAGCATTCATTTAAGATCCCTCACTGCTTATACTGATTTTTATTTAAATTCTATTTATTGCTTGCGAGGTAGAGGGCAGAGGTAGGTAGAGGATCCAAAAATATATTCAAGAAAGAGTATCACAACTCCAACGTATTTTTACTATAATATAAAAATCAGCCTTCCAAAACATTACTCAAGTATGGAGTAAAGTATTTTGCAAAAAGGCTGCTCAAGTACCGAGTAACTAATCATAACATCTAATTCAATGTTTAGAAAAGACATCATTTGACAGACAAAAAATATAAGGTTATGTGCAAGTTCAGGTATTTCAAAGAATAAAATGAAAAAAAATATATCATTACAAAATAACATTTAGGTAGAAGAAACACTTTCCCATATCATTTTTTTTCTAACTAAAACGTATGAAACTAATACTTACAGTCGGTAGTGTACATGTATGTTAGAACAGGGCAAAATTCCCGAGACAATATATCATGTTTACTCAAAAGGCTCAGAAGATAGAAAATAACATTAGAAAAACAAAGCAGTTGTACAAACAACAAGACTCACTTTAACATAAACTGCAGCTTTATGTCTGTCTCATGTAATTTTGGTTAAAACATGTTTGTTCTTCATTTAGTGATGTTACTCACAGTGGGTAGAGTATCCAGAAATTTTTACTCAAGAGAGAGTAGCAAAACGTCATAAAAATTTTAAAAGAAAAGTAAAAAGTATGGTGCAGTAAAACTACTCCTAGAAGTATTTTTTTTTCCCAAAAAGTTACTCAAATAATGTAACTGAGTAAATGTAAGTAGTTACTACCCACTTCTGGTACAGGGAAAATTAAATATGACATGATTTAGACAAGCAAGTTAAGAATCAATAAATCAGAAGGAAAGGTGTGGAGAAAGTTTAAGTTTAGCTTTCAGGTTAATTCCTGATAACAGGTGAAAAAATAACCAATAATTCATTTGGGTTACTATAAGAGGTTTTGAGGAAGTGCATGACCTGGTTTCACTACTTTTAAACTGCTACCCAACCAGTTTTCCTCGTCCCTTCTATCATTATAAGGACAGGGAGGTAAAGGGAAAGAGAATATAACCTTTGCTGGATTTAACTGAATTTACCAATTCTGCCCTCCATGTCAGACTTCAGTGAGATTGCAGACCAGGGCTGGAAGCTGTCTTAAAGATTCCTGAAACTGAGTTTGTGTGGCAAAGGTTCAAGGTTTGTTGATTGAGATGCAACTAACAAAGTTTCTGTATTTATTACTTTGCAGCTCAATAAAGTATTAATACTGGATATTAGATTGTTCCATAAAAAACAGAAGCATATTATATTTTTATAAAAAGTTTATAGACCAGCACAAATGACAGTGTATACACAGACCAACTGAATAGAGAGTATTCTTTGTAAAATACATTTTTGATACATTAAAACATGCAAAAATGTAAGATGTAAGATACTTTTTTTTTTTAACAACCAACCAAAACTGGATAATGACACATATTTCAGTCATGCATAATCTTCTTTGTAAGATAGAACCAAACACAGAAAATTATTTACACCACAATATTCTGGTTTCTAAGTCTAATTGTTAAGCAAACCAACACTGGTTTATCAAAGTTAAGCACCAACAGTGTTAAAGCCAAGTATTTATAATAATCAAGAGAAAAAGCTTCCTTAAGATGGTAAAAACCCGGTTTGGCAGTAGTTTTCAGAGTCCTTTGTTCCATATCCTTTTCTGATCATTTGTCTGGTTGAGCTTGTCAAAGTCCATTTTCATACAGAACATCTATTGCCTTTGCCTGTAAAAAAAGATATTTATATATTTTCACAAGAAGAAAAGACTGACCTTTCTCACAATATTTACTGTTATCCGTGGAGTGATGTCACTGTTTATTGGCAGGTGTTTTAGGTACTACCTGACTCCTTCTGGATTTTCTGCAACAGATGCAGCAAATGACCACCACAATGAAAAGGATGACACCAGCTGCCACAATACACGCTATGGCCAGGATATGAAGAATGTTTTCTGAGGAAGTAAACAACAATAAAAACAGTTAGGTTTTGTACAGCATTAATGACTTAACATAAATTTACCATAGTTCAACAAATTATATTGCTGCTCTATTGACAATATAAAAGCTTGCTGTGTCTTTTCTAACAGATTGTTAAGTAATCAGGACATTTTTTAAAACCGGGCTTCCAACTGAGTTTCTTACAAAGAATAAACAATCATAACAGGAAATGTTTTTAGCACCGATTTAGATGCAGTAGATATGCTAATTATGACAAATTATTTACCAGCATTTTCTTTACATGACGTTGGTACACAACATTGATAGGTGAACTTGAAGTATTTCATTTGAGCTTCTGAATTAAGTTCTGAGCCTTCAAATGATGAACCTCAAACATGAATTAGTTCATTTTTAATCTGAACTTTGAAATGTTTGCTGGAAGACTGAACTTCCACAACACTCATTGCAGATGTAGATACATGCATCCTGCGCTAAACAAATCAAAATGATCCAGCAGCTCCAGCTCAATCTGTGTGTCGTAATTATTAATGAATAGAAACAAAGGCAAAACGAGAGCTACATACCCAGAGTGACATCTGCTGTGAGTATCTGTTAAACCATGGCCAGTTCCTGTGACTGAACCACACCTATCTAACACTGGTTTTACAACTTTGATTAATTCCGAACAAAAGTTGCAGACTCCTAGCAAAAGTCTTAACAATTTGGTTAAAACATACATTCTACCTCACCTGTATATGCAGTAACTGAGATCAATGTTGTGATGTGTGGATGAAAAAGTCTGTGGTTTGTTGTGACTTGTATCATAACATGTACTTGAAAGTCATTTACCAGAAAGTTATTAGTAAAGAAAAAGTACTCTACAAAATTACAAGAATTGACAGAGAAATAAGACAGCAGAAATATGAACTTGCCTTTAACTTCAAGGGTGAAATGTATGTCTGTTTCTCGCTTCCCATCTTTATCATAGCTCTCCACTATGTATTGACCTGTATCATTCCTCTCCACATTGATAATCTTGAGTGTCCCAGTGCTGATTGAGAATTCTGCTCTGTTTTTATATGCATCAGCTAACTTCACTTTTTCTCTCTTCAGAGAAATTAGTTCAAGATTATGTGTTTTATTTTGACGCTTCAAACATTGTAACTTGTAGCCAGTTGCATTGGTCAATAATTTGATGTAGACAGATCCTCCGACAACAGGAAAGCATGGGGATGTAGTTTTGTTGGCGTCACATTTAGTGTCGGGGATCGGAATAAAGGCTGTGAAAGATGCATTTAAATTGTATGTAAGTTATCTGGCATCACTGACAATACAACACACTTCTAATAATTAATCAATTTATTTATTGATTGATGTTCTGGATCTTACCGTGACTTCCTCCAGCCAGTACAAGAAGAAAAATAAATTGCTTCATACTCCTCTGTTATTTGGTTTAACCTCTTAAAAAACCTAAGATGCTACAAACACATGGAGAAATAATGTCATCAACCTGCCATGAAGCTCAGCTGTCAGGCTGTGCCAGATACTGACAGGAACTACAAAAGGTGGGGTGTTACTGATATTTACAACAAGGAAGGAAATGAAGTTTTAACGGTCTCACTTCTTCTTGAAGAATGAAAAAGCTGACTGGCCTCATGCCATTTCTACAAAGTCTTAAGAAATATATCCTACATGTGAAGAAGTCTCTCTTTCCTCTTTGTTAAACACACATTATTGAACCTAAATCCAGTAGAATGACAATATTTTAACCACATAATGCCAATGCATCTTGGATTTTCATTTTATGCACTTACTCTGCCAAAAAGAGGAAGAAAGACAAATGAAACTGTGTATGTCTATCTGATAAGATGAAACACTTATAATGTCATAAACTATTCTGCTATATATGAAATAGAATCATAATGTGGGAAACAGTTAAGCTTGTCGGTTAGTGTCAGTGCCAGTTTAACATTTAAGTCTGTGGTTTTTGCTGTTATACTTGACTGAGGGTAGGTGAATGCAGCACATGACAAGCTGAGTTTTTATTTTGCAGCATTTACTTCGAGCTCATGCAGTCTTGCATGAAAAGGAAAATATATCCCACAGCATGATGCCACTACCACCATGTTTCATTGTGGGAATGGTGTGTTCAATCAGGTTAATGCCCAGTCAAAGTTTTCCTCCATATATTGTTTTGCATGTTTGCCAAACATCTCACCTGAGCGCCCTTTGCAATTGCGCTGTATTCTTCCCATTCTCTTATGATAGATTGAACAGAGACTCCAAAGTTGTTTTATAACCTGGCCCTGCTATAAACTTCTTCACAACTTTGTCCCTGGCATGTTTGCTTTGTTCCCCGGCCTTCATGATGCTTTTTGTTAACAAACAATCAACTGTAGTGAACTGAGATTAAATTACACAACTGAACTCTATTTGCCTTTAAAAGCAACCATATTAGTAAGTAATATGGTTGCTTTTAAAGGCAACCATATTAGTAAATAATATGGTTGCTTTTAAAAGCAAATGGTTGCAGTAGCTTTTGTACAGGGGTATCAAATTAACGGAAGTTAAATACAAATGCATCCCACACTTTTTAGATTTTTATTAAACACTGATTTTGAAAATCATGTATCCTTTTCTTTTCTGCTTTGTGTTGATCTGTCACTTAAATTCCAGTAAAGAGCATTAAACTTAAAGGCGCTGTAGTTTACAGTGGAGCTGTGGAAAAATAAAAGCAAAGCCACACAGGCAGCCAACGGGGTTAGAAATCTTTGAACAGAGTGAGACAGGAAGTGGTGTGTGGTCGGTTGATGGTTGTGGGTGGGGTGTGAATGAGGGGTGCATTCAAAGGATGGAGAGTGGGGGTTGGTGGGATGGGGGTTGGCTGCTGAAGCTGTACTGCATTATATTGTTTAGTAACACAGTAATGCAGGTAAAAATAGCTGTAGAGGCTACATTGTCAAAACTTTATTGTTAACTTTGAAATATGTGTGCCATTACTGAGTTGAATATCTTTACTCACTCACTAACAATGTGAAAAAAAAAAAACCCTGTCCTCCACACACTCTACTAACTGTGCTTCCACCCATTTTCCCAACACTTTTGCAACATCAGTGATCAGTTTCGACAACTAAAGTGTCAAGCCTGGTCACTTATTCCAATAATGTAGCATAATTGCATATTTGACAACAAGATGTGAGGATAATCATCTTGTCAAGTTGGACAAACACAGAGAAATGATTCTGTAACATTAGGACTTAGCTCAAACCCCAGAAATATGCTCCTAGTTTTAGATTTGAGGTCTTTGTCCCTGAGACAATTTGCAAATTGTAATCTGGCTTTTTTACTTTGCTTTTGGAGAAATGGCTTAACCAAGTAAAATCTCATTTAGCTTGAAATAACTTTTACAAGGATGATCTGGCCAAAAGGACAAAACACATCATAATTATTGCAAGTAAAAACAATACATTACAAACAATACAATTAAACAGTGGTTAAAATATGTTGATATAGATTAGCTGCCATAACTACACAGGTGATACACAGCTCTACATTACGATGTAATCAGGTGACTCTGAACCCATCCATGCACTGAACAGACGCGTAGAACAAATCAAAGCGTGGATGTGCCATAACTATCTTCAGCCAAAGAGAAACAAAACTGAAGTTATTATCTTTGGACCTAAAGAGGAACGATCAAGAGTCAGCGCACAGCTTCAGTTATGACAACAATAAACTAGTGATCAGGCCTGAAATCTGTGTGTAGTGATAGACCTGAACCTTCAGAGAGACATAAAAACAATTACAAAGTCGGTCTTCTATCACCTGAAGAACATTTCAAGGATTAAAGTACTGATGTCCCAGCAAGATCTAGAGAAACTAATCTTTAGTTGAACTGATTACTGCAACAGTGTCTTCATAGGCTCTGCCTAAAAAATCAATCAGGCAGCTGATCCAGAATGCTGCTGTTCATGCTTTCGCCAAGATCAGGAAGATATAGCACATCACCCCAGTTATAAAGTCCTTACACTGGTTCCCTATAGCTCAGAGAATAGACTTAAAATACTTCTGTTAGTTTATAAATCACTGAATGGCTTAGCACCAAAATACATCAAAGACCTGTTGTCACTATATCAACCTTGGACTCAGGTCTTCTGGTTGTGGTCTCCTATGGATCCCCAGAGTCAGAACCAAACATGGAGAAACAACATTAAGTTTCTATGGTCCACTAATCTGGAACAAACTCCCAGAAAACTGCAAAACAGCTGAAACACTGAGTTCCTTTAAATCAAGGCTAAAAATCCACCTGTTTAGATCTGCTTTTGATTAATAATAACTGGAACATGGATCATTATATTTGCTTGATGATTTTGATGATGGCATTTGACAGAATGTAATGTTTATTGCTTGTTTAATAATTTGTTATTAATATTATGTTATTAATATTATATTATTAATATCATAATATTGCTAATAAAATTAGCAATATTATGCTTTTATGGTGTAAAACACTTTGAACTGCCTTGTTACTGAAATGTGCCACATAAATAAACTTGACTTGACTTGGTTAAGTTTATTTGTATAGCACATTTCAGCAGCAAGGCAGTTCAAACTGCTTCATATCATAAAAACATCAATCAAGTATACAGCAAAATCATCAATAACATCCAGCAGTATGCATGAAAATCATCAAAATCATCAGGAAAATATCAATGGCTCAAAATCATAGGGATCATCAAGCAAATATCTTCAAACAAATATAGTTCAAAAATATTGATCAATGATCCACTTACTTTATTTAACTGATTTACATTCAAACGTCCCAAATTAAGGCACATGCAACATAATCATCTCCACCTTTTTCTCTCATTGTTTTTTACCATTTTATCATTTTACCTTACAAAGACAAGTCTGCCTGCTGGCTTTCTCCTACAGTGTCAGACTACAGTGTAACAGTTTCAATGTGTAGTTGCTGACATCATAGTAACAATTAAAAACAAGGACACTGTTGGATGAATTCCTGCTAGTTAACATGTAATATGGAATGAACACTTCAAAAGACATAATATTTTCAATTCAGTTTGTTAAGTGTTATAAGCAGAGGATGGCGGGGTTCAGTCCAAACTCTGGGAACAATCAAGTGACAAGTGCGCCAGCAACGCAATGTACTCAGCCTCAAACACAGAACCCATCTTCTTGCTGAACAGTTTGATGACTGGATATTACCATGATGTTTTCACTTGTATATCCATGCTTAGACAGATGAACATGGCACCTTCAAAAATCTGGAAATTAGATTCAAGAATGAACCAGGCTTTTGGAGGTGCAGTATTCTCTTCCAGATTTCTGGCCTGATTTCTTTTGATTTTTCCATGATCTCACACAAGAAAGCAATATGTTTGAGATCAATTTTTTGTAGTAACCTATCAGAAGCTTACAAAGCCATGGCATCATTAATTGCTTCATTAATTGTTTAAATGCATGATAATCTTAATGTACATAAACTTCTGAATTTGAAGAAAGTAATGAAAATCCTCTTAAAAAGTATCTCCTTCACTTTCATTAATAGGGCATTTAGGAAATAAAAACTTTAATAATTCTAACCCAGGGCTGCACGGTGGTGCAGTTGGTAGCATTGTACCTTAGAGCAAGAAGGTCCTGTGTTCAAATACTGGTCTGGGGTCTTTGATGGAGTTTGCATGTTCTCCCTATACATGCGTGGGTTCTCTCTGGGTACTCTGGCTTCCTTCCCCAGTCCAAGAACCTGACTGTTAGGTACACTGGTCTCTCCTAATTGTCCTTGGATAGGAGTGTGTGCATGGTTGTTTGCCCTGTGATAGACTGGCAACCTGTTCAGGGTATAATCTGTCTCTTGCCCAATGACCGCTTGAGACAGGCACCAGCTCCCCCACGACCCTGCAAGGACAGGCATGTATTGACAATGGATGGATGGAATTCTAGCCTACCTAAAGCAGGAAAAGTTTATTCTGATTTAATGGCATTGACAATAATATCTAATACTAATATCTGGTACCAAACATGATCCTGACAATGCTGTGAACAGGAACCTGAGCAACACCTGGAATTGAAGCGGAACGTCCCAATTGAAAACGTTCAGTTTCATTTAACATGACATGTTGCTAGAAATGCTGAATTCTGAAGTATCAATAATACAGCATCAAGTGTCAACACTTTCATTTGTCTGTCAAAGACTAATATCCTTAATCTCCTTAAGAAATATGTCCTTAATGAAGAAAGGATGGAAAGAGCTCAGAATGCCCTGTTGGGAACAAGTGCAAAGTTCAAAGTTTATCTACTAGAGTTTTATTTAACATTTTAAGACTTTAAAGGTAAGTTAAAAGGACACAGAGCTTGCTTTGATAGCTAATTTTATTTTTCAAGGTTAATATGGGTTACACAATGTGGGCATGCACTCCTTTTTCATAGGGAAGTAAGATGTTATAAATGAACTTCAATAAGCACAGATAGGAAAAATGTGAAATACTGCAACTAATGATATTTCTTATTGCATGGCACACACTAACAGAACACATTCACTACTAAATGGTACTTAATGAGCAGGTAAAACTGCAAAACAGACAAAACACTAAAGTCCTTTAAATCAAGGCTGAAACCAACCTGTTTAGAGCTGCCTTTGATTCGTAGTCTGAACCATAAATCTGCAAACAAATTTGGGTAAGATAAGCTTGGTTTTCCAAAGGGTGGAAATTTGAATGTAAATCAGTTAAATAAAGTAAGTGAATCATTGATCAATGTTTTTGCTGATGATTTTGATGATTTTCATGTGTATTTGCTAGATAATTTTGATGATTTTGCTCAATGATTTTGATGTTTTTGATTATTCTGCTGTATAATTGATTGATGTTTTTATTATGTAAAGCACCTTGAACTTCCTTCCTGCTGAAATGTGCTATACAAATAAACTTGACTTGACTTGACTTACATGACAGATTTTCTATCAATCTGATGGACTAATAGCTACCAAACTACATCCTATGGTCTCTTGACCATACTGAAAGATTAAGTGTAATCAGATAAGTGAGAAAGTGTCTGTTTTAGGCACAAGGAGTGCAGCAGACATCTGGACCCTGTCTGGGAAGGATCACAAGATGTAGCTGTAAAGGTAAAAGAGTGGTCTGCCAAAACATCAGGATATCATTGTATGTTGTGGTGTCTGGGGAGACTTCTAGGGTATCACAAACCTGCACATAAAGTTATATCACACCGCCAGCTGCTAGAGGTATGTAAAAAAGGAACTACTGGATGTTGGCAGAGTCATTGAGGAACTGAAAAAAAAAAATTTACTACTATCAGCACCAGGATGAGTGGATTTTGTCTGCCTTTGCACCAACAGATTGCAGATGCAGGTTGACAAGAAGCCTTTTGGCCTGAACTTGCCACCCAAGAGGTTCTCCAACATCTCCATCAGAAAATATTTGTAGATGGACACTAGAGAAGAGCTAAAGAAAGATGTTAGGATATGTGTAGCATTGAATGATTTCCCTTTGTAGCTTCATCAGCAGAGGAATTATTTTGTTGTACCCTGGACAACCTACAGTAAAGACTAACTCCCGTGGTTGCATTGCAATTATTTTTTGCATTCATAGCACAAGCAAGAACCTTGACGTTTATAACAGTTATCTGAAATTTTAGATGGAAGAATTAGCAAATGAGGCAGTGTTAAAAAAAACAGAGTGAATGAAAAAAATTGTGAAGTTGGAGGGTTTTTGGCAGTCCCATCTTAAGCTATCAAAACAGAAAAACCACTTTATTTGTGCTGTCCTCACATTCAAATTATTATACATTTTTAAAGGTGACAATGAAAAAAAGGAAACAAAGTCAAGCATTTTGCTTTCATTTTTATCATCTGTTACACAGTTTAGAAGATATTATTTCATGTAGTAGAAAATACACACTTTGCAGAACTAAAGTATTCATAAGTAATACTTAACATTTGTTTGGAAATCATTTGGTTTCAACAAGATGCTTGAAATCTGCCATCATTTAACATTACCACATGTTTGCATCACTTTTTTGAGAGTTTTTTGAAAGAGTTTTTCACAACGGTATCATTTTTACTGAGCATAAAGCATAGGTTGGGATGCTTATAGACTGTGTGACCTGTGTTTGTAATAAGGAATTTATGGTTTTTGCAATGTGGCCACAATCTCAACAGCCTTTTTATTTATTTCTCTTGCAAGCATCCCTCTGCTCTTTATGGTTATTAAAGCTTTAACTTTCAGTCTAGAAAAGGAAAACCCTTAAGGTTTTTATTAAGAGCAGACATTCAGCAAGCCTTTTGTTGTCACAGGTGGTAGCTACATGCAGTATAATCATCCAGTTCCTTTTCATTTAATATTCCTCATTAGATTTTTTTTTACTCTGCTAGAAAAAAAAACAACCCAAATAATATATTGTTGATATATATCAACAATATATATTTCCAGTCTCAACTTTGATGCTTTTTTCATTTGTGAAGATTCATTTGTATCTAAGTATGAAGTGATGAAGTGAAGTTTGTGAGCTTTTGCGAACCAACAGAGGTAAACCTTGTTCCAGCTAGTAAGTCATGATGTTTTATTTTAAACCCAAAATGATTTGGCTGATAATCTAACTGAATGTACAGTTTGAGATGAATGACTTTCTTCTCACACTGAAGAGAAAATGTCATTAAACATGATTAACATTTTGTCTTTATATTCATGGTTTTGTGTGAGCATTAGAAATATGTTTTTTGTTTCTTTTTTGCTTGGAATGGAAAAATTCACTGCATTGTTTAGTTTTTTGTTTTTTTCAAATAAATAATATAAAAATAAACTGAATATATAAATGCTTATACTTATTGGTTGTTTTGGCGGAGCAGAGGCCATGAATGGTCACATTACTGGATGACTGCAGTGGTTTTTCACCCAGCTGGTGTTTTTGTACTTTATAGGTTGATCTAAAGGGCCTCACTAAAGTTTTCATACCCTTTGACATTTGTGTTTTTTTTGCAGTTGATCAAGTTAAAGTAGCACACAATTGTAGTGAAAGGGATCTTGAGGTGAGATTCTGGGCAAAGGACAGATAAAAGTCTGAATAAAACATAAGCCACACCTCTTTTGTAAAGCAGACAAAAAAGCAGCAGACAAAAAAGGAAGTAGCAGGAGATGCAAGCAAAAATGTGCTCTAACTGGAGCGTTTCCAGTAATTCCAAGTAAAATTTAATCAATTGTTGATACATATTTCAGCTATTAGTCCCAAAATGATTTTTGCCTGGCACCTTTTCAACTATGTTGGGTGTTTCTTTTGTGTGTTTCTGTTGAGGGGATCTAAAACCAGTGTGCAAAATTCACTTCTGTTATGTTCCTGTTTGGTTAGCTGCATGCACCTCTCCCAGAGAAGTGGAGCCAAAGAATTACACCAGCGATGTGTGGTCAGGGGAAGCAGGTGAGGTGACAAGTAAAAGGGAGAGTAAAATAGAGAAGTAAAATAGATGCAAGCAATGATGAGAGAAAATCAAGATTTCCTCTTGACTTTTCTATAAATTTGTTTTTTTATTGGTAATATAAACATCCTTGTGGTAAAAATCGCTGAATTTACGCATTCCTTGTTAAAATGCATTAAAGGAGTCCATGGTGAGGCAGTGCGTTGCTGTGCCTCACAATCTGCCAAATATATTTAATGAATATGAGTTGAGGTATAGTCTTTCTGATCGGCCATAAATGTGCAGTGAAAATGTGCAGGATGAGGCAGAAACTACCGTACGTCACTGATAGAGGGCAGTGCTGAGCCCCATGGGCACAACAGGCAATAGGTGTTCTTTTTCTATGTATTGAAAAGACTGTAAACAATCGGAAAAATACACAAAATGAAGTAGGAATAGAACCATCCAAGGCCACTCTCTTCTCCATTAAAAGCTACAAGATTTTAAAAAATGAAAAGAAAATAAGACAGAAACAATGACTTTCTTTTTACAACAGTGACAAAGATATGAGAGGATATATCCATGGACTTAATATAAAACAGTAAGATCATACAAGATTTTCAATTTTAATTAGAAAAGTGAGGTCAGTCAAAGAAAACATTAAAATAAAAATCCAATGTGTCCTTATATTAAATATTCTTTTATTTTTCTTGCGGTCATATTGTTAAATTATATGGAATTGATTAAAGCATATTAAAAGCTTTAATCAGTTAAGGTCAAAATGAAAATATAGGGTTCTATATTGGATTTTGGATTTGTACATCTGATTCTGGGGAATCAGTGCCTCACCAGTCCTGAATCTCACTGCATGTCACTGGATTACACATTGATGCTGATTTAACTGTAGGATCATGAGCAACATGGGCATCTGAAAAACACAGAAATAAACTGCTTCAGTCATTTATGATGCTGTGCCATCATGTTAGACAAATTTAATTTAAATTTTGCATTAGACAACTGAAAACCATTGACAAAAACTTACAAATGCATTTATTTTTAAGAAACATTTACAACCAAGAGATATTTAAAAATCTTATTGTTTTTTTTTTTTTTTTTTTAAGTTATTCTTGCTTGTCCAACAGTTTTAGCATTGATTTTTTTTTTTTTTTGTAAAGTTAACGAAAATGGCCAAATTCATTAAACTGACTTTTAAATTAGCTTTTTTTGCTTAGTGTTCGTTTTCTTAACACAGATTTGGTATATTCCTGATAGGAGTCCCTATTTTTAACAATAGAAAAGTACACATCGCTTTCTTCAAATGCTAAAAGTGGATCACCAGTTATTTATGTTATTTTTATTAAAATCACCAAAACAAAGGAAAAAAATGTGTATTACTTTTATTTACACTGCATTATTTTTATGATTTTATTTATTTATTTATTTTCAGAAGTGCAGCGCAAACATAAGACTTTGACATGAGAGCTACTGCAAAGGTGAGTATGAAATTACTAATTACAAAAATTTATTTTATTTCATACAGTATGTTATATGAAATGTAAATTTAAAATCTGCTCAACAGTAAAACATTTAGATATACAAAAAAATCTATTTGTTTCAGGAGGAGCAGATCACGTTACTAAGATCTACACGAAAACATTTTGATTGTTGATCTCAAAATGATACTGAGGTGGGAAAAAAACTAACTAAACAACAATAACTATAACTAGAAAATTTCTGAAGAAATTTAGAAGGGGCCTGCCAAAGTGTGCGTATCGACGTTAACGGAACGTACAAGGAAGTTGGGAGGATGTGGAACATCACTGACATGTTCAGTAAGTGTGACTAACTGTGACTTGTTCCACTCAGAGGGTAAAAAGTAGTGCAAAAGCTAAAATTAGCGAAAATTCTAACGTTAGCGTCAATGCTATCAGTAGCATGTGGACTTACCTTGACTTAATTCATTCAGGGTGCAAAAAGTAGTGCATAAGCTAAAATTAGCCAAAATGCTAATGGTAGCTTAAATGCTATCAGTAGCATGTGGACTTACATTAACTTACTTCAACTGACACTGTCAGTGTCACTCACTTTGGTGCAGAGACAAGCTCTATATGTCAGAGGCAGGCAGCCTGACTGAAAAAACCTCTCCGAACAGCTCCTTCCCGTTCGGGAACTGTAACAGGTATCTGAAAAATTCTCGAAGCGTGAGCGAGGGTCGTCTTTCGTCTTCCTTAGTCCCGCGTTTCACATCTGTACCTCATTCAGAGCCAGAGCAGGGACGAGTGAAAGATGGTGTGGGAAAGGTGCCCAGCTCATGAAAAAGGCATGAAAATGAATGGCCGAGTCTCCCCTTTGCCCTTATGCGAGTGTTTGCTCTGAAGCACCGTGACAGAAAACCGTCAGGCCTAGAGGAAATTCGAAAGCATTTTATGAGAGCCAACGAGCGGTTCTATGTCATGACCGAAAATCATGCCGTTTGAGCAATATTTGTAGGCGTGACGGCGAGTTGAAAATAAATCTGGGGTCTGAAATCCTCTTTCTCCCACACTCTAACGGAGAAGCAGTTAATTGGTGTTACACTCTATAATCATGATTTTTCCTAAAACTAGGTCGCTTAGAGGCACGTAGTGGGAAAACCGTGATAGGTATCAACATACCGTCTACACTTCTGAAGACAGCACGGGCGTATCTACAAACTGAGATTTAAATGGTGTTTCTAGGCCATACCATGATGACACAGTAAATCCTCAAAAATAGTGGTTTTGTAGGATGTCTTCGGGATGTCGCTCCATTGACTTCAATGGGATTTTGGGGGTCGGTTTTTTGGCGAATTACGTCGCCATGGTAACTTGAATCGGAAAGTTGAGTAAAAGCACACATCTCGAGATCAAGCCGCACGTTTTGATGTATATATTGTGGGGTTGCACGCCACGGTTTGGGCCGCATTAACGCAGACGGAATATTAACGAAATCCCCTTTGCTACAACACAAAACCACCTGAAATGTGTTTTTGTTGACCTGCACTTGTTGACCTGTACATGGAGGAATGTGCTTCGGGATGGATGTTTGTGTGTGTGAGATTGTGTAAGTGGGTGCCAAACTGGTTTTTCTTGCATTTCAATAGCTTTCTATGGGCAGGCAGAAAGGAGAGACTGGGAGTTGGTACAGTTTTGCATGACGGCTATCGGTAGCATGTAGAGCGGCTTGCGTGTTGACACTACCAGTAGAAAGTGTGTTATCACAGTAATGTTGATAATAACGGACTTACTTCATTTAGTAAGTCAATATAATGCTTTTATATTCAACTAAGCTTACATGCTAATATTAGCTTAAATGCTACCATTTTTCTGTGTGCTATGACTAGCATGTTGTCCCACTAGCATCTTGACACCACCATAAGAATGAGGGCTGTCACGCGCATGGTTCCTTGGTCCTAATCCAACATCCCAATATACTGTTTTGTCAGCTTAAAACATAGTGTATGGAAGGGACTATGAGGCTTTTATTTTGAAATTTTCAGTGAGCATCATTTTCCAAGGCCAGACCAGTCCCATGTGTAACAGAGCTTGGGTCAAATCTGTCATATTTTGCCCAAAGCTGCAGTTATGTGCTGTATAAAATGTGAAGGCTTTTATTTTGTAGGGTACATGTGGCTCTTATTTTGAAAGTCCAGTGTGGTTGTCAGTTTAGGCTGGTCAGGTCTCCTCACTGAAGTCAGCCAAGCCCCTTAGGAGAGCAGCCATGTTGCTTGTAGGCCTGTTCTGCTCCCCAGCTGCAGCCATCATAGATCAAAGCTGTGGCTGCCCCACTAAGTGTTCTGTTGCTATGGTAGTTAGTGTCAGTTGGGAGAGGGACATTGTCAGTGTCACTCACTTTGGTGCAGAGACAAGCTCTATATGTCAGAGGCAGGCAGCCTGACTGAAAAAACCTCTCCGAACAGCTCCTTCCCGTTCGGGAACTGTAACAGGTATCTGAAAAATTCTCGAAGCGTGAGCGAGGGTCGTCTTTCGTCTTCCTTAGTCCCGCGGTTCGCATCTGTACCTCATTGAGAGCCAGAGCAGGGACGAGTGAAAGATGGTGTGGGAAAGGTGCCCAGCTCATGAAAAAGGCATGAAAATGAATGGCCGAGTCTCCCCTTTGCCCTTATGCGAGTGTTTGCTCTGAAGCACCGTGACAGAAAACCGTCAGGCCTAGAGGAAATTCGAAAGCATTTTATGAGAGCAAACGAGCGGTTCTATGTCATGACCGAAAATCATGCCGTTTGAGCAATATTTGTAGGCGTGACGGCGAGTTGAAAATAAATCTGGGGTCTGAAATCCTCTTTCTCCCACACTCTAACGGAGCAGCAGTTAATTGGTGTTACACTCTAAAATCATGATTTTTCCTAAAACTAGGTCGCTTAGAGGCACGTAGTGGAAAAACCGTGATAGGTATCAACATACCGTCTACACTTCTGAAGACAGCACGGGCGTATCTACAAACTGAGATTTAAATGGTGTTTCTAGGCCATACCATGATGACACAGTAAATCCTCAAAAATAGTGGTTTTGTAGGATGTCTTCGGGATGTCGCTCCATTGACTTCAATGGGATTTTGGGGGTCGGTTTTTTGGCGAATTACGTCGCCATGGTAACTTGAATCGGAAAGTTGAGTAAAAGCACACATCTCGAGATCAAGCCGCACGTTTTGATGTATATATTGTGGGGTTGCACGCCACGGTTTGGGCCGCATTAACGCAGACGGAATATTAACGAAATCCCCTTTGCTACAACACAAAACCACCTGAAATGTGTTTTTGTTGACCTGCACTTGTTGACCTGTACATGGAGGAATGTGCTTCGGGATGGATGTTTGTGTGTGTGAGATTGTGTAAGTGGGTGCCAAACTGGTTTTTCTTGCATTTCAATAGCTTTCTATGGGCAGGCAGAAAGGAGAGACAGTTGGTACAGTTTTGCATGACGGCTATCGGTAGCATGTAGAGCGGCTTGCGTGTTGACACTACCAGTAGAAAGTGTGTTATCACAGTAATGTTGATAATAACGGACTTACTTCATTTAGTAAGTCAATATAATGCTTTTATATTCAACTAAGCTTACATGCTAATATTAGCTTAAATGCTACCATTTTTCTGTGTGCTATGACTAGCATGTTGTCCCACTAGCATCTTGACACTACCATAAGAATGAGGGCTGTCACGCGCATGGTTCCTTGGTCCTAATCCAACATCCCAATATACTGTTTTGTCAGCTTAAAACATAGTGTATGGAAGGGACTACGAGGTTTTTATTTTGACATTTTCAGTGAGTGTCATTTTCCAAGGCCAGACCAATCCCATGTGTAACAGAGCTTGGGTCAAATCTGTCATATTTTGCCCAAAGCTGCAGTTATGTGCTGTATAAAATGTGAAGGCTTTTATTTTGTAGGGTACATGTAGCTCTTATTTTGAAAGTCCAGTGTGGTTGTCAGTTTAGGCTGGTCAGGTCTCCTCACTGAAGTCAGCCAAGCCCCTTAGGAGAGCAGCCATGTTGCTTGTAGGCCTGTTCTGCTCCCCAGCTGCAGCCATCATAGATCAAAGCTGTGGCTGCCCCACTAAGTGACTTGTTAGTCACAAGTCACTTAGTGGAGTAGTTAATGTAGTTAATGTCCCTCTGCCAACTGACACTGTCAGTGTCACTCACTTTGGTGCAGAGACAAGCTCTATATGTCAGAGGCAGGCAGCCTGACTGAAAAAACCTCTCCGAACAGCTCCTTCCCGTTCGGGAACTGTAACAGGTATCTGAAAAATTCTCGAAGCGTGAGCGAGGGTCGTCTTTCGTCTTCCTTAGTCCCGCGTTTCACATCTGTACCTCATTCAGAGCCAGAGCAGGGACGAGTGAAAGATGGTGTGGGAAAGGTGCCCAGCTCATGAAAAAGGCATGAAAATGAATGGCCGAGTCTCCCCTTTGCCCTTATGCGAGTGTTTGCTCTGAAGCACCGTGACAGAAAACCGTCAGGCCTAGAGGAAATTCGAAAGCATTTTATGAGAGCAAACGAGCGGTTCTATGTCATGACCGAAAATCATGCCGTTTGAGCAATATTTGTAGGCGTGACGGCGAGTTGAAAATAAATCTGGGGTCTGAAATCCTCTTTCTCCCACACTCTAACGGAGCAGCAGTTAATTGGTGTTACACTCTAAAATCATGATTTTTCCTAAAACTAGGTCGCTTAGAGGCACGTAGTGGGAAAACCGTGATAGGTATCAACATACCGTCTTCACTTCTGAAGACAGCACGGGCGTATCTACAAACTGAGATTTAAATGGTGTTTCTAGGCCATACCATGATGACACAGTAAATCCTCAAAAATAGTGGTTTTGTAGGATGTCTTCGGGATGTCGCTCCATTGCCTTCAATGGGATTTTGGGGGTCGGTTTTTTGGCGAATTACGTCGCCATGGTAACTTGAATCGGAAAGTTGAGTAAAAGCACACATCTCGAGATCAAGCCGCACGTTTTGATGTATATATTGTGGGGTTGCACGCCACGGTTTGGGCCGCATTAACGCAGACGGAATATTAACGAAATCCCCTTTGCTACAACACAAAACCACCTGAAATGTGTTTTTGTTGACCTGCACTTGTTGACCTGTACATGGAGGAATGTGCTTCGGGATGGATGTTTGTGTGTGTGAGATTGTGTAAATGGGTGCCAAACTGGTTTTTCTTGCATTTAAATAGCTTTCTATGGGCAGGCAGAAAGGAGAGACAGTTGGTACAGTTTTGCATGACGGCTATCGGTAGCATGTAGAGCGGCTTGCGTGTTGACACTACCAGTAGAAAGTGTGTTATCACAGTAATGTTGATAATAACGGACTTACTTCATTTAGTAAGTCAATATAATGCTTTTATATTCAACTAAGCTTACATGCTAATATTAGCTTAAATGCTACCATTTTTCTGTGTGCTATGACTAGCATGTTGTCCCACTAGCATCTTGACACTACCATAAGAATGAGGGCTGTCACGCGCATGGTTCCTTGGTCCTAATCCAACATCCCAATATACTGTTTTGTCAGCTTAAAACATAGTGTATGGAAGGGACTACGAGGTTTTTATTTTGACATTTTCAGTGAGTGTCATTTTCCAAGGCCAGACCAATCCCATGTGTAACAGAGCTTGGGTCAAATCTGTCATATTTTGCCCAAAGCTGCAGTTATGTGCTGTATAAAATGTGAAGGCTTTTATTTTGTAGGGTACATGTAGCTCTTATTTTGAAAGTCCAGTGTGGTTGTCAGTTTAGGCTGGTCAGGTCTCCTCACTGAAGTCAGCCAAGCCCCTTAGGAGAGCAGCCATGTTGCTTGTAGGCCTGTTCTGCTCCCCAGCTGCAGCCATCATAGATCAAAGCTGTGGCTGCCCCACTAAGTGACTTGTTAGTCACAAGTCACTTAGTGGAGTAGTTAATGTAGTTAATGTCCCTCTGCCAACTGACACTGTCAGTGTCACTCACTTTGGTGCAGAGACAAGCTCTATATGTCAGAGGCAGGCAGCCTGACTGAAAAAACCTCTCCGAACAGCTCCTTCCCGTTCGGGAACTGTAACAGGTATCTGAAAAATTCTCGAAGCGTGAGCGAGGGTCGTCTTTCGTCTTCCTTAGTCCCGCGTTTCACATCTGTACCTCATTCAGAGCCAGAGCAGGGACGAGTGAAAGATGGTGTGGGAAAGGTGCCCAGCTCATGAAAAAGGCATGAAAATGAATGGCCGAGTCTCCCCTTTGCCCTTATGCGAGTGTTTGCTCTGAAGCACCGTGACAGAAAACCGTCAGGCCTAGAGGAAATTCGAAAGCATTTTATGAGAGCAAACGAGCGGTTCTATGTCATGACCGAAAATCATGCCGTTTGAGCAATATTTGTAGGCGTGACGGCGAGTTGAAAATAAATCTGGGGTCTGAAATCCTCTTTCTCCCACACTCTAACGGAGCAGCAGTTAATTGGTGTTACACTCTAAAATCATGATTTTTCCTAAAACTAGGTCGCTTAGAGGCACGTAGTGGGAAAACCGTGATAGGTATCAACATACCGTCTTCACTTCTGAAGACAGCACGGGCGTATCTACAAACTGAGATTTAAATGGTGTTTCTAGGCCATACCATGATGACACAGTAAATCCTCAAAAATAGTGGTTTTGTAGGATGTCTTCGGGATGTCGCTCCATTGCCTTCAATGGGATTTTGGGGGTCGGTTTTTTGGCGAATTACGTCGCCATGGTAACTTGAATCGGAAAGTTGAGTAAAAGCACACATCTCGAGATCAAGCCGCACGTTTTGATGTATATATTGTGGGGTTGCACGCCACGGTTTGGGCCGCATTAACGCAGACGGAATATTAACGAAATCCCCTTTGCTACAACACAAAACCACCTGAAATGTGTTTTTGTTGACCTGCACTTGTTGACCTGTACATGGAGGAATGTGCTTCGGGATGGATGTTTGTGTGTGTGAGATTGTGTAAATGGGTGCCAAACTGGTTTTTCTTGCATTTAAATAGCTTTCTATGGGCAGGCAGAAAGGAGAGACAGTTGGTACAGTTTTGCATGACGGCTATCGGTAGCATGTAGAGCGGCTTGCGTGTTGACACTACCAGTAGAAAGTGTGTTATCACAGTAATGTTGATAATAACGGACTTACTTCATTTAGTAAGTCAATATAATGCTTTTATATTCAACTAAGCTTACATGCTAATATTAGCTTAAATGCTACCATTTTTCTGTGTGCTATGACTAGCATGTTGTCCCACTAGCATCTTGACACTACCATAAGAATGAGGGCTGTCACGCGCATGGTTCCTTGGTCCTAATCCAACATCCCAATATACTGTTTTGTCAGCTTAAAACATAGTGTATGGAAGGGACTACGAGGTTTTTATTTTGACATTTTCAGTGAGTGTCATTTTCCAAGGCCAGACCAATCCCATGTGTAACAGAGCTTGGGTCAAATCTGTCATATTTTGCCCAAAGCTGCAGTTATGTGCTGTATAAAATGTGAAGGCTTTTATTTTGTAGGGTACATGTAGCTCTTATTTTGAAAGTCCAGTGTGGTTGTCAGTTTAGGCTGGTCAGGTCTCCTCACTGAAGTCAGCCAAGCCCCTTAGGAGAGCAGCCATGTTGCTTGTAGGCCTGTTCTGCTCCCCAGCTGCAGCCATCATAGATCAAAGCTGTGGCTGCCCCACTAAGTGACTTGTTAGTCACAAGTCACTTAGTGGAGTAGTTAATGTAGTTAATGTCCCTCTGCCAACTGACACTGTCAGTGTCACTCACTTTGGTGCAGAGACAAGCTCTATATGTCAGAGGCAGGCAGCCTGACTGAAAAAACCTCTCCGAACAGCTCCTTCCCGTTCGGGAACTGTAACAGGTATCTGAAAAATTCTCGAAGCGTGAGCGAGGGTCGTCTTTCGTCTTCCTTAGTCCCGCGTTTCACATCTGTACCTCATTCAGAGCCAGAGCAGGGACGAGTGAAAGATGGTGTGGGAAAGGTGCCCAGCTCATGAAAAAGGCATGAAAATGAATGGCCGAGTCTCCCCTTTGCCCTTATGCGAGTGTTTGCTCTGAAGCACCGTGACAGAAAACCGTCAGGCCTAGAGGAAATTCGAAAGCATTTTATGAGAGCAAACGAGCGGTTCTATGTCATGACCGAAAATCATGCCGTTTGAGCAATATTTGTAGGCGTGACGGCGAGTTAAAAATAAATCTGGGGTCTGAAATCCTCTTTCTCCCACACTCTAACGGAGCAGCAGTTAATTGGTGTTACACTCTAAAATCATGATTTTTCCTAAAACTAGGTCGCTTAGAGGCACGTAGTGGGAAAACCGTGATAGGTATCAACATACCGTCTTCACTTCTGAAGACAGCACGGGCGTATCTACAAACTGAGATTTAAATGGTGTTTCTAGGCCATACCATGATGACACAGTAAATCCTCAAAAATAGTGGTTTTGTAGGATGTCTTCGGGATGTCGCTCCATTGCCTTCAATGGGATTTTGGGGGTCGGTTTTTTGGCGAATTACGTCGCCATGGTAACTTGAATCGGAAAGTTGAGTAAAAGCACACATCTCGAGATCGAGCCGCACGTTTTGATGTATATATTGTGGGGTTGCACGCCAAGGTTCGGGCCGCATTAACGCAGACGGAATATTAACGAAATCCCCTTTGCTACAACACAAAACCACCTGAAATGTGTTTTTGTTGACCTGCACTTGTTGACCTGTACATGGAGGAATGTGCTTCGGGATGGATGTTTGTGTGTGTGAGATTGTGTAAGTGGGTGCCAAACTGGTTTTTCTTGCATTTCAATAGCTTTCTATGGGCAGGCAGAAAGGAGAGACTGGGAGTTGGTACAGTTTTGCATGACGGCTATCGGTAGCATGTAGAGCGGCTTGCGTGTTGACACTACCAGTAGAAAGTGTGTTATCACAGTAATGTTGATAATAACGGACTTACTTCATTTAGTAAGTCAATATAATGCTTTTATATCCAACTAAGCTTACATGCTAATATTAGCTTAAATGCTACCATTTTTCTGTGTGCTATGACTAGCATGTTGTCCCACTAGCATCTTGACACCACCATAAGAATGAGGGCTGTCACGCGCATGGTTCCTTGGTCCTAATCCAACATCCCAATATACTGTTTTGTCATCTTAAAACATAGTGTATGGAAGGGACTATGAGGCTTTTATTTTGAAATTTTCAGTGAGCGTCATTTTCCAAGGCCAGACCAATCCCATGTGTAACAGAGCTTGGGTCAAATCTGTCATATTTTGCCCAAAGCTGCAGTTATGTGCTGTATAAAATGTGAAGGCTTTTATTTTGTAGGGTACATGTGGCTCTTATTTTGAAAGTCCAGTGTGGTTGTCAGTTTAGGCTGGTCAGGTCTCCTCACTGAAGTCAGCCAAGCCCCTTAGGAGAGCAGCCATGTTGCTTGTAGGCCTGTTCTGCTCCCCAGCTGCAGCCATCATAGATCAAAGCTGTGGCTGCCCCACTAAGTGACTTGTTAGTCACAAGTCACTTAGTGGGGTAGTTAATGTAGTTAATGTCCCTCTGCCAACTGACACTGTCAGTGTCACTCACTTTGGTGCAGAGACAAGCTCTATATGTCAGAGGCAGGCAGCCTGACTGAAAAAACCTCTCCGAACAGCTCCTTCCCGTTCGGGAACTGTAACAGGTATCTGAAAAATTCAATGCACTGCCTCCTATGCAATTGCTATGGGCAGGGCCCAATTACAACAAAACTGACATTTCCAGGCATGGTTAGATAAAAATTCTGAATTATCTTCCCTAATTGGTAAAAAATGTGTTTGAAGATTTTCCCAAATTCAGGTTGCGAGTCCAAACTCACTGTGAAGATCTTTACTTTCAATTAAGAATCACATAACCTGCATAAAAGAAAAAACACAACAACTTTTAATTAGTGAAATATAAAACTTAGCACTTCACTCAACATTAAATAGTATAAAATTAATTAAATCATTATTTGTGAGCTTTCTTTGTAATCAGAAGCAGATCATGAAAGAATTACTTGTCTTTGTCCAGGGCTTCAATATCCAAACCACAATGCAAACTATAATCAGAAGCAGAAGAAAACATGACGCAGTGATGGTGGTCCTGAAGTAAACTCTTTGTTCTGAGGATAAAACAATACCAATTATGTAATTAGATACTGTGAAGTATCCACCATTATGTATTTGCATTCATAAATGCTTTTACAAGGCTTCATGAAGGAGCTGCAGATTCAGATCCTATACCATGTTTATCATAGGGTCATCTCTCCTCTTACTTGCACATAATGATAACATTGTGAACTTCAGCAACAACGAAAGAGTACATAAGTAACTGAATATGATAAAATTAGAAGGAGGGATGTGTTCTTAAATTCACCTTTGATTTGAAGTGTGAAACTCAAAGTTTTCACTAGGATTTTCTTACGAGTGTAGACATCTAGAATGTACTGGCCTGCATCGTCCTCTTCCACATCGGTGATCTTCAGCGTCCCAGTGTTGATGAAAAATTCTGTCCTCTTTTTATATTCCTCTTGTATTTTGACCTGTCCTTTCTTCACAGTAAACACTAATAGGTCTTTACCAGGGAGATCCTTGAAAAGCATCAGCATGTAGCCGGTGGCGTTGTTCATCAGTTTGATGTACACAGTTCCTCCAGGAACAGGGCTGCAGGGGGCTATGATCTGGGTGGCATCACATTTAGTCTTAGTAACTGTGGCTAGTGCTGAAAAAAGATAAAAAAATAATGTAAAAAAATTGTTAAAAAGTTAGTTTGTCAGTGTGATGATGATGATCTTACCATAAGTTCCTCCAACTAACATCAGAAGAAGACACGTTTTTTGCATGATCCTATTTTAACTTCTGAAGTAATACAAAGAAATTACAAACAAATCAAGACAAATACAGTAATAAGTATGAGATGACTCGGTGCTGTTTACTTGTGCCAGACACTGACAGGTACTAACAAAGATGCAGGAGTATTTTTATGAATCACAAAAAGGAAGTATCTTAGCTTTCAATTCTGCTAGCAACCCTTGGCTTTAAGCTGTTGTCAGGAGATCTGTACTATATACGAACCAATCCAAACATGGCGTGACCACGATTCTGTAAAATGTTTCAGCCACCAAATGCCAAACCAACTTGGATTTTCATTTCATGCACGTTTTTATCCCCAAAAATAACAGAAGTGAGTATATGGGCATCAGTGGAGGCACACTTAGACTTTTGAGGTTAATCTGCTGTGTTGCATCACATGCTGTAACTTCAGTACAGGAAGTTGTGGCAAAAATATGGCCTCTTCAACATCTTCAAGCCCTTTGGAACATAAGCAGAAGCTTGGTCTCTATAAAAGTAACAGTCTGAATACTTAACCTGAGCAGTCAAACTTCTTGTAACTGTAACTATGTACAGTTCCAAGAGGTTTTTCTGTGTGTATGTCCAGGAGTTTTCTGAAGTGGCTATTTTGAGACTCCAAATTGCAACCATTGAAAAAACACATCTATATATGAATGTCAACAGGCTGCACTGCCTTAATCCTATACTTCCATAGGCGAGCAGTGCACCTTCCCATCTCCCATGCACAGGCAAATAAAAACTTGCCATCGAGTGCTCAATGATGTTATTTTCTTATTTCAAAACAGTATTTCCCAGCTAAACTGTAATGAACCAGACAGAGGACACAAAAATGCAGCCAGACACAGAGTACATTAAAGAAAACATTTATTTCATGTCTAAAGCTGGTGGAAGTCAGGAAACCTCTGCAGGAGCACACCACAAATTCTGTAAAGGGAGAAGACTCTGAGAAGACTTGGAAAAAAAAAAAAAAAAAAAAAAATTCTTTTGCAATACCTGAAACATGTCTAGGAAGCTTTGCTTTCATTGAACTCTAACTTCAAAATGAAGGAAAGCAAGAAGGAAATCCTAAAATTCAGCCAAATAATGAACCTCACTGTATTATATTTGATGGGAAATGCATTATTCATTTATAGATTAGAGATCATTTTAAGTTAAAAACAAATAAAGTAAGCATAATTTCATTGATAAAAGTCACATTTAGTATTTTTATCTAATATATTTGCCACTTAAATATATCGTCACTGTGTTGAATCTTCTAAGAAATGACCTGCTTTTGAACATTTTAAGCTTCCTTTTCCATTCCATGTTTTCAGGCAGGCAGCCTGACTGAAAAAACCTCTCCGAACAGCTCCTTCCCGTTCGGGAACTGTAACAGGTATCTGAAAAATTCAATGCACTGCCTCCTATGCAATTGCTATGGGCAGGGCCCAATTACAACAAAACTGACATTTCCAGGCATGGTTAGATAAAAATTCTGAATTATCTTCCCTAATTGGTAAAAAATGTGTTTGAAGATTTTCCCAAATTCAGGTTGCGAGTCCAAACTCACTGTGAAGATCTTTACTTTCAATTAAGAATCACATAACCTGCATAAAAGAAAAAACACAACAACTTTTAATTAGTGAAATATAAAACTTAGCACTTCACTCAACATTAAATAGTATAAAATTAATTAAATCATTATTTGTGAGCTTTCTTTGTAATCAGAAGCAGATCATGAAAGAATTACTTGTCTTTGTCCAGGGCTTCAATATCCAAACCACAATGCAAACTATAATCAGAAGCAGAAGAAAACATGACGCAGTGATGGTGGTCCTGAAGTAAACTCTTTGTTCTGAGGATAAAACAATACCAATTATGTAATTAGATACTGTGAAGTATCCACCATTATGTATTTGCATTCATAAATGCTTTTACAAGGCTTCATGAAGGAGCTGCAGATTCAGATCCTATACCATGTTTATCATAGGGTCATCTCTCCTCTTACTTGCACATAATGATAACATTGTGAACTTCAGCAACAACGAAAGAGTACATAAGTAACTGAATATGATAAAATTAGAAGGAGGGATGTGTTCTTAAATTCACCTTTGATTTGAAGTGTGAAACTCAAAGTTTTCACTAGGATTTTCTTACGAGTGTAGACATCTAGAATGTACTGGCCTGCATCGTCCTCTTCCACATCGGTGATCTTCAGCGTCCCAGTGTTGATGAAAAATTCTGTCCTCTTTTTATATTCCTCTTGTATTTTGACCTGTCCTTTCTTCACAGTAAACACTAATAGGTCTTTACCAGGGAGATCCTTGAAAAGCATCAGCATGTAGCCGGTGGCGTTGTTCATCAGTTTGATGTACACAGTTCCTCCAGGAACAGGGCTGCAGGGGGCTATGATCTGGGTGGCATCACATTTAGTCTTAGTAACTGTGGCTAGTGCTGAAAAAAGATAAAAAATAATGTAAAAAAATTGTTAAAAAGTTAGTTTGTCAGTGTGATGATGATGATCTTACCATAAGTTCCTCCAACTAACATCAGAAGAAGACACGTTTTTTGCATGATCCTATTTTAACTTCTGAAGTAATACAAAGAAATTACAAACAAATCAAGACAAATACAGTAATAAGTATGAGATGACTCGGTGCTGTTTACTTGTGCCAGACACTGACAGGTACTAACAAAGATGCAGGAGTATTTTTATGAATCACAAAAAGGAAGTATCTTAACTTTCAATTCTGCTAGCAACCCTTGGCTTTAAGCTGTTGTCAGGAGATCTGTACTATATACGAACCAATCCAAACATGGCGTGACCACGATTCTGCAAAATGTTTCAGCCACCAAATGCCAAACCAACTTGGATTTTCATTTCATGCACGTTTTTATCCCCAAAAATAACAGAAGTGAGTATATGGGCATCAGTGGAGGCACACTTAGACTTTTGAGGTTAATCTGCTGTGTTGCATCACATGCTGTAACTTCAGTACAGGAAGTTGTGGCAAAAATATGGCCTCTTCAACATCTTCAAGCCCTTTGGAACATAAGCAGAAGCTTGGTCTCTATAAAAGTAACAGTCTGAATACTTAACCTGAGCAGTCAAACTTCTTGTAACTGTAACTATGTACAGTTCCAAGAGGTTTTTCTGTGTGTATGTCCAGGAGTTTTCTGAAGTGGCTATTTTGAGACTCCAAATTGCAACCATTGAAAAAACACATCTATATATGAATGTCAACAGGCTGCACTGCCTTAATCCTATACTTCCATAGGCGAGCAGTGCACCTTCCCATCTCCCATGCACAGGCAAATAAAAACTTGCCATCGAGTGCTCAATGATGTTATTTTCTTATTTCAAAACAGTATTTCCCAGCTAAACTGTAATGAACCAGACAGAGGACACAAAAATTCAGCCAGACACAGAGTACATTAAAGAAAACATTTATTTCATGTCTAAAACTGGTGGAAGTCAGGAAACCTCTGCAGGAGCACACCACAAATTCTGTAAAGGGAGAAGACTCTGAGAAGACTTGGAAAAAAAAAAAAAAAAAAAAAATTCTTTTGCAATACCTGAAACATGTCTAGGAAGCTTTGCTTTCATTGAACTCTAACTTCAAAATGAAGGAAAGCAAGAAGGAAATCCTAAAATTCAGCCAAATAATGAACCTCACTATTATATTTGATGGGAAATGCATTATTCATTTATAGATTAGAGATCATTTTAAGTTAAAAACAAATAAAGTAAGCATAATTTCATTGATAAAAGTCACATTTAGTATTTTTATCTAATATATTTGCCACTTAAATATATTGTGTAACTCTAACACAAGAAGGGCTGATTTAAAAAGTACAACCTGTAAATGAGAAGACAAGTAAATCAGAAGAGAACTGAATCAGAAGAGTTTTCACTACTTAACAGTCTACAGGAAGCTATAGTGGGAATTAGAAACTATTAAATCTGACACCAAGGGAATATCCTAGGACTGATAAACTTATAAGCTTATCAGTTCGCATCCATTTGAGGTTTAGTAAAATCGAATAAGTGGTTAAAAATTTTTTAAAAGGTTTTAAAAAGCACAGTAACTTTGTACAACAACACTCCTCACACCCAACTTAAGCAATTACGTTTTGCTGTGAAAAATGTCATTTTTGAATAAAAAAAAGAAAATAATCATCAACCATTTTGGATGAAACGATGTTTTAATATTAAACACAATCCGAAATATATTCAAATGTAAAAAAAACAAAAAAAAAAGGTTCCTATTCAACATCTAAACTAATAGAAACAGATGTTTGATCAAATGAGAATGAAGTGTTTCTGATTATTCCCTGAGGACATACAGAACCTGCCTCCATCTGTAACATCCATTTTATAAGGTTGTCATTTAGGCATGATGTGGACATAAGAAGAGTTCAGGTTGTTTTAAAAAGGTAACTGACACTATGTGGAGATTGCAGTATAACTGTCTTATCGCAAAAATAAAAATCATATTGCACATAGCTCTTTCTTTACATTTTGGCTCAGTGAAACTCTGACTTAAGTCTTAGTCTCTTATGATTAAGTGCATATTGTAAGTTTATGTTTGAACCCAGCTGTATTTAACTGCAGTGTGGAAGGAAGATTTGGTCCAGTGTAGCAGTATCTTATCTCTTATATGGATCCAAATTTAAACAGTCTTGATCATGAACTCCTGCTTTTACACTCCCCACTTCTCCTGAGTCTTTTCTCAGTTGGTCTTTGTCTAACAACCTTTGTAAATCATCGTTGTTTTCTTTAAAAATAAAATCAGAAAACACATTTTATTGCATAGTTGTAACATTTTGTGATAATATTTTGTGTAGGAAAACAAATCTATAAAACAAAAGAAATTAGCAATGGAAAGTTACATTATTCAGCTTAAAGAATGAGTTCTTGATTGAGGGAAAATTCCATCCAGCTTGGTTTCACAGAAATCTTGTTCTTTGAGTAAAAACATCTTTTGAAATGTTCTTTATATGAACAGAGTTCATTAGAACAAGTTTTATTTCAATTATCTTGCTTCTATATTTTGTTAGACATCGTCACTGTGTTGAATCTTCTAAAAAATGACCTGCTTTTGAACATTTTAAGCTTCCTTTTCCATTCCATGTTTTCTTTCTTGTAACTAGTATCCCAGTTCTCCTCTTCATCTCTCATCCAGGGAACCCAGGCTCCTCCATTCAGTTGGGGGTCTGCCTGTGGGTCTTCTGATGGGTACCTTACTGGTACCGCCGTCTGGTTATAGTACACCAGTCTGGCTAAGAGCTCTTTCACAACATCTGGTCGCTGTTCAGACAGGTCAAAACGTTCATAGGGGTCTCCAGAGAGATTAAAGAGCCACACTGATTTGTCAGGTTTAATGTGTTGCTCCAGTTTCCAGTAATTCCTGGAGAAACTTGGAAGAATAGGAGGTGGGATCCAATCTCCATAACCAGGGTTTCCCGTCAGAAGTTTCCAGTCTCCTGTTCTTATGGAGGCCTGAATGGCGGTATTCCAAATCCCAAATCCTTTCTCCAGAGAGCCAGTGCGTGCATGCTTGTACAAAGGATCAATATTGTGGAGGATCTCAAATCTGGGTGACTCTTTTCCTTCACTGATGGCCTCCCAGATATTGTACCCATCAACCCCCTCAGTCAGGGACTCATTGCCACCTGCCAATCCCACCAATGTGGGATACCAGTCAGTAATGTGTACCAGTGCTTTACTAACCCTCCTCTTCTTCTTCAAGAGAGGGCTATGGACAAACCCTAAACCTCGGACACCACCTTCCCAGTAAGTGCCTTTACGTCCTCTAAGTGGCCAATTGCTGCCCCCAGAAAAAGGCTGGCCGCCATTATCAGTTGAGAAAATTAGGACACTGTTTTTATAGTATCCATACCTACGGAGATCATGTGTTATATTATGAACAGCTTCATCTACAGTTGAGACCATTGCGGCATACTTCTTACGTGCAGCGTTTTTCAACTTACGATACGGGTATATGTACTCCTCAGGATATTGCAAAGGTATGTGAACAGCTTGAAAGGACAGGAAGATGAAGAGTGGCTTGGACAGAGGATCATGGGTTGCTAGGATCTTGCGAACTCTCTTTGTGTACAGATGCGTGGAGTATTTATCCCTGTGTCTCCAGGCAACTGACTCTCCCTCATGGAGATCAAAGCCACAAACCCTGGGGCCATCACAGGACTTGTAAGTGTAGTAGTTCGTGCTGCCTGTCAGAGAGCCTAAATATGTGTCAAACCCCCGTCGAGTGGGCAAGCACTCCTTCTTGTAGAAGCCCAGGTGCCACTTGCCAACCATGTGGGTGGAGTAGCCAAGCTGTTGAAGCCTCTGAGGGAGGGTGATCTGGTCAAAGGGCAGGCAGTTGGGCTGGCGGGAATGAATGATGGAGTGCTGGAGGCCAGTATGAATTTGGTACCTGTAGAGGTAAACAATAAGAAGACAGTTGGAAAGGAAAAAGTTGTTATCAATGTCAGTAAGATCCGAAAACACTGTAAAATGATGATAATGACATAATGACACAGAAAACAGAGTGGAGAGTACCCAGATTCCATCCTCGACCATTTTATGTTGGTACACATCAAAATAAAATACATAAGAATGTTCAGGCCAAACAGTTCTTAGGGCTTATGAGACTTATAAGAACTCGCAGTTCACATACAGATAAGTTGTAAGAAATACATCATGTAACTTTTGCTTTGCTATAGGTGCAGCAGATGTTTTGTTTATGCCACAGCAACTGAGGGAGAGTGCATAAAGTCACAAAAAACAACCAAAAAAATAAATTGTAATGTTTGGCATAGTTTTCTTTTGAGGTACTGAAAGTACTAAATACAGATGGATTCCATGCTCTAGTACAAAATTTTGACACGTTCATCATTAGACAAAACTGACAGAAGCTATTTTGTCTATTTTTAGGCATTGTTTTGTCCCTTTACAAAGCCATTGGTCATTTTTTATTACTCTGTTTTCTTCTGTTACTCATCAGTTTATTTGCATGTTTTACTGCCACTAACCTTACTTTTCTTCTGTTTATCTTTTCATAGAAGCTACATATACCCTTCCCCAACCCCTCCACGCACGTTTTAGTTTCATAAGACAAAAAAAGTTTCTGTCACTTAAGGACTACATTTGGTAAACTGTTCTACTTACTACTCTTACAATTGGAGAGAAAAACATTAAGTTACCCACGAAATTGTTTTCTATTGTTTATTTGCATCTCCAGTCAGATATGTGTCATTGTATTTCAAACCATTTTTTCTGTTTACCACCCTAAACAACTGCCAAAACAAAATTAAGATGCAATGATAAATCTACACAAAAAGAATGAACTAAGCTGTTTATCTGATATTAAAAAGCAGAAAGAAAACACATCACGTTCTGATATTCAGACAATATAATTATCGCTTCCCTTGGCAGAGAAAGAGCATAAAAAGAGCACTTCAGAAATTGTCCATTTTTAGATACATTACTGTATGAAACACAGCTGCTATTTTAGCATTAAAAAAAGCTTGGGAAGTTTCATCAACTACTGTACAAATTTTAATAAATTATTGTTGTAAGGAAATCTCTTTGCTCAATAGATATTTGTGGAAACTCCGGCAAGAAAATAGAACGTAAACATGAATATCCAGTAGATGTTTACATGTAAAATAAATGTCTCTTTTTGCTTCAGATGAATAAAAGTTAAAGAACTAACAGTAGTCCAGGATAAACACTCTACCTGCCGGTGATGAGTTGACTTCGGGATGGTGTACAGATGGGTTGCACATAATAATTCTCCAGCTTCACACCATCTGCAGCCAGTTTATCCAGCACCGGTGTCCTAATATCAGAGCTGCGATAGCCAATGTCACTGAAGCCCTGGTCATCTGTCATGATAAAGATTATATGAGGAGGTTGCTGGACAGGAGACCTGTCATTAGAAGTTTGGCCAGGCTCATTTTCCACCTGATTGGGGCTCATCATATCACAGCTCAGGTAGCCAAGACTCAGCAGGCTCATCACTGAGAAACCAGTCAAGGCAGTCGTTGCCATGATTTAAATTAATGAAGCTTGTGGATATTTTGTAAGTCGTCAGTAAATCGTTTTGCTCCTAGAAAAATATCCTCTCATTTAATGTTGCAATTGTTTCTTGTTACACTTGAGTTTGGCTTAAGCAATCCATAACCTTCTTAAAGACAAAAATAAACCTTCATCCTCGCTGGTTCTCCAAACTGTACCAGCCTAAATGAAAGCATTTCACTTTTCCTTGAGAACCAATCAACCCCGCCCATTTGCCTCATTGGCCCACTGAAAAAACATCAGCCCCCTTGCCTCAGAAAAGCGCACACACACACACACACACACTCACACACACACACACACACACACACACACACACACACACACACACACACACACACACACACAGGTAATGGGCCACATCCAGGTGTTAATGCTGAGTTTACATCAAGTGTTTAAAGTTACATAAAATTCAGCAAAGTGCATATTTAACATTTTATACTGTTAAAAATGTTAAAGCTGTTTTTATTACCTTTAGTATTTAATCATAAACCATCTGCTCCACCCATGTTCCTTCATGGTCATGTTAAAAATCCGCTCCAATCTTTACAAATTACATTAGATATCTTTCCCTCTTGGGTGTATCCATGCCTGACAGAGAATCTACAGAAAAAGGCTTTCACTCACTAAATACCTGCTAGAGGAAAGTTGGTCCTCTGGGTGGCTGTGGGGCCCCAAAGCCACAATCCCGAACACTGTTCCCCACTTTGCTCCACAGCAGTCACAAACACGTTCCTACTATTCCTGCTGTTTTACGGGGGTGGCAGACCTGAGCGGAGAGACAGAGCAGACTCCTCAGCCTCTGATAACATTTCTGAGCAGGCGTAAAAGAAGCACTTTACAAATCACCCCGAGGGTCTACAGAGCGCAGCAGGACTGCAGAGCTTCAGCTGCAGCTCATGAGTGGAGGTATTGCACCACAACATCTCCTCTGTGTACCCCTTCATGGTGCTGCAGACTGATTTTGACTGGAAAGGAGGGAATTTATTTCAGTAAAACTTTTTAGGTTTTGGAGCGGTTGAGTCTATCTTTAGACTTTACAAGATTTATAAAAGACAGCAGTTTTGATTTCTGTTTCTGTTTTTATTATTTGGAGCATTTCTTCTGATGTGTCTTACACGCTGGACTGTGAAGGATTAATCTATTCTATTTTAATTTGGCGTTGAATTTATAATACATTAGTTATGAGACATTTGATAAAACAAAACAAAAAAAAAAGTACGACACAAAGGAAGCAAGACATTTCTGGACAGATTTTATGTTCTGCATGAAATGAAAAAGTGGTCAAACCCATAAAGGAACTGAGGAAAGTCATTACACACCACAACATCATGAAGCACACACCAGATCCCATCAAACTAACTGAAATAAGGTAACAAAACTAGAAAAAAACCCATCAGAATGTGATATTAAGGAAAATAATAGCAAACATAAATGTTCACCTTGCTGTAAATAGAGAAAACATAGGTGGAAATCTATAAGGATTATATATAAATCCAACACTTTACAAATATCTTGCAAAACAACAGAATTATTGCGACTACACTTGGCAATTCAGATATTGCATTCATAGACATTTTGCAGTTGCTTTCATTCATCTTCATTTGACAATTTCATCGAAGATCAAAGCATTAGAAAACATGTTTTTAGATTTTACTTGCTGATACTCATATAGACATCCTGTATCTCATCCAAACTAAAGCAGATGGAAGCACAGAATGCGGAGTGTTTCAAACTTTCTACCACTAAATAAGAGGGTGCAACAGTGATCATGTTTGAACTATGATAGTTCAAACATGGTCACATAGGAATAGCTTTAAGTACTTGAAGTGAATTAAAACGACAATTCCTAAATTTTAGATGACCCTCTCAAGCATTTTGAAAGAATTTAAAAAATAATCATTACAGATTGTTGCTGCAGTTGAATGTTAAAGCTAAAAAAAATGATTGGGTTTAACGCTGAAGCAATTGTTCAAACAAATGTTATGCTATTGTTTTCCAGCATTTCCATTCAGAAGAATAAGTAAAACAGATTTTTATATAGTTTTTGATGGGTGTAGCCAACGGCCACATTTACACTTGAATATGACCATCAAATGGACTCTAGGACATCCAGAACCTTTCAAAGCTCAAAAGATAGAAACAAAAAAGGAAAACATGGTTTTAAAGTGAAAGTGATATTATTAGGCTTTTCCTTGCCTTTTTTCTGACTATCCTGACATAAGGCATTACGTTTGCAATCGGATGTGTTACACTGTTTAAAATGATGGGCCAACTCACCTCCTGTACAGCAATTTTATTTTTGCAGGAACTGCAAAAACAGAGAAATAACCTGTTACAGGAACATGCTTTGTGCGTGGCCTGCACAAACTCTTACGAACTGTATTTATTAAACTAAATCTATTTTAAATAAATGCCTTTCAATGTATTTCTATCGTATTCACTTTTAATGAAATGAACATAAAGCAATTTACGCTTTCTCGACTTACCCAGAAAATTCATTGTGCCGCTCTAATCCTAAAATACCTGTATGGGCAACATTGACTTTCATCACACCCTAATAACTGGATTAACATACAAGACCACATGTGTGCTCCGTGGATTAGCCTTATGCTTCACTTGACTCTACATTTAGCTCAGTAATTCAGTTTACACAATCATCTTATGACATGACATATTTACAGTGCTCAACATAGGTTTAGGCCATCAGCTCATGCTTTTGCTGACATTATATGCATCTCTCAGTAGTTAGTGTGTATCCTTTTAACTCACAAAGACATGAAACAGTTCTTTGATTTGTTACAGCAATCTCCACGGACTATGAATCTGTCATTTTAGCTACACAACATGTTGAATCACTGTCACACACTCTTAAACTTGTGAATATACTCTTTAACTTGACATCCATTATACTGTGAGACATTTATGGCCCACTTTATCTATTACTACTGTTGTTATAATATGTCACAAAATCATCAAAAATGTAACTGATGTGAAATGATTTATTTCTCACAGTACAACACAGGGTATTGGGCCACATAAGATGAAGCAGATAAGTGAAAAACAATAAAATGCTTTGAAAACTGAAGGAGCTTTTGGGAAACCTCAAACACTCCAAGCTGCCCTCTGGTGTACATTCCGGCATGCAGCATGCTACAGAGCCTCATATCTCAAGTTCAGTGCATATTTTAAACCTGTAGGTCCATTTTTGGTAACTGCCAAGCTGCTTATGTCTTTGTCAAGCACTTTGTGATTTTAATGCATGTGATAAGGTGCTATATAAAAAAAACTTTACCTACTAACTTAGATAATTCAAAGGAAATGCTAAAGCTCTGATTGCAAAAGAATAACAATTCCCTTCTTTTGGGGATCCATACCAACCACACGGAAAACCAGAGCTGAACTGCACACAAGACAAAGAACTGGTAAAGAACTCTGAATCCCAGAATTCACAGTTTTAAGAAAGGAGGGCCTTCATACAGCTGGAGATCCTGCTGACTTCTGAGTATCAAAACAAAGCAACAGGCAGCATTCTCCTTCTTGTTCCAGCTCTTCACTCTGTTAAGGAGGACACGCATGTGAATGTCTTGGTCTTGCTGACTGAGGTAAAGACTGCATCTTCGAATTAAAACTTTGGATCCAAAGTGAAGCACAGTCTGCTTTCTGCATAACCAGTGACTGTAACCTGGCTGAACATAAGATTAGCTGACTGAAAAACTAGCTGTCAGAAGTCCTGCAAAAAGAATCAGAGAATAGGTTCTCCAAGAAGATGGGTTGTCTTATATTACATCAACAAAGCTATTTTCCCTACTGCAGTTCAAAGTCACTAGACCAAGAGAGACCGTCACCTCTCTGCCCATCATGAACCTAATGTGCTTCGCTGTTTGTCAAAGCAGATCGCAGTAAGATGTTGTTTGGGCAGAGAAAATTAGTTTAGAATGAACAATATAAATATTGTTTCTGTCATTTGTTTGTGATTAACTGTTTGAATCCTAATAGACCACTGAGCCTGATGCGGCAAATGTGTTTTGGTTTGTGGTTATTATTCTTTTTCATTTATTTGCAGTTATTCACAGACAAACCAACCCGTTTTTGCACATTTCTATTTTGATACGTTCCCTACAGCATACGCTTTCTAAAACTTTTCTCTTTGTTTTTCTCTAGTTGAGCAGATACATAGGTTGCCTCCATATAATGATTGATCTGTTGAAGATAGCATTTGGTAAACACACTGGAAGGTAAAACATCATTCCTTGCAAATGTTGATATTAGGGCCTGTGGGCATGGAGGTTATGTGTAAGCCAGAGGAGGTATGGGCTGATGTCCCAAAGAGTGCAAAGCTGCGGTTGCGCATATTTTCTTAGCAGTTGCAGCGGCATCTTTGGTGTGGAGCTTCTAAGTCTGAGGCACGTCAAACCTGAAAAGAGCGAGAAAAAAAATGATAGATGTGCACTTTAAGTTTTATACCATCATGTTTATTTATGTACTTTTTCTAGAGTGAGACCCTTGGATATCTGAATGCTTTTACAAAAATCCAGGCAAGAAACACAGAGCATTTTTATTTTATGTGAGTTAAAAAGTTATGGTTAAAAGGCATTTATCATAACTTTTACCCCTCTTCCTTTTTCAATTGAGTTCAGGCTTATAGCTCACAGAAGCTGTGTTTATTTTTGGGACCAGAACTGAAAAACGTAAAAGAAAAAAAAAAAAGAATTGAAAGAAATAAAGGACAATGACAATAAGAATGCAGTCAAAAGTTGCAAAAGAGGTATGATTTAAGATACCAAACTCATGCATGAGTACATAAGACAAAAGTTGTGGAAGCAAAGTCTCCCACTTAACTTTCATTTGAGGATTCGCATTGCTAATTATCCAGTAAGGAAAAGGATGTCTTGAATTATGTCAAATGAGAGTTGTAGTTTGGAGGCCTAACACACTGCCAGCCTGTGGAGGAATTTAGAAGCTTCTGTCTGTAACTCATTGCGTTGGTGAATGACCGCTTGAAACAGAAATTGTAATTTAAAGTATTATAATTTTGTTTCTAATCAGATATCTTTTCTACTCTGGTTCGGGGGGGGGGGGTGACTCTAAAAAGTCAAAAAGTCACCTCAAGCTAATGCCACACATGGCTGGTGGATGGAGGGAGACTAAAGAAACTAAAATATAATTAAACCACATCTGTGATCAAACACTCTCTTTCATTTGGCTCATACACTGAGAAAAAAGGCGTTGCAACTAAAGCTAATTACCATGGAGAAACATGCAGGAAGGGAATAGTTTTTAACAAGACCTGCAGACATTGGCTGATTTTTTTTATACTGAGAACACATAAACTGCAAAATACGCTTTTAAAAATGAAGAAAGGAAAAAGCATTTTCTTACCTGATAAAACAGCTATGGTCAACTCAGTACAACTGTTCTAGCTTTCTTTAGTGGCCATCTGTAACATAAAATGTGTTCCCTGTATCTTCCTCTCTCGGTCTTTGTTTGTTCCTTCCTTTACATCCAAGATTACAGATGTTTCATTATCCTGGGGCTAAAAGTATTTCCAACAAAAAATACTTTTTCAGGTCAGTCAGGAGAAACCAGTCATCCCTACCACACCACAACACAAAAATACAGACCTCAAGTATGCACTCACATTCAGCCTTTTTTTGTCCTGTTGCACATTAACATATCTCCAAAATAATCTTACTAAGAACTCAACCATTAACCAAGAATGTTGTAATAACACTATTTTTAGAAAAAAAAAAAAAAAACAACCTCAGATCACACCTGCTGAGGGCCTGAAAAAACCTAAATGCTAAATATACAAAATGCTTGTTTTACTGTTATTTATTTCCATAAATATTTGTTTGTCTGCCACTAAGACTAAAATGTTTGAGCTGACAGATATTCTCGTAAACCTCAGCTGCAGGCTTACAGAAACAGCATAACTCAAAGGAAGTCAGTGGTCATGTCAGATGGATTTATGGTCACTCACAATCATGTAAAGACAACACTGATGTGCAATGTTATTCTAAAATGACTCATTTTTTACTCGTCATCCACCACATTATCAGTTTTGTAGAGATAAACTCCATTGTGGATAAACAAAAAATGTTATTAAATTTGTAGTTAGTTAGTTAGTTAGTTCTAAATCTGATAGGAACCTGTTAGTTCACCTGAGGAGGTGTTTAGGACAAGCAATGTCTTTACAAATAGCAAGATTCAGAGGTTTGTAAAGCTGAGTGGGCAAATATATACTTTACATTTTGCTCTTAACAGTTTTGATTGGTTTACAGTTGAATTGTAAAGACATATTTCACATTAAAGGTGGGAAAAGCTTTGACATGATTTATTGTGGTCTTGTTTCTTTTCTTCACAAAAATCTTTACAGATTCTCCAAATTTCATTCAAAACCTTCTTCTAAAGACTCAAACGACCTTTCTAAGAAATACCTCATACAAGTAAACATCTTTCTAACATATTCTTTTTTTTGTTTGTTTGTTTGTTTGTTTGGGGGGTTTTCCAAAACAAACTGAAGTAAAAAGTAGTATTGACTTAAAAGAAGAGCTGAAATTGGGGTAGCTGCTGCTGCTCTGCATTACTCTGCACCAGATGTTAGCTTTGGCAAAAGGATTCATTAGTGTTACTGAATACGGCTGCTCCTCGTCACCATGAACACTAACCTCTTTCTAATCAAAGGAGCGTTGCACATAAGCCTGGATATTACCCCCTCTCTTTACAAATCTGAGTGAGACTGCATGGAAGTGTTTCTTTTTCAATGTTTGCCAGCATAGAACCTATAGCTTTACCTCATGCCTGTTCAGCTTGTTGCTTCTGTTTTATGTACAATATAGGGCTTGTTTTAGTTGTTGGCTGTTATCTCTTCTTTTTTGTTAAGCTTTTACCCAAAAAAAAAAAAAAAAAAAAAAGAAAGAAAAATTGAATTTCTTTTTCAAAACTGTGTCTACGAAAGATAGCAAAACACTATTGTAAATACAACGCCAAGCAGTATGAGTTCCAAGATTCAGGCCCAGAATGGGAATCCCCCGTGCATATGGCACCGCGAACCAAGTCTCCAATGCACAGCCCAACATCAAGTCCATCCAAACAGCTCAGCAGCACTGCATATTTTGGAGCAGAAGAAAGTAGGTGGTGCCAGAGGCACCTTTGCTGGGTAGCTGTATCTTAGACTAGAGGCAACTGGGGACAAGGGAAGGTGACGGAGCTACCATCATGACATGAGGGCCGCCGCAAGCCTCCCATAAATGGGGTGGGATACAGATGAGCCAGACCTGCGGCAGAAAAATGTCCTTCCCCAGCCCTGTGCAGGGGACAAGGGACAGGGGTAAAGGGGTTGGAGTTCCCCCACTGTGTGAAGGGTGTCGCTGTCCTCCCTTGGATGGGGTGAGAAACAGACAAACCTAAGTCATCTTAAAGACCTTTCCCCCTGACCCAAGTCCCAGCTGGGTCAAGTCGTTATGGATGCAGCGGCCTAGAACATGCTGCGACTCCATAAGGTAGAGCACACGGTACAGGCCTGGCACATCCCTGCAGGTTCCCCTAAGGAAACCTTGTTATGAATTTTACATCCTCTAGTAATATAGATAGTAAAGTTGGTCATCTTCTGGACACCAATAAGTTTATCTGTAAAACTAAGATCAGAGGACCTCACTAAACCATCCAATCAGTAGTAGTGATAAGCAGTGTGTACAAAGGACAAACGGATTCAGTGACTCCACAGCTCTGTAAATTTGTAATGTGGCAGAATGACAAAAGACAGTCGTGAAAAACTGAAAAAAATATGGGACAACAGTGAAGTGATAAAAAATTCACATTTCCTGAAAATTTGTGAAAAGATTAGATGGAAACTGGTCAGGGAGGCTTCTAAGAGCCCGGCAGCAACAATGAGCTAGATGTTGGACTTTCTAGCTAGTGCTAATTGTCATCTATAGTGGAGAATAGTGTATTCTCCAAACATCTGGATTAAGGAGTAGTAGTTCCAAGAGCAGACGCATATAAACAGTTTTTTAGAGTTGAGTTAGTTAGTGAGAAGCTTTGTTAAGTTTGTGTGGCTACGAGTTTCTAACAGCATATAATTTACTATAGAAATGCACCCTTTACTGTCAGAAAAATAGCAGTTCAGAAAACAAGCATTCACACTTATCTTTTAACCAGTGTTGTCAGATCATGAAGAATTTACCCTCTCGAGGAATTTTAACATCCATTCATCAGTTGCTTCCAGGTTGGAGCTCACCGGTGATGCTCTCTCAGATCCAGACCTTGAGCACTCAGTGCATATGTTTGATTTGGCTCTCATGGAGCTGCAGCAGCAGCTGGCCAGCAAGGCCAGCGGCAACACTTCATTACGATATTCCTTCCAACCATCTGGATGAAACACTGCAAGGATCCCACAGTGGAAAAAGAATAAAGACTGCACATGAGTTTATGTGCTTTTTGTCCACTGGTACTGTTATGAAATAATCTAAGTGTTTATACATCTGTGCAAGTATTTTACCAAAACCTGTTTTATAAATCTACTCAGGTGGCAGTGCTTGCAGGTTGTGGTACATAGATTTCATTGGTGGAAGTTGTGGGTAATTACCTGCAAAGAGGCCGCAGATGTGCGATGCTAAGCACCTGGAATGTAGATTTACTTCCTGGGCTAACCTGTATAAATATCTGTTATTTTGTGGCCTCTTACTGTCAAACCAAAGGGAAATTTTTTTAACTTCTTTTTTGTTGTTTCTGTTTTGTTAGATTCACTACCTGTTTTGTACCAACTCTTGGTTTTTAATTACATGATGTTTGAATAAAACTAAGCTAAGGGAGTGTAACAGTGCTAATTGTATAAATAGTTGTTCATTTTTAATGTCTGACAATCTGTCCTTTTGACACTCTAAAAATAGGAACTGACTCAGCCATAACCATCTTGGTTGGCTGAGCTGATTATAATTGTAAGTGTTTGTCAGGTAAAAAAGATTGTGGAAGGTGTTGAAATCAATCTTGGTGAGACCTGCTGAGCACTGACATTGAGCTTGGAATCCAGTCTGTTTGCCTTTCCTGGTTTTTCTGATGAATGGGGATCTTTCAGTTCATAGCCCTCTGCATTTTCTCCTTTAATTTGACCCAAGGTCTCACCACCAGCTCTCTCAGCCTGGCAGCCTGCCCTCTGCCCAGCTGTCTTTATTTTCTTCCCAAACTAATCAGAGTAATAAGGGTCACATATTTATCCAAATGCACCTCAGAGACAGGAGATCGGCCTTCCCGGCAGCTCTCTGATTGGTTTGCTTGATTGGTTTGTTGATTGTCTGGCTCTGGGGATGGGAAATCATTTTTTTTTTTTTTTTTAGCAAGAGCAGCTGAGCAAAGCTCTGAAATGTACCTATATAACAACAAGAGTAAGTTTGTTTTTAGTTTGCAGGATGATATTGCAATCAGATCTTGAACAAACTCGTGCACATGCTTCACATTTTCTGACCATAGAAAACCACTTCAGGTGAGATTACATTAAGCTTTGAATCAGTCCAAAATGCAGACTATGACGCTATTATAATAAAACATTTATTTAGATGCAAGTCAATACATGTTGTGGTAATTAATATAAAGTTCTTTTTTTCTGCTAGAATAAAACTCAGTAAATTGAATGTAGTGTTGTCTTTTCAACTGCTAAGAATATTTCTTTGCCCTCAGAGAAGTTGACATTTGCTTCCACATGGTTTCCATTGTAAATTTTTGCAATGTATTCTGCTATGAAAAGTAAGCAATGGGTTCTGAAAAATAAATTTTTTTTTTCTTAATTGAAGGCAAAGTAGATCTGGCAACAAACTCCTCTGACTTCAAATGACAAGAGGCAATGATGTATTGACCAGCCAACACACATAGAATCAAGAAATTGCGCCCAATTGATTCTACAGAAAAGCCCGATCCACCTCTTTAAAATAATTTTTGCATTGGGTTTTTTTTACTATAATGATCTTTAATCTTTTAGCAAGATAGTTTTTTTAAGTGTGTCCTGTCCAGCAATGTGGCACTTAGAATTGTTGTCCAGATGTGTTTTGTTCTGAATTTCAAACAAAAGAGTGGCCAGAAACAATAGCCTTCCAGGCTCAGAGTACCAACATTTTCGAGCCAAAGCTGATGACCTTTCCAGCCAAGAGAAAAAGCTGATGGAAACCAGACCAGAAGCCAAACAGGTTCTGAGACAGTAAATGTTTAATATTTGACCCAGGTGGAGATACTCTTTCACCAGCCCCATGATTTGGCTGTTTTCTGGCATCAGAACCTGCTGGTACTCAAGGCCCTCCTCTTTTAAATTTTTCATTCTGTCTCGAACTTTCCCTCAGACTTAAGACACAAATTTATAACCCAAACCATGTACATCCATCCATCCATTATCTATACCCACCTGCAGGGTTGTGCAGGGGCTTGTAACAACTGTATCTCGAGCAGTCATTGGCTGAAAAGTATGGTGCACCCCGGAGAGGTCGAAGGGCAACACCAAAACACACACCCATGCAGGCACAACAGACTCATACCAAACAGAGCAGCAGTAGCAGTGCTTCCCTCTAAAGTGTGGTTGAAAAATCTGTAAAATATGTATTCAGATACATTTCAAGAATGGAAACTGGAAGGGGTTAAAAAAAAAAAAAAAAAAAAAAAAAAAAAAAAAAAAAAAAAAAAACAGCTCCACTATAAACTACATCTCCCATCATGCACTACAGCGGTAAAAGAAAATACATCCTGTATCAAAGTTCAACATGCGGGTTTCAGTTTAAACATTTCCGTTCAGCATGTGGCTAGTTTTAACGACAAAATCCTTCCCTCTGTAGTTTTCTGTCCTTTTTCTCTCTTCGTTTGGATCATGTCTGTGAACGCACCACAGCTGGAGCTGAACCAGCTGATCTACCACCATTTGAAGGAGCATGGTTTCCTTTCAGCTGCAGAGGAGCTCCAGAGGCACAACCTACAGGTCGACACAGTCTACATAGACACGCTGTGACAGACATTCATAGTTTGCAACGTTGTCATTTGCAAAAATGCGCCAAACTCCGCAAAACGCTGCGAGCTTAGAAAACACTAATCGTATAGTGATCCTTGAGTTCATTTTGTCTTTTTATGCTTTGCAGTGACAACATTTCTGCTGACACAAACTTAGCCCTGATGGAGACTAAGTTGTTTCAGAGCAAAAAGTTATTTGGATCAAATATACCTTCTTAAATGATCAGTTATGGTAATAATGTCTTAACAGCACCAGAAGGCAGTCTGTTGTCATTTACTTCAGGAAGATTAATAATTCAAAAACTATGAAAAGACCCCTTTAGGTTTAAAAAAAAAAAAAAAAAAAAAAAAAACCGCGTTATTAGATACACTAATGTGCTTGTTACATATTTTTACGAGTTTTATTGTTTTGCAGGTTCACTAGTTGGATCTCAGGGTCTTGATGGTGCTTGTTATTGGTCAGCTGTTTCCTTGGATTGTTGAGTTAGTATCACTCTGCAAACAGACTGAAGTAACTTTTGTTTCAAAATAATTCATAAGTTCATAATCCCCATGAACTCCAGGAGCCAATGTTTTCTGGCAGCTTTACCATGTAAAGATATGATCTTTATTAACTATGTCTTCGGTCTAGAAGTATTTTCCTGTCGTGATCAACACATTTAAAATCTGATGTCCTTATGTGTGCCGGATCTGCTGCTACTAAACAGCTTCTTACTGTGGAAAGTAAGAAAATGTTCTCTCTTTTTAAGACAAGAATCATGACATTTAAATTGATCATACTCAAATTTAAAAGCTTTGGTTCCTCCTGAACATTTTCTTTTCTGTTGTATCAAGGATCTAGAACTAACTGTCTTTCAGGGGCTATGAAATATAAAGTTGCTGGAGAGGAAAAACATAAAGTACAACGAATTAAAAGTCATTCCTAAAACGAATTCTCATGAAAACCTCAGTTCAGCTTTTTAGAATTTTTTTTTTTTTTTTTTTTTTTTATCGAATATTATCTAAAGACCCTCCTGATAAAGATATACTTACAGTTGCAGAAGAAACATGAGCAAAAAGAAAATCCTTCATATACTCTGATTTCAATCATTTGTTCAGATCTGTACTGTGTACTGTTTGGGCTGCCTCCTACTAATGCTAAAAAGCTGTATGCATGTACATTTACAGTAAAGTTACTGACATACACCACCTGACCGTAAATTTGTGCAACCCAGGAAAAGATGCGTAAAATGTTTAAAAATAATGTTGTAGCAAGTTAACCTTCAGTACTTGTCCAGCTTTTTTTTTTCTTTTTTTTTTTTTTCAGAATTCATTTTCATTTTTTGACATAGTCTGTTCTAATTGGGTCCTATTATGGCCCATAAGTTTAAAAACATGATTTCTCAGTTATTTGAGAACTTCTATTAACTGGTTCCGATTTTTTTTTTTTTTTTTTTTTTTTTTTTTTTTTTTTTTAATCTATTAAATACAGTAAATCTAATGATAAAGGTGGATTTTATCAAAATGTAGGTACAGTTGAACATGAGGCAGTTTAAAACATTATAATATTCAATAGAATTAACTTATTTCTGTTTTTTCTGCAAGAACTGTTTTTGTAAAAATAATACCAGGTTTGAAATGCTTAGTCTGCTCTATTAAAACTGGATGTTTTAAATTTCTTTAATTTCCTGCAGGGGGAAACAAACCCATCAATGTCTTTACTGGACATCTACAAATCCTGGTTAAAGTGAGCATTTCTGTCAAATAAACAGAATGATTACCTGAGGGGATTTTTCCTGCAATGACATGAACTCAAACTGCTGTTTTCGCTCCTGACAGGGAGCCAAAAAAGAAAGGCCGTCCAAACTCAGCGAATTGCTCCAAATCAGGGCAAGGAAAGACCCCTTCTAAAGGTGCAGCATTTATTTTTCTCCCTTACAGCCACTCCCTTACTTAAGTATTAGTATCATTAGTAAGTATTCAGATCCTTTTTAACATATTTTGCCCGCGTGTCATTTTAAGCCAAGTCGGCCACACCGAGAAAGAAGACGGATAAACCAGCTAAAAACCCAGCATCACCAAAGAAGGTAAACTCTTCAATACTTTCATTTCCCTCTGTGACACTTTTCAGTCATTGTTCGCTGTTTTCTTTTCTTTTTTTTTTTTTAAGTCTGTTCCAGCAAAAAGAAAAAAAATTGATGAAAAGCAAAGTCCAAGTGTTGTTAAAGCAAAGAAATCGAAGCCTAACACAACAGAGAAAGCTGCTGCTGATGGATCAGACTCTGACAGCAGTCTGGACGTAGAGAAGTGGAAGAAACTGCTCAACCAGTTGACAGGTGGGAGGGTGTTTGTGAAGTTTAGTACGCTTTGCCAGTATGAATATTTGGATCTCGCTGTGTGCTGTGCAAAAGTATTCATACCCGTTGACATTTTTTACATTTTGTCTAGTCACAACAACAAACTTCAGTCTAACTATACTGTGAAATATGAGGAAGAAAACCTTTTTACATGCAAGAATCTGAAAAGTGTGGCTTTAAAATAAAATAACTTCAGTCAGATTGGATGGAGAGCATCCAGATTTAGGTGTGGACTTTGTCTGGGCCTTTCGAAGACATCACTATGCTTTGACCTAAGCCGTTCCAAGCTGTATTTGAAGCATTTCCGTCCATCTGACTGGTTTTTATCCAGCATTGTCTAACGTTTATCTCCGTTCATTTTCCCATCAACTCTGACCAGCTTCCCTGTCACTGATAGACAGGTATCCTTGCAGCATGATGCTACCACCTCCGTGTTTCACAGTGGAAATGAATGAATGTAACACAACAAAATGTGAAAAGGTTACAGTTAAACGTAACTCCCACAGATGTTTGAGTCATTCAGCCAAGTTTCTGTTTGCTGTGTCTCTGCAGAGGCCGACATAGCCAAGATGGAAGCCATCAACGCTCTGGTCTCCCCTGAACCCCAACCCAAGAAAAAGAGAGTCAGAAAACCACGAGCCAAACCTCCGTCCAAAGCTGACGCTCCTGTCCAGCAGAGTGGTGAAATGACTGGACAGAATGAGAAGAGCGAGGAGAAGGTTGTGACACAGACACCAACAAAGAAGAATACAGCAAAGAGGAGCAGGAAGGAAAACACAGTACATGTGTCCTCCCCAAGCACACAGAGTCCAAATAAAAGAGTAAAAAGTGTAGAGGACAGACAGGCTTCGTCCACATTTCCTGAAAAACAAACGCAATTACAAGAAATGTTTGTCCCTGTGAATGCCAAGGATGAAACAAATAATAAAACAGCACCTGAAACCAAGAAGAAAAAGAAGAAAAAGAAAGAAAAGGAGGAAAATGATACAAATAGTGATGGAAAAGAAAAAGACAAGAAGCAGAAGAAAAGTAGTGAAATCACCGAGCAGGAGGATGTTGATAAGCCAGAAGAAGCAAAGAGAGCGACTGAAGAAGGAAAGATTGAAGAGAGAGACAATGACAACGAGAACATTTCAGAGTTAGGTTTACAGAAAAAGAAAGCAAAAAAGAAGGAAAAAGACAAAACCAGAAGTGAGGAAAATTTAGCTCAGATAGATGAAAAGAAGAAGAAAAAGGTGGTTGTTAGTGAAGAAAATTCAGAACAACTAGCTGAACAAATAAAACCAAATACAAATGCAAATAAAGCTGGAAGCGACAAGACACCTGAGCAAAATATTCAGGATAAAAAAGCAAAGAAAAAGAAAGAAAAAAACTACATGGAGGGTACTTTAGAACATGCAAGTGTGGAAGAAGAAGAAAGTGCTGAGCAAAACGTTGAAGAAAAAGAAAATTCTGAGCAAATAGATAAGAAAAAGAAAGCAAAGGAGAAAAAAGAGAAAACCAGTAGTGAGGAATATTTGGCCCAAATACATGAAAAGAATAAGAAAAAGGTGCTTAACAATAAAGGGAATTCAGAACAAGTAGAAGAAGATATAAAAGCAAATCCAGATCAAATCATAACAAATATAAATGAAGTTGGAAACGACAAGAAATGCGAGCAAAATGATCAGGGAAAAAAAGCAAAGAAAAAGAAAGAAAAAAGCAATATGGAGGAAAATTTAGAGCATATAACTATAGCTGTGGAAGAAAATGTTCAAGACAAAGACAATTCAGAGCAAATGGGTGGGAAAAAGAAAGCGAAGAAGAAGAAAAAAGAGTCTCCTGACAGCCAAGAATCCTCAGAGGAGGTAGTGCAAGAAAAGAAAGCAAAAAAGAAGAAAGAGAAGTCTGATAAAGAGGATTTAGAGCAGACGGTTGAAGAAGAGAAGCCAAAAGATGGAGGTGATCATACCAACAATAAATCTACATTAGAGACATCCGAGTGCAGTCTGGAGACCGCAAGTCCTCCAAAAAAGAAGAAGAAAAGTGAGTCACAAGCCGAATGTAATTATGTCAGTATGCTGTTTTTCTGAGTTTGGTTCCCTTCATCTTCTTTTTCTTTCAGAGAAAAACAAATTAAAATCAGACGAGGTCCCAGAGGAAGCTGAAATTTCTACACAAGTTGTCTCAACAACACAAACCGACTCAGCTGACGTCCACAAAAAGGTACAAAAACACCCAAGATTAGCAGTTTAATAAACTCCCAAATAATCAATTTCTTTACCCTTCAACCATACGTGTAACTGTAACTAGCTCTGATTTTCATCTTTCACAGAAAAAGAAATCTAAGAGCACAGAGTCATGAGAAGAAGCGACTCCTTAACCCAGGAGCTCAGAATGACGCCACGCATCATTTCTGTCCCTGTCTAACCGTAACTACGTGAGGAGAAGGTCCCCCATGAACAATTCTAAATCGAAATTGACATTATAATTTTGGTACAAGTTTTACTTTTTTAATTACTTTTTAAGCACTCTGTACCAAATAAATGTTTGTGTGTGTTTTTTTATCATGTGCTTTGTTAAGTGTCAGGAATTTCACCTTGGAGACATTTCAGTGAATTCTCTGATCCCACAGTTCACTTTATATGTTGATTCAAGCACTGTAATTAAGAGGAAAAATGCGATCATGTACATTTTTACTCAACTGTTGGTATTTACTCCTCCCCCACAAAGATTTTGTGGGCAAGAAAAACATCACTGAACCATTTTCACTAACTTTGTATTTATATATATATATATATATATAAAAAATAATAATTGTGATTATTTTAACTGTTTTGGGTTTAGGGTATTTTTTAAAAAAAATTTTCAACAAAGATTATTTTGTGATAAGTTTTTAGTGTATATTGCACATAAATGCTTTTAATACAAAATAAACATAGTTTTTTAATAGACTGCACTCATCTTCCCTCTGCTGTCCTGTGTAGAACATGAGAATATGCACATGGTAGATTGTTTTAATATTTAATTACTACAGTATATATGGAAAACTATTTTATTTGGTTCCACTATATCAAGAACATTGTATAAATTAGGATTTCTGCCCTCCAAATTGGCAGACATAACAGAACTAAGATGAGTAGGGAAACATGAGCTCTCATTTATGAGAAGTGAGTAATTTTGGTCTTGTTTGCATGCTTTATTTGACATGACAGAATTTCATATCACAGTTTCAGGCATTTTTTTACACATATGATGGGTAAACATCCTTAAAATAGATTAGCATTTTATTGCAGTGGCATAATGTCACACTGAACATAAAAAAATACAACCCTCTCATTTCCTTATAGGAAATAATTGTTTTAACAAAATCGCCAGCGGTAGAGTTTTGGATACAGTCTCTTAAAGAAAGCAACTCACATAATTTTTGACACTTAATTTTTTTTTAACTGATCAGACTACCAAGGAAATGTGTTTAGGTGGGGTTTAAATATGATGTGTTCCCTGCCGATGGCCACTGAACAAGATAAAAACATATTTATACCATCATGCAAAATGAATATTATGGTAAGGAAAGTTAAAGGAAAAATCTCCAAAACTCACTGTTAGAGAACTAGATAAAGAGTGTTTTGGGGTTATTAAGTCTCCAAAAACAACCGTTAGACAATGTGTACATGTGAAGTGGTTTGTTGGAGGAGCATGTCAGGAAAAAGTGTATTTCTGTCCTACCATCACAAACAGAAAAGTGAGGTTTTCTTATTTCTACTTGTACTAGAAACCATATGCTTTGATCAGATGAGACTAATATTGAGCTTTTTAGCAAAAAAAAACAACAACTAATAATTGTGCAATCCTTTCGAAAATGTTTGTCCTTCTGCAGTAAAACATTACTTTGTTTTAAGACTGTTTCTTTTAATAATTCATTGCCAGTGGCATCAACAAACTGTAGCAGCTTTTAAAAATTGTTTGCATGAGTTGTATCATGTGCGTCCGCTAGGTGGCGACAGAGCCCCTAAGGAGAAGTAAAACAGCAGCAACAATCAAGAGTTCCCGACATCATGACTGTCATGGTTACAGTTCCTGGCTTCACCTCCGACGTGAACTGAGCATCTTTGTTTGTATTGTTCTAAATTAAACTGTGTGTTGCTGCCTGTGAAATGTGGAGGTTAAACAAAGTTCGCCATAAAGCTGGTGGACATGCTAACAGCCTGGAGGAGCTCCGGATGAGGAAGAGAGAGAAAGAAAGAGGTTAGTAAATACAGACTTGTAGATCGTAGGTAACCCTGCTGTCAGCTGGATGTTTGGAAAACTACAACGTAACTGCTTTCATTGGATTTAAGACGGCAAGCAGCCGCCACTACATATCACAGACAGATCGTCAGGAGGTTTAATGACCTTATTAATGGAGATGTTTGGATAGTTTGCTGATCTGGAGGCTACAGATGCGTTAACAACGCTAGGAAGGAAAGCTATCGGCAGTAGCGTTGGAGAAGCAACTGTTGTTGCTCATTATATTTACCGTCATTAACACAAATCAGTTTCTGCAGTCAATCTTTACAAACATAACCTCTGTTAACTTCATTTTTTTTGTACTTGTTTCCCTGCTTCTTCAGCCTTGTGTAGCTCATTGCTTTGTTGTCCTTTTTGTATTGACTCCTGTTGCTTTCTTCAGTAAAGCCTTGTGTTTCCTTCCTGTGTGGTGCTCGATAACTAAAGATTGATTGACCTGAGGGTTTTAAAGTACTTTTCAACTTATAGTCCATAATTTTACAACGGAGAAGGTTATTCACAAGTAGCAGCATTTAGGACAGTTGTTAATCTTGCTTCCAATGTAAAAGCAATGTTGAGAAACAGCCAAAAGCCTAAGAGCTCAATTTCAGACTTGATATGCCTTAATTACCTCTCTAAATATTAAACGCAATGGCAGGATCAGAAAACAGCTGAATAAATGTGGACACTTCTCTGTGATGGAAGCAAAGCTGAATCTGAATTATCCACCAGAACCGAACATGCTTCTCCATGTTCAGTTCTAGTTCTGGGGATGTAGAGTAGACTAGAACCAGAAGATCTGAGTGATCTGGAAGGTTGATACAGCAATAACAGGTCTTTAATGTAAATTTGATGGTAAGCCATTCAGTGATTTATAAACTAACAGAAGTATTTTAAAGTCTATTCTCTGAGCTATAGGGAGCCAATGTATGGACTGTATAATTGGGGTGATGTGCTCTATCTTTCTGGTCTTAATGAAACTGCGAGAAGCAGTGTTCTGGATCAGCTGCAGCTGTCTGATTGATTTTTCTTTTTTGGCAGACCTGTGAAGACACTGTTGCAGTAATCAGTGCGACTAAAGATAAATGCATGTATGAGTTTCTCTAGATCTTGTTGGGACATTAGTCCTTAAATCCTGCATATGTCCTTCAGGTGATAGAAGGCTGACTTTGTAACTGTTTATGTGTTTGTGAAGTTTCAGGTCTGAGTGCATCACTACACCCAGATTTTGGGCCTGACCACTAGTTTTTTGTTGTAATAACTGAAGCTGTGCGCTGACTCTAGATCGTTCCTCTTTAGATCCAAAGATAATAACTTCAGTTTTGTTTCTGTTCAGCTGAAGATAGTTTTGGCACATCCACGCACTGATTTGTTCTGAGCATCTGTTCAGTGCTTGGATGGGTTGAAAGTCACCTGGTGGCATCGTAATGTAGAGCTGTGTGTCATCTGTATAGTTATGGTAGCTAATCTTATTACTTGTTATAATCTGAGCTAATGGGAGCATGTAGATATTAAATAGGAGGGGTCCCAGGATTCAACCTTGGGGTACTTCACATGTGACTTTTGTTCTCTCTCATGAGAAGTTGCCTTTTGACCCTGTTCTTTAGGTAGGATTCGAACCAACTGAACACTGTACCAGAGAGTCCGACTCAGCTCTCCAGTCGCTTTAATAATATATCATGGTCAACAGTGTCAAATGCTGCGCTGAGGTCCAGCAGAACCAACACTGTGGTTCTTCCACAGTGTTGGTTCAAACAGTTAGTTTTGCAAAATTAACTACAGAGTCTATTCAGAAACTGGAAAAAAATAAGTACAGGCTTCTTTCTGTTCCAGTTTTTTTTTAAATTCAGGTCAAATGTGGTAAACACCAGAAAAGTTGTAAACTGCGATAGGGTACTCACTGATGACTGAGCTTTAAAGCATTTTGGGGGTTTTATTGTCCTTTCTGCTTCAGCACTGAGACAAGCCCGCAGAGACAGACAACTTGTTAGCAAGAGGCTCCTTCTTCATGAAGATGAAGAACAAGACACTATGGAGATAACACCTGGGGAACAGGTAAGTTTCACAAGCTTTGATTGATAATTTGCCCCTAGTTTGACAATATAAGAATATTCCAATTTTCATTCTCCCCAGGATGTGGTCAGCTTGTTCCACAAACTTCAGCACAGCGGCACAGAAAAAGAGGCCTCCTTAAGAGCCTTGAGTAAAGCTCTGCGTAACCCATCATCTCAACTCACCTTCATCAAGTATGGTTTTAACATCCATCACCATAAAAAGTGAGTTCATTCGATTTAACCTCTGATGAACCTTATGTTTGTGTGAACGTGTCCGTGTCAGGCTGGAGAACAGCATGCACCTGCTGGTCGGCCTCCTCACTGGCTCTGACGCTCGCTGCCGTCTCCAGGCTGTCCGCTGTCTTCATGAGCTGTCTCACTCCCCCCACACCAGCGTTGCGTCGGCCTGTCTGCCCGCCACTCCCTATCTGCTCACATACCTGTCAGGCCAGAGCACCAAGTTCGCAGTGGGTCCTCGTCCATCTCAAATGTTCATTATTTGTGGTATCGTTTTGTTATAGAGACAGTTTCTAGCTTAGAGTGTGGGCACATTTATATCTGCACAGGAGCTGTGTCTATACACACTGGGGAATATATGCCCGGACAGTGAGGTGGTGAAGGAGAGGCTTCTGGCTCAGGGAATCATACCAGCGCTGGCCAGCTGTATACAGGTAAGCTATAAGTGGTGATGGAAAATGATAATAATTAGAGCTGATGTAATTTCTATTTGTATGTTTGTGCAAAATTTTTAAGAGCCCCTAACAACATTAGAAGAAAAAAAAGAACAATATGAAGAAGTCCATCTGTGTTTGAACCAGAAATGACCTCTTAAAAACCTCAAAACAGCTCCAAAATGCATCATTTTGATATTGATATGTTTTGCATTTTATCGATAATTATTCCATTGCTTTTTTTTGTTAGATGTTGCATTGTTAAAATCCTAATTACAGAGTTATGGAGTCTGGAAAAGTCTGGAATTTGCTTTTATCTTTTTCCAGTCTGAATAAGTAAGAAGAAACTAAACAGAGTATGGCAAATTGTTTGGTTCTCAGACGTTATTCTTTATTCTGTTAACTAAAAGATTCAAAAATATGCTTAAAGAAGAAAGTTATTGCTGTAATTAATTATTAAACTGCATCCATTATATTTTTTTTTTTATTTAGATTTTACCCTAAATTATCTTTGTTTTTTTCATTTTTCTTAATTGTATGGTTTACAATGTAATTTCAAAAGAAGAATAAAAGAAATATTTACGTTAAAAAACAGATTACAAGAAAACAGATTTTCTAAGGCCTTGATATAACGATAACAACACATTTTATATTTTAAGAACTTTACTTTTTTTGCACAATCTTAAACTGCTGTATCATGAGCGTTATCTGCAGATTCTTTTATTTAGTTACTGAATTGGAAGACCCACAGATAAAAACTCATTGAAACCATTTCACTGCTTTTATTCTCTTTGTTTTTAAGCATCTCTCTTAGCTCAAAGTTTTAGACTAGACTTGTGCATGGTTTTAAAGTGAGGTCTGGTTTAGGTGCCAATCAAGACACAGAAAATTCACTTTTTTCTACTTTTATAAACAGAATTAAGGTGTAAAAAATTACAAAGTGAACTTCAGAGAATAAGCATTGAGTGTTCAGTAAGTCAGTTCCGATTTGACAAACTGGAGTGTTTATTGATTTTAATTTTGCCAAAACAACAAACAAAAATAACTGTTCTCTTTACCACACTGATGAATCGTGCTGTATTAAATTTAGTAGGTTTTCAGTATTTAAAGGTCTGGAAAATCTCTGACATTTGAGTGTGGAAAAGTATGGAATTTTGAAGTGGAAAATGTGTTGGAACTCTGTAAATAAATAGGTCTGTTTTTATCCGACATTGCAGAACCAGAGACATAACCTGGCAGTGGTGGAAGCTGCAGGCTTCACCCTCTTTCAGCTTCTGCAGAGCAAAGATGCAGCGCAGAAAGTTATCCCGTCAGTATGCTCATGGTCATCGGTGTGCTCTTGGAAAATGTCTCATTGTTAACTGCAGTCCTTTCTGTAAACACATCTGTTAGTTCTGAGTAACGTTACTGTGTGCATGCAGGATGGTCCTGGCCTCCAGCTTACCCTCACAGTTATTATCAGTTCTGACCCCTGACCCCGACTTTGGTCTGGCTCCAGCTATAGAGTGGGCGTGGTGTCTGCACTCCCTCACATCCAGGTGAAAACTTTATATTATAAGGCACCGTTTGTTATCTTTGCGGTTTTGTTCATACTTAGGATAACATTTGTTTTCTATCTTTACTCAAACATGCACTTAGCAGCTCTGAGGATCACAGAGAGCTGCTGACACAAGGGGCCTTAAGGCAGTGTGGTTCCTTGTTAGTGTCACTAGGTGGTGCTGTGGCTGAAGGAAACGCTGACCAAGGAGTGGAGCTGGTGTGTAAATTCTTAGATTTAGGCTTTTATGTTTGATTTGTCACTTTAAACTGGTTGTTTTTAATGTTAAACTAATTATAATTTAAGTTTACGTATTTCATTTTTACCTTTTGTCATATTTTACTATACGTCAACACAATATGTGATTTTTAAAAGATTTGAAATCTTTCTCAGTGCAAGCTGGACATCACTATTAGTTTTAATTGGAAAAAGAGGAAAAACTATGACTGCATCATATTTTTATTAAATGTCAGTTAAGAAACAGATTTAAAGTACTCTCTTTGGTAATTGGTGGTTATTATTTTTTTTCTAACATTGAAATTGTGTTGTTATAACTGATGACTTAAAAATGTCCTCTGCAGCTTGTGTGTCCCCTGCTGAGGTGTGTTGGAAACCTCCTGTCTTCCTGCCCTGCTGAAGCTCTTCGCTCTCAGCTGGGTGGTCTTCATCTGGTGGCACCACTGTGTGAACTCGTTTTTGCCTTCCTGCACACCCTGCCGGCCTTGGCCAGAGAGGCGGCCTGGGTCCTCAACAACCTCACAGGTCTGAGTCATTTCCTGTCTCAATCACTGTGGCTAGGTTAGGTTTTTGTAACTGCATGACTTGAATAGGCTCTGGGAAGGACATGAATTGGAGAGGTCAGAGATAAAGTTGTGGAGAAGTTTAAAGCAAAGGTAGGCTGTTGAACATTATTCTAAGGTTTAAGCATCTCAAGGACCATTGTTTAATCCATCATCTAAAAATGGAAGGAATATGGCACAACAGCAAGCCCATCAAAACATGCCCATCAACCTGAAATGATAACCCAGGGGGCGCAGGGTGGCTCGGTTGGTAAAGCACGCTCACAATGTCCAGAGGTTCTAGTCTTCAACATGGTTGTTCTGGGTTCAATTCCCAGTCTTGGGCTATTTGCTGCATGTCTTCTCCTTCTCTCATCACTCTGTTTCCTGTCAATTTGCTGTTCAATAAGGGCCACTTGTGCCTAAAAATCTATAAATAAAAAACAAATTAAATAAACTTGACAAGCCAGATAGGAAGAGCATTACTCAGAGATGCAGTCAGAAGTCTAAAGGAGCTGCCAAGATCCACAGGTCTGTTTTCTTAAAAAACTAGTTGCTACTCAACTCCACCCCCATTTAACTTAAAATTACCTCTATGAACAATTTCAGTCTGGTTTTCGTCCCCAACATAGTGCTGAAACCGCTCTCACCAATGATCTTCTGATGGCAGCTGACTCTTGTTTTACTTTCCATACTCTCATGCTCCTTGATCTGAGTTTGGCCTTTGATACCATCTCTCACACTATTGTCCTCAACTGATTATCCTCCCTTGGCGTAACTCACAGTCCCCTAGACTGGTTTTACTCCTACCTTAGTGGCCACTCTGTTTTTCCAACTTAAGATCTACAGTTCCCACCCCTCTTCTGTAACATCTGTCCATGGCCTTGCTGCCTCCCGTATCGATTATTGCAGTCCTCTTCTTTTTGGTTTCTCTCAAATATCCCTGCGTAAGATCCAAATGGTCCAGAACTCAGATGCTCGGATTATCACTGGAACGTCTTCATTTCATCACATCACCCCATTTTACAGCAGCTTTATTGGCTCCTGGTCAAATTCAGATTGAAATTCAAAATTATCCTGTTTACATTTAAGTTCCATACATACCATCCCCAATGTCGAAACATGGTAGTGGCAGCATTGTGCTATGGGGGAACATAAGGGACAGGGAAGTTGGTCAGAGTTAATAAGAAGATGGATGAAGTCCAATGCAGGTCAGTCCTGGAAGGAAACTTGTAAAAGGCTACTTAAGAACTGAAACTGGTTCAGAGGTTCTCCTTCCAGGAGGATTATGACCCTAAAAGTGCAACCAGAGCTACAGTGGAATAGTTTACATCAAAGAATGTTCATTTGTAGGTCTGTATGTCATTAGGAAAATCTGAATTTGAAGTATTATTGTTGAATATTCTTTTGATAACATTATTTGCAGTTTACCCACATTTTCCTCACTTCTTTCTTTTCTATACTCAGATTGTTCTCACCCCTGTCTGTATGCTTTGGCATCATGGTCATGGTCAGCAAAAGTTCTTTTAATTGACAAGATGTGTTATTTGCAAGAATAGATACCTGATATAGCCTATTAAGCACTTCATACAAGCAATCTTTTTCAATTGCAAATATTTCACACAGGGAAGTGTTAACAATTCTTATCATCCATGCCACACTTTTATTTGTGAAAAAAATGCCTCTATCATTGTGATGTTTTTTTTTTTTTTCTTGGTCATTTTTATAAAATCTAGATCAAATACTTTGCACTTGTAGTTGTAATGTGACAATATGTGGAAGACCTTTGCGAAAGCAGCTGACTTAGCAAAAAAGCCATATTTGCTATGATCTAAGTAGCCCCAAATACCCAAGCAGAGGTTGTTGCAGTGAAAGAAAAGAAAGGTCTACTGTTATCCTTTCCTATCTGAATGTATTTGATCACTTACAATGTTGTTGGGAAAATTAAAATAACAGTTTAACAAATTATTACATTGCTTGGAGTAAATCAGAAGCATCAAACCATGTAATTATTGGTCAGTTTTAATCTGTGTTTTACTCACATCTCTGTTACAGTCCACTCCACAGAACTCTGTTCTGCTCTCTTAACTTTAAACTTAGTGCCGAGACTGATGGAGCTTCTGCCTTTTTCTCAAGGCATTAATACGATGGTCAGTGAAAACTAAAGTCAGCAGCTGATATTTATTGTGCTTTCTCCTTTATGTATAACACAGAACAGATATTGTTTGTGTTACGTTTAGGTCCTAAGGGTTTTAGGAAACGTTGCCCACAAGAAAAAGGAGTTCTGCATCCGCCTGGCGGAGCTTGGGCTGCTGTCTGCCCTCGCTGCCACACTAAAAATGGCCGACCAAGACATGGTGACCCTGAGTTTGGAAGTCCTGTTCATGATGATCGTTAGCTCTCCAGAGGTATGCGGAACCACATAAATTGCTAAACCAGTTCACTTTCGCTGAGCTGCTGTCACCGTGTTTACCTGTGTTAAATAATCATGTTATTCCCTCCAGATAGCAGAGCAGTTTGTCAGGCAAGGTGGACTTTCAGTTTTAGAAGCCATTCAATACAACAGTGAAGGAGAGGTGAGGCGAAGGGCAGCGTACCTCTTGGAGCAGCATATACTCACCTAAAAATAGTATGTAAAAACCTTCATTTATTTGTTTTGACTTTGTTGCATTTGTTGATTTCAGGAATTGCAACATAACAACGTAAATTTTTGTGTTGTAGATGGAACCAAACCCAACACCAGGACTTCTAATAAAAAAGGATGGATATTAGGGATGTTGAGTAATTTGTCTTAAATTTTGTCTTGTTTTACATTCTACAATCTCTAGAATGCTAACAGACAGGCGCACTTACTTTTTAAATGTAGATTTTTAATACTTTTTAACATCATGCATTGTAACCAGTTGCTTTTTAGTGCTTTTCTACAATTGGTTTGTGTGTTAGTACAGTATTTATACTCACTGTTATGCATCTACACTTTGTTTAGAATTGTACAACTTGATAAATTTTTATATCATCAAAAAGGTCATTTATTTAAGTAAATTCTTATAAAAGTAAAACTAAAGATGTTGTATTGCTTTATTGCTCCCATAGTGATATCTCTCTATAATGTATTTCTCTTCATTTTGATGACTGGCTTACAGGTTATGAAAACCCCAAATTCAGTTTCTCAGAATATTACAAAAGACCGACAGCTTTTAATATAGAAATGTTTTGTGATGGCCGTATTATGGTCTTCACATTCATGGGGGAGGACTGCTGACTTTACACTTGTCTAGTGGGCAGTCACTGACAAAAAAGTTCATTGTTAAAGAAGCTTGCTCTTCAAATGGTGTTGTGTGGATAATTAAGTAGAAAAAGATGAACAAACAACTTTGGCACAAAGAGCCTTGTGAGGATTTATGAAGCAAAGAGTTTGGGGGGAAATTCACAAAGTGTAGACTACAGCTGGAATCAGATCTTTAGGAGCCACCACACAGACGCTTCGAAAGGCGAAGGAGAAAAGGGACCGAACTGTTAAGTGATCTGAAGTCATTTTTTTCTGAAGCATTTCATTTAAAAATCAACATTCCAGAGTCTGTGGGAGGAGTGGAGAGGGACAGAATTCACGTTGCTTGAAGTTCGGCGTGAAGCTTCCACAGTCGGTTGTGACTCGAGGTGCCGTGTTGTCGTGCCGTGCTGGTTGTTGGTACCTGGTTGGTACGTTGCTTCAGCTGGTTGAAAAACTGGCCCCACAGAAAATCCATGGAGTATTGCCGACAAGAGGATGAAAGACCACAGAGACAACAACACAGACGACATGGGTGCAGCAATTCATTCATAAAGAGTCCCACAGAATACATATACTGTACAGTACATAGGGATATTTTTGAGTTGACTAACGTTTCTGTGTAAAAAAAAAAAAAAAAAAATCCTGTGTTATTGCTTTATTTTCTGCAAAGCTGATTTCAATAAATTAATTTCTCAGATTAGGGTGATGACAAGGCAGCCATCCAACCTCAAAGACTTGGAGTTCATGACCAAGAATAATTTGTCAGAAAAAAATAGTTGAAAACTGCAAAAAGTTGGACAGCAATTATATAAAGGGTTTGATTGCTATAATACCAGTTTTTTTTTTTTTTTTTAATCTAAATCTAGCAACCACCTTATTTGTCTTTTTTTTTTTTAACCATTTGTCTCTTGTAATGCTCCAGAAGAGGTTATATGGCCCAAATCAGGGTTTCAATAAAAATACTTCAAAATGACAGATCTTTATGCCTTTATTTAGCCTTATATCACATTAAACCCACTAAAAAGAGAAGTTTTTATTATCTGATGAGCTCCTCAGTGAGAGTCAACACCCAGTGTGAGACTTAAAATGTTTTCACCGTTGCTCAATTTAAAGTACAAGAAGACTGATTTCACAATGAGTTATTCATTGCTGTTAACCATGTGATTCAATCTTTAATCATCTACGTTGAGTTACTGCTGAGCTACATTGCTTTCACAAAGATCAGTTCTACATTTCTAATTAACTGGTTTTATTTTTGTTTTAATTGTTAATCCAATCACATTTTACATTCTTCATAATGCGTACATGCAAATACACAGTATTACACTTTTAATTTTTACTGTGCTTTAAAACATAATTAATTGCATGCTGTTCCCTTTCAGTGTTGTACTATTATTCTTTCATTTTCTTTGTAATGTGAATGAACCTTTGCCTGGTGGTGTGTGTGCATCTTTTTATCAGTAAAGCATTTTTTTATGATTGTTTAATAAATTTATGAACTGCAATTTGCTACTTTGTATTAGGGAATTTTTTTTTTTTTCAGTTTTAGTGTTTTCTGCAGCATTTTATCTTATTATAAAATATACTTAGAAAACAGTAAAATATAGTTTATCAAATCCACTGGAAGAGAAAAATGTCTGAAATGTTTTTGGGCAGTTACAAATACTAGCAACATCTCATCAAAAAATGTAAATGTTCCTTTAAAAAGAAACTCCTGGAAAGCCGCCTACTTAGTTTGCATTTTCTGTGATTTGTAATAAGGGGAAACTGCAAAAAAACTGTGATTTAAGCACATTTAGGATTTCTAAATTCGTTTCCTGTGCAAAGGGATCTTTAATCTGACTGCATTCATAGTTCATTTTGTAAAACTTTGGTTGTCAGCAAAAGAAAAAAGGACATTTTTACAAAAAAAAAAAAAAACCCAAAAAAACTAATGATTACACAGAGCAACAGTTTTCTCATGAATAACGTCTGCCTTTAGAGTTGCAGAGTTTTAATCTTTTTGCCCTTTGTAGAAAATACACCAGAATTTCACTGTTCCTCTTTCTACCCACAAGAGTTCCTTCTTGTAGTTTCACATTGCAAACTGACATGAAAAACTTCATGTTAATATCTGCATTGCTCTGTTCTGTAAGATGGTTTACAATCTTTCCAGAAGCAGGTAGCAGAAACCAGAGAGGAAGACTTAACTTTATTTTTCACTATCTAACACTGAATCAAATTACATTTGTTCCTCTTTTAGGTCAGCGAGGATAATCACAGTTATCTATAATATAATGCCAGAGGCCAGAAGAATGAGCAAGAGTTTATTCTTTGAGACTTTCTTCAAATTCTGAAATTTACATACATTTCCCCTGTATTTGGTAGCATTGCCTTTTAAACTGTATGACTTGGGTTAGACATTTTGAGTGCCCTTCCACAAGCTTCTCAAAATAGCTTGTTGCAATTTGGAGCCATTCCTCTTGACAGAACTGGTGTAACTGAGTAGGGTTTGTACGTTGCCTTGCTTGCACGCACCTTATCAGCTCTGGTAATCCATGTTCTATGGGACTGAGGTCAGGACTTTGTGATGGCCGCTATAAAACATACCCATATTAAAAACTGGCACTGCTTGCTGGATGAAAGAGTTAATCAGATTCATGTGAGCCAGCTAGGGTATAGTCAGAGTATGTAACTTTTTTAAGCAGGTAGACTTACAGTTAGTTATTTATTTGTAAGAATGACTTGTGTTTTCCTCTTTGTTCTGTCTTGTTTTTATTTTGCAATAGTTTCTTTCTCTCCATTCAAACAAGCACAAAAAGATTTTTTCATACTTAAAAAAAACAGGCTTAGTATTTGTGCAGGTTTTGGTTTTGGTGTAAAAAAACATCCACTGCAACTAATTGTTTGGGGGCGTTGATCTTGAATTAATATTTTGGTCACAAAATGAAGGTACATTACCTGGCAATTACCATAATGTGATGTAACTAATGTGTCATTTTTAATCGGTGTTATGAAATAACACTTTTTTATTTGTTTAATCCATAAAAAAGATAGCATACATTATATAATATAAAGAAATAAATAGATTTTTATTTTTTATTGATTTTTGATTTTTTTATTGATTGATTTTTTTTCAAGTAAATGATGAAATAGAGAAATACCTTAATATCTGCTTATTTTTATCCATTTCTTTATTTCTTCATTCACTCGTAATTTTGATTGTTGTGGTCTTACATACTGTTTCAGTCGGTGTGGTTCCCTTTAACAGTGACCAGTATTCAGCTCCTCCTCTTGCTGAAAAAAAGCAGATATCAAATTTCTTGATTTCCTCTGGAGAGCAGTAACATCCCCTTCCTGTTATTTTACACACTTCTTCTTATATGGACATCTTGGTGAGTTACTTTGTGTTTTGTATCACAATTAGTGCATTCTTTGTGGCTGATTTTTACTGTTCTGTGTGCAATTGGTGTCAGATTTCATTCTCCTGCCTTTACAATACTACCATGCTGTTAGGAAGATTATGTACCTTTGGTACAACAAATTCTTGTTCTCTTTCCCCTACAGCACAACACAGTTGTGTAACAGCTTGGCAATGGAGGAAACTAAGTCAACTGCTGTTGAGAGAACAACAGGGGAAGATGAAAATCAGAAGACAAATGAGATGCTGGTGATGTCCAGCAAACCTCTGCACCGCTTTGTCCAAAGACAGCCCAGAAGTTTTGGGGTAATTCATTTCATTGTAAAGAAACAGGATGGGTGTAAATTGATATATAACTGGACACACTGAATACATTTTTGTTTGGAATTTTTCAGGTTATGATTCTGATGTTTGGTTGTGCTGAGGTTGTGATGGGATTTGTGATGGCTGACGATAATTTGGAAACCTCATTCAAACTATATACTACCTTCTGGCAGGGAATTCTGGTAAGCTTGTTTTTTAAATGCTAAAACTCAAAACCAGACCTTGAATTATTTTCAGAACATTTGATTAAAAAACTCAACTATTTCCCACAGACAAAGAAAATAGAAGGAAACTCCTGACCAAGCTTTGTTCACTGTTAACCCGGCAATACCAAACGAATCATTTTTTCACCTCATGTATTGAGTAATAAATGTTGCTACTTATATTTTACACATTTCTCATAAAAATGCAAGGGGGTCGGTGTTTTTATTTTGGTTCTGATAACTACATGACAGCAAAAGCGTAATGTATCAAATATGATACATCAAAATCTGAGAAAACTAGACATTGTTTTGGAAAGGGTTTGTTTGTTTGTTTGTTTGAAGCATCTAATTAGCAGTTTGTTTGTTTTTAATCAGAATTTTCTGAGAAATATTTTTTTTGTCAGGCTCAAACAGATTAGCCAACCAGCATTTCAAAATTATCACTAATTATGCACTGTTTACACTCTGTATTGCAAATAACTCAAGTATAATGCAGAGTAGCCAGTTTTGGAGTGGAGCTTGGAGTGAGATGGGAGAAAAAGTGAACTGTGAGAAAATTTGTCTGTGTTATTTTGATACAGAAATCAAAACAAAAATTTTATAGCTTATTTTTAAACAAAACAAATTTGAATTACATTTTTTACTGAAATAGATCCCTATTATTTGATCACATTATTAAGTAAAAAAACACAATGGATGTGCAAATTTAAGCCATAATAACACTATCATGCAAAATAAACGCCACCAGACTGATGAATCTGATATTCAAGATGGTTAAAAACTTAACATATATGCATACAAGTTTTTTATAAATGCTGTTTTAAGACAAAATATGTGTCAAAACTGCCAGTTAGTAGCTTTGTCTTTGAGGAATAAAACTTTTTGGTAGTGTGGGAGGGGTAACACGTTTTTGTTCTAGATAACTTCTACGTAATTATTTTTAATTATCAAGGCTATTTTTTAACTAAATACTAATGTCCTGGAAAAAATAAACAAACATATACAGATGTTGGAGCTACAATGATATTATTTATAGCTCTCAGCTGTTGATATCCAAACCTCGAAGAATTATCATGATCCACAGATGAGCTAGGTTGTATCAGATACTGATAAAGGTTAAATGTAATAGGATCAGAGTTGGTTCTCAGCATTTTGGTGTCCTGGGGGAGATAATGGTTTGGTGCTCTCCCTCCTCGAGCACACCATCCTAAATGTAATGGAATGCAGCCGCAAGACAGACTTTAAACTTTTTGGTATGTAAGACAGCTTTTAATTATAGTTTAATCATACAATACTTTTTTATTGGTCAAACAAACAACAACACTGCATTCAAAGGAATTTTGACGTCTGTGGCGAAGCAACAGTTCATATTGATATCTGTCATTATGAAGATTTAGAAATGCTTAAAGGTCCATCCAGTTTGTTGGTATGGTTAATGTGGACTTTAATAACCTCCATGTGTGGACAAATGAACCAAAGCACTGCAGATGAACAGAACAGATTCAGTTACATGTGTAGCTTATGTGAATATTTTGAGAGTCTTAGTATTTGATAGATTTAAGCCTATAATAAGCTTAGTTTTTTCTGTATTTATTTATTTTTAAAACAGAGTTTTGTGGAAAGACTGCCAGTTGAGGCTGAAAATCATTTCAGTGAATTATTATATTTCTTTTAAAAATGTTTTCCTTTCTTTATTTCTTTTTTTTTTTTTTTTTTTTTTTTTTTTTTTTTTTATTAAAAAAATTGAGGGCTTACATCAACTCCTGATCCTTGACAAAAGCCTATGTAACATATTGAGCCTGCAATCATATAGATGGACATATTACACTTTAATAGTGGATTTTTTTTTTTTTTTTTTTTTTTTTTTTTTTCATAATTTTTAGGGTAGGTTCCCTTACCGGTTAAAGACAGACATATTGCAGTGAATTTTGTTGAAATCTGTTCATTACCTTTTTCTGTTGCTTCCATGATACGTTACAAGTACATCAGTGGAGGCTACTAACTCGTTAAAAACCACCCCATTAATACCTCATACCTTGAAAATAAACAAAAGAAAAAAAAACTAGAGCACAAATATCTTCTTTGAGTTGAAAATTTAACAAAGAAACTCCTTATCCAGTTACAGTATTTGTGCACCACACAGAAAATGATTGGATGATTGAGCAGAAAATGATTGGATTTTCTGACTGATTTGGGTGTTTGTATTTGAAGTTTCTTACATCTGGAGTCCTGTCAATCTACTCAGAGTTACATCCATCCAAAAAGATGGTATGTTTGTTGTTTTTCTTACATATAGTTAGAAGATTTAAATCCATTTTTGTCCAACTTTATAACTGACCACACAATTTTTCTTAATTAAACTCAGTTAGCTTTGTAATCTGGCTGCACAGGTGACCATATGCCTGGCCATGTATGTGGCCTCTCTGGTGGGCATTACAATCTCCGCTGGACTAAGAATTCACTTATTCAATTACTATTCCTACATGATGCGCTATCATAACTACAACTATGTGGTGAGCTTCATAATTGTTCTCTTTTTCCATTTTCTTTGCCATAATTTTTGTCTGTGTGGATAAAATCCCCATTTAGTATTGTTTAACTAACTTTTTTTTTTAACTGCAGGTGCAGGTTGTTTGTGTGGAAGGCATCTTGTTTGCATCCTCTCTGTTTGTATCTGCATTTCTCATCTTCTTGATTGTCATTGCACGTTTTGCATTAAAATCTACGCAGAGTCAGGTAATATGTTCTTCAATGTTGTGTCATTTAAAAAATGAAAAGCTAAAATTCACACCTCACCGTTTAATACTGAAGATCTGCAAAGTAACTAACAAAGAGTTAAGTATACCATTTCAGAATGATAATATTTTTGGAAGCTAAATATCAGCCAGACTGGTCACTCACACATGATACTTACAGGAAATGTATTTATCGCAATGGGTTTATATGACTGTGCAGTTATTCACATTTACTCTGATATAAATCCACCATTTTCTGATCCTGTGCAACCTGTTATGAATAAGTCATTCATCTTTTTATCAGTAAACAATTTGCGTTGTGATTACTTCATCAGTTCATAAATAACAAAAAGTGTGCACTTTGCAAAAGAGAGTTTTTTTCAGTGGCATCTTCTAGATTATCATATTGCTTCCTATTAATAATGTCTAAAATGCTGTTTAAATCTTCTGGGAGTCTAAATCATGTTGGGTTTATATTCTACATATTAAAAAAAATTATACCTGTTTTTTCTCACTTAATAGCAGAATAAAATGTACTTATATATGCAAAGAGGTAAACAATCTGTTTTCATGTACGTTTTGGCAAAAAAAAAAAAAAAAAAAAAAACACTTTAAAATGACATTTATTAGACTGTAATATAACAAACAAATGAACTGATAGAAGAACCCAACATAATGATAAAAAGAAAAACAGTTAAATTACAATTTTTTTCTGTCAATTATTGAAAGTTTTGTGTCACTCATTCCTGTTTTTGTTTTCCTTTTACATCAGATTATTGTCCAGCACATTGTGATGCATCCACAGAGAGAAGTAACCTCGAACTAGGACCAACTTTCTCCAGTATTATTCTTCACACACTAACAAGCACTGTTTTGTTTGAACTTCAGGTGTTTTAATCAATTATGTCATACTATATGTGTTTAACAGCTTACGGTTCTGCAACAGTGCCTTTGTAACATGTATTTTAAACTACTGAACCAAATGAGATAAATACTTTCTGAGCACCATATTTTAATCATTCATCTCTCTTGAAACATTTCTATGTGGCTGTTAAAGAGGTCATATGGTACAAGTCAGTTTTCAAATAAAAAGCAACAAATTCCTTAGCCCTCTTGTGAGCCTCATATAGTGTGATGCAAAAGTATTCATACCCCTTGAACATTTCTTCATTACGTCACACTACAAATGCAAAATTCAATGTATTTTATTGAAATAATAATAATTTAATAATAAACCTAAACAAAGTAGCACATCATTCTGAACTGAAAGGAAAATGACAACAGATTTTTAAAAAATGTTTTACAGCTAAAATCTGAAAAGTGTGGTGTGCATTTGTATTCAGCTCCCCTGAGTCAATAAAGTGTTGCTCTACATTTCACTGTGAGATGTGTCTGTACCAGCTTTGCACATGTAGAGCTTGAGTTGTTTATCCATTCTTCATTGCAAAACAGCTACATCTCAGTCAGCTCGGATGAAGTCTGTGAGCACAGATTTTCAAGTCTTTCCATAGATTCTCAGTTGGATGTAAGTCTGAACTTTGGCCATTCTTGCACATAAACATGTTTTGATCTAATTCATTCTGTTGTAGCAATGGTTGCATGTTTGGATTGGGTGTCCTGAGGGAAGGTGGATCTCCATCCTGGTCTCCAAGATCGCCCTGTATTTAGCTCCATCGATCTTACAATCAACTTCAATCAGCTTCCATGACTAATAATTGTCTTGTCAACTTGAGCTGTAGATGTCTGAAGCTCCTCCATAGTTACAGTGGGACTCCTGGCTGTTTCACTGATTAATGCTCTCTTTGTCTGGCCTGGATGGCTATTTTTTGGTAGGTTTGTAGTTGCATTCTTTCCATTTTCAGATGATGGATTTAAGAGGCGTTAAAAGGTTGGGATATTGTTTTACCAAATGTTCTCTAAAACATCCTGAGGCCTAACAGAAAAACTAATAACTAAATAATAATAAATAAATAAAGGTTTATGATTGTTAGATGGCAAAAAACATAGAAAGTTCAAGGGGTATAAATACTTTTGGATTATCAACTTAATCCCACAGGAGATTTTTACAACACCAAAATCCAGTTAGACAAAAGAAATGTTTTCATTGTAGCTAAATTTAACCTACAAAATGGCCATTTGCATCACATCACTAATATTAGGTATAACAACAACCTTTTTTGTTATTGAGTATGATTAGCAAATTGTTTATTCATTACTATTAACCACATGCTTAGTTTTTAATCGTGCACAATTTCACAGCTTCACAGTTTTAATCAGATTGTTCTATTTTTGTTCTAACTGTGAATTAACTTAACTACACTAACAGATTTTAAAAATTAGCTTAAATTAATTTAGCTTTTGTTGTCACTGGTATACAGATGTATAAATGTTTATGTCTTTATAAAAAAAAAAATAAAAAAAATAAAATAAAAAATAAAAAAAGGAATATTCTTCAGCGTGTCTTTGTGTAATTTCTGTTAAAATATCTGTATCATGCGATGTAAATTTACAGAAACTGCCCTGACACCCGTCCTACCATAAAAAAGATAAAATAGTAATAACGTTGTGGCTCTAAAATTTGGACAACCAAAAAGAATGGCAAAAAGTCACATATTTTGGTATTTTCAGTTTATTTTCCTTTGATTTTATCAAGTTTTATCAAAAGTAGTTTGACATTATGGTGGAAATCCTCTCTTGTTATTGGTGATACAGGGAAACCGAACATCAGCATTTGGTCCATGTGTATGTTTTAGTGTTCATAGTAGTTAATAGACATAGCTAGCGGTGTAAAGAGACTGCATGGCAGCCTGGCTAGCTGGGGTGGCAGGCTTGTACTCTCCCTTGGAGGCCAGGCCATTGATCTAATGGGAGCAGAGGAGAGGAGAGAAGGACAAACACAAGCGTTAATGATCAGCCAAGTTCGTGCGTCACCTGAGTACAAGACTGAACAGACAAAAAGCTTTAAGAAATCAATCATTTACAAAGCTGTGTAAAATTGAGTAATTTAAGATAAGAAATTTTTAAAGTCCAGAATATCTAATTGATAAGTGGGAACTGTGATGGCTGCCTGTCTGCTTATAAGGCTCACCTTGGCCCTGGAGCAGAAAGCCTCCTGTGCAGCTTTCTTGTTGGCGTCTTTGCCCAACCAGGCTGCAAGAGCGGAGGCCTGGAGTGCTCGGCCGTAAGAGAAGGTCAGCTTCCAGGGGCGGTGGAGGGGCACTTGGTTCATGGCGTTCAGGTTGAGGGAGGCCTCCTCCTCGCTCTGGCCTCCAGAAAGGAAGCAGATGCCTGGGAAGGTCGTAAAAAAGAAGCTGTAACTGGTGCAAAAGGATACATGGATGAGGGCTTCTTAAAGGCACAATTCACTGTTCAGTTTTTAAAGTAAGATTTTATTTAAATATTACAAACAGTTAATATTTTTTCAGGAGAAGATAACTATTAGTTTCTTTATTTTTCCCCATTTGATTTACTTCGTTTATTACTTTGTTTTACTATTATTATTTTATGTTGGTGTGGGTGTTTACAGAGAAACCTATGATTATTTACACGGGAAATGGAGGTTGGAGATGGTGGACCACCAATGATCTTCCTGTGTGACACACGTCCTACAAGCAGAGCAGTAGGTTTCCACTCAGAGCTCTCATCAGTTGTTTCCTACCAGAATGTCTTTGGTGGTAAAAACTAATCCTTTCCAATCTAAACATGGCAACAGTTTAAAGGCTGCTAAAACAGTGTTAGCATTAACTGCTATGGCTTATGATGACAGAAATTCACTTTGATTTTGGCCCCTTTAGACTAGCGATTAGTTTCAGCCTAACTAATCTGGATTCATCTGAATCTGTTGCTTCTAACCTTTTTCCAGAGTCTCACTTCATAAATCCTAAGATACCCCTTTAACCTGATTGCTTGTGGGTGGAGGTGTCAGCTGCATGAGGCTTACCTGGCACAGCAGCGGGTACAGTGCGCCTCAGGGTGGTTACTGTTGCCAAGGCGACATCCTCAGGGGTGTATTTCTTAGTGCAGGAGTGTCCAGCGGTAACCATGTTGGGCTTCAGCAGAGTGCCCTCCAGGTACACGTGGTGGTCATTCAGAGCCTTGTACACAGCAGCCAGGACCTACAGATAAACATATACATATATACATGAGCGGGCATTGAAATAATGTAATTAGTAAAGTGATCACATTTTATGTATCATACCAACCTTCTCTGTGACATACTGGCAGCGTTGCAGGTCATGGTTACCATCAGGCAGGATCTCTGGCTCCACAATGGGCACCAGGCCATTCTGGAGAAGACAGGGTTAAAACAAATGACTCGTGGAGTTTCTTCATCTGTTGGCTGCTACTGCAGGTAAAACTGTGACACAAACCTGTTGGCATATGCTGGCATATCTGGCAAGGACATTAGCGTTCTCTGCAATGGCGAGAGCTGATGGGCAGCCGTCCGAGATCTTGAGCACACACCTCCACTTGGCGAAGTCACAGCCATCCTTCTTGTACTGGGCACACCGCTCTGAGAGGCCATCAAGACCTAAACAAGACATAAAACATCTCACTATGCATCATTTTTTTAGAAATTTGCAAAGAAAAGTATGTTTTACGGTCGTTACCTTGGGTGGTGGTCTCCCCATCTGTTCCATTCAGACCAGCTGTGCCTTTATCAACCTATGTCAATTAAGCAAACAAGGGTAAGTAACATCTAAAAATGTCAACATTCTTTTAATAACGGACTTAGAGGTTTGCATGAAGATCTCTTCACCTTAATGCCAACAACAATCCCCTTCTCCTTGACGACCTGGGGGAAGAGTTTACCGCTGTCTGACTTCTGGTAGAGCGTCTCGTGGAAGAAGATGACCCCACCGATGCTGTTCGCAATGGAGGGGTCAGATGAGAAAAGGATCTCCCGAAAGCAGCGACGGTTCTCCTCTGTGTTCTCCACATTGATTTTCTGCAGCCTCTTTGCCATGGTGCCTTTAAAAAAGAGCATAGATTTGCAGTTGCACATGACCAGGTAGGCACTCCTTATGACAAAATAACAACCAAGACCTAGATTAACCTGTTGATTCGTCTGCAGCCAGGATTCCCTTTCCTGGAGCAACGATCCTCTGAGCAATGTCAGAAAGCTCCTTCTTCTGCTCAGGAGACAGGCCCGGGAACTGATGAGTCATCCTTGGAGAACCAAATCAGATTATTAAAATCAACTTAAAACTTTACAAAGCAGGAGGAAAATTTTGCATTTTCACAGCTTTCAGCAAATGTCTGCTATTACACATGCTGCTTTCCTTGCACCACCTCTCCAGGTAAATATTTGGCTTGCATGGTTGAACTTTGGCCTTCAAAACGGATAAGTTCTCTGTTTTAGATGTGCAACATGAGTTCATAGTTCACTTTGCAACAAGTTTACCGAAGTTTTTCTGCAGAGGAATGAAATAAAAACAAGGCACTACAACTAAGACCTTGATGATAATTTACATGCAATACAATAACTTCAGCCAAACAATATTTGCATATATTTCTGCACTTGGCATGACTATTGATACATCACCATGTCGGAAGAACATCACTGCAAATTCATATTTGACCGGAAATTTAAACATTTTTGTTTATCAGCAGCTAATAGTTATTGACAACAAACTACTCCTACTGTTAAAAGTGATTTGCAGCTTGCAAACCCACTTATATGTAGCAGTCCTGCAGAAACTAGTCAAAATCTGCACAATCCTCACAGATTTCTAACGTGATCAAATCAAGACGAATCTCACTTGAGAGTTTTGTCAAACTGTGACGACAGTTGAAGTGACAGACGGCCTCCTTTTTCCTCCCAGTGCTGATCGCGATGGTGATGAAGAAGACAGAAAGTACGTGAAGAGTTGTATTTATTCTTGTTGAAGGTAGTTGGGGGAGGTGCTCATGATGTGGCGGGGGTGGGTCCGGGGAGGCGGGTGTCACAATGGAGACGCAACTGGCCCCCGCCAAACCCACAGAGGCGGGTTTCATAATGAAGATCTGCTTCTGCGGACTTCACAGTTCATTTTAGGGCCCGGGATTGACTTCAGGGGAAAACATGAAAGAGAACATTGTGTGAGTGTAAAGTCAAAGTCTGTATGAGCGAAGTAATCAAACAGAACTCAGGAGAACTCCTCCTTCTTTAGCTTTGCAGAAATGTGGAAATGTAACATGAGAGCTCTGCTGCAACGTTGCAGTTCAGGTTTTGGTTCTTATCCCTTCTGGGGGAAATGTAAACATTCACAAGCAAAAATTTGTAACTTCTAGATGTATTTTAAGGATTCTCAAAAAGCGGTTTGGCAAAGGTAAGACAAAGGACAATCAGGAACAAATTTGATTTTCATCATTGCAAAGAAAACAGTTCAAATGTGGAGAGGTCTTCTCACCACTGAAGATTTCTATAAAGTCATAATGAATAGATCGTTTTTTTTCCATTATTATTTACCTTTACGATGTTCCTCTTTTGCATATTTTGATTTCTTTTCCACAATAACATTAGAAACCCGTGAGGTTATTTTGATATCTTACTTCAAATAGCTATAATCAGAAGTAAATTTTTCTGCACACACTTCAAGAGCAATGCTTTCTGTCACTTTCCCAGAAAAACTTATTTTTTTTTACACCAACTTGTAACTCCTTCATGCAATTGCCATGCACTGCATGCATAGCTTTTTACACCCATTTTTTTCTTTCTTTCTTTCTTTTCACTTTTAATCTAATCCGAGCAGATGGGGACATCTGCATCCAAAGACTGGAATTGATGAGACAGCTTTTACATAACCTGAACTCTGCACTGTGTGTAATGTCCTCTTTCTAACTGCAGTTCAGAGTTCAGACTTTGAGGGTGATTTTATGTTCACATTTTCAGTTCTGAAAAGTCATCCAAAGAATCTTGCTTGTCCCAGTGGACATGTAAGATGGCAATTAAAACAGATTGCAGGATGATTGCTGGTTTGAATGTTTTGTTGTAAATCCTTTCTCCAGCGAATAAAATAGGAGTTTCATACTAGATTTACGGTGGGAAATTCTCAATGTGCCTCTCAAAAAAAAAAAAAAAAAAAAAAAAAAAAAAAAAAAAAAAAAAAAAAAAAAAAAAAAGATAAGATAAAAAGAAGAAGAAGAGAGGGAAAAAATCCTTCCAAATCCTCAGAATTATTTTAGGAATCCATCCCACTGAGCCTCAAAGTGCCTATAGTGCTGTCATGTGCTCTGATGGTCTGATCCTGTAGAAGAGTTCTGAACTTTGGTAAACTTTGAATCCAGCAAACAATGGCTTTAGATAAACTAGTTAGTGAGGTAGAGATTGTTATCTGAATCTGTTTCAAAAACACAAAAATTTCATCATGTACTGTGTCATAGGCCCTCTGCCTGGACCATCCCAGACTTTTGCCAACTAAATGAGTTTTGGACACATAATGACACAAAGACAGATATAATGTTCTAAATATCTGCTTTGAAAAATCAGACACACAATCTTTACTTTAAGAAAATTGAAAACAGTTTGATGTCATTTGGTAAATCCTAATGCTTTAAATTAGTGGTTCATATAGACTTATCATGCACTAAAATATCAGCATCAGAAAAGTGTGAGTTTGGTGGGCTAACATGTTAGGCCTAAAGATGTATTTGAAGAATATATCTGGGAACTGACTGAAGTTTTATTGGAAAAACAAAGAAATACAAAGTAATAAGTAATTGTTTTTTGTTTGTTTGTTTGTTTGTTTGTTTGTTTTACTTTTGAGATAGTATTTTAATGCTTAATGGTGTATGGCACAAACGATCCTTTTAAACCAACATTTTACCACAAGAAATCAGGTTTTAGGATATAATGTGCAGTTACCAAATGAGCAGACTGATGGGTGTTATCTTGACCCTTGCTCAAGCTGAAAATAAACTGCGTAATCTTTTTCAGAGGGATATGAAAAGTAAACTGGTTCATGATGAATGAGTTTCTTTTAATTTTCTGTGGCATTTTAACTCTATGCATATACAAATAACCAGGGCAAAAAAGTATCCAAAAACCAAAATTTCAACATAAGAACTCTTTTAGAAAGCCAATGGTACCTCAAACACTTCATCTATCTGGTGAGCAGTCTCACTGCAGTGTTTTGAACCCGTTGTGAATAAGTCTTAGACAGAAATGATTTAAAAAAAAAAGACTGTAATATAAAAAGCACAAGTTATTATTTCTATGAATAAAGCTAAAAATTATTATTTTAATCATTATCACCAGAGAAATATAAAAATGAAAACAGGCCCAAGAATGGATCCCTGAAGCACTGGGGGGGGCTCAATCATTACTTACAGAGAACTCGACAGACAGGCAAAATGTAAACCTTTTTGTGCTTTAGAATAAATATTCACTGTTAAACCCCAGTTTTAAGAAGTGTTTTACAGGATAATGTTGCGCAGCGTCAGAAAATGTAAAGAATTGAGCACATTTGGAGCGCTCTCCGTCACTGTAGGTGGCGATAGAGAGCCGATATCAGGTGAAGGTTGTCCCCTCCCTCAAGAACGTTAACACTTCCGTTTCCGTGAGGCAAGGAGTCGTAACATCAACATTTCCCAACAGATTCAGTCAATAATTGTTAACATTAAAAACGGTAAGGGTTTGGTTATAATGCTTGATACAGAAAATGTTATCAAATGATCCCAGTAAATCGTCAGTTCGGCTTCAAATCTCTTCAGCTTGTTTTGCATCTGCCGTTAGCAGCTAGCTAACATGCAGAGAGAGTTTAAGGCAGCTTCTCCAGGGTCTGAATGTTAAACTGCGTCGTTGTGCTACATTTAGGTTATTATCACTGTGGAATGTTTAATTCAAGAATCTAAATTAAAGCCATATTGTTAAATTGGATCTCTGGTAACTGTTTGCTTTTTTTTGCAGGCGCTAGAAGATGTCGGGGCAGAAACGTCCTGCTGACCCCATCGGGCCCTCTTCCTCCGGTGCCCCCCCGGAGAAGCGGAGGGAGCGGGATGGAGAGGACGGAGGTCCCGGTATGAGCGCCGGAGCCGGAGGGAGCACCGCAGTGGAGACGGTCATCAAACTGGGAGGAGTGTCCAACTCTGTGAGTCTCTATTGTGTCTTCTTCTGCTACTAAGAGCCGTCAGAAAAGTGTGAAGTTTTCATTATGCTCACATGTGAATGAAATGTTTTTCAGGAGGAGCAAGACATCAAAGCTCTCCAAGCTAAGAACCGAAAGTTGGGAGAATCTCTCGATCAAAGACAGGTACATCCGTTCTTCAGTGAATGTTTACAAAGAAAGCTGCACTGTTCTTCATCTACTGGCTCACTGGCTTGCAGGTGATTGAGGACGAGCTGCGAGAGCGAATTGAGCGACTGGAGACCCGGCAGGCCACAGATGATGCCAGTTTGCTGATTCTCAACAGATATTGGAACCAGGTAAACATTCAGACAAGAAATGGCTTGCATTAAAAACTCTTTTACATTAAGTAAAAATGTGTCACAATTCACCCACCGTCTTTCAGTTCGATGAGAACATCCGACTCCTCATCAGGCGCTATGACCAAACCAGCAGCGAACCAGAGAAATCTCCAATAGGTGAGGGACGGAGCCTGAAGCCGGAAACTCCAGAACCTGATGGAGATTCGAACCAGGAACGGGCCAAAGACAGAGGTAATGATGGATCCGGCACAGGAACAGAAAAAGGCGCAACATGAATATAGTAAACGGATACTAAACTTACTTTTTTTTTTTTTCTTTCTCCCTGTTCCTCACTCAGGACATCAAGGAGAGACTGCTAACTCCTTCTTGGCCACGCTGGCAAGCAGCACCAGTGAGGAGATGGAGGCCGAGCTGCAGGAGAGGGTGGAGTCAAGCCAGAAGCAGGCCAGTCGTTTGGTGGAGATTTACAAGAACCTGAAGAGCACCTTGGACCAGCTGAAAGCAGAGCTTGACTCTGGGGCTGGTGAGAGGAAACATGCAGGTGTTTGTTTAAAAAAAAAAAAAAAAAAAAAAAAAAAAAAAAAAAAAAAAAATGATGGAATTGCAATAGAATAAAGCTTAATCTGAAAAAATGTGTGTTATTACAGAGGGTGGTCTGAAGCAGGTCGCAACCAAGCTGAACTCCCTCCTGAGCAGAGAAAACGAGCTGCTTCAACAGCTTACTGAGGACCTCAAACAGAAACACAGTCACATGACCAGCGAGGTACAAACTTTGGCTTTCTAATCAGTTCTTAGTTATAGTTCTCCTGAAATGGAGATGCACCAATCCTGCTTTTTGATCTGGCCAGTACGGATTTCCGGTTTTCTATGAGGTCAGACCTGCCCGTTCTTCTTTCACTGATTTACATATAAAACACGAGAACCAAATGTTCTATAGGTTATTTCACAGAGATGGCATATTTGAAGGAGTCACAAGATTATTCCCATGTATGTTGTTATATTTTGTTATTCTTTATCTGACTTTTATTAAGCTAAAAAAAACAATTTTTTTTTAGCATTTGAGCTGCCTGTTAATAATCAGTTAAGATTAAGGAAAAATGTATCGATTTCTATGAGAAAATTCATTGTGAGCATTTCTATTTGTTCTTTAATAACTAATAAATCTTGAAATTTGTTGTCTGGAAAAGTATGGCTGGCATCTCATTAGAAAGACTTAAACGGCAGGAATGGTTTGATGGATAATTTTTGCTGTTTTAAAAACTGTAACTGCCTAAAACCTTGGAGAGGGTTTTGAACACCTTACATACTAAATCGGACCCTTGTACATCAGGGTCTTAGACTCCAGTCCTCAGGACATGATCCTGCAACTTTTACATAGATACCTGACCCAACACACCTGAATCAAAGACTGAATGAACTCCTCTGCATACAATCAGGTTCTACAGAGTCCTGATAATAAACAGATTATTTAATTCAGGTTTGTTGAAGCACAAACACATCTGAAAGTTGCTGGACACTGGTCCCCCGAGGACTGGAGCTTGACGCCCCTGTTATAAGGAGAGTAGTGTGTCTGTGTGGGGACTCCTCATCGATCTTTGTTCCCCTTGTCCTTTGCAGTCCCGGTCTTTGGGTCGGGCGGCTAACAAAGCGGACCAGCGCGTCAGTGAGCTGCAGGCTCGGATCGAGGAGCTCCAGTGGGACATGGAGAAGATCCGCCGTCGAGAGAACAGGCTAAATGCTCACCTGAGCGAAATACTGGAGAGGGTGAGAATGAGTTTATCAGTAACTTTCTGAAGATATGTGTGTTGAAGTTAGTTCTAATATTACTTGCGCTGTCCAGGTTAACAGCAAAGGCTACAAAGTGTGTGGCGAGGCCAGCAGCGTGTGTGGAACCATCACTATTAACAAAAGAAAGGTAGACTTTCTTTTTCTCTTCTTTTTTTTTTTTTTTTTTTTTTTTTAGTTTCTCAGCTTGCTTCACATTTTATTTTTTTTTTTTTTTTTTTTTTTTTTTTTTTTTTTTTTAAATAGTTTGAGGAGATGAACAGCGAGTTGGAGGAGAACACAGAGCTTGCAGAAAATCGCCTCGTTGAGCTGCAGAAGCTCCAGCAGGACCTGCAAAACGTTCAGCAGGAGAACAGCAGCATGAAGGTATGTCCATTAGTACAATGTTGTTTTCAACTCAGACTTCTGCTTTTCAACATCAGACCCTTTGCGGTACATTTAAAGTTGTTGTTGCTGAATAAAAACAATCAGTGACAGCTTCAACTCAAGCTCACAGACACACTCTGCCATGTTGCTCAAGATCCTAATTGGATCTTTGCTGGGGGACGTTTTTATCCAGTCTCCATTGCCTTGCAAAAATATTCAAGTTTTTGAAGTTACAACCATTTATAACCAAACTCTGCTTTAAATTTCACCACAACTTTATCCATGCCCTGTCTGCTCTGTTCCTTGGTCTTCATGTCGCCATTTGTTCTTTAATGTTCTCTAACAAACCTCTGGATTTATACTGAGATTAAATTACACACTTCGTCTTTATATGTCATGTGATTTCTTCATAGAACTGGTTGCACTGGGTTTTAATTGAGAGGCGTTAGCGTAAAGGTGGCTGTGCACAAATGCACGCCACACTTGTCAGATTTTGATTTGCGAAAAATGTTGAAACCCTTTCCTTCCGCTTGGGTGTTGCATTATTTTGTTTATATTTGTAGCCTGAGAAAATGTGGTAAAATTCAAAGAGTTTGAATCTTTCAGTGGCGCTGTACCTTATTTTATTGTCTTTGGCTAAATTGTTTATTAATTCGTTTTTCTTTGTTGCCAGACGGAGCTGCTGAGTCGAGCTGAGGGTTTGGTCAAAGAGTCCTCAGAGTATCGCTGTCTGCAGTCCCAGTTTTCTGTGCTCTACAACGAGTCCCTGACCCTCAAGGCCCAGTTAGACGAAACACGGGCTCGCCTCAACACTACCAGGACGGCGCGCCTTAGGCAGCTGGAGCACATGGAGGTAGGTTCGACTGGTGTGTGTGCGCGTGTGTCTGGGTTTAAAAGCATCTCTGTCTTAACTTTTGCTCACTTTCATCATGGCTTTGTGCAGAACGATGAGGTGGCTCTGCAGAGGAAGGTCCGCACAGAAGTGTTTCAGCTCGAAGACACGTTGGCTCAGGTCAAGAAGGAGTACGAGATGTTGCGCATTGAATTTGAACAGACTCTAGCAGCTAATGAGCAAGCAGGTAATCAACATCAACAAATGGATTTCAACTTTTCAAATCCACATCTCACACCATGCACCCCCGAACAATATACGGGGTATTCCTTAAACACCATGAACGGTTAATGACCTGGTTTTATTAAAAAAATAAAACTCATTTGGAGACAACAAGGACTATTCAGAGGTTGCTAAAGGCTGATGATGGTGCGCTGGTGGCAGCAACAAAGCTTACAGCTGGTGTTGCCAAGGTGAGCAAGCATTTCTGGTCCCAAAGGGCAAAGACCCACACAGATAGGATGTTAAAGTTTGTTGGGGTGGGGGGGCTTCCACTAAAATCTATAGATAAGGTGAAAACTACACACTAAAATAAGTTCTAAAAATATACAAAGTTGAAATATCCCCTAAAGGAGTAAAAATAAAATAAAATAAAAAAATAGGAATAGGATAATTAAAATAATCATTAAAAAAACAGTTGAACTGATCAAGTTCACAGGCCTAATTTTCCTGTTTAAAAAAACATCTAAACAGAAGCATTAGAGGCAGATGCTGCTGCTGGGTAAGTATTAAACAGCTATTTAGGGATAAAATCTACTGAAACTGTGTGTTTTGATTAGGAGTATTAATAAATAACTACCGGCTGAAAGGTTTTATGGATCACAGCACATTAAAACGTGGTGAGGGAGTGAGTTTAGTGTGTAGTTTGTTTCAGCTGGGTTTTTTTTTTTTTTTTTTTTTTTTTTGGCGCTTTATTGTATCTCCTGTCGTGACCTCATTGTACAAAATGAGCTCTCCAGCAGTATTTCATAAAATCCTTTTAGTATGTTGCATTTGACTCACAAAACACAAACAATCTTTGTCCAAACTCATAAACATTTTAGGCATGTCTTCATTTTATTTTGTCTGGTTCAATTTATATTTGTTTTGTTTTTGTTTTTTTGGGGGGTGAAAATTAAATGTGGGAGAAGACCTTTTAAAAGGTGCAAGAATAACAGTTTTTTTTTTTTTTGTTTTTTTTTTTGTTTTTTTTTTAACAGTTCATTTCCTCTTTCTAAATAACATGTTCTCTCTTAGGTCCCATCAACAGGGAGATGCGTCACCTTATAAGCACGCTGCAAACACACAACCAGCAACTGAAAGGAGAGGTGGTGAAGTACAAGTTGCGACTGAGAGAGACCCAGGCTGAGCTCCACCAGGTAGGTCCGAATGGGTCGGAGAGTAAGAGGTTAGCCAGCAACGAGGCGAAACGGCCGAACTGAAAGGTCTCTGCTTGGCGTGTAGATTCGCGCCTCAAAGGGCAGCGCCATCCTCCAGTCGCAGTCGAGCACAGAGATGGACGTGAAGGATGAGATGACCTCTCCTACAACCCCGGCTGTTTCAGGAGAGCCTGTGGTCAAAACGGAGCCGGATAACGGCTCCTCCACACCCAGCAGCACCGGTAAATAACCTTGGTTTAGATTTATAACCGCAGTAGTTTCATTTCACCTTAGTGTGGTGCTGGATCTTTACCGATCGTTTGGATCCACTTTGTCTTCCTGAAGGAATTTCAGTGAAAACGGAGCCCGGCATTGAACCGGATGCTAACATAAAAGAAGAGGAAAAAGATGAGAAAAAAGAGAAGGAAGAAAAGAAGGAAAAGGACATAATAAAGAAAGAGGAGAAAGACAGAGAGAGAGAAAAGGAGAAGGAAAAGGAGAGAGAGAGGCCGACGCGGAGCAGCAGCAGCAGCGGGATAAAGGAGGAAAGGGAGAAGCCGGGCGTCAGCAGCCAGCCGGAGGAGACAGCCGGAGATCGGCTCGCCATGATCGGAGGCTCAAAGAGGAAAGAGATGGAGCAGCTGAAAATCGTCCGAGCAGAACTAAAGTACGTTTAGGAAGTGCAATTTATCATCCATCTTGTGTCGCGCTGAACGTATGAGCAGTCTGGGTCTTTTAACGATCTTGTAAATCAGCATCTAGAAAGGCAGCTCGAGAAAAGACTTTTACTGAGTTCTGACCTTACCTGAATTATTTTTCCTGTGAAGAGTGAAGGTGTTCCCAATGTTCATCTGTAACTTTGTAGGAAAGCCCAAGAGTCCCAGAGAGAGATGAAGCTACTGCTGGACATGTATCGATCGGCACCAAAGGAACAGAGAGACAAAGTCCAGCTTATGGCTGCAGAGAAGAAGACCAAGTCAGAGGTGATCAGCTCTACATATTCCTGACAACTTTTAGTCGTTTTAATTCCTATAAAACTTTTTTTACAGTTTGGTCTGGATATTCTTTTTAGTTCTGCAAAACAAGAGTTTGTTTAATCTGATGTGAACAATGTTTGTTTCAGGCAGAGGAGCTTCGGCAGAGGCTGCGGGAGCTGGAGGAGAGGGAGAGAAGGGAGGGCAAGAAAATGGCTGATGAAGAGGCTCTGAGAAAGATCCGTTCCGTCGAAGAACAGATCGACATCCTCAACAAGAAGCTGTCCATAGCCAAACAGGTCTGAGCTCCACCAGGGCGTTTAAATTCGAAAAGTTTTCTCTTTCTTTATCTCACTTCTCGCCGCAACACCCTCCAGGAGGAAGACGCGCTGCTGAGCGAGATGGACGTGACGGGCCAGGCCTTCGAGGACATGCAGGAACAAAATATCCGCCTCATGCAGCAGCTCCGAGAAAAGGACGACGCCAACTTCAAGCTGATGAGCGAGCGGATCAAGTCCAACCAGATCCACAAGCTTCTGAAGGAGGAAAAGGAAGAGCTTGCCGACCAGCTCCTCACTTTAAAAACCCAGGTGCAACATGAGGCAATGTCTCAATATGCCGTCTCAGTAAAGGGGATCTTTTTACCTACACATAAAAAACTGGATTTAAATTCAACGAACCCTTTACAACACAGCAGTAAAGGCTTTGTTAGTGCCTTATGGTCTGCTTTTGACAGATTATAGCGAGATCGATTGACTGTTATCTTTTTCATTTGGTTATAACTTAAACTATGCTTACTAAAGATTGTGTGATACTTCTGGACTTATTTGTTATGGTTCTGGTTGACAGGTGGATGCACAGCTGCAGGTGGTCAGGAAGCTGGAGGAGAAGGAGCGCCTCCTGCAGGGGACAATCAGCACTGCAGAGAGGGAGCTGGCGCTTCGGACACAAGCTTTGGATATGAACAAACGAAAGGTAACGCATCAATCAGGGACGTAGAGGAAACTGATACTTAAAGGGTGAAATCCTCTGAAACTGCTGAGAGACGTAATATTCTAATACATCCTGGTTAAAATCACGAGTTTAAGTTAAATCGTGTCTGCAGGCTCAGGAGTCTGCGCTGCTGTCAGAGGAGCTGCGAGCTCAGCTGGAGCAGGTTCAGCAGAAGCTGAAACTGGTCAGAGAGGAAGTCGTTGAGAACAGCATCTCCAGAGAGAAAGAGTCCTTCAACGCCCGCCGAGCACAGGTAGCAACACACACACACACACACACACACACACACAGAGGCTAAACCTGCACTGAGTCTGTCAAATTGATACAGGAGAAGTAACTGTAGATTGTTTTGAGAATAAAGGCCAGAGTTTAATTACTGAAGGTAAACATTCTGGGAAGATTCTGTTGGAGATGGGCTATATGGACTTAAAATTGATCCAAATGTTTATTTTAATGATGATTTTAAAAAAAGTATTTAAAAAAAAAATGCATCCCTATCTCTGACTGCTCTAAATGATGAAATGAGCTCCTTCACTGCACCAGCTGAGTTAACTGATGCGATCATATTTTGAAATGTAAACAGCTTTTGCTGATGCTCTCAACAGAGGGCTTCCAGGCATACCGTCTGTTTTTAGGGTTTGCAAACATCATCAGAGAAGATTATCGTAACAGGATGACTACTCTGAACCTTTCAGCCCAAATGAAGACATTGTATGACATGCTTTCCAGGTAGACGCATACACAGTATTTATGTTTACGTAATATCCTTTTAAGTACTGGGAAGGCTTTTCTGTAGACTCTGTGCTGTTTAAGCTCTTAAACTTAATTGTTCTCCATTTTTAGAGATTTAACAGCATTATTGCTCAGCACCAGTATACTAACACCTGTTGAGCAATATTTTTTTAAGATTGCCTCATAATAGCTATTTATGAAATAAGATACTTATGGGCACCGTGTGGCTCAGATGTGGAGCAGGGGCCCAATATATGGAGGCTATTAGTCCTTGGTGTTAAGGTGTTGGAGACGTGACCCTGGACCTTTTTCACTGCATGTTTTCCCCTTTCTTGGTAGGTTATTGTTTAAAAAAAAAACAAACAAAAAAAAAACTTCATTGAAGTCACAAAAAAATAAAATAAAAAAAAACACACTTGTTACAGATCCATTGCCACAAACGATTCATTTTTTTATGACAGCTGGAATCGCTTTAAAATCTTTTTTATTCAGATGGTTTATTCATAAATGTTTAATTTTTTTTAATCACATGTATTTTTCATCAGTGTTTATCGACCTATCATGACATCTCATCCTATTATTTTATCTTCTGATCAGTAGCTAAACAGATTTGGATTTGTACTGCTTGGTGTGTAAACTTTTCTTTTTTTCACTAGAAGATAAGGTCAGTCAGTCCTCGCTTTGAGACAGATGTTTTTCTTTTTTCCTCACAGTCATTAATGTTTTTCAGGAGGACATCTCCAAGCTAAGGAGAAAGATTGAGAAGGCCAAGAAACCGGCTGAGAAGATCAGCAACGGAGACGAGATTCTGAACGAAGAAATTAATGAGTACAAGGTACGTTCAAGGGGCATAGAAAACAGAAAACTTTCATTTATCATAATCTTATACGTGCATGAAAACCTCTGACATGGAAAACTGATGAATAGCTTTCAAGCAAAATTTCTAAAGTTGCTAATGTGTTTTGTTTTTTTTCCACAATAGCACAACACCAACCACATTTTGGAATATTTTAACACTTGGACTCCAACAGCAGCGTCATGCTCATATTTTCCTGACCTAACATTTGTCTATAAATGAGTCAGATGTTTTATGTAATTATGACAAATCTGACTGATCTGTAAAAGTCTTGTTTACAAGATTCTTAGTCAGCTGAAATAACAAAGCCCTCGGTGCTGCTCTACAAGTTTGCTTGCCTTCGTTTTAGACCACTCGGCCAAGAACCGACACGGCTTCGGTGTTTGTTGTTGAAAACATTTCCTCGTCTTTCTCACGTTTCTCCCCCAGGCTCGTCTAACGTGCCCGTGCTGCAACTCCCGGGTGAAGGACGCCGTCCTGACAAAATGTTTCCACGTCTTCTGCTTCGAGTGCGTCAAGACGCGCTACGACACTCGGCAGAGGAAGTGCCCCAAGTGCAACGCCGCCTTCGGAGCGAATGACTTCCATCGCATTTACATCGGCTAAATACACCATCTCTGCCCTCCTCCAGTTGGCGTGAATCAGAGCAAGAGTCAGCACTGCAATCACGTGGGCCATCCTTTTACAGGATATTAAGTGCGGCCACAGGGTGATTTCAGTAATGCTCTAAGTGGAAGACTTTATTAAAAGGTTTTTTCACAATGACTGAAACATTCCCATCCAGTATCCACTACTACACTGATGTTCTCTGGTGCAGAAGGAATGGTTTTATACTGAGTGTTGTGTGTTTGTCTGCTTGCTTTTGAAAACAGGATATGAAGGCAGTTGACGAAGAACTGCAGTGAAAAACAGAACATTTCTCTTAGTGTTGCAGATGTTTATATGAAGTGTCTCTGTTTATTGTACATTTCTTCTTTTTTATTAGAAATTATCATTTTCTTGCCTCTGAGCTCTTTAACATCTCCTTTGTTGCTGTGCTGTTGCTGTATTTTGATGTTCAAATACTTATTAAACTGATATCAAATGTGTGCTTCTGATTCTACCTCCTAACCTTCCAGTGCACAGTTTATACTACAGTGGTGCAGCCAATCAAAAGCAGTGTGTAGCTGTGGATGTGTGCTTGCATATAGGCCATTTCATTAAAAGGTGGGTGAAATTGATTTTTTTTTTTTTTTTTTTTTTTTTTTTTTAAGCCTTATATCATTTTATAATGTTTTTCCCTCATCAAAACATACCTGCTTTGAGTCTTTCATGCATGTTTGAGAAATCCTTTCATCTCCCATGGTAGCCGTTCAGGGTTTACCGAAACGCTTGCTCTCACAAAGCGCTGCCTATTTCCACAAAGCTCCTCCTTGAAGTTGAAGTCTCCAGCTGAGCTTCAGCGTCACAGAGCACCTCTCCCCTCCCCAGTGCCTTCCCCGCTTTGCTCTCCCAGACTAGCGGCAGCAGGAATCAGCAAACACCTGGTGGAACTGTGAATCTGCTGAGCTTATCATATAAACTACTTCTCAGTCCAACGCTCCTAAGAACGGTTTTTAGCATAATTAGAAGCATTTTTTTATGATGACGTGCTGAAGGCAGCGTGTTAAGAGTTGAGCTTCTTAAAGAGACAGAAAACCAATTTCAGAGTGTCAAAAACGAAGTCAAATTTCTTTTGAGTTATGTTATACAGCATTTTCTTAACAACTTAAGGTAACATATAATTACTTGATTGTGCTATCAAATAGCTATAAAATAGCATAATATGCCTGGAACGACAAAACAATACCGCTCCTTCAAGTGTCACCTCAGACACTGACACCTACTGGCCAGTCAGTGTAGGTTCACAACAGTTTTCAGTCCTGGTATGAGTCAGTTATTGGACTAATATTGTTAAACTTTAAAGTAATGATTTTATGTTGGTGAGAAAATATAGGATTGATTGATTAAGGTGGACATCATACATTACTGACTAAATTTAACAAGTTAGTTTTTATTATTTTGGTTATGACTACCTTTTTTCCAAAAACATCCTTATTTGTGAATGAATGAATTACTCTCAATGTAATTCTCAATATTGTGACGCTGAAGTGCAAGCTTACAAATTTAGAAAAGTAAATTTGTTTATTTATTTATTTATTTATTTTTATCCAGAAAGATGATTTCAAACACTTCCTGATCACACATGAAAGGGTTGAAGCCTAAAACCATGAGCAGTCCTCACGTTTGACTTTGTGTGTGTTAAACCACAAGTCCCAGTGTGCAAATCTCTATTTATCCCTGTGCTGCAGAGCTCTCTCCTCCCCTTCTCGCTCCCCCTCCCTGAAGATCCAGGCGTGTTTTCTGGTTAGAAACGGTCGTTAGAATCGCTGGAAGGAAGGGAGTGGAGCTCAGGAAGGTGGGTTTTTCCTTTCTTTTCTTTTCTTTTTCTTTTTTTTTTTTTATCCGTAAAGGGTTGAGCAACGTAATCCATCGCAGTTGAGCGTTTAATGCAGCAACAGGGCCAAACGGAGCCGTGAAGCCTCGCTGGAGCTGAAATAAGAAGCTTTAGGTTCACCCGGGTTCGCCGCGTCACTCCCGTTTTCTCACAAATCTCCAACGAAAGGAAGCCTTTTCACGTATTTCCGCTTCTTTTGTATGAACCTCTGCATCCTGACTGCAGATCGTGTGTTTGGACCCCTGCTGGAAGCCTTTCAACACCAAATATAGCCGCTGTTAATGCAGGATCGCTCTGGATCAGATTCTCGCTGCGCCTCCAAACGTAATTGGCCGGATAATTGTGATCCCGAGTGGATTTTGTTGACCACTTGAATGATCTGGATCCGTTTTTCTTTTTTAAACATATTTTCTCAGGTTTTTTTTTTTCCCCCCCGCTTGGGATGCACGTTTGAACCCCGCTCAGACTGCTCCTCACAGAAGCCATTTTTAATTAAGCTTTTGATTTCCCAGCCTGCCTAAAGCTTCCCGAGCTGCTCCGGGCTGCAGCTTTAACCCGCACATCTCGGCGCGTTGTTTCCCCACCCATCTTCATTGTTCTCTGACAGGGACCTCAGAGCCATGGCTCGGGTTTTGCTTTCTGTGTGCGTGCTGGTGGTCGGTGTGTCGCTGTGCTGGGCCGGGGACAAGCAAGCCCAGGCGGAGAGCCCGCCGGTGGTCACCCTGCGCACCGTCATCACGGGGACCTGCCAGGAGATCCAGCGGTACGCGGAGTCGCTGGTGGGAGCGGGAGTGATCCGCTCTGCTGCTGAGGTACAGGAGGAGTTGCACCGCATGATTACACTTATTTTCTCTTTGCAAATGCTTTTTTTTTTTTTTTTTTTTTTTTTTTTTTTAATTCCCCTTTCATTCTTAATAATCTAACTCAACTGTTGTATTCTTGATCAAAAGCCTGATTTACTAACTTTCAGCTGTCTTTTTTTTTCTCTTCATCCTTCACGCTCATCCCTCTCTCCATTCTCCTTCAATTTGTTAATCCTTCTCCTGATCCCCTCAACTTCTGTGTGACCCATTCAAACCCCTTTCGCCCATGCGCACACACACAAATACACAAAAACACCCACATCATGACCCTACCTCCACCATGCTGTGGCTCCCTTCTCTTCAGAGTGCTGTGTTGTATCTTGAATCAGTGCTGGGTCAGGAGAACGTCCATACCTTGGCTATGGTAAGAAAACTCCTTAACACTCTGCCTTGGCATGGTTCCAACTTTGCAAGTGGCGCCACCAAGAGGTTTGGGGGGCAAAGGTCAATCCTGTGAACTTGCTGGTACCCACTAATCCTGGTAGTCGGATGCTTCATATTTTTTATGCATGAATTTAAGAGAGGAAGATGTAAGCTCTGGTAACTTGCAATATTTATGTACTTATTTTCGTTTATAGAGCCATTTTTACATATCTGCCACTCATTCATGACCCTGCTTTCAAATGCCACCAGGATCACATAGTTGAGGCAGAAATAGGAAGATTTAGAGTATTTTAAAATCATAGCGTCACACTTTTGTGGAGAATGAAGAAATCCTAAGTAGGATCAAGATTTTTTTTTTTTGTTTAACTAACCAACCCTTTCACAAAATTCTGGGGGCGCCCCTGAAACTCTGGAGTTGGCCAGCTCAGTTTAGCCCATGCAACACCTGTAGTTGAAGCAAAATGGCCTCTGTGAAGTCATCAGCACCTCATTTGTGATATTTGCATGAGTCCCGCAGCCTCTCTCCCTGCTGTGAGCTTGTGAAGATAAGATTTTTGTGTTTGTGTGTCGGCTAAATAATAAGTTGTTCACTGTGACTTAGTTGGCAGATCTCAAAATGTAAAAATTCAGGGTGTGTGTACAATCTCTGGCATGGAAATTGCCTTGTTATGCAACCAAAAACGATAAAAAAAAAAAAAAAGCAAAACAACTTCTCTCCAACTGAACCCGAACAAGCAAGAGTTTTAAGTAATAATAGCAGACGCAACCATTCTGCATGCAGCTCTGACTCAGCTCCAGTAAATATAATGTAGCAGAGCAACTTCAAGGTCTGACAGATAAAGTTACTGTATTCATTTCATGCCTTTCTGATCTGCGTTGTATGTTTGCACTCTTCCTCACATCAGCCTTGATACATTATTAATATCATCTATTTGTGTCCTTTTTAGTGGTGTAAAACCTTCCTCAGAAGTTTGCACAGGCATTAAAGCTCCAGTGTTTTTCATCTTCACATGCAGCCCACTGTAAATCCACACTGATATTAAGTGACAGATGTTGGGACTCTCGTGCTGACACTGTGGACAGTCCATGTGTTGCCGTGCAGAGCAACAGGTGCAGATAAGGATGCCCACCCCCCACCAGTCCATCCGTGACTGGGATACCCTTGCGCTTACAGGATAAGACTGTGCTGTATCTGAGTCTCGTGTTTGCGAGGATACTCTGTAGATGAATAGAGAGGGACTCCTCCCAGCTGTCTCTTCTGCAAGGCCGCCTGTTTTATGGACTCGTGCCAACTGCTGCTGTAAATCTCTGTCTCATCGTGATAAACGACTCTGTAGGTGCCTGCACCTTCCCTTTGTTTTTCTCCTGCTTGATCAGAATGTTGTCTATGTTCCTTGTTGCCATGTGCAAAAACAAAGTGAAACATGCCTCTCACGCTCTCTCTCTCTTTCCTTCCCTTCCATAGTTTCTGCAGACGGCAATCCGATTCTTGGCTGAGGGAGCAGCCAGTGGCCTGAATGTCATCGCCGTTTACGTCACCGAGATCCTCAGAGTCACAGGATTTGATGGTGGGTACCAGGATTGTTTGCAACGGAGACACTGGGTCTGTGTTTAGACTTTGCTGCACATTCTGCTTTCTCAGCCTCTGTGTCGCCGATCAAATTTTGAATGTTGCAGTGCGAGAAATTTCTGTGGCAGTCAGATTAGAGTGTAAGAAAAAATATGCAGCTGTACCTGTGGGCAGTCAGGCCGCCACACATTTTAGGTGTGAGTGTTTATTTCTCCTGCTTCCTCTTGAACAAACAGCTTTTGTTCTTCATTTAAAAAAAAAAAAAAAAAAAAAATTAGCCTTAAACTGGATTTCCTGCCTTCACAGTTGCAGCGTTGCCACGCTTCACCCCGGAGGGTGTGACTGCCGTCGCCCAGTGGGGTTTGGTGGGCCTCATCGCGTACTGGATTCTGACCATTCTTCTGCGTTTGCTGATTGGCGTTTTCAAGCAGCTGTTTTGGGTCGTGAAAACGGTCTTGGCGCTCTGGCTTTTCGGACTGATCGTGACTGACAAACACGCCTCTGCAGAGACCACAGCGATTCGAGTGGGAGTCCTGGTGCTGGTGGTGGTCCTGCTCACTCTGTTCACTTCAAGCTCCGAGAAGACTTCCGGTTTGGAGAGCCGGCTTAACAAACTGGAGGGGCGGCTAAAGGCAGTAGAGAGGAGGAAAGAGGAATAGAGAGTGGGGCAAAGGTGGTGTTCATGCTGGCGAGGAAAGTTGCAACATTTAATGATTTCTACATTTGTGACAACTTTGAAAAATAAAGTTATCTCTGAGATTTTTAATCAGAAATGTCCCTTTTTCCATGTTCAGACAAGAAACCGATAGAAAATACCATTAATTCAGACCTTATTATATGGAACTTACAAAGTTCTTTGTGAGCAGGAAACAAACTTGAAATGCAACAAGCAATTTAAGGATAAAGCAAAACAATATCTAAAAAGATGATCACATACGTGAAATCAGATTCATGTTCTTAACTAGAAGTAAAAATGATGATACACCTAGAAAGTCAGGTTTCCAGCCTGTAGATCTCTTTTCAACCTCAAAGATGTGAAGGGCTTTAGCGTGGCAAAAAAAACCCAAGATGGTTGTAAAACTGCAAATAAACTGCAGTAATTATAGTTTCAGCAACTAATTAGTTGGTGTGTTGCGGAGTATATTTTCAAGTCGGCTTGAGGCCAGTTAATTTGCACTGTATCTTGTCATTGATGCACAAGGTTATTCAAAGTGCTATACTCATAAACCATGTATGCATGTAGCTTCAGTTAGGAGTCTAATGTAATTTATAGTCCTCAACTTCTCAATTGCCTTAAGGTTGGGCCTTTTGGGAGCTTAATGTTTACCTCTTTAATCAAATCTAAAAGCAGTTTTGACGTGTTTGGTGATTTTTGACCTATTGGAACGTCATGTTTAACTGCCCTGCTGTTGTGCTGAAATAAAGCCGAAGAATGTGGAGCTCAGCTGCTCCTACCCCTATGCTTATATGCTGCTACGGCAGTCTTAAGTTTAAAATCCTCACCTTGAATCCTTCAGATATTTTTCTTGTCACTGTGTTAAAATATCTTTTCTCATCTTGCCATAAAACCTTTCTCCAAAAGCCGTTTTGCACCTGAAGGTGAAACTATCAAACTCAGAAAAAAGAATTAAAGTTTATCATCATAAGTTAATGATGATAAAAATTGAATCAGTAATTTTAGTCTTCTTCTTAGCTCATCTAGCCTAGAAAGCCTCTCATCATTGGAGTTTAACTACTAACACTGCAAATGATGGAGATGTAAAAGTATTATCTTCACCTTGTGAGGTTCAAGGCGTCAATGACTGGATGCTGTTTAAAATGTGTTTAAATGCCAAAACAAGTGCACAACATTTTGGAATTAAACTCCAATGCATTTTGTCAAAAGAGATTTTGTTAAACGACTTGCACGCAACTGTAACCTCAGCTTGCGCTATGCAGAGCAAATGTAGCACTAGTTAATTTTAACTCAAGACGGAGTGAAAAAAAACAGCTATTGTTGAAATTAAGTAATTCTATCAACTCACACAAACTGCACCTTCAGAAGAAGGCGAGCTTCTCAGAGGTCTAAACATCACAGTGAGGCAATTAACAATGAATCTCCTTCACTTCAAACTGAGACTCCTGGTGGGACCACAGTCAGGGACTCAAAGACTCAGCCTACATCGTTTGAACTTCCATGTGAATAGTAAAAGGCAGATGCATTTCTGTGTTGAATCTTATCAAACTTGAAATGTTAACACAAAATATTGATATTTATTCTTTGGTTTTAAAGATGCAAAATAGAGACTGATCACATCAACTGGTGACCATAACCCAAAACCCTCATAATGTAGCATTTGCACTCTTAATTGCTGCCATGTTTAATTCTTTTGTCTCTATGCTCCCAAATACTGTATCTTAGGGTGACTTAATTCTCAATAAAACAGTCTCTCAAAATGTTCCTGTTTTTAATTTAGAAAGATAAATTAAAAAGCTGAAATTGTGACCCATTTCATTGTACCGAACTATGCCCAACCAGACAATTCTGAGAAACAGCTTTTTTTTTCAGAGACCAGCTGCGTTTCTGCAGATGCTTGTATCATTGAAACGAGAGGAGAGAATGTAGCGACAATGACAATCAGGAAATCTAACATCAACCAGCTGAACTGTTGCTTCAAAGTCAAACTAAGAGCAACTTTGGGTACAGCTGTAAGGATTTCAATTTCAGAAAAGGTTTAGTATAAAAAGAGTTAAAGGTAAGATGACATTTATTGGGTGTGATTTCAGTGGTGAGCTGTCAGGACCTTCAAAACATTAAGTGGACCCAGTAATAAAAAGGTAAGTTTCTATGGTTAAGTTGTTTCATTAGTTGTTAGATGAATGTATAACAGTGTAAACTGAGCCTTATTGATGCATTATTGTTATTTTGTACTAATAAAAAAAAATCACTAATTAGAAACAATAATAAAAATCCATCGTTATAAGGCAAAGTTTGTCTTGACAGACATTCTGCATGTTCTCTGAAATGCTCCACCCTTAAACTGAAAACTGGCATCAGTTCTGATCGTCGTTTGGATCAGCTAATCGTGTTTTCATTTTCAGATGGTGAAGCTTTCATTTACCTGTCCAAGGTATCCTAGCTGGGCAAACAAAGGGAAAGTATAGTGTAGCACCCTCTTGTGGTTGACAGAAGACATATTGAAAATGTGCTGACAAAAAATGAACAAAAATGTGAACAACAAGGACACTAAAAATGCCTTGCTTACAAATTAGACTGGCAATATATTCCTCTAACTTGATGGCAGACATACGATACTTCAATAGGCAGGAATCTGGCAATGCAAAAGCAAATTTTGGATTTCTCTTATAAATGAATCACTGCACCCCATTGGTGAATGTTTTTCCTGTGCTTTGTACTGTAAGGAACTGGCGCTGTTAACAGTGATCAGAGGCACTAAAAATGCCCTCAGTGGGATACAAAATTGTCACAGATTATTATTTTTCCCTTTTTAAGAAAACTAATCCATTGTGTAACACAGGAGGCTTTTTCTATCTTAGATTTGTTAGATATTTTAAAGATAGAAACTGGGGAGGGTCAGCTCTGCTCACAGATGCAGTTCAGCTCAAGAGGTTCTGGTACTAAAGTAGATCTCTGGATAGAGAAGGTTGCATGAAACTGTAAAGGCTTTGAGATGCTTAGGTACGAAAGCTGCAAAAAATTAAATAAAGCTCATTTTAGGGATATAATCACAATGAAGTTCTACTTATTAAGCAAGAAAAACCTTCTTGTTGTATTTTTTCTAAAAATTGAGTTTTAATTGCTGAAACTGGTACTGAAGGGGTTAAAATTCAGAAAATTAATGAATATTTATTTGTGTTATGTATCGGCAGGTCTGGATTTCATATAGAGTTTCATATAAAAAGAAACATAACAAAGATGTTTATAAACACCATGTTTTGTGGCAGTACAGAGAGAAGAATAGAGGTGGAGCTTGAAATGAATGGGACCCATAGGGGCTAAAGTGAAGGATTTATCTTCAGTTTGTTTTTCATGCTGATTTAATAACTCACCACTTATGACATGTTTTGCAATACAGAGACAAGAAATAGGTATGTTTGAATGATATTTATTTTAGTCAAGGATAATGTAGGTGGTCTGTTTAGATGGAATAGTGTTGTGGGCTTGCAGCTTAAACATCAGCAGTCTGAGTGTTTGCACTGCCAGTTTACCACAGACTCCCTGCAAACTAAGTGGTTAATATAAAGGTAAATGTGTTGCCCTTGTTTGGGCTTAAAAAGTCTGCAGCTCCAATGGTGACCTAGTTTGCATGCGTGCCTGTGTCAGTTGTGGTATTGGTGGCGTGGTGGGATGACTAGAGAGGGCTGGGTGTTGCTCAGAGCTGGGTGGGTGGTGGTGTGGAGGAGGTCCATCTGTGAGAGGCCCATTTGCTATTGTTATATTAGAGGTTATCATTGCTAGATTTTAAAATGTTGGTGCCAGTCTGGTGGTTTCCATGGAGCAAAGCAACATGTATGAGTGCCTGCAGTTACTGTAATGAAAGGTAATGACTTAAATGAGACATTTTGATCCACAAAGCTAAAGACGTTTTGGTAAGTATTTGATGTGCTGCCTCCTGACTAGTTTTGATTTGAATCAAATCAAAACTAGTACATGATAGGATGATCATGTACTAAAGTACCTAAAACAGAAGAGGATGAAACTTAGTATGTGAAATTTATTTTCTTTATAATGAACAAATAACTAAACAATAAGAGACCTTAATGCAAATGTAGTACTTTGTCTTTTTTGATAATAGGCTTCTCCTTAATCTTAAAACCAGTTTTAAACAGAAATTAAGTGGAATCTGGTAACCTGTATACTGTATGTCTAGGTGAGGCGTTATACTGAGGTGAGCAATTCTTAAGCCCAAACTTGATACACAGTAGGACTAACTCAGTCACAGAAACATTGGCTCTGGTACGAGAGGCGAGCACTAAGCAGCATCAAAGTTTTTCATGAATTTTCTAGTTTTACATTCCTACCTTATGGGAACATTTTGTTTTCATGTTGTAAATCGAACTGAAACACTAACTTGTGACTACAAGCGTCAGAAGATGGGGCAGCTTCTTTTGAAATCTCAAGCTATGTATAAGCAGAGGTGGATAGAGAGGCTAAAAATTGTGCTCCAGTAAGAATATATATATATATATATATATATATATATATATATATATATATATATATATATATATATATATATATATATATATATATATATATATATATATATATATATATATATATATCATATGATAGATAGATAGATAGATAGATAGATAGATAGATAGATAGATATCACCTTCTGCAAGTATGGCTCATGCAATGTTTTGGTTACATTTCGTGGGAGTAGAGTAGATATGAAATAATAACCTGCTTTTCCAAAAGGCCACATTCAAAACTGAACTTAAAGTTACAGGACAAGAAACCCCTCGCCTCACCTTTTAACATCAATGTTCTGGTGTTTCCTTTTTTACGTGAAGTGAAATACAGTGGTGAAGACAAGGAAATGTTGTCAAATCGTAAACTTTCACCAGTGCAACGTGAGACAGAATAAGGAGTCATGCTTGAAGAAAAAGATGATGCAGCATCAAAAAAATCGAAAAAACAAAAGAAAATAAGAAAATTATTTTTTATATTAGCCAAAAGTATTTAATAATTTTGCCTAGTTAATATTATAATATCTTAGTGTAATTTCTTTACCAATTCAAATACAGAATGATGTCAGTTGTTTTTTAATTTTTAATAGGGAATCTCAAAAATCAGAAAAGTTTGCCATCATTTCAACCAGCAACTAATATCAAGCCAAATAGTGTTAAAGAACAGCCTTTTACAATTCTTGTATTCCACAAAATTCACTTTTAAAACTAAATTATTTATTAAAAGCAAAATTCACTAGGTCCGTACAGTTTGCACGTTTATGTCTGGCTAAGATTACACACGTGGAGCCAGATTTATCCAGTCACACTCAGAACACACACATAATTATACACTGATATGGAGATCAGTTGCTGAGTGCCCAAGGGAACTGGGACATGTGACGGGAGGCTAAAATCAAGCCCATAACTTCTAGATTGCAAGACGATTACTCTTTCCACAGTGTAGTGTAAACTTTTTTTGCCTCTCCATTTCATTGGTGCATATTTATAGATTTATCATTCTCTTTAGATTATACAAACAACTGATAATCAGTTGGTGTATTTTATTTTATTACATCATTGTGCTTTTACCCCTTCACTAGGTGAGTGTCTACTGATTCTCATTGAAAGATGAGTTATTACAGCTTTAAATTTAGATAAAGATATCATTAATTTAAGTTGTATTAACTGTTCAATGGTTTATAAACTATTATAAAAAAGTCTATTCTTCTACTCACCACAGAAGGCACCAAAAAGTAGGTAAATTAATATCAGCATGTCCTGTGAAGTGAGGAAAAGGGAGAGTGCATTAAGAGTGAATAATTGTAGTGAAACTGCTCAAACTGCTGAGCATATGCATACCTCAGAAGCTGTAGTTCAACACAGTTGAAAAATGTTTTTCTTTTTTCTCCATCTGTTCCAAAGTGAATAGCAAGAATAACAGCCGAGCCTTTTAAAGGCCAAAGTTTAGCCCTGAAGGTCCTTGCTATCAGGTATTTCCACACCCCTTTAGGTACAGACTGTAAATGTTTCTGTGGAAATGGTGGGGGCAATAATGTGTGATGATTGTAACATAACCCAGATTTTTTTGGATTCCAAAAATGTAACTGGTGAAACTGGGACATGGAGAAAAAAAACAGAATCAACAATGAAAAAAACACCCAAAGTTACAATGATAAGGACTTCTTGTACACACCATGTGGAATAATGCATTCAATCAAAACATCAATTTGTTCAAGAAAATTGAAAAGTCAAGGTTAAAAAAATGTTTTTCATTATGTGCACTGTAAACTTTTCTAACTCTAATTAAAAATATATTTTAAAAAAGCAACAAGATTTTCAAATTTTAATTTATTCATCACCTCTACAATGATTACACTTTTTTCAAAGATTATACTGAAAAAACACAGGAAAATAATAGTTGATGTAAACAAGAAAGATTTTAATTAGTATTCAGTGGAATATGTAATTTCAAATGAGTTACGTAATTAAGTCCAAAACTAATAGAAGAACGAATATACTAAAATGTATACTTAAATACAGTTTTCAAAATATTATTCAAGCTGATTAGAGTCTATTTTTCCAAAATCAACCTGTTTTTCAGAAGTTTAAAGAAAGAGCTTTCAGTTGAATGATAGGTCCAAATACCTTACATTAATTTGAGAGGTGAGAGGGGAAAAATTAAAATGAAATCAGACTTTCAGAACCACATTTAATCCTTGAGCTTTTTCACCAAACTTTAATGACAGAACAGGAAGGGTAGACCTACCATTGTCTGAAATTGTTTGGTCACCAACAGAACCGATTGGATCTCTGCTCATGTGCTTCCCACACTCCCGTCTCTTGGATTGGCTGATGGGTATTGTTTGGCACAAAATGCTGTTTTTTCAACCAAAACTCAGATTGGAACATCTTTGAACTGTAAAAAGTTTGAACTTGTTTTAATTATTTTAATCTTTGAAGATTACTTGTAACACACAGTTCTCAATAAGTGTGGTATGATTTGTGCATGCTTATAATACTCTTAAAATGACTTCATGTCTTAACTCTCAACAACATTCTTATAGGCAAGTAGCTCTAACAAAAGGAGCACGTTCAGCCCGTTCAGGTTCAGGTCAACATGCTCACTTTAAAACATCGTCTTTAAAATATGTTTCTGTCTACATAGTGATTGGGACCGTATGTGTTAGGTTTGGAGGAATGTGCTATATACTGTACAAAGCCTTGATTTTAGTTTCATAGGAATTCTGTGGGCAGAACTGAAAAGGTGCATGTGAGAAAGTTGACTTGCAAACCTGACTCAAACCAGTTCTGTCAAAAGAAATGGGTCAAAGTTCAACTGTTGTGAGAAGCATAGATAAGACACAACTACCAAACACTGAGAAAGCTTATGGAAAGCTTTACATTTAAAGAAAGTGCTAAGCAGACGCTCCCCCAGCCGCTAGCTGAGCTAATCACAATTGGTTTTCCCCACTGTGCTGCAAAAGCCCTCCGAATCATGCTTTCCCAAGTTGGAGAGTGACTCTGGAGCTGAAAGAAGAGGAACCGCTGCCCTACAAATGCTGCAAAGGCTACCCCTTTTTTAAAGGTTTTTGTGGTCTTTATCTAACAGTAAACAGACAGAAAGAAGGGAGAAGCGGGGGACATGCAGCAAAATGGTCCAGGAATTGAACCAGGGACAACTGCATTGAGAACTGTAGCCTCTGTATATGGTGCATCTGCTCTACCACTGAGCCATGTGGTACCCCCAAGGCTCCCCTTTTTCCCATCCACTGCAATGACCATTGCCTTGTTTTTCCCCACAAACCCTGCAGCAAGCCCCTTTGTTCAACTGAGAACCTGCTATGTCCTTAAGAATAACTGAAGTAAGGATTTGGGTCTGGGCAGAGGTAAATTAGTTCGGATAAAACATTTAAATGCTGTTTCTGATTTTGTATTACATTGCATTTTGTGGTGTTTTAAGGGATTTAATTCTTTAAACTGCTTACGTGCAAACAGGCCATGGAGCCTGTGGTGTAAAAACAAATTATGTAGCGCTTTCCTCTTGTTTCACTAAACTACAAAAAAATAATCCTTAAGTGCTTTAAGGTTGTCCACTATTCTTTCATTTTTCTTTTTTTTTTTTTTTTTTTTTTTTTTTTTTTTTTCGTTTTTGGCTATCCTAGAGTCCATTGCAAAGCTAACTTAGCTGTAATTGATTCGGCTGTATAAAAAACATTTTTTTCCATTTGTTTCATAGTCAGCTGCTGCAGACCACTGGTGCTCATAAGCCATTATTATGGTTATTAACAATGCTTAAAAGTACAAGTGAGATGTGAAGGGATTCCTAAAACACCAAAAAGCTTGCTTTTATGTATAGTGTATTAGTTTTTATATGTGTGCGTGTGTAGAGCTATGCGGTTAAAGAATGCCAGTGTTGAACTTAAATTCTTCATCTATTGTATTTAATACCAAAGCCTTGGCATGCAGGTATTCATAAGCAATAACTGAGACTAAAAACTATTTAGCTATTACTTCCTGATAATCAGGTGGTGCCCCAACGTGGTAATTTTGATCTAAATTATGAATTTTGTTAATAATTGCTTTTGGCATTTATTAATCGTTATTTATTGTATTTAGATCATTTTGGGCTGTGTGCAGCAACACTGGTGTTCCAGCAGTTTCAGAACATCCTAATTTTATTTTCTTTCTTCTGAAGATTACATTTTACATTAAATTATGATCATCCAATTAATTAAAATCAATGCTTAGAAAGTGTAATCAAAAGTCCAAAATTAATATAAAAATGTGCCCAAGATAAAACTACATAAAGTTCTACCAAAACTGTCAAAGAATGATATATTTTAACAAAGCCCGAAACTAGAAAAGTATTCAGACAATTTTAAGTTATCAAGGAAGAAATTCTGCTCTGGGGTCAACTAATCCTAATTTCTTAAATGGTATGTTTTCTTCAGTAGTCACATCACAGGTAGGTCTTTGGCACATCAGAGATATGTCTGTGTAAAGCAACATGCTTAAAGTATTCAGTATAACAATATTTTAAAAAGCAAAGAAAAGCAACAATACTACTGGAAGATCAATTTATTAAGCTTTGAATGTGAAGGGACATCAAGGCAGTGTTTCAGAAATGTAAAACAAAATAAACCAGTCACACTTAGAAATGTGTTCAAAATATTGATAGGTTGTCATCATTAGTTATTACTGTATGTAATCAGACATACAATGAATAAACAGAATGTAAAAAGAAAGAATCTAACAATTTCTAAAGGCATATTTCCCTCCACTGGTTTGCATTTTTTGGTTCTCGAGAGGTAGTCACACTGCTGTAGGTCCATAAATTCAAAACACACAATAAAGGTCAAAAAAGCACCAAAGCAACTTTCATCCACAAACCTCAAAGCTTCAATGTTAATAGAACTACTAACAGAGATGCCCAACATTCCTGTCATCACATGAAGCTTGTTGAGCACTGTCAGGGAAAGCGTGGGGTTATCCTATTTAAACAAAGTACAGTTGTCCGCTCTGCCAGATTGGTGGCTTTCTATCAGGGATAAAAACGTGTCATCACTACTGGACCCCAGCATTCATGTGTCAGTGTAGCATAGTTCCTCCTATAGTCCCTGAAACTTACAGTTAGGATGGTGGGGGAAAAAAACCATAAACACACAGTTTTACAAACAGAGTAATGAACAGATGGGTTTGATTAAGGGCTAGTAGACTATATTGAGGTAGATATAAAAAATGAAGTTATTATTGTTTTATCATTTTAGAGTATGCTATAAATAACCTATGACCTTTAAGGTCCCTAAAAGTTGTAGTTTAACATCAGACAGACTTTTGCTGATGTAAAAGTAGTGTTGAATTTCCTTTGATGTTTGCGTTATTAACTTATGTGTTTTAAAAATAATAGTAATACATTTTCAAAATAATAACCAAGCAATTGCTCTCAAAACCATTTATTAATGGCACACATTACCAAATTTGAATTTGGGGACCATGAAACTACTTCTGTTGCAGTAGGCTACTGGCAGTAGGAGGCTAAGAAAAACTCAACTTTTCAGTGCAAGTGTCACCTAACCTATATTTAGGGAAACAACAAGCTGATATTTTATTATGTTCTACTAGCGGTAGTGTTGGGCTGAGTATTTTAGCTCTGACTAGTTGCCAGGTAACCAAGCAAACAATGGAATAAAATATTTGACATATACATTTAACGTTATTCTAGCACTACAGAAGTGTATGATCAAAACCAGAGATTTCAGAGGAAGTTGAGTTTGTCTGAGGTATAAACATTAGAGTGAGAAGAGTCAGAGCTGAGGAGGTTGTTAGTGTTGATCCCCTTTATTTCAACCTTATCCTGGTCCTGGTGGGACCACAGTGGGAACGTTGGAGGGTCAAGCTGCTCTGCTGAGGCTGGAACCTGGACAGAAGAAAGTAGTTAGTAGATACATAGTAGATAGCAAGTAGATACATAACTGTGTTGAGTTGTCGTCAGGGTCAAATATTAACACTGAAGTTCAACATAGAACATTGATGAACTAAAATCACAACTTCATAATGAACTAGGATGTGTTCATTTATCATTTTTTCTTTAAGTAATGTCTCTCAAAAAAGGTTGTTAAACATTGATTGGAAGATGAGATCTCATGATTATATTTTTAAAAAATCTATATTTCCTGTCGCTCTCATGCAGTGTTATCCAGCTGCTTTCAAAATGTGAATTCATCTGGTCTCATCTGCCACAAATCTGAAAAGGAATGCTTCAAGCTTCACTCTCTGCATCTCTGTATTTTTTGGTCTCTTATTTTGAAGAAAGAAAGTAAGTAGTTCTTGAGTTGCCTTGTTGTGTTGACAGAGTCAACTCACAAAAATGGTTTCAATTGTTAGCATTAAGACGGCATTTCAGAAGCCCCAACAGCTTTTAAACCGTTTGTTTGGCAGCATTTCATGTAATTGCTAAAACAAACAAACAAACAACCCCCCCCAGAAATGTTGAGAGTGATGGACAATATATGGATGGTTTGAGAGCAGAGCACTGTGAAAATGCACTGAGTAGCTAATGATTAGCTGCTAACAGTTAGCATCTGATTCTTAACTCCCTGTTGGTGCTAGAGTGAATGGGTGTATTGCAGTTGGGGGTTTTTTTATGCATTCTGGAGTGTATTTAGTATTTCTAGATCAAAATCCAAAATACTTGACAAAAGTAAATTGGATTGTTTTACCCTGAGCAGAGATTCTGAAAAACCTAGTGAGATTTATGAAGGAACAATTTTAATTATTTCTATGGCATTAGAATCAACACAACTCACACAAACTATCATGAAAACTACAATATATAGTTTACATCACACTTTGATTAAACTGTTTTACACCTTTACAACCCAAAGCCTTTTGTGTGGGCTCCAGGTGGCCATTGCTAATTGAAACTGGAGGCAGCAGTTTCTTTAAACGTATTAAAGGATCAAAAACTTCATGGGAGTCCTTCTCCATTTCCTCTTTGGCAGCCCTGGGCTCTTATGTTGTTTTTTTGTTTATTGTTGTTTTTGTTAAATAAATTCAGTTTTAAGTTATTACCATCCATGGTTTTGCTGTATTTGTTATGGTCTTTGAGCTAGGCCATAAGAACACTGATTACACATTCTTTAAAACAGAGTTTATGATTCTTAAAACCTTAATGATATTTGTGAAAGCAAACACACCGTGGATGTGAACTTAAACTCATAAGTGCCTTTTTGCAGCTCTGCTGGCATAGTATTTCAAAACATGAAGAGAATAGAACGATACTAGGTTTTATTGTAAGCCCTTTAATCTCAATGCCTGACAGTAAATGTTAAAATTTCTTCAGAATGAAAAGCCAGTTTTGGTAAGGCTGGCAATCACAGAGACTCTTCCGCATTAAGAGCCAAAGTTTGTGCTGATTTGAATATCCAACAACTTCAGAAATAATTTATAATTAACTATATTTTTAAATATTGATAATTGGTTGTGTCACACTCCATCAGGGAGTAATTTTATTTTAAACAGTGAGGTAATAACATGCTTAGGATTGCAGGATGGTGGCTGAAAGAAGATACATTAGTACTTTTATCTGATGAATGTGTGCAGTGTCTAAATGTTTCCTTCTTCCTTTCTCTCTACACTTTATATCCTGTGACTGGCTGCAGCAAGTGGTGGTGGCTGCTCCATAGGGGCTGCTTTGCAGTATGAAGAATGTTATATTATTGTAGAAATTAAGTCATTTTCCAACCGGGCTAGGAAGGGAAATCTATTGGCACATCAGCCCCACCAAGATTTTTTTTCAACAGCCGCCATTGACGCCAATTTCCAAACAGACTCACCGGTAGGAGTACTGCATGCAGAACCGGTCAGTACAGCTCAACAAAAGCTTACCGTTTTGATGGCAAAACTAAGAGCTATAGGTTTATATGATAAAGGAAGGTCCCAACAACAGATCCCAACAAAGACCAGCCAGCAAGGTGCTTTCAGCACACAACTTAATCCTGCTGTGAAGGGAGGGGATCACAGAGACTCTTCCGCATTAAGAGCCAAAGTTTGTTGTAAAATTCTCTGGTTATACAGTCGCTCATTCTTAAGAGCCACGCTTTGTTCAGTCTTGTCGCTAAATTAAAAATTTCAGAGATCATTTGAATATCACTTTCAAAATGTGTCTATTTACGCACAAAACTGTGCTTTGCAACGTGACACCATCTTCACTGGTGTTTATTCAGTACGCATAATCAAAAAGCAGTCAGCATAAAGGAAGGAGTCAGGGAATTGTGTACTTACATTACTATGACTAGTTCTCCATTCTTCAGAATAGGAAGGTGGTAGACTGTCAGGAGGGTTATGTATCTGCAGAGTAAAACAGCATCCATTAGTGGTGTGTAGGAAGGGGGATAGATGTAGCTGCAATGTGGGGAGAGACAAAAGACAAGAGCTTCTGATTCAATAAAACAAACCAGCGGGCCAGTCGGTGCATTAGAAGGCTGGAGGGGGTGGGTGGGCTCAGTGGGCTCAGAGGGTTGGCCTGGCCTCAGTACAACTGGCTCATGCTCATACTGCAGTTTAAAACAACAGATTTTAATCACATTGCATGAGAACACACTAATACGGATCACTATTTGCCTTCAGTAGATCATCACCTCTTCACATGCGGCAGGTTCTGAGTCAGCAGCTTCAGGTTCAGGCTGCTCCTTTTTTCCGGAGCTCTTTCCAAGGCAGCAGGTCTTAATGCAACAGCTCAGAAGCGTGCAGACAAACGCACCCAAACTAGCGAGGATTGCTGGTGTCTTAAAGTCTGAAGCTAAAAAAAAAAAAAAAAAAAAAAAAAAAAAAGGATGATAACAATTAGCTGACAGACACGTTTCAAATTGTGGGTGAGTACACTTTTTTTTTTTTTTTTTTGGGTGTGGGGGGGTGTTTACTCTTGGTGCCGATCTGCTCTGTAAAGTAAACATGTGGAGGTCCTTCTAATTTTAGACATACCTTCCACTTCCACAGACACCACCAGGGCCTGGTCGTCATTATGATCTCTCACCACAAACTGTCCTCTGCACGACTTTGGGACGGCCTTGTTTAAGACCCCACATGGCTTTAAAAGTTCAAATCCCGCGCAATAAGACTGGTCCTGAAGCAGCTGTCCATGACGAACTATTTCTGTCTCACTTTCACCCTCTGGGATGAAGTAGATGTTGCAGGAGTCTGGTTGCAGATTAAAAGTGATGGAAAGCTGTTGACCAGATTTCCGAGGGATGCGCTTTGTCTTAGCTGGAGGAAAATAAAATAAAGCCAAATTCAGCACAAACCTGGTTCAAACGGATAAACCTTTGGATTTTCACGTTAGTGGACCAAAATGTGAATTTAAATTTGATTCCATTAAAACAAATCAGTCTCAATTCTTAAGTTATCTTGAAATCAGACAATTATGTTATTAATTTTTATTTATTTATTTATTATAATCAAATGAGCAGAAAAAAAATGTTAGCTTGTGCACATTTTGTTTTGACTTGGAATGGTCCATTAAATATTTTACTGCAATTCCTTCGTCCTGAAATCTGAGCTGTTGCACAGAGTGGTTTGAACCCTGTTTGTAAAAGGTTCATCCCTCCATCACTCTGATACTTAAACCTAACATTTCATGAACGTGGCTCAAAGTGAAATATGACAGGATCCTCACCTATGACCTCAATGATATTCGTAGACAGAGTTGTCCGATCTTTGTTCCTCCATAAGTACTGACCACTGTCTCTCTGGGTCATGTTATAGATGACAAAATAGTAGGCCAACATCTTCCTCCTGCTGTCCTCACTGGCTTCAGGATCATCTCGACTCCACAGGATCGTCACGTTGGAGCTGGACTTTGGAATGAACTCGATGGAGTGAACCCATGATGGCGTCCATTTCTTGTATTTGCTTCCATACACCACCTCATCATAATTGTCAGCTGAATCGCCTGAAAACAAGGGTGGAAAAGGAGGGGTCATTTTACCTTTCTGATCATCACATGTAATCAAATGGGTTCCACATGTGAAAACCCTGTCATCACATCTTCCATGTGTCGACGACAGAAGGTTCAGATGAAAGCAGTTATGGCAGTAAAATATAAAGTGTTTAAAATGTGATAACATTTGTTTATTCGACATGTTATTGCTTTATATGATTTCCACATGTGAAACAAATGCTGGAAAAATTTCCGCTTGTAGAAGGTTTTAAAAGATATGTTCCACATGTTATTACATGATCAGTTTTCCAAATGTGAAATGTACTTTGGAAAATGTTGAGTGAGAGTGTAGGATTTTTCCAACTGCTGCTACATGACAGTTTGCACATGTCAGAACATGTTGGCAAAAGTTCCACATACAATGGCTTTTAGTGTAAAAGGTCATTACGACAATTTCACATGCAATCAAATGACTATCATATCATATTCACATTAGTTTCATATGGGTACCATTTGTAATCTCATTGGCTTTACATTGGAATTTGTATGTGTTTACACATACTATCAAAAAAATTACACTGTGTGCACAATTATTAGGCAAGTGAATATTTTGACCATATCAACACTTTAGGCATATTTTCTAACTCCAAGTTGGATTAACATGAATATATCTGTGTAATGAGGGAGGGTGCAGCCTAAGGAGAGCTACACTCTTTGTCAAGGTGTGCATAATTATTCGGCAGCTTCTTTTCTTAAGGCAAATTGGGCCAGAAAAGAGGTTTAACTGATTCTAAAAAGTCAACAATTTCCAACCAAAAGTCTCTCAGAGGGATCCAGCACAAAATATTCTTTAAAAATAAGTCTTGCCTAATAATTGTGCACACAATTGTGCATGTTTGAACTTTTGCTGTAACTACATCTCTAACATTTAGGGGAATCACAGTGATCATCTTAATATTAGTGGGTTAAATGCTGCAGTCACAACAGACTTATTCAACATTTTTTTAATAACATAATTTTTTTAAGTGCCCTGCATTCACACTGTGTATGCCAGTATTATGTTTGACCTGTTTGATGTACTGCCATTCACTCTGATGGCTACACATTTGTTTTCAGTGAGATGATGAAGCTCATGGAGAGGGGAGGGTTGGTGATGGTAGATATTGATATTGATATATAGATATTATGATGATAGATAATATTAACTATAATGTTAGCAAAAACGTTGCAATTACATGTTTTGGTTCCGTGTCTAACAAAATGCTTTCTTAAAATGTATTCATTTATTTTTACTGTGTGTAACAGTAAATTCAGTCGTTTTAGTTAAAAATATCAACTGTATTGATATTAGTTTATTTTATGTCATTCTCACAAGTTTTAGGAAAAAATTGATTTTTGTTTTTTTTTTTGTTTGTTTGTTTGTTTGTTTTGTTTTGGTTTGGTTTTTTTGTTTGTTTGTTTGTTTCTTTGTTTTTTTTAGATCTTAAATAGAAATACAATATTCTCTCTAGTGTTGATCTTTCAAATGTACCAGTGAGGATATAGGAAACGACATACTAACAAGGGGGCAAGTCTTTAAATAAAATACACTAAAACAACTTTGATTTAATAATCCTATCGTATGGGAACATTTATTTATGTTCAATGTCAAACACAGGTACGATAGCTACTTATAATTTAGAATAACCTAATCCAAGATGGGACTTTAAATTTGATCTTCGTATTACGTTCAAGTGCTGCACGTAAATAACTATGCCGCATTAACTTACCCAACGACAAAAAAAAATGTTAAAATCAAAGTGGTGCTTTCTGGGTTACAACAGACTGAGCAGTCCTTGGAAAATGGCAGACCTGGAATTTAAGTGCGTTTGTTATGAGGATCCAGATGTCGTAAAAAAAAAAAAAAAAAAAAGGGTACAGCTATGTTATCACATTTTCAACCAAGCAGCATGGAAACGCATGTAAAGTTAAGTCAAGACTTAGGGGAACAAACTATAATCTTCTAAATGAGATCAGTCATTATTATAATAACTTACCGACAGAAAAAAGGCAAAGAGCAGCACGAACAAGTTCATCATGTGCCGCAGTTTAGACACAATTTGCAGAGCCCAGTTTAAAAAGGAACACATTGTTCTTTGGGTCTTTACTTCTGACCTGTAAAAGCTTGAAAAACACCTTAACACATGCACATTGTGGGGAAAGCAGCTGCAGAAAGCAAATACGTACTAAACTGTTAAACACTACGTTACACTTTTGTGGGGGCCCTAAATGAGATGCTGCCTGGGGGCCCTTATCAAACTACAATGAAGAGATTCCTAATCCTTTAGAAGGTCCACGGAGATGCCACAATCAAATACAGTTTACAAGCAAAATGAGCTACAGTTAAAATTACACATCTCGAGGTGAATTAAACTGATTAAAAAACTATAATAGAAGGAAAACAAAGATCCTCTATATGTCCATAAGTAATCTGAATAAACACGTCTAGAGTCAGTCAGTCATTCCCATGGCAGCACAGACTGTTTATTCATGTCTGAGATAATTATTTTGGATAAGAAAACTTTCATGAAGTAAACACTAAAGCTGAATTTATGATGAACAAATTCTAGCCAGCTAAATAATCTATGCAGTTTATTTTATTTTCATGTTTATTTTTAAGCATATAAAACATTTAATAAATGTATGAGAGAACTACAGAAAAAGATGGGATATTTTAATTTTCCTGAGATGAAACTGAACATCTAGCTTTGGGGGCCTCGATGGCTAGGGTTCCCTAAGCAGTCGCCGAGTTCGCCTATAGCAAGAAACGGCCCTGGTTACATTCAAGAAAAACGAAGTTTTTCCTCTCTCCATTGAAGAGTAGGTCTCCTCTTTGATCTTCGTTTTGCGTTCAAGTGCACTGAAATAACTATGCCAACGACGAAAAAAAATGTTAAAATCAAAGTGATGCATCCTGTTATTACAGACTATGAATTCCTTGGAAAAACAGCAGACATGGGATTTAAGCACTATGTTCGTTATGATGTTCTCAATGTAAAAAAAAAAAAAAAAAAAAAAAAAAAAAAAAAAAAAAAAAAAAAAAAAAAAAAAGTGTTTAGAGCTATGTTATCACACTTTCAACTGTTTAATAGGCTTGCAAACTCGTGTAATCCTAAATCGAAACTTAGGGAAACAAACTTTATTCTTCTAAAATGAGATCAATTATTATTATAAGAACTTACCGACTGAAAAAAAGAAAAAGGCAATGAGCAGCACGAACAAGCTCATCATGTTCCGCGGTTTAGACAGAAATAGCAGAGTCCAGTTTAAAGAGGAAGACATTGTTCTTTGGGTCTTTGCTTCTGACTTCTAAAAGCCTTAAAGCACCATCACGTCTGTGCACTGGGTTAAGAGGATGCAGGCAGCAGATACCTCGGACTAAACCATTGAAGATTGAGTTACATTCAAGAAAAAAATTGTCCGTGGACAGAGGGCGTATCTTCTTTGAGCTTCGTGTTGCGTTTAAGAGCTGCACGGAAAAAATTATACCACATTAACTTTCCCAACGACATTTTTTTTTTTTTTTTTTTTTTTTTTTTTTTTTCTCTCCAAGTGGTGGTTTCAGGGTTACAGCACGCCAAGGACTCCTTGGAAAATAGTAAATATGGGATTTAAATAAGTTTGATCTGAGAAGCTTTCACAATATGTCAAAAGGTGCATTTGTCCTCGTTCTGCAAAAATTAGGAAAGCGAGATTTTAGTTGTTTTTTTTTTTCTGACTCAAGACAGTCATTTAAAAAGTACATTTAGAAAAATGCCATACTTTATTCAGTGCAGCCATGTCTTCTTAGTTTTTTACAACTTATGCATGCATTAGAATAAATCCGCCTTCCACCGCCACTTTACCTCTTCTATTAGATTTATTTGGAGGAGAGAAAAAAACGGGGGGTGGGACACTCCATTTGGTCTCTCTGAGTTTGTGTCAATACAGATAAAACTGGAACATTTATAAATCGAAATAAGTTCGAAGTTACCTATTGATAAATTGTTGTACATTGACTTGATCAAGTGATATTACTTTTGTTGAACTTGCTGTCAGCATAAGAACAACAAAGTGCTAAATGTAGAGGCTGTTCCAGTACTCTGTAAAGAGCATACCTGTGTGAAACGCCAGGAATCAATCCTAGATTTAAAGGCATTTTAGAGGATCGTGTGTGTATACTTAAGGCAGCAGAGGTTAATATTAGGCCTTGTGAGGTTAATATTGATAATGTTCTGGAGCATAAGATGAACAAAAGCATGTAAATCACAAAAATAAATCGACAAAAAATACATAACTGCATCTTTGCACTTCATCTATTGCAAAGTCAGATCATCTTAGGCTTTGATCCCTGTAAACTCAATCAAAGGCAATTTCACTTTTTATCTCTTAAATGTTTTGTTTTCTGAGGATTTTTTTCAATTCAAACCTAATGGTGAGTTATATTTTAGAGCTGTTTATGTTACAAGCAGTTCACGGTGTTGCTTGTCATGTTAACATGTTAGATGTCTACGTCACAAATCTATCAAAAGTGCCTCAAAGTAAGGCTGTCACAATCACATATGAAAAGGAATTACTCTTTATATTCTTTAGGAACTCTTGATTAAGCTACAATTTGCTCATTGATCATGTGAAAACTTGTAAAAAGCACATTTTCACTCTATTTTTTTTCCATTGCCTATAGTGAACGTCACTTGTTTATGGATTCTGAATTAATCATTACTTATTTTCATTATTTGAATAGAATTATTGATTAGCTTTGATGGTACACTTTTCTCCCTCTTTTTGTATTAACTGGTATGCTTAGATATATTAAACAAAGCAGCCATTGTGATAGATTTAACAGAAACTACCATTCAAATCACTGATGTCTGACCTCAAATGTTGATTCATAGTGTATGTCAAGGGTTGTGTGAATTTCCCATGCCTTTAACTTTAAACAATATTTACATTTTTGATGCCAAAATCTCACATATGCAATAGAAGTCTGATAGGAGAATGTCAGGATATTGTAATATTGTTGAAATGTGGCTTTGAAATTAATAATCATGAAAAAAGTTTAAGTGCCTGTGAGACCATAGTTTTTAGGTTATTAACTGACATTGGTTTTATTGGCGTAACTCCAATTCAATTGTTATTTTTATTTGCATCTCGCTTGTCACCAACTTAAGAGTTCAGCACAAAATGAACAGGTAAAAAAAAGATGACACATATTTTATTATTTTACTTACATTAAATGGCTTGAAGTATCACAATCTCTCATTTTCTAAAATAACTTTTACACTCTACGTTATTAATTATTTACTTTAATCGCAGTCCAAAATGCCAGCAAACCCCTTTTCTTTTTCTTCATATTTTTTTTATTTCTGCACAGGACTTAGTTAATTATTTATTTATCTTTTAATTTCAATTTAAATTAAGTTGACACCCTTTAATGTACTAATATGAACTTGAAATCAAGAATAGAATAGATTACAGAGCTGAAAACACATCATTGTGTGCAATACATTTTAAAGAGAGCTAAGAAAACCCCCCAGCACCAATCAATCCTGAAATGTAAAAGTTTAAAAGAATGTTTTGTGCAAAGCTGTAAAGATACCATAACTTCCACTGAAACAGGAGTGTAAATTGAGAACGTTATCTGTTTTTCATTGAAGGCACCACAAACCTAACAACTCATACACTCTCTGAGGTGCATTTAGGAACTATAAATAAGACAGTTTAATCATTAATCTTCCTAATGTGTTGAAACATTCTTTCAAAATAATATTTTAAAATGATATTACACAGATCACTGCAGATAAATACCTAAGCTGATTTATATCTCATTAACCACCTTTTCCCCTGGAGTCAGTGAGTGATCTGTCTGTCTGTCTGTCAATTTTTTTAACCAGGCAAAAATGCTCCTTGTTTGACATTTTTCTATATCCAGGCTGAGTATGATTATGTTTGATTAAACACGCTGTTTCTCCTGACAGGTCTCATTTTAGAGAGTAGTTGTGTTTGTAGGGAATCTGATTTCTAACTGCACTATTTCATCTTCAGTTCTTCAATCAGCAGCTTTTGGACAAAGCCTGTTGAGGCCTGTAAAGGGAACTGTACACAGAAGGATTTAAAAAGCCAGCAAAGACTGAAACAGCACATGCTTCATAGACAGTTTAGTTTATTTGAGTTGTTAACGTCACTGAAGGGTGCATCTGAACTGAGAGGGAGGGCTGAAGAAAAAGCCATTCCTTTTAGCTGAAATCTACATTCATTGTCTGGGGAGAGAAAGTCTGAGCTGAAGGTGGGAGCTGTAGCAGATCCTGGTGCAGCTGGAGGTGTAGTCTGAAGAGAAAGAGAGTAAAAGAAAAACAAAATACTTTTCCGGGGAATGCACTGGGCCCTCGAGAGACTGTTTTACAAAGGATGGTTCATGTAAAGAAGAAAATAATGGACAACCATGAGCATCCTCTTCACACAACATCATAGTGGAGGTGGAATTGTGATCATAATGCAAAACACCTGATTTTAGAGTCTATTTAAATAAATATATACATACATGATAAGTAACAGCAGATCCCTCTGTAGCTGCATCAGCAGATTTGTCCTTTTTACAGCATTTCCTTTTACAACAGCAACAATAACAGCAACAGATCCCCAAAAGGAGAGCAATGACAGCAACAACAATAAATGTGACCACGTGATGAGACTCTGTAAGAAAACAGAGACATGAGGGGAAACTTTAGTTTGAATGATCACCGTTTTTTTGAAAAACATAAAAAAAAGTGTAAATGTGCTGTCCCTCACCGTGGATGACGTCCACCTGGGCAGATAACGCCAGGTTCCCTTGTTGGTCTCTGAACTCAAACGTACCAGAATCTTCAGCTTCTATGTGGTTTATTTCAATTCCATCTCTTTGAACAGACATTCTCCCAGAGAACCTGTTAGCAGTCCAGCTCAACCTGCCATCTTCTATCACTGTTACTGGTTTGTCTTCTGAATCTTGTTTAAATGTCACGGTCCAGGGTCCACCAGTCCAAGGATTTGTAATCAAGATATGGTCATTCACTTTTGGATCATAGTAGCGGGTGTTCTCTGTGTTTGACAGATTGGAGTGCAGATTAGTATGAAATTTGTGCAGATAAGATGGAACAATAATTTAATAATCTTCTATAGAGCTCCTACTTTTACCTTTTACAGTAAAAAGCACCCTTGACTCTAGAGTGCCGTCTTTTTGCCTGAAGTTGTAGTAGCCGCTGTCTGTCTGAGTGACACCAGAGATTGTCCAGAAATTGTTCTCAACATTTCCTCTCCTTTGATTATTACTCTGAAGGTTGGTTAAATTCCACAGGATTAATGTCACATCTTCATTGTCAAATGGAGTGTATTCCACGTAGTGAGTTGTTCCCAGAACCCGATAAGACCATTCATGCATGTAATACTGGTTGATCTGTTGAGCACAATCTGAAAATGAAAATGAGAACAAAAAACCTCGTATACAAACCTCATTTCTAGAAAAGTGGTCTTGTTTTTTAAATTACATAAAAACTCGTTTTCTATTTATAATAATAATAATCATCATCATCATCGTCGTCGTGCACTTTACATGTAAGTCTCAAAGTGCTAGTATTGGATATTGAAGGAGACTCCATCACTGTTAATGACAGGTCTGTTCAGACTTGGTATTAACATGATGAGCGCTGAGCAATAAAATACAACCTGAGCAGTAGGAACTCAATTCCCAGAATTTCATGATGTTGTTTTAGTAATATCACAGATCCATTCAATCAGTTCAACTACATTTTGTGGAGTTTTGTTTAAACAATATATTCCTGATAAACCAGATCAAGTAATTTAACAGACAAAAAAATTAGAAATCATTGAAATTTTAACCCTTTAAAACAGCAACAATAAAAATAGCTGATGGCTCATTTGCAGCTGTGCTATACTATAACACACACACACCAGTCAGTTTATTCGGTACACGTTACTAGTACCAGGTTCTTTTGCTTTCAGAACTGTCTAAATTCTTCATTCTATAGATCCAAGGTTTTGGAAACATTCCTCTGAGAGTTTGGTCCATATTGAAATGACAGAAAATGCAAGTCGATCAGCAGTTTCTGAACAACTCAGACCAGCTTTCTACCCCATTCTGATGTTCGTTTTAAACCTTAATCACCTTCATCATGTGGAGATGTTTAAAGCAGTAAGTTGTTTCCATGTGACTGGCCAATTTACTATTTGTGTTAAGAACTTCATGAGCTGGTAGGGTTAAACGAAATTGAATGATGAGTCTGACAGTGATATACGAGCCAAACCAAAAACTGCAGCTGTTTGCTAGACAAGTAGAGCCACCAGACCTTCCTCTGTCTGTCTATGTGGATCAACAGAGCCAGATCCCCAAAAAAATACTGAAGACTATGTACAAAAAAAATCGTCCTGTTGTTGAAGCATTGAAAGCATTTGGACAGCCAGGATGAGAATCACAACACAGATTTCAGCCTCACTTCCATTTCATGCATGGTGTTTATCTCAGTACTGCTGAGTCATATGCCATGGTTAAACGACACAAGCTGCATGTTTTGTATGCAGAGGCATGTGATCTTTATTCTGTCATGAAATGTCGAACTCTCACATTAACAAACCAGACGATGCAATAAACTTCTGTGTTAAATTACTGTCACTCAACACAGGCAGCTGTGGTTACTTCAAGACAAAAACGTCTTTTTTACACAAGGCTGGTCTGGGACAGACTGACATCCTGAAGAAAGTAGCAGGATTGGACTGAAGAAAGCTGTGGCAAACATTTTCCCCACAGAGGACCCCTTCCGACTGTTTGAGACATTAGGGAAAAGAAAAAATGCTAACATGTGTTCTTTGCCATGCCAACAATGAAGCATCCTGAGACCATTCATGTGTGGGGTAACCTCTCTTGCAAGATATTGGGCTCACTCACAATTTTGTACAGTCATGAAAAAAAGACAAAAGCAACTTTGCCCAGTGATCCAGGATTAATTTGGTGATGAAAAATGCATTTTCAAGCAAGATGGAACCTCGCATCACAAAGAAAAAATGGAAACAAAGTGGCTCAGGTATTTAAACAATGAAATGTGATGCTTTGCATAGGTGAAAGCCATCAATCCTTTCGTATTGTTTATTTTTGAACTTTAGTTCAAGATCTAACAACACCGAAGCACCAAAATTTGTAAAATACTATGTAGTTTCATAACATTTAAGCTACTCCCTTTAAAAGAAATTCCCAACATTTCTTTTCTCAAAAAACCTCCATAGGACTGAGATCAGGGCTTTGTGATGGCCACGTCAAAACATTGACTTTGTGTCCTTGAGCCACTTTGGAACCACTCTGGCTGTATCCTGAGGATTATTGTCCATTTGGAAGACCAATCTGCACCCAAGATCTAACTTCCTGGTTGATGTCTTCAGATGTTGCTTTAGTATTTCTACATAATGTTCTTTCCTCGTGAAGCCATCTACATCAACATCATGCTGCCACCCTTATACTTAACTGTTAGAATGGTACAAGGATTCCCCTTTTTCCTCCAAATGTAACGATCATTAAAGCTAAACAGTTCCACTTTAGTTTCATCAGACCACAGGACATGCCTCCAATAATGAAGGTCTTTGTCCCTGTGGACATTTGCAACTGCAATCTGGGATTTTATGTTTCTTTTGAAGTAAAGGATTCTTCCTCACTGAAAAGTCTTTCAACCCATGTTGGCACAGGACATGTTTCATTTTGGATAATGACACTGTCTGATCAGCTTCAGCCAGAGTCTTCACAAGGTGCTTGGCTTTTGCTCTGGGGTCGATTTCCACATTTTGCACCAAAACACATTTGTCTCTGGGACACAGAACCCGTCTCCTTCCTGAGCAGTATGATGGTTGAACATTACCATCATGTCTATACTTGCACAGATGAACACAGCACCTTCAATCATCTGGAAATTGTTCACAACGATGAACCAGACTTTTGCAGCTCCACTATTCTCTTCCTGATATCTTGGCTGATGTCTTTTGACTTTCCAATTGTTTCAAAACAGAAAGCAATGTGTTTCAGGCGTGACCTTAAAATACATGCACAGGTGTGCCTCTAATTAACTCAAATGTGTGTTAACCTATCCTATCAGAGGTTTCCAAAGCCACAACATCATCATCTGGGCTTTCCCCCATCGTTTAATGAGATAGTAATCATTCTGTATGTAAACTTCTGACTTTAAAAAAAATAAATAAACAAATCTGACATCTTCTTTCTCTCACAATTGTGATATTTAGCAAATAGAAATAATTTTGGTAATTCTCAATGACATAAAACAAGAAAAGGTTGGTCTGATTAAACTTCAGAAAGAGAAAAACGAAAAAAGATTTGTTTGAGTCTTTTAATTCGTTGTATGTAGATTTCTGGTTTCAACTGAACATATAATAAAATACATTTCCTTCCTTTTCACAGTTATGTGCTACTTTGTGGTGCTGGATCTGTCACATCAGGTCCAAATTAAATAAACTGAAGTTTGTGGTTCTAACAAACTGAAAAAGTTTATGGTACTGAAGGGCAATTAATATACTGTTTACTCTTATCGTAACTTCATTTCTTATTGACATCAAACTTTTGATTTATTCTGGCAATGACAGCTTCAACAAACTGTTTTTAAACTCCAATAACTAAAAGCATTGTTGGGATTGTTTTTCTACATTTTTTTCCCCTTCTTTTGCAATGAATATTACTATCTTTTAAACATATGATCACATGCAAGTAACATGTTCAGGCATAAGAATGCACTATTTAATTCATTAGTATCCTAAAATACTCTGCAATAATTGGTTAAATTGTTCTTCATTTATTTTTTTTAAGAGCAGTATTTGCATTTGTGGGGATTTTACCATAGTGATGGGCGTATAATGCCCTACCATCTACTGCAAAAAAGAGGGAGACTACAATAGCTTTTAAAGTACTTGTTATCATCAGTCTTATCATTAGGATATAAATACTATCAGGATTAACTTTCTAGTCACTATTGTTCAACCTAAGTTAAAAGGATATCAATACTTTGACAAGGTCCTGTAAAGAGTGATTTTAACTTCTTTCCCAAGTTACCTGATGTCCAAATATACTTGGATTCACCCTACTGTAGTCAGTTTAAATACAAATAGGTATTCAATAATTTACACACTGTATTGAAAAACTGTGCTTTGAGCCATCTAATATACTAACCAACAACCCACTTATGAACTTGGAGTTTGTAATTTAAGTCAAGTGTGTAAGGATGCTGCATAACATCATGGTACTAAAGTTTGCCACCATAACGCCAAAAAATGCTCACCTTGCTGTCCTCCATCGATATATTCCTCTCGCCTCCATTACTCAGAGTAAAATACAGAGGCCCATTGTAAATTAGTGATAAATTAGAATAACAGTGGAACAGAAACCACAGATCTTTGGAGCACTTTCCATCCACTTTTGGTTCCTGGATATTGTACTGTCACTATATATATATATATATATATATATATATATATATATATATATATATATATATATATATATATATATATATATATATATATATAGTAGCTTAACATGGGCTGCATTTGATCAATTTCTAACCTTAAACTAAAGGCTAAAGGGAGAGATGTTTTGGATAATTGACTCCCTTTTGATAACATCTGTTATTGGATTTCTATTTCTATTTTTTTCCCCACTCTCTGATACTATGACTTCCTTATTCATTCCAGCAGTTCACTATTAGTAGGATGGTTATAACTCATCTACTCAGCCCTACTCAGGACACTGCTGTGAATTAATGTATTTGGGAAATAATGGATTAAAAATCAATAATGGTAACCTATATACTCAAGTATAATTTATGTAATATCACTAGAATCCTGTTTAGAAAGGCGCTGGACTGAAACTATTGAAGAAGCCACTTTAAATACCAAAGTATATATACACTATATTTATAAATAAAGTTTATAACACAACTGAAGTTTATCCAGAATCTGTCACTTTTCTGTAGTTTCCAGTGCTAATTTGCTTGTTTTCCCACTAAAATGATTTTTAGTTGTGTAAACTGTTCACACTGCAAAGGATGAACGACACCTCAATGATTAATGAAGTTTATCTTCAAGAAAATCTTCACACAATATTGTTTTTGGTGTATGTTAAATCAATTGTACTCACCACAGAAGGCACTGAAAACTATAACCAGCAATAGCAACATCTCCTTAATTGATTCAACATGTCACCATGGAGCAACCATCAAACGTTAACAACCACATTGTTCAGGGTATTAAAAATCCAAGGTTAAATCCTCTCAAAGAAAACACTTCCCAAACCAACGGTGAGATCACCATTACAAGCGATAAGGATCAAAAAAGCAACCCACCCATGTGATCCCACCCTCTTTTTCCTCCTCTTCCTGAGTTTAACTGTGGTAGACAAACAATGATATGATCCAGTACCTCAACCAACCAGTAAGCAGCATGAAGCAGGACGAAGGCTCAAAAACCATGTTTTCAAAATAACTCGGTCAACATCAAAGGACAAAAAATTGTCTTATAACAGACAACCCAGGGCCTTTTCCTTAAGATATTTATAAGATTATACTGTTCTTTTTCCATTTCGAGACTTGTCCTATTATTTTACTTTCCCCACAGAATTTACGTCCTCCTGAATTGTGCTTCCCATTAAATGTAGTGTTGTCCTGAGTGTCCCAGCTGTAATGTAGTTATTCTTTCCTACGTTCTGTTTCTTCCAGAACTTCCTTTGAATTCTGTCGAACCATCTTCTATTCTTATCATCTTCCCATTGTTTGTGACATTTTTTTTCCTATAAAGCTGAAGTTGGAGTTGTTAATTGCACCTGTAATGCCTGATATTGAATGGCATCTAGCTTCCTGAGAGCTGTGTCAGAAGCTGATTCTTAAACTATACAACCATAATCTATAATTGATCTTATAAGGCTTATAAAACTAATTTTAAGGCTTGTCTGTCTCCCCACATTCACATTCAACTAAACACCTCATCACATTCAATATTTTTTTTTATATTTATCAATAACTTTTTGCATATGTGCTGTCCAGGCTAATTTCTCATCAAACCACATCCCTTAAGAATTTGAATTTCTTCATTCTCTCAAGCGCCTGGTTATATATCTTTCAGTTTTACCCTTTGATTTACTTTCTTTGTGAAATTTTTTAGTTGTTGTTGTTTTATCAGCTGAAAACTTAAAAACTCCACTTATGAGACCATTTCTCAATCTTAGAAAAAACATTCTGTGGTACGTCTTACCCTTTGATCATTGGGGAGAGGAACGTGATGGTGAGAAAACATTTAAATATTGCATGGACTTTGGTTTTGGATTAAAGCTGCCTTACAGGCATTTTTGTTAATTTGAAAAGTCCTCAGGTATAGTTATGGCTCACCAGCACAAGCATATATAGTGATGTGAAAAAGTATTTGCCCCCTTCCTGATTTCTTATCTTTTTTGCATGTTTTTCACACTTATGTGTTTCAGAAAATCAAACCAATTTAAATATTAGTCCTTCTTAAGTTCCAAAGCTTATTTCGAAGTTGAGTTCACTTGTATTTTTAAGGCAGGAATTGAACTTAATTGTTTTAAGTTGAACCTCCCTGATAATCTTATTGTTTAAATACATACATTTTATAAGTAAATACATTTATATATTTACACAAACTCTAAAGTCCTTATTACTTATCAAATTAAGTGCTTTAATGTAGAAACAAGTTTCAAACAACAGTAATGTACAGCCATGAAAACAGATGATTACATACCAATATTTTATAATAAAGTAAAAAAATGGGACAGCACCAATTAATCCTAACATCAAAAAGTCTCAGAGAAAGTGGTGTTTGAAGCTAAAAACAAATAGTAAAACTGTAACTAGTGTAAAAATCAATATCTATCTTTCTTTGAAGGCTCTGCTAATATGGCCATTTGCTTTAGATATACTTTGAGATGCATTTATAAACTGTTAATATGGCAGTTTAGCTAGTTTTTTTAACCCGAAGAAACATGATTTAAATATTTAAAGCAATCTCATTATATTAATCAGTGCAGATACATACCTAAGCTATTTCATATTTCATGCAGAGATCATATTAGTGATTTACAACTTTTTTCCTGGAAGTCCTGATCTTGTCCCTATAAAAGAGATAACCAAGCACAGTGCTAGCAGACCTTTTCTAATCTACTGAAAAAAGCTCCATGTTTGACATTTTCTCTGACTTGGATGGCATCAAAATCAGTAAAATAACTGATTTTGATGCCATCCACTGGCTGGGCTCATTGCAGAGTTATCGTGTTCACATTGAATCAGAATGTAATTGAAAATGCAACAGTTTGCAAATTATATGAAGTTGATTACATTTTTTTGAATTCTTTGGACTTGTCTCATGAGGTCTCCACCAAAAATAACGACATGTATACAGAATCTGGTGTCTGTGCATCCTAAAATAAAATACCAATAAACAGGGGCAGACTGGCCATAGGGAGCACTGAGACATTTCCCTGTGGCCTTTTTTTTTCTGTTAATCTTTTGAATGATGTAGATCTGCAAGCTTTCTATTATCAAGCACCTGTAAATTCATTATATTAATGCAGCAAAGTAATTATCAATAAAGTACAAAAATCGCCAACCTGGTTGTGTTTTTATGTGCAGCGCTCTTCAAAAACTCTAAATAGACCAAGAGAGTCTCATTTTCTTTACCCCTAAAATAGATGTCACAGGTATGAATGTCACACCAGCAGCCCAGAGAACATGTTATTTTGTGGAAAATGCTGTGTCACACATAACTCTCTACTTAAAAAAAAAAAAAAAAAAAAAAAAAAAAAAAAAGCATTGCATGCATCTTTTGGCAATGGAGATTTGGGGGCAGTCAAGATTTGCACCCCTTCTCTTTCCAAAAATTGCACCACTAATACGAAACTCACACCAGTAGCTCAGAGAATGTGATTATGTGGAAAATTTGATATCACCCATAACTGTCTAATCCTTAGAGACAGCAAGGCATGCATTTTCTGACAAAGGAGAAATGGAGGCTGCCGATATTTACATTCCCCAACATGTGTAAGCGGATTATTTGATCTCATATTTTCATTACTTAACAACATACAGAAAGAGAGCAAAAATCATTTTTAAAAATCCCTTCACTAAAATCTAACTCTAACACTTTGATCAGAAAACTTTCACACCATTAACTTTTAGTGTTCAAATGCAAAAACTAAATGCACAACACAGAAAGATTCTGTAGCAGCTGGGGGGTTCTTGACGTAGTCTTAGTGGTACCACCTGTCGCAGGTAGCAGATTCTTAAACTATACAACCATAATCTATAGTGACCTTATAAGGCTTATAAACTAATTTTATAGATTAGATTAAATTTTCAGGCAATCTGAAAATGGCATGTGATCTATGTCTTTTTTATAATAAGCAGCATGGTCCCTGGGTTCTTAAAGCCTGTAGAGAAATACTGTTACTGTATGCAGCATGATCTACAAAGTGCAGCAAAGGCTGAAACACCTCCATCACCACAGTCTTCAGAAGACTGTTCACAAAAAGTTTAGTTTATCTGAGTTGTAAACATCACTGGTTGGTGCATCTGAACTGAGAAGGGGAGCTGAGGGAAAAGCCATTCCTTTCAGGTGAAATCTTGGCTCAGCATCTGAGGAGAGGATGTCTGAGCTGGAGGTAGGAGCTGCTGCAGATTCCTGAGATGCTGGAGGTCCAACCTGAAAACAGCAGTTTCATAGAAAGGATACAGCAGGAAAAGAGTTGAAGTGCGAAATCCCAAAAATCAACTTTAGATTTGAAATTCCTCTTTAGAACTGTGTGTGTGTGTGTGTGTGTGTGTGTGTGTGTGTGTGTGTGTGTGTGTGTGTGTGTGTGTACCTCAGAAAGGGGAGGATACAGACTAGGTTCAGGCTGTGGAGGGTACACACTGACAGGCTGTGGAGGGTACATAGCAGTATTAGGCTGTGACGGCTGTAGAACAAAAATAGTGCGTCAGTACTGTAAAAATGAGGAAATTATGCAGAGAAAACTACATAAAATAAATATTTATAAATAGCAACAGGGCTGTTTTGTCTATTTTGAATTAAGTCAGTTCATTAGGGCACAGTAATAATGTAGCTCCATTAGCAATAACACCAATTTTGTTTGGGAGAATTCGAGCCACCTTAATACTTCAGAGTTTCACATTGTGCTGTTGCCATTTATTGGCAATATTTTACAGTACTGGTCTAAGTTATCATAATCGGTTAACTTCTACCCTATTTTACCTTAGCTCCTTTCTATAAACTCACATAAAGAAAGTACATTCTCTTTAAATGAACTCAGCAATGCTTTTCTAAAAAGTTGATGGAGTGTTGGTGGTTACTCACATCCTAAAATCATGTTACAACTACAACTAGAAGTTGTTTTAAATTTACAAACTGCAACAGAACCTGATCTTCATTAGGGATTTTAAACATGGAAGGTCATCAAAAGCTCTTCAGCATCAAACCTACCGGTTGTTCAATGGAAACAGCTGCAGATCCTGTATAGACTGGAGGATTTACTGGATGAGGGGGGTAAACTGAAGGATATGTTTGATTTAGGTAACTTGGTGCTGTTGGCTGATTTGTACCCTGAAATTGAAAGGACAATATTAAAATAAATTTTCAGCATACAGACAAAATAAATTGTTGACAACAAAGCATTTTATGTATGTCTATTGCTCCTACTGTGTTTTCTATTAGAATTATAAAGCTCTCCTTTACAGTAAGAGGAAGGGGGAGGGGGGGGGTTGCTTTTCTTTGTTATAAAAAAAAAAAAAAAAAAAAAAAAAAAAAAAAAACCTTGAAAAATATTTGAGCAAAAATGAAATGCTTACATGATAATACACGACAGGTGCTGGAGAAGCTGAAGCAGACTTGTCCTTTTTAGGGAAATTTTATAAGAATTGTTATCATAATGCAAAACACCTGATTTTAGAGTCTATTTAAATAAATATATACATACATGATAAGTAACAGCAGATCCCTCTGTAGCTGCATCAGCAGATTTGTCCTTTTTACAGCATTTCCTTTTACAACAGCAACAATAACAGCAACAGATCCCCAAAAGGAGAGCAATGACAGCAACAACAATAAATGTGACCACGTGATGAGACTCTGTAAGAAAACAGAGACATGAGGGGAAACTTTAGTTTGAATGATCACCGTTTTTTTTAAAAACATAAAAAAAAGTGTAAATGTGCTGTCCCTCACCGTGGATGACGTCCACCTGGGCAGATAACGCCAGGTTCCCTTGTTGGTCTCTGAACTCAAACGTACCAGAATCTTCAGCTTCTATGTGGTTTATTTCAATTCCATCTCTTTGAACAGACATTCTCCCAGAGAACCTGTTAGCAGTCCAGCTCAACCTGCCATCTTCTATCACTGTTACTGGTTTGTCTTCTGAATCTTGTTTAAATGTCACGGTCCAGGGTCCACCAGTCCAAGGATTTGTAATCAAGATATGGTCATTCACTTTTGGATCATAGTAGCGGGTGTTCTCTGTGTTTGACAGATTGGAGTGCAGATTAGTATGAAATTTGTGCAGATAAGATGGAACAATAATTTAATAATCTTCTATAGAGCTCCTACTTTTACCTTTTACAGTAAAAAGCACCCTTGACTCTAGAGTGCCGTCTTTTTGCCTGAAGTTGTAGTAGCCGCTGTCTGTCTGAGTGACACCAGAGATTGTCCAGAAATTGTTCTCAACATTTCCTCTCCTTTGATTATTACTCTGAAGGTTGGTTAAATTCCACAGGATTAATGTCACATCTTCATTGTCAAATGGAGTGTATTCCACGTAGTGAGTCTTTCTAGGGACCTGATAAGACCATTCATGCATATAGTACTTATTGATCTTTTCAGCACAATCTGAAAATACAAATAAGAAACATTAGGTTCAACCAAACATAAAAAAAACTTTCTAGAAAGCTGTGAGCTTTTTAAAAGCACTAGCATTAAAGAGTTAACTATTGTATTTATGGCAATTTCTACAGTCTTTGGAAATCGCCAATGTGAAAGTAAATTGTATCAGAACACTCCGAAGAGGTTGAAAAGAAAGAATAAGCAGAGAAGCAAAGAGAAAATAAGATTCTCTTGTTAAAAAACATCTGGTGACATATGATAATATCAAAACTGGGTATAGAAGGACCACCAAAACCACCAATGCTTCAAGCAAAAAAGAGAATAACTGGCACAACACTGTTTGCCAAAACTAGTCAGACTTAATGATCATCAAAAAGTACTAATTCAATCAAATCCTGCAAAGATTATAAGTCTTTTACCAAATGGATTCTGGTAAATGTCCATTTCCTCTTAGAGCCCGACAGTAACATGGATCATGACTGATTCAGTTATGAACAGATGAATTTAAACAAGCATGTTCACACCTGAAATTATATTCTGTCCTAAATAATTAGATCTCATGACTGGATAGCTGTTGTTAATGTTACTGGTTAGGCATATATTATGGTAGGGGCCACAGCATACAACAAACAACATCAGCTATAAATGGGTATTAAATAAATCAAAACTTTGTGAAACTACAAAGAAAATTCCCCCAGCTCTCTAGTAGTATACAAATAACTAGAATCTAATCACTATAAATTAGGAATCTTGGCCATTGACAATTAAATTAAGTTTATTTAAACTTTAAAATGACTTTAAGATGTCCCTGTGTAACCAACTCTCATATTATTTCTAATTAAGTTAAATTGACTTTGGAGTTCCTTTTTAAACTACTGTTATTCAATAAAACCAGCTAATCCAAATAAAGCACAAGACAGAGAGAAATACTGTAAAACCGAAATACATATACATAGATTTCTAAAACTCACCGAAGCTCTGCAAGGTATTGCACAGTTTCTGGTTCAACCATTCAAAATGTAGTGATCAGGATCTTTAAAGATTTAGCAAGAAAACACAGAGCCTCACTTCGCATGACTTAAATCAATACAGCTTCACACGCAAATAAGGTGTGAGTGCCTAATTGGCCAACTATCAACTCAGGTTTCTTTTCTATTGCAAGTGAAGGCTTAATCATACACCGGAGAATACAAGGATGAGGATGACAGACTCTTAAGGAAGTCAGATAAACTGTTTAGCAAAGCATAGTGTAATTGAAAGTGACGTTCAACAACAGTAAACATTCTTCTTGAGCGTATGATAAAAAACAACAATTAAGATTTGATTAATTTCTCTTAGTCAAATGACTGTCAAAACCAATACTTTTAAAACAGACAGAAATCCTGTTTTTCACAGAGCTTTATTGCTTCAGTTTTTGTGGTGGCAATTTCTCTTGGTTGTAGATGGACTTCTAGATGTAATTATTAAATATTAAGTTAAATGTAATTAAAAACAAAATGAATGAGCATTGCCACAAAATAACCCGAGAAGTTAAATTACTTCAAAGAAAGCTTTGAAATGCCAAGAAAGTCCATTAAGTCAAATCTACTGAATAGGATCCAACTAAAGGGATCAGGTTACCACCAGTGCAGAGCTCACAACAGAAAGACAGATGACAGGTAATTCCACATGTACAGAGATCATGAGAGTTTTTTAATTTGGGGGTCCTTGGGGTTAAAAGGGCAGCAAAGAAGTCACCATGCTACAAAATGAACACAAAGGAACCACTAAAATCCTGAAGAAAGTATCAGAAGACTGGGATAAAAAATACTTCTTGGATGAAGACCCATTTAGACTAATTGTCACATTTAGAAGGACTGTCCAGAGAGGAAAACTGTTAACTTTATGTCCAAGTCAGGAAACTTCCCAAAATTTAATCCCAACAGGAGAAAAATTTGTGATAAACACATTTTCTGTCAGTCTCAAATGGACTTTAGACCTTAAGATACCACAACGATTTTTGTGATCAAAACAGCTTACCAAGTTTTCTTTTTATCTGGTTTATACAAAGGAACACAGCAGAACAACAAAATCACATGTTCAGTCATCATTTGACAATGCAAAGATTAGTGTGAGGTTCTCACCTAATATTTTCAATCGCAACAGATTTGAATTTTTACCGCTAAGTAACGTCACATAAACTCCTTCATCCTTTTTAGTTAAATCTGTAAGACGGAGGTAATAGCTGGTAACTTTGAGTCGTGGGTCCTTTGCCTGAAAGACAGAAAACAGATTTATTTGGGAGGGAGAACACAAACAGCTACAGGTTCATGCAATGATAGAGTTTAGATTTTGAACAGGCATCTTTAAAGCTGATAATCTAACAACTTTAGCCCATCAACAAATATGCAAATACTGCTGTTGTTTGAATACATATGAATGGGTAAAAAGTACTCGACACAACAGAGCAACAACGGCTTTGACCTTTTAATATACCTAATGATAATGTCCATGTTGAATTAATTTGACAACTTCACCATCTGCATGCACAATTATTACCATCCTATATACCAGGGCACCAACAGGCGGCTCACCTTCCTATTTTCCATCAGTATTTTCCTCTTGCCTCCATTACTTGGAGTAAAATACAGCTCTTTGTAAACATGTGCAGGAATGAGTTCAGGAAACATAACATCTTTGCCATAACAGACTTCTTCTTGGTGAAAAGTAGCAGAAGGACCTGATGAAGGAAAAAGAAAAATGAATAGAAAGAGGAAATAATGAGTCTCCTGTGGTAAAAATTAAAGAGCGCTGATAAAAACCAAAAAACGCAGAAAATGATGGGAATTATTAAAAAATTTTAAGACACATTCAGTGTTTATTTATTTATCATAACAATGATTATAAACAACTTTCCTGACATGTCCACTACTGCAGTCAATGCATTTTTGCTGAGTCATCAGTGTATTTAAAAAAAATCTCAAAAGGTGCTTAAAAATTATCTTAAAAATAACACTGAAGTGTCATGCTTTAACTATAAAGAGTTAAGTTAGTCTTCACTAATTATAAATTCACTTAATCCGGTCAAGTAGTATGTTATTTTGATTTAATTCAGCGGAAATCCTAATGAGAAGTACCATGTATTGTAGCTTTAAGAAAAAGCCACTTAAACGTTGTTCAATATGTTCACAAACATCTGCAACATACAGTTTATCCAGGATGTATCGTTTTTCTGTCATTTCCAACGATAATGATCTTGTTTTCTACCACTAGATGGAGCAGAGACAACTCAACTGATAGACAAGATATCCTTCTTTTGGGACTCAATGTCCTGACTTAAAGACTTTTTGAAAACTTTACATCAAGATTATCACTAAATGGATAGATTTAGATGTATTAACTGTTCAAACCCGATGGGAAAATAACTCACGAACGGTCAATGAAGTTTATCTTACACAAAATAAGTTTTTCTTACCACAGAGCGCACTGAAGACTGCAACCAACAATATCAACATGCCCTGGAGAAAAAAAACGAAAAAACGAGATTGAGAGTGAGATGCGGTCACTGCATTTCTAAAATCTCGTATTTACAAAACAAGTGGTGTAACGCAATAAATAAGTGTTAACAACCATTTCGTTCAGTCTTTTCAGCTGGTCAGGTCGTCTTAAAGAGGAGTCATAAACACTGAGCGAGACAGAGAACGAAAACATCAAAGAGAACGTCACTGTAAGGCGTATCCCTCCGCCAAAACTCCTGTATTTGGATGTAGTCCCAATTTGAGCGCCAGTTTGTTTTTGTTTTTTGTTTTTTTTTAAAGAACAATAATCCATTTACAATCAATGAATTAAATTCATTTTAATAAACGTTAAACCTAATAAACAATGTAAAACGAGAAAATGTAACGAATTTCCACTTTTCACGAAAACCTAATTTCTGAATTGGAAATAATTATTCGTATATCCAGCCTTCAAATAGTGGTTCTTGCAATAGCAGATTTTATGCATGAACATCGAATTAAAATGGCAACACTTCAACACTTCAACATAAAAAAACAACCCTGATACTCACTCCCAGATGGGTTACAGACCACGCCCTTGTGCAAGCACTCTTACAGCCGCACACTCCTGCTTTCTAACATCAGCTTGGGGTTGACAGTGGGTAATGTAACAATTACAAATAAAAAATTAAAGTAAAAATAAACACAAAATGGTGCATGAAAATAAGGATGCCGGGAAGATCTAGATCACACACATGTGGTTAGGCACATTTTTCCCAGGTTCACTGGAAACCTGTCCGAGAAGTTAAGGGCGTGTTATAAACTCAAATTGTTTGAAATCCGCAATCATTTATAGTAGGCCACAACGTATGAATTTCTCTGCAATACTAATGTCAGGAAAAATGTGGGACAAGACATTTGAGGCATACAGAAGAATAGCCCTGCTGAAAGTCACAGTTCACCATGGTCACAAAATTAGGTGGCTGTCTGGAAAATGAAAAGATGTTTTGTTTCTCCTCACCAGTGATTGTATAATTTTCTAAAAATAAGGATAAAAAGTTGCACTCATCTATTTTTTCTGCCAAAGATCTCCTGGCATTTCAGCTTAACATCTTGTATTTTAAAACTAAATAGAACCACCTGTTTTGTTGGAAGGCTTGCACTGTGATTATTTTCTCTTTTTCAGAGCAGCCTTTTACCGCAGCTGTGAAACATTACCCTACCCCCCCGGGAGAATACACAGCAGAGACCAAAAGAAGCACTGAGCAATCTACCAACATAAGAGTTTATGTGCTTGACAAATAAGAAAAAAATATATCTTACACATATGTGAATACTGAGTTTGGTGGCCTAAGATGTTCAGAGAGTTCTGCTTTAGTTTAGAAGAAACTATGAGCTATTTTAGCTATATTATAATAGCCTGTTTTAGATTAGATTATATATATTATTAGCTTTTATCGGATTTATTTATTTGTTGACTGTCTATTTTTGCTAAATTTTAAACATATCTATCATCCGACACACCCTGGGCAAACATTTTCACATATCAGGTGTCTTTTTGTTTTTGTGAAATGTTTTAAATATTTGTATCGTTTTGCAAACATTGTCAGTGTCATCACGCTGTTTTCAGTGGATATATTTACGTTTAGCACTGAACCTTTTGCGTTATATTTTCTATAAATTCCCTTGTATCTCGAATTCAAACCGCTTAAACTAAGTTTAAAACGTTTACGCGCACGCTTTTACGCTGGCGGTGACGCATAAAATGGGGTCACGTGGTGCTTCGTGCAGCGACGCTGCTGAGAATCTCACTGAACTGCGCTGTTCGTCGCCATCAGAGGAGGGTAGTAAAGTGCGCATGCGCTTTCTGCAGACAAGACTATATCATTCTCTTATCCTCACCCATATTAACACTGGGATATTTCCGCGTAGGTTTTTACACCCAGGCTGCAGGTGAGCTCGAAGGCAGAGAGATCATTTATCGATATCATTCAGTTATCGCTGTGTTGCTTCGCTGTGAGTGATGCTTGAAAGAGGGGGGAGGGGGCATGTTTGACACCTGAGTGGCCGTGTCTGCTAACAGATGATGGGACATAATGGGTTACGGAGCAGGCAGATGCACTGTGTATTTTTTGTTTGTTTGTTTGTTTGTTTAACGGGGGGTTGTCTGCACAGAGGAATCCACAGTGCCTGTTAGTCAGCCCCCTCCTCAGGCAGCTTGTTGATTGATGAAGGAATGCGGTGTTCAGACTGGCCGCTTGTTTTCAGAGCGGAGAGTGCATGGGCATGAATGACAATTATGTTTACCAACGGAGCAACCTGCGTTTTGCTGTGTTCAACAGGACAAAATGCACTCCTATGTCTTCTTGATCCTGCTTTTTGCCCTTCCTCTTTTTTCAGGTAAGATTCTGTTTTTGTTGTGGTCACACTCCTTGAAAAACCAGTTTTCATTTTGACTCTTTAAAATAAACTAAAGAACAAGTTGTTGTCCATTTACTATATCAGTATAAGTTATTTTTAATATAACCAGTTTAAAATCCTTATTGAAATGCAGGGCCAACTCAAGGCTGAATGGGGCCCAAATCTGAACCTGATTTAAAGCCTCTACAACCTTGTGTAAATGAATATAATAGATGTTTTGTTGTCCCAATAGGGAAATTTTGCTCAGTGAGTGAACGTATGACACTGGCCATTTAAATAAACTTATAAACAAAACAAAAAAATGATTAAGACCATAAATACACTTAACCACAGACAATGTAGAAACAAAATAAACCTCAGCAATCCACTGCAGTCATGCCTTCCCTGCATACTACTTAAATATGTTACAATATATTCCTTTATTATCAGGATGAGTCTGAAATTTGTCCTGTATCACAGCACTATTGTTTATAGACATTTATACACAAACAAAATAAAAAATTACACATTGTAAGATAAGCAGATGACAGGATTCCATGCTGGTTAATGTTCCATGCTTATTTTCAGGATTAACTGATGTATAAAAGCATTTTTCAGTTTAACTATATTAAACTGTGGAACCCTGTATATTCGACCTGAAGGTAACAGTCTGTTCTGGATTCACAGCATGGTCAGGGATAGAGGCGATGCTTTTGGCTTTCTCACCATAGCATTGTGGTAGGACCATAATAATGCATGTTGTGCATTTACGACAGCATGCTTTAGAACTAACTGGCTCGCTAGCAATTATTCTTCAAAGTAAGTTTATCTTGCCAGTCAGTCTGCATTATTAAGAAAATAGAGTCACTGTGGATGGTGGTGTTTTAGAAAGTGAAAGCTGAAAATAGATTTAAAAAAATCTCCCGATGAAAGAGATTTTTTTTCTCTGTAGTTACACAATTATCAGTGAAAGTCGCTCCGAAGCATAAACTCAGTTTGTTTCTCAGTTCAGGAGTGGGCTACGTATATGTTGTCCCCAGAGAGAGAAAGAGAGAGAGACAAAACTTGCTTAATATTGTTAAAGGGCCACATTTTTAATGAAAAATAAAACCTGTGCGGGATGTGTAAGCATTTTTTCTCCCCTTTCAAATGAGTGACAGCTTGTAGCATTAGTAGCAGTAAAAGTAAAACCGTCTTCATATGTGAAACTTTTTTTTTTTTTTTTATGACAAATAAAACAAATTAAAAGGCAATTTATGGTTCAATACACTGAGCCTTTTTTAATTCTTTTTGCAACTTTAAGTTGAGATCCCTTGGATTTTGATTGAAATGTTTTAATTTAACAAATCTAAAACATGGCTTTTGTCTTTCCCAAAGACAGATCATAGAAAAGAAAGATCGACTGTCTAAGAACTTTTTCTGTCCCCAAGTACCAAATTTTGCCTAGATATGGCATCCCTAATCTATGTGTTTTGTTTGAAGTCCTCTCTCTGTGCTTGATAAGGTAACTAATAGTGTTTATAATGCTCCCTGCAGGTTGGGATTTATTAGGTAAGCCTGTATTTTTATTTGATCCCTGAAAACTTTCACTTACTGAATGCATTCTGGTCCTGATAGATTGTTTATTTTCTTTTGCTCTCTTACAGGTGAAAGGGAGAAAGTTCAGACTGTGTGTGTTGGGAAGGAGTTTAGACTGCCGGTGGACTCGACATCCAGAATTGTGACATTTACACCGGACTCTGAGGGGCCGAAACGAGTCCTGCTTGAAAAAACCACTGTGAGTGGAAGTGTGTCACTGCTTTTCCCTGCTTATGATACAAACAGGTTAAACTACAGCCCAAACTTGCTTTGTCGCTATATCAAAGCTTTGCTTAGCTCATGCCTACTAATATATTCTGTTAGTCTATATTGCAAGGTCAGCTGTCTTGTGCTGTTCTTCTTCCTACCTACATTTTCCCATTCGAAACAGAGGGAATCCATTCCTAAACAGTAAAACTTCTCTCAACTTTGCTACAATTTTGCATGGGTTGTTAAGGATGCATAATCATTTTAGCAAGGTCTAGAAGAAAGTAGAAACTGTCACCCCTGGGTGAATTGATGACAGTATCCAGAAACAACCATGGCTCATACTTGCATGAACTCCTGGGACATGAATGTTTCTGTCCACAGTGAAGAGAGTTTTAGATAGCCATGGATTGAGAGTGTGCCAACCAAGAAAAAGGGAAAGTAGCCCCTTCAATCTCAACTGAAACTTGCAGCTAACCTCAAGCAAGCCTGGTCCCTTCTAGAGAAAGGTTTTATGTTCGGAAGAGATGACAATTGAGCTATTTGATCACAATAACAGAAGGTATATTTGGAGGAGTCAGCTGAGGCTATCAAGCATTAAAAAGAATGACCAACTATGAAGCATGGTGATGATAGCATCATGCTGTGGGGCATCATGCACGATGCCATTATTACTGGGTCATCGTGCATGAAAAAGAATGACTATCTCCAAAATCTGTAGTTACCCCTCATATTAACAAATTGATATTTGAAATTTGGTGTTTCAGTAGAGCAATGATCCCAAACTCACAATGAAGCTGGTTTTCTCAGTGCTCAGATAAAGCAGGCTAGCATTAAGCTTCTGGAATGACCTGTACTCAACCTTATTGGAAATTTGTAGATTATGCTTAAAAGAAAGTCCATGCCTGGGAATCAACTGAAATGAACTCTTGAATTTATTTAACAGTTGCAGTTAATATTGTCTATTGTTTATATAGTCACTTTAAATATGAAAGATTAAATATCAGATGATGTACATTTTGTTTGTTTACTTTTGCTTCTGGGAGACTTAGGGGAGCAGAGTATTTTGACCAGATCTGTTTTTTCTCTTTGACTGCAGGTGAAGGATCCACGTTTTGAATGGACCAGAGATAAGACATTAGTGCTGAAAGAGGTGACGCTCAGTGATCAGGGACTTTATGCCAACAAACTGTATGTTGGCTTCACCTACGAGACTGTTCATCTGATTGTTTCAGGTGCGACAGCTCTCAGTGTAATGCTAAATTCTTCCCTGTATTTTTCACCTGCCACATAATTCATTAATTATCAATCACAAGTTCTTTTGATTTATATTAAAATGTTTGATTGATTTGGTTTGACATACTCATCAGATTTATTTGTATTCTTTTGCTTAAGTAAAAAAGATGCTTTTTCTGAAATATTGAACTACAGTTCACTATTAAACTGACTTGCTTTCTACCTTACATCTTCAGAGTGCATTAAGCCGTATCGCAGGAACTATGGGGAGACGTTTGAGCTCAGCATCCCTGAGAATGGCTCTGTTTTGGAGTTTTCTCCTCGGGGTACGCCACCTGAGGCCAGCCCCATCGTGTTGTGGAACCGAACAAACCCTGAAACGACGAACGCGGGCCGGGGACGGCTGTTGCGTGGGGGTAAGGTCTGGGTGGCAGAGAGAGTCACGCAAGCAGATCAAGGCAACTATACCATGAAAGACGATGACGGGAACGTGCTGTCTCGCAGTACCCTCTCTGTTCGTGGTGAGCAGAGAGAGAGCATGATTTTGTTGTTTTTGTAGCTTTGATACTTTTGATAATAATGATGTTTTGTCCTTCTTTTTTCATCAAATTTTCCCCCATATATTCATGTCCTCCATTCTACTTTTATTCTGCATGCTTTTGCAGGGTACTCCTTCAACATTACACGTTTCACCAAGGAGTCTCTAAACATACCCTTGTTTCTTCCTGTCCATCATGCCCATCTCATTTTTACCCCAAGTCGAATTCCAGATGAATCCTCTCTGGGCCCCTTTGACCCCAAACCTCCACGCGGCCCCATCCAGCTGCTTCGTGAGGGCCAGATAATGGACCATGACCTGCGTTACAGAGGTATCATCTCTCTGATCCGAAATGGATCCGTCCATGAGGTCCTTATCACGAGACTTGCATCACGGGATGATGGGCTGTATGAAATCAGAGATGGGGATGGAAACATTGTATCCTCCACCTACTTGCATGTCATCGGTGAGTTGCATTCTGCGTTTCCTCCGTTTAAACATTTTACCCTAAACTTTTCTCCTAATTTTCCTGTTTCTATGATGCTTCCAGAAAAAAAGGCCACTTGGCGAGCCCTCTTCAAGTCCATCAGTGTCCCTTCTGGCATGTTTGTGTCTCTGGCTGGTTTCATCTTGTTCATGAAGCGCTACCCAAACTGCAGCGTCTCACAGATCATCACCGGCATTAGGACAAACCGCACACCACAAGCTAACCCGCCAAGAGTTAACATCCAGGTAAGCAGTCCAGACCCAACGCTAACATGTTTTATTAAGTCTTAGATAATCTCAAATGTTGGTATTACTGTAAAGTCATGTCAACATTTTGTGCCCATCCTTGACTTTCTCAGCATCAGATCCCTTGCCAAACTATTTTCGCATTGGGCTTTTTTCATATGTTCTCATCATAAAAACCCAACCTCAGTGTATTTTATTCAAACAATTGTGAAGATTTTTTTTTTTTTTTTTACAATGATAATCTGCAAATATTGATTCATCTCCCTTAAACTAATACTTCATAGAACCACCTTTTGCTGTAAGTACAGCTCCAAGTCTTTTGGGGTATGTCTCTACAGGCTTTGCATATCAAATGGAAATTCTTCTTTGCAAAATAGGTCAAGCTTAATCAGATTGGATGGAGAGCATCTGTGAACAGCAGTATGCGGTAACAATCTTCTCATGGGGTCTTCAGGGTGATGCGCAATGTCAGCTATTTCACCACACATAACATTTTCTGCGTAAGCCAGAAAGTTCAATTTTGGTCTCATCTGACCAAAGCACCTTTTTTCACGTCTGCTATCTCCACCACATGACTTACGCGACTGCAGATAGGACTTCTAATGACTTAATTTAATCAAGGGCTGTTTTTCTTGTCGCTCCTCCATAAAGGCCAGATTTGTGAAGTTCACAGCTAATCGTCATCCTGTCAGTTCGTTCTCCCTCCTGAGCTGTGGATCTCTGCAGCTCCTCAAGAGTTACCATTGACCTCTTGGCTACTTGTCTGATTAATGCTCTCCTTGTCCAGCCTGTCAGTTTCGGTGGACCACTATATTTTGGCTGGTTTGCAATTGTGCCAAAATCTTTTCATTTTTGAATTGATATGAGCTCTGTATAATCTTCAAAGTTTGGGAAATTGTTTTATAGCCTCATCCTGGTTTGAACTTCTCCACAACATTATCCCTGACTTGTGTGATGTATTCCTTTTTCCTCATTAGTTTGAGGCCTTCACAGAACAGCTGGATTTATACTGAGATAAAATTACACACAGGATGGCTACATTTAATAATTTGGTGACTCCTGAAGCTGATTGATTGCACTGTATTTTATTTAGAGGTATCAGAGTAAAGTGGGTTGAATACAAATGTATGCCACACATTAAAGATTTCCATCCATCAATCCATCATTTTTCTTCCACTTCTCAAGTATTTACTATTTGATTCTCAGTGAGACTTGGATCAGATTGATCCTAAAGAGAATCAAAAACATTGTTTTCAAAGTTGGTCATGCGATAAACCTGTAGAACAAACCAACATACCCAATTAAAGTCTGGAATGAACTGATGATTTGGACAAAATGTTTGAAATTGCTACAAAGTGAAATCGGACCTAAACCAGAACTGATGGACGAATGAGAAGAGAAGCAGTTCTTTCGTCTGGTTGGTATAAACCACATGAGTTTGTGCTTGTCTGTGTTTCTCATTGCAGGAGTACAGTCAGCCCCATCCACACCCTCCCTCCTACTATAGTCACTGCGAACAGCCTCCAACACCAAGAAAATGGACCCCTCGAGCCAGTCCAGTTCACGCTGTAAGGCAAATTATATTATTGAAACTGTTTAAACTGTTTAATCTGATTGAATGTTCAGGAAACTGAGCTGCTGTTTGTACTTACAGGGTTATACTCCTGTTGGGTCAGGGAGTCCGAGAGCGGACAACCAGGATGTACAAAGACAAACACCTGGAAGCTCGCCCCATCATAATTTGACCACTGAGGTAAAAAGACTCTGCTTTAGTTGTGAGTGTTCTACAATAATGTATTTTTTTTAAACATGTCTTTATTCTTCCCTAGTTGGACAAACCTAATGAGGAAGAGGAAAAGATGTCCTTTTCTATGCCTGGAGCCTCAGACTGCCTCCACCCCTCTGAGGACTGCGTCCAGTTCCAGATAAAGAAAGACAGAGATGAGGAAAGATGGAGCAAATCAAAAGACTTCTTTTCCACGCTGCCGCTAGACGAGGACAGCTCTGAATCCCGCAGTGTTTACACCTCAAAGAAACTGGACTTTTCATAAAACAGGGGCAAAGATGAGGAAGTAAAGATGCATAAATCATGAAGAAATTACATTCATGGATTCGAAGGAGAAGTCATGGCACTATTTGCACAGTTTTAATTCTTGGGTTTGTACTGATTTCTGAACCATGAGGGGAGTGTTGAGTTTCCTGTCTCACTTTGCACTGGTTAATGGTGCTCTTAAAATCTCCTACTTTTACCTACCTCTAAACCCTCAGGACAGATATGATCTGCACTGTATTTACTGAGTGTTTGTGTTCTGTAATCTCTAGGGCTATAATGTCAAAAGTAGTGACTCTGAAGCTGCAAGAGAGAATTCTTATTACTTCACATCAGTATAGTATGAACTGAAGTGCTTACCCATCATGCTGACTTTTTCCCTATTGTTGCAACACTAATCGTCATTATAAATATCCTGTATGTCCTGCAGTTTATGTATGTTTGCAGGTGTAGTGGTTTTACATTTGAGAAAACTGTAGTATAGACACATGGCATGTATCTCCAAATATTGTAATCGCAAATCAGCAGTTAAACTCTGAAACTTATGTGCTGGAAAAAAAAAAAACTAAGTCATTAAATATTCCTTTATCTAATAACAAAATCTTATCTCTGAAATAAAATGTATCTTTAACAAATATATCTAAAGATATTCAGTTGTTTTTGTGCATGTGTATTTCAATAAATTATTTAATTGAAAGGTAAATGTATTTCTACAATTTAATTTAAAAAGTGAAAACCTATTAATTTAATATGGAGAGTGATATATTTTTTTAGTGTTTATTGCTGCTAATTTTGATGATTATGGTCTACAGCTAATAAAAAGCCAGAAGTTGGTGGCCTACACAATCATGGGAAGCAATTGTCTAGTCGAAAGGCACTGACAACCTCTTCAAGGAAGGCAAACTATAAAAGGTCAACGCTAAAGACAATGTTAAATGGCTGTATACAAGTGTATCAATGGAAAGTTGAGTGGAAGGAAAAACTCAGGTACAAATGGATTCAGGAGAACTGCAAGCCTAGAGTTTGGGGGAAATTCACCAGTAGTGGAGAGTGGTTGGAATCAGTGCTTCAAGAACTACTGCACAGACATATTCAGGGCATTGTCTCAAACTCCTTATGTTAAACTACTCCTTAATCCGTAATGTCCAGAGACATCAGAAATGTCTTAGGGCCAAATGAAAAAAAGTGCTGAATTGCTGCTCTGTGTTTGAATGTCTTTGGCCCAGACTGAAGTAAATTTTGCATTTAATTTGAAAATCAAGGGAAGATTGGAGAGGTACAGAATACAACTTGCTTGTGGTACAAGTTTCCACATGTCTGATTTCATTCCCACTTTGCTTGATTTGGACGGCAAGCTGACATGACATAAACCCCATAGAGAAACTACAATATAAAATATTTCCAAGAAGAACATGAGATGAAGCGAAGGCTGCCATTAAAGCAAACTGGGCGTCCTGAACACATCAGCAGAGCCACTACACTGTTGTAGTAACTCTTATAAACACCACCCAAATAAAGTGACGGGTGCATATAGGCTACTGTATAGTTCATGGATATACTTTTTAATTGACTTACACATCTGTATGAAACAAAACTTTTTAGCAATCTAATGTAATATTTAAATTACCTGAAAAACTGAATCTGGAGTTTTCTATAATCATCAAAGTTAGCCAAAATATATATGTTTTAAATATGTCACTCTGTATGAAATTAATCTATATAATAAATTATTTCACATTTTTAACTGAGTAACTGAAATAAATTAACTTTCCGGTTACATACTGATTTATATTGATCTGCCTGTAAAGTGCCATAGCAATGACACTTTTCTGGCGGTAGAGGGCAGTGACGAAGGAGAGGTTTAAATTTTGACGTATGAGGAAAACAGCGTAGAAGACTTAACATCAGTTCCTTTTATAGCGGCAATGAAAGGACAGCGTGCCACTTACGATTTTAGCAAAACATAAGTTAGGTATACATTATCGGATTAAAGCTATCAGGTTCTCAGCGGGCATAGTTCACTATTAGGAGGAGAGTGTCAGTGCTGTGTTGAGAAGATGTCACTGGTTTGTGCAAGTAAGTCAAACTATCAGTTGGTGAGACGGATGCAGTATGTTAGCTTATGCTAGTAGCTAATGTGGCTAACGTTAGCCGCCATGCAGACCGCCTTCTACCCTCAGAGAATTTTCTCAGACGTATTTTAGACCATGTTATTGCTGTAGTTTGGCTTGTAATTAGTAAATGCACTCTTCCCCCAGTCTGCAACGAGGTACCGGAGCACCCGTGCATCTCCCCGGTGTCTAATCATGTGTTCGAGCGCAGGCTAATCGAGAAGTACATCGCTGAGAATGGGACTGACCCGATGAACGGACAGCCGCTGTCCGAGGAGCAGCTGGTGGACATCAAAGGTAAATACCAGAACCATAGTTTGGGTTTGGAGGGTTCCGATGTTCACTCTTCGGTGTTGCATGTTTTACCCACATTCGTTTAGACTTCATTTGGCGAAATCATATTTATTCTACCCTTTCTTTATCTTTTAAATTTAAAAATTCTTCAAGCGAGCACATTATTCATAGCGTAGATAAAGCAGTAAAAGGGGTTTTACCCATTTGCTTAAATCTTTCAGTTTGTAGGTATAGAAAAATAGTTTTTCTTTTATTAAGAGCTAACATTAATCTGGACTGGCTCACTTCGTTTCTTCGCCAGCTCAAAAAACCCCATCCTACCCAGTTATTACTACTTAAAACCAGTGCACGAAACAAAACACGTGTAAAATAATATAAATATCGTTGCTGCAAAGGAATCAATGTGTTTAGCTAAAATCTTATCCTTAGATGTCTTCCTACAGCACTAATTGTGAATTATGAATGGGAGTGCAGCTTATTTATATGGCTTCAATTCATAACAAATGTCATTTTAAAGCACTTTAGAAGAAAAGCAGGTCAAGTTTATTTTCAATTATATGGAAATGTATAATCAAATCAAGTGTAATTATCCAATCCATGCACCTCCATGAATACCACAAAAAGCTTATTTTTTAGTAATTAAATTAAAACAGTCAAACTCATATTTAAATTCATTACACACAGGAATATATTTTAATCTGATTATTATAATTTGTAGTTAATGAAAACCTACAGAACAAACTAAGAGCTTTACTGCATATGCACGCAATACTTGGCGCAGGCTGCGTTTGCATGTCAGTGAGGTGCGCCGTAGAGGCGACCAAGCCTGCGGTTCTGCTGAGGTGTTCAGGAAGCCCAGGTAGCTTTTTGATTGTCCGTCTTCTGTTAACAAGCAGTTTCGTGTTTATCTCGGATTTTAATCCGAATTAAGCAAATCCTGCATTGCTAATGTTGAGTGACTGATAATAAATGTCTGATATTGTCAAGAAGCAGATGTGTGGAGTGAAAACTCTGAATTCTGTTTCTGTTTCAGTGACCCATCCAATCAGACCAAAGGCTCCATCAGCGACAAGCATCCCTGCCATTCTGAAGTCCCTTCAAGATGAGTGGGTGAGTACTGCAGACACAGGAAATCTGAAACGTGTGTAAATACCTGTAAATGTCACTTATGTATCAGATATTTTGCTTTTCTTCACCAATAGTCATTTTGCACCCGTATTGCAATAAAGTTTTAAATGGAGCAGAAAATAGAAGTAATTTAATACATGACCTTTGTAAACCGTACGTTTTACTTGAGTTATTTCTGAAAGTCATGTTAGGACTTTCTGTTTACCAACCGCTTATATGAACACTAATATTTTTAGAAACAATGTGAAAATTGAAATGATCTTGTGTTGCAGGATGCTGTGATGCTGCATAGCTTCACTCTCCGACAGCAGCTGCAGACTACTCGTCAGGAACTCTCACACGCCCTTTATCAGCATGATGCCGCCTGCAGAGTCATTGCTCGACTCAACAAGGAGGTCACTGCTGCAAGAGAAGGTATGCTGATAGCAGCAGGGGGGTTTTTTTTGTTTTTTGTTTTTTTTTTTCTCCCAGCTTTGTATTGTGACAATCTGTGTTTGATAAATGTTGTGATAAACTTTTTGTTTTGCTTCATGAAGATTTTCTTAGAAACCTTCTTTTTTTTTTTTTTTTCTTCCTTAATTTACAGCTCTTGCAACACTTAAACCACAAGCTGGACTGGTGGCTCCACAAGCTGTGCCGGCCTCTCAGCCAGCTGCTGCTGTGAGTAGCTTGGAGTTTACTTGTAAAAGGTCTTCATCACGATAACCCCTCATGTTTCACGAGGGTTAACAAGGTTGAATTATTCCTTCTGTGTTCAGGGTGCTGGTGGAGAGCCTATGGAGATCAGTGAACAGGTGGGAATGACCCCAGAGATCATCCAGAAGGTAAGATCTGTTTTATTTAGTTCATTATTCTACAGCGAGCTCAACTTTCCTGATGTGTTTAATTGTGTTTTTCCATTTGCAGCTTCAAGACAAAGCTACTATTCTCACCACAGAGAGAAAGAAGGTATTTTTCTTCTCCTTTGGCAGCATTTTTTTTTTTTTTTTTTTTTTTCCTCCAGTGGACCTGCAGTAAGAGCTCTGTGTCGTGTAAGCTCCATATTTTACTTTTATAAATTCTTGTGTTTCTGTAGAGAGGAAAAACTGTCCCAGAAGAGCTGGTCAGAGCTGAAGATCTCAGCAAGTACCGCCAAGTGGCCTCGCATGCTGTAAGTGTGGATTTGGTCTCGTCATGAAGCTCGGCGCCCTCTGCGGATTATTTAGTGTCTTTAACAGCCACGATCTCCCTCTGGTTTTTCTTCAGGGCCTTCATAGCGCCAGCGTTCCTGGTATTCTGTCCCTGGATGTGTGTCCCTCGGACACCAGCAAAGTTCTCACCGGTACGCTGAAAGCATCTGTCATTTTGTGTTTGGTTTGTTATTTAACCAGGAAACGTTTTCACTCCCTGAAGAATGGGATGTAAACCTGTTGTTTTGTTCCAGGTGGCGCTGATAAGAACGTGGTTGTGTTCGACAAGAACGAAGAGCAGATTGTGGCAACTCTGAAAGGTCATGCCAAAAAGGTCACCTCAGTCATTTACCATCCATCCCAGGTGACTTTCCTCCTCAAAAGTTTATAACTTTCATTTAAAAGAATAGTTGGATCTATAGAGAAACCTGTCTGATAAGAATTTTATTCAAACCAGTTTCTTTTCCCCCTCTCCAGTCTGTGGTCTTCTCTGCTTCTCCTGACGCCACCATCCGTGTGTGGTCCGTTACCGGAGGTAACTGCATCCAGGTGGTGCGAGCCCACGAAGCCGGTGTCACCGGGCTGTCTCTTCATGCTACAGGAGACTACCTGCTCAGCTCCTCTGAGGATCAGGTGGGTTCGCAGCTTGAACGCACACCAAAGTTCTACTGCTTCACTATACTGACCTTGTTGTTTTTGTACGTTTCAGTACTGGGCCTTTTCTGACATCCAAACTGGTAGAGTCCTCACCAAAGTTACTGATGAGAGTGCTGGCTGCGGTAAGCGTCTCTGTGGATGTTTGTGTATCTGAGCTTGTCTCGAGTTCCCTGATGGACTCTGATTATCCTGCTTTGGGCTCCACAGCTCTCACCTGTGCTCAGTTCCACCCCGATGGTCTCATTTTTGGCACCGGTACGGCTGACTCCCAGATCAAGATTTGGGATCTGAAGGAGCGCACCAACGTGGCTAACTTCCCGGGCCACTCTGGACCCGTCACCTCCATCGCTTTCTCTGAGAACGGATACTATCTGGCCACAGGTTCCGCTTTGCACTTCATTGATGTTTTTCTTCATTGTTTTGTTTGTACATTAAAGCTGGAAAGTTTCAGACACATTTCTAGATATCAGAACCTACTTAACACCATGGCCTGGATCTTGACAGTACTGTGAAGTTTTCCCAGCATCTTTAGTCTAATAGCTTAGCATTGAACAGTTGAAGGCTGTATGCATGACATTTGATATTCAGTGGAAAAAAGATTAAATGCTAAGAACCAAATATAAACAGTCTAGCTGTAAGTGTATCTGTTTTTAATAAATCTTATCTATCCATGGATGGATGGAAAAGAATAACATAACTATGCCATGTTCACCCTATCACAAGTATTTTGCTGCAAACCTGCTGAGTGTATACAGTGTGATTCATTTTTATGAAGCGAGATGAACTACATCTGTTTTGGAAAAACCACAAGTTACACAGCGAATCTTTTCCCTCTATATATTGTAACAAAGTAGGGCTGAAACAATTGATTGTGATTAATCGATTATGGAAATAACTGTCAACTAATGTAGTAATCGTTAACTGGAGCACACAAACTTACAAAAGGACATTTTGCTGTAAATATGCTCTACCCAGAACTCCTAAAGTGGCACTTTTAGCTTCTCCCCGTTCAAATTCTGTAAAAAAAAATCTCCTATTAAGTACCTTTTGGTATCCAATTATTTTTCGGCTAATTCAAAAGATAGTCAGCGGATTAGCTCTACACTGTATTGATGTTGGAAGTATTTTTTTGTTTGTTTAGCTCCAGATCCATCCTTCGCTACAAATGAAGCGTACACTAAAGGAATGCTATGTTATTGCATTTTAGGTTGTAACATATAAAAGGAATTGAATTGTTCGTTTGCATCTTTTAATGCACTTCTAATATTGTATTAAAAAACCTTGAGTGGTTAAATGAAAAATCTGCAGAATTTTTAAATCTGAATAATCAATAGAATAACCGATTTCTAAAATAATTATTAAGTGCAGCCCTATAACAAAGTACCTTCTTTAAATGTTTTTGGAATTTTTGATTTGAAAAAGATTTTTCTTTATATTTTTCTTTTGTTTTAGGCGCCCAGGATAGCTCAGTGAAACTGTGGGATCTGAGGAAACTGAAGAACTTCAAGACCATTTCTCTGGACAACAACTATGAGGTAAAAACTGCAGATATTTCCCTTGACTTAAACATGTCAGTGACAGAAGTTGCTGTGGTTTGAAATGAAGTACTTCTGGACTTTATCTGGAGTGGTATTTATTTCGCAGCCACAAAGATTGATAAACTGGTTGCTTACTTGCAAAAGTATTCACCCTTCATAATTGCGACTTGGAAGAAAAATCGTGTGGTTTTCTACATTAGAAATAAACAGTCTTTAAAAGTTTGCCGTGCATTTATATTCACCCCCCCTTTTCTCTGATAAACCTGAAACTGCTGACTAACTGCTTTGACAAGTGACCTGTGTGCTTTAGTGTCACTAAAAATACAGCTGTTTGGTTTGTAACAAGTCACCAAAGTCTGAATAAACTACCTGCCCACAATAAGGCATGGTGGTGGCAGCATCATGCTGTGGGGATGGTACAGAGAAAGGGAAGCTGGTACAGGACGAGAACCAGCCAGTGCTACAATGGAAATGGTTTAGATCAATCGAAATCTAGTCCAGTGTGTCGTCCCCCCCACCCACCCGCTACTTTCCAGTGTAATGTGACCAATATGGAGAAGTTCAAGGGGTGTGAAGACTTTTGCAAGGCACCGTCACAAAAGAAGGGATGGTTAAATCCTGATTTTAAACAAGTTGAGAGAGTAGAATATGTTGAATTGTTTTGCTCACGGTTGTCTCTTAAGTGGTGCATTTATTGTTAGAGGTGATGAATTGTGACGGTTTTTCTTGCTTTATTGAAATCCGTCCACACGTCATAAGTACATGGCGTAGGACATAGGGCTGTCATTGAAATCTCCAAAGCTGACGCTTAGATATTGTAAAGTTTCCTTGGTAGAAGCATTTTAATCAGCTAAGAGAAAGGGTGAACTGCTCCCAGTTCTGAAAAGAACCAGCTGTTTTCCACTGCGTCATGTTTTTATTTTAAGCTCAACACTCGCTGGCTTTTGCTCAGTGTTTACAGTAAAGATGTTAGGAAAACCTCCGTTCTCTCTGCCAGAGGCTGGTAACTAAGTGAAAACGCATTGTGGGTGCGGCGGCGCTCGACTAGTCGTACTTTTCGAAACCGATTAGTTTTTGTTTCTCTTTCAGGTGAAGTCCCTGGTGTTTGATCAGAGCGGTACCTACCTGGCTGTAGGCGGGTCTGACATTCGTGTCTACATCTGCAAGCAGTGGTCTGAGGTGCTCAACTTCACAGGTGAGGAGGCAAAGTGCCAATCGCCAATAATCTGATGTCTGTAACAATAAATCTTTGTAATCAAATTGATATTAATTGTTCTTTTTACCTTTCAGACCATACAGGATTGGTGACTGGGGTGTCCTTCGGAGAAAATGCCAAGTTCCTGACGTCTGCAGGAATGGACAGAAGTCTCCGATTTTACAGTTTGTAGAAAGAAACGAAATTCAGGATGATCACAGGAGGACAGTCAAGTGGGAGAGATGTGTGTAACTCAGTAACCTTTCCGAGCACAGTCATTCAAAAAAAAAAAAAAAAAAAAAAACCTCACTGTTAACTATGCTTCTGATATCGTGTTAGTCTTCGTGTCCAGGACAGCAATCCCAAGAAAATACAGCGGTATGAACATAACATAACCTGTTTGTTGGCTTTGTGAGTTTTACATCCAAATGATGTGAAGTGAGAACAGAAGCAGACAGGAAATTTCTGTCTTATTTGCTGGAAGTTATTTGATTTTTATTACTTCTTGTTTTGGTTTTAGAGAGGTCTTAAGTTGCATGTGAAACAGTTCAGTGTGCTCTTTCAAAAACTGTATCTGGTGATGATCAGCTTTGCTTTTTAATGTAGACCAGCTTCAGTGCTGTATCTGTAGGGAAAGATCAAATTAAATCTGTAGTGAACCTACAGTAAAACAATACAAACAGATGTAGAAGATTCATGTATTTGTCTTTTAGCCTTCCTGCTTGTTTCAGTTGTCATTTATTTTTTCCATTTTTAACTTTTTATTTTTTTCAGTTGTACATTTGCTATTACCTACTGTTGTACCCGATACACCTCTGCCTTTGATGATAAAATAAAATATCTTTTTCAAGTTATGCTGTTTATGTTTTAATTTAATGTACATAAATCAGTGTTTTAAGATTTTAACCTGGAAACATGGATTTGGTTGCTGAAATTACAGATTTATATGCTTTGTTCTCTTTTATGTTTAAGCTTTATTGTGCTGACTGAATGAGGGACTTTGAGATGATTTCATCTGAGATGCTGGTAATCAGATTTTGCTTCAGTATCTAACATAAATGTAGTTGGTAGGCGTAAAAATGGAAACAGGCCTATGAAGTATGAACCTTGTCCTCTTTGTTATAAAAATATAACAAAAATGCAAGGTGGGTTAGATGACTTGATTACCTGGATTTTTCCTCATTTTTCTTAGTTTTACTGAACTAAGCCAAATGACAGTGGTTCACTGGAGTCCTGAAGCCTTAGAAATGGGTTTCTAAACCTTTCCAGACTGCTGGGTGAAGGACTTTTTTCCACATTTCCTTGGATGGGGGTATGCTGTGTTTACTGAGATCTTTTAGTTTACTCCATGTTATCAGACTGATTCTATTGAAAGGATTTTTTTTTTTTTTTTTTTTTTTTTTTTTTTTTTAATCCTACAAGTCCAAATTGGACCAGGGTGATTTGGATATTTATTTCCCTCTTGCTTAAATCATTTGAATATGCATTTTGAAATTGCTTGAGTATTTTTGTTTTATATTCAAATGGTGAAGCAGGTTTATTTGTACAACACTTAAAAGTGCCTCACATGAAAAATAAACAGAACTGCATTCAAAACAGGAACTGTATCAAAATAACTATAGTAAATATTTAAGGTTCAAAAAAATGAAACTTTTTGAACTTATAAAGCACTATTTGCTTTTAACTGAAATATTTTCAGTCTTGAAACCCTGTTTTGGTCCTGGGACCAGATCTGATGACCTGAGGGGTCGACATGGTTTAAGAACTCTCAGTGTATTTAGAGCCAAGTAATCAGTGCCATCATCAATGCTGAAAAACCAAACAAAAATTGGTAATATGAATTGTTTTTGCATTGATAAATATATGCATATTCCATTTTGTGCTAAAGGTAAATATAGATGAGATTAGATTTAAAAATGCTCACTTTACAAGTATGACAAAATTGACAGGGAGTTTGGATGAGCACGTCTTTTTGAATAAACAATAGGAGTTACTCTTATGTTGCTAAAATTGTGTTTTATAATATCAGATACAAAATTTATGGAATAAACTCAATTATGAATAAATAATTGATTAAGTCCAATTAAACGATTCAGAGAGGGTTGCAAAATTATAGGGGTCCCCCCATCTTTTTAAAAAGTGACCCATATTTTTAAAAAGATATTAAGTAAGTAGATTTTTTTTGAAAATAACATTCTAGGTATTAGAGGTATTAGACAAACCTTTCATTAAGCCCACATTTCTGTATTAATTGGTCTACAATAATCCAATCTTAAGTGTTTTCAGTGGCTGTGAGCGAAAAATCGTAACAGAAATAAAAGCTTAAAAGCACCAGTGTGTAATTAATCTAAATAATGTGTTTCACTTAGTCAATTGGGTCACTGAAATGAATGAAATTTTCAATAATATTTTAAGTTTTTGAACATGACTATAGGTTGCTGTTTAAACGTACAGGATGAGCTGCGGTCTTTGGCGCCATTAGAAGAGGACAGGTTGTGTCACCGCAGTAGAAAACGTCGCCCCCTCGTGGTGAAATCAGGTAGGAACGTCCGCAGTCACGTGAGGCTTGCAGTAACGTGACTCTCATGAACGGGAAATGGGAACCCAGAGAACATAACTCACCCCTAAACCTAGAAACACGTCTCCACTCTGTCCCGGTTTGTCGGTCGGTACCGTCCAGGACAGCCACAGAGAGTGTGCTGAGGGGACACAGAGAGGTCCAGGCGACAGTCAGGTGAGACAGCTCTTATTTAGCTTTGTTTACTGCTAACTCGGAGCTACTTTTCCCACCTTAACTGGTATTATTATCACATTTAAAGTCATTTTACTAGAAATTTCTATTCCCGTTTTTTCTCAGTACGTTAAAAATCTGGTAAGTTTATTCATTTAAAGCTTTTCTTTCATTGCTTTGTTTCTCTGGATCTGAACTGCTCTGAAACCGAAACTCAACGCCTGTTATTTGTAAAAGAAAAATGTGGAGGAAAAAAAAAAAAAAAAACTATCAAGGGGAAAACAGACAATGAAGAAGAAGTTTCGCTGTTTCTTTTAAGAGTCTTTTTTTTTTTTTTTTTTTTTTTCGTCTTGTTATGCACCCTGAATATTTTTATTGGGTAGCACACAGTCTGTTAAATCAATTTCTGTCATATGATTTCTATTACCGACCTTTATCAAGCAGAACAAACTTACAAAATCAATTAAAAAAAAAACAAAAAAACAACAACAAAAAAACATTAAAGAGATCAAATATCTGTTCGTAACAAAAAAAAAAAGTTATTTTTCTCAAACATCTCAACCAAGTTATCTGAAAATTGACTTCATATTTGCATCAGTTAAATTTTTGTTTTTCTTCATTAATTTTAGAGAATTAAAGTGGCACTAAAATAGGAAACACACACACATTGTGTTATTAACATGAATTTGCAAAAATGGAAATTCCACCTGATGATCACTACAGCAGAACCTGCTGCTTCCTGTTTTTAACAATCCACCCATAAACTGCTACATTGTCAGTTGATCTTTTAGTGCACCAACCAGACCCATATCCTCTTTTTTGGACTTTCTTTTTGACTAATCAATGTCTTCATATTTTTTTTCCTAAACAACAGTATTTGGCTTTGTGTTGAGATGTGAAGGTGGAGGTATAATTGGTTTTCTCTCTGCATGCAGTTATGGGGTCCCTGTTTCGAAGCGAGGAGGTGTGCCTGGTGCAGCTCTTCCTCCAGTCCGGCTCAGCCTACAACTGTGTGAGCGAACTGGGAGAGCTGGGATTGGTGGAGTTTAGAGACGTAAGTCAAATAAAGTGATCATTTTTACTTTTGGTCCGACGTGATGTAGGATTTGAGTTAAATTTCTCTCTTGATCTGCAAGTTGCTGACTGATTTTAACTTTATTTTCATGATATTGTCTCCTATTAAAAACGGTTGACTAATATTATCAATGTTAAACGAATTGCCTTCCTTTCAATTGCTATAAGTTGAATGGTTTGTTAACACACACCAACATTTTCCTTCCATCTTCTGTAATAAGGTGAGCACAAATAACCGGTCTTGCCCTCTTCCTCTTTTCTGTCTTCCTAGTTAAATCCTAACGTGAATGCCTTCCAGAGGAAGTTTGTCAGCGAGGTCAGGCGATGTGAAGAGCTCGAGAAGACTTTTTGTGAGAACTGACTCACCTCCCCCCCCCCCCCCCCCCGTCTACAGCACCCTCAACAATTCTAGACACTCTGTGGTAGAGATGTGTCAGAAGTCTTAAAATACATAAATCATATTTTACAGTAGGAACATAATCTCACAGCAAAATGGTGCCTTCAACCTGAGGACATTATTTGAGTGAGGGGGAAAAAAGCCAGTTACTATTAAATAATTGTAACTTAAGCATTTTTTTTACCTAAATGATTACTTAATGACTCCCTGATGTAAAATATATATTGCGACCCCTTTCTGAACCATTCTTCAAAATGGGAAAGAGGCAAAAACCTACATATCAAATAAAACTACAAGCCCAAATGACTCCAAAGTCAAGACCCGTATCTCTTTCAAAGGCCCAGGCATGTGCATGTTTTTTTTTTTTTTTTTTTTAATAGAACCACGGTGGGCTCTCCTGGTAAACTGGGAAGTGCTCATCACAGGGTCCTTCAGCAGGATAATGATCCCAGATCTGCAGGACGTTGGCCGTTTCGAGACAGAAACGGTTCGCCAACCAGAAGATCAGCCTTTCTCAGTGGCATCTCAGCCCTCAGATATGAATCTTGAAGAGATGTGATGTGAGCTAAAGAGAAGAAATCCTGAGAGGATCCAGAACTCTGGAGGTTCTAGAGAAAACTCTGCATCCTCCAACCGTATGAAATGTGGAAAAGATTAAAATCCTATTGGCAAAATAGGCATCTGTTTTTCTTTTTTGTTGTTGTTGTTTTTTTACTTCTACTGTAAAAGATTCATTTATTTATTACAGATCTTTGCTACAAGTGCCAATAAATGTGGAGGGAGTTGTATATTTTAATCCAGGCTCTTTCATCAGTCATCTTGTGCTTTTCCATCATCCTGTGTTCTGACGTTGTTCCTCAGCCTTCCTGGAGCAGGAAATCAATCGCTCCCTAAAGCCACCCCTGCAGCGTCCCCTCCCTCCTCCGTGCCCGGTGCCTTCGGCCCCTCAGCCGCGTGAACTCATCACCATTGAGGAGGAAAGTGAGAGGCTGGCGAGAGAGCTCAGAGAGGTAGGAACATGACGGCGAGGATGTTCTGAAGAGCTTGTGTTGTGTCTTTAGCAGCATTGTTATGTAACGTTTGATGGGGTGTGTTTGCCCCCAGGTTTCCAGGAACAGAGACAGCCTTCGGGCTCAGCTCACGCAGCTCTGCCAGTACAAAGGAGTCCTGACCCAAACGCACTCGCTCACAGCTACGCAGGTCTTTACACATGCGTTACCTGCACATTACTGTTAGAGTTACTTCGAGATGGCTGGGCAAAATTATATCAAAAAACCCGATGTCCAATTTTCACCTTCTGTTGACAGACACCGCCGCCTGTGTTGGAAAGCCACGGCCTGTTTGATCACCGCCAAGATATCCGCCTCAGGTAGATCTCTCCTTTTTCTTCTTTCAAGCGATGCGCAGATCAGTCGGTCAGACATCGAGATCAGCCAACGTTCCCTTTATTTTATCTGATCATTGATCGGCAAGCCAATGCCTGAAAATACAGAACTGTTTTTCCCTATTTCTTAAATGCATTAAAACTAAGAACTCCTACCATTTTCAGGCAATCAGTTAATCAGCAGCATGTTCTTTGGGTTTGAGTTGAATAAAAATCAGATCTTAGATTAGGGACACATATGAAGCAGAAATAGGGATGATCTTGTAATTTCTTCATTTTTCTGCTGGATTCAAAACTCCTGCTCCTGTCAAAGAACACGCAGCATGTTTTGTTCTGTTTTATGTGCTGCTGTTCTTTAATTTAACCAGAATCAGCAGGTCAGACCTCAAAGAAATCCGGATCTTGATTTAGGCAAAGAAAACCTTGATTAGTTCCTCACTAGTTTTTCTCAAAGATATATATATTTTTAAAACCCCTCCCGCCTCCAATCCATTTCTACCCCTTCCTCTCGGCTCCAGCTTCGTTGCAGGAGTGGTCCATCCCTGGAAGGTCCCCTCGTTTGAACGGTTGCTGTGGCGGGCGTGTCGTGGTTACATTATTGTGGATTTTAGGGAAATGGATGACCGACTTGAGCACCCAGACACGGTAAGAGCTCTAGTTTAGATTAAAAAAAAACAAAAAAAAAAAACATATTTCTGTTGTCTCACTGCATCTGTTTTCTTCCTCTCTGTTTTCAGGGGGAAATGGTCCAATGGACCGTGTTCCTTATCTCCTTTTGGGGAGATCAGATCGGACAGAAAGTGAAGAAAATATGTGATTGGTAGGGAAAATTGTGCATCTACCAGATTTTTTTTCTTTCTTTCTTTTACTTAAAGTATTCACTCATTTCTGATGAGGCAGATTTGGTTTTTCCTTTGCACAGCTTCCACACGCAGACATTTGCATACCCAGAGAGCACAGCTGAGAGAGAAGAAATTCTGCAGGGGCTTCAAGGCCGGATTGAAGACATCAAATCAGTCAGTGCCTTTTTTGTGCGGCATCAATACCAGCGTTTCCTCTTTTTGGAAACCACGAAAGTACCAGTAGTGCTTAGGATGATCAGTCATGTGCTTTCACTGGTCAGTATGTTACTAAACTCTCTTCTTTCACTTCCTTGTGGTATTTTTCAGGTGTTGTCTCAGACTGAAGCCTTCCTGCAGCAGCTGCTGCAGCAAGCGGTGGCCTTCCTGCCGCAGTGGAAGGTCCGGGTCCAGAAGTGCAAGGCGATCCAGCTGGTGCTGAACCTCTGCAGCCCCTCTGTAACTGATAAGTGCCTGATCGCCGAGGCCTGGTGTCCCACCGCCAAGCTGCCTGAGCTGCAGAGCGCCCTTAGAGAAGGAGGGGTGAGATGATGCGGCAGCAAATCAAACACATGCAGTGTTGCTGGTGATTTGGTTTAATATAAATAACTAATGCTCTATTTATTTTTTCTTTTTTTTTTTTTGATCTTCAGAGGAAGAGCGGCAGTGGGGTGGACTCCTTCTACAACCGCCTACCCTCCTCCACCCCTCCACCCACTCTGTTCCCCCTCAACTCCTTCACAGCTGGTTTCCAGAACATTGTCGATGCTTACGGGGTGGCCAGCTACCGTGAGGTCAATCCAGGTTTGTCGCCGTCTTTTTTTTTTTTTTTATCCATCACATGATTCTCTCAAAGCAGAGCTCAAAAGCAACAAAGTCTTTCAATTGTTTCCATTTTTTTTTTTTTTTTTTTTTCTCCTGGTGCCGCTGCAGCGGTGTACACCATAATCACGTTCCCCTTCCTGTTCGCGGTGATGTTTGGGGACGTGGGTCACGGTTTACTGATGTCTTTGGCTGCTCTCTGGATGGTCCTTGAGGAGAAAGACCCCAAACTCAAAAACAACAACAATGAGGTACGTTTCATTTGTTAGATTAGCTCTTGTTTCTGGTAAATTTGGGTATTTATATAATAATTCAGAAAATTTTTTATTTTATTTTATTTTATTTATATTTTTTTTATGTGATCTTTAAAGTTGGGTTGGAAACCAAGATGAATGAAAACTAACCAAGTCTGTTTCTGCTTTACTTGATAGGTTCTCAAGTGGTTGTATATTTCACACAAAAATGATAAGATTAAATCGTTTTGATTGTTCTAGTTTCCATGAAAAATATAATCAGAAATCATTGCTAAGCTGGTGATATAGTTATTGGATTCAATATTTCTCAGTATAGGATACAAAAATATACCTCAAATTCCAAACAGTGCGTCTCTCTTTACAGCTTTTATCCTGTGTGCGTTTTCTTCATATTTCCTAATGATGGGGAAATGAAATATTGCTCTTGTGAAAGTAGTTTTCATTATTTTAAGATATTTGGCGGGGTGCATACCGAGGTTTTGGCTATAAGTGAAAACTGTTTCTGTTTTCAGATCTGGAGGATGATGTTTGGGGGACGTTATTTGATTCTGCTGATGGGCCTCTTCTCTATCTACACGGGAGCCATTTACAACGAGTGCTTCAGCCGAGGCATGAAAACCTTCAGCTCAGGTTGGGACGTCGGCCCAATGTTTGAAAAGAACATCTGGAAGTGAGGACAAGTCATTAAATTGCTCAGAAGTGTATTATTATAGCTATTATACCCATTTTTTTTTGTCTGTTTTATCAATAACTCACCCTACTTCTTACATTCATGTTATCTGTTTTCAGCTCGTCAGTGCTGGAGGGGAACCAGTTCTTGTCCATGGATCCTAATGTGTCCGGGGTTTTCACCAGCCCCTATCCCTTTGGGATTGACCCGGTACAGCCATCAGATTCATCGGTAATGTTTTTTTTATTAAAATGCCGAACTAAAGCCAACCTTATTTTTCCTTTTTATTCTTGTTGTCAGATCTGGGGGCTGGCCAATAACAAACTAACCTTCCTAAACTCATACAAGATGAAGATGTCAGTCATCGTCGGCATCATTCACATGACTTTTGGGGTCTGCTTGTCGTTCTTCAACTACTGGTTCGTGATCTTGTTTATTTCTCCGTTGTTCTAAACTCATCTCCGCTGTTTGATCTTTTAAATCATCCTCTTACGTCGCTCCGTCCCAGTTTCACTTTCTTCTCGGTGTTTTTCTTCAGGCACTTTGGCAAGCTCAGCAGCATATTTTTTGTGCTGATCCCAGAGCTGTTCTTCATGCTGTGCCTCTTCGGGTACCTTGTCTTCATGGTGGTCTTTAAATGGATCGCCTACACGCCTGCTCAGTCCAGGATCGCTCCCAGCATACTGATCCACTTCATAGACATGTTCCTGTTCACAGACAACCCAGAGAACCCGGAGCTGTACACGGGTCAGGTGTGTTCTCCGACGCAACAGCCACATATGTAATGCAGGCCATTGTTTTTATGGAAATGCGTTCATTTATTTCGTATTCGGATTACCTGAACATTTTTGCATTTCGTCATTTTACAGCCACAAACTACAATGTATTGAGATTTTATGTGATACAGCAACACAACAAAGCACATAACTGTGAAAGGGAAGCAGAATAATTTAAATCTCAAATATAAAATGTAATGATTTAATAATTTTCAACTCTTTTTCTTCTTTTTTTAAAAAAAAATTTAAAACGTGTGTGTGTGTTTGTGTGTGTGTGTGCATTCGTATTCTGCTGCCTGGAGTCAATACATTGCAGAACCACCCACTGCTGTCTTTGTCTCGATCAGATTTATAGATCTAGAGAGGGAAATATTTGCTCATTTGTCTTTACAAAATGATTCGAGCTATGTCACATTGGATGGAGAGTGTGAACATTTATTTTCAATTCCAGCCGCAGATGCAGAAATTGGATTAGGGCCTGGACTTTGACCAGGCCATTCCAACGCATGAATATACTTTGATCTTAACCATTGCATAGGATGTCAGGCTGTATGTTTAGGGTCATTCTTCATTCTGGAAGGTTATCTTTGCCTCAGTCTTTTGTAACCTCTAATGGGGTTTTCTTCTATTAAGCTGCATCCACTCTGACCCGCCACCCCACAGTATGATGCTGCCAGCACTGTTTCCCAGTGGCGATGGGTGTTCTCAGGAGGATGTGTGTAGCATTTTGATTCTCGGCTGCGTCTCCATCACGCTTGAGCATTTTTATTTATTTATTTATTTTATTTGTAGAAGATCTTGGATGTTTATCGTTTTCATTCCACTTCACTGGTTTGGTTTGATCTATTACATAAAATCCCAAAAGAATCGTTCAGGTTTGTGACTGTAATGTGATGAGATCATTTAAAAATTAGGATTATTTTGCTCAAATTGTCCGAAATTGTTTGTTTAATGCACAGAGTAACTTTATTCTTGTTTCGCTTGAGGTTCTTTTTTTTTTTTTTTTTTTTTTTTTTTTTTTTTTTCCTGTAACCGTGATACTGTTAAGCAGATTACTGTCAGACCTCAGATTCCAGATTCCAAGGTTATTGCGAGCACATGAATCCAATTATATACTCATCCATCATAGCAAACACTGCTGCAGTTGCTCAATTTATTGAACAGAATGTGTTTGTGAGTTGAAAAGTTTTTTTTGGGAGGTAGTTTTATGAACTAATAAGAGCAGATTTCTTGCATTGTTGTTGTTGAACGTGTTTTTGTTCTCCATGTGCAGCTTATAGTTCAGAAGGTCCTAGTCGTGTTGGCCCTGTGTTCAGTCCCTGTCCTCCTGCTGGGGAAACCCTTGTGTGAATTTGTCACATTCAAATCAAGACGGCGGCGACGCATAGTAAGTCTTCAGGATTCAGTGAGCTTTATCTCTTTTTAGATCGTGAAGGCCATCGTTTGCTAGATTTCTGTTCTTTCTGATTGCAGGACGAGGAAAGGCGGCCGTTGGTGGCCGACGAAGGCTCGGTCAACACTCGGCAGGGGGAGGTGGAGAGTGGAGCCGCCGAGGAGGAGGTGACTGTGATTGAATTCATGAAGCAGATTCAATTTTCTTTGCTGCACTCGTGGTTCTCATTTAACGATCTGAACTGCGTCGCCTGCAGGAGTTTGATGCTGCGGATGTGTTCATGCATCAGGCCATCCACACCATCGAGTACTGCTTGGGCTGCATCTCCAACACGGCGTCCTACCTGCGGCTCTGGGCCCTCAGTTTGGCTCATGCACGTTAGTACTCACACACACGTGATGCGCACTACGAACTTCCTCTTTTTTAAGCTAAATCTGCCCAGTCCTGTATTCATCTAGCTGCATATGTTTTTCAGCTGGTCGTGGATCTGTGAGTGTGAATCATGTGTGTCTCCACAGAGCTGTCAGAGGTGCTGTGGGTCATGGTCATGCGTCTGGCCCTGAAGTGGGAGGGCTATGTCGGATCTGCTCTGCTTTTTGTGATTTTCGCATTCTTCGCCGTGCTGACCGTCTCCATCCTCCTGATTATGGAGGGGCTCTCGGCGTTCCTGCACGCACTCCGTCTGCACTGGTAAGGATGTGAGGAATGAAAAGGAAAATGCAGCAAAAATGTTTTGCTTAATTTATTTTTCACAGATTGTTCATGTTTTTTTTTATTTTTTTATTTTATTATTTTTTTTAAACATGATTTAGCAGGTAAAGCGACTTAATGACATTATTTTTTTTGCATGCCAGCACTATATTTCTGAATGACAATCAGCTGTATGTCTACTGAAGAATAAACCAGAGTGAGCCGCTAGTGAATACGTGCAACAGAAGCAAACAGTCGAATTAGAGCCGTGTGTTGCAGCTTCGATCTTTTTAATCCTTGTATCATCTCTTTTCCAGGGTGGAGTTTCAGAATAAGTTCTACAGCGGGACAGGCTATAAACTCAGTCCATTCTCTTTCACCTCTCTGATCAATGCTTCAGCTGCTATATGATGAGCCAAAAAATGCAAATTAGTTCAATAAACTGAAGTATTGGTGTATCTTAATGGTATACTATTGCCTGTATGCCATGAAATGGTTAAATTAACTTGCACAATAATCATGATGAATAATGCTGACTGTTATTTTTACATCAGTGGAAAAAAATAAGTCCACTTGCTTAATTATGACACCATTGTATGAAAATATACTTTAGTATCCCCTTTGTAATATTTTAAATAGTGTTACACAATGCTCTCTAATTGATTTTTCATGAGTTAAAAATGTAATTCATGTCATTTTTACTGTATGAACATTTATTACAAACATGACTTATGAAAAGGGAAAGCACATCTGCTAATGAGTTTGTTTTGCTGTGTAAGGGAATTTGACACTGATAACTTGCTGAATGTTGAACTTCTCTTGAAGGATTGTTCAGTTCAGTCTGAATGATATTCATAAGCCAAAGACTCCTTCCCTCATGATTATGTCCCAACATGTTTCTAGTGCCTTATTGGAGATGTTTATTTAGGCGTTTAGATCACCACTGCTGTTTTCATTTCACTACAAACCTTTCAATTGACATTTTGTCTCTTGTTTTTTTTTTTTTTTTTTTTTTTGCCATTTAACTGTAAACATTTAAATAAATTGAAAATTAAATAGTTTGTTTTTTGATTGCTGTTATGTGAAGTGTTTTTTATTTATTTATTTTCAGCCTATGGACCTGCTGCTTATCCAAACTTTTTAATGTAAAAATTGGTTTTATCAAGCAATCAGAACCGTGGGAGGTGTGCAAATCCATTACTGGTAACTGTAACCATTAAAATGAATAATTCAGCACTGAAAATCACCCATATTGTTCATATTAAATGAAATGCACTGTAAATGTTTAAATCTATTGCTTTATAAAAGCTTTCACTGAAGCTAAGTTAGAGGTTTAATCTTTCCAAATTATTACCAGCTATTCATGTTGCCTTTTCTGTTTGTTCTGATTACAATTTTGTCTTGGACACTGACTTTAAATTTCACATTTTATTTTTCCAAATCATGATTACGCTGGTTTTCTTTCACACATGTATATAAAAGTACTCACAACCCTTGAATTTTTTTGCATTTTATATTTATTGGGATTTTATGTGATGGACCAGGAAAAAAATGTCTGCAAATATAAATCCTAAAAAAAAAAAAAAGTTTGGTATTCATTTCTATTCAACTCTATTTACTCCAATACCCCTAAGTAAAATACCAACAATTGCCTTTAGCTTTTGTTCCAGTTACAGCTGCAAATCTTTTGTGGTACGTTATTACCAGCTTTTCACAACTGGGTGTTGAAATTGTTGCTATGCCCATTGCAAAATAGCTTTAACTTAACTTAGATTGATTAGAGAGTATCTGTAAACAGCAGTTTTCAGTTCTTGTCACATTCCCAGGTGGATTTGGGTCTGGGCTTTGACTAGGCCATTAAACACAAACATTCTTTGATCTAAACCACTTCATTGTAACTATGGATTTATGTTTACGGTCATTGTCAAGAACAGGGGTCCTCAAATCCAGGCCTTGAGGGCTGGTATCCTGCAACTTTTAGATGTGTCCCTCTCCAACACACCTGAATAGCTGAATCACCTACTCAGTATGCAATCAAGATCTCCAGAGTCCGGCTAATTGCCTTATTATTTGACTTGGATGTGTTGTGGAGACACATCTGAAAGTTGTAGGACACCAGCTCTTGAGGCCTGGATCTGAACACCCCTGGTCTAGAAGGTTAACTTCTGCCAACCACCCCTCAAGTCAAACCATTTTCATATCACCACTAATCAAACTCCTCGTGAATTATTAAAAGAATTACCAAACCATGATGTTGCCACCACCTTGTTTCAAGATAGGGATGCTGTTCGGGGTAACACCATCTTGCGCGTATGTCCAAAAAAACTTAATTTAGGGTAATCTCAGAGTTGCCTTGTTGTCTGAACATAATTTTTAAGAAAGGGCAAATTGATTTTTTTTTTTTTTTTTTTTTTTTTTTTTTTTTTTTTTTTTTTTTTTTTTTTTTTTTTTGAACAAATAAGCATACATTTTTCACAAAGTTGTCCTTCCCACGTTACTATTTTTCGGAGATAAGAACGACCGTTTCTGTCCGTGCTTCTTTTCAAGTAACACCGACTCAAGTGAACCGGATATTATTGGAGTGTCAAAGATGGCGCTTCCCTTGTCACGGTGATACCTTATAAAATAGTTTATAGGGGAAAAAAGGAATTAGTTTGGAACTATCTAAGGACACAGATTGTGCTTAGATGTTAATGACTAGCCTGGATTTGACCCTATAAGCGGAACAGAGGTGGTCAACGAGGCATGGCTCTGAGGGAACTTAGTCGGGGTGTTCGGTTGTTGATGGGTCAAATTCAGCGGTGTGGTTCTGTTGTTGCTTCAAACCACACAGGTAAGTCAACAAACAGTTAATGCTGTTGTTATGGAGTCGCTGATACTGACTGGTTAGCTGTCTCTGGTACCAGCTCGGTGCTTGAGTCAGGCTGCTGCTCGGCCCGAACCCACCCCGGATGAAAACGAAGCCGTCAGCCCGACCTTCGTGAACAGAAACCCGCGGAACCTGGAGCAGATGGCACTGGCTGTGAAGGACCGGGGCTGGAAAACTACCTGGCCTCATCAGCAGTTCTACCACAGGTAAAAATAGATTTTTGGATTTTTAGTGGCTATAGTAAACATTATCTTTATCCCAAAATCCCAAAGGACCTTTGTCACCTCTCATGAGCTGAAAAATAATAATAATAATAATAATAATAATAATAATAATAAAAGCCTTGAAATGAAACATGAAATACCTGAATGACATTAGGCGCTTCTTTTAAAATAAAATTATACCCTTAAATATTGATATAGAAGATGCATCTTCGTTTACAGGGAACCAAGGAGATACTTTCGTTACCTCTCATGGGCTGAAAAGAATAAAAGCATGAAATCTGAAATGATTAAAATATTGAATCTAGAGATGGAGGCAATAGGAGCCTAGAAATAGGACTTGTTCTGAAATTGCTCAATAAGCTGTGTTTTGGACCCAATTTATGTCATAGAATCCAGTTAAAGTATGAAACATTTTCACAACATACAGCAACCCTTAAACATAACAGGGTAAATAAATCGATATTTTTTAGTTGATCCTACCGATCACCAGTCAAAGCTGTTTAAAGGAAATTTGCTAATTTTCATCCCTGACTGTTTGACTGGTGCATTTCTAGTTATTCTTATCATAACTATGTTATTTATGTTCTGTGTTAAAATAAAAACTGTATATACTTTTCAAAATCTGTAACTGTATATGTAGGTTGCATAGCATCTTTGTGATCATTCCATTCATATTAGGACATTTCCGGTTTTTATCCACTCATTGGGGTCTTGAATGTAGTATTAATTTTGGATTCCTGCTGATTTATCGGAACTGTTCTTTTCCTGGTGAGGGATTGAAATTCATCCCAATAAGGATTGTATGTAAGCTTTTACTGAAACTCTCTACGAAACATATTTTAAAAGTTTACCCCCATTTCCTTCTGTTTCTTTCATCTTTTCAGGTTGATGTTCTCTCGTAGTCAGCATCACGTCACAGCAGAAGTTTTCTCCTGCACCTCTCCTGTCCCAGTGCTCTCCTGTTCGACCAAAGAGTGGGCCGTGAAGAAGGAGCTGGCTTCCACAAACTGCGTGGCGGCGTGTCAGGCTGTGGGCGAGGTGCTGGCGCATCGATGCCGGCAGGCGGGCATCACGAGGATGGTGTACAGGGCGATTCCCTGGACGTACCGTTCCAATGCAGTGAGTACTGGCTGCAGAAACTGATCGTGTTTTCTTGGTGTATTTATTTGTGCATTAACTCTTTTTATAGACATTGTGCTATTTTAACCAAACAGTTTTACTACTTTTCATAGATGTGGGCTGTAACCTTTGGTTCTCTAAAAGTTTATACTTTTCCTAAAAGTGATTTTTTTTTTTTTTTTTTTTTGCCCCCCACAGAAAATAAACAGATCCTAACTACCTCCCTATACTTTCAGCTTGAAATAAGACTAAAACTTTAAACAACTCACTCCTGAATTTCCCCACTGGGGGACAGTAAACACTATTTCATCTACTACATTGGACAATTAATAAAAGCACCAACTTTTAAATGTCTTTTACCATTGTTGTAAGGTCTTTTTTTTCCCTCTAAATGTTTTGTTCAAAAGCTTTTTTTTTTTTTTTTTGCCATCTAAAGCTGATTGCATCACTCACTCCACTGTTCAGGTGAAAACCCCAAACAGATTTTTCCTTTCCCAAGAATATTTTCATCTAAACTCATTCACGAAGTGCACTACATCAGTACATCAGGAAGTCCACTTCTGAATGGCTCAAAAATAATGACAGCTTTTGCAGCCAAGAGTGGTACAACCAATTATTAGATTTAGTGGGCAATTTTTTTCACTTAGAACCAACTTTTTCCCCTTTAATAAATAAAATGATTTAAAAACTGCATTTTGTATTTTCAGTTTGAGGGGAAAAAAGAAGTGAAAACAAGTAATGTTAGGGGACAAATTCTTGTTGAAAGAGCTGTAGCATTCACACCGTTTCAAAGGAAATGCATATTTTTTTTTTCTAGTTTGATCTCCTTCTGTTTGCAGGTTCAGGCCTTCAGAGCTGCAATGAAACAGGGAGGAGTCATCCTCAGTGAACCCAGAAGGAAATACATCGGGACATAAATTTGAGCGTCATTTTGTCACATGTGGGTTTTATAAACTTCCATTGTATCTATTTGTTCTCTTGTCTCATTACTGTAAACATTTACATTAGAGACTACAGTAAATGGCAATATTAGGAAAATGTGATTAATAATGTTAATTGTCTCTGATTAATAAAATCTACCTGATCTCTTATGGTTTAATAAAGAGACTGAATGGTTGTGGTGGGATTTCTTTATTTGTCACTCTGAATGTTTCGTAAACAAGAGTGAGGTGGAGAAAGCCAAGAACTTACAGCAACAGACCAGCTTTGGGTGCAAATTAAAGTTACCAATCAGATCACGGTACAGTGCAGGGTTGCCTCAGGCAGTGTGAACAGTGTGGGATTATAAAGTGCATGTAAATGCTTTAACTTGTGCACATGCAGGTTCAGTGAATTAAGCCTTAGCTTGGTTGTACTCAAAAAAATAAAAATAACACCAGCATGAAATAATGTCCCACATCAGCATCTGGTGAATAATAAACTGATAATAAGGTTCATATAAATACACAAAAGAAACCCTGAACAATTTGGTCTCACATGCTGGTATATACACACAAAACATGCAGCCAGGTTACCAGCAATTACATATGGATATCTATATGTTGTATATAAGTACAATCTCTGGAAGTCACATTGATGAAGCCATTAAATCAAGTGAGAAACTGTAGGAAAGATACAAGATGGGGCCATCTCATAGTAAAAACATAAAAACACCAGCAAATATTTAATTCTCAGGTTGAAGGCACTCATGCAGTCCTGGTGAATACATTAGAATAAAAATAAAATAGTCCACAATTGTTCCTTACATTAGTTTTTCAATTAAATATATTAACTGGCATGTAGAAAAACAGTTTGGCAATCAGGCGTGCGCCATAAAACTGGCCTTTTAATGTGGTCCATGATGCACAGCTTAGATACAGTGAAATTCTTCCATCAGAGATCAAGGAATATCTTTTTGGAAAGAAAAAGACATGAAGTGGCAGCTTAAAGCCTCATGTTTACCAGAGAACGAGAGATTACCGGTATTGCATAGATCTCTCTGGAGTGTTGAAGGGAGAGCTCTAGTAGGCAAAAAGGAGGCTCTTGTGAGTCATAATGACACTTTATAACCATAATACCTCTGTGACATCAGCTATATGAAATCCTGCCTGTCAATGGTACAGCAATACTGCAGAAAGAACCTCATTAAAATAAACCAGGTATTACTTGGAGCTCAGATGTGCAATGAAAGCCTGGCGAAACACAAATTACAGCCTTAACAGAACTTCCTTGGCATGTTTCCTGTGTTCATCACCATTAGAATTTCCTTTGATTCCCCTCCCTCTTGTGTGCTCCTGATAATCCTGCTCTTTCTTCGCTTTAGTGCTTGCTTTGATCGCCGTCTGGCAGGGAGCGTGGCTCTGGTGAGACATCAACGCACGCTCTTTGGTGGGTGAGCCCCCGTCGGCCATGGCTGCGCCGCCGCTGCTTAGGAGAGCGCCTTGGACTGCCAGGAAGCTTTGAAGAGAATAAACAAGCTTTTGTTATGAACATCTTCTGCTTGGATGTTTTGAAATTACATGTTAATGACCTGGAGGCAGAAACATCCATGTGCATTGGTTAAGTTATTTAAAATGCTTTTGTATGCATGTTTAGTTTTTCTGTCATTTGTGCTGTCTTGGCTGCTGTCTGGTTTGCCCAGGGGACTCAGAGATTATTCTCAATAGATTTTTTTTTACAGATAAAATGTAAATACAATTTTTTGTCTGTTCACTTTTCTTTGTACTCTAACTCCAGCTCAGTCAGACAAGAAATGTATGTGAAAAACAATTTTCAGATTTTCCCTCAAGTCTAGCTGGAAGGTAAACCAACAGGTTTTATTCTTGAATTCCTCATGACTAGCCCCAGCAGCATCCCGATCCCCGCTGAAGAAAGGCATGCCCACCATTACCGGCTGGTCCACAGGGGGCGCTGTCATCCAAGATGTGAAGAGTTAAAAAATTGTGTTATCTAAGCCTTTTTTCCTCAGTAGTGTGTGCCTAAATGTAATCTGAATTATTCAAGCAACATTTCCACCAACTAACTCTTCTTCAACAGTCAGTGAATTTCCCCACATAGACTCCTGTCATTTCTGTAAGAAATGCTAAATAGCCAATGCTTTGTGATTGCTAGGGAAAAATAATAATATTTGACCAATCTGCATTGCTAAATTTAATGTCTTAGAAAATGCCACAAAGCTTTGGTTCTATGGTGATAAAGTTGAAGATGGCAGCAACTGCAGTTGAAGTGAAGCTTGGACCACATCCTCCACCTTGCATGACAATGCCGAGGATTTTTCAGATCACAGGTAAGCAACAGCTGCTGTTGTTCAGCATGTTTTATTAGTTTTAGCTACCAGAACTGAAAGACAGATCGTTTTGTTCATCAACTGCTATTATTTGGTCATCTGATAATCAGTTATAATGTGTTTTTATATGCATGTTGCTCTGGTTAGCCTAATGCTAATGCTACTCTGGAAAAATCTGGCTAAAATTCCTGTTTTTAAAAAATTGTTAATAATGATGATGCTCCTGTTGCCTTTTTTGAGTTTCTGCTGCTGTTCTAATGATAATGTTTGGTTGATATCATAATGTTTGCTGGGTCAGATGGCCATTCTGATGTGGTGTTGTGAAGGGAGGGGTTAAAGTCCTGTTTGGTGACTCAGCTCGATGAGCATTCATATTGGTTAGATTCTGCTGAGCTCCTGATTGTCAGATAAATCCAGGGGGATTTATCTGCTTGGTGTTGTGGTTCCAGCAGAACCCGGTTAAGTCTTTTGGATTTCTGGGTTAATTAGCTGTTGACACAGATTTAATGATTAAATACTGTATATTTTTCAAGTTACTGAACAGACCTTTTACTTTTTGCTAAATTAACCCTTTGTGTTATTTTGCAGTATGAAGAATGTATTATTGTGGAACTGTAGTCATTTTCCTACCATTCATTTGATTCCTTGTACTGGACTAGAAAGGGAAATCTATGATCAGATCAGCCCCACCAACATTTTTTTTTTTTTTTTTTTTACCATTTACCATTGTTGCCCACAGCATAATCCCACCACCACCATGTTTAACTGTTTGGATAGTGTGTTGAGGTATATGTGCAGTGATTGTTTTCATGAAGGCTCAAAAGCAATATTTTGGTATTACCTGACCAGAGCACCTTCTTTTACATATTTGCCTTTTCTGCTACATGGCTTTCGGTAAAGAGAAAATGTGACTTCTTATGCCATTCTTTCAAAACAGTCTTTCTTTTTGCCACTAACACAAAGGCTTACTATATGGAGACAACGACTAATAGCTGTCATGTCAACAGATTCTTCCAGGATCTCAAGTGGGAGTTAACTTGGGCCTCTTGGCTCCCTTCTGATCCTTGTCCAGCTTGTCACTTTAGGATGTTGTCCATGTTTTGGTAAGTTTGAAGTACTCTTTCTATTTCCAGTTTGAACAGAGCTGTGTGAGATGTTAAAAGCTTTTAATGTTGTTTTATAACCTAATCCTGCTTTAAACTTCTCCACAACTTTATCCCTGACCTCTCTGCTGTGTTTGTTGGTCTTCATGATGAGCTTTGCCCACTAATGTTTTCCAACAACTTCTGAGGCCTTCACAGAACAGCTAGATCAATGATGAGATTAGATTACAAATAGACTATTTACTTAGTAGGTGAGTTTTGAAGATTTTATTTGGGGGTATTGGAGAAAAGAGGGCTGAATACAAGAGTATGCTACACTTGCAGATTTTTATTTATAAAAAATACAAAATCATTGTACATTTTATTTCCCCTTCAGAATGATGAGATACTTTGTGTTGGTTTATCACTTTAAATCCTAATAATATAGACTTGTGTTTGTACTTCTCATGTGACAAAATGTGGAAAAATTCAAGATATTTATACCAGATAAATCCTGATAATCAAGAGTAACACAATCATATTCATATTCACGGTGTGTTTGGGGCATTTCTCTGAAGAGCAATCAAAGGAAAGCTCTTACCCAGAATAGTTTCATCAATGTACATTTCCACAGATGGTGCTAAAAGTTCTTACTTCTATTTTTGAATTGAAAATGGAAATCTGTCTGTAATTACATACTAAAACAACTTTCCTTGTGCTTTCTTCTTCCAAAATGTTCAAGCTTTGTAGGTTCTCTTAAACAATAACTTTACATAAGAGAAGTTATACCATAGCTGAGAATATTTGCCAGTCTGTAGACTCACTGAATCTGTATGTTTGCAGACACGTCTAACATGTTTGGTCAAAAAACTAATTTAAGAAGTTAATTTCACTGAGGTTACTACAACTTTTCTTTACTGCCTATCAGTTTTTATAATACACAGCTAAACTATAAAGAGGATGAGAATAATCAGCTTATTTACCAGTTCATGTTCATCCATGTCATCTAGTTCACTAATGGACTGCATAAGGGAGAAAAGGTTCATCCTGCCACTGCGGTTCACACTCGGAACAACCTTCGGATTAAAGAGACATGTAGTAAACCATCAATGCCTACAGATGTACAGTGTGTGCAAAATCTTAATCGGCTCACCTTGTCAGGTTCATTTATAGTGATAATGGGACTTGCTCCTTCCTGCCTGGGAGACTGGAGGTTGTCAGATTGTGGACCTGGTTCTTCAAACACCTGAATGTGTTTGAGAAACAGAAAGAGATTAATCAGCTGGTTTTAAACAGGGTTTAAAATGTTGAATTTTTTTTTAAAAGAAATGATAGAATTACCTCCTGTTCTTCTTCTGAATTATTTTTCTCATCTGGGCTGACTGAATCTTTTTCATCTGGACTGTCATCATCCTCCTCGTCTTCATCCTCCTCCTCCTCCTCTCCTGGCTTGTCGACCTGCCCTCCCTTGTCCTTTCGGACTGACTTCTGTCTTGGTTTCCAGAGAGCGCTGTGACGCTGCTGGCTGCAAAGACGAACAAACGCACATCACAGCTCCTTCTTTACACCAGAAATTCCAAAACAAACAATTATTATATCAGTACTTTTGATAGAACATGGCATTTCACAGCATCTGATCCCACCTTGCGTTGAGGATACCGCTGTAGGTCTGCAGCTGTTTCAGAAAACCGTCGTTGGGCTTGATGATGGAGCGGCGATCCCTGACGTAGGCCAGCGCCTCATCCAGAGACCAGCGCTGCTGCTTCATGGCATAGGCGATCACTGTTGATGCAGATCGAGACACTCCCATCTTACAGTGCACCAACACTGCCTGTCCGCTTTTCCTGTGACACACAGAGGAGGGAAAATCATTCAAGAGGCTGAGTGTGCAGCAGAAACTGAGGTATAATTACAACATATGTTCTGCAGAGAAATATTGCTTACAGCTGAAACTTTTGATCGGTCTGACAAACTGATCTCTGAGTTTCAAACATCAGACTTTCTGAATTAAAATAAAACATAGAGAAGCTTTCATTTTGTCTTTCAGTTGTGATTGTGTCAGTCAGGTGAAACATCAGCTCAAACAACATTGAGTCCAGTTCATTTCAAAGTAAAGAGGTGGCCTAGATAAAAGTATTAACTTTATGCCAACAACATATTTATGTCAAAGTTTGTCTCAGTATTATCTGCGTATGTCAAGGGTTCAAATAAACCCAGGACAAAGTCCAAACATATCAACACATCTCACCGAAATGTTATAAACATAAAACAAGCTGGCTCCTCGCCTGACTGGAGGACTTTTGTCTGGTTAGTGAGCTTCTCAATGAGCTTTGAAAATTCATGGAAGTATCCCTAATAGACAGATCTACTGGCTCGGCCACCTCTGAGCTACTGTTAAAACTTTATATTTAGTGTGACTCCAACGACCTAAAATAACAGAAAATGAAGAAGCAAAAGTGTGTCAACACAGAAAATCACATTAAACAAGAATTTATGATTAGATAAAATAGTTTTTGCCTCATTTGGACAGCTGCAAATTTCAGGCAAGACTCAAGGCACTGATTTTGAAGTTTCTGTTGGTCAGCACTCTCTCAGTCCATGGTGATTTCAAAGTGGAGTACCAGCATCTTTCAGTTTATAATGGGCTTGTTTCTTAGTAGATCCTGGAAAGTGCCAGATCTTTTAAGCCATTTTTTTCCTCTGAGGGTAAAAGTTTGGGTCAGCTTGTTGAAATTTCCTGCAGGACAAGGAATCTAAACACGTATAAAAACTATAAAAACTAGATTTGAAATATATAAAGCCAGCTATCCTTAAGCTTCTTGAAAAGAACCAACCTCAGTCCCATTCAAAATGTATAGACTGCTTTTGAAAGCCAGGATGGTGCTGGCAATATTCAATATTCCCCCCAGAATTATGGCAGAAGCTTGCTGATGACTTAAAAAAAAAAAAGCATGTGGTTTCTCTGCAATTTGCTCAGTGGCAATTACCCACATGTTAATGGGGTTGCATGTATTTTTACGGCAGTATTGACCCAGAGTGTATTTGAAAAAACGTTTCACATTTTTGACATTTTTAGTTGTATATTTATTCCACCCTTAAAAAATAACTACTTAAATCCATCAATAAAAGTCTAAATTAATATAAAATAAATCCTCACAGACGAGTGCACACACACACTTCTGACCAGCATGGATTGTGATGTGAATGCTGTCGCAACAGGATAAATGTGAAATTTAGGTGCTTGATTTCAAAGTGTGCACACTGAACAGTTTTAAGGTGTGTTTGGTGAATGAGCTCCACCTTGCAGAGTTGATGAAGTTGTATGTGTCTGGCCAATGAGCGAGCAGGTCGGTGGCCTCCACGTCATACACTCTGATGTTCATGTAAGTGAAGGATTCTGGGTAAAAGTTGTCAATCTCCCTTGTGACATTCAGAATGTAGCCAATGCTGAAAAGCAAAAAGAAGCAGAGTCACATTAGTGACTCAGCAAAACAAAATGCATAGAATTATACACGTCATGAAACACTCTGGCACAGAGATATGGAAACAGATCTGTAGGGATATTTGCAGGGAAGAACAAACACCAACTTGTTTTTCTGCAGCTCCTCAAAGTTAGCTGCGTTCCACTCAGAGCCCTGAAACAACAATAATTTGAAAAAGAAAGTTAGTGAAACAGACAAGAAGGCGGAAACGGCCTGCAGAGCCGTCTTCCCTATCACTGTCAACACACAATCTCCCACAAAGGGGAAGTTAAAGTCATATGACAACATCCTGGCGAAAGCTCACTTCCGCCCGTTTATTGACCTCTGCAGGGATAGCCCTCTTTATGGTGTTAAGCTTTAATTCAGCCTTAAGGTACACAACAACCACTTACCAGGTAAAGGTAATCAAATATTTTTGATGGTTTGTCCATCTGAGCCATGGTAACCAAGATCTCATTATCAATGTACTCCTTGTAGGGTCTCATGTCAAACCCTATCCTGGACTCCAGAGCAGTGTGGACCTGGAGAAACAAATGAAAATTAAACAACACTTTTGGACATTCATTAATTATTTAACACCCTGCTGGTCTAAAAACCTGCTGTTTTAGGACTAACTTCCTCTCTGTCCTCCACCCACATGTCTTACCATTTTAGACGTGAGGTTGTCCAGGTCTTCAGTCCTCATGATGTCTCTCAGGTGCTCTTTGATGAGCCTTTCATTGGAAACTCTGTCTGCAGAGCTTTTCAAACAAGAAAAGAGAAGCTTTAACAGAAGGTGACATGTTTACACCGCACAACAGGAACAGAAGACAAACTTACAGTAAAACTCATTCTAAGTTTACAGCTGCATGAAGAGGTGAAACATGACAAGCTATAAATCAGGTACTAAGTACGATTGCAACAAAACGTTAATTAACTTCAGTGCAAACATATGTTCACATATGTTTATGCACGGCTGCAAATGTAATCTAGTTATTTACTTTATCTGCAGGGTAAAAACTGCTTATAAATGCTTTTCTGTCTCTAAATGCGCTTTTTGTTCAGATAATATCTTTCATGCATGACCTACTTGTTGTGGAGCCATTTAAAATGGCTGTATTTCAACTTTCAACTAAGTAAATAACATTAAGATAGTTTCCTGCTCCACCTCTGGCAGCAGCGTTTCAGATCACCAATCTAATCTAAAAAGAAACTAAAAAACAGGCCTCTAACCTCTGTCCATTACTGTCCCTGCGCACTGACTCCAGGTCGTTCATGGCCTCCCACTCATTCAGGCAGAACCGATCAGACTCAATGTGCTGAGCGTAGTGCTGGGCCCACTCCAGCCCACAGCCTGGGATTAAGGCTGCTTTGACTGCTCGCTCACAGCAGCCGTGGAGCACCTGTAGGATTGACCTAAAAGGAGTAAAGACAGGGTAGAAAGTTTATACCTGCCATAACTGCAAGCAGACAGCGCTTCACAGAGGAGCCTATCCAAGATTATAGTATTATCTACGAGAGAAATGGCAGTGCCTTGCAAATGCACTCACATTATTAAAGTTTTTACATTTGGTCAATACCAAGCAAGGACGGAGATGCTGGAACTGAATAGCTAATCCTCGGAGAAAAGAAGCTGAAAGCTGCAAGACCTGAGACCGAGGCAAGATGCTCACCTTCCAGCAGGACAATAACCCTAAAAACACAGAGCTTCAATGATGATCTCTATCTAAGTCGAGCTTGAATTACTTTGCAAAAAGGAATGGGCAATAATTTCATCATCTTCATCAATACCAGTAGCAGCAAGCAAGAAGTGGAACCAGTCATGGTTGGGAGAAGAATCCAGCACTCTGCCCATGGAGGAAGTATCCAGACCCTGTCAAACCCTTTCCCCTCTGCCACTCCATGACTTAGTGGTGCTCTCCTCTTCTTTTAGTTGGGTACTATTGTCCTGTGTCTTCTCAGGCAAGAGGAGGTGCTCAAGAGACCTGGAGGTTTCTTCGCCTTACATTTGTTACCTTCACTGCATTTTAGGTTGGATTTTGAAGGTTTTAAAAGACTCTTGGATGAAGAACTTTTATTTTCTTATAAACAATTGACAATTTTTTTTAAAACAAGTGACTAAAGACTCAACTGACTATCAATTATAATGACTGCAACTAAAAGGTTGCAGAGTCATTATAATATATGTTGTGTCAGTACAGGCAGGTAAAAATGAGCAAAACTGGAGCTTAAAGAAATTTTTAATTTCTTCAAAAAAAATTGCACTGATCATAACTGATTTTTTTCTTCTCCAGAATGTGGTAGCTTGAGAGCAATGTGTTGTTACCACAGACCAATGGTTAATGCAAGGTGTGGACACACCTCAAAAAGAAGTTTAGAGAGTGTAGCTGTGATAGTAGGTAGGCACTTGATGGCTCTTTGCCACACCTCTTTATTATTCAGGGTTGACACATTTTTCTGAGAACTAGCAAGAAATAAAAAAGAACTGAAATGCCTGAGGATTAAAAATGAAATCGGAGCTCATCCTGGACTCTGTACACTCCCTAAGATTCCTGGTTATTGCATTTTTTACTTCTTTTGTGTCAGCAGCACTCACCACATGGTCTGCATTGAAACTGGTTTAAAATTTCTGGTGTCCTCTGCTGATGTCACACTAAAACCACTGTAAAAAGAAAAGAAAACAAACAAACAAACAAACAAAAAAAACCCAGATATGAGCTCTGATAATATAACTCCATAAAAGACACAGATAAGGAGGAATGTTATCGAAGAAAAATCTGAAAAACACAGTGAAAAATGCAAATGCAAGGGCAGCAAGAAAGAAGAAAAACTGACACAGCGAGAGGTGTGATTTGGCCTTATAAGGGGTGAACATGGTGGTGCAACATGGCAACCAATCAAAGCATCTTGTGTGACACTCAGCATGTGTTGGCAGATCAGTTAATACACAGCAGACAGTCCTCACACCATGCGAGCCTGAATGTTTTAACCCTGTTTCACAATACTCCTCTGCAGACATTTGGACACTTGATGCTTTTAATACAACAGCAGAACCATGCAGAGCTTTCACACATGATCTTCATGTTTATGTAAGAGTTTGAGAGAGAGTGAGCATGTGTAATTTATAGCAAATGAGTCAACTCTATAAATAACACGTCTCTGGAAGGAATCCCAGATACCAGTCTGCAAACTGGTTTCACTTCAAATCCTCTATTTGAAAACTTTTAAGATGCCTCTTACCCATCTCCGTTCAGATACACTTGTGTGTCGCTCCATACTGGCAGAACCAAGCCAATAGTGCAATGAGTGCTGCACAGAGACACAGTGCAGGTAAGGAATCTGGATTTGATGGGGTTAAAGCTAAATTTGTTAGCCTGTGCACTGCTTGTGGAACAGTACACCAGCATCTAAGTTACCCACACCTGTCTGAGCTGGGGAAATCCATGCCCAGCAGAATGCTCTCTTGCTTGCTTGCCAGCGTGGATACGACGATCAGATACCTGACTCTGACCGGGCTGACCGACTCCAGCTCCACCGCCTGTGTGACAAGAGCAGTCAGGAGAACAGAGGGACAAGACCAGTCAATGGAGAAAAATAAATATGCTTTCTATGCAACATGATGCCTGAAGGAACCGAAAATATTTATCTAACTGTAAATGGTATAATATATCTTAAGCAGACTTCTTTCCTTGGAAAACAATGAGATAAAGTAGAAAATCATTAGGATAAAGGAAAAAGACTTTTTATTCTTTCTTTCTCAGTTCAGTTTTGTGCCACATTTAAAAAGTTTATCATACCGCTGCACACGATGTACACTAAGGTTTTAAAAAGTTGTGGTCTCAAAACTGCTGAAGAGTTTTGAGGTACCCTTCCTACAGTTTAAAATGCTTTCAATGAAATCCCAGAGAAAATGTGAGACTATCTGACCAGCTAAATGAATGCAGCAGATACTATGATTAGTGAAACATGGCTACAAATAATAGAGACAGTAGTAATAAATTAGTATAAGCAAAACATAAATTGCATTAAAAGCCTAACCTTAAGATATTTACAACTAGTTTAATACATGCATAAGCCTAAAAGTTGCATTTTGAATCACCTACTCAAGATTAATTCTAAAAAAAAATAATGGCTCAAGTTTCCAGGCTTTATTTATTACATATGTAACATGCGTTTCGGCACTGGGGCTCACCAGCTTGATGGTGTCTTCCGGTCTGAGCCGTTCAAGCATGGCATGGAGGTGTCTGTGTCGTGTCTCTGATGCTCCAGTGCCTTTTTTCACAGGAGAAGTCCCGTCCTGGGAAGAAGTGTCATCTTTGAGGCCCCCAGCGTCACCATCTTCCAGCAGAAGGACAGCTCCTTTCACGAGAGCAAAGCTCTCTCTGGACACAGAGCAATTGGTTTTACACGGTTTTCTTCAGAATATCATGTTAGGGTTATTGGAAAACGGTTAAATATCTACCTTTTCTGAAGTCGTCCTCTCCTTTGAAGGCTCTCATCCTTCAAAGTAAATACATTCGAAAGAAAATATCATAAGTACATAAGTAAGGTGGCAGAGTGTTTTATATATATATATATATATATATATATATATATATATATATATATATATATATATATATAAATAAATCTGTTATGTTTGTGCATGCTTGACTCATTTTAAGTGAAGGTTCTTGAATGAATGGGTTTCTGTGTATTAACCTTTTTTCCCCTTTCATTAAATCAAAATCCAAGTATACTAGTAATTTGAATTTTTTAAAAATATTTCTTTTAAATTTATTTCTTCAAAGTCAGAAGTTTATAGTAATTGATACCATTATTTTTAAACTGTATAACTTGGGTCAAACATTTTGGGTCTCCTTCCACAAGCTTAGCATAGCTTGCTGGAATTTTGCCCCATTCCTCCTGACAGAACTGGTGTAACTGAGTCAGGTTTGTAGGCTGCCTTGTTCACACACACCTTTTTTCAACTCTTGCCTACATATTTTCTATTATGGATCAAGGCTTTGTGATGGCCACACCAAAACATTTTTTTGTCCTTAAATAGGGCTACATGATGTTAGGAAAACATACGATATGGAATAATATTAGTGAATAATGCAATAACAATTGGATTTGCTATAATTAAACTAATAATTCAACAGAGTTTATGCCTTTCTGCTTTTGGTTTATAGCAAGATCAGATCCCAGATCATGAGTAACTTATACAGATACTGAATTAAAAAAAAAAAAAAGTTTAATATTTCTATCTCTACAACAAAATTTTACTGAAAAAGTTGCTTCTGGCCAACAGTGACTGTTTTAGCATTGAAACAACTTAATTGCAGTTTCCACCTTACCACCTCTTCACCTTCTAAAACCTTTTGCACTTCAATATACAAGTGGTTCAGTCAGTTCTTAGGGGGTAAGAAAGCTGCACATTGATTTTGCGATAATGAGAAATTTGCAATATATTGTGCAGTCCAGTCCTTAAGCCGTTTTATAACTAATTTGGTGGTATGCTCAGGGTCATTGTCCAGTTGAAAGACTCATTTGTGCCCATTTTTTGACTTCCTGGCTGATGTCTTCTGATATTGTCTTAATATTTCCACATATTGCACATTCCTCATCATGCGGTTGATTTTGTGAAGTGTGCAGCTTATTGCCCATGCGTCATGATACTGGCACCTCTGTACTTCACAGTTGGGATGACGTTCTCAAGCTTCCATCTTTTTCTTCCAAATGTAACAATGGGGATTATGGATAAACACTTCAATTTAGTTTCATCAAACCACAGGACATGTCTGAATAAAGTTACATTTGCAAACTGTAATCTGGATTTTTATCTAGCTTTTGGAGTAGTGGCTTCTTCCTCACAGAGTGGCCTGTTAGCCCATCCTGGCACAGGACTTGTTTCACTGTGTTTAAAGACACTCTCTTGCCAGCTGGGTTGAGTCACACCTTTCACACCATAGACCCAAAATCCGTCTCCTTTCTGAACAGACATCTTCAGGCTGTTTATTCTTGTCTGAACAGACCAATGAGACACATTCAGGAATCTGGAAATCGTACTTAACTAGGAACCAGATTGTGGAGGTGCACATCTTTTCTGATTTCTTTTGATTTTCCCATGCTGCCACACAGAGAAGTACTCTGAGTCATGCCATAAAACACATCCACAGGTCTGCCTCCAATCAATACAAATGTTGTGAATTAAGTTATCAGACGCTGATAAAGGTATGCAATGAGATCATCATCTTCTGGGCTTTCCCAAATTGTTTAAAGCAAGCACAACCTCAGTACATGTCAACTTCTGACTTTGAAGAAAATAAAAATCAATTATTCAGTCAGAATTCTGGCATTTATGAAACAGAACTAATTTCAAATCTTTTTTTCGAATCCTGTCTGATCATATATATTTTTCAAGAATGGAGCCCAGGGTAATGAATGCCCACATCAAAACCTAACACTGCTTGTTTTCATGCACAAACATTTTTCAGTCTTTTATAGATACTAGTTCTTACAATACAGCTTGTATATTTTTATATGCATTGTACTCATTTTTTGTTTGCCTATGTAAAAACATTTCACACTGATACACAATGTTTCAAGTGCTCTCCAGTCATATGTCTTTCTGATTAAAAACAACCACATAGGACAATATTTCTGTTTTTTCATTTCACATCTGAACACATTAGACAAACACAACATGTTAATTATGTGTATGCATTGTAAAAATGGAAGCTAGAGGTGGGATTAGACCAAACAGATAAACATTAAAATTATAGAAAAAGAAGAAGAAGAAATATAGAAATGAGACATGTAGCAAGAAAAGAGAAGGGGGTGAGAAACAAGAGAGAACTAACAGTAGCACTGGAGAAAAAGAGTTTACAAGGAAAGAAACATGAGACAGTAACGTTACCTTTTACGCAACTGACAAGTCCAGACAGAGTCAAGAAAAGAAAATTAAAGAGAAGTGGGCAGGAGTCAGGAGAGGAACGATGAGGAGGGGTTGAAGAAGAAAAAAAAAAGGAGAAAACAACAAGTTAAGATAGTAGATGATTAGATTTTGTGACAAAATATGCAAAGAATGAGACTTGGAGCCAGAGTTAAGTCATTCATGGTTTAGTGGGCGATGATTAAAAAAAACAAACAAAAAAAACCAAAAAAAAAAAACAATAAAACAATAACAGAACAGCCAGACTTTTGACATTATTTTCATGATTGTGTGACAGAGAAAATAGGAAAGACAGTGGCCAATGATAATGTGTTTACATGATTATATGCATGTGTTTAACAGCTTCAAAAGACATTGAGACAGAAATAAAGCTATTCATTTGCTTGAATGTTCTCTAGATCATGATATCTGTGGTAAGACTTATCAGCAAAATCAAATCCCTGGTAAACAAATAAAGAACTCATCATCCTCCAGGCAAACTTTGTGCGGGTATCCACAAAGAGACACATTCAGGGAGTTGTTTTTTTTTTTTTTCACACAGGCCTTACAGGTCTCCGCACAAACACACGCTCTGATCTATGTGCAGATAAAGTAAACATCTGAATATCTGAGGAGTCAGAGTATGGCAAGGCGTAGGGATGGCTAGAGACTCACCGGGGCGCTGGAGATGGATGGGATCCTGTGCAAGGTCAATAGAGCCATTGCACAGTACGAGTCTTACTCCAGCAAGCCAGTGGTTTCTGGGAGGCCCAGACAGGTTCTGCAGGTTCCACAGCCAACAGCAAGCCGTTGGTGCAAGGCCACTTTTTTCTGAAATTATAAACAGATAATAAGATTAGATTACATACAATAAATAACATTCTTGGTCATACATATGATTTTGTTTACTGTGTTTCTGATGCAAAATACTACACTATACAGAGCTTTCAAAAGAGCTTTCTTTGTATTTTTCACCATGGCCAAGGTTTAAACTTGTTATAATATACAGTTGAACAAAAATCTCTTGGCAACGACATTTCTGTCTCTGTAAAGAAGAAACCGATTTAGAAGAACTGATGTCGAAAAAATGCATAACGCTGCTCAAGGAAAAATGTTTTCTATTGTAAGTAAGATGTGAGCAATTGGTATTATACAGTTTTTACATACATCAAGAAAATCCAGAATAATTAACACATAAAAATAAATGAATGTGCAGCAGGTTCTTTGATACAGGCAGTGGTTTTAAATCCATCAGAAAATCAAGAAATGATCTGATCATTCTCATTTTATGCTAAGAGCAGATGTCCTAAATGTTGATGGTAGCATTTCTAACTAAAAAACCTAACTTGTCAGTATTTTATCTGCAAATCATCTGCTCAAGGGAGAGTTTTATGATCTTCTGGCTGATTGATTGGTAAATTTCTACTGCTGACTTTTTTTCTCTGAACTTTAATGTAATCTTGATTAAAATGCTGGAAAAAGCCTTGAGAGGTCAAAAACGCCTTTTTATTACCCAGCATCTAAAGTAAACAAATCAATTAGTAAAAGATGAGGTCCAAAGAAACATTAAAACTTTCAGAAGAAACTGCTAAAGGAATCTCTAAAAAGGCACATAAAATGCCCTTCTGAATACATAAACTCGTCAGCAGCATTTATCAGACTCTGAAAATGTCGGTGCGCTTTTCTACTATAGAGCCACACCAGCACATACAGAACCTTCATCTAAATATGGTCGCCTTTGCAACAACATAATCCTGAACACACCAAAAAGTCCACTGTGTAAAAAAAAAAAAAAATCCCTAAACAACAACTGTAAGACTTCTGACTGAAACAAAATGTGTTTACAAATATTGAATTTTTTCCTTTTAGTCTTTTCTAAAAAAAATAAAAAATAAAAAAAAAAATTTCACCATGCAGCCTAAAAAACTTCTAGCTTGTCATATTTTGCATTCTACCATTTCGGATTCAATTTACCTTTTGCGTATACCACAAATGTTAGTAGAGGATAATGGCGATACACCAATCAATCATCCAGTGAACGGAATTGGCTCTGAACACTAATCAGCAGGTAAAATACTGAATTTTCTTATTTAATAAAAGCAATCAAAACTAAGAACTCATCACTTTGAATCTACAAAGGAAACAACAAGCAAAATATACTTTGAATGAGCTTTTTTTAAATTTGAACAAAAATCAAATAAAGTTTAGAGACATATGCTTTGATTACAACTGCAAAACATATCAAAAGACATCATTGCAATATCAATCTGTGCAATATTACAATTGCAAGGGAATGCTGAGATCCAATATTTAGTAGAGTATAATATTCCAGATCCGCTGTAATAAAACTTTTCTTTTCAATACTATATTTCACTACTTAAACTTGTATGGTCCTTTATTTTCACACCGGATATAGATCTAACCATTGCAATAGCCAACAATAATATCACAATATTATGTTTTCCTAATATCCTGAAGCCCGAGCTTAAGAATAAATGGGGGCAATCTTGTAATTCTTTAAACTTTTTGTTAGACTTAAATCTATCCCCTCTATAAAAGGAACCTGATGTAATTTATTTATTTTATTTTTTTTTGTGTGTGTGTGGCTGTTTTGCCTGTTTCAATCATTAGAACAACAAATCAGAATCAGTCAAAATCAAAATTGGCAGGTCAAAGAAAACCAGAAATCGGTATCAGCAAGAAAAATCTGATCAGTGCAACCTTAACAATAACCCTTTCACTGTCACTTTATTATAATTCTAATTTTATTGCATGAGTGTCCAGCAATGTCAGTAGGTGTACTTTATAATTAGCAACTACTCTTTTGTAAGTTAAATACATCAGTCGCAATTATACCATTATGACTCTTAGGTTGCTATGAGCGTCTTAGATATAATAATGATGCGTAGAAGGTAAATGCATGCAAGCAGTCTTTCGCAATATTACTGCACACACTGAGCTGCAACGATGATTGCATCTCTTTTATTTGTAACATTTATCCCATTTAGACAAATTTTGGAACTGAAACTAACTCCGATTATAATGAACATAATAAGTATACAATTCACAATTAAAAGGGAAGTAAAACTTTTTTTTTTTTTTTTTTTAAATGGATACCTAGTTAATATTCAGAAGTTTACTCATATCTTAAGGTACACCGGTTAACAAGAGATTTGAGTATCAGATGGCGACTATAACAGGGCAGCTATATCAACAGATGACAACAAAAGCAGAATTTCCTGGCCAGTTTTCCCCGTTATTCATGCAAAGCACAGGGTGTACTGTGGTCTGCAGCCCATCACTGTATGAACAGCGGAGCAGAAATTACGCTTTTTAAACCTCGGTCCTGCAGACCAAAATACTACATTTCTATTGTTAATATTTTACTTCCTTTTTTTTTTTTTTTTTTTTTTTTTTTTGTTTTTTTAAAATAAACAATCTGATATAAACAACTGCGCTGGAAGTAACTCTGTGGTTCGTCACAGCGGCAGGACAAACAAGCAACAAATCAGCAGCGGAATCTGGGAAGCTACAAGCAGACCAACCGAGCTAACACAGTCGGGCTTTACTGCTGCTGGGGCTGCTCTCTCAAAGACAGCAGGAATGTGTATCAGTTACTAGAAATAAGTCCATTTCCTACCTTTCCAGACGGGGTCCTCCGCTCTAATTTCCTGTTTTGGCGTCTGGGTATGTCTTCCGTACCCAGAGCTCCTTATTCCGCCCTCTGCTGCTGTCGACAGACCATTTACAGCCGAGCGAGCGGCCGCTGCTTCGCCGGGCTGGGCAGGAGGAGGAGGTGACGCCACACGCAGGAAGCCTCTAAAAACAATTAACCAGTTTAACAATCACTTTACTCTCTTTTATCAGATATATACTGGGGTGTGGAAGGAAACTTTCATGTAATCATGTTTCTCTTCACATTTCCATGTATCTTACTGGCACTTTTATGTTTCAGGCAGGTGAGTGGAAGAAAAATAAACTTTTTCAAAAATGTTTCGCCAATAAAAATCGAAAGAGAGCTGCGTGCATTTGTATTTAGCCCGATAGATCATCTTTTATAGCTGCAAGTCTTTTGGAGTGTCTCTCTGACTGCTTTCGCAAAATATCTCTGTCAGATATGATAGAGAGCAGCAGTGCCACACATTCTTAATTGGATTTAGGTCAGGAATTTGACTCTGCTGAAGGAAAGCAGGATGCTGCCACCATTATGTTTCACTGAGGAAAAGACGTCTTCAGAGATATCTGTAGTGTTAGTTTTATGCCACATAACGTTTTGCATATTGGGCAAAAAGTGATATTGTGATCTTCCATTACCAAAACTGCTTCTCCTGATATGCTGGACTTCCTTTAGCTTTCTTTCATCAATGGCTTTCCTATTGTCACTCTTCTAGAAAAGGCCAGAGTTACCTGTTAGGCCTCTTAGATGTTTTTTTTCTGATTAATCCAGAGTAATTGTTGCATAGAATAATTCTTCGTTTTCTTTTGTTGTCAAAATCAGACAAGATTTGAAAAAGTAACATAAAGTGTTAAAAAAAATAAAAATACCGTCACAGTACTGTACACCCTTCAACTGCTAATAATAAGGTCTGTGGTCTGTACCATCAGTACACTGTAGGTCAAAGGATGAAAAGAACCATTATTGTGACGAGTGGAACAAATACTGACACCACAGAATGGTTGAATTTAACACAATATTTTTTAGTTGATATTCATTTAAAACAAAACAAAACATTCGCTATCTGCTCTTTTAGTCAGGCCCAAAGAGCACCTACTATTATTATTACAAAAATAAAACAACTAAAAAGCACAGAAAAAGTTGAAAGTTAAAACATGAAGACCTGGAAACTGGAACTGATGAAGAAACCCTCAAAATAAAAAAATTTAAAAAAAAAAAGACAAGCAAATATTGTGATTAAACAGTACAAACACATATTTAAACACAACTCAAACATATCTACCTCTCATTTGAAGTTTCTTTAACATAAGTAGAAAATAGCCAATTATGTAATGTCGTTAACTTACTTGGTATAAAATAAATGTGCGTACTTTGCCTATTTTTAAGCATTGATTAAAACTTTTTGATTTATGTCAGAATATGTTTTGGAATCTGCGCATGCGCTTTATGGCCCTAATGGGCTCGAAGACACGTTGCTATCCGCCTGACACTGTTTTGTGCTTTGCACTAAAAACAGTAACATTACTTTTCTACAATGACCAAGAGGTTCACTTTTTATTTCACAACACACTGAACTAAAGTCAAAGATTCGCCCCCACGGGGAGACTCTGCGCATGCGCACTAAGCGTCAACTTTCGCACTTCCTGCATTGTGCCCGCCTGCAGAAGTAGTAGTGCAACAGACTGAAGGGTAAATGGTTTTAAAGCTGTAACATTCAGTCGTTCTCTACCCGAAAAGGACTTCAAATAATCTGGGTTGTTGAACTGGGATGAAAGCAATGAGTGAACTGATGAAGGTTTTCATAACGAGGCGCATCCCTCAAGAGGGAATGAAGATCCTTTCAGGAGCGACTGGAGTGTAAGAAGGGTTATTGTTATTATTGTTTCTCTCTCAATAATCAACATAATAAACTAAAAATCTTTGAGTCCATGCACATTGAGATAATTTGACCCTAAGATAAATAAAACTTCAACATGTTTTCATTGCTCATATATTTCCCTCTACTACCAGTTTTTCAGCTCTTTGTGTTCATTTACATTAGTGACAATAAATCCCACTGTCATTTTTACCTTACTTTCCGTCTCCACTCAAACAGATGTGAGGTGTCTCAGTGGGACTCAGATGAGCCTGTCCCGAGGACAGAGCTTCTTAGAGGAGTCCAGGGAGCTCATGGTCTTCTGTGTTTGCTGTCTGACAAGATCGATACTGAAGTTCTGGATGCTGCAGGTACGCATCACCCTAGTCCTCTGATAGCGGGCCTATGCAGTCATCCTATTCCCATAACTTAAAAAAACTACTTTAAACATGGTCCACTATCTTAGAATGATACATGTTTGACTGAAGGATAGCATGCCATGATGCCATGCGTCCAAAGTACATTCCAGGGGTCATTTATGGCCCTTTGAATGAGTTTGTGTGACCCCTGACCACAATTCAAGAGTAGTACAAATGTGACTCCCAGCACAGATGGTTAAAGCAGACGGTCACTTTTAAAAACATTTGGTGGGTGAGAATTTCACTGTCAAATTAAAAATTTCTTTAAATGGAAAATGTTAGGTTCACCACAAAGTATGTATTTTATTAATAGTATACACTTTTTTACTTATTTTTTAATTTCATAGTACTCAGGACTATAAACTTTTAGTGACTTTTACTCAAAAACAAATTTAGTGCACCCAATCATTGAACTAAATATTGCTAAACCTTTTAAAGTAAGAGTGACACATATCATGGTCTTGTTGTTGGGAATAGACTGAAAAATCATACTATGCCATTAAAAAATAAAACAATCAATCTAATAATTATTAAAATGTTTGCCTTTCTTGTAGTAATGCAAACACGTGGGATTCTTTTTATATTTCGGATCTACGACGACTTACATGTTAATTTTTCTGCAAAAATAGAACTGCTTTGTTCATTTCCTTAAAATATTGTGCTAGTTTATGACAGTGGCAACTTTCACGTGTTGGTAACTCTAATGTCTTTACATTGCCTTGCAGAAGTATGCATACAGTTCAAACTGTAACATTTCATCATTTATAGCCACAAACGTCAATGTGCTTAGATGGGATTGTGTTTGACAGAGCAACACAAAGTGGTAGGAAGAAGAAACAAGGTTTTGCAAACAAAAACTTGAGAAGGGCAGTGTGCATGTGTAAGGAAAACACTCCCATAGCATGATACTGCCACTTCCATGTGTCACAGTTTCATTGTGATGTTCAGTGTTAGTTTTCAGCAACGTAGGAAATTTCAAACTCTGTTGACTTATTAGGTAACAATTGGAGAGAATTAGTTGCACTGCATTGTATTTAGGGGTATCAGAGCAGAGGTATACAAATGTATGGCACATTTTTTAGATTTGAAAAAAAAAAAAAAAAAAAAAAAAAAACAACTTTAAAAAATTCATGTTTTCTCTTCCTTCCACTTCAGTTATTTGCTGCTCCATTTCAGACTGCCCCAAAAAACAATGTATGAGGGCTATGACAACACCTGCAAGGCACTGTAACTTAATGAAGAATCAAGTACATTTCCTCTTATCCAGTGTTAAAACAAAGTATGCACCGCACTGATCTCTACATTTCAGCCGCTCCCTCTCTGATTTTAGGCCCAAACTTGAAAGTAATCAGCACCATGTCTGTGGGATTTGACCACTTGGCTCTAGATGAGATCAAAAAACGGTGAGCTACAGTAAACAGAAGTAACCTATTAAAAGGAAATGTTTAATGCCTTCCCAGTAATAAAAGCCTTTTTTCATTTTAACAGTGGCATACGTGTCGGATACACTCCAGACGTCCTGACTGACGCCACCGCAGAACTGACCGTGGCTCTGCTCCTGGCTACTGCTCGCCGCTTACCAGAGGGAGTGGAGGAGGTCAAAAAGTTAGTCTCACAGGGTTACTCATTCATGCCAATTACTTTTTTGATTTGTATTTCTGTTACTTTTTAACACAAAATGGCAGCAACTGTTTTAATTTACATACACATCAGATAAATGTGTTTTTCTTTCTTAGTGGTGGCTGGAGCTCATGGAAACCTCTCTGGCTGTGTGGTTACGGCCTGTCGGGCAGCACTGTGGGAATCATTGGACTGGGACGCATTGGTGTGTTTTCTATTGCTGCTTTATGCACCTTGGAAGCTCAAGATCTACGTGACAGATTCTGTGTCGTCCAGCTAACATGGTGTTATTTGACTTGACCTTAGAAACATGAGACTTTTTTGGTTGAATGTTTGTGATCAGGTATGGCCATAGCTCAGAGACTCCTACCCTTTGGAGTTAAGAGACTGTTGTATACTGGAAGGACAGCTAAAGCCCACGCTGGAGAGGTGAATGGAGAGTTTGGTAAGAAAAATTGGAAATGATACAAAGTCAAAGTGGAAATTATGAAAAGCCTGGTGAAGAGGAAATGGCAGTGCAGAAAAAGTTCAAATTTTAACCATACTACAAAGGATCGACTTAAAAATGAATTTGTGTGTTCGACCATCTGGCTCCAACATTTATTTCCATCTCCTCTTTGTTGAGCAGTTTCCCTGGACACGCTTGTGTCAGAGAGTGATTTCATTGTGGTTTCCTGCTCACTGACACCAGAAACTAAGGGCCTGTGTGACAAGGCATTTTTCAGCAAGATGAAAAAAACTGCAGTCTTCATCAACTCAAGCAGGTAGGTATCTAAAAACCGTGTGAGGACTGGGCATGCAGATGCAGGTCACTCCCTGGTACGGTTGCTGTTCAGATACACAAGGATGGAGATGTAATTAGTTCTTTATTTTAGAGGAGCTGTGGTGAACCAAGAGGACCTGTATGATGCTCTGAGCAGTGGACAAATTGCTGCAGCTGGACTGGATGTTACAACACCTGAGCCACTCCCAACAAACCATCCGCTTCTTACCCTGAAAAACTGTGGTAAGTAGAGAGGTGCCTTACAAAAGTATTTATACCCTTTGAACGTTTTCACATTTTGTCACATTACAACCACAAATTTAAATGTATTTGTATGGGATTTAATGAAACACAGCAACATAAGGTAGTCTGTAATTGTGAAGTAGAAGAAAATGAAGTATCTGTATTCAGCCCCCGTAACTCTAGTACCCCTAAATAAAATTCAGTGCAATTAATTGCCTTCAAAACTAAACTAATGAGTAATCTCAGAATAGATACAGCTATTGTGTGTTTATTTTAGAACATTAACAATAGACAGCTTCATGAAGAGCAAGGAGGACATCAGACAGATAACAGGGTTAAATTTGGAATTTTCCATAAGCCATGTAGAGGACACCGAAAACATGTAAAAGAAGGTCCTCTAGTCAGATGAAGCCCAAACTGAACACTAAAGTGTGGCAGAAACTCACACTGCACATCACCGTGAGCACACCACCGCTATGGAGAAAGTAGTGGTGGCAACATCATGCTGTGGGGAGGCTAGTCAGAGTTGATAGGAAGATAGCTCGAGCTAAATACAGGGCAATCCTGAAAGAAGAAAACCTGGTAGATGTTGCAAAAGACTTGGGGGAGGGAAGGACAATGTCCCTAAACTGATGTTGGAGTCAAGATAAGACCAAGTCCAACACCATAACCAATGAAAGACCATTTTTAAGACCATTGATATAATCATAATAATGTAGTTGGTGCAGAAAACATTTGAACAACATTTAGGTGGAGAGAGAACCCAAACTTGTATTTAAGCATTAGGTGCAGACAGAGTGAGTGGAGGTGACGGGTGGAGGTGGAGGACTCATTTCACTTTGTGTGATTTCTTGCTGCGAGTTGTACAAATAGAAAAATATCTGTGTAATTGCACCGGAAAATGTTTCTCCCTGTTGATTTCTCATCCTTCGTATCTTCTCACAACACAGCTAGTAGTTTCACACTAAGTTGCAGCAAAAAAGGATGTTGTTACTGTGGTCTTAATTTGTCTTGAGAAGAATCCAAAATGTAGCTGACGCTGAGACAAGATAAAGACTTTGAAAATGTGGTCTCAAGGCAGATCTTGAGTAGGACAACACCACCCAAAACACTCAGCCAGAGCTCTAATGGAAGGTTTATATCAATGCATGTTCAGGTATTAGAATAGCTCAAAGTCCAGGCCTAAATCTATTTTAGTTTTATGATTTTCACAGATGCTCTTTATCTTGTTTGGCTGAGCTTGAGCTGTTGCAAAGAAGAATGCACTGGTACTACAGCAAAAGGTGCTTTTATTTAATTATTGAATCAGGGAGGCTGAATACATGCTACATTTTTCAGATTTTTATTTAAGGAATTTAAAAAATAGCATAAATAAATAATTTTATTTTCACTTCACAAATATGCACTACTTAGTGTTGATCAGTCAAATAAAATCCCCCCCAAAAATGCACTGAAGTTTATGGTTTGCAAAGACAATTTTGTCCCATTTTTGTAAAACAAAAAAAAGTAAATATTTGGCCTTCATTTTTCCTATCCCTTTTTTCTTGTGCAGTGGTGTTACCTCACATAGGCAGTGCCACTTACTCCACCAGAGGCATCATGTCAGCACTGACAGTCCAGAACCTGCTGGGAGGTTTGCAGGGCTTGGACATGCCCAGTGAACTCCGCTTCTAGACGCTGAAAAGGAAGCGCTGTGCCTATAGCCTGCTCTGGTGCTACATGAATATTAAATGAGAACTCTAACATAACAGTGAGGTAGAAAAGAATGGTAGGAGTTCTAAAGCAGTTTAGACATGTTCTAGCACCTTACAAATTTAATTTAATACCACTAGTACATTTAATAAAGTTCTTGAAAAGAAGGCTAACCTCACCCACCACAACTCTGTGTCTAGTTAAAGATTTTTATTACTTTTTTTTTTAGAAAATAGTACTGATCTTTCATCATAACATTTGGAAGTAAAGAATAATACAGAATCAGTCTTTTACTACCTTATTAAGATGTATTTCTTATAAAGATGAGCATTGCATGTAATGATCAGTACTTTCAGAAATTGATGCTGCAAATCTGCACTTAATAAACAGTAAAACACTCCTGCCCTGCATGAAAGGAGCTATTTTCGAAGAAAATAAATTAAATGTCATTTAAATGTGGGAAAAATTGGTGTTTTATCATTTAATTAAGTCTTACAATTAAAAGTTGACCAAATGCAACATTTCTACCTACAGTTTTTTGCACATATTCTGGTCTGAATTATGGTGTCTTCATTGAATTTTCACATTATTGCATTAATTTATAATGACCACAACAGCAAATTGTTGTACGGCGTAGAGCAGGAAAAGACATGACTTTCTTTTGCTTCACATCAGATAAAATTAAGAATTTCATGAGCTTAGTTTGATAAATGTCCATGATTTCTATCAGATTGTGTCTTTAGCGCAGATTAAAGCAGAGAGTCTGAGAAAGCCTGATCATCTTTCCAGTTCATGCAGGTGTTCTTTGAGTGCTTGTAGAGGTGGGAGGACTGGCTAAAGCGTTTGCCGCACTTCGGACATGGATAGGGCTTTTCCCCAGTGTGGACGCGAATGTGTTTCTTACAGTCTGTCAGGTTCATGAAGGTCTTGCAGCAGATCTTGCAGGCATATTTCTTTTCCCCTTCCACCAGCAGCACATGGTCCTCAGCAGCCGCTTTCTTGCACTTGGAGAGAACATCCTCAGAAGCTCTAGTAAGGCTTGGCCTATCTGCGCTGTCACCTGCTGTTCCAGGGGGAGCATCTGTGCAAACTTCTGATCCAGGCACTACTTTGGGGGCGATGCGACGGAAAGTTGGAGCCCCAGAGCTTTTCCCGGCCCTTGAGGGTTGGACAATTGAGGCATCCAGACTGAGACCTGGTCTGATACCACTCAAGAACCCTGCCAAGGAGTTCTGATTGGATTGGAGGATGATTGTGTCACTGAATCCAGAGCTCTGAGTTGGGAGAATTTGCTGCAAAGGGACAGGGGTTACTGGAAAAACGAGAGATGATGAAGAATCAGAGGTCTGGACAGATGACGTGCTTGCTTCTTCTGAGTTTTGATTCTGTGTCGTTGCACCTTCGGGAGCTGTAGGAGCATCACTGGCAGCAGCAGCAGCAGTAGCAGCAGCTGTCAGACTAGCTAGAGTATCATCTTCTCCCAAAGCTCCCATTACACTTTCAGTGCTGGGATTGAGAAAGCAGGAAAAGGCAAGTTCAGAGAAGCTGTCCAGGCCTTCACCATCCACTGTGTCTCCACCCAGATCCCCAGTTCCCGTCAAGGTAGCTGTGTGAACATCTGTGCACAGCTGCGATGATAAAGTTACACCATCAGCCTCCGCTGGTCCAGCCATGCTCATTTTCTCATCACCAATCTGAGCCTCTAGTGGTGATGGAGGAGAGTTGTTTGGTATTGTGTCTAAATCATTGGAGTATGAACTCATGTTTTCCATTTTCACCTCAATCATTATTTTTGGCTCATCCTGCTCCTCTTCTCCACCTTGAACTTTAACCCCAGGGTCTCCATCTGTATCTTCAGCCTTTTTCCACACTCCTGTGCTGCTGTCTGACTGAGTCGGCAGCTGAATTTCTTCCGACTCCCCCTTGGTTGCCTCATATTTCTCTTCCTCTTCATCTTCATTGTCAACTCGGTTGTCCCATTGCCTGCCAGTGGTCTTCAGGCAGCCTGATGATGTCAGATCTTCTCCTCCTTCCTCTGTGCTCCTGGTCACAGTGGGTGAACATTCTTTGTAGTTGAACATCCTCTTATTGTCACCAAGCATCTCCTCGTGTGACTTTCTTTTTTGTCTCAAAGATAGTGCTGTGAATTGTTCACCTCTCCCCATTCCTTTTTCATCCTCTCCAGACTGACTCACCACCATTCCCATATCTTCTATCTCAGGGTCTTCCTCTGTGGCTGAGGTTACCTGATGCTGTGGAACAGCTGCCGCCGGGGAGCACAGACTTTGCTGCAGCTGCTGCACTGACCTCCAGCCTTTAGGTGCTGAGGCAGGAAAGTTTTTCCTGGACAAATGGAGCTTGCAGGCCTTGACCACAGCATTTAGATGGAGATGGGATGCTGCCAACAGCACATCCATCTCATTGGAGGCCCCTAAGGAGAGGGTGGAGGTATAGATCATGTCCAGGAGGGTGGAGAAGGCCTCTGGCGTCACAACCTCTGGATCCAGCTCCATCACATGTTGGGCTCCTTCTCCCTTAGCTCCTGAGCCCTCGTCAATAGAGCTGAGGAGAGCCCTGAAATGAGAGCTGCTGGCAGCCAGGATGGAGCGGTGGGCCTGGAAGCTCTGACCTCCAACCACCACCACACAGTCACATAGCTGGCCATGCAGGCGCTGGTGATTGAGCTGTTTGAAAATATGCTGGAAATGACCTGGAAAGTCCATCACAGCAAGTGGAGCCTCTTAATTAAGAATATTCGAGCATCCGTTGCGTTATAGAAACAATATTTATACGCAGGTTACTAAAACGGCCTACATCTCATCTTAAAGCTGCTTCATTAGCAGACTCACCTATCTCCCTTACAATGAATAGATCAGAATTGTCCTCAGTTTTTCCGGAGATGCTGTGGAGTATGGGCGGGCCTGGATCAACAATAACACGGAGGGATGCGGTGCAGACGCGAGCTTTGCCTCCAAAAAACAGGAATAAAGACAGTGTCAGCACATTTCTCTCTCTACTGCTGCTGAAACACTCGGTTTATAGCAAATCATAAGCCTCTTTGTGATAACATCGCTACTTGATCCAGAGCGCTCTCATAATCTCATCCATTGTCCGAGCTTTCCGTCCTTTGCAGAGCGTCATTCATTGACTCATTTAGTTAGACAACACCGCCCCCAAGTGGTAAACTCGGGGAAATACAACCTCGGGTCGAAGTCAACTTTCAATTGGCGAAAAAAAAAAAAGGGCACATAAAAGAAAAAAGATCTAACTCAGTAGGTACAAAATGATAAAAATGAGAAATTATTAAACTTGTGTTGTAAAGTGCAATATGCACGCAAACATCTCCAGTAATATTTGGACATTAGTCCCTTAACAACTTTCATAGAAACCAGTGGGCTTGTGTTGCCTTCAACCAGCTCCTGGAGTAATTCTGACTGGAAATGGATTGACCACTCTCCTCATCAGAAATGGCAGAACCATAAAACTGGTTCTGGTATCAAATGAATGGCAGAATCATTAATTTGACCATTTGTCTGCTGATAACCCCCCCCCCCCAAAAAAAAACTATCAACAGACATTTGGTTGTCCACATGGGCATCAGCAAATTTCAGCCTTACTTGATATGGCCTTCCTCTTGGTTGACACCTTCTCAGTCCATGTTAATATTAAACTGAGTTCCCTGTGGGCACTGGTGTTCCAGGATCTTCCAGTTTGTACAGAGACCTAAGCCTTGGTGGTTCCTGAACATTCTAAACAATGTTTTTTTTTTTCATTTGAAGGTGACAGTTTGGGTCAGACTGGTGAACTTTTGACACAAATGGGCATTTCAGCTGATCCTAAACACATGTCCCAACAGGTTTTTGAAACTGTGGAATGGCCCCTACTTCATGGGCTATGTTTGAAAGCTAAGTGTTTGGTAGGAAACCAACCAATTTAAATGAGCTCTGCTAAATCAGCCAGGAACAGTGCTTAAATATCCAACCAGAATTATGCCAGGAGTATGACGATGGCTATAAAAAGTGTGTGCTGCAGGTGCATCTTCATAGGGATATTTATCAAAAATATTAATAGGGATGTATGTTTATATTTAAACCAGTCTGTATAATTTTGAATCTGTGTAGATTAGAGGAAATCCACAATAAATTCACTGATTTGTTGTTTTAAAAAGCAATTGAAGATGCTGTATCCTGGAAAAAGGATGGTTAAAATGAGCAAATGCCCCAAATCAAAATGAAATCCATAAGTAAACCTTTGTCTAGCTTTGTAGCTCTCTCTTTTTGTACAGATATCCCACTTATCATGAGGGTAAACACATCTTGTGTGTTGCATGTATTCATGTGCACCCAATACTGCTAGAAGAAATATTTTGCCATAATATTTTTTGTTGTATCGAGAATATGAGGAAGTTACATCCCAACTGTAGCTAATTTCTTTACTATGTGACCATGTCTTACACCAAAGAGAAGTCTTTTTAAGGATATCTGTTTGGCTTCCCCAATGAATCTACTGCAGCAACTGTGTTGACTAATATATGAGTGGAGAATGTGTAGGTGAGGTTTAAAGCACATGAAAAATGCCTGCGTAGTCAGTAAGACTACAAGAGTTAAAAACCATGGATAACAAAAACTGAGAACTTCTCACATTTAAATGGACAAAATGAACATAGTTTACTGTTCTATAATCACGTAGGTAAACACATTATCAAAAAACAAACCTTACATATTGTTTAAACATAAAAAATAAGACTAAAGTTCATAAGATGAACATGAGAACAGAAGGAGTTTCTGATGAAGCCAAGGAAAAAATAATGGTAGTTTTCCAGAAGGATCCAGGAACAGGCGGAGCTGGCTTCATGAGGAGGTCCTCGCCATCTCTGATGTAGGAAACTGTGGATGGAAGCATGGACCATGGCGCTCCATTCATATGCTGTCCAGTTTCTTTAACACATACGGGGCTGTGAACACAAGAAGCATAAAATATAAGATGACGAGTTGAGCTGGAGAAAACTACGCAGCAGAAAGACTCTGTCCATCATTAATGAAAGATATCTGACAGAAATAGAATACCTGGATTTAGGTTTAACTGGTGTCAAAAAATACCAAGGTTTTAAAACTGCTGCTCCTGGTGGTTTAAAGCCTTTGTAATGAGATGTCAGAGGAAACACTGGAAAGAGCAGGAAGTTTTACTAACTGTATGCAGCAAAGAGTAATGCAGGGCTACCCGTCTCCCACCTGTTGCTGCACCCTGCCAGCCAGCTGGTGGCAAAAAAGGCTCTTACAGTGTTTCTTTGCTCACAAGAAAGATAAATTTACCTCGCTTGAAATACTTCTAGTCAAGAAAAAGAGAATCTATTACTCTTATTTGGTTAACAATGGTTTAAAGGTAAAGCATCCAACTGCAAGCTTGCTACCTCACTAGGCAACCAAACTAATTAGCCAGCTTGTTATAGTTGTGTTACTCTAAAAACATCAGGATGACAGAAACGGAACTGCACAAGATAACAAACTTCAATAATTGAAGTAATTCCAAGTATGCAATTTCAAAGGACTGCTTGAATACAGTATTTGGAAGCTTATTATATTTCTGTTACAATGCATTCAAATCCTGCTATAAGTAAGAGAAAGATGCAAAATATTGCAAAACGTTTTATGTGAAAACTAGTGGAAATAAAAATGTCTAAAGAAAACTAATAATGGTTCTGAGATACTAACATCATAAAACATTTCTGAATGCATAATACATTAAAGCTGGTATATTTGCATATATACTTTGGATTTTTATTTATTTATTTTTTTTTTACACAACGCTGCATTCTATTTAGATTGCATTTAGAAACTGAAACAGATTATTGTTAATGTCGCTTTTGTCTGTGTACTCACTGGCTCTGAGAAGAGCGACGTAAATGAGGAAATTTCGTAACGATGAGATGACGTCTTGCCGCATTTTCCTCTTCATCTCCTCTGGGTCCATTTTAGGCCCGAGTCCTTCAAGTCTGAACATTTTCGCGGTGGTTTTGCTTTGAAGGTGTTTTCTGGTAGAAAATTTCACCTTCCTCTGCCTTCACGTGAAAGGAGGAATCAGAGCGGAAATACGCAAAAGGAAAAGGCACTGAGCGGTACGGGGCGCACAGAGGGACATACTTCTTGTCGGATCTCTCGCAGTTTAGGCACTGAGTTCGTCACTGCCCTCCGATGGTACATGCAGCTTATTAATAATTTATATTCTCAACAAGTTTAAATCACACACGGATTGAATCATGGCTTTGTGGTTATTTTGTGGTTCTCGTTTTGTCTAAGTTTGGTTTTAATAGATAATACATCAATTCATACATGTGAAAGTCTTTCTGAACAGAGTATTTCTCTCTTTTCGATATTTTCTGTACTGTTTTAGGTAAATCACACTCACATAAAGTATTTGTATGTTTTCCTTTTAATTTTAAACAGTTATTCAGATCACCATGCCCTGACCTTAATCTAGTCAATTATTTCCTTTTCCCAGTAAATTTTATGGTTTCCTTCATTGTGTATGTGTATTATGTATCACATCTACCAGGGGTGAACAAGGGAGAAAAAGTGGCCTGATGATTGATGACTTTTATTCTGAGATGACCAATGTAATTTTTCATGATGTCCAAAATAGCAGCCTTTAAGCAGGTATTAAATATACTTTTCATTAAGACCACATTTCTTCATTAAAAATCTTTTTTTAATTGGTTGGATGTAATATTATATCATATTTTTATTACTGTAAGCAGAAAATCATCACATTACCAGAAAAAAGGCTTGAAAGCATATGTCTGGGTGTAATTAATCTATATAATGTATTTCATTTAGTGAATCAAGTTTTTCTTCTCTTCAGCATAATATTTTTCTATTCAACAATATTCTAATTTACTGAATTTGACTTTTTAGTTTTAGTACATGACTTATTCAGTAAAGAGTATTGTTAACCATAGTGCTTTGCCTTTATTATTGTAAATGCTCTTCAGGCGGCTCTTCTCCTTTCCCCATATCAAAATCTAAGCTTTGGTCCCGCTGGCTTTCTATTGGCTCAACTGGGTCATCCTCAGCCAGAGTCTATGCAAGAAATTAGTATAGTTAATGTGTAAAGAGCTATGTAAAAAACATTCCATATCAACAAAAATATTTTCAAGTTAGAAATATAATGACATTATAATTATAATAATTTTATATATGGATATATGGATAAAGTTATCTTTATTGCTCTAAATCAGTAGTTCTACAGAAAACTGCACAAAAATGATAAAACCTATTTGAGCTCTCAATCAATGCATAAAAAAGCAAACAGAGATTTAAAAAAACTCACTCCCAGTCACAAGTCTGTAATAATTGTTTGATGGCTGTTTTAAGCCAAGAAGGCACAACCAAATATTAGCTACAAGATAACATAGGGTCAAGTTAAGTTAGTTTGGAAAGCTTTTTTTCACCTATCAAAAAAAAAAAAAAAAAAAAAAAAAAAAAAAAAAAAAAAAAAAAAAAAAAAAAATCCACATAAGAAAACTGCAATTCAATCGGAAAAAAAGCAGAGACATAAGAAATGTGTATGGGGCAAATATTTTTCATGCCACAGTATATTCAGTGGAGAGAAAAAATAGGCCAAATTTTCAACATTTTTCAATTTATCAATCATTGTCGAATTCTCCTACAAGTGTGCTCTTTTACATATCATATTTAATCTGAAGGTTTAGCCTATTTCTAGTCTGTAAACCATAGGTAGCATTTTTTTAAATACCCAAATTAGATTAATCCAGTTCATCAGTATTGTGGATTACAGGTGATCAAAATTGGGATGCTGTGTCTTTTTTTCTTCTTTTTTTATTGTGGTGTGTTTATTGTATTACACAGGTGTTTTCATTGGGTTTTTTGTTATATTGGTAGGCAGTAACTCTTGTCCCCAATAAAAATATTAAAAATGACCTTAACCATTACCAGCACTATTTCCTTGGGCCTTGTTAAAACTTATCAGTCATTGGTCATTTTGATAAGTGTCAAATGTTAAAAATGGCTTGTTTTAAGCAGCCTGCATGAGACAGTGATATTTGCATTGTATGTATTAAAAAACACATAACCTTTTGTTTTTCACTGTCTGACATAAAATCAGACAAAACATAATTGGCAATATTGGCCCCTTCCTGCTACCAAAACTACTGTGGCTTAGTAAGGTTTGTAGGCTGCTTTGCTCACACACACCTTTTGAGGTCTGTGCAGAAATTGCCTTTGGAGCTGAGATCAGGGCTTGGCGATGGTCACTCCAAAACATTGACCTTGTTGTCCTTAAGCTATATACTTGCACCTAATTTAGAGGTGTGCTTCTAGGGTCATTGCCCATGTGCTAAGTCCCACTTGTCCACAAGCTTTAATTTCCAGGCTGATGTCTCAGGATGTTGCTTCAATAAATCCACATAATGTTCTTTTCTACACAATACCATCCATTTTAAAAGCGTCCTAATATCTTCTGCAACAAAACCAACATACCATGATGCAGCCACCCCTTAACTTCAGTTGGGATTTTGTTCTCAGCCTTGCAAGCGTTCCGCTTTCCCCTATAAAACGATAATTATCATTATTACAATACACCTCAGTTATAATCTTTTTAGATCACAGGACATGTCTTAAAAATTAGCAGCTGTGTCCCTATAAGTGCATTTCAAAACTAGAAAGAAAAAAAAAACTTATTATACAAACAACTTTATTGCCAAAACTACCATATATACATGACATACACTGAAATGAAACTGTGTTTCTTTAGTCATCAGGCTTTTTATGTTGTTTAGTTTTGCACCAAAATACTTGCCTCTCTGGGACACAGAGGCTGTCTCCTCTCTGAACAGTAAGACTGTTGGACATTCCCATGCACGTTATACTTGCATGTACTCGCTTGAAGAAGTGAATCTTCAGGCATCTGGAGATTATACCTCAGGAAGACTTGTGGAAGTTCACTCAGAGCTGGCCCAAGTCAAACGCTTAGGGCCCCCACACCACCAGGGGGCCTCAACAGCACCAATGTAGCATGATAAAAAAAAAACCAAATTAAATAACATTAAATGATATTAACTAAATACTGTTACACTGCTGTTCTATATTATTTTTATAGTTGCCATACCAATGATAAGTTAAAGCTGTAGGAGGGAGTTCTGAGAAAACCATAGACTTAGCCTGAAAATTTGAACAAGCTGACCTTACCGGTCCATCCTCCTTGCTCTCTGCTGTGCAACATCTCTACCTTCACAGCTTCTCCCTCACACCGGGTCTTGCCAACAACTGGAGAAACTGACAGTTTTCCTGTAATGTTAGCTAGTTCTCTGCCACAGCTGCAGCAAACGAAGTCGCATGCTGTGCAGGCGAGGGTGTGAGAAGTGCATACACGAGCTGTGCCATTTCTACAAGTAGGACCACTGGGAGGATTACCTGTCTCATATTCTACTGTCATGACAGTGACAGTTTTGCACCACAAATCTGGAACAAACTCCAGAAAACTGCTAAACAGCCGAAACACTGAGTTCCTTTAAATCAAGGCTAAAAACCCACCTGTTTAGAGCTTCCTTTAATAAATAATAACTGGAACATTGATTGCTATAACTGATGTACATTTGATGATGATTATTCTTGATGGTGGCATTTGACAAAATGTAATATTTATTGCTTGTTTCATAATTGGTTACTGTATTATGTTTTTATCATGTAAAGCACTGAACTGCCTTGTTGCTGAAATGTGTTATATAAATAAACTTGACGTGGATTTTAAGAAATGTGTAAAAAAAAAAAAAAAAAAAACACATTTTGACAAAAGTTACCTACTGCAGCTTTAATCTCTTCCTCCTGTTGGCTGCTGCCACTGTTGGGGAAAATGCGATTCATCACATCGGTGGTTGATAACAAACATCAGAAGTGAAGTGAGTGCGAGTTGTCAAGTTAATTCAGTTCAACTGAATTCAACCGATTCAATTTAGTTCAGTTTATTTATATAGCACCAATTCACAACATGCCATCAAAAGGCACTTTACAAAAAGAAGTCATTTCAATCCAAGCATACATATTCCAATTGATCCTAGTTATCAAGCAGTGCATCAAGTTCAGTTCATTATTCAAACTGAGTCAGAAGATTGCATTGAGTCACTGACTTGCAGCAATCCCTCATACTGAGCATGCATGTAGCGAAAATGGGGAGGAAACACTCCCCTGTAACAGGAAGAAACCTCCAGCAGAATCTGGGTCAGTATAAGCACCCATCTGCCCTGACTGGGAGTTTGAGAAGACAGCAGAAACACAAAAAAGAAATAGAAGAACTGATGTAGTATCTATGTTAAAGAAAGGTGGGAGGTTAATAGCAGGAGAAGAAGAAGGTTTAGTTGTTGCCAGCAGTATCTCAGCCGATGCCCCCTCCAAGAAGATATCAGTTTTAGACCAGTTTTAGATTTAAGGAGAGAAAAACACTGAGAGAAAAGATTAAGTTAACAGTTGAAGTAACCGCAAATACTATATAGTATATTTTTATTCGAGTAGTTGAATAAAAAAGTAGCAGAGTGAGGAAATGATAAATCTGCTTAGGGCCCCAAAAAAGCTTGGTCCGGCCCTGAGTCCACTATTATTTCCCTGACATCTAGCTGATTTATTTTGAGTTTCCCTTGATGTCACACAAGATGCGAATATGTCTGGAAGTGTGTTCGGGATATTGCCTTCAAATGACGCAAACGTTGTGAATTAACCTATCAGAAGCTTTAAAAAAATAATTACAGGATTAGCTGGGCTTTTCCGAATTATTAAAAGCCTTAATAATCTTAGCAAAAGTATTTTTTTTTTTACTTTCATGAAAGAAATAAAAAATGCCTCAGAAAAATTATCCGTCTTTGTTCTATAATTAAATAAATAGGAACAATTTTGGTCATCGTAGCTGAACTAAAACATAAAAAGTTTAGTGTGACAGTGAGAACGAAGGCTGCGCCTGTTTTCACAAATTGTATGTAAATAACTGGTTCCAGCTGCATATACACAGTCAAAACACAACCTCCCTTGTAATTTTATTTAATCTTGCTGATCTAAGAGGTATATCATAGATAATAATTAAGGGCGTTAACATTCTGGCTGTCTTAATAAATTTTAGTGGTGAGCTAATTAAATGCAGCAAAGCCTTTATTATTATTTTTTTTTTAAGATACCACATAACTTATAGTCTAACCGAGTTTAGCGAATATTTATTCAGTGATTTAAAGATTCTTTACTCTAAAGCAAATGTGAAGGTGTGAGTGAAGAATTAAAAAAAAAAAATCATATATATTCAATAAATAAGCATTACAGATTAAATAAAAGTTCTCTTGTTGACATAAATGAGTTTTATTTTAAATTTGTTGGTGTTTATTTTCAGTGAAGGAGGGGCGCGGGTCCTCCGGACAGACAGGGATGGAGGCAGGGAGGAGAGACGCTGATCAGAGGGAGGGGGTGGGTTATTTCTGTGCTCAGGGCCGCGGATTAAAGCCGAGAGAGCAGTCCCAGCGCGATGACAGCATCCAGCATATAGCCACCACCACCATCATCCTCTGCTGGGGACGCCGTGGATTTTTCACAACCAACCTCTATCCTCTCACCCCCCCTTTTGAAATTCTCCGGATCGCCGATCTTTTCTGGGGGGGATTAAACCCCCCCTCCCTCCAGACACCCTAGTCCGTCTGTCTGTGTCCTCCTCAGACCACGAGGTGAGTCTTCTCGGTATTTCCCGGTGTTATTGTCTGATGGAGAGGAGCGCTCGGCTGGATGTGACGCACCGGCGGCACCGATCGCCTCCAATCCCGCCGTTCGTTTTAACGTTTACGGCGTAGAAACGGATCATGACTGACGGTCACTTCCACACCGCCTGCGGGTTACACCCGGTGTGTCTAAGCGTTAAGAGAGATTTAAATCCGATTAAGATTATAAACGAGGCAACGAAACACTGACCCTTTTTTTTCTTTTCTTTGTTCAGACCACATTGGGGCCACGGTTGCGCCCACCTGTCTAAGTTAATGTTTGGTCAGTGTGATGGGAAACATTGATCATTCTAAGAGCGTCATAAATGATTTATGGGTAGACTTTTGCTCACATCCCCGGTCAGTTAGGTGCTAAATACGAGTCAGAATTACAGACAGCATTCAGCTGACCAATCGACCATATTTAAATCACCACGTTCGCTAACACATGGCTGGTGCAGCAGGACTGGAAAGCCACTCTGGTCTGCGCAGTGAAACCATCCGATTGGAAACGCACGAACTAAATCCTGCCAGATCATGTATTGTGGAGGGGGGGAATGAATGATGTCAGGATCTGGGTTGTAAAATATTGTGAATGGGCGTAGGCGATGTACAGCCACAGTAGAACGATGGTCCCCTTCTTTTCTCTCCCTCTGTATTTGTACTCGTATTCTTTAGCTATCAGATCACATTTTTTTCTTCTTGCGCAACACAACTAGACCGGAACGATGCGTTTTGCTGTTCTGGGGCCTTCATTTAATGCATGACATGATACAGTGTGAGCGCTCACAGTGGTTCAGAGTTCTGCGTCCCCCCCCCCCCCCCATCATCACAGTACATGAACATCGGAGCGCTTGAACAACAATCGGATCCGTTTACTATTTTGGTTCTGTCACATACAAAAATGGATGCTCGGTGTTTTGCTTTCGTTCTTATATTCCCCGTGTACGCGCGTGTAAGTGCGTGTGCGCTCCCACTGCTGCAGGCTTTGTGCGGTGTGACTCAGGAATGTGCGCTATACACAGCATGTGCTGGGAGGTCATTGTGCCAGGGGAAAATCACGACGGGCAGAACTTGCGCATCAGGACAGACTTGATGCTTTCACGGCAGCGTTATGCTTCAGTCTACGAACGCTGACTCTGTCCCACTTTTTGCAGCCAGCCCTGCTCCTCCTCTCCCCCCTCTCTCCCTCTATGTCTGCAGGCCAGACTGTGAAGCAGGGATGGTGATTGCTGCTCCAGTCTGCTGCCAGGTCATAAGTCTGAAAAAAACTCCATAATTTGAATATTCTAGGAACTGGTTGTAGTTTATAGTAATTTATTATTCTAATTTATTCAGGGCTAAATCATTCTATTTAAACTGTAACGCAAACTGTAGCAGTTTGATTCCTGTGAAGGAAAAGGGGGAGATGACCTCATTGGTGTTACAGCTTTATTGTGATTGCTGAACTGACTGGCAGCAGTGCCACAAAGTAGGCCAACTCTGTCTATGTTAGTTGACATCTTGGAAAGAGAAGAGCTTTCATTTATACTGTGAACACACTGACAGAAAAGGTAAAAAAACATTTTAAAACTGGTTAACATCCACCAAATCATAATAAATCCATCAACTGTAAACCATAAATGAGTGTGATTGTTGTAGATGAAACTCTATCATTATTCAATCCAACATCTACAAGGAAACCCTGAAGAGAAAATAAGTTTAAAAAAAATCTTAATACATTAGAGTATCATTTAAAAGTTAATTCAAAAAGTGAAATTCATATTATAGAAATTCATTTTTTATAGAGGCTTATATTTCAAATATTGGACTTGGACTTATTTCTATTAATTTTGTTCACTATGGCTCTCAGTAAATGAAATACAGTTAGTCAGAAAATATGATTATTATATAAAATAAAGTCATTGTTTAAAGGATTTGTAATACAAAAACGCTATGTTGTGGTCTCTACAGTCATGGGAAAGACTGCTAACATGATACTTTTCCAGCAGAAAGTCATTGACACCCTCCACAAAGTTAGCCACAAAATGCCTTTGCTAAAGAAGCTGGCTTTAAACATACTGCTGTATTCAGATCTGTTAATGGGAGGTTGAGTGGAAGGAAAAACTGTTTGATTATGGTCTAATCCATTGAGATGCACTTGTATATTGTGAAAACAATTCTAATATTAATAAAAGACACAATAAAGAAACTAGATAAAAAGAGGTCAGTTATTTAATATATGAATAACAATATTGGAATATAACACAATACAGATGAGTGCGTAAGCAAAAATAGCTAAAAAGCAAGAAGATGGGTAATGGTGGTAGGAGTTTGTCTTGCAACCGGTGGGTTGACAATTTGAACCTGACTGCTGGTGGTGGTGATAACAGGCTCCTGTGGTGCCAGTGCATGGCAGCCTCGCTTCTATCTGAGTGCCCTAGGGCAGCTATAGCAACAATGTAGCTCACCATCATCTGTGTGTGAGTGAATGTGTGAATGATTGAATGTAGTGTGAAGTGCATTGGGGTCCTCTGGACTTGATAAAGTGCTATACAAGTACAGGCCATTTATTATTTACCAAGAAGAAGTAGACCAAATAGAAAAAAAGATTCATGCAAATAAAAAGTCATTTCTATTCAAATTATTCTGAAATTCAAAATAAAAGGTAAAAGTAATTTTAAAGTTGATTAATAATAAAACTGGTTTATTTAAAATCCAAGAAAAATATGTATATTAAAAACTTGTGTCTTCAGTTTACGTTTAAAAAATGGGAACACTCTCAGCCGTCCTTTCGGTCTTCAGGGAGTGGAATATTCTGTTCCCATAAGATTTGAATCTTCTGGAGGGCTCGTACTACAGAAACAGCTTTGATAAAAAATATTAACTGAGACCATTAAGAGCTTTGCTATCAGGTATCATCATGTTATTATGTTTGCTCTCTTTTTGATTGCTGAGTTTTGAAGTAGCTTTAATTGTGAAAATGGTTTTTTAGGAGCACCAGCCAAAGGTGCATTGCAATAATCCAACATGCAAGTGATAAAGTCATAAAAGCATGGGTTAGCATCTCTGCATTGCCTTCAGAGTAATTGTTCTTACAGATGTTAAATTCTAGTTTGCTAACAGCTAAGGTGTAAATTGAAAATCAACACTAGGTCTTTATATTTTATGTAATGTTCCAGGGCTCATAGAGCTTAAGCTGTCCCCCGCAAACTTAGTGACCCTCATATTCTATTTCCTAAAAGATAAGCCTTTATTGTGCAACTTTTTAAAGAACACCAGACTTGAAGGAAATTGGTACAGACTAAAAACTAAGGCAGACATCCTAGACCTGCATCCAAAGGCCTTCCTCAAACATCTCAGTATGGGTCTTTCTGCACGTCTTTTCACGAACACCCAGAACCGCTGACAAAGATCCGTAATGATATGCATCGCATTAAACAACACATTATTTAATAGTTAGCTGGGGAAGCACAAGCTTTGCCAGACTGCTGATGAAAAGGGGAAATGAAACAAATGGCATACGTCGAGCTCGCCATCTTCATCACTCTAATGGAGCGAGCTGACGGACTGAACAAAGAGGAGAAGATGTGATTATGTCTGGAAAGCAACGGACAGGGAAATAAGCAGCAGAATCAAATAAAGCAACAGTTGCAATCTATTCATCAATGAAAATAACACAAGGCTCATAAAATACATCAAGCTTTTTGCAGATGACAATGTTTGGGATAGTTTTATGTGAGGTAATAAAATGTGGTCTCTTGAAACGGCACAATATGCTCCTCCGATAAAGATAATAGATATTAAGATCATTTAGCGACTGAGCTACAAAGAAAAGCCACAGTATCAAAGTGAGCAGGATTCATCCTGAAAACCCATGAATGTCACATATCACATTTAATAGCAGTTTGGACTGATAGATAATCCAACTTCAGGAGCTACAAATTGGGCTTCAAAGGCAGCTTTAAAATTTAATGAAAAGTACAGAAGCCTTCATTGGCTTATAACACAGCAGCTTTAGCTCAAGTTGGAAATTATTTCATCTATGATCCCTTCTGATCTCACATAAAACAGTCTTTAATTGGTCCATCCATCCATTGTCTTCAGCTTATCCAAGATCAGGTCACAGGCTAACAGATCCATAAGAGAAACCCAGACATTCCTCTTCCCAGCAACACTTTTCCTTTTATTCTGGGGGATCCCAAGGTATTCCCATGCTAGAAGGAATATACCAGTGACTTGCAAAGGTATTTTTCCATATTTTATCATGTTACAAACATAAGTTTAAATATATTTTATTGGGATCTTATGTGACAGACCAACACAAAATAGTGCACAATTGCTAAGTGGAGGGAAAATTAGACTTGGTTATTAAAGGTTTTCACAACCCAAAATTTGAGAAGTGTGACATACATTTGTATTTAGTGTCCCTGGGTCAATAGTTTGTGAAACTGTATTTCACTGCAATTAAAGCTGCAAGTTTTTTTGGTGTATGTCTCTTGTAGCTTTGTAGATCTACAATGAAATATTAAACTTCTTTGCAAAATAGCTCAGGCTGTCCCAGATTCGATAGACAGCCTTTGAACATCAATTTTCAAGCATAACCACATGCTCTCAATTGGAATTAGATCTGGACTTTGACTGGGCCATTCTAAAACATGAATTGTTTAAACTAAACTCCTCAGTTGTAGCCGTGGCTGTATGTTTATGGGTGTTGTCCTTCTGAAGGGTGAACCACTGCTCCAGTCTCAAGACTTTTGTAGTCTCTAATACTTTTTCCATGATTGTCCTGTAATTAGCTTAATCTATTCTCCTTTCAATTCTGAAACCTTTTTTGGTATTTCGCTATCATTTTACATGCAAAACATGACAATACTTGTACTTCTTTTTGTTTCACAACTTATTTAGTACAACGTTAACTTACAGCAATAAGCCTTGAATGAAAAGTAGAAAAGGTGAGTTCCTACTTCCTCGCTGAGACATTTTTAGTGCTCCCTTCTTGTTGCTGCACTTATGAAATTTGAAACAGTTCAGCTGCTTCACATAAATTCACACCTCCGCAATTTACCTCAAGCAATACACATATTCACTCATATTTTGGACCAAGTGTGCTGCTTTTGGACTCAATGTTTCCAGAAATCTGTGTCCAACTTTACTGGCAACAACTGTGAGCTTAAATGAAATGTTGAATTGCTGAACCAACCCCTGCTGCTCCAGCCCTGAGCCTCCTGTGGTGCAGCTGTGTCCGGTGTGTTGTGTTCCACCAGGGAGGGAGTTTATACATGCGCTTGTTTATGTGATTTGTGGGACCTGAAGTCCAAGTTTTCCAGCACCGGTGGGGTCTGTCAGGTTTGTGGGTAAATGAAGAATGGCTTATGCTATGGGTTGTCTTCTCACACATGCCAATGCAAGGATTTCTGCAAGGAACAGATTGTCAGTACCATGTGGTGCTCCACATACCTGAATAATGTGTATAAATCTTGAATAATCTTTAAATTCCCTGAAGTTTGTGCCAATTGGTACAGTTTACGTCCATGAATGGTGTGTTTAAGTTCATACCCAAATATTCCCATTGAATTTCAGCCCAGGCTTTGAGTAGACCAATCCAAAACCTTAATTTTGTTTTTATTTATTTTTTTTAGCAATTCAGAGGTGGACTTGCAGATGTGCTTTGGTTCATTCTCCTACTGAATGATCCAAGTGGGCTTGAGCTTAAGATCACAAACTGATGACTGGTCATTCTCCTTCAGGATTTTCTGGAGAGCTGGCTTCATGCTTTTATCAGTTATGACAAAACTTCCAGATCCTGAAGCAAAGCAGCTCAAGACTACCATTACCACCATGTTTGACTGTCGGTAGTGATGTTCTTTTTGAAAAGCTGTGTAAGTTTTACAATAGCTATAACAGGACACACAATAGCTTTACGTTTGTCTTATCATTCTACAGGATATTTTTCCAAAAGTCTTGGGGATCACCAAAATTATGTTTAGCAGATTTTTTTGTCAGGAATGGTTTTTGCCTTAAAACTCTCCAATGGATTCCATTTATGCCCAGTTTCTTTCTTTTTGTTGAATCAAAATGAATCAATGAACACTGACTTTAACTATTGCAAGGCTTTGAAATCTAATGAAATGCATCTACAGGAAGTGTCTGTGTGAAATTGAACTCAACTTTCCAAAATAAACAAAACATCGTTAATTCCAGTTAATTGTCAGTTTAACAAGGTGGCCAATATTATTCTCATTTAGAACCAGATTTTGCATGACTTTTTCCTTGATAAATGAACTCATCATTCAAAAACTGCCGTTTATATTTACTTCTTTGGCTGATATTAAAATTTGTTTATAATAACAAAACTGGGAGAAAAAGTTTGGAAAAAACTTACATCAGCATCATAAAAGAGCACTTTTAATAGATTCTACAGAGGAATCAATAACTTATAGGCCTTGGAGGCAGGCTGCTAGTAAGAATTTGGACCTTAATAAGTTGATTTCCTGTGTGAACCCAACACTGGTTCATTTCCTGAGTTTAGTTTATGTATTTTCGAGTTTTATAAGTCATCTATAAAGTGCTGTAGCAAACAACAACTACAATCAAAACAAGATCTGAAAATTAAACTAAAAGGAGAAAAAAAATGTTATTGTTGAACATGAAATAATACAATTTCTGAAACATATAATCCAAAGAAATGAGAGATTGCTCAAGCATTTTTTCACTGCAAGCAAGTTTGTTTTTGTATATCTAGTTGTTGTTTTTAGCTATGTTCCTTTTATTGTAGCAAATTAATTCTGCCAATTATGGAAGTTGGCTAAGGCTTTGTTTAAAAGCCATTTTCTAATGTTTTTGCTGAGTTTCACGCGCTGATTTTACTTCCAAAGACCACGTCCGTGCAGGTTTTTCTGGGCTGCAGTGACCCCGAGCGACCCAGCAGCACTAATTGGGTTTAGAACAGTTTTCTGTTCAGCTGGCTCCACAGGAACTACAGTTTCAGTACCACCTCTGAATCCCCTTGGGGGAGAGTGGAGTTACTTCTATGAAGTGCATGTGTGCTCATACCGGGGGCTGAATCACGGACTGTTATGCCACAGACAGAGACACATTGTGTGGGAAAGCGAGCAGTAATAGTTGGGGGTTGGTTGTCTCAGAGAGACGAGGCACAGACATAGAAACAGGGGGACTGAGACAAGCTTAATTTGCCGAGGGCAGGCGCAGTTTTTATCCTCCATGTGAAGTTACAGGGAGAGCAACTGAAGGAGCCTGATGTAGAGATTTACGAGTGGCAAGCTCGGTCACTTTAACTTCTGACAACAGAGGACAGTGTTAAGATTCTCTATTGATTCAGATAAGCATCAAACTCATCATCTGCTTTTTAGATAATACTTGTGTCACAAAAGGGGTGGGGAGGGGGGAGGGGGTATCTCTTCATTAGAAACAAAAAATATTTTCCCTTTCTTCAGTTCAGAGCAAGAGAGTGGCACTGTTTCAGTTGCACTTTTTAATGTTTATTTACTGACCAGATGCTGATTTATTAGTTTCTGTTGACAGGATCTGTTTGTTCACAGATGTTGGAGCAGTCCTCCCTTTAACAACCCCCTTTGTTCTCCAGTTCTCCTTTGCCTCCCACTGCAGAAACTTTTGTTCTTTCCCCAACAATCTCCTGCAGTTTCGCTCTCAATTCTTTGCCCCTGCCCTTTTCAACCTCTTTAAAATTCTCCCGCCGCCCCCCCCCCTTTGCTTTCTCACTCAATATCCTGCCCTTTTTCTCCTTTTAGTTCCCCTGACTAATTCTTCTTTCTGTGCTGCTGCCCCTTCTCTCAGCCCCTCTACAGTCTCCACCTCTCCATCGCTTTTCTCCTTCTTCAAGCCACAGTCCTTGTTGCCTGTCTTGGCAGAGGGGCAGAAGGAGGCGGTCTGAGGCTAAGCAAGCTGCATTAGATCCATGCATTATTCATGTGCTCTCCTCTCTGTGCGCCTTGGTCTTGCATTGGCTTTTCTAGTGGGACACATGGGCCTCGTGAAGGAGCTGTGTGTGGGCCTGATTGAAGAGTTGCGTGGATGAGGCTGTCATTTTCTTGATTTGCACCGTTTTTGCACAGAAAGTTTATTTCATGGATCAACATTTGAAAACAAAATTAAATGTTTTCCATACATTTATTCTTGTTTGGCTGCAAAGCTTTCCCCAAGGGTATTTTTCTCCCCAAACGAGAGGCTGGCTTAGGTTTCAGCCATATCTGCTCTGATGCTTATATAAAAGATTTGTCTTCTTTTACCCTTGGCCAAGATCTCTCTTTGCCTGACAGCTTTCTTCTCTCTCCACTGTATCTTTTTTGTTTTTCGAGAACACTCCCAGTAAAAAAACTGTTAACTTAAACTGGGCTGTATGAAAATTTAATTCAAGCATCCAGACATTGGAAGATGGAGCACTGTGTCTCCACAGTCCATGCAAAGAGAAAGACAGAGAGGAGGAGGAGGGTGAAAGAGAGAGAGAACAGGCAAGAGAAGCCTTTGGGACTTAGAGGAGGGGCCTTCTGGAAAACCACAGCCACATAGCTGCTTAGGACTCACATCTGCTTTGGCTTGACATACTTGCATTTCAACATTGAAAACATCAACAACTGGAGTGTAGCTTTGTGGCTTATGAATAGGGTTCAAATATAAATCAGATACACCTTGTCTCATTCCAAATATAAGCTTGGACATATATTCCATTTATGGATTTTGACAGGTTTTCATGAAAGCCTTGTTTTCGCTCTGCACAGGTGGTGGATTAAGATTGGGCCCTGATGATTGCATGGACCCCTGTCCACCATTTTTCAGCCAATCCCAGAGGGGTCACAGAGCTGATGTCTCAGAGGACTAGGGCGCATGCATGTTTTGGAGTCCTGAAGAGCCAAGCTACATCTCAGTGAGTGATGCTTTCATTATTTTCTAATTAGAATGTGAGTCATCAAGCTCTTTGGTGAGATGTGTGCAAAAACTAGAAGCTTCTTAGAGAATGCTTATAATTAGAATTACCAAACTCCATTTCATAACCTTCAGATTGCTCTTGTAATTGATCATAATTAATTTCAGGGCCATGCAATCAGAAATGCTGGGTCAGCTTGCATTTCCTTTTTACTGCACCTGCTAACTAGCTGCTTTGGTAAAGCTGGTAGCTGCTGAGAACAAAAGCAGTAGAGCCACTGCTGAAGTGCATGCATATAAGAAAAGCCCGGCCGCCTCAGCTGCTGCTGCTCCACAGAGACTGACATCGGAGACGACTACCTGACTATGCAAGGACAGAGAAGGTTAGAGAGCAAAAGGAGAAAATGGAAGACACAAAGGAAGGAACAGCAGCAAAAATTACTAACTCAAACAATGATTGTTGCATTTAAACACAAAACGCCACTTCTGTAGATTACTTTTGAAAAATCTTCCTTTAACCTATTCAGGATTTGTCACATTTCACATGTCACATTGAGATTTTATTTTATAGACGAACACAAACTGGCATGTAAATGTAAAGTAAAAGGAAAAGCGTATAAGGTTTCAAAATTCTTTACACAAAAAAAAGTGGTTTGCATTTGCATTCATCATGTGTTATTGTTGCTGAGCACCAACTGGTTTTTCCCTAATCTAAGATGATACCCCTAAATAAAAAACTGTTTGAAGTCACCTAATTAGCAGAGTCCACTACTGTGTAATTTAATCTCAGTATAAATCTCAAAGTTCTGTCATGGCCTCATAGGTTTATGAGAGAAAATTAGTGAATAAACATCATCATGAAGACCAAGGAATGCACCAGACAGGTCAGGTATAAAGTTGTGGAGAAGTTTAAAGCAGAGTTAGGTTATAAAAATAATTTTAAACTTTGAACATGTCATGGAGCTCTGTTCAGTACATCATCTGAGAACAGGATAAGTTTGAGTCAAATACAAAAGTTGCAAATCTAGGTTGTCCACCTCAACACAGGCCAGACAAGGAGAACATTAATCAGAGAAGCATCCAATAGGTCACTGCTAACTTCTAATAATGGAATAGTTCTCAATATCTGATATATTTATGTGTTGAGATAGTACACTTGAGGACTTTTGCTAAAATTTGAGTCTCAAGATGTACAAACCTGATAGAGACAAACTCCAAAAATATGATTCTGCTGTACAAAGTATGGTCATAGAAGGGCTCAATAAATGCACTCCATACTTTTCAGATTTTATTTATTAAATAAAACAATCTTCGACTTTAGAATATGTTGCATAAAAATCCAAATAAATACACTAAGCTTTGTGGGTTTTACTTGTCTAAGTATGAAAAAGTTCAAGGGGTTTGGATACTTTTGCAGACTCTTTATACTGACATTTTCAGAACAGTTACATGACATCTGTAAGTCTTCATTAGAAACCAGAAAGTGTTCTGTGTTCAGCTGAATGCAAAGCAGATGCCATTATTTTGTGTCTCTTGGCTGATTGAAACAGGGGCAAGAGTCAGTAAGTAATTACACTCAATTCCACATGGGCATCTGTTTGCCATCCAGTCCCACTCAGTCCTCCTCATCCTCATCAATCTGCTTCAATCTGGATAAGCAGGAGGTGCTAAAGTGACACCCTGACCAATTCAGGCCTGTGCCCTATGAGGGCGTTTAATCCTCTTATGGGACAGGACTACTACTGCTGCTAACAGGGAGAAATGTTTGTCAGCATTGGCCTACAACCAGTGAAATGATCTTAAACTCTGCTGTTTGGGCTTACAGCAGCTCTCCTTTGCATCAACTATTGACTGCTCTGCAGTGTATACTCTTTTCTTAGAACTCAAAGCACAGTAGGGTACTTTTACTCATTTATTGGAAAAGACATGTCTTAAAATGCTGCAAAGAAAAGCAGGAGACTGCCAGAAAATTGGTGTACGTCTCTCAAGATCTGAACAAAAGTCTTTGCTTGCACAAGTTGGCCCCACATTTCTGAAAGCTGATCAAAATATCTTGGCTGAGTTTCTTTGTGGATCGTTAGGTTTCAGGAACACATCCATCATCATTAGCCACATTGGTCAGGTCTGGGTTGAAACTCTCACCATCTTGGCCAAAGATTCTGAATTTATTTAGTATATTGGTTTAAAGAGGGCAATGAAGGCATCAGCAGCAGATAAAGATTAAAAGAAAATAAACATAATATGTATCCATCCATTGTCTTCTGCCTGAATCAGGTCTTGGGGGCAGCAGCCTAAGCAGGGAGCCCGAGACTTCCCTCTCCCCAGCCACTTGGGCTAGCTCCTCTGGGGGAATCCCAAGGCATTCCCAGTTCAACATATACCCTCCAGCGTATCCTGAGTCTTTCTCTGGATCTCCTCCCGATGGAATGTGCCTGGAACATCCAGGAGGCATCCAAACCAGATGCCCAAGTCACTTTAACTAGCTCCTCTTGATGTGGAGAAGCAGCGGCTCTACTCTGAGTCCCTCTTTGAAAGACCAAGCTTCTCACCCTATCTCTACGGGAGACCCCAGACATCCTGCAGAGGAAACTCATTTCAGTCACTTCTTTCGGTATTTATATATTATGATACAAAGCCATGTTGTATTACCCTAACCCCCAACATCTTCAACTGTTTTAACATTTTGTTACATTGCCACAGTCTTATAGGTGATTAATTTAATAGACCAACATAAAATAGTGTAAATAACTGCAAAAGAAAAGAAAAAAGGATGCATATTTTACAGTTCAAAATCTGATAAGTGTGGCATGCTTGGTCAATATCCCTGGAGTCAATTTCACCTTTCATTACAATTGCAGCTTTAGGTGTTCTGGGGTGTTTACTTAGAAACTGAAAATGTTGTCAGTTTGTATTTGCAAAATAGCTCAAACTCAGTCAAATTGGTTGTTAACATCTTGCCAAAGATCCTTAATTGGATTTAGCCTTGGATTTTGTATTAATGTAATTTGCTATAAACTAAATCACAGTAGCTCTGGCTGTATGATTAGGGTCATTGCTCTGCTAGAAGGTGAATTTCCACCCCGGTGTCAAGTACTTTGCAGCCTATGACAGGTTTCCCTCCAGGACTGACTTTTAATTACCTCTGCCCATCTTCCCATCAACTCTGACCAGTGTTCCTGCCCCTGCTGAAAAAAACCCACCCCAAGTGCAACATGTAGCTACCAGAAGGTTTCACTCTGAGCATAATCTGTTTAGTAAGATGTGCAGTGTTAGTTCTCTGCAACACATAGTGTTATGCATGCTGGGCATAAACTTCCTTTTTGCTTTCATCTGATCTGAGCTAGCTTGGTCAGTACTTTACTGCACAATTCCACTTGATTTGAATCTCACTTCATAGCACAATCTGGGATTTCTCCCATTGAGCTGGATTTCTCCAGTAACTGGCCTAATCAGTGAATAGAAGGAGGAGTTGTCAACGATGACCTCATTCCTCTGCTGCCTGTAGTTTGGCAGCAGAATAAGTGAATGAAGCAATTCAGTCTGTGTTGGCAAGGCTTCCAAATACTGAGCAGTTAAAGTTGAAGCAAGAGGAATGTTTAAGACATTTCATAGATGGCAAAGATGTCATGGCCGTACTATTTATATACTGATTGTTGCTCTGCCCTATCAATTTTAAGTCTGTAATCATGTTTTGGTCGGTTTACAGTTGTGCCACATGTTTTCAAAGCTTAGGATATTGTTTTCTAATCTAATCCTGCTTTATGTTTCTCTTAAATTTTATCACTGATCTGCCTGGTGTATTCCTTGGTCTTTATGAAGCTGATTGTTCTTTAATGTTCTTGAACAAACCTGGATTTCTAAGGCAATTAAATTGTAGAGGTGGACTCTATTTACTCAATAGGTGACTTTTGAAGACAATTGGTTAACTTTATTTAGGGGTAAATGGATAAATGCACACCACACTTTGCAGATTTTTATTTGTAAAAAAAAATCTGGGAACACATCCTTTTCCTTTCACTTCCGTGAAAGGAAACATGTTTATGTTCATTTCTAACATGTTTATGTTCATTTATAACAGAATGAACATAAACATGTGTTGAGTAACTTGCTTTATAAAGTATATTTTAAAGAAATAAAGCATGTATCGAATGGCTGACAGAAGAGAAAAGTAGTTGAGGAAAGAGAAAGAGTTGACTTTTAGACTGAAGTCAGCGCTGACCAGCTCCCCACTTCAAACTGCAAGCTAAGCATAAAAATGCACAGTTGCTGAGTTTTAGCAAACATGCAGAGTGTGGCATATTAGCTGACATGTTTAATGTAAATCCTGCTGTTGTGTCATGGTTCAGTTGCTGCCGATCGAATCATGTGCTGTTGCTAATGTTAAATAAGCTCCACCTAATTCCCCCATCCAGACTTTTTTCAGATTTCCATTCACATATCTGTTTATTCATTGCTTTCAATCCAGACAATATGTGCTGCATATAAAAGAGCATGGAAATGGAAATATAACTGGAGGACAATCCAGGCACCGATTGTTCAATCCAAAACCAGACAGAACAAACCCCCTGAGTGGTTTCTAACTGATTTGATTCTTCCAGATTCTTTCATCCTCTTCCCACTTATGTTTAACTTCTTTACGGTCATGTCAGCAACTCTCAAGCATCTCTCTCCCTCCTTTCTTTTTTGTTTCAGATAAATGGAGGAGAATGAACGATGCAGGAGCAGGTCTCCAGCTCGGAGGACCAATCGAGTGCAGCAGGTGGTGGGAACAATAATACGACGCACTCGAGAATCTCTAAGCAGGTACAGGAAGAACAGAAGGCAGAAATGAGTGAAAAAAATGCTTCTTAAAGGTGAAAATTTCTAGAAAATCAGTGGAAAAATGAAAATAACTGGAGAACAAACTGTGTGATGGGTGCAGAACAACACATTATCGGTGCCTATAGGTAAACAAAGAAGTATTTCTTGTATAGAAAAAATATAGGGATCTTAAAATGATCAGTCTTGGCAAAATAATAATGAACTACTGCAAGACAAATCTACCTACAGGTATAAATAAAGTAACCTAACTGAGTCTAATCTAAGCAAAACTTATCAAGTGCTCTTTAAATAACTTATCATCAGCAAGTATGACAACTTCTGTAAAATCAAGAGTTTTAGCAGTTTATGGAACCATGTGTTAACACAGTGCCAAGTAGGAAAGACCTTTAAGAATGAATTGTTCCATTAATCTAGGAAGGATTATAAGGATTATAATGGTTAATTTCTAAACAATTTAAAAGCCATGATTCCACAGTGAGTACAGAATACTTGGAAAACATTTAAGAATATTGACAATTTTCCCAGGAATGGAGGTCTTAGTAAACTCACCCCAAGTTAGACTGCACTAAAATAAAATAAAATAAAATAAAATAAAATAAAATAAAATAAGGCAGTGCTAGCTACTAATAATCATCAGTTTTGACCGCTGCTATAAAATTTGAAGTGTTGACAGTTTGCTTTGTGTGTGTTGCCATGAAGGAAAGACAACAGACATGACCCTTAGAAAGAAATTTTTACATAAAACTGGGAAGATTTAAAAAGTCATTTCAAAACAAATCAAACTGCTTAATTCTACTGCGGAAAGGATCCACAAGCGGAAAACATTTTAGACTATGGACGATTTTCCGAGGAGTAGCTGTCTCAGCCAAATCACCCAGGAGCTACATTTCAGCCTCTACAAGGCTTAGTTAGCAAGTTTGTGATTACAATTAGAAAAAGACTCTGTAAATAGGGCTTGTTTGGAAGGGTGCCTGGAGAAAGCCTCTTCTATCTAATAAATACGGGAGCTACACTTATGTTTTGCAAAATTGCATCTAAATGAACTAAAAGATATTTGGAATAATGTGTTTGGGACAGATGTGACCAAAGTGTCTGGCAGTTTACACAATGAACATGTTGCCAGTCCATAACAGGGTCAGGACAACCAATGATGCACGCACACACTCATACCTTAGGGCAATTTAGAGACACTAATTAACTTGACCATAATGCAGTCTGGTAACAACCAACACATCAACATAAAAACACCCAATTGTCAAACACAGTGGTGGTTGTGGTGCAGCCATAAAATAAATAATTAAATAATGAACAAATGCCCACAAACCTAACTGAACAATATTGTAAAGAAGAGTGAGCTGAAATTCTACAAAAACCACGGGATAAATTGTTAAAGTCTGAAACAGCTACTTAAAGTTGTTGTTGCTAAAGAGGGTTCTGAGGGCAACTTTATTCACTCTTACAAAACTTTGTTCTTCATAACAAAACAAAGCAAAAGTAAAACTGGTGACATAAAACTGGGGAATTTGAAGGTCCATTTTTTTAACCTGGTGTAAGCACAGACTAGCTCTCCTCCCCACACTCTTACAAAAAGACACAAACAACATAGCTGAGTACATATTCAATCTCTGACTGTCCCTCTCACACACCACATAGTGAACCACAAATATGCATTTAAAAGCTCGTCATAGTCGACCAAGTGGTTTCTCTTTCTCAGCGAAGGAGGAAGCTTAGTGAACTCCTCCTGGTAGCTGATCCTGGGAGAGCCTTGCTATGTTGTGACCAGTTGATTATAACAGTGAGCCCCAAGAAGAGCACGATGCTGTTAGATTTGAATGAAGGTGTTTATTCATGTTTATTTATGTGTACTTCATTCTGCTGAGGTGATTTTATGACTATGAACTGCAGCATACATTATGAAATGTGAATAAATAAAACAAACAGTTTGCTCAAACCATTTGATTGAAAATATATCAAAGGCATTAAATTCTAATAATTTTCTTGCTTGAAAGTTATATTTCCTCACCCTATCTAATAAAATACTTCTTTTGTAGTTTTCTTGTCATTATTGACTAAAGTGTTGATGTCACATAAGTTATTGACTTGAGGGCTGTTCATTGTGGACACACTTTAGGTTTGGAGTCGGTTTGCTTTAACATGTTTAGAATGTGGTTTGGCAACATTTTGCCAAAGGAAAAAAGCAAGACTCACCTTTCTGGATGACAACATGTTGCTTTAAAATCCTGTTTCTGTTGCTCAGCAATAATAAACGTCACAAAGCAATTTATATTTTTACCTGAGGGCATGAAGTCAATGCCTATTTAAAGGTTTTTGTACAAAGTGCCACTTTTTTTTTGCTGATATTATAGATCATGATGAAATCCCCAGATTGTGCAGTTTTACATACAGCAAAACATTGATGTGCTTTTATATTATTTCCCTATGTTTCATCTCCACATTTTTATTTCTAAAGACTTAGCCTCTATTAGATGTTCTGACGTTACCGATTTACTAAAAAAAGTAACCAATAAGATCTTCCTTCACATGTTCCGCTGAGTTATTTTGGAAGATGCTGCTGGCATCAAATTTAAAACAAGAGCTCCCAGAACGCATATCCACCCAACCCAAGGCTCAGTCTGATTTCTGCAATTTGTATTAAAAGGAATCCTTATTTGCAGTAAATAAAAACTCCTTGAGGTTTGTCCAGCAGCAATTCAGCAAGTCTTAAAGAATTAGCTACAAAAATGTATTTTTTGTTTTAAATAACGGGGACTGATTCATTTGTATATTAGTAGTACAAACACTTTAATCTGAATGAGTGCTTGGATAAGTATTTTTAATGTTTAATAACAAAATGAATTAAACTTTCCATCTTAACATCACCCTCCCCACACTCCTCCTTCCCCAAGTCAATACTTTGCAGAACCACCTTTTGCTGCAGTTACAGCTGAGACAAAGAGATGGATAAAATGACAGCGAGACAAATGGACAGATATTGTTGTAAAAAAAAAAAAAAATTAAAATAGGAAAGTATTTTTGGGGCATGTCTCTACCAGCTTTGCACATCTAGAGACTGAATTGGTTACCCATTCTTCTTTGGATTATAGCTCTGACCAAATCAGATTGGATGGAGAATGTCTGTGAACAGGATCTTTCTTTATCAAGTCTTGCCACAGATTCTCAATTGGTCTGGACTTTGACTGGACCACTCCAGTACATGAATATGCTTTGATTTAAACCATTCCATTGTACCACCAGCCACACGCAGCTTATTGTCCCCATAGCATGATGCTGCCACCATCATGCTTCTCATCAGAGATTATGTTTTCAGGATGATGACCAATGTTAGTTTCCTGGAACACAAAACATTTTACAATAACATTATCTGTCCATCTGTCTCTGTCATTTTATCCACCTTTTTATCTGTGCATCTGTCTGGATTTCTAAAGGTGAAAAACCATTGCATTACATTATCAAACTACTTTCTGAACAGCTTGCAGTTGGACAAATGGACAGATAAAGATTAGTTTGGGCTAAAAATTAATTCTTTAACAATTGTAATGTTGAAACATTCCTTTCAAGCACAAAAGGAAAAACATTTCTTTCAAAACTATAAGTGACAAAATTAATTCCAAAATTTTTAAAGGGTAAAATGTTAAGTGAAAAGATGATGCAAATGATACATTTTTTGAAAAGCATTTTATTGTTTACAAAATGCATACATAATTAAGAAATACTATAAATATCACCAGCTTATATATATATATATATATATATATATATATATATATATATATATATATATATATATATATATATATATACTCATCTCTTGATGAGTATTGCCACCTTCACTCAGATGACCTGTCCCTGTTTCTGACCTTCTCAGAGAGCGTCTGCTTGGCGATGGGAGGTCGCAGCGCTCCAACAGTCTGTCCAGTCAGAGCTTCCAGGCTAAACTGACTCTGCAGATCACCAGAGACCCTGTCCTGGACCGAAGCACCGGACATGGCTTTACTCTCACCACGGATAGCCCCCTGCTGGTCAGGGATGTTGCCCCAGGTACAGATTGAGTGTTTGCGTGTGTGTAACATGTTTGTCTATGTGGATGAGTATACTTTCTTTTCTAATTCTTCTCTCCAAATGGCCACCTGCTTTATGCAACCATGTTCTGCCCACAGCAAGCCACATTTTTGCCTGCATACACATGCACACACACACACGCGCTTCATCTCTCCTGGCCTTCACCCATCGTGTTTGGCATTGCGCCAGAGCGAGCCACAGAAACAGCAGAGCCACCTGTTCATCCTTCCTAAATTCAATCACTTTTCATTTAGACCTCTCTGATAGGATGTATCAGGGGCAGGTAAGACACTGAGATGCTGATCCATCGCTTTCACGTCAGTCTTGTAAAATAAGCTGATAAAAAGCATGGAGGAGAGTCCCACCCTTCCCTCATCTCTGTAATTGCTGTCTGCTGCCAAAGAAAGATGGTGAGAAAGTGAAAGGGAGGTGATAACTGGACATCTAACAGAGAGAGGGGGATTTGTCAGCAGTGAACGGATTAAGTACAAACACAGACAGACATGAAAAAAGTGCGTGAAACTGCAAAGGAAGGCAGAGGAGAGTGATGCGTATCACCTTTGAGATGGGTGGAGTCAGGAAACGAGTGATTACCAGGGGAAAGGATGACGAAGAATGACATAAAACATGAGGAGGAAAACAAAAAGATCAGAATATTGGCTACGATGTCATGAAAGCTTGACAGGATGAGGGCAGAGCTGCGCTTCAGTGTGTGCTTGTGTGAAAGCTTGAAGCATTCCATTAGTGACTAAAAAAATGAGTGGCAGGCATGGCTGTGCGAAACTATGTGCCTGTGTGTTGAGAATCCCATATGTTCTGTAGGCTTGCGAGTGACTGTGCGTTTGCTACAGAATAAGATGAAACTGCTGTGCCTCTCTCTTGCCTGAAGACAAATGAGTATAAATAACCAGAGTAGGCAGAGCAGAGGCGAACTGGAAGAAACCCAGAATAACTGTAACCCCTCACGTCCTGGAGAGCTCAGCCCAACACTGTTGAGTCAGCCCTGTTCAATGAGCATGTGTGCCATTCTGTTATGTGTGGTTCATGTGCATGTTTCTGTGTGTGCAGCCATGTTTCTGTGTGTTCAGTCTTGTGTGCATATGTGTGTTTACCACAGGGAGCCCTGCAGATGGGATTCTATTCCCAGGGGACCAGGTGCTGCAGATAAATGATAAAGTGATGGAGGATTTGAGTGCAGAGCAGGTAGAAAACATCTTAAGGTGAGAATATCTATCTAAGGTTTATGACAAACTAAAACGGCTGCTTTATTCAGTGACTAAATCTGCTATCTGAGCTGTTTTCTGGTGATGCTTTCTGAGAGTGTGTGTGTATGATTCACATTTATGCTTGTGTGAAAGACCTCTAGCACTTTGGACAAGTGTCCATACTTCTTGAATTTTTTCACATTTTGTTATGTTACAGTCACAAATTTCAGGAAAAGCAAGAAAACGTGGTTTTCAAAATTTTTTACAAATGAAAATCTAAAAACTGTATTCAACCTTTTTTACACTGATATTCATAAATAAAATCCAATGCAAACAGTTCAGACATTCCCTAAGTAGTAAATTCAGCCCATCTGTGTGTCATTTAACTTCAGTATAAATCCAGCTGTTCTGTGAAGGCCTCAGAGGTTTGTTGGAGATTACTGGAGAACAACAGCTTCTCAAAGACAAAGGAACAGACCAGATAGGTCAGGTACAGCACTGAGCAAGAGATGGGTGAAGCAACATGCAGGGCAGTCTTGGAAGAAAACCTGTTCAAATGTACAAAAACTTCTAAAATAGGAAAAAAGTTCAACTTCAAACAGGACCCTTCAAGTGCCACTAAACATACAACCAGAGCTACAATTGATTGGATTTGATCAAAGCACATTCATTTGTTTGAATTGTCCAGTCAAAGTCTAGGCCTAAATCCAACCGAGAATCTTTATTAAGACTTAAACACTTACAGTCTCTATTCAGTTTGACTGAGTTTGAATTATTTTGCAAAGAATATGCAAACATTTCAATCTCAGGATGGGCAAAGCTGGTAGAGATATACCCCAGAAGACTTACAGCTGTAGTTGCACTGAAAGTTGGTTCTGCAAAGGATCAGGACTGAATTGAAAAGCACGCCACATTTTCAGATTATTATTTGTAAAAAAAAAAAAAAATTAAATGTGAAAAAGTTAAATGTGAACAAAGACACAAAAAGACGTGCATGCATCTGTGTTATTATCTGTTGGTTTTGTTCACCCAGGGAATTGGAGGATTGTATCAATGTGACTATTCTGCGGCACATGACAGTGAGTACAAAGAATTTCAACACTTTAACAAGTAGAGTCATTACACCACCATTCATTCAAACATAAGCAGCTTTTTTCCTAACGTGACAATAAGTTAGCATCTTCTGAGAGAGTTAACTGTCTTCCCTCATTTTTAAACTGAATTCCAATGTGCAAATTATGTTATCTTTAAAATAATTTGTGGTCTCAGATTTGATTTTGTTCTTTCATTATTGGCTATAAGATAAGCTTGTCTCAGTGATGGCACTTATGTTGCAGAATCCCAAGTCGTCCATTATGTCAGCTGAGAAGAGAGCTCGTCTGAGGAGTAATCCAGTTAAAGTGCGCTTTGCAGAGGAGGTGGTGGTCAATGGCCACACTCAGGTAAAAACATTTTATCTGACAAGAAAAAGAAAAAAAAAAAAAACACCCTACCAAAAGGAATTAATGAATACATTTTCTGGATCTTTCCCAGATTTGAACTGTCTTGAATATTTAACTATATATTTAACTATTTGTTTAAATAAATGTTCTTTTTTTGTTTATTATATGTCTAACTGTTTCCACCTTCTTTTATCTGATAGGGAAACTCTCTTCTCTTCCTTCCCAATGTCCTAAAAGTCTATCTAGAGAACGGACAGACCAAGGCCTTCAAGTTTGATAATACAACCTCTGTCAAGGTAGGGGCGTTCGCTTGTTTAGACTTGATATTTTCATTATCATTATATGCCCCTTAGTGAGCTCATAGAGACATTTTCATAAAAGGTTAACATATCAACTACAAATAAATGTTATTGCTCACAGGACCAAGATGAATCTCCACCCTATTATGAGTCAGACATTTTTAGCAGGAATGGTGTGTTTCATGATACCCAGTACAAAGTTTCCAGGTCCCTTGTTGTTTTATATGTAACTGAGAAGAAAAAGTCGTACCATTGTCAGAAGAGCTAAATTAAATATAAAAAAGAGCAGTTAGAGAAAAGGACTTCTGTCCATTTCTCTTTGTACAGTCTAACTAGATCATCCACAGTCATAGGTCATTTCTTATAATTTCTTCTTTTCAGCCTGACCTATAGATATGATTTAGGTCTAGAGGCTGAAATGGCCATGTAAGAAGGTTGATTTTGGGTCTGGGGAATCATTTCCTTGATTATTTAGCCATATGTTTGGATCATTATCTTCCTGAAAGACCCAGCAATGGCACATTTTTGGTTTTCTGGAAAAACCAAGCAGATTTTTATTTAAAAAGCCCTGTACTTCAAAGAGTTTATGATATCAGGCATTTTAAGAAGGTTCTCAGAGTGGAGAATCAGGCCCACACCATCATAGAGCTCCTATCAGAGTTAACAGTGGGCATAAGGTGCTTTTCCACTAATTCATCTTTCTTTCCAGAAAAGAAAGATTTTCTCTTTTTTTACATTTGAGAAAATCCAGTAAGGGGTTTCACATATATGCAACCCAGCACAAGTGGATCCCTTCATGAATGAATTTCAAGGAGGACGTGGGTGTGCTTTGTAATTTGTAGTATGTTCACAGGCTGCAGCTGCTACAGACACTCTTGATTATGGAATGATAATTACTGAATGTCTCCAGAAGAGGTTGCATGTTAGGATGGATAATTGTTTCCAAAACTCACCACCAGTGGGATTAAGTTTATTTTCATTTTACAATGCTTGGATTTCACTTTTTTATTCCCAGGCAGAGGGAACCTGAGGAGGGGGGTGAGATAGTCCATCTGGCATCAGCAGACCGGGATAAAACATGTTTGTTTTAGTTGATTGAAATTTTGTTTTTCATCTTTCCAGGACATTGTTCTGACTCTGAAGGAAAAACTGTCCATCCGGGTGATTGAGTACTTTGGCCTTGTGCTAGAACAACAGTATAGCATCACAAAACTATTGCTACTGCATGAAGATGAGCTCATACAAAAGGTGAGGGATCTACAGACCAATGTATACATCCTGGGTGAGCAGAGAAGAAGGCTCACACTAGCTGGGTGTCAGTGCTGCACATTTAGGATCTTCTATGTTTTGTCTCCACCAGGTGGTGCAGAAAAAAGACTCACATGATTACAGATGTCTGTTCAGGGTTTGTTACATTCCCAGGGACCCTACGGACATGCTGCAGGAGGACCCCTTGGCCTTTGAGTACCTCTTTTTACAGGTCAGAGAAACCTATCAACATCACTATTACTTATATTTTTTTTCATTCAATCTTAGAAACTAGCTTCGAGAAACCGTCACATATCATAAAGTTAAACAAAAGATTTTATGTATTTTGTGTAGTTCATGACTTGATTCAATGTACTTTCCTTCAAAAAGCCCCCCAAACCAGTAAATATCATCAAAGCTAAAGGATTTGTTGCAACGTGTTTCTCTCAGATCATTTCAAAATAGTTCCAGTCTCTTATGATTTCCTTCTATTGTGTAACAATTGCTTTGTTCTTTTCTTGCACCTCACTGAATCTCTAGTAATCTTAAAAATTTGCTGCTCCAAGCAATCGCCACTTTGATGATGCGCAGCTTAGAGGCGTCATTGTGAAACGAACACATGCAAAGCCATACACAGCCTGTGCATATTTTCTTTGCACAATAAAAGCCATGGGAGTGCCACTTATGTCATGCTGATTTAATGTTTGAAAAACAGTCTTTGCATCCTGCTATGTTTGTTTTCCATCACAGTTTGGGGTTCCCAGTGTTAGTTTTACTTAAAAAGACTTCCCAAGTCGCCTATTTTTTCAATCTCTGCTATAAAGTAGATGTTGGTAGAGCATTAGAGCAGAAACGGCAATGCACTACCTTCACATGAACATGTGTATGCAGTGCCTGTATGCATTTCACTGTGGTTGTTTATGTTTTCAGAGTGTTGGAGATGTGCTACAGGAGCGTTTTGCCGTGGAGATGAAGTGTAACACGGCGCTCCGCCTGGCTGCCCTGCACATGCATGAGAGACTTGATAGTTGTGGACAGACCCGTGCATCTATCAAGAGTATTACGTGAGTCTTATGTGTGTCTGGGTTAGTTTAAGGTTACAACATAAGCATCACTACTGACTGCTGGCTGTCTTTTTGAAGCGTGTGTGATGATCTAGAAAGGGACGTGCACTGCTGCTTTTAGGATTGTAATTTGTCTAGGATGAAGATACTCACTAATACATAATCTATTAATGTGATGAAAAATGTTGAACATGTGTCTGCATATGTGTTCTTGTTTAACTGTAATGAGGATAACTGCTGAAATATACACAACTTAAAAGACCTCCTTTACCTTGGTGGATGTAATTGTGGTTGTTAAGGGGTATAGGAGGATTTTTGTGATATGACTTGATTTTAGGGGTTGAGGAAATGTGTCTGCACTTCCCACCATTTAAACAACTTTGTACTTCCAGGTTCCTGAATTTACTAATACAAATGTTGGTACTATCAATGCTCTTTCATTGGTGTTGGCGATTTAAAGCAAAACTTTTTTCCCTGATGACTTACATCTACTCGAGGTACTCTAACAGCTAAGCTTTCCTTGGAGCATTCTGCTTTGCATCTTGAAGCAGATGTTTCAAGATGCAAAGGTGTTAACAAAAACACCTCAGTTCTTAATACCTTGTATAAAGTAAATATGTTTTTCACTCATCCAAAAATATACACTTTTTCTATATACAAACAAACTTGAAATTCTTCTGGTTGCTTTATTTCTTCAAACTGATTGAACTCTTAATGACAAGTAACCATACAATTAGTTGAAATATGGCCATTTGGTAACAGCTAGTGGGGGATGTTATAAGGATAAGAGAGAATCTGACAGGTCTATCAAAGAAATGAAAATGTAATCTAAATTATTAGCTTTATTTAAAAAAAATATGCCAAAATTTTTTTGTTGTATGTAGCAAAATTTTACCATTTGTGCTAATTTTACAAATACACCATGTGTGTTTCTTGGTTTTGAGTCCTTTTATATATATCAGTTATTTCTAGAAATAAGACAAATAGTGCTGGTAACCAAAGAATTGTTTTTATTAGTTTGATTTTCATTCCTCTGTGTGTGTGTGTGTGTGTATTGTTGGCAGGAAGGAGTTTGGCCTGGACAGCTTTATCTCACCCACGTTGCTGAGCAACATGAGGGAGAAGGACCTGAGAAAGGCAATTAGCTACCACCTCAAAAAGATCCAGTCCCTCCTTGAGCCACGACAGAAGGTAGACAAGGATTGACAGATGAGTAGAAGGATTGTGGATGCTTTGGGGTACATTTTAGCTGCTAATATCCCCTGAGGTTAAAGTCGTGGAAAGAAAGCAAGTTAGAAAATGACAAATGGTGGCCAGTAGAATAACTAAAAAAGGAGCATATTTACTTAGACTTTAAGAAAATTTCTGACTTGGTCTTACTATGTCTACTCTTTTCTTATGTCAATTCTTGTGTTCCAGGTAATTTCAGCAACGCAGGCTCGATTGGCCTATCTTACCCAGCTTGGAGAGCTTATTTCTTATGGTGGACGGTCTTACACAGCTACAATGATGGTAAGAACCTCTTTAAAGATGTGTGAGTCCATTTGCTAAAATAAAAACACCTGGCACTTTATAAGGTACATCATGGTTGTACTGAGTTAGACCCCCATTTAGCTTCAGTCTTACACCTAGTCTTAATTCTTTGTGGCATAAGGTGTTGGAAACAAATGTCAGAGATTTTCATCTATGTTGACATTATGCAGCTGCAACAGATTTGTCAGTACACATCAAGGCAACAAATCTCCCATTTCACCACTACATCTGGTGACTATGGCACTTTGAGACATGGCACACTTTGCTATAGGAAGTAGTCATCAGAAGCTCGGTACACAGTGGTCATAAAGTTATAGGCATGGTCAGCAACTCTTAGGTAGGCTGTAGGATTTAGTTTGTGTTTCATAAATTCTGGCCAGACTATCTTAATCTCTCGTGTTAAATTATGATTTATGGGACCAAGCAAAGCTTTTTTTCGGTCTGTTTGGGCACCTTCATGCTGTTTGGCACACTTTAAACAGAGAAGAGTTTGTTTCCCTGGACAGTGCACTACATCTCAGCAGGTGTGAAAGCTCATCCAAATTCCAGTGCAGACCAAACAAGCAATCTCTGGTCTGCTTGAAAACATGGGTCTTGGCTCACATGCCTGTCTAACCAAAGAGGAAATGTCAAAGAGAAATAATGTAGTCTCTTATGCATATGATTTACAGAAATATACTCTTTTTTTTCTCTTTTTTTTTTTAGTACAGGTACAATAGTCTCATGTACAGAGCCACATGCTGGATACCTCACTACCTCGTCTGCAGCTCTCACAAGGCAGCTACTTATGACAGCTTCTCAAACTGTTAGCTTTTGTAACTGCAGGACATGGTGTTGTGAAAACGCTCTTATTGTCTGATTTTGGTGAGCCTATGTGAATCATAGCCTCATTTTACCGTTCTTAGCTAACAGATGTGACACCTTGCGTAGTCTTCTGCTGCTGTAGTTCATCTAACTCAAAGTTTGACATGTTATGAATTCAGAGATTAAATCTGCGTACCTTATTGTTGCCTGTTATCTGAAATGAGTCAGCCCATTCTCCTATAACCTCTGTGATCAAAAATCTTTTTTGCCCAAAATAATTGGCTACTTATTGATGCCTTATAACTGTGATATCATTTTTTGTATTTTTGTCTACTTTCATATATGCTCAGCTTCAGGACAGAGAAGTTTTGGTCAGCTTGCTAGTAGGAGCCAAATATGGGTTAAGTCAAGTCATAAACCACAAGATCAACATGATATCCACCCTGGTTGAGTTCAGCAGCATCAGCCGAGTGGAGCTGCTATCTGAGTCGGACAAAGTCAGCTTGCTACGCATTTCACTGCATGATATGAAGGTACGAAAGTCACGAGTACATGTGTTCATCCAGATACTCTATAATTCATAAACATGTTGGCACTGACATTGATAAAAACATGCTTATGAACTTATCGTACTATTTTTGTGCCAAATCTCATGCTAGAATAAATTTAGGTCAAGTATTCTTCCTGGAGTTCAGGAATACAGAGACTTTGGGAGTTAGTGTACATTACAATACTCTGACACAAAGGTGACAGTGTCTCCTTCTTTCTCCCACTCTTCTGCCTTTCTCCTCTTACCCTTTGGCTTTAATCACCTCTGTTTTACCTAATGTTCTCCAATGCCCTCCCCTCTCTCAGCCATTTGCCTTACTGATGGATTCTATGGCAGCCAAAGACTTAGGGTGTCTGCTGGGAGGCTACTGCAAACTCCTGGTGGATCCCAGTGTTAATGTCTTCCGTCTGGGGCGCCCAAAAGTCAGGGTGCACCGGATTCCTGCTGAAGAAGGTGTGTGTGGGAGGTTCGCCGTAATAGAGGGAGTGTGCTATGAATCCCTATCAAGTGAGCAAAAAAAACAGTTTTACTAAAAACTATCACTTTCTAGCTTTGGACTTTTTGACAGTTTCTACATCAGATGTCAATATACTGTAGCCTCCTGAGACCCAAAGAGTTATTTTTCTCCTCTATAGCGGCCACTATCTTGAGGAGTACAACTTAGAAAATGTGTCTAAGCTCTAAAATCATATACTGTACATCCAAATACATACAGTAGCTCTAAAACATGTGTACACACTTGTTAAAAGGGTAGGTTTATGTGATGTAAAAAAATATGAAAATAAATCATTGGCCAACTTTTTTTCATAAATAATGTGGCTTTTATCTGCTACAATTCAACTGAAAACAAACAAATTTATTTGAAGGAAAAATAAAGATGCAATAACCCCATTGCATAAGTGTGCATTCACTAAAACAAATACTTTGAAGCACCTTTTGGTAAGCTTTTAACATTCAGTCTTCTTTGAAATATTGTACCATCTTTACTTGGCAATATTTGCCCACTCTGTCTTGTCAATGTCAACTTTAAAACTTCAATTTTCCTCGAATGAAGTTATTTTTTATGGATTTGGGTGTATGTTTGGATTCACAGTAATGTTGAAAAAGTAAAATTAATCTTCAGTTGTCTAGCAAACACCTGGACATTCCTGCAGCTCCTTCAGCAGTGCTGTTGGCCATGTGGCAGCTTCACTGACCAGTTTCTATATTGTCTCTCCAATAAATTTGAAGAAATGTTCAGTTTTTGTAATGTCAATGGTTTTCCACACTTCCTCAAATTATTGATTGTTTTATAATACTGAGGAGCTTTTTGTATCTTGTCCTGAGTGGTACATCTGTGATGAGATCTTTCTGATTAATGTCAAATTATGGCTTTAGCTTAATAAAAGAAAGCAGATATGAAAATATTTAGAAAATCCTATTTCGACAACTGAATTTCATTTAAGTTTAATTAGATTTAATATAATTTCTAGTAAGTGGAATGTCAAGAAGACTGAATGTTGAAATGAATCAGAATGTGCTTCAGTAAAGCATTTGTTTAAGGGTATGCACATTTACGCAATTAGGGTATAGCACATTTTTATTTTTTAAATTTCCCCCAACACATTATATATTGACGAACTGACAAAACAATTTCTCATGGCAATATTTGTACATCACAAAAAATCTGGCATTTTAAACGGTGTGTGTACACTTTGAGAGCCATGTTAAGAGATTGGGGCTGATCCTTGGTTATCTCACACCATTTTATTTTTAGAACAAACAAGTCCTCACGACCACCAAGAGACAAAATATACTTTAGTCATAAATTTCTACATTTAAAAATAAATTAACATTTCTTCCGGGTTTCAGAAGGGTATATCACTAGCCAATACGCATATGGAAGAAAATGACTGCTATGATATACTATTTTAATTAAACATGATATTCTTCAACAGTACATCCAAAAAACTTTATATTATGCTTGTTGTCGGTTTGTGTATAGGTTATGTGTCCCGTTGCTGCAGTGACTCAGATGACTCAACTGATGATGATGACCCAATGGATTCTCAGAGTTACAAAGGCTCAGACCCTGCAAGTACAGACTGGGAAGAGAGGAGAAGAGGGGAGGAAGAAAAGAGAAAAGAGGAAGAAAGAAAAGAGAAAGAAGAACACAAAGGCAAACAGGAAGTAAAAATAATAGTTACAACAGAAGGAAAGGAAAACGAGAGTGAAGAGGAAGTAGGTGCAACAGGAAGTGGTCTACGTAAATTGAATGTTATGGATGAAGAAATGAACCTGGAGACCAGCTGGTACCACACTGATCCAAGGGTCACTAGCAGCTTCTCCAGCTTGTCCAGCAGTTCCTTGAGCACTGCGCTGGATGAAAGCAGTGCTGCAGCCAAAGCTCCTTCTCGCCTGGATATCCTTCGTGGGTCAAGCCCAGGTGAAGATCCTTCAAACTTGGATGTCCACCACCCCTACCTTCTTGAGCCAAAGCGTCAAGGGCCCCTGCGACCCACAAACCTGAACTACCGTGGCAATGATAACACTTTTCTCTGCTTTGCAGAGCTCTCCAAGGCTGATTTCTTGCCAAGTCCAGCAGGGGCTACAAGTGATGATGACGACGATGATGATGATGAGGAGGAAGAAGACCTGGGCATCCACAAACTGAGGCGCATATCTAAGATTCCTAGTTCAAGAGATCTGAGAATGATTGACAGCACACCTTTTGAAAGATTGCCCATTAAAAGAAAGAAAAAGACTCCCCCCAAAGTCCCAGTAAGAACAAGTTCAATTCCTGGAAGTAAATCAGCAAAACCCGAGCACCGCCTGTCTAAAGATGAGGATGGTCTCTTTCTTACTCCTTCACCAAACCCAAAACCACCTCTTTTGCTAAAGGACAATGTCTCAGAATCAGAAGATGAGTTTTTTGATGCACAGGATAGATTTACTCCACCAGTTCCAGATCTTTCAGGTTTGTTTTAGCAAGTTTTTACACAATAAGACAATTATTATTTATCTCATTTGCAAAAGTCCACCAACTATGTTGCCACTATGTTGTAGTTTTTAAGTGATTGTAACATGTAAAAACACCTTAGAATTATTTGATTAAAAGAGGTTGAAAATTCTGTCAGTTAAATAATGATAGTCTGTATCTCTTATTTGCTCTTTACTCTGTCTTTTACAGATGCTGAACTGGCAGATCGGCGAAATGCTAATCGTTTGAGTGGAACCTGGAATAGTCTTCCATCTGCCCCAGGAAAAGAACCATCATCCCCCCTTGCCAGTAAACCTCGATCCCCTAAAATGAAGAAGGAATCTGAGTTGCTAAAAGACTCCACAAATCAACTTGTTCACCAACAACCCAGTCCTTCAAAGCCATCTCAGAAACCTGAAACTAAAGTCAAACCACCACTGGCACCTAAACCCCAGATTCCTCCCAAACCTCAGATGATGCCTCCCAAGTCACCCCAGCATGGAAGATCATATGCGCAGTGCAATGGGGATGCCTCTGGACATTTGTCTTCTGAACTTTTGGAAATGGAGCCAGACACAATGGAGTTCAAATCTGTCACACTGGGTGGATTGCCTCTATCCTCATCAGTGATTACAGCAGTGAGATGTAACAAACAGGCAGTAACCAACATAACATTACAAACTGAGGACAAGACTAAAAAACAGGAAAACTTACAGCTAAATAAAAATCTGGTGTGTGAGAATGGATTGCATGTTCTTTCTAGTGACAAAACATTACTTCCAGATAAAAAGGAAACAGCAAAAGTTGATGAGAATGTCAGTGGATCTAACATTCTAACAAAAAGTCCACCAAGCTTACACCTTATCCCTCGTTCTAATTCAGGCACAAAGCTAACTGTTCCCCCTCCGGTTCCCCCTAAACCTACTTCTTCCAGCAGTTTTCATCCATTATCCCTACCTGCTAGCTCTCCTGTCTCTCCCACTGATCCAAATAAAGGAATCTTTAAGGATATTGTTAGTACACCAAATGGAATCCACTCATGGAGCAACCGCAATGGCAGCATCCAGTCAGGGCCTAGGAGGGTTTCTCTGAGCCATGAGAGCCTATCACCCAAAAATACAGATGCACCACTCACTATTACCACCTCACCCACCTCAGTTGATTGTAAAGGTACTGGAGGCCTTGACAGCAGAGAACCTGGTCGATCTGGTTCAGGATCTGATCTGAGAACTAGCTCCTCCAGCCTTGGAGGTAGACTACCAGCCTCTGCCCTGAGAGGAAAGATCCAGTCTTTACCCTGGTACATGACTCGTTCCCAAGAGATTCTTGGAAATCTGGACTATCCCTCTACAAGTTCTATCAATGGAGACACATCTGGCTTTGGTTCTGGTTTGTCTGTAGCAAGTGGTTTATCAGACTTAAACAAAACCCCTGTAAAGGACAAAGAGGCAGTTGCCTCAAAATCAGAAAGTAAAGGAAGCATCTTAGAGGATGGAGCAGAGGTTGTCATCGCAACCATCAAAGAGGCTCCAGAAGTGAGTTCTCATATGAAAAAGGCCAGTGGAACAAATGGCTCACACCCTAATCTGAGTTTTAGAGATAACAGTCCACACAGTGGCAGTGTTTCTTCAGAGCAGCCACAGTCACGGCCTCATTCAGCTGTAGGGTTGGGAGGTGTAACAAGCATGCAGATTGGAGGTGACTCACCGACCTCCTCTGGAGCAGACACTACTCCTCCACAGCAACATCGGGAGTCTTGCGGCTGTCGCACTGTTTATGCCAACTGTTTCAGTGGAGACACAGAAGATGGAGTTAGCTTTGATGAAGAGCTCACTGTTTATGAGTTCTCTCGCCGCATACGCCCCAAACCTGCTCAGGCATCTTCTCCAACAACACCCTCTCCAAAACCCAACATTCTGTCACTTTTGAGGGACAACCCTCGGCCACTGTCTACTTTCTCCACTGCATCCTCTGAACTGAGTCCTCTGGTTTCGTGTCCAGTTTCACCTACAGTTTCGCTCAGTGGCCGTCTTCGTTCCCTTACTAACAAGAACTACGGAGGACTAAGGGGTGGTTTTGCCTCTCTGCGTGAAGACATAGATCAGCTTCTGCTAGTATTAGAGAGGGGAGTGCTTGACCAGCCTCAACAACACTCAAAATTGGAGAGCACAGACCTAAATCACAATGGAACAGAAGACAATACTGTTGCAGGTCAGAGCTGCACTGGAATAAGTCCTATCATCATGACAGAGCCTGAAAGGAATCTACTCCAGGCAGAGGCTCGTCGACTTGCTTCTGGATGTCAGCGAGCCACACGTGTTGGCTGGGCTCCAGATGAGGCTCTGCGTTCTTTAACCACTAGTTTCAGTGCACTGGTTCAGCTGTCAGCTGCCTGCCTGAAAACAAACCCCTGTCCTGGTTGTGACGTCTGCCTTAAAGCAAGACTTGTCAGTCGGGATGAGGATGACGATGGCCAGCAACCTATGGACAAATTGAAGGAGATAGTTGGTCTGTACCGAGAGTTTGTTGGTGCTGTTGAAACAGCTGGGACCGGTGGTGTGAATGGTGGTAGGAGTGTGGGGTCTGGACAGAGTCAGGGGGAGGAAGATGGGGTGAGGTTGCTAGCCAAACGCTGCACTTTGCTCATCTCATCGGTATTCGCGCTCACACAACTTTTCCGGACACGCACGCTGGAAACCACAGACACACCTGGCCGTGTAGCTCTCAATTTTTGACCCAAACCTTCAGACTCATAAACAATGGACTCCAGAGGTGAGACAAGTGAAAACTGCACAGAGCAAATTGGTTTGCAATTTCAGTATTTTTGTACAAGTGCCATGCACACCACAATACATTACACACACATTGACACCTCACATAATCCTAAAGAGGAGAGAAGTCTGCCTCTCTTTGTAACACATGTGGACTATGCATTTGTACATATGAATTTTATAATTACTTTATTCTCTTATTTTATGATACAATGTGTATGTATGTACTGATTATCCATGTATGTATTTATGTATTTATTTTTACAATGTTTGCACCATTGTCTGTCATGTACAGATCTCTGGTGAGTAAAACCTAAAAAAATATGGATGTCACTGGATTTTTTTTAATTATTATTTTCCCTTTGAGACAGTATTATTTTATCTTTTGCTGCTTTTAAAAAAATCTTCACTCTACAAGGTGTAATCTGTAAATTGTCATTTTAATAAGTTTATTGTTGCAGTACATTTACTGACAAGACACAGAAAATATAATTTATTACAGTTTTGAACTACAATAATTAGCTGTTTTGTTTTTATATGTGTAAGGTTTACACCTTTTTAAGGGTTCTGTTTTTAAACCTCACAATCATAAATGTGGTACGAAACTCAAACTATTATACAGCAGGGAGAGCACTTTTGACTGTTACAGATTGCACCTTTTGTGAGACATAATGTTGTATGAAATGTTTTTTCCTGTCCTTTCCCCCATCCACAATTATTCTGTGTAGTTTCTTGGTAATATTCCCATTACCCAAATATATGCAGTATTGTAACATTTTTGTTTTCATCCAAATGCCTCCATCTATATGTTTTCTGGATATGTAGGGATGGGGGCCTAGGCAGTGAAATAGCGGACCTTATTTATGTAGTCGGCACAAAGGTGACTGTTAAACTCTGTCCAGATGTAGCAAAGATCCAAAGTCTTAAAAACACTGAGCCACAACTATTCCTAGCTTTGGGTTCCTCCTCTTTGTACACCACTTTATCAGTAAAACACTGACAGATGAACTGATTGAGGTCAGAATTGTAGATATACATCTGTGTCCTACCTTAGTTTATGCCTATGCAAACATCAACCCCTCAGCCCCTGCACACTGTATGCTGTTTTTATTTCTTTCAATGCTAACATGAAAACCAACAACAGATGCATTATATTTGTGTGAACATAATGGGTGTTTTACTTTGGAATGTTGGCTTATTGTCTTGCTTTGGAGAAGCTGTCTGCGTCATGATTTGCAACAACTTGCAAGATTTGCATGGTGTTTGCAATTGTCAATGTAAAGACTCCAGTCTGTACTGATCTCTGTGAATTGCCGCTAAAATGATTACATTGCTCGATCAGTTTGCTTATGTAAAGTGCCAGCTCACTTGATGAGCCATCCACCGAGAAGGATTTACTTGAGCCACTTTTGACAACAGGAAGGCACTTAAGACTAATCAGTCAGTAGCCGCTCCTGTAAATATGATAAGGGGATTGGGCAAAATAAAGACTGCTTAAGTATTCAGTCCGTTGGTGTGGAGAGGTATTTCTTTTTTCCCCAAATGACAAAGGAAAACTTTTAGGGTATGAAGGCAAATCTCCTATTTAAGACTTCCAGCTGTCATTTCTTCAGGTAGCTTTATCCATCACTGCACAAACAAGTCATTCTGTGGTGTCCCAAATGTGTTTGTGTGTCTCCTTTTGTTCATCAGACAGGCTCAAAGAGCAAGGAGAGTCTTCTGTTTGTACGCACAGAATTTTGTATGAAACATTTGTGTTTCTACACAAGCTGTCCCTTTTCCATATTTACATCCAACAAAGTCAATGTAACAAGAATTGTACTGTTTGGGAATAAATGACACACTGACCTTAATGCCGTTTGTTTATGGAGTATTTGTGTCTGCTGGATGTGTGTATTAGATAAATGAGTGAATTCAGGTACCCAGGATCTATTCTTATTCCTCATGTCTTATTTATGGCATTGTAAAGTTTAAACTGAAAACCAAATTGCTGTTGTTTGAAGTGAAAATAAAAAAAGAATGCATTTGAGCATTTGCCTGACCTCTGTTACCGTGCTGTTTTGACATGTCTGAACCTCTAATGCAGTTAATGAGGATTACTGTGGGATTTCTTTCCCGGTGTTAAATCGCTTCCCGTCTGCTAAGGCAGCGTTTATCTGTGAACTGAAGTGTCTCTCTTTATCCTTGATATCCTTCTCATTGATGTCTCCTTATTTTAAAAATCCTTAAAAAAAATCATTTTAGCCTCTATTTTTAAAATACTCCTTATGACTTTGAATGCAAAAAAGTTATCCTTTCAAATTCAAATGATCCCATGATGATCATGTCAGTGTGAACAGCAACCAGGGGCTGAGAGGCTTTGTAACTACAGCAGCTCAACCCTTCTCGAGCCAAAGTCCTCACATCAGATCGTCCTTAATCGGATTTTATCTGCTGCCTGACTCCTTGATGCAGTAATCTAAAGAGTAACAATCATCGGCGTGATCTCGCTCCCAGAAGTACTTTAGTGATTAAAAAAGAAATGATCACAATCACACTATTTTAGTAATTGTCACAAGTGAGTGCTAAGTCTTATTTATCTTTTCTATAATACATGGTTGCAGTGTTGTAGGTTGTGTGAGTGATCAGACAGCAGGGATTAGAGTGCATCTCAGGCAAAGGGCAGGTCAGACAGGTGATGTATTACACAGTGAGGCTCAGTCGATACAAAGGGTTTGGCAAAGAAGTCACAAATATACAAGAATCATTCATTTAGTTTCATGATGCATGCTTGAGTGTTACATAACCAGCTCATAACAGTGCCTTGCAAAAGCATTCATAAACCTGGTGACGTTTTTCACTTTACAACTCAAATCCTTTAAGTACATTGCTGGGATTTTATGTTACAAACAAAAAGTGGTGCATAAATATGAGGTGGAAGAACAAAGAAGGATGGTTTTCAAAAGAAAATCTGAAAAGTGTGGTGTGCACATATATTTAGCCTACTTCACTCCAATACCCCTTAATAAAATCCTTTAGAAGACTTCACAAGTCACCAAATTAGTAAATGTGAGTCCAAATGTGTGCAGGTTAATCTCCATATAAATACAGCTGTTCTGGCTCCTCAGAGGTTTGTTAGAAAACAATAGTGAACAAACACCTTTGTGCAGGCAGGTCAGGGGTGGAGTTGTAGAAAACAATATCCCAAGCACTGTTTAAAATCCCTCCTGTGATGGTACAACTACAAATCTACCAAGAAACTACAATCTACCTAACCTGAAAGACCAGACAAGGGGAGCATCACTCAGACAAGCAGCCAAAAATGCTCATGCCAACTCTGGTGGAGCCATTGTTGTGCACGTTACAAATATGTCATTTATGGAAGAGTTGCAAAAGGAAAGTTGAAAGAAAAAAAAACAACTCCATCCAATCTGTTTCAGAATAAGCTTTTTTTGCAATTAGAAAAAAAAGCCTCGAGATGGGTAAAGCTGGTAGAAACATACCCCATAAAACTTGTAGTTCTAACTGGAGAATAAGATGATCCAACAAAGGATTGACCCAAGGAAGCTGAATACATCCTTCAGATTCTTCAAAAAAAGTTTCTAATCATCCATGTTCATTCTACTTCCCAGTTATGTTGCGCCGTCACATTAAAACCCACGGAACTATGGATGTTAATGCTTTTAATGTAACAAAAGGGATATGAACACTTTAGGAAAGCACTGTCATGCTCCTTTTCTTGCAGAAAATGTAACCATCTTCCCATTTATCCAAAAGTACCAATGCATCCGATTTGTCTTTTTATTGATAAAGATTTGATTAAGCTGCAGTAAATAACTTTTCACTTTTACAGTAATGTACTGACTTTCTGAACAATTACAAGCAACATTATTTAATACCAGCAGGAGGAACTCTTCTGTAAAACTGGAATATAAAAGCTTGTTTGAAAGAAGAAAAAACAAAAAACAAAAACTCATCTAAGCTTAAATACTGTGGGCAGTAAAAGAAAAACAAGACGTTCTGAAGAATTAGGCCAAATGCTCTATTTTACATGGCAGCTTGAGCTTTTTGTGCCACTGAACATTACCCTCTGTCCCTGTCTTCACCCTCCGCCATTAATCTTCAGTCTCTCAAATGTCCAAGCAACGTGCCTTTCCTCTTTGGGCTGCCGGGCACGCTCAGAACTGTGGTGGGTGCAACTACCCAAGCTTGAAATCTGAGCCCATTATGTCAACAGACGTTACAGACGGAGAGGAGAGCAACCATGAGAGGAGAAAATATCAACAGGACAAAACAGGAGAGGTTTCAAAATCAAATAATGACAGTAAGTTGGGGAAAGTTAACATTCATTAGCACTTATTTCAATATTCTTCATTACAGAACTGATCCAAAACTAATTAAAAGGAACAAAAATGCACATCAAAATTATGGGATATATTTTATGTTGCGCTCAAAGTCTAAATATAATTTAATTCCTTTCCAAGAAATTTACAAAAAAAAAGGTAAATATGGTTGTAGATTGTTCGAATTCAAAGAAACCCTGGCTGTGGCACTTTGGAAAACAGGTAAAAATAAACCATAAACAGATTAACTAGACACAGCAATCAGTCTTAACCTGACTTTTACCAGTTTCTGAGTTTCACTGAGGGATGACTCATAATTTTGATTGAGTGATTTTAATTTTTTTCTCCAGAGAACAATCACATAAATGAAAAAAAATAAAAAAATAAAAAAGTTCTTCGATAGAGTAGTTTTGAATCCAACAGAAAATGAATTAAAAGTTTATGTCCATTTAAAATAAATTTGAAACTTATGTTCCAATCTTTTCTCAGAGTTTCATATCATGTAATTTGCTGGTTAATGCATGTAAAGACTGAAAAGTTAGATTTTTTTTGATGCACTTAAAAAAATAAAATTATTTTTTGACCCGCCGATCATCAATCAGAGCTGATCAAGACAAATGCAATTGGCTGATTAGATTCAGCCAATTGCATTAACCGGTGCATCTCTAGTTTTAACCCTGCCATTTTCACATTTTATGTCCTATTCCAAAAATAAGTGAGAAATTTCATACATTAATAATTTAATATTCTCAGCATAAGCTTGCAATAATGCCTTGTGAGAAATAAAGAGACAAGAGTCTAAGAATCTCTTCTTGACAGTTCAATGGTCAAAAGCACAAAAGTGTTTAAGTGGCAGACGTTTAGCTTGACAGAGAAAGTGGTTTTGGTCGACAAAACAGAGGGATGTCATTTTCAAAACTCCACATCACACAGAACATACAGAGAAACAGGTTTTCCTACAAAACAGTGAATGAAATCATATGATGCTGTAAAAAACACTCCTGCTCAGACCAAACAAGGGCTTACCATTTGGACCCTGGCACAAACTATGTGAAGGCTGAAGTGTGCATCTTGATTTATTTTGATTACAACATCGAAAAGTAACAATGGCAGGTGGTTATCTTACACTCACAGCTGGCCCCTCTTTTCTCTCTCTCAGTCCTGGAATAACAGAGCCAGACATCAACCACACAGACTTTACTTCGCGATGTCTCTTTCCACACACCTCCCACCTCTTCAGACTGCCGTTCCCTTTAAATACATCTTCTATTTCATCATAAGAGCTTCAGCAGCAGCTCATAGGTGGCGTTGATGATTCCCCAGGAGAGCAATGAGCGGTGGTAGTTGAGATGAGCTCCTCTGAAGAGCATGGCCACGCTGCCCCCCCTCTCCCTCCACACTGTTAACAGCACTTTCCGGCACGGCTGGAAGGCTCCGCCGACTTGAGACTGCGCCCGTGACTTTACCACGTTCAATGGGTAAAACATAATACCAAGAGCTGCTCCCAACACTCCTCCACAGACAAAATCATTTACCAAGTGACCTGCCTTGTTAGTAGCCTCTGGTAACAGCTCCTTAATGGGCCCCCGCAAGCCAAAGAACAGCACATTGCTGGGGCCGTTACGGAGGAGTATGGGCACGAGGCCGCGGTAACACTCTCTGACGCCGTACTCGGTCAGAAGTGTCCGGAAGGTGTGCGCTGTGTTGTTGAAGCGCTCATTGTGCCGATGATCCTGCAGGAGAGTCTGTACGCGCTCGAACGGCGTGAGGATGGCTTCTGCTGTTCCCGCCAGCGCCGCAGCAAAGCTTCGCGTGACGAGCTCCGGCACACCGCTGCCACAAGCGTGGTTGTGTAGTACTCTGGAGAAGTCCTCATAAAGGCCAAACATGATGGCCACTGTGGTGCTCTTCTGGAGCAGAGGGGGGAGCAGGCCCCGATACAGATTCCTCAGCCCATCCCTCTGCAGCTGTTGCACCGCCTCGGTAACCAGCACACCATGGAGCTGCTGGCGGAACAGCACTTTCTGAATGGGGAAGGTCACCAGAATGTTGGTAAAGGCTGCCATGGAGCCACAGACATAGTGCTTTCCTTGAGGGCCCAACTTGGCGCCGAGAACCCCAGCAGGCAACAGGGAGGAGCCTTTTGTCAGCCCAGCCCCGGGTTGAGGTGTTCGGGTTGACTCCGAGTCCATGGTGCTGACAGCCATGAGCGGCTCAGTGCACAGCTTGATCCTCCAGCATCACATCAGCTCTGTACATCACTGAAAACATGTTAGAAACAGATATAACATGTTATGGTTTACAGCAATTACATTTATGCGCAACAAGCAAAAAAATATAAATAAATTTAAAAAAAAAACACGGTGGCTTGCTAAGGTATTCAACCTCCTTGAACCGTTTTAGATTTTTCCACATCACAACCTCAAATATGTATTTTACTGAGATTTGAAGTCATAGACCACAACAAAGCAGTGCACAATTATGATGCATTGTTTTTATTATATTTTATTTTCTAAATAAAAATCTGATTAGAATAATGTGGATATACACTCAGCTCCGTTTAATGATACCCCTTAATAAAATTCGGTGCAACCAACAGCCCTCAGAAGACACTGAATTTCTAAAATAATCACAGTGTAAATACAGCTGTTCTGTGAAGACATGAGAGGTTTGTTAGAGAACATTTGAGAACAATTATGAAGCCAAACGAGAACAGCAGAAGACTCAGGGAGGATGTAGAAAGTAGAGTTAGGTTATAAAACAATATCCCAAGCTTTGAACAGCATTAATTATTAAACGCTGTGATGGCTGCATCATACTGTGGATTTTTTTTTTCCATTACCAAAAGTGAGGGAGAAAAAAAAAGAAGACATTTTTTGAAATTCATGTATCCTGTTACTTCCACTTCACAACTGCAGTTTACTTTGTGCTGGTCGATCACATAAAATCCAAACAGTTTTGTTCCATTATGATAATGTGGAAAAAGTTTCCAGGGGTGTCAACACTTTTTCAAGCCACTGGCCATGACCTTTTTAAAACATAAATTGGGAAACAACAGCATATACCAACTCTAACTCGTTTTAAAAACAATCTAACAGTTGTCTTTGCTTCACAAAGACAGTTGTTGCATTGCTTCAATAAATCTAATGTAATTTATTAGATGAGTTTCTCTTTGCATGTCTGGTAACAATATAATAATTTCATGTCAAACATAATCTGAAAGAGATTAAAGTGTTACAACCAACCTAACGCCTGTACAAACTGCCTCAACTGCCGACTGATAAGGATTATTGCACAACGGACTGATAAGTTAGGGCCAAAGTCATAGGAAGGGCCAGGACAACTATTAAAACACATCTACAGAGCTAACAGCACTGTACGTGTACAGTATTAAATGACATAATCTTTAACATTTAAAACTATTTTTATACACTATTCCATCTACCAGAAGTAACAAATCGCTCCAGTAAATAAAAAGCAACACCACATCTGAAAATAAATGTCTAATAAAGCAGAGAATTAGTTATGAACAGTTGCTTATAAAACTTGTTTTGTTCTATGTATGGGTAAAGTACAAGAGGCAAAATGTCTTTAAGAAATCTAAATATAGATCATGAAAATACTAAAAATATCAAGCTAGAAATCTTTAGACACAGCTTCAGGTCAGAACAACATGCCGGTGCTATCAACCACGACACAGTATTTTCCCTGCAGGTGTTTTGCCCTGCAGATTTCTATTTTCCATGAATAAATAGGTCAATTTCAAACCAACAGTTGCCTGTGCACCGTTAACACTGCAATTCTTGTACTGCAGCTTTTGAAAATCACCTGTTGTACTGTAAACGTCCAAGCATAACTCGTCATTTCACCACAATTGGCAAAATGCTTTTCTATTTGCTCGCAACTGTGACATTAAACAGAACAAGCATTTGCCAACTGTGGTAAAATTACGTAGAAAAACCGTTCAATAGATTGAGACTAACCCACACCCAGATCAATCTCTATTCTTCATGCATTCTAAAGCAATTACTATTCCTTAGAAATTCACTGACTTGTCCAGTCACACCAGTTTTCCTTTTACACACGTAGTGAGAACACTGACCTAGCTAAACAAATTTTCTCAGTTAGAATAATTTGAAAACATTAGTTACTTTTGTGTCTTTAAGCCGATAATAATAATAATAATAATAATAATAATAATAATAATAATAATAATAATAATAATAAGCGAACATATTTATTGTAAACACAAAAACCGCTAAGGTACACTTAGCAACATAAGCTAGCTTCTACCCTGCTCGTTTCTGCCCCCTCGACCACATTTGTTTAGGTAATCATATTTTCAGTCAATGTATACTCAGAAAATATTGGGACAACGTCCAGAAAACTAATCACAATCCACAAATAAAATACCTGTCTGCTAAGCATGCTAGGTTTGGCTGGTTATAGTCCAAATGGTCAGGTGATGATTGACGGCTGTTTTGGAGATCTCGGTGACAGCTACTCAGTGTCAAGCAGCAAAGTAGCTTCTTCTCTCCAGTTAAGCTCATAGATGAGTGTTTACCTGCTAAGTGCTCTGATCGGTTGCTATCCTGTACCTGGACAGGGGGGTTATTTTAGCAGGGTAAACGGGCCAACGCTGTGTAGGTCGTGTCTGCAGCTACAGCAGCAGTACGTGACAGCACGGAAGGATCTGAGCATGCGCACTGTTACGGGATCTGAATCTACAGCTAGGGCTGACACATATTTAAGATACATTTTTATGCTTTTGAAATTCATTGAATTACGCTCTGTGACATAACTAGCGAGTAGTTTAGCTTTCTAAATTAACCCACACGGGTTTAACGCATATATATATATATTTTTCGCGTTGTTTGGAGCCACTAGCTAACTACCCATTGCTAACTCTGCTGACCTGCTTGACAGCAGTGTGCCGTAAAGCAAGATTGACTGTAACCATAGTAACGTTCCAACCACCGCACTGCTGGGTTTGTGATAGAAATGCGATTTTTATGTCCGTGTCCTCAAACAGGGGAGGGGAAAAAAAAAAGAACATGGCTAAAATGGGTAGTTTTAGTTCAGTTGCAAGTATTGTTTCTTGGAAATTTGGAGTTCCTAATTTAAATGCCATTTTTACAGTTCCAGTGAATGCTGCATGAAGTTTACCTTTGCCCGATACAAGTTGACGTTTACTGGAAATCAATACAAAATAGACAAGCATTATTTCTCTGTAAAGTGAATATTATGACTAGGAATTATTCACATACACATGGAGCAAACACACAAGTAGCCTTTAGTCAGAGGTTTACGCAATAGAGCCGTTAAAAGTTGTGTGGAAACACATTGCCTTGCAAAACTAATCACACCCCTTACATTTTTTTCACATCTTGGGACATTATAGTTTCTACTAATTTTGGGGGGATTTTATGTAATAGATCAGGAGTCTTCAAATCCAGTCCTCAAGGGCGGTGTCCTGCAACTTTTAGATGTGTCTCTGCTTCAACACACTTGAGTCAAATAATCAGGTCATTAGCAGGACTCTGGAGAACTTAATTACATACTGAGGAAGTAATTCAACAATTTCATTTAGGTGTCTTGGACCAGTTACACATCTAAAAGTTACAGGACACTGGGCCTTGAGGCTTGGATTTGACGACCCCTGTAATGGACTAATACATAATATTACATAATTTAAAATCCATCTGTCTTTGATCTAATGTCAGTAAATACAGCTGCTCAGTATTTCACAAAGAGAGACGCACACAGCTAAAAGCAAAGTGGCCATTTACCCAAACATATCAATTTCTGGACTGTGATAGGAACCCAGAGCAGATGGATGAAAAACATGCATGCACTGAGTTAACAAGTAAACTCCACACATACAGACCAAAACCGAAATAATAGCCCAGGGCTGTCTTGTTTTGAATCTGTAAGCAACCAAAATGTTAAAATCAGACTGTTGTCGGAGTTACCTGAGAGGCATATTGACTTATTCAGCGTTGTTGCACTGTGCAGTTTACACCATACAGGTTAGGATAAGATGTATGTTAGGATGTGAAATCTTTAACACACAGAGGGAGGGTGAGAAGTAACATAAAGAAGGTAGTATTTACTTTTAAAGGATTCCTCATAGTTCATAGTGTAGGGTAGGGTACTTTTCAATCTCTTAAGGGGGGAGGGGGACTTTAACTGCTTTTCTTTATACGTTGGACAATATTTATGATGTCTTCAGTCTTTGTTTTTAAATAATAATAATGACAACAACAACAACAATAACAATAATAATAATAATAACAAATAATTCAAATATTGTGTTAAAATAGTCACTATGTTATTTATTCGCTGTGCTTCTTATTAGAAGTCACTGATGTACATATATATACATTTTTTTGCATTTCCTTATCTTTTGTTGCAATTTTACTTCCTTTGTCTTTTTATTCAGTTGTTTGCACTATAAATAACCCCTTATATGTTTTATTTATGAATACCTTTACTTTTTTCTTTGTTTCCAAGTATTCATCTTTACATTAGTTATAATTTAAATGTTTTAATTTAAGTTTTTTAAATCACTTTAATGTTTTGACGTTGTCAAACTTTAAAACTGTCAAAGTCTGGGATTTGATCTTTGGGCAGAAGGTGGCGGTAGTGACACTTTAGTATCGATGCCAACCGTCTTTCAACAAACAAAAGAAGATGTTTAGCCTTCCTAAATTAAAGCTAGCTAGCTTTGTTTGGCTCACGGTGGTTTTTAATGCTGTATTGTTTTCTGGTTGTGGTATTCACTTGCTATATTTATGCAAGATATAGTTTTCCTTTAGCATTCCTAGTAGTATGACTCGTTGTTGCAAATATATCAACTTAAGGTTGGATAGCTAAAGCTAGCAGTTTATTTATATTTTGCAGAGAACTACTGTCTTTCGTTATTAATCTGTAATACAGCCATTGGTGTATTTGCGCATGTGAAGGAACCACATATGTCTTACACCTCAGTCTTGGCTGCTGGTGTGGTCTCTTTCTTCGTTTATTCGTCCAGTTAAATAAAGATAATTGATTAATGAAATGTCGGCGCAAAAAGACTGTGAGTTCTTGGTTAAAAGAGCCCGGGAGTTGGTTTCTGATGATCCCTGCGCGGCCAAAGCCTGGCTAATAACAGCCAGAACCCTTTATCCAACAGATTTCAACATACAGGTAACATTAAGCATCCATTTCTAGTAAAACGTAGTTCTGTCATGACTGCTTACAAACTCCGTTCCTTTGCTGTTCTTTCAGTATGAAATGTACATCATTGAACGCAATGCAGAGAGGACAACTTCGGCTGGGAGACTGCTGTATGACATGTGAGTTACGGCACGGTGTTAGTCAGTTCCCACCTTATGTTGAGCTTGTGCTAAAAGTTGCCATTCATGTGTTCCCCCAATAGGTTTATAAACTTTCCAGATCAGCCGATTGTGTGGCGTGAGATCAGTGTCATCACAGCTGCCCTCCGCAGTGACTCTCAGGACAAACATGCGCAGTTTCTAAGAGGTGAGCGAACAATGCCTTGCAAAATAGTAATGCTTGAGCTTTTTTCACAGCTTGTCAAACTACCACAATAAACTGCAATGTTTTTATTTCGATTGTTTTTGTGATGGATCAACAGAAATGGTGGAAAACAGTATTGTAAAAGGAAAATGAAGATGGGTTTTAAGTTTTTCTTTTTTGATATATTTTATACAATGAAATACTGAAAAGTGTGGCAAGAACCTCCATTCCACCCCTTGCATCAATACTTTATAGAACCACCTTTTGTGGCATTTGCAACTGCAGGGATTTTGGAGGTATGTTCTCTACTAGCTTACGGAAAGCTGAAGATTTTCTATTCTTTGCAAAAATAGCTGAAGCTCAGTGTGAACATCAGTTCCTTTTAAAGTTATTTCACAGATTCTTATACTTATTTGGATTTAGGTCTGGACTTTGACTAGACCATTCTGGTATGAATATATTTCAGCCTAAATCATTCAATTGTAATTCTGGTTGTACACATGTTCAAAGACGAACCTCTGCCACAGGTTCAACTTTTTTCAGTGTTTATCAGGTTTTCTCCCAGGATCCTTATGTAACTATACAGAGGGCATATGTCCATCTACCTTTCTATCAATTGTAACCAATTGAAAGATTGGTAAAAAGGATCTCCACAGCATGATGCTGTCAAAAGGATGTTCAGAGAAATATGCAATCATATTGCCTCATATTGCGTTTTGGATGTTGGCCAAAAAGTTCCTTTTTGGTCTTATCTGACTAGCACACCTTTTTTCCACATTTGTGCTGTGTCTCCTACCTGGCTAGTGGCAAGCTTTAACCAGGACTTCCTACGACTTCTTTTAGAGCATGGCTTTCTTCCTGCCACTCGAGGCTGGATTTGTGGCTGCTTCTCTGATTAAAATCTCTTTGCTCGACCTCTCAGTTTAGGTTGAAGATTAGATCCTGGTAGGTTTGCTGTTGTGTCAAACTCTTTTTATTTCTATATGACTGATTAAACATGGATTTCTAAAATATTTAAACCTTGGGATATGGTTTTATACTCCAACCCTGCTTTAAATTCCTCCCAATTTTCTCTGTGAGCTGTCTCTCTGCTGTGTTCTTTGGTCTTCATGTTGGCGTTTGTTTACTAATATACTCTAATATTCTCTCTGAGGCCTTCACAGAACAGCTGGGTATATACTGATATTAAATTACATACAGGATTGACAAATTTAGTAACCTCTGGAAGCAGCTGGTGGTGGCCGGATACATTTGTATGTTGTACTTTTTTCTTTTTAAAAGTGAAAACAAGGTCTCCTTTAACTTTCACTACACAATGAAGCATTGTGTTGGGCTGTCACAAAAATCCTGCAAAATTATGTTGAAGTTTGGGGTTATAACATGTCAAACTGTGAAAAAGTTCAAGGGGTCAAGGGGATTAGTTGCTCTCCTACAGTATTGTATATTGCAGCATCTGTGCTTTATGGAGTGTATCATATAGCACTGTTAGCCATATGAGAAGGAATATTTGTTTTGAAAATATGAAGGATGTCTCTTTCCCTCTTCCAGCTCTTTTTGAGACGCTGCCTGGCCGTGTGCAGTGTGAGATGCTGCTGAAAGCCACCGAGCAGTGTTTCAACACCTTGGAGAAGGCAGAGATGCTGCTGCTCCTTCTGAAGCGCTTTCCAGAGTCTGTTGTCCAGCACGGGGTGTGTAATAATGCCTTATAAGAACTCTTGAAGTTTTGAGATGTGAATCCAGTGTAAGTCTTTTAATGCTTTGTTCTGTATTGTTAGGTTAATTTAGGAGAGACTTTGTTGGAGGCAGAGGCATCAGAAAATGTGGAATCTCCTGTCAACTGCTTTAGAAAACTTTTTGGTCAGTTATTATTATGATTCAAATCCATTTAATCCAAGTCATTAGAGGGAGACGCATCCGTTTTTTTTAACTCAGTTTTCTATCTTTGTAGTATGTGACGTCCTTCCCTTGGTCATAAACAACATGGACATGCGCCTGCCTGCAAGCCTAATGCAGAAATATATCCTGAAAGCAGCTGAATTCTACATCGGTTATGTTACCCGTGGACCTTCATCTGATGTGCAGTTACAAGGTGCGCTTTCCTGGCGAAATATTTGCAAATCTGCCATAGTTTCTATGTTCTTACATTTTCATTTTGCCTTGTATTCTTTAGGTAGCCAAGATGGTGCAACTCTAAAGTCACCTGGAGTGTCTCGTGGTTCCCAGCGGTTTGTGATTGATGGCCTGTCTGAAAAATCGTCAGTAGTAGCAGAACCTTGGGAGAGGCTGCTTGATATCCTCACTGTCGTCGGTGCTCGCTGCGAGTGGCAGGGAGACAAAGGACAGAGGTAGCCTCCCATTGACTTAGCCACTGCTTTTAATAGAATTGTTTTGCATAAAGACAATTATGAAAAATATCCAGTAAGTTACTGGTTTGTTTAATCTTTTTTTTAAGCTTGAGTTTTTGTAACACTGTTGGAGACTTTTGCAGTCTCTTTGCACAGAAAATAATTTTTGGGGAATGAAAGTTATAATGTAACTAATAAAATATCTGCTCCTGTTTGTGTATGTGTGTATTAGGAGTTACATTGACATGCTTCAAAGAGTGAAAGAGCTGTGTCGCTATCTGCCTGGTCTTGAGGGAGAAACCAGGTCCCGCTACTGCAGTCAGGTGGTTATCTGTGCTGCGCTCGTCCTCTTCCGCAACGCCTTCCTCTATGTTTCGGCTGTACAGCCGTCACTGTTCCAGGGTCAGTCTCTGTGTTCAAGCCACTTGAAGTTTGCTGTGCCTCTTTATTATCTAATAAGTTTATATGCATATGTCTTTCTGAAGGAGTCGGTGCAATGACTTCAGGGCCATGGATCCTAGTGGAGGATTTGAGTTCGGTGTACAGTGATGTGGAGGTGGATAGAGCGACGTTAAAGCATGCACATAAGAAACGCAAAGTGGCAGACGGGAGAGAGAAAACAATGGTAAGGACAGAATTGAAATCTGTTTTTTTTTTTTTTTTTTTTTTCAAAGGGGCACATAAACACACTCATAGTGTGATTTCCTTTTTTCTGTGCATATTACTCTAGAGCTCTGATGATGAAGAAGGTTTGGGGAAAGGCCGCGGCCGACACATTCTGGTCAACAAGCTTGAGATGCTCAACTGGTCAGAGACACTGGAGAGCTTCCGTACAGCAAGGGAGAGTTGGGATCTTCTTCACTCTCATGATGGTCTGGAAGCTGGTAAGCACCCCTAATAGATACCTTTGCTTTTGGGTTCCATATTCTCTTAATCTACATTAAAGACTCCCACATACTTCACCTGAAGCCGAACAGTCGACGCGTGGTCACAGGGTTTCGGGAGGTTCGTATTCGCACACACCTTTCATACACGCCGCAGACCAGCTGGGGGACATCCGTCCTGCTTCAGTATACGTCACGCCGGGGTCCCCACTCCGTCCCTGCATCCTCCGTTTTGCTTCAGACACGCTTTGCTGCAGACAGCATCCTCCATGGACAGCGAGGTTGCAATTTCCATCCAGGAGTTTTTAGCGATTTGACAGTCTTGTAATTATAGTTGTTATTAAGTGAAAAATCGTACAAATATATTGAATTCCTCGCCGCATCAGATAAACGTTCCTCAAAAGTATTTGTGTCTCCTTCAGGTACAAAAACCGGGTAGTGGAAGTAGACTAGTTGAAGCGAAATATCAGCATTGCTGTCCGAGAGCATTTCTGCATAAAACCAACAAACTTCTGACCAATCACACAACAGTTTGCATAAAGCTCTGTCGAAATAGTTTGACCCGTGCCTGGTGTTGAGATGGGGAGGGGAATGCCTCTCTGCAAACAAAACGATGCCATTTTCTTCATGCGTCTACGTAAACGAAAGCCGATTTCAGCACTTCAGTTGAAGTATGTCAGGGCCTTAAGATTACAGTAAAGATAAGACGGTTGAATCCCTATTTATTTTAATAGACTTTGTTTTTCTGATGTCTTTTAGAGTTCAAGAAGATCTGTGCAGCATGGAAGACAGAAAGCTGGCTCTGGTTCAGAATTTTCCTCTCCGACATGATTATACACCAGGCAAGGATCTTGCTCAAAGGATTATTTTTAAGCCTTGTTCTTACTTCCCTGAATTGACTCACAGAATACTTGCTTACGTTACTCTGTTTCTTTTAAATAAAATATTTATTTAATATCAGGGTTTCTGCAAGGTTCTAAAAGTCATTAATTCAATATTTCAGTCCATATTTTAGGCTATTGTTGTGCGAGGTGTTAGCCCCTCCCAACTCACTACCTACTCTGAGAGGTTAACACCTAACCAGCTCTCAGTACAGTTTAATTAAGCAGTGCAGAATATTCAAATAATAAAAATAAATTAATCTACCCTAACCTGTCTTTCCCTAATGCTGAAACTGAAGAATTTGATGTGGAGACTTCGGGAGACGGAGGAGGCTTTCATATCCCAGTCAGAGCAGGTCTTCTAGAGAGAAGGCTTGAAAACCTTCTTCAGGAAGGGAAGCTGGAGTCCAGACTTTGTTTTTCTGCCGATCTTCTGGAAAGACTTGAAAACTGTCTTAGGTGGAAGAGGAGCTGCAGTCCAGACTTTTTCCACCCTTCTGGATAAAAGGCTTGAACAGCTTCTTTGATGGAAGGGAAGCTGCTAGTTATTTCCTTCTCCTCTGAGGGGACAGTTGGCTTCTCACTGATCAAGTTCTTCATCTCTGTCTTTGGGGTTTAACCCACAGCTGTCGAGAAAGGCTGAATCTGGGGACCACAGACCACTCTGGGTGGGGGGGAATCCCGTATGCAAGGCGACATTCTCTTTGGCCCTCTGCGGTCCTCGTTCTTCTCGTCCTGCTGCCAGGATTCTTCACTCCGTCTTGATCTTGACCCTGGTGTCTGCCTGGTGGATTTCACCCACCTTCCTTCCTTCATGCTTCTTTATGCCCCTCTGCAGGACCGGCTCTCTGGCCATCCCATTGTCATTGTCATTTTTGTGCTGCGTTTTTTTTGGATTGGTCATTTTCTGCTGCATTACCCCTCTTGGCACGCCTGCCCTGTGGTAACATCTTGGGTTTGAAAACTTTTGCCCATCCTGGACACAGCTCATCCTGCCGGCCTCTGCTCTGTATGATGAATAGCTTAGTTCCATCTGCTCTCCAGCGCCTCTCCTCCAATCTGTCCCTGACTTATCTCACTTCTGGTACAGAGTTGACCTTCGGATTTCTCATAATAATAATCACTGGATATTCTTAATAATCTGATTCTTTAATGCTTATGGCTGAATTACTTCTTGTAAAAGCAGTTTGTATAGATGATCTCAAAGTCCTTTAACTTCTACATGAAACCATGGCAAAAATCACAATTCATTTAACTAAAACTCTTTTCATCTAATATTTATTCATTAGCATGTCTGATCCAACAAGTGGAAATCTCAGTTTGATTTAGTAATTATATTCCTGTAAATAAAGTAAGAATCTTATCATCACAGTCACTCTTAATGCTGTTGACTTTGGGCACTTACATTACTCAGTTACCCAGAGGGCCCATACTTCAATGGCTGTATTATGTGATTATGTAATTTGTAATTATATTACCATGGAAACAAGGATTGACCTCACCTCATTTTGACAAGACCATCAACAATATTAAATATACCCAAGTTTTAAATACTCTTAGCTTATAGTTAGTTAAGTCCTAAATGTGTTTTCTTGTTTATTATTATTTGCCTTTTTTGGTATGTTTATTCTTTGGTGTGGTGGGGTTGAGATATGCCCTGGCTAAATTGATTTGTTGCATAATTTGTAGTTCCAGCTGAAGAATTTGAGTGTTGTTATGCTGTGACAAAACTACAAGTCCCATGATGCAAAGAAACAATGAATCCTGAAAAGGACAGTTTACTGGCTACTTTAGGCATTGAAGTTATGAAATGAAAAAGAAAACAACAAAAACCTGAGACCAAGGAAACACCGATTTAAGTTGATTAGTTTGTTTAACTTGATTAAATAATCAGTAATAAGTTAAACACAAGTTTTTAGGTGGTTATTTTATTATTCCAAATGCCTGTCAGTCTTAAATCTCAATCATAACTGCTTCAAAAGGTTTTAAATAGTCTTAAATTTAACCTACCAATTCTTGCAGAAACCCTGTAATATACTGAAATTAAGGGAACATGAACTAAGAACTGAAATCACTAAGACCTTTAAAGGTTAATATTGTGTAATAACTGGAGCAAATGTAATACATTTTGAAAACTGATTACACTAAGTAGGTAAACATATTTGCTTCATTATACATCTATTTATCTTTTCCCATGTCAGCCTTACCAGATTTATGTGTTTGTACTAATTATGTTACCATATGGTTGTTCCCAGGGCCATTATCGCAAGGCCCTCTCCAGCTTGCATCAGATGGCTGCATTTCAGCAGCCTCAGCCTGCACAGCAGAGCCCCACAGGCCAGGCCAGTCTGGAGCACCACAGGGCTCTCATACAGCAGGCATCCTGCCACTACGCACTGGGAGAGTACAGGGTAAACATATGCACACTGTCTCACTCTTTTAGTGTTTGTGCCTGTTGGTAAACATTCATTCAAATTTTTGACTCAAAATATATTGTGTTATATTACCATCTTTTAATGTGTTTGTGTGTGTTTTTTTTGGTTGTTTTTTTTCTATTTTTATTCAGCTGATTGTGTAACTTTGTTGGTGATTTTTCTGGATATCAACGAAGTACTCTATACTTTGTCCTAAAAGAAAACTATCAGCACTTGATCTGAAGGTGGCAGTATAGGTTAAAACTGCTGCTTTAAGATGATGTTTACCAACATACAGTCACGTTTTGGCTATATGTTGAAAAATATAGTGCACAATTATATTACAATCTTAAGTTAACCCCCAGGCACTGCAATGGAAATGTTTGTTCTTTTGGTCAAAATTTTATTATTAGTGCATATTTATTTGTAAAAAAAAAAAAGTCTCGGTTTCAACAAACGTTTGGAATCTAACTTGTTAATTGTTGTTACAGATTAATAGAACACTGTGCATCTGGTTGTTTTTGCTTTGTCTGCAGTGACCCATTTAAAGTGCAGTAAGAAAGGGGGGCCCTTTTTAACACTTGAAAGAGTCCCTCTTTTGCTGTCCCATGATGCAAAGAAACAATGGTGCACAATGGCAAAAAAATATGCAATAGCAATATTATTGTTGAATTTTGATATGAACATATCGGATGTGATAAACCCACATTTTTTTACTATTATGTACCTAACTCCTTGTGACATTTAGCATCTAGTTCGCTATCATCTGTGTCAGGGATGGGCATCTAATGCTTTGAGACTCCATCTAAGTGGCTCAACATATTATTGATAAGCAAAAGATGTATTAATGTTGCTTGGAATAGGGCTTTACAATATAAGAAAATCTTGCGATGATGATGATGTTAGTAAATTTTGCAAGGATGATATCAGTTTTAATACATGCCTGTTATCTTCTTTCCTCTCCATCACTCTGTCACCTTCAAGATTTTGAGCAATGTCCCACGTGAGCATCTGCTGTCGTGGTTAAATATTACATTAGTATGAAAAACACAGGCTCATGACACATGTAATATCTAAGCCAGCAATTATTGCACTCTGCACAGTCCTTTGCAATATGAATATTGCACTGAATATTATTACAGTAAAAAATGTTTATCTGAAAAAAAAAAAAAAAAATTCCTTTTGTTTATTTTAATGAGCCTTTGCATATTTTTATACATTCTGTTGTGTTTTGTTGATCAGATGGCGTGTGAGAAGCTCCTGGATGTGGTGAGCGGGCTGGTGCCTCCTAACCAGGAACTGACCAAAGCACCAGAAGATCAGAGCAGAATCAAATCCAAGACCAGGAAAGGTAAACATTATAGTTTTATCTACATATTCTGTTTATTGGTGGTTTTCAATCTGACTTTCTATTACTGGTAGATGGAGTTTAGGCATGGGCCAGTGTCATATTGATAGAATTACCTTGACTAAAAATAAGAGTTTCACAGTATTATCAAAATGTTATTTCAGTAACTTAATTCACTGAGTTACTAAAACACATTATATAGAATACACAGACTGATGTTTTTAAGCCTTTATTCCTGTTAATTATGAGGATTCTCAACTCAGCTAATGAAAACACAATGTTTAGGATTAGAATATTACATCAGATAAATTAAAGACTAACATTTTTAACACAAAAATGCATGCTTAATAAAAATTATGTTTAATACCTGCTTAAAGGTTATTTTCCAAATGTGCTTTTAATGTGATGAACAAGCCTTATCAGAACACAAATACAAATTTATTGAATATGACTGTACATGGGGCTTCTGGATCAGTACTTGTTGGCAGCTCCTTTTGGTGTAGCTTATATATTTATGAGAGACAGCTGACTTTCCTAGTGCTTTAATTCTGACATTTAAAATATCTACATGTAGGTTTTAATGAAAAAGTACTAACTATATGATAAAAATGTTTATTTAATGCATTATTCATCTAAATGATTCTTCTTTTCTGCCTAAACTAGGTAACGATCTGAGGTTGCTTCCTTGCACCAGCAGAGCTGTGTTACCTTTCTGTCTCCAGCTGATGCTTGCTTGCTTTAAGGTACTAGGATTAGTAAAATCTCTGGAATTAATTCAAATTAATCAACAGCAGCCACTGATTTCCTACAAATATACTTCAAATGTGATACTTTGACGAATTTTCTTTGCTTTTTCTTACTTTGGTTACCAGCTCAGAGCCTTCACAGACAGCCGTGACGACTTGTCTCTCGGCCACGTGGTGGTGCTGCTGCAGCATGACTGGCCACAGGGAGAGATGCTATTTTTAAAGGCTGTAGATAAAATCTGTCAGCAAGGGAGTTTCCAGTATGAGAACTTCTTCAACTATGTCACCAGTATCCTTATCAGTCAAAGCTGATAAAAGACACATTTGCATGTACTGCTTGTTCATCAGCTTTTCTGTCATGTCCGGTATTTTGGTTTCCTTAAGCTCATTATTACACACAGACATCGACATGCTGGAGGAGTTTGCATACTTGCGGACTCCAGAAGGAGGGAGAATTCAGCTGGAGCTGCTTCCTAATCAAGGAATGCTGATTAAGTAAGGAGAAACCATAGAGCAGTTTTCCAGTTTGCATGGTGACTCTGCACTTTCCCTTTCTGTTGATGTTTTTAAAGAAAACAGATTAGCTACATAGACTTGGCCTGTGGGGAAAATGGTTGCTTTGAACTAAATGAACTAAACTGTTAATGGAGCTGCCTTATAGATAGGAGAACAGTCCCTTGCAAAAATATTCATACACATTTAACCTTTTCACATTATTTTTTTCTCATTAGAACCTCAAACTCCAAAAAATTTTATTAGAAATCTGTTAAACACAAAAGAATAGATAATTGTGGAGTTTAAGGAAAATTATGTAGGGTTTTTTATTATTTTTACAACAAATAATTGAAATTTGGGGCCAGTCGACTGTGTGTATTCAGCCCCCTTTCTGTATAGTCTGTACTTGTATAGCGCTTTATCAAGTCCAGAGGACCCCAAAGCGCTTCACATTACATTCAGTCATTCACCCATTCACGCACTGATGGTGACAAGCTATTACATTGTAGCCACAGCTCCCCTGGGGCACTCTGACAGAAGCCAGGCTGCCATACAATCGGCGCTAGCGGGTCCTCTGACCACCAGCAGCAGGCAAGCCACGTGAAGGCGAGGCACTTCACAAGCTCCGTCTCTGGAGCTAAATTCTCCTTCCTTCTGAACAGAGACAGGGCTCTTTTGTGCATGCCTCAGAGGTTTATCAGAGAACATCAGTAAAAGAACAGCATCTTGGTCAGGGATAAAGTTCTGGATATGTAGTATAGGTACGGGGCATGGTTACTCTTGAGGAGCTGCAGAGATCCAGAGCTCAGGTGGAAAGTATTCTTGTCACATGAGACTAGAATTGTACTTTTTGGCCTACTTGCAAAATGCTATGTGTGGAAGAAAAGTAACACTACACATCACCGTGAATACTCCATTTCCATGGTGAAATGTGGCGGTGGCAGCATTATGCTGTGGGAATGTTTTTCTTTAGCAGTGAAAGGGCAGCTGGTCGAAGTTAATGTGAAGATGTATGATTCTAAATAAAGGGAAGTCCTAAAAGAACATGTTAGATGCTGCAAAAGACTTGAGACTCTGGCAGAGATTCACCACTAAACACGCCAGGACTGCCATGGAATGGTTTTGATCAAAGCATACATAGATCTTAGAATGGCCCAGTCAAAGTTCAGACCTAAATCTGTAGTAAGACCAGAAAATTGATGATTACAGATGCTCTCCATCTAAGCTGACTGAGCCTGAGCTATTTTGCAAAGAACAGTAGGCAAACATTTCAGTCTTTAGATCTGCAAAGCTGTTACAAAAATACCCCCAAAAACTCGCTCCAAAGTATTGATTCAGAGAGACTGAATACATATGCACATCACACTTTCATCATCTTTTTCCTACATTTCACAATTATGCAGGTCTGTCAGAGAATTTCCAGTGACATACATTGAGGTTTGAAATAGTAATTTAACAAAATGTGAAAATGTTTAGCTGGTATTAATTCTTTTGTAAGGGACTGTATGGGCTAAACTACAAAGCAGTATTTAAACTCTCTCTGGTTCATTGCTGTAGCAGTTATAGACTCTTAAACCTCACTGACAGAGTTGTTGAATGTTGCTGTCCCTCAGGAACCCTAGCCCCGCCCTGGGGGTGGAGTTAAATACCCTTCTGCTCCAAGGGGTGCAGACAATGGACAGGTACCCCAGGCCCCTCCTCCCACAGTCCCCATCCCGCCCACACCAGTCACCCTTCCTCCATTACCAGCTTTAAGGCTCATCATACCCTCTCCAGTTTTAATTTGGGACATTATACATAAAGAGTTAGTTGTTCTTTGATTTCCTGTTGCTGTTTTTAATTCATTTCCCCCTCTTTTCTGTGGTCATCACTGTTGTTGTTATATGAGGATGATGTTGGTGTTGTTGCACAGTCAGTTTAGTTTATTACAGTTCATAACAATCTCATTTCATTTGTGGACATGTTTTTGTAGCGTTTTTTTCTTTTTACAATATTCAACATACGTTTTTTTTTTTTAAAGTAAATTGTCTTATCTGTGTGTGGAAGGAAAGAAGCAACATGTTGTTACCGTGACTGTGTTTTTGTTGTGTTTGTCATACTGATGTTAATTTTGTCCATCAGTATATTTGTGACCATTTGTATGTTTATTTTATTGTTTTCGTCCTGCAGACACCACACTGTGACTCGAGGGATCACCAAGGGAGTGAAGGAGGATTTCCGCCTCGCCATGGAGAGGCAGGTGTCACGTTGTGGAGAAAATCTGCTCAGTGTGCTTCACCGTTTCTGCATTAATGAGAAAATAATCATCATCCAGTCTCTTCCTTAACACCTGACCCGAGTCTTTTCATTTGCACAAATTTAGTGCAGTTGGACTTATATTAGAACTCAAAAAGCTGAACAGCTCTCTTCTCACAGTCAGTTTGGGATAAATCTGGTTATCTGTTGTGCTTTCATCATTTTCAGAGAACAGTAACATCCACAACCTTCTCAGATTTTGTTTGGGTGTTAATGTTGAGTAAAGATTCAAATGCTTTTTGATATTCTTTATTGTTTTGCTACAGTCTTGATCAGATTGTATGTTTATATTTATGTTGTCATTAAATCTCTGGTTAAATGTTGCGATATTAACACATTATTTTATGTCATGCAAGCATATCAGCATATAATTAAAAAAAAAAAAAAGCAGGAAGTAAAATTTACACATTTTCACCTATTCTTCAGCATAGTCATTCATAAACCTTTCCATTACCACAAAATAACAGGAAGAAACTTTTCACCATCACTATCAACAAGAATCTCTACTAAGTAAATTAAACAGGGGTGCAGTGATACCACAGACAGCATCAACAGTTTTTATCTCTTCTGACATTAACAGTATAAATTTGCTTAAGCGTTATTTATTTATTTATTTTTGTTCATCTGAAAACCCCACTGTTGCTTATTCATGACTTCAAGTTTGTTCCTGATGCCCACTGTGGGAAACACTGCTCTAGTACAACTACGGTAAATCATTTTATTACAATGTCTGGTTCACACCTCCTTGAGGCGTCCTATGCTCTCTAGAAAAGTAGGGAATTTGATCTAATATATTTTGGAGGACTGGATAGTATCGAAAAAGAAAACAGAGTTTGGGAAAACAGTGTAGTTCCACACTTTATTCCCTATCCCATTATTTAAAGGTTCCTTGGATCAATGTGTCCATACATCTGTTTATTCATTTGTCCAACATTTAGTCCCTCTGTCTCTTTGTCCATGATTCATCCATGTATTTTTTACTCCTCCAACCTTCTTCTTTCTTCTCTTTGTTTTTTTCTATACTTAAAATCCGACCAAAATAGATATATTTGCCACAAATTTATTGTAGTCTTTTGTATCTTACTTTAGCTAAAAAAGACTCAGAACTCATCTTGGTAACTCTGGAGTTACTCCTCTGTGTCTGCCTCCACTTTACACAGTAAGTCAGTCTGCAGAGCAGCCCTGAGATTAGCCCAGAACAGCCTGTGTTTGGCTTTGTCCTGAGGCCATTCCAGGTAGGTGTGGCGGTTCATCATAGACTTAAGCTGGTAGTACTTGGATGGGATCAGATACTGGGGCAGAGGCTCAAGCAGCACCAGCACAATGCTATCCGACCCCTGAGAAAGATGTTGGTGGCTGGCGAAGTAAAGCTCATAATGGCACCATTCACTCTTGACAAAGTGAGCTGAGAGCACAAATACTGAGCGACGACTTTTCTCCACGCATGTGATGATGTTCTCCATAATTGTCTTCCCTGGCACAAAATCTTTTTCGTGGTGGCAGATTCTTAGCCCTCCTGCAGGGCCCTCAAGGTTCAAAAGCAGGAAATTCTTCACCCAGTCTGCATCATGCTGACTGTAGGACACAAAAGCATGGAACTCAATACCTACCAGGTCTTCGGGTCGAAGCTGCCGCATTCTCGCTCGATGTTTGTATCTGGTCCACTGCAAGATCTTGTCTATGTACCAGGGCACATCCAGACAACGGCAGAGAAAGAAAATGGTGACAATCAATGCCACTGAAGGAACCAGGATGGTGGCTGCTAGAAGGCTGGTGCTGCAGGAGATCTCAGTAATCTGGAAGCTTTTTAACGTGGAATCTCTAACTGCTTCTGGGTAGATGCAGTGGTAACCCTCAGGCCAATTTAATAGTTCAAGGCCTGAGTGGCCACTCTCATATTCAGTCTCAATGCCAAGGCGAATGAAGTGCCTCAGAGGGCAGATGCAAGTGAACGGATTATTACTTGCATCCAAGATTTTCAGATTAGGGCAGCTTCTCAACTTTGTCAGTGAAGGGGCATGGAGGGAGTTTGACTTCAGCAGAAGCTCAGTCATTTTTGGGAAGTTATTGCACATCGGCAGGTCCCGGAACCTGTTAGCATTCAGATTCAGAGAAGAGAGATTTTTCAGTTTGAGGATGAATGACGGTATCACAGAAATCTGGTTGTTCTGCAGGTCCAGTGTTTCTATCCCTTTTGGTAGACATTTAAAAATATCTTCTGTTAGACCTCCAGAAGAAAGCTTCATAACAGTGATGTTTGGTGGCCACAGACACTCCAAGGAATCATCATACACAAAGGAGTTGATACTGAGGTCCAGGTACTGCAGAGATTTCATGTACTGTAACCGTTTACTCACTACTTGAAGGCTCTTAAGATTATTGCCTACCAGAGATAGTTTTTTTACATTGCTCAGAGTCTCACATTCAACTATTTCTTGACCTTCAAATCTGGAGAAGATGGAATCAGAGAGCGCGCAGTAAGAAAAGTCCAATTCAAGGATAGGGCTCTGCTTCTTTGGACATGTCATGTGAATCAGTGAAGTCTCCACGATTGCACAGTGCTTTACTGGCAGGTTGATGAAAAAGTTGTACAAGGCCTCCTGAGAGAAGAAGAAAGAGTTTACAACTCCTCGTGTGACTGTGAAGGACTGCATTGAAGATGTCCCTGACAGAGTGGTGTCTACACGTGGGGGGTTATTTATTGCTGCGTCGGAGGCGCTCAGATGGGCAATAGATGTGTGCAGAGTGGCATTTACTAAATGAGTTAAATCTTTCCAATCAATTACAATATTGTTCATGGAAAGACTGAGAGTGGAGATTTTAACTCTTTTACCAAGCTGTGTATTTAGATACTCATACCCCCCAGTTATATTCCTCACCTCCACATCCACAAAGAATGACAGTGCATCAGTAAGTAGATCACTCTGGGTTATTTGTCCGCCATTTAGATCTACTTGAATTTTTTCAGCATGAATATCCATTAAGCTGCTTGTTTCATAATCAAGTTTCTCCTCCAGAGAAAGGGTGAAGCGGTATAGCTTCACTTCAGAGATGTTCTTGAAATCCCCCAAGCTGATGGCTTTTGCTCCAAGTGTTAAATTCTCCAGTTTTTCCAGGAAACTGAACTCTCTTCCCAAGGTCATGTTCATAAACTTGTTCCATGCCAAGTTTATCACTCTTAGGTTCCCCGTATGCAACAAGTACTGTTGGTCTAGCAGGTTCCTCAGCACATTGTGTGACAGATCCAGATCTTCTAAAAGCGGCGTGTCAAGAAATGTCTCTGCGTCAATGATCTCCAAGCCATTCCATGACATGTTCAGGAACCGAAGGAGGGTTGTGTTTTTAAAGTCCCCTTTGTGGAGCTGATGTATGTGGTTGCATGACAGGTCTATATAAACTGCTGTGAAAGGTAGGTCTGCTGGGACAGAGGAAAGGTTCATGGATGAATAGTTTATGATGTCATCAGAGGATGAAGTACACATCTGTAGCGCCACCAATATGGCTGCTGCCCAGAGGATCGCAGCCAAAGGCCTCATCCTCTGTCTGGATAAATAGAAGAAGACAACGAGGATTAATACCACTGTAACAGAAATGTGACAAATGCTTAAGAAATTTGTGAACACAGTGTTACTGCAACATCTCACTTCACTTTGATTCAAGTTTTCAGTGCAAAAGAAGAAATGTTTAATGTAGGCTGCTTTTACTTAAATGCTTTTTAAAAGAAAAAAAGTTAATGAATATTTAAGTTATTTCTGAACTTTTTCACATACTTCCAAGTCACACAAACAAATTTCAGTGGATCCTATTTATATTTTGTGTTGTAGATCAAGACAAAGATGTCCATAATTGTGAAGCGGAAGGAAAAATTTTCAAGGTTTTAATTATTATTTAAAAACATATGTACTGGAAGGTGCAGTTTGTTTGCAGTTGTATGCACATCACACTATGGAGGTTTGTGTTTTTCTAACATTATTGGACATATGAATATTAAATATCAATTTTAACAATACTGACAATCTCAGATAATATAACAGAACTGTCAAAACCAAACAGCAGACATACATCTCTTGTAAAATGCAATTACAAAATTACAAATTTTGATATGGAATGAATTGGGGCGACCCTACATTGATTCCAACTTAAAATGGCTAAAATCACAGATAGGCCCATCTCATCAGGGGCATGTGCTCATTACACAGGATTATGAGGGTGGTTTACTGTGCTTAGATCTCTGACATTAGGTTTGCTGTTTTCCTGATTGTCAAAGTGGTAGATAAACACAATGTTTAGATAATAGAAAGAACTTTCCAAGGCCATCAGAAAGAAAAATGTTGCAGCTTACGAGTCTGGTACACAATTTACACGTATGCTTTGTCAAAATCCTGTTTAGAAACAACAATAAATAAATAAAAATCAGGGACTTATCTTTACCGAAATCATACATACAGAGGTGAGGACCCAAAAATTATACTCAAGTAACAGTAGTGCACCTTCAACCTATTTTTACTAAAGTGAAAGTAGCTGTCCAAGAAATTGCTTGAGTAAAAAAGTATTCTGTAAAAAGGATGCTCAAGTACTGAGTAGCTGATCAGACTATCTAGTAACGCCAGAGGGCGCTATTGTCTCACCCATGGAGAACTAACATTGTGTGGTTATTGGATACAGACTGAAGCACTCAGACTTGATCTTATGGAAACTAGAGACATAAATATAGATTTAAGAGTGCTATATACTATGATCATTGCAGGAATAACATTATAGTAAGTTCTTCTATCCAAATCGTCATAGGCAGACTAAAATCTTCTGAACTGTATAGGTATAACAATTTTCATAAATTCCTTCATGTTGAATATACAGTGACTTGTAAAAGTATTCATGCCCTTTGAATATTACAACCACATCTTTCAATATGTTTTATTGGAATTTATGCCACCTATAGACTATATTTGTGTTAGAGGCTGCAGAAGACTTGGGACTGTGCGGAGGATCACTTTCCAGCTGGACACCAACCCTAAACATATAGACAGAGCTACAATGGAATGGTTTAGCATGTTCATGTGTTAGAATAGCCCAGTCAAAGTTTAGACCTAAATCCAAATAAGAATTTGTGACAGGACTAAAAAAAAAAAAAAAAAACTACTGTTCACAAAAGCTCTCTGTCCAGTCTTACTAAGCTTGAGCTATTTTACAAGGAAAAATGAGTAAAAACTTCAGTCTAAATATAAAGCTGTTGGAAACATAACCCAAAAACCTGTAGGTCTTATAGCATTTAAATTTGGTTAAAAGTATTGACTTGGAGGGTTAAATAATATACACAACACACTTTTTTAGAATGTTGTCACATAAAATCTCACTAGAATTATGTTTTTGTTTGTACCTTGAAGAAGTTCAAAGCATGTAAAAACTGCTGCAAGTCACAGCAGATTAATAAGATTCCTAATCCTAAACTTTTCTGTACTTAACATTTTCAAGCTCTTCTTTGTAATAAGGCTAATCTACAAAATAGCTCAAATTAAAAGCACGTAATACAACTTCAGCAAGCATGTTGTTACAAAGACAGAGAAAAGAGTGCACTCACCTGAACTGAGGTCAGAGGGTTTTTTTTAATCCAAATCTTGGTCACAGAGGACTGAATTCTTCAAGATGGGGAAAAAAAGTGGAGTTTTCTCATAAAGAGATTTTTTTTCATAAAATGGGCTGGAAAAAAACAAGAAAAACAAAAATGTCTTATTAAAAGACAACCATCAACTTTGCTGTGTGATCTGCTTCTGTTCTTTATTTGTATAACTGTTGCACTCAATAGTTAAGCTGGTGGGACACATATAGAAGTGAAAGCTCCTCTCTTACCAGTTGTGTTTTTTCTCTCACATCCCATTTTCACTTCCCGTTTCATTTATAGAACAGACTGGCAAAGGAAACTTCTGCCTCTTCATTTTAGTGCTTTTGAATAATCAACTTCTTTTTCATTCACTATTAAAATAATTCATCTAAGGTCATATTTTCCTTCTTAGTTTTTAATGGTATAAGATAAAAGGCTTTGGTTCTGCTCCAAGAAAGGTGTTGTGACATAAATTGCATAAATGACAGAGCAGCTCAGTTTCTATCCTTTAGCGTCATGGTGACCCAGTGGGGATAGTAAATAGATATTTGTCACTTTTTTAATTCACTTATCCCGTTGATGCCTTGAAGCAGAGTGACTATGTTGGTTACTTTACTACAGGCTCTACCGAAGGACAATGTGAAATAATTTTTTGATGTGCTTTAACTGTGATGGAAAGGCTTTTTTTCTTTTTAAGACACACATATCCCAGCAATTTTCTCTGCCACCCTGCGCTGTTTTTGCCTTGGGTGACTGGTTGGCACGTATACCGAAAGGAGAACTAAATTTAATAAGGTCAGATAACTAGGTGTATTTGTTGTCACCTGGCACAGTTAGATCAGATCTGGGGGGGGGTGGTTCTGCAAATGTCCTTAGCACCTCTTACAATAAGAAAAACAATCAAAAAGGAAAACAACAGGATCATCCCTTGTAAATAGGCTGAAAATGTACTTATGTGTTTGTGTTTATTTGTGATGAATATTTGCCAACTATTAATTCAAACCTCATCACAAGGAGGACTTTACAGTGAAGTATTTTTTCAAGATCAGAGTACAAGCTAATTATTGACATGGGGATGTTCTGTGCAAAGAAAAAAACCCCTAAGAACAGTTCATTAATACAGTCAAAAGCTGTAATGAGGTCTCTTTGTTTTTGTATTTCGTAATATAATCAAACGTTTCTATTATTTTGTTTAAGTAAGATTGAATTTGTTGTAGAAGGACAGTAATAACAGCTTGGTTGGATGTGAGTCAACCTTTGTATGTGTGAACATTAAGCTGCAGGGAGGGGCTGAGTGGGAGCAGAAGTACACAGAAGGAGATACAGATAGGGCAGGCTAACCAGGTTGTCAGATGGACACAGCAGCACCTTGAGGCTTCCAGTGTCCCTCTCTGTTTATTTCTCTGTTTTCCTTTCACCCACAATGGATCTACGGTCATCTGGAAGGGGATTTATTATGGTAAAACTAGCAATTGACTGACACCTGTTTATTCCCTTCATAGTGGATTTTCAAGACAAGGGAGACTCCTTCAGTATGCTGAACCATCCTTCCCGTTCCACACGCCTTTTGGTTTCCCTTCTGTTGCTGGTACTTCTTTGGAACTGGGCGGTCTGCTCTCCTGGGGAAGGCAGGAGTATCTGGCAGCGACCTAAACCGAGCCCCATTACCAAGGACCAGTCTTTTCTTCAGGACACGTTCCCTCCAGGGTTCCTCTGGGGCTCAGGTACATCGGCCTTCCAAACTGAGGGAGCCTGGAGCCAGGATGGGAAAGGTGTCTCCATTTGGGACCATTTCACCCACTCCTCTGTCAGTGATTATTTTCCCAGAGAGACTGCAGATGTGGCAAGTGACAGCTACAACTGCTGGGAAGAAGATATGGAGGCACTGGGATATCTCGGTGTTCGATCATACTCTTTCTCCCTCTCCTGGCCCAGACTTTTCCCTGAAGGCAATGCCACTGGCGAGCCCAATGCAGCTGCTGTGGATCACTACAGCCGCCTCATAGAGAGGCTCCTGGAAAAGGAAATCGAGCCTATTGTGACTCTCTATCATTGGGACCTGCCACAGGTGTTCCAGGATCAATATGGAGGCTGGAAAAATAACACATTAGTGGAGCATTTTGAGCAGTATGCAGCGTTTTGTTTCCACACATTTGGGAGTCATGTAAAATATTGGCTCACAATGCACAACCCATACTTGGTGGCCGTGCAGGGGTATGGGACAGGCGTGCACGCTCCTGGAGAAAAAGGGGGTATCTCCAGCTCTCTTACTGTAGCCCACAACCTGATCAAGGTGAGTTGTGCAGGGTTACTCAGCAGCTTTCTTTGTACAGTTTATAAGATCACACACACAGTCTGTGTGCAAACTTTGAACTCCTGCAGCTTTATCATTTTATGATAGTCAATGAATGTTTATATCTCCAGAATGGCTGTTAGGTCACAGGACAGTGTAGCAAACAGACTGGATCAGTGGTCTGAGACTGACTTTTACAAGCCTTTTTAATCCAACATAACTACTGCATACAATTAAGACAATAATCCACAAAACATCACCTCTCACTGGGGGTTTTATCTCCCTGATGATTGGTTGGCTATATTCATATTGACAGGTTTTGTGATAAGTAAACAGGATAGTTAAAGAGACACTGGGGTCAAAGTCCACCACATCAGCACTTTTGTGGTGGAGGGAATCTGTGTGTGTGTGTGTCAGGAAGTCATGGAGATACGCCTCATTAATACTCACTTACGTTTATGCAGTCAAGCACAGCTGGCCAGCTCCCAGCTAACACCAAGCAGACAGAATAAGCAAATAGTGATTTTCTGCTCCTTGCTACATGCACTCATTAATACGCTGTTAATTATGTACCTCTAGTTTTTACCCTATTTAAGATGTTTTTTATTTGATATGTTGGCATGACATCTTAATACTCATATATACATTACGTTTCTTTCAGAAAACTGCGCCTTTTTAAGTAAAATGATATGATGCAGGTTCTTTTGTACAGTGCCTTGCAAAAGTATTCCTCTTGAATATTTTTCAAGCTTTGAGACCTTGGAACTACAAACCTTTGAGTACTTGAAAAATTCTATGTGATAGATCAACACAAAGTAGTACATGCAGTAATTTTGAAGTGGAATAAAAATGATAAATGATTTTCAATTTTGTTTTAAATTTTTTTTTTCTACAAGCAAATGATTCCTCTGACCAGCTTCTCTCTCCCTGCTGAAGAAAACCATCTCCACATCATGATGGTGCCACCATCATGTTTTACCATGTGGATAATTTCTTCAGGGAGATGTGAATGTTAGTTTTATGATACTAATAGTGTTTTGCATCTTTTCTGAACTTGACATCTTTTTCCATATGTTTGCAAGTGCTCCCTTCTGTAAAGACAAAATTTGCCTTTATGAGATTAACTTACACAAAAGTGGACATTATTTAGTGATTGGTTGAAACCTGAAAGCAATAGGTTACACGACTTTAATTACTTTAATTACTTTAATCGTATCAAAGTAAAGGAAGCTGAATACGAATGCATGCAATATTTTTCAGAAGAGGAAGCATGTATCATTTTTCTTCCACTTTACAATTTTGTACTAATTTGCATTAATCTGTCTCATAAAATGCTGATAAAATACACTGTAGTTTGTGGTTGTAATGTGAAAAAATCTGTTCAAAGGGTAAACAGTTTTGCAGGGCACTGTATGTATTAATAGTCAAGAAGGTATTTATACTTTATTTTGCATGATCTCTAGATTTTTTTGTTAATATTGTGGATTATTTAGAAAATACCATAAAATCTATTTGATACATTAACTAATAATATAATGAAGCTGCCACAGGTAACAGGTATTCAGCCAAGATACATTTCATCAGTTAAACTGCTTTTGTACTGTTTCATTATATAGAGAACAATTTAACAACATCTTCACAGTGTCTGTATTGTTGCTTTCAGGCACATGCCAAAGCATGGCAGACCTACAACACTCACTTCCGCCCAGGTCAGAGGGGTAAAGTATCCATTGTTTTAGGTTCCCACTGGGTTGAACCTCACAGTGGACAGTCCACAGATGCCAATGTTGCACTCTGTCAGCAGTCCATGGAGGCTGTTCTTGGATGGTTTGCTGAGCCCATCTTTGGTTATGGGGACTATCCAGACTCTCTCAAAATGAAACATGCAGCTCTCATGCCTATGTTCACCCCTGAAGAGAAACTCTGGGTGCAGAAAACAGCTGACTTTTTTGCTCTGTCGTTTGGGCCAAACAACATCCGTCTGGGCCAGAGTCTGTTACACAATGGGCAGAGCATCACCCCAGATCTGCGACGCCTCCTGGGCTGGATAAAACTGGAGTATGGGAACCTGAGAATGCTGGTGGCAGAGGGAGGCTGGTTTTCTGATGCCAGTGTTGGAAGAGAAGATACAGTTGCCATCTATCTGATGAAAAGTTTCATCAATCAAGTCCTACAGGGTAAGTAGAGAATCTCTAGGATCTAAAATGTTAAATAATACATTTAGTTCTTAGAAAATAAATATGGATGTCTTTTTATTTTTCTTGTAGCCATCAAGTTTGATGGCGTGCAGGTGTTTGGCTACTCAGCCTGGTCATTGGTGGATGGATTTGAGTGGAATTATGGCTATAGTGTAAGAAGAGGTCTTTTCTATATCGACTTCAATCAACCAAACAGAACCAGGGTTACGAAGACCACAGCTCAATACTACAAGCAAATTGTCTCTGACAATGGTTTTCCAGCTGATGAAACCTCAGTCGATGTTAAGGGCCATTTTCCATGCAAATTTCACTGGGGGATTGCAGACTCTACACTGGAGGTGAAATGTGTGGTTTTACGTGAGTTATGATTAAAGGAAGCAAAATAAAATCTGGTAAATTGTATCTTTTTTCTTCATTTTTTGGTGTTTTACAGGTCCGGTTCCATCCTTTCTCACCGCAGTTTTCCGACCCTCACATATATAGCTGGAACCTGACAGGAGACGGATCACTGCGTCCACTCCCAGGGGTGAAGCTTAACACCAGACCACCCCAGTGCACAGATTATCTGGCTATTCACAGCCATCTCCGCCTATTTGCATCCACTGGGGCATCTCATTACCGCTTCGCTCTTAACTGGTCTCTGATTTTACCCGAGGGAGGTCGTTCGAATGTAAACACTGAAGCCCTGAGGTAGAAATCAACAAACACACAAACCTCTGAGTCTGGCAAAATTCAGCTTACTTTGATTTATTTCATTTTAATGGAATCATTTTTATTGCTAAAAGATATAGTGCCTTACAAAATATTATCACATTAAGTTTTGACATTTTGTCACGTTACAACCTCAAACATTTGAGTATTTTATTGGGATTTTATCTGACAAATGAATGGTTTTCAACATTTTTTAGCTACTAAAATTTCAAAATGTCTTGCATGGCTTGTATTTGTAGTCAATCCTATTTACTATGATTCCCTCAAATACAATTCAGTGTTACCAATTGCGCTGCTCAATTCATCAACCAAAAATGGAAAGAGTAAGGCACAACTTCAAAGTGTGCCTTACTAAACAGAAAGGCTAGGTATAGATCAGGAGGCCAATGATAACTCTGGAGGAGCTGCAGAGATCCACAGTTCAGGAAGGAGAATCTTTTGAAAGGCAAAATACAAATTGTTTGTTACATACATATATGTATGTATTGCCATGGCAATTGTGTATTTAGGGTTACAAGCAGTGTTAGTTATTGAGTCATTTTACTTACATTTTTGTTAGCCTAGTACATAAAATTGCTATAAATACATTGAAATGTGTGGTTGTAATGTGTCCAAATGGGAACCACTTCAAGGGATATGATTATCTTTGCAAGGAACTGCATTTCCCAACAATTAATAGGCCCTTTGTTTTACTTAAGCCATCATCCTGTGTGCAAAAATTAACGTCTTCCTTTATATTTCTAAAAGGTACTACCGCTGTGTGCTGACAGAGCTCAAGAAGTTGAACCTGGAAGCTATGGTCATCTTGTATCACCCATCACACAGAGTTCCAAACTTGGGTTTGCCAGGGCCGCTGCATGCGTCTGGGGGTTGGCTGAATTACGCCACAGTAGAAGCTTTTCAAGAATATGCAGCACTTTGCTACCAGGAGCTGAATACCTGGGTTCAATACTGGATCACCATCAATGAGCCAAACAGACTCATAGATGTTTATTCCAACATCACAGAGAGACATCAAGCAGCTCATAACCTGCTTCTAGCCCATGCCAAAGCCTGGAGGTTACATGAGAGGGAGTATTCTGCTGAACAGAGATCGCTGGTGTCTCTCGCTCTACATGCTGATTGGGCTAACCCAGCTAACCCTTTTCTAGAATCACATATAGTGGCAACAGAAAGATTTCTTCTCTTTGAACTTGGACGCTTCTTGGATCCATTGCTTGGGATGAGAGATGAGAAGAAAAAGGGGAAGGGGAAATACCCCTATGAAATGAGGGCATACCTGGAGGAAAGAGCAAGGGTATCTGGCCTTCCCAAATCACCTCTTCCTTATTTTACGAACACTGAGAGACAGGAACTTGGTGGGGCATTGAGTTTTATCGCCTTGAATCATTTTACAACACGTTTAATTTCTCCAAATCCTCACTCACAGGACAACCTCCAAAAGAAACCAGCACCCGACCATGATTGTGTGACACTCCCAGATCCCACTTGGCCATCCTCCAGCTTGGGGCAGGCTCTGGTACCCTGGGGCTTACGAAAGTTGCTGAAATGGGTGAATCAGAAATACGGCAGAGCTTTACCTATAATTGTCACAGCCAGTGGGATTGATGACCAAGCTTCAGTTGAGGATAACCTCAGGCAGTATTACCTCAGGAGTTATCTGCAGGAGGCTCTCAAAGGTAAGCTATTCTGAATGCCTTATGCAATTACTGAGTATTGGGCAATCTAGTGTTGAGGATGTTGAAACAGAGCTCTGTCCCCATAGGTAATACTGGTTTAATGACCTTATTGCTTCCTACCATAAAAGCTAGACTCAATGAGATGGTATGAAAATAATAAACTCATAAAGGAAGGGAGAGGCCGAAGCAGCAGCTCTGATTATTGTTCCATATTTTGCTGATAGTGGACCTATCAAGTCTGTGTTTTCAGTAGTTTCTCACTGTGTAGGATGAGGAAGAAAAATCTGAGAGGTTAAAAAAAAAACAATCCCATTTTTACTTTCCCTTTCCTTTATTCCCAGCTTACCATCTTGATGGAGTCAACTTGCAGGGTTTCTATGTGTGGAAGCTTCAAGATCGACATGCCCCTCAGTTTGGTCTTTTTACCTCAACCCAGCACCAATCCAAAGCCAAGGCCTCCGTCACATTGTACAGAGAAATCATCATGCACAGTGGTTCTTCTAACAGTAGCACAACGCAGCCGTGTAGATTCACTGAGCAGCAGGAAAAATGTTTGACATGTGAATGGATGTTCAAGAACAAACCGATGCTGGTTTTTGGGGGCTGCCTTCTAATAACATCTGCCATGCTTGCTGCACTCATCGTCTTCATTGTCATCAGCAAGAAAAATCAAAGACATGACAGGGGAAGGACGAAGAGGAGAGAAAACCGAAGGAGAAGAAATAAAGCATCAGCGTATTGTTTATGTCCTGATGTTAGGTACTAACAGTAGCAAGGACTGATGCTGGAATCTGTATCAGAAAAAGTGCTGATGCTGACAAGAACCACAAAATCCACTTGTGTGTTCACCAATAGTCTACTTTTCTTGCAGTGATGAATGAATTCACTTGCAATGTATGTCACAAAACGTCACAACAAATGTTCTCAAATAGTCATGAAATGAAGCAAGTACACTTTTTGTTTTAACGTTTTCACATTTTGTCACTTTATAGACACAAACTTCAATGTACTGTATTTTTACTCTACTTGATAGACCATCATAAAGTAATCCATAATGGTGACGTAGAAGGACAATGTTTTTTACATTTTAAAAAACAAAAATCTAAAAAGTATTTGCAGTTAACCTACCAATTCAGTAGTTTGTATGGTTTGGGGTATCTTTTACTTAGGTTTCATATCTGGAAACCTAAGTTTTGACAATTTTTTTTCCTTCTTAAAACTCAGACTGGATGAAGAGAATCTGTGAACATCCATTTTTTAAGTCTAACCACAGATTCTCAGTTGGATTTTGTATAAGACTGGGCAAATGAAACACATGAATGTGCTTTTATGTTGACCATCTCAGTGTAACTTTAGATTGTTGTCTTTCTGCAAGTGAAACCTCCTCCCTTTCCTAAGTCTTTTGTAACCTCTAACAAGATTTATCCATCTTCCCATTAAGTCTGACCAGCTTCTCTGTCTCTGCTGAGGAAAAGCATCCTCACAGCATGATGCTTCCAGCAACATGTTTCACCATGAACATGCAAGTTCTTTGTTGGTGCGTTGTATAGCATCCACATAAAGTATATTGAAGTTTGTGCTTGTAAAATGACCAAATGTGAAATCGCTGAAATTTGTTCTTTAACCAGGTTCTAAAAAAGTATTACAGTCCAACTTCAAGTGTGTGTCTATAGCTTTGCAGATTACTATGACAGTCAATTTCTAAAGATGGTTCAGACCTTCATTACTGAAAATAACATGGAATATTTTCATGAAAGCAGTAAATTTATTAGTTGTTTTTTTTAAACTCTGATATACGTCTATATTTAATTGTGTGTAGCTCTAGTTTTTATAAGAACAAGCCTGGTTGTCCTTCGTTAGGCATGCGTCACGCTGTGTAAATCTCTTGGGATGGAGCAACAGTGCCATCCAGTGTCAGTGCTTGATTCTGTGATGAAACAATACAAGTCTGGCAGACTGCTTTGGGGGGAAGAAACATGAAATGCATGCAAGACCGCAGCCACGTCTTTGAAGGACTGGATGCAACTGCACCGGCAAAGCAGTGTCAGTCAATAGTTAAGGTTTTTTTTTTAGACAGAGAACTTGTCAGTGGGACTTTGTTAAGTATGTATGAAAGACATGATCCTGTTTTGTTTGTTGGTTTTTGTTTGTTTTTAAACCGGATCTTGGGATATAAAGTGCTGCTAAAACGTACAGTGGAAAAATATGTGATAAAAGTGCTTTTAATTTGCATAAAATAACTGACCTTTTACAACAGAATGGTATAAAGTCACTTTAAAGTCTGTGCCACTAAAAGTAGAAAACGATCATTTAAAATTTGTACTTTTGTATTAATTATTGTAAGATATTTTAATTAATAATAATAATAATAATAATAATAATAATAATAATAAAGAAAAAAATAATCCAAAAAAATCCACAATTTGGTTTTATTCAAATAAATAATATATAAATTGTGAACACCTTCTATGCTTTATTATATTATGGGTTTGTTTATTTTGTACTTTTTAACAAATGAAAGCAAGAACAATACCACCACCACTAATAATAATAATAATAATAATAATAATAATAATAATAATAATAATAAATACATTTTCATTGTTGGATGATCGACCAATTGGAGGCAGCGTTTGACGGTTTGGATCACATGACCCTGTCTCCTCCAGACTGCATGCAGTGTTTGGTATTAAAATGTTTTCTGTTCCACCAACCATTGTGTTGCTGCACATTTGAGATGACAGATACACATTAAGCTACTTCCCCCAGATTAAATTTCCCACCAACATTGGGGACTGACGAGACAAGAGGCGAACAACGTTCCAGCTGTTATTTTTGTGTCCGTGTAATTAAAAAAAGTCAGGAGCTGCTCGGTAAAAGGAGCTAGCGCTAGCTGACTGGTCGGACTGGAGACGAGGCCCCAACCAACCGGACGGGAACACTGGGGGAGCCATGGCCAATATTGCTGTTCAGAGGATAAAACGGGAGTTCAAGGAGGTCCTGAAGAGTGAAGAGGTTGGTTGTCGTGTTTGCCATTTCAAGTTGGACCTGTATTTGTTTCACTTTCTGTGGCTGAATGAGAGTGACGGTGGCTCACCAAAGTGGCTAGCTGTAGCTAACTGTGTCGGCTGTGATAATAAGTGGCCACAAACGTCAGCTAACCATAATGTGCCACTCTGGTAGAAACCGGAGAGAGCAACAATTGCTTTAAAATGGCCCAGCATATTTTAGCTTAAAAAGTGCCTTGAGAATATTATTAAGTAGGGTACCTTCCGTAGTCGCTAAGCTAGCTGGGGTAACCTAAGCAAATGTTGTTTGGGAGTTGTAATAATTAAGCATACTTCACCCACGTGTCATCTTTACCCCAATACACAACATTTGGAGTCACGTTGAAATCGCTGTTGCACATAGAGCTGTAAGTATGCAACAAGTTGAGGTCAACCTTTCATAATCCTGATGTTGCATGAGTTGGCAATTAATGGTGGGTTGTTTATGACAGCATGGATGGTTAATCGCCTTCTCCGTGTAAAATGTTTGCTCTTTTTATTTTTCTAGACAAGCAAAAACCAAATAAAGGTAGACCTGGTGGATGAGAACTTCACAGAACTCAAAGGAGAAATAGCAGGGCCCCCTGACACACCATATGAAGGTGAGGGAATTTTACAGACACTACCAACTGTTGGGGAATAATAATACAATAATATTAAAATCAAGGTTGCACAATTTAATTTTGATAGTGAGGCTGCACCAAATGGGTATTTTGACAAGCTGGTTCTTAAGAAAAGCTGAAATCTGTTTGGGTTTGTTTTAGGTATTGCCATAAACAATTTTTAAATGTTCAACATTTTTCATGGTTAAATTAAAGGCCAGTTAACTGATTGATTTGTGACTGTATTTTTATTCAGTCTAAAGGTCACATTAGTTACAATAGAGAATTCTTTTACAAAGACATTCATCTTCCATTCCTTTTTAAAAAAGAAATATAATAGTTAAATTCTTATAATAAGCTGTAAATTAGTTCCAACTTTTAATGGAATCTCGACCTTGCATAGGCTGATTAAGCATGTGCTTGTTTGTCAGCTCATCTGATTTTTATGGTGTATTGGTTCTTGAAAACATTAACAGCCTACGTTGTTAATTAAACAATTGTAATCAACAAATCAATCAGATTTTAGCAGGAATGAAAGGGACAGTGTATAATGAATATCATACAGGATATATTTACACTATCATAGAAAATTCTCTTACCACATCCCACAAAAGCCAAGAAAAAGTTTTCTTAAGGGAGAATGCAGCTAGTAGTGGCATCGTCAATCAAGCTAATGGAGCCAAAACGACACACTGAGACATGCTGACAGTTGCAGCATATACTTGCCAGTAAGGCTTTATCCCCTAGCTCTTTTGAAATGGTTGTTAACTTAGATTGTACAACTTATTGAAATATGACTTCTTAAAGGTGAAAAAGCAAAATCGGATTGTTCCAGTTGGTATCAAAATCACGATTATTTAAAACAACTATTCAGTGAGTTTGGAAAAAACATTGCATTTATTGCACTTTGAGAACAGCGAATCGCTTTGAAACTCAAAACATTCTCTGATACTTTCTTGTTGAATAATGATGGAACAGTATCCATTCAAATATATGCTATTTTGTAAAAATGTCACCAAAATAAGCGATTTAACGGTATAAATTTCTACCAGCCAGGGCGATGCACCTTTTCTCCTTCTTAACATTCTAACTTGACATGTTTGAAGACGTGCATCAGTTGGGAAACATTTTAAAATAAGAGCATGCTTGCAAATATGCCAAAATAATACAATATAGAAAAGATTTCTTGACAATTTATCTAGCCCTATATTTAATCCCTGTCATTATCACAATATCAAACAACTGCTTAGATGGCATTTTTGAAAGGGTACAGGATTTTATTGGTCATGCATTAAAACTGCTTGTCAAAAATATATTAGGCCAGTTAAATGGACTTTCACTGTCGTTTATGTGACACTTTAATTGTAGTCAGTATCCATATTGGAATATTAAATAATCATATTGCAGCGTCATGTTTTCTTAATGTGTGCATTAAGAAAATTTGCATGTGTGGTTCTGTTCTTAACTACAGCTGCAGAATTTGTTGAAATGCAGGCATTTTTACAAAATTTGTTTGTGCAAAATTGCATTGCAAAGGACTGCTTGATGCATATTTGCCAAGCATCTTTCAATTGGCATGCAGTTTTGCTCTACATGCCAATTATATTTTTGAGCAGTTGGCTGGACTTTCATGGCCCTCAATGATAAAACCCAGTGAAGAATTTTCTGATTTTTCTGAGATCACAAAGAGTGATGAGGACATGATATGTTTGTTGTTGTTTCAAAGCAGATGTATCCATGGACATCTTGTACATTTTTCTTCTCTAAATTAAACTACTCAGTTGCACATTAGTTATTTAAAAAAACAGCATACTCAAATGAAAAGCAAAATATTTTTCTGTGTTGTAAGTTTGTCCTTACTGTGCAGTATCTTAGTGTTTATTTATATATTTTTAAAATCTTTGTATGTATATGCATACTCCCGCTTACCATGACTTGCTGCTGTGACACCTAAATTTCTCCACTGTGGGACAATAAAGGATGTTTCTATTGTATTATATTCTGTTCTATTTTATTCTATAATGATGGAAATGAAGACTAAATAAAATGTGGATTTAACGCAACCAGTATCGTTATTACGATATTCCTGACCTGACTCGTCCTGGCTCTTTCCGTATGGTTATGCAGCACTGTTTACTAAATCAATTTAAATATTTTGCATCTTTGTCTAAATTGCCTAAATATTTCAGTCACTTTTCTTCATTGTATTACTTGTTTTATTTTTGACAGGAGGTCGATATCAGCTAGAAATTAAAATTCCAGAGACGTATCCATTCAATCCACCCAAGGTAAGGATTCATTTATTTTGTTGCAACTGATGATCTTCCTGCTGCATAAAGAAATTCCTGTCACTCTGTTAATCCGCACACGCTTCCTTGCTCCTTTCAATACCTCAGGTGCGGTTTATCACAAAGATCTGGCATCCCAATATCAGCTCAGTCACAGGTGCAATATGTCTGGACATTCTTAAAGATCAGTGGTGAGTAAATCAATGCCAAGATTTTAAATTTCTTCATTTTTTTTTTTTTTTTTTTTTACCAATTATACAAGCTGGAATAAAAAAAATAAATTAGGGTAAATAAGATAATTGTGGTTATTTTACTTCTTAGCATTTCTAAGATGCATTTCTTAGCATCTTAGAAATGCTAAGATGCATTTCTAAGATGCTAAGAAATGCATCTTAGAAATGCTAAGATGCATTTCTAAGATGCTAAGAAATGCTAAGATGCATTTCTAAGATGCTAAGAAATGCATCTTAGAAATGCTAAGATGCATTCTAAATGTAAAAAGGTGAAAAAGATGACTGTAGAAAACATTGTCTTTGACTCATTTTTTGTTTTAAGAACCAGAGGCTGTTCATTAATTTGACAGAGAAGAACATGAGGCAGATGGACCATGTAATTTACAGCAATATAGTGAATACATGTAGCCCACCTTTTGAACATATATATCTGCTGTTGCCTCATCTTTATCTTCTACTGCTTTCTCTTGTGGAGCGTTATGTGTTCTTGCCAAGGCTCGCATCATACATTGCAGCTCACTTTCTAACACTGGTAACACCTTAAGGGAACAGATGGACTCAAGCCATGCCAACAAAATGCTCCACATAGTAAACAGAGCTCTACGATCCCCACCATGCAAACCTGTATAGTCCTATTGGGGAAAGTCACACATAACACAATTACATGATGGGGACCTGACATTCAACCCTCTCTTTATTTCCTCTGCATCTTTAACACATTAGTCCTTATTGCGTTTGCACTGTTGAATTCTGGAAATTATAGCAGGGTTTATGCTCCTCAAAATATCGATATAATATAATTGTATTATTTTTACTGTGCTGCTGTGGTTAACACCCTAATTATTGCCTATTTTCGTTACCATATTTTGTTACCCATGCTATAATAATAGATCCTGATTCTAAAGTCTGATAGTTTCCTCTTCATCGTGTATAGATTTGGATGCTGGAGGCTGAATGAATACTTATTGGTTAATCATACTGTTCAGTGCACTTGTGTGTAAGCATCTGTTTTGTTTGCTGTTTCTGAGCTTGTTTAATTTATGTTGTTTCAGGGCAGCAGCCATGACACTGAGGACAGTCCTCTTGTCATTACAAGCCTTACTGGCAGCAGCAGAACCAGATGATCCACAGGATGCTGTGGTAGCCAATCAGGTGTGTGTCTGTTGTTTTTCAGTTTTATGTACATTTCTTCAGTTGTCTAAAATTATGTATCACTGTTTATTCATATTAAAACTTGAACTTCCTCTTGTTAGTATTTATACTGTAAACCTTTTCCAATCAAAGAAAGTTTGGTCATTTATCATTTCTGTGGCACCTTTCAGCACAAGCTGATAAATCTTAAATGCTTTTCAGTTCCACCTCCATGCATTTCTGTTTTGCTTAGATGTGTTCCAGGTTCACACAATGTTGCAGGAGCTCATTGTAACTTATTAAAATATTTGCAAAAGTTAAGGTCTGAAACGCAGAACTGCAACTTTTTTCTTGTTTTACTTGTCCAAGTAAAAGAAGTAGGTTGGTATTTATTTACAAGAGCATGTTTTTTTTCTTGGTATTTGCAGAATGACCTGGAGGTTTTTATGTTAGGATGTAAAAGAAAGTTCTTTGAACTTCTTTCTTTTCCACCTGCTTCATTCTGTTAATCAGTTCATGTATGGAAAGCATTAAATTAACCGACTCAAGTAAGGTGTATAAAACACATGATCTGACTTGTAGGCTTTCCTTTAAAATAGTCTAGGAATCAAATGTATGAGCTGAACAGAATTTTCAACATTGAACAATATTAATTTTCTTCTAGATACTACGGATGTGTGGGTGTTTAAGCGTCAACTTTAATTAGTCTTGTTGCCTTTTAACAGGTTTCTTACTTATTATGCTTTGCATACTATTGGATACTTTGCTTTTTAAAATCAGGCAAAAACAAAAAGGCTATTAATTTATGAAATGTAAAGCTCATCACAAGTAATAAAACATAAAACAAGTAAGCAACAGGCTTTAAATGCATGCAGGTATTTTTCCCTTTACAGTGATGCGTTAAGGCACTGTTTTTTTTTTTTTTTTTTTTTTTTTGCATCATTTTTAAAATCTCGACGTTATTCATGTATTTTCCTTTACAATCTAAAACTGTATAAATTAAGATGTAAATTAAAAAAAAAAAAAAAAAAAAAAATTCAAATGTTGAGGTTCCACAGGACCAAGTTTAAGTTTACCAAAAAAGTTTAAGTTTACCAAAAATGAAAATTGGTCTTGAAATTGAGATTGTCAGACATTAGGGGTGTGCCCAAAAAAAAAAAAAAAAAAATTGATTCACATAAGAATTGCGATTCTCAATTACTACCATTCAGAATCGATTTTAAAATGTCTAAAATCAATTTGAAAAATAAAACAAATCCTCTGTCTGTCAGCCACCATTTTGTAACTACGCGGGACGTTCTGATGTCACCATGTAGCTGGTACTGGAACGTACGCCTGTGAAGAAAGCACCACAGTAAAGAGGAAACTACAAAAATGAAAGGGGTAGAGAGGGATTCAGCCGGTCTTTGTTGAAGGCAAACATTTGAACTAATTTTGTAATTTTTGTCCGGGAAGACCGAGCTTGACATAAGCCTCATCGTGTGCAAGGTTCGCAAAATGAAGGTTGAGCACTTTGGGAACACTGCAAATGCATGAAGCAAAGCTGCAGCTGAGCCAAGGTATGCCATACCTTACCCCGTACAGAGCTCTGTGCAGTGTCGTGTGATTGGCTGGAAGTTTGTGGTTGTGTTTTACGCAGAAATGCACTCAGACAGCAATGTTGATATTTCGCTTCAGCTAACCCCTTCCACGATCCGGTTTTTGTATCTGCAGGCGACATGAATATGGAATGTTTATCCAACACGGCGAGGAATTAATTATCTACATTTTTTACGATTCTTCACTAAATAACAGCAAAGACAGTCAAATGGCTAAAAACTCCTGGATGGAAATTGCAACGCCGTTGTGGATAGAGGAGGCTGTCTGCAGAAAGATGTGGCGCTCTCTCCGTGACCGCTCTGTAAAAGCAAAACTGAGAATGCAGGGAGGGAGTGATTCTACCTAAGCATGGATTTATATGGAAGGTTTAATAAATGTGGAAAAAAAACAAAACAAAAACTACTTTAATGTTTGTCACTATGCCTTAGAAGCAGACTGGAGTAGATCATGAGGATCCTTTGTGCACCTATAGATTAAAGCAGAAATCATTATGAATAATTGTTTTGAATCAAAAATTGATTTTGAATCAAATCGTGGCCCCAAAACTCGGAATCGAATCTGTGAGATGGTAAAATATTCCCACTGCTATTAGACGTGTTGTTGTTTTCTCTGTAAAGGACATGAATTAATCTGTGATACTGCAGTGCAGTCAGACTGATCTAAACTTTAAATGAACAGTTGCTGGTTTTATGCTTACATTGCTTTTGAACTGGAGACTTTATCCTTTGTCCAGTATGCGCCGTAGAAAACTATTTCCTATTATAAGTGCTATTTGACTGATTAACTGGTTCATTTATGTATAAAACTCATAACTTTTGAATCTAGAGCAAGTTGCGTTTACTTTAATAGGGCCAATAATGTATAAGTACTTGTGTGTTTTATAAAATCTGTTCTAAAAAGGACATTACAGTTGTGCTGTGTAAATAATTGGCTGTCCTATTTTTCCTTTTTGTATGAGCGAAATAAAATGACGTGTCCGCTTGTAAACTTGCAGAATCTGGTGACTTAAAGTGACCAAATTGAAACAGGTTTTTATGATCCAAACAGGGAAAATAAGAAACCTTTCAGTTGCTATAAAGCTGTCTGCTGAGCCCCTCTTCCTTAAACTCTTCTGCTTTTTGTGTTTATTCACCTCTCAGTATAAGCAGAATCCAGAGATGTTTAAACAGACAGCAAGACTCTGGTCTCACGTCTACGCAGGAGCTCCCGTCTCCAGTCCGGAGTACACACGCAAAATAGACAAACTCTGTGCCATGGGCTTTGAAAAAGTGAGAATACATTATACTTTAGTAAACTTTTTTTTTTTTCCCCTCTCTTCCGTACTGTGCTGCATGTTGCTGCAGAATAAAACCTGCCTTTGTTTTTTTTGTCTCCAGAATGCAGTAATAGTGGCATTGTCGTCAAAATCCTGGGACGTGGAGACGGCAACAGAGCTCCTCCTCAGTAACTGAATTTTGACACCCGTCGTGTTCCTCCTAAACCACACGTCTGTCTTCGACCATACACACCCTCTCTCCTCCAAACTCCTGCTGTCTGCAGGCGAATCCTGCTCGATCCTACCCTCCGTTTTACATTGGACACGTTCCCCTTGTTCTCCTTTCTATCCTCACCGTGTGACATCTCCTCTGTCACCTCTGCTGTATCACACTCCAATCATCTGCTCTGTCAGCTCTTACCTCTGGTTTCTTTAAGGCCACCCAACATTCCACTTAGTGATACAATCAGAAAGCCACATCTATCTCCCACTTTGAAACAAAGTAGATACCAAACCCGCATCGGTCACTCTGTTCCAGTTTTCTGGCTCTGTCCAAAAAGCGGCTGTCAGCGGCTTACCCTTGCCTATGCAGTGCATTTATTTTCATTCATGCTAACCTTTTGTTGGAGAGGGTCAAGCCATTTAAGGCAGCTTTGTTTTAATTTTTGCTCTTGATTCTTATTCAGCAAGCTGTCGGCTTCTTTTCAAAAAAAAAGATTTCAATTTAAACAAAATCTTTGCTCTCAACTCATTCGGTTTAGTGTGTTTGGACACGCTTTGAAAGACAACTGTTAAGAAAAGAAGTCAGTTTTTTTGGCATTAATAGTGTTCTTATAACTGAGAACATCTTGCTAGCAATGTATTCTAGTGTCGGTATTTTTAATTTGAAGGGAATATGAGCATCAGAGAAAAACCGAATCACATTTCTGTTCTGTCACAGAGGAGTTCAGCACTGACTGTAGTACACCATGTAGGTGGGCTTATTCTGCGTTCTTGAACACAACTCATTAAGCGTCTTACAGGTGTTCTCACAGTAGCCATGCTCATGCCAAGTCCCCCCCCCCAATCAGTCAGCGTCTGACAGCTCCTGTCAGAGATTCATCTCCTCCACTTTTGCCACACATGGCTTGAAATAAATTCATCTGGCCTTCTCCTTTTCTTTTTAAAACACTTTTATTTAGGAACATGGATGCATTTGATTTCTTGTTTTTAATCTGAAAGAAAAGCAAACAAAATTGATGTTCAACACAACCTGTGACAAGTCTAGAAGAATACGACCTCATCTTAATTACATCAACAAATAAATGTCAATGACCCATCTGTAAATAAAAAGATTAAAGTCTGTGTAAATTAATCCGTGGTCTGCTTTTTCTTTTAAAAATGTTATTTGTTGTGTTGTTTTGGAGAAGAGTCAGCCCTACTGGATGCAAAATGTTTTCTTATACAGTGCTGTGCAAAAATATTTAAACCTCCTTGAACTTCTTGCATGTATACAGCCCTCCTGAGTCATTACTTTATAGAACAATGATTTTGGGCAACTACAGAAGACAGGCTTTTGAGGTATTTCTGTTTCAGCTTTTTGTGTCAAGAGACTGAATTCTTTGCGCCCTCTTCACTTCAAAATAGCTCAAACTCGGGTTTGATAGAGAGCATCTGTGAACATACGTTTTTCAAGTCTTACCGCAAATTCTTAACTGGATTTAGTTTTGAACTCTGACTGAGCCGGTCTGACAGGTGTTGATCTAAACTATTCTATTGTAGCTTTTTGTTCTACTGGAAGGTGAACCTCTGTCCCAGTCCTGTGTCTTCTGCAGCCTCTAACAAGTTTTCTTCCAGGAGTGACCTGTATTTAGACCAATTGTTTCTTGTCCCTGATGAAGAAAAGCATCCAAACCTCATGATGCTGCCATCACACTGTCTAATGGTAGTTTCCCTCCACATAGCTTTTTGCATGTCGTCCACAAAGTTTAACTTTGGTCTCATCTCATTAAATCTGTTGAACGCACCCCTAGTATTAGTCTCGTCAACAAATTTCCTCACCTGAGCTGTGGATCTCTGCAGCTTCTCCAGAGTTACCAATGTTGTTCTGTAATGTCTAACAGCCATCTGAGGACTTACATCAGGTTTAAATAACACAGGTGGACTCTATTTACTAACCAGGGAACTTTTGAAGGCAGCTGGATTTTGTTTGGGGGGGAATCAGAGAAAAGGGATAGTGCCCGCCACTTTTTTTGGATCATTTGTACGAATGTTTTTCAAAACCTTATTTTCTCTTCCACTTTATACTATGAACTACTTTGTGGGAGTTTCTCACATAAAACCATGTTTAAAATATATTGAAGATTATGGGGGGGTTGTAATCTGAAAATGTTTAAGTGATATGAATACCTGTTCAAGGCATTATATGTATTTCCTGAATTCAGGATTTATTTAGGCAACCTTGGTTTATACGTCGTATAGCTTCTGCATTCATTTGAATAAAAAACAAGGCTGAGGCACAACATTAACTCAGGGATTCAACCTGCAGGGGTTCACTTTGCAGTAAAAATGGTGCAAACGGCTCAATTTAAAAAACACCCACTGGCTAAGCATATCCTAAATTGTGTGGAGTCACATCACTGCTTTTGCATTCAGCTCATGCATAGTGTAGTTTTCAAGAAGGATGTTTGTGAGCTGTATATATTTCTGAGATTCTTGTTTTTGTATTGAATGAAGTAGAAAAGAGGCACAACAGATTGCCTGTATAATAGCAAGTTGTGCCTCTGTTGAATCCATCCAAAAACCCTGGCAGTAAACTGAGCTTTTTTTTTTTTTTTTTTTTAATCTTACTTTCAGCAAATATCACATTACAAAGTGATGAGATCTGCTTGGATTTAATTTTACTGCTCTGCAAAATTCAACTATCTCTAGGTGGTTTCTTCTGTTGCATACTAGATGTAGTCATCTCATGAGTTCACAAAATTTAGCTTTGAGGCTCAGCATCCCTGTGTTGTAAAATTTGAAGTTACTGTAACACAGCTGGTGCAGAGCTACTTTTGAATTCATCCTGTTCATGAAAAATCGATCTAGAATTTTACATACACTCATGGATATCATGAGTTTGTTTGATTAGTTATTTGTTTTGTTTCTTTTTGGGATAGAATGATTTTCTTTGTTCTTTAGTTTATTTTTAATTAATTGTGGATTCTTTCTAATGACCACAGGGTCAAAATTATACTTACAGGCTCAAATATATACATACACACCCACTAATGTTTGGATGAATGTCCTCTCTTCTTGGCAGAGATCATTTGAATGGTTTGCTTTACTGGCTCTGACACAGCTTGTTACTCTACAGGGTCCCCCTGGGAAAAACTCACAGAACATGTGTGACCCAAATGGGTCCCTGCTGAAAAAGTGCGATTAAAAATATTTCTTTTTTTGCTTTCAAAGCTTAAATCAGCATCAGCCCTAATTAGATCTATATGAGGTTTTTTTAAATACTCAAATATAGATTGAGACTCGATTTAGAGCTTTGCAATAGCTAAACTGAAATATCAAGGAATGTCCATGAAAAACCCAGGAACCATCAACACTCAAGCTAGAAACTACTGTAACAACATTCTTTGTCTACACTAAAATTAGTTTCACTCTGCTGTGGGCTGACAGGGTGTCGACCAAGCAAGAAGCCCCTGCTTCAAAATCAGCAACTTCAAATTTGATAAAAATGTGCTGCTAATGCCCACTGGTGAAAGGTTTTATTGACACAGAAAAATCAACCTATTTGATAATAATGACCATAAGAATGCTTGGAGGTGTCTAGGTGATGCTTTCAGACCTGAAAACCCTGTTCCTACTGTTAAGCATGGTGCTGGTAGCGTCATGCTGTGGGCCTGTTGGTCTATTATCCAAGGCAGATGGACTAATAAATAAGAAACACTACTTCCAAAGTCTTTGTCTTCTCAAATCAGCAACTATGTTGGTAAAACTTGGAAATGATTGGATGTTCCCACAGGGCAATAATCCCTAACATACATCAAAACTGGCTTTGGAATGGATAAACTAAGCTTCAGGATAACCTCAGCAGGGTTGAAAATATACCAGCTATGTTAAAAAACTGAAACCAACCCATTCAAATAAGCTCCACCAAGGACAGTGCTCAATTATGCAACCATGATTATGTCAGGACCTTGATGGCCACAGAAGTGCTGTGCAGTTAAGGACTGTTAAAACAACTCATTATACCAACTGAGATCACTTTTAAAATGGCAGATTTAAAAATCTCACCGTTTTTTCTTGTATGCGTTTCTGGTGTTGCATGCACAGAGCGGCGGCCCAGCTGGATGCATATTTGACAGGAAAAAAGTTCTGTATGTGTAGTGAGGCGATGATTCGTGGGCATCCTGTTTCCCTCGCTCTGCTGCTGCTATGTGATAGCCAGAGTTTGTTTCCGTGTCCCTGTCATCTAGACATGCTGCCTCCCCCGCCAAGCAGCGAGATCTGCAGGGACGGCCAGATGAAACGGTGCCCTGCTATCTACAACTGAGTTCAACTGGGGTTGAACGGGCATCATGTAAGCCTTTTAAGGGAAGGAAGCTGCTGGATTTCTGCTTTAAGTTACCTTCACTTTGATCTGTGAGATATCCAGAGATGTTCAAGATGATCCAGGTGATCTGTTTGACAATGCTGCTTCCTGAAGGTGAGTTGGGAACATTGTGTTTTTTTTTTTTTTTTCTTCTACAGCTTTTGCTTTTTAAATTTTTTTTTAGAGGATAAAATAGTTTTTATAATCAAACAGATATAGTTTAATAGGTGCATGTGACTTTAAAAACGTGTTTGAATAATCTGCAGTTTTATTATACAATTTGACAAATCTGAACAATAAAGAACACATTTTCACAGCATTATGAAATGATTACAACCCAAGATCTACAGCTTGGGAATAAAAACCTTTCTAAGCATCTTGCCTAAACCAAAACCTCATCTTATTTTACCCCCTCAGTTGTTCACTGCGCTCAGGGTCACTATGCCCAGAAGCTCCTGAACGACCTGATGGAGAATTACTCCAGTGCCCTGCGGCCTGTGGAGGACACCGACAGAGCGCTCAACGTCACCTTACAGATCACCCTCTCTCAGATCAAAGACATGGTGTGTACTGGGTTACGAGCCTGTCTCATAAAGTTCTGTACACTAAAATGCCACATATTAAAGCTTTATACACCTTTAAAAAATTCACTCCACATCAAATCATTTCTGAAGCAACTAAATGGTTAAAAAGTCCAAATTATCAAGGCTTCTAATACGGTTTTGTAGTCTACCATGTGAGTAATTATTCTGAGCAAGCTGTTTTTTTAGTAGCATGGCAAAATAACAATCAGCACAAAGATTATTGGCCAGTCAATTATTCCTGTGAAACCTAATAGTTACAAGTTCTGATTAAATGAATTTGTTAAACCCTCAGAAAACACAGTGAGCTGAGATGAATCAGACAGAAATAAAGCAGATTATTTGTGCTGAGTGTTCCAGTGTGTGAATTTCCCCTGAATTATTGTCACTGCATTGACGCAGCAGATTCCTTGGAGCTTTAACTGCTGATGATAATAAATGAGACAGACCTGTAACTGTTAAAACCTCCCTATATGGCCTACTTTTATTCAGCTGGTTCAAATTCCCGTTGAGGTTCAGTGATGTGTCACCCCTCAGTGAATCACCGGCTGAATTGTGAATGTGTTTAGCGAGACTGTGCACCACTTTAATGTAATCCATCTACCAAGCTGTGTTGCTGTTAGCTTGTTATATCAGAGTACACATGAAAGAGAGCTGCGCAAAACTCTAAGTGAGGGTGTTTTGTTACTCGATGCGGCTGTGTGTTCTTTGGTTATGGGCCCTCATTCACCTGATATTGACAGATGACTCTGGACTTCTGTTGTCTTGAACATTTCAGTCTCTCTTGCCAAGCAGTGCTGATGAGCAGCAAAGAATGACATTTAGAAGGATCTGCTTAAGGGCTTATGTCTGTTTGCTGCTTTCACAGGATGATCAGGGCACTTCTTTTGTTAATATGATGTTCCTTGAATCAAAAATAGATTAAAAAAAAAAAAAAACTCCATAGAAAGCATCTCAGCATTCACAGCAGACGGCTGCAGGGAATGTAATCCAAGTGCTCCCCTCACAGCCCCCATAATATAAAGTATTCATACCCCTTGAATTTGTGGAAGTGGCTGCAAAATTCTAACTCTGATACTCCATCCCTGAGTCAACACTTTGCAGGTAGAACCACCTTTATTGCAATTACAGCTGGAACTGTTTGTCCCTGTCAGCTTTGCACATCAAGAGACTCAGTAGGATTGGATGAAGAGCATCTGTAAACAGAGATTTTTTTAGTCTTGCCACACATACTCAGCTGGATTTAGGTATGGACTTTGACTGGACCATTCCAACAAATGAATCTGCTGATCTAAGCCCCTCCATTGTAGCTCTGGCTATTCAGGGCTACTGTCCAGCTGGAACGTGAACTTTCACTCCAGTCTTGTGTTTTTTGGAGATATTTAGCTCCATCCATCTTCTAATCAACACCAACCCACTTACTTGTCGCACCAACAATCTTTCAGATTGGAAATGGTGGATTTCAGGTGACATGCAATGTTAGTTTTTCCACTGTTGGTCTGTGACTTAAAATCCTAATAAAATGCATAGAAGTTTGTGTTTTAGCATGAAAATAATGAGCGGGAGTTTATTATTACTACTTGATAATACTTCTAATGCAGTTGTTCTTTAGCAGGTTCAAAAATACAGTATTTCACAAAAAACACACAGACAGTAGTCATCACAAAATATTCATCCACCTGAGCTGTGGATCCCTGCAGCTCCTCCATGTGACTCCGAACTGTCAGTTCAGGTGGACAGGCTTGTCATGGTGGGTCTGTAGTTGTAAGATACTCTTTCTTCTTTTGGATAATGTATTAAACAGTGCTTTTTGAGATGTTCAAAATGTTATGATGTTTTATTGCCTAAGATTGCTTTATACATCTTCACAGTTTTATTTCTGATCTGTCTGCTGTGTTCCTTGGTCTTGATGATACTGTTTGCTCTCTAATGTTCTCTAACAACCCCTTATTGCACACACCAGCTGGATTTCTACTGAGATTAAATTACACACAGGAGGCCTCCATGTACGAATTAGGGGACTTTTAAAGGGAATTGGTTCTACTGACTTTTATTTAGGGGTATCAAATTAAAGGGGTCTGACCACAAATACATGTGTTGAAAGCCCTGCATCATTTTCCCTCCACTTCGCAAGGCTGTACTGCTGGTCTATCACGTAAAATCCCAACAAATAAACAGATGGTTATGGTTGACATTGGATATAATTTATTAGAGATAGTAGATGTAACTTTGAATTTCACAAAATGTTTTGCTGTCCTCATGTATTTTTGCATTGTGTGTGTTTTTTAATGCCGTTACTCAATATTGTGGCATTGTATGTATGTGTTAAGGATGAGAGGAACCAGGTGCTGATTGCCTACCTGTGGATTAGGCAGACATGGCACGATGCCTACTTGAGATGGAATAAAGAAGACTATGACGGTCTGGATGTCATCCACATACCCAGCAGTCTGGTGTGGAGGCCTGACCTCGTCCTCTATAACAAGTACGCCAGTATGTCGTCCAACACAAAGACATGTTCACACCACATATACGTCTGAGAAAAATTGTGAAAATGTTCTTGTCCTGTTTGGATGAACTATCATTAAAATTACACATCAAACCCATCATTCATTTTAAACAGTTACAATTGTTTAAAATTGTTTAAACAATTTCAAAATGTTTAAAATTGTTTAAACAATTTCAAAATGAGTTATTTTGTTGGGAGTCATCTTTTTTTTTTCTTCCTTCAGAGCTGATGATGATTTCTCTGGACCAATGGACACTAATGTCAGGCTGCGCTACAATGGAGAGATAACTTGGGATGCTCCTGCCATCACCAAGAGCTCCTGTGTTGTGGACGTTTCCTACTTTCCGTTTGATAGCCAGGAATGTAACCTCACCTTCGGCTCCTGGACGTACAATGGCAACCAGGTACATAAATAGGGCAATTATATGTGGGATTTTATTTTTTCTGTAGTGATATGTTTGTAAATATTAATTTGCTCAAATTTCGGCATGCCATTTCTGCTTAATCATCCATTACTCCACTTCCAGGTAGATATCATCATGGGCATGGACAGCGGTGACCTCTCTGATTTTGTGGAAAATGTGGAGTGGGAATGCCATGGGATGCCGGCCACGAAGAATGTGATAATGTACGGCTGCTGTTCTGATCCGTACCCAGACATCACCTACACAGTGCTCCTGCAGCGCCGCTCCTCCTTTTACATCTTTAACCTCCTCCTGCCATGCTTCCTGATCTCCTTTTTGGCTCCTCTGGGCTTCTACCTGCCTGCAGACTCAGGGGAGAAGGTTTCCCTCGGGGTCACAGTTCTCCTGGCTCTCACTGTGTTCCAGCTCATGGTGGCTGAGAGCATGCCACCATCAGAAAGTGTGCCTCTTATTGGTAAGAGTGTATTTTTATGCTTGGATGCACTGAATAAAGTATCATTCTGTCTATATTTGTGCTTGTTCCACAGGAAAGTACTATATTGCCACCATGACCATGGTCACAGCCTCCACAGCGCTCACCATTTTCATCATGAACATTCACTTCTGTGGCGTAGAGGCCAAACCAGTTCCACACTGGGCAAAAGTGCTCATCATTGACTACATGTCCAAGATTTTCTTCGTCTACGAAGTGGGCGAGAACTGTGCTTCTGGCTCCTCTTCTTCGTCTTCTCCCTACCTCCAGGATGATGTTTGCCACCAGCAGGTTAACTCTCACATTCACGCGAATGGAAAACTCAGGGGTCACGGCGGCCAAGAGGACCAGCAGAGCCACAGATATTCGCGATCCCAGTCTTCCAAGCAGCAACAGCAGCACAGAGCGAAAGTGCAGCACCACATCACAAGAGACGAGAACAGCCACCTCTCCAGAGCCGCACCTGGAAGGTATGAAGGCTCCAACGGTAAAATCTCAATGAGAGACTGCTGTATGGAAGACCAGAAGCCTCCAGGTCATCCCGAGGACCAGAAGTTTCCATGCTGCCCTGAAGACAAAAAGTCCCCACCTCAGGGTCCCACAGTAACCTTTGGCCCCTGTGTGTTCTGCAGCTTTGGCAGCAGATTTCCAAACGTAGACACCAAGCTGGTTCGTAACGTAGAGTACATTGCTAATTGTTTCCGAGAGCAGAGGGCCACATGTGCCAAGGGGGCAGAGTGGAAGAAGATTGCTAAGGTGATGGATAGGTTTTTCATGTGGATTTTCTTTGTCATGGTCTTCCTTATGAGCATTCTAGTCATTGGCAAGGCGAAATGACCTAAAAGTTAGGCTGGAAATTTGACCCAGTGAACGTTCTATGGTCATTTTCAAAGGGATGGTTCCCCTTTTGTAAACATTTTCAGCTATAGATGTGTGGGAGTTGGTTTATAAGGGTGGAATGTTGATTATAAAAATAGAAAATGGCACAGAAAATGTATTTGAACATGCAATGCATGCTATATACCAACAAGGTTGAATTCATTATGTGATAGCATCTTATATTTAGTCATGGCTTCTACAGTTTCCATTTTGGAGTTCAAGACTCAAATTGTCAAACATCTCATCTGATTTCAAACCATTACAAATACAAAGGTTTAATGAGATTTGATCTATTTTTTTTCTCACAATGTTTGGGTTCTAAGCAATAAAATCTCAATGTATAGGAATTTATTTCTAGAAACTATCAACAAACCTTTTATTTTTAAATCTTTCTATCTTGAAATAAGGCTTTTGTCTTCTTTTAGCCCAGGCAAAGCACTTCTGACAGCTGCTCTGGTTCAGGAGTAGCTTACATAGGAAATTTAAGTTAGTTGTAACCCAGGTCCTAGTCCTGGCTCTTGAACCAATGTCTCCAGCCACAATCCATGGCTTGTTAACCTCCCCAGAAGTCTTTAATCAAGCTGCTTTCATGAGCCTGTTAATGCTATTATTATCACTGTTGCTTTTGTTTTTATACCATATTTTTTCCTTCCACTCAGCTGTCCATTAATATGCTTGGATACAAACTCTGAACAGCTGTTTTCTTTTGGAATAACCTTTTGTTGCTTAACCTTCTTGTTGAGGGTCTTGATAACTCTCTGCTGAACAACTCTTTGGTTATCAGGGTTGTGCATGACTGTGATGGCCATAACAATATTTCTGAGTAAAAAAAAAAAAAAAAAAAAAAAATCACGTTAAAATTTGTAATGTTCTAATTTTCTGAGAGACAGAAAAAAAAAGCAAAATTAAAAGAAAAAAAAGTTTGGAATAAAAAGAAAACTCATTAAGTGATTCCCAGATAAGATATCAAGCTCCTTTTGCTGAGTTATGATTATAACTATATTTATCTCTGAATATTGTGATCTAAAGCTCTTTGTTGCAAATACACTTTCTGTCTTGTTAATTTGTGATTAGATTTTGAGCTTGTTATGTTAAGGATCACTGCTTAATTTTCTCATTATCTTGAGACATCAAAGCCCTGGTTCCTGAGATAACAGGAAAATATCTTTATTTTAATGCAGAAATCATGCTAGTGATGTTGGCAGGAGGTTGAAAATATCCATTTCTGTCATAGATTACCTCTGAGTGTCAATAACGATACGGAGGGAAGAAACTGGGTGTAAAACAAGAACCACTCATTCTGGGATATTAATCCTGTAATCTTTTAAACAATATTTTGTCATTCTCAGTTTCTATACATATAAGTATTATTAGTAGAAATTTTTTTGTTTTTATATTGCCCACTTCATTTTTTCCGTATGTATCCAGATTAGAAAAAATATACATTCAGATATTCCTTAAATTGTTTTTTTCATCCAGTCTTATAGCGTCCACACACATAGTATGCATGCAGTGTCCGTGCCCACCCAGTCATGGTTTTGATTTGAATGTACTTCGTCATCTGATCACTGAATACATGTGGGTGGATCTGCTGTCAAGTTACAATATGACCAGTGGAGACAGCACATGTCTTATTAACAACTCTGAAATCAGATGCCTTAGGGCTACAAGGTGCTGCAGATCCACAGAATCATTTTTCTGTTCAAATCATCCAGTGAATAGTTAATGAGCGAGCATTGTTTGCTGCTCTGCCAACACAGCAGTAAGGATGTAAGGCAATAGGGAGCATCAATTATGTAACACTAAGCGCACACTCGTACACCCTTTTTTTTAAACCCACCCCCCGCCCCTCACCTTAAACTTTGCAAGTCCTTTAAACGTGTTGGCATCTGCGTGTTTGTGCATGCACACATGAATCCAAGGCAGGAAAAAGAGAAAAGTAAAGTACCTGAGGGCAAAAGGAACAACAGAACGCTGGAAAAAAACCCCATAAAAATTGATCAAGAACACAAGAGGTTTTAAAGGTTTTGAGGCACGTGACCAAAGCTTAACTCAAATACACAGTGCTACTTTTATTTTGTGTACTCCAGTGTTTTTCTTTGGGTAAAATGTATTTTCTTGCATACTAATTTGGAGATAGTCTAATTATGTAACAGTAGAGCATATTTTAACAATGAACAACTTACAACCTTTTTATTTTAATATTGACTGTCATGGTGGAAGAAATGCACTTTATAAAGTTATAAAAATTATCTGGATCTGACAAGGTTCTGAAATCTTTAAATTGGTGGAGACATCACTGTATAAACTATTTCATGTAGTTGATATTGCTGCTCATGTCAATTCTCCAAAGAATTTTATTAAAAAAAAATAACATCACCTTTTTGTAGGGGGTTTGTTTTGGCAGGCCAGATTTCCCTCCTGAGTAAAAGGGTTGGGTACGGTAATATGTGGCTCTACCTCGTTGACTTCACTCTGATTGGCTACAACCATATTTGGGAAACTCATCAGTAAAATGCGCTGAACATCGTCTCAAATTGGGGTTGTAATTGCGTGGTACTTCCCCATGAATGAACATTGGCCACTATTCTCTGGTTCTCTCATCCTTTGAGAGTAAGTGGAAACTTCCATCTGTTTTTGAACACCCTCAGACAAAACAGCTCCATCCTCTTCTCAGGTGGAGTAGTCAGACAAGCTAGCGCAACTTAATTAAGCCCTTAAATTAGCTGGTGTATAAGCTGGGGGGAGGGCTGTTTACTTGATGGTGTGCTCTAATCGGAGAATATGAATTATGTAGAAAGATAACCTACGTAGAAAGATAAACTGTTCCCTGATTCGTCCATTTTTGAAGCAAAGAAAAAAAAAAAGCAAAGCTGACTGCCTATGAGCAGGGCTTTTGACACAAACTCTTGACATTCCTCATTAGTGCACAATAGATCATATTATACTCCCAAATCCACAGAAAAATGACATTTTTTGTCATGACCCCTTTAAATTTAACTTCAGCTGTACAAAAGCAGTAAAATTCTACTCTGACATTGGTTTTTAAACAAAGATAAACCCATAATGGAAAAGCTGTGTGCAGATAAGCTAAGTACACTCAATGATACAACTGCTTTTCAGCACTCACTGTAGTCATTTTCTGTATGATGTTATCAGTTTTTCACATCAATGTGGATGAGTTGTGGCACATTCTTCTTTAAATTATATTGCCACACTTCATTGAGCTCTGCAGACAGTTGTTTACATACAACTTTATTATGGTCCCTCCAGAACATTTCTGTTGGATTGAGGTCTAGACTTTGACTGGACCATTGCAACAACTTCATTTAGCTTTTCTCATCCATTCTTTTATAGATTTGTGAGTATGCTTAGGACCAACATCCTGTTGCTGACCTAGTTTCAATCCAAGCTTTTGCTGCAGAACAGGTGGGGTTCACATTTAACTCCAGAATACTTTGGTAGATGCTACCTGAGGGCTGTAGAGTCTGAGCTTCACTTATTTACATGTCTGACAGTTTATCTGAGCCCTTTACAGTCTGACCTTGAGGTAAATTTATTAGGACATCCACTCCTCAGATTGGGAACTATTTTATTCTTTTTTCAGAGTACGGTCAGTTTAAATTGTTTGGAAATGGCCTTATTACCCTTTTCAGATTGATGAGTAGCAATAATTGCTTCCCGAAGATAATTGCTGATGCCTTTCCATCCTGACATTGTGTTGATGCACACCTGTATGCTTCAGACAAGCAAACTGTAAAAACTCCTGCTTTTGTAGAGGTGGCTGCACTTTTTCATTATCTATTAATCAAGTGTATTTGATTAGTAACAGATGGCTGTGGCTTTTTATTTAAAATTCTTAGGCACAAGTAAGACCTGTAGTCACTTTTTGGATAAATTCCATCCTTGAAATAAACCTAAATGTTGAATTTCAAAACATGGACACATTCACTAATGCAAAGGATCTAGGATTCTCTTCTAAGTGTCAGTCAGTCCTCTTGTTTCACTGTATTGCTTTAACTTGCAGCAACAAACAGGAAATGCAATGAAAAGAAAAACAAGCTCCAAGTTATTCAGAAGAAAGAAAAATGTTAGCTGCTCTCCTTTGGGTTTTTACTACAATACCCTAACCTTACAGTAGAGGGCGCTCATTTTTCAAACATCACTCTCTTGCCCTGAAGAGTACTGCATGAAGCTTAATGTGGTACCATAGGATTTCCAAGAAGTTCCCACTGCTGTTTTATCTTCTGAACTGATCCATTGATGACATTTCATTACTGAGAGGCAAATATAAAAGATGTTAATTGTCTGCTTCTCCACTCCCTAAGGAGGTTATACAAGGGCAAAAACACATCACATCTACTCAATAGATTAATAAATAATTCTAAAAGCTACTAATGAAAACTGAGTTCATGTGTAAAACATGCTTTGGGAACAGGCAGTTTACTGTTTTATTGTGCTGCTGAGTATTTCCACTGGGGGTCTTTTTCTGCAGTAGCCTGCAGACAGAAATGGGAAGAAGCTGTTTGTTTGATTCATCCCACCCTACAAAGTGATTTCTATGCTGAGCTGGAGTAGTGTAAACTATGTAATCTGAACAAGCAAAGCAGCTAGACCACTGAAGAAAAGATTGGTAGGAAACATTTTCACAGCTTTATAATATCTTTCTGTTTAGGTTTAAACTGAATGGTAGCATCACTGGGATGATATAGTTATTTTACCCTATAACACCAAAACATTATTTTTGTTGAGAATATTTCTAGGAGTTCTACCTCTTTAATGAAGTAGATTCTCCCCCAAAAGTGTTGCTGTGGAGAGTAAATATGTTGCTAAATGTGTTTAATACATCATCTATAAAAATGTGTTTATCATATGGTTTTAAAGTTGTTAGACAAATAGAAAGGAGTAAATGAGAAATTTTCCACTGAAACATAGCCAGATAAAATGGATTTGTTAGAAGTGGAATTAATTACAGTTCAATACAGATCTGACACAAAGAAAGTATTCCCCCTTTAAATTCAGAGGTTCACATATTTGCATATATCTGGTTTTGAGGTGTAATTAATGTTTTCAAAAATATTTCTGAGCTTTTTCTTTGTTAAATTATGATACAGTGGAATATGCTATATTTTTAATTTTTGTTTTATTTTTATGTTTCATATCATTTAAATGTTAAACCCTAGAAATGAAAGAGGGGAGATGTGATAAGATGAAAAGACAGTGTAACTATATTTTTTTAAAGAAAAAAAAAAAAAATCATTATTTTCACTTTTTTTGTAAAACAAAAAAGTCCTAGGCTCTTCCTGCACAAGTTTTTATGTGGGTTCTTTCTGGGTACTCCAGCTTCTTCTCACTTTCTGAAAATGTGACAGTTCGGTTAATTAGTCGCTCAAAATTTCTCTCAGGTATGAGTGGATGAGAGCATGGTTGTTGGAGCTGTGTGTCTCAGTGTTGCCCTGTGATGGACTGACGTACGCAGTCTAGAGTGTAATCTGCCTTTCGGCCAATGCCCACTGGAGATAAGAACCAACTCCTCGTGACTCTTCACAGATAAACAGGTATAGACAATGGGTAGTTGGACAACTGTGTTTTAAGGAGACTGTAATGTTTTTAGAATATCTCAGTTCATGGTTGGCCCATCTGTAGGGAATGGAGATAAGGATAAATGTCCAGGAGCAGTTGTAGACTTCATAAAAGGAATGAGGAAAATATATTCTAAAAATATAGCTATTTTTAGAAATAATGTATTAAAATACTATTGCATTTTGAATGATTATATGGTATTTTGTCACTAAAGGAATTGATTAATAACCTATTAATGACACTAATAATGATTATTTAACAAACAAGACAAAAACAAACAAGAAATCAAAGTGACTTAAAGAGGACTCTTAAACAGTTGGACAATGACTGCTTCTAAGAAGGGTCTGGTCTGCTCACCTATCAGACAGTGGTGTCATTTCTTTGCAAACAGAGTTTGGACTTTACCAGGTGGAGTTCCAACACTCCCCTCTCTCTGCCGCTGCCAAAGAGGAATAGCTCGACACACAGCTGTTCTGCCTGGAAGGTCACACTCAGAAAGCCTAGTAGTTTCTCTCCCAGGATGTTGTGGTAGTCCTTTCAATAGGATGTCTAAGACTTGTAACCTATTTGAAAAACCATCTGGTGGAAATATTAAAAAAAAACTTTCCAGTGCATAAAAATGCTGCAACAAAAATTTTCTCCTCTCAGAAACACATAGAAGACAATATTTTTTTCAAAATTGTTTGTTTACCTTTCTTATAGAACAGTCCATAATAATAACTACGCCTGTTGCAAAAAGCAATTATTCAATTAATCACATGATAAATTAAAATGAGCTTGATAATTTCCGTTCTGATTATTAATATTTTTTTAAAGGGTGATTTTGTTTACAGAGACATCACAATCCATTTAATTTATGGTTTCAGTTGTGTGTGGGTTTTATTCCCATTTTGTTCATTGTATTTGGTTGTCATGTTTTATTTTGGATTTATAAAATATCTTAAATTACTAAATAAATATAGAATATGGAAAAAGAAGAAAAAAAACAATGAAAAAAGTGATGATAAATAAGAAAAAAATTACTAAATAAATACAAAAAAATGAGAAAAAAATAATGAAATAAATGCAACTAAAACAATAAGATTGGAAATAAAATGGAAAATTAATAGTGATAAATGTTAAGTATTCTTTACAAAATTAAACTTTATTGGTCTTTGAGAGGGCTAACTCGCATTATTATGCCATTATCAATATATAACTTCAAAATGGTCTCAAAACAAGATTGTTGTTTATTGCGAGAATTTCTGGGACAATTTATTGTCCACCAAAATTTGTTATCATGACAGGCCTAATAATAACTTAGTTTCCCTTTGGGTGCATGTTACACACACCTGCTGAAGCCACAAGTCAAATGTCATCTGATGCAGGTTCAGCAACATAAGTCATTTCAAGTCCAAGCTTTGCAAGGACATGTTCACAGATTTATGATTATTGAAATGGACAAAAAAGAAGAAACGTAGCTAAGCTGCAGCTCATTACATACAACTGATCATCTGAACAAACCATTTTACTACAGTAACATACTGTTCTTACATTTAAAATGGTTTAAACTTTACAAGTTTTAAAACTTCATGCCATTTTATGAGGTTTCAGTGTAAATTTGAAGACTGGGGTCTCGTTTTCATATTGGCAAACTATTTAGGATATCATCACCAACTTTTATTTTAGTAATTCAATTCAACATGTGAAACTCAAAGTTAAGCTAGAAACTGTTCACACCCCTGGCAGACTTAGATTTAAAATAATACTTTTAAAATCTTTTGAGCGATGCCTGTCTCATTTCAAACTTCTCAGGTAAATGAGAATAATTTTAAACCCAAATCTTCCAGGAGTATAAACAATGCTGGGTTTCACTGTGTATTATATAGATACACAGATTGAGATATTCCAAGAATATATTTCTATCATTTTTTTTAAGATTACAATTTACAGCTGATGAAAACCTAAAATTCACTTTTGTAGAAAATTTGAATAGTACACAAGTAATGACTGAACAGAGATATTTTTACATAGTTTGTAGGCATTTCCTTAATCCTTTCTAAATATTAATATATGTTGTACCTAGACACATTGCAGAAACGTGTGCTTCTTTGTCCTTGGAACAGATGTCATATAATTGCATTTTGTTAGTTTACCGAGTAGTTTACATTCATACCATAAATTCTGCATCATTTTATGACTAAAACATACCATAGAAACAATAAAGAATTATTGAATCATCACAATCAGAAAAGTAAAGCTCTGTGAGAGCTGTCTGATGCTGGTTTTATAAAAAGACTGTCATGGTGTGTGGTTGGTTGTGTTGGACCAAAGTGCAGAAAGGCACAGGCAGCGAGTCATCATTGTGCGTTTAATAATACATAACAAAAACTTACAAAAACACTGGAGGTCACAGGAAGCCAGAGCAAAACAAAGCATAAATCCTGGGACAAAAGGAGCACAAGGGGGAAGAACTCAGGCATGGTAACAGGGGGCTTAACGGGACAAAAACAGGAAGATAACAGGAGATGATAACTGGGAGAATCAGCAAGGAATGGTTGAAAGAGATGAACTTAAATACTGGGGAAGTGAATGCTGGAACAAAGGCTGGGGCTGACGAACTAACCATTTGCAGGTGTGGGCAATTAACTAGAGGAGCGCTGAGGAGAGGGAGAGAATGGTAACAGGGGGCGAGAGAGAGCAACAGGGAAGCAAGGAAAGAATCTAAATGTATCTGAGAATAACCGGACACAGGGAAATAATATTAACATAAGAAACACAGGATGCCAAGACACAAGGAGATAACTGGAACAAGAAGAGACTCAGCTAACGTATTAACAAAAACAAGACTGATCTAATCATGACGCAGGACAACAAACATAATCTACAATAAACTGAAAAACTCTACCTAAGAACTGAACAGAGAAACAAAACCCCAAAAGTGCAGATCCTGACAGAGACAGGACACAACTCAGCTAAAGCTATAGTTTGTGACAACTGAAGCCATACAAAATGAAAAAGCATTAAGAAACACAACCTTCTTAAATTACTATCAAAAGTCTGGAGTTTTAAAAAAGAAAATGCTATAGACCTTTTTCTAAAAATTCCACGCACGTAAAAGTTGTCAATTGAAGCAAAGAAGCTTCACAATATCGTTGAGCAGCTAATGAAATTAGACCCATAAGTATGAAAATCATAAGAAGAAGAAGAATGTAAAAGAAAAAGTGAAACTTGAGGCAATTTCTCTCAACACTGGCATGGATAGTATCATTAATATAGCCGTCAGCTACATAACACATTCAGAGGCAGTTCCTTTGAAATTTTATTATATGAACCTACAACTGTGTAAGACAAATTCTATGTTTGTTTTTTATGTACAAAATGCTAATGGCAATGACTTAAACCAACATCTGCATATGTGTATGAACCCATCCACAACAACAACAGGACAAGATATTTTTTGTGTACTCCTTCTTCAAATAATCCTCCTTATTACAATTTTATTGCATGCTATTGTAATTGGCTGCCGTGGTGATGGATGCAAACTGGAGATTTAATGGACGAAATGAGTAAAAAAGGTCCCAGGATGCACCATTTTCCAGTGCATGTTACCTTGCCAATAACTCCGGACCCCTAGCCCTATCTGGCTCCTCTGGGACCTGACGTTAATGCGGCAATGTATGTTCATCCAGGGACTGGTGGCCAGAAGTCCCGCCTGGCCCACAGAGACAATGATTTCTTCTCACTGATTCTGTGAGCATATTTTTTCTCGGTGCTATAGGTCGAGACAACCTTTTTTCTGGAGCCAGAGCAATAAAAATGTGTGTAGAGGTTTTCCAGCATGATGACAGAACAAAACATCAACAAGACAACAATGGTGTAGCTTAAAAGATTAACTCATGGAGGGTTCTTACCAGCTTTAAGACCTTAGGGCTACACAAAGTTTGTTGAGGAAAATAAAGCCTTATGCTGCTAAGTGGCAGCCAAGAAATTTAAGATTTAGAGACTTTATTAACTAATTAATTTTCTGAAGTATTCATGATCATATGGTCCATATTACTCCTGTAGGTCATGTACATTCTTTAAGTTACACAAAATGCCCAATTTAATTGTTTAATTTATATGGCGTTTGCAGTAAAGTTGCAAAAGTACCCACTTGTCATCTCGGAAGACAATTAGTGAAACCATGGTGACAAGTTCAATATGTTTTCAGATGATGTTGGGGGGCTTCAAAGAAAATTTGAAATTTAAAAAACGGGCAAGAAACATACCAAAATTTTGAGTGCCTAGGCTGCCAAATATTTCATCCTTTGATATGGAGAACTGCTTTATGTCGAGCTGGGTAGAAATGTGTCAGAGGCCTACACAAAGAAAAACAGTTTTTGCCAGCAAGGTAAGAATTTTGCTATTTTTATTCAAATATTGGCAAGCCTTACTGGGCATGAGCATATAAATTTTGAAAACTAACAACTCATCTGTTATCTACACTCCAGTAAGCATTAAGTCAGCCAGTACCTAGCCTGGTTAAAACAATGAAATTCACAGTTACTGTCTAAATTTTGAGCAAATGTATGTGCATGGGCTAAGGCAACATTTTCATGCAGCTTTGTAGATGCCCAGCTCTGTTCTGCATGTCCTAAAAAGCTGATGTATTGTTGCAAACATCATATTGTTTGTTGTTTTCTTCTGCTGTATCTAGTTTTTCTTTATTATTTTACTAATATATATTATGATGTTTTTTTCACTGACCATACCTGACTATTAAGATAGCCCAATGTCCCTTCATTTTTCTGTCCATTCATCTAAAATCATAGCTACTTTTGAATAATTGTACCAGACTTACCTGCAGGTATTATTAAAGCTACAGATCATTAAAACAAGTGTGGAAGAATGTTCCCTCTCTGAAAGCTAAATAAAAAGACCAAAATAAATCTTAAAGGGATCCACGACTAGTTGAAAATGTTGGCCTAAATATGTTGTAATTGTACTATTAACCTAATAATTGTGTTTTTTGTGCAACATACAAGGTCAAAAATTGTATATCTTTATTATATTTTTCACCTATGGAAGTCACCATTTTTTCAACTGCGCAATGCATGCCGGTCCAATGATGCACTAGATTCAGCAACCTTTCAGACCTCTCTAACAACTTTTTTTTTTTTAAAAATGACTAGCGACAAATCTAGTGACTTTTTTTTGGTGACAACGTGAGAACACCAATGGTATTGCAGTTACAGCAAGCAATGACTGCTGCTTGAGCCCCTCCCACCTCTAAAGCACTTATAGGTGGTCAGTCTGACAGCTGTCTCATTGTGTAGCAAACCCAGCTAGTCTGCAGTGGAGAGTGACATGGGAGTGGATTTTCACTCCTGTCCCATCCCATTCTGCAAAATAAAAAAATAAAAAAAAAAAAAAAATCTTGTCCCATCCCAATCTTGGGCCAGATTACAAAAAAAATTTCTGTCCTGTCCCACTCTGGGTAAAATGACTCCCACTCCTGTACCTTTCCCATTTTTCTTCTTCATTTATGCTTTAGGCAATACGTTAACACTTTATTTGATCATACAACTGCCAAATCTTTCCCACTCTTCAACAAGTTACAGCTAACTATCAGAATTATCACGTTCATCTAATATCTAACATGTTCTTGCATAAGACATCCAGGAACCTTATATGTTGCTATGTAGAAACAAAAGTGAATCTACATTTTCTAGATTGAAGGTGGAACACCTCAGTCTCCCAGTGAAACTGAAACTTTGCTCAGAAGAACCATTGCTAGCAGCCTCCTGGCAACTGGCACTAGCCCACCTGACCTCTCCTACCAGAAGTTGAGAAGCATGTCAACTTAGTCATTCGTGTATTGTAGTATATTGGTTTCTCAGCTGGTGTTTGATCCCTCCATTGTTGTTCTTCTTTGAATTCCGGCGGAGTGCAGTCACCAGGAGCACTGTGTTCTTCTGGGCCATGTAGTTCTTTTGACTTTCATTAAAGTGTAGGCTGACTAAAAGAAAACTACAAAATGGTAGTTCCTGTCCTATGTTCCATTTGTAGACATTGCGATTTTGTTTATTGGCTGGTTCCTGCTCCCGTCTGTTCCTGGTAACTTTGTATCCTGTACCATCCCAATTCCGTGATTAACAGTAAAGTTTGCTCTCATCCCGCGAGAATCGCGCAGGAATCCTGTGACCAATGGGAATCCCAAAAAAATGTCAGCTTCTAGTCTGAAGTCAGAGAAGAGACCCACCCCTTTCTGTTTCCACATTGCAATTGAATCACAAGCTGCTGCTGATCCCGCTCTCAATTACAAAGCAGGATGTAAATATAATTCAACCTAGAGAGACTCACAGGAGAAAAAAGTTGCACTTAGAAAGTTTTTATTTGTCATGGATGAGATAAAAAACTGACAAGGTTGAATATTTATTAGCTCTGTGTTTGACTAGCTACAGCTTTTCTCTTTTTTGGGCACCAGACCATTTAGGACGTGTTGATGTGATGCTTACTGAAGTTACTTGTATTACAAAACTCACCTCACTCATCTGCGCAAAGCACCGGTGTGACTATCAGTGAGCATCTACAGAGCAGTGACGGGGCTGAAACAAACCAACTAGTAGAAGGAGGATCCGAGTTAAGCTCAGTATCTTTATTTTTAGATGTAGTATTTCATATTTTCTGCTATGCAGCTTAATTAGTGCAGAATTTTTCATATTAGGAAATTATACTAGCTAACAGTTTTAAAAAGAATCATGAAAGTCATTTTTTTTCCCACCCACCAGCTGACAGAAAAGTTATACGCCTCCAGATTTTTATAGGTTTTGGTCGGCTGTTTGGTGTTGTAGGATGTTTAAAGGACCAGACAGTTTGTGATATCAACAGCTTCTCTGCAACGGTTGTCTTCATTGACATTTTACTTCCTGCCCTCTATCTGTAATAGCGCCAGGTTTGCGTGTCATTAAAAAAATCACGTGACTGAAACCTGGCACATGACCTAATATGCAAATTGGGTCATGATGTAATCTAGCAACTTCTAATGACTTTTAGGACAGCCAATAGCTACCTATGTTTGTATAAAAATTATCACTATTTTGTGCAATTTGTGTGTTTTGAGTATGAGGGGACTAACAATGTTCTTATTACTTCTATTGAATTAGTTAGACTCTCCAGTTTGCAAGTTAAACCTATTTAATTCCTAACAGAATGAATCACCATTTCAAATGATAATTAATTGCTTTGCTGCAGTTATTTGACAGGGTGAATTGAATGTGGATAGATTGATGAAGGGCATGTGGAAGGGACAAAAAAAATGCTTGACTGACCAGGGGAAAATGTGTGAAGCTACAAATCAATTTTGCCCATAATCTCTTTACTGGCACTAGGGTGGGGTCTGGGTGACTGAAGTCACAGGGGTGTGTAATCATCATGTTGATAAGGGGAGGGAAGTGAGCCAACTGCCACTGCAAGAGGAGAGGAAATCGATTTGACGTGATGTCAGTGGATAGAGAAGTCAGGTAGCAGGAACACTCTTGTAGCTATGAAGGTTTTCTTTCACACTTGAAATCTATCCACTGAACCTGGATTATTTTAGAACTGCTTATCCTTCAGTTCATGCAGATCACATGCAGAATTCCTCATCACAGGCTCTATAATCTTGCTGTAGTGGAGAAAATTTAGCACACTTCTAAGCATAATGAGGGGGAACTTCCCCTCAATCCGTTAACATATATTTCTTTATTTTCTGTGAGAATGTATTTTATTTCTCATCAGGATTTCCTACATTACTCTTTGAAACAAAAGCCTGTTAAGCTCAAGAACAGTTTGTCAGCTTGTTTGAAAAATTAATTCTCTTGCAGAGCTCAGAAGACAAAAGGAAATTTATTTTTGAAAAAACACGATATGTTTGAATGGAGCTTCTGTATGTAGTGGAATTAAGCCACCAAAAATAATATTAATTGTCATAAATCTGTGAGTCCCAAAACCTTTTAAAATAAATCTGAAGAGTGAATGTATTTTATTACTAATTAGGTAAAATAAAACAAAGCTAAAACCTAACAAAAGAAGATAAATTCGATTCTGCACATTACTGACGATAATTGAAACTCCTTAAAAGTCTGAGAATTGCCTGGAGTTTAGCACCTGACTATAGCCTCAAAAGAGCAAAATGGAGTGCCCTAGTTGAGGTCTGACATCTGCCATTTAATGGAAGCAGAATTTGGTCTGGACACATCGGATTCTTGAAACCTATCTCTCAGCTTAGATGACGGTCTAGCAAATAACTAACGAATCAGCCAGTGAAAAAGCCATGCATGGAAGACAGTCCTGGTCCTGCTGGCACAAGACGCTGGGTGTGTGGATGTTCCCGTTCCCTAACATTGGACTATAATGGTCCCTACAATTCGATAATAATGAGCAAACAGTTGCTCATACATGATAGGGACACAACTTTAATTTATGAACATATCCACAGTGTGGAAAAATAGTCTTAGAGAAATTTCACACAAAGTAAATACACTGCTCACAAAATTAAAGGGAACACTAAAATAACACATCCTAGATCTCAATTAATGAAATATTCTCATTGAAAAACTTTATTATTAACACAGTGGAATTGATTGAGAAGAAAATAACAGAAAAATTATCAATGTAAATCAAAATTAATCAAAATTAGTACACCATGGAGATCTGGATTTGGATTTATACTCAATTTGAAAGTGGAAAATAACATGACAGGCTGATTCAATGTCAGTGAATATTCCTCAAGAAAAGTCTAAATGAGGCTCAGTAGTGTGTGTGGCCTCCACGTGCAGATATAATCTCTTGACAACGCCTGGGCATGCTCCTGATGAGACGGCGGATGTTCTCCTGAGGGATCTCTTCCCAGACCTGGATTAGAGCATCAGTTAGCTCCTGAACAGTCTGTGGTGCGACATGGCGTTGGTGGACTGACCGAAACATGATGTCCCAGATGTGCTCAATTGGATTCGGGTCTGGGGAACAGGCAGGCCAGTCCATAACATCAATGCCCTCATCATGCAGGAACTGCTGACACACTTCGGCCACATGAGGCCGAGCATTGTCATGCATAAGGAGGATCTCATCCCAGTACCTTATGGCAGTCAGGGCACCTCTGACTAGCACATGGAGGTCTGTGCGGCGATCTAAAGAAATGTCTCCCCACATCATGACTGACCCACCACCAAACCGGTCATACTGGAGGATGTTGCAGGCAGCATAACATTCTCCACGGTGTCTCCAGACTCTATTATGTCTGTCACATATTCATGTCTTTCATCTGTGAAGAGCACGGGACACCAATGGCAAATCTGCCAATTTTGGTGTTCCCTAGCAAATGCCAACCATCCTGCATGGTGCTGGGCTGTAAGCACAGGCCCTATATGTGGACGTCAGGCCCCCATACCATCCTCATGGAGTCTTTTTCTGACAGTTTAAATAGAAACATGCACATTAGTGGCCTGCTGGAGATCATTTTGTAGGGCTCTGGCAGTGGACCTCCTGTTTCTCCTCGCACAAAGGACGAGGTAGCGGTTCTGCTGCTGGGTTGATAATTTGCTGTATACTTGATTGATGTTTTTTATGATGTGAAACACTTTGAACTGTCTTGCTGCTGAAATGTGCTTTACAAATAAACTTGACTTAAGTTGTAGAACTCCTATGGCCCCCTCCATGTCTCCTGGTGTACTGGCCTATCTCCTGGTACCTATTCCATGCTCTGGACACTGTGCTGAGAGACAAAGCAAATCTTCTTGCCACCGCTCACATTGATGTTCCATCTTGGATTAGCTGCACTACTTGAGCAACTTCAGTGGGCTGTAAAAAATGCCTCATGGTGCCTCTGTGGTTGAAGACTCATGATTTGTGATCCTGGGCCACCACTAACATAGATAGTTGTTTACTTTGACTGGACACAGGATTCTATGGGTCCTTTTGGACTGACTTGCAGGAAGACAATTATGTAGGTTCACATTCACATTCGAGGTGATTAACATGTTTAATTCTTGCTACATGTCACATACCTCTGGATTCAGCTGAAAAAATTCAGTCAACTTTACAGACTAGTATTTTTCTTATTGGAGACCATCCAGTACTTTTTTGTAAATTTATTTTTAGTAGTATTATTACAGGGACAAAATTAAAATGCAGTTTCTGCCAGAAGGGTTATCTTTATTATGTTTTGTGTTTGGTCACACATTATTATGAAGTAATACAACCTGAAAGCCAATCTTTACCGGTCCTGTCATAACAAATTTCTGGTGCAGAAAATATCTTGATTGAGTGGTAACATGCTCCACCCACAGTGGAAGTCACCGCTACAGTAGATGTACACACACACACACACACACACACACACACACACACACACACACACACACACACACACACACACACACACACACACACACACACACACACATATTACATGTCGTGGTTCTAGTGACTGATCCAAAATTGAGTTGAGATCAAGAAGAAGTGCTTCAGCAGCAGAAAACATACAGAGCAAATGTTAATGAGTTCTGCTATTGATCTTGCAATTATTACTCTTATCTGCTCATAACGAAGGTTGCTTAGTACATCATCTTGGGACCTAGCAGCACTGATTATCTGTTTCTGCTATTATCTATCTGTACATAAATAATGATACTAAGATAAATACTCTTCCTGCTTGATGAAGTATGTTCTTGATCTCTGAATAAGAAGCAGATGATAAGATGAAGGTTTTGTATGTCATTAGTTCTCACAGGACATGCTCTTGTACCGAGAGGTGTATCCCTATACTCAGCAAAATAAAATCAGTTTTATGAGTCTTTTCAGGTAGAAATTTAATTGAGCAAGCAAGGAAAGTCTCCATCCATTTCTATTCCTTTGTTTCTCTCTTTCTTCTACTGGTGTTTCTAGAGATTTTCTGTTTCAATGTTCATAATGTCTCGCTGGACGGCCAGACTTACAGAATGATTGCGGCTGCTGTTTAAAAAAAAAAGTCTTTGTGGACCATTGTGTTTTGCTGGAGTTTACAGCATGGGGGGAAAAGACTCTTTTGTCCTTGACCAGAATCAAAAATATATGACCAGTACGCCTCAGCAGATTTTTAATTGTTGGAAGGACTGAGCATTTTAGTCTAACAGGGAATGTGTAACTTATATCGAAGACCTTTTCTTCACCTGTCCACTGCTGGATTATTGTGCAGTAAGGATTACTGAAGCAGAACATTGTGAAACCAAGAAAATAAAAAACCCTGGCAACTGTATCTAGGTTCAGTCTAGCACCAAGAATTTGTTTGACTGCAGTCAGCATCAGTCAGTGTTCATTGTTGAAGAACTGAATATAAGCAACAAAAAACAAACACTCTCAACATGAGCCTCACCACAATGACGTTGGAGGACAGATTTTGTTTTCTTCATGTCAGAGAATTTTCTGCTCTCCCCTCTGGTAAAACCCAGCATGGTGGCTGCTTTGTGAAAATATCTGCTGTATGGGATACAGCTAAATAAATTTCTGTGTTTTACTCAAATAGCTGTTTATGATTTATTGCATTTTAACTACTACAGTATGGCGTCTATGGACCCAGCTGTCTGGACCCCCTCTGGGGTTTGTTTTGCAGTGTGCAGTGAGTGTTTATCTCCTAAGGGCTTATCTTGAAGACCTTCTGCAGAAATGCCTACAATTGTAAACCTAAGAGGCCATAAAGGCGACTCCTAATGTCGTATGCCTGTGTTTATTCAATTAGAGATAAGCTCTGTCACGTGGATGCATATATTTCTGCACCCCTGTGTGTATGTGTGTGTATGTGTACCTGCAAGAGCATATGTCTGTTTGTCCTGCCCTTTAGGGGATGCACCATGTGCATTTGGCTGGAACCCAGCGAACAGTTTGCCATGATTTGTTGTGATAAGCGAACAGCAGTGTCTCTGGTTTCAGGGTTCTCTTACTGAGTAAGTTTTCTGGTGAAAATAACGCAGGAGGTGACCACACTTGTAATACCCTCACTGCATGTACATAATCATTTAATTAATGTGGTTTCATGCTTCCAGAAATGCATGAATCTCATTTCCACCTTTTATTTGCTCCTCTACGGTAACATAAAGAGCTTTTTTTCTCTGCGCCCATTGCACACACACATTAGAAAACCATTTTCTTTGCATTTACACTGTGTAGTGAATAAACAGCATACCCACATAGAGACTTTTGGAGGCAGCTGCTCTTTAATCCTGACATGATACACTGGATGCTTTCACAGTCTCTTCCATTTTTTGCATGCTAAAATGGAGAGCCAGCTGTTGGCTGTATGGATAAGAAATGTTTTTAGGTGAATTGTTAAAAAAAAAATGCAGACTATTGGGTAGTAGGATAGGGTTCTGGTTTAATCTTTTAATGGAAATGCATTGAAAAAAAAATCTATAAACACACATTTATGTGATTAGTATCTAGAAATGGGCTGGTATGATATTTGACACACTAGAAGTAAATAAGAGCAACAGTGTGCTTAAATAAATGATCTAATTGGTTTAGTTTTAAGGTAAAATACTTCTATTTATCATCTGGTAAAATAAATAATAACAAATTGCTATAATATTGATGACTATAGTAAGAATAAGAATTTTTAATTTTCATTTTATATCTAGATTTTGATGCACAAATACAATAAAGGAGGGTGATAGAATACAGATGACCATATTAACAGACACTGTTTAAAATAAGTGTCAGCGACATTGATGAAATAAATATATATTTTAAAAATAAGTATTTACAACAGATAATTTGCAACATCATTTCAACATTTGAAATCTGATTTCAATCTCAAGGAAGAATATGACACTTACAGCCAACTAAAACACGAGGGAGCCTGCAGGCTGTTTTAAAATATATTATAAGTAAAAAGATACACACAATGATATAAGACCTGAAAATAACTGAAAAAAAACAAACAAACAAACAAAAAAAAAAACCATTGAATAATTATCTGTTAAATGTTATTATAGTTCAAATGTAATTTGCTATTGCACAGAATATTAGGTCTTTTCTACCATTCTGCGCTTTGGATTCCAACTCACACCATCTCTGGTGTGGTATGAGGCCAACTATTGCTTAACATTTAATACCAAGATAAACATAAAACCAGCTGAATATTATTGAGTTGCCTGTCCTCTGTCTTAATCAAAAACACAAAGTTTGATCTTCTTCATATCTACTTTTGTCATTGTCACTTCTGTGTCCTGAAGGTTGTTTCAATTTAATTCATAAATCTTTTCTGGAAACACATCTTGACCTGAAAAGAAAAATATATCCCACACACCTGAGTCTGTTCTTAAAGTCTGGAACTATCTGTGATAATTTGTTTGATTGATTGAACCCAAACCCAGGCAGGAGGCAGATAGGATCATGATGAGATGTTTATTTTTTTTAAAAAAAGAAAAAACTTGCAAGACATGAGGGGGGAAAAAACAGAAGTAACAATATAAACAACAGCACAAGTTCAGCAAAAGTTCAACATAACTGGGTTTCCTTAAATAGATCTGGTTTAACTAACCCTAACATCAAAGGTAATTACTGCACTAAGCTAGTTATCAGCTCAGTAAGTCTGATTCTGGATAGAATCTGGATTCTGGTGTGTTTCATGTTAAAGAGAAGGGGATATAATAACAGGATGAAGACAGGAAAGCTGAAAAAAAGAGGTGAATACTCAAATTAATCCACACAAACCAAAGCTTTTACCATTTTATCAGAGCTAATTTTCTTTTAATAGACACTGCAAACGTCACCTGCTGGACTCTACGCTCATAAATGTTGAGGATAGCTTTTCTGTCTTTAGCCTCTAACAGGAGCAAAAGAGTAATTAAACAGAGTAATTATGCATCATTTCTTTTTGAGATTGCTCTGATAGATCTGTGGTAAAAATTCTTATTTGGTGTGGAGAAGGGGAAAATAGGCATAGTTTGTTCTAGAGCACATGTTACTATGGTGATACACACAGGTAAGAAGTGCTTTATGAACCTAAGGTTAGCTCAATAAACCACTAATCTTGCTTCATAGTACAGACCACGGTAGGCTGAACAACAAAAGACTCCAGCAAGGATTGAATGAAAACAGCTCAAATAAGGAGACAATGATGAGTCAAACAAGGAACAGGTATTTAACTGAATGTACTGCAGCTGTGTGGGGAGCATAAATGGAGGGGCTGAGGGGAATAGACTAATTGATTCAGGATGAATACAGAGGAGAAACAAGGGAATCAGGGAACATAAGTGAACACAGGAAAACACAGTAAACATGATCGAACACTGACAGTTAACAGCAAAACCTAAGAATGAACAGAAATAAAAGAACACCTAAAGTCTTAGGTGGCTTTTAAGCATGTTTGCCTCTGACAGGGTTAGAATATAGTCAAATTAAACAGAACGGAATTTTTATATCAGCATCTGTATAAAATAGAAAATATATTTTAAGCTAAAACAATATTGGTGTGGAATAACATTGATCATTTGTATATTGACACAGACAATCATTTCACCAATAAAATGAGATTGTTAAATGTCTGTGCAGTAGGTGGTCATCATGCTTTTAAAATGTGAAACGATACATGTTGGCAAAAAAGTCCTACAAGATCTATGTTGTTGCTAAAGTGCATTGATGAAATCAGTGCTGTTCATTAGACAGAATAAAATCATGAATATTCCAAACAAATGCAATCAGATATTGAGCTATATTATAATTAATGTAGCTCAAAACATTGCTGCTATTTGTCTAAATGTGTTTAATGACTGAGAAATATTTATCAAGACAAGCATAAATTCTAAACTGATATACTTTACATATATACCTGTTGTATTTGCTGTCACTGATAATGCTTTGATATATTAAGTTTGTGATTCCTGATGCTGTTAATGTGATCAGTTCTTTGATTTCACGCCGATCTACCATGAACACAATAAATGACAGAGAGAGAAGGAGCCAAATGAGGGAACAGATTAGCTCTAATTAGGCATCAAGTAAGCATTTAATCATGAGGAAATTAAACCCATGATCTAATTACATTATCTTCACAAAATTAAATTACCATCATTTAGGATGCTTCTCAGAGTCTCTCCTGCTCTTTCTCTTGCTAAATGCTTTTTTTTTTTTTTTTTTTTTTTTTTAGCTCTTCTCTCTTGTCATTTGGTCTTACCATTTGTTTCTAAAAGCATACATTTAAAAAATCGACAGGAGTAGACTCCTGTGACTTTCTCCCGTTACAACTAAGACAGGATTTTTCTCACAGGGGATAGTTAGATTCTGATATAAAGATGCATCATTACTCACATAAACAATTAGTATTCCCACATTACTGAGTCATCCTTCTAGCTAACCTGGAATTATTTTCTTTCTGAAGAAATCAAAAACTGCTGGAGGACATTATAACTGACCATCTCACTCAGCCAGTTGTAAGAGAATTTTGCAGTTATGGTGCTATTTAAAAAACCCCAGCAGTTCTAGAGATGTAAACAGGTTTACAAAAATCTGTTGTGTCAATCAGTATATTGTTAAATATGATAAAATATTTTGAGGCTATATTAGTATATATTATGGTATCACTGTGAGCACATTTTAGTTTATCTCAGAAATGCTTAAAATGATTTGTGGGACATTTGCAAAACAAATACATTTTCTCAGTTGTTTTGCTAATTTTTTGTTTGCTTTACTTTATTTCTGTGTTGCATTCACACGGCAGACTGCACTTAATAAATGCAAATGCAAGCATACCCCTCAAGTCCACTCCAAAAAACTTCAAGATGATCTGACCTTCTTAGGGAGGAATCATTTCAGGACAAATGTTTCAAAAACAATGGAATTATGTAAAGGCTTTTTATGTATCTTGTAGACTGTAAAAGATGATAGAACATTTCTCTCTTTAACTTTATGGTTCTGAAAGCATGCCCTGGATATTTCTGATATTGATTATTTACAAGTTATAAATATAACAGTAGAACTCTGATTGTAGTTATTGATCTCCAAATCAGAGGAAGTGCAAATGAACTGTTTTTACAGGTAGTATCACAAATTGTTTTACGCAAGATGGCCATCTTGACTTTCCTCTCAACTTTGGTCAGAAATTCTCAACATTTCCAATCAGAATACTAACTTCTTCGGACCTTGCTGTTAATTTTTTTCTCTGCTCTGTAAAGAAAAGGACTACATAATTAAACAGTTTCCTTCAACCAATCAGGAAGTGGCAATATATAGTTATTTTTAATGTGTTTGTCCTGACAAGACATCGTTAATTCATGTTATACAGAGGTTTTTAAATGCCAAGTTGGTGATAGAAAAACCTCAAGATCAAAGTTATTGATGTGGTGCTTGTTATTAAAACTTCTCAATCCACTGCTTTTACTCATTCATAAAATAAAAAAAAAAAATAAATAAATAAAAAAATCCAATTTTAGCTGATGGTGTTAATTTTACTCACACTGTGTGATGCAAAAAGTCCTGGTCTTGTAAAGTGTGCTTCCATTTGCTGTGGTTATGATTTGCATAAAGATGTATATGTAGATTAATGTGTTCATAATATTTCATCTAAATCTGGGCAAACTGTGTCTGTGCATAGAGAGACATTTAGCTTGATAGCACTGTTTTAGCAGCAGGTCAATATTTTCACTCCACAAGCTCTCTGTTCTGTTTTCCAGACTTTATTTAATAACCGTAATATTGGTGTAATACATTCAACCAGTAATGATCACTCCCTTGGAGGACTGCACATGCAAGCAGACCTGGCCTTTACTGTCTCTAGCATGCCTACACTAAACCAAAGCACACTAATTAAGTTGCAATGAAACTAACCTGTTATGAAAAAGAGGCAATGTTTGTGCAGTTTAAATGTTTTTTGTTTTGTTTTGTTTTACACACTGCATACTGAATGTGTCTATTGCCAGTGTGCTGAATGCTGTTTCTGTGTCATAAAAAGGCTGATTCCCTGAAGGGCTGTGAACTATGCTATTAGACATTGGAGGTTTAACTTGCTACGTAAATCAAGAGGTATCCTCTGGGGGAGATTGGCATGTACTTTCACCCCACATTTAATACTCCACATTAAGGAATCTAAAGAAAGAGGAGGGCCTTTTGGGGCTAGTTCTCTAATATTTGGGCTGAAGATGAAAACATGCTCAGAATACAGATCTATTGAGTTGCGGGTGAGCAGTTTTAGTAAGTGATGTTGACTTTGTAAACAGAAAACCGAGTTGTCGTGGATAAGAGACAAAACACTTTCTTCTTCAGTGAAGCCCTAAACATAAAATGACATGTTAACATTCAGAAAGTCATTGACCATACAGTTCCCACATGCACACAGATGTACACTTGCACTGTTGCCTGGTGAAATATGGCCTTGGTTGGAATGAATAGGTCTCCCCATGTGTTGGTGGCAGGTCGTTACTCTGCATCCGTCTTGCTAGACAATAAAGCGTGAACACAATGAGGCGGTCTTTAGAACTCTCGCTCGCCGTCTTTTACACCTCTGGCTTCTATAAAGTTCAACCTTGACAGAGAGAAAAGGGGTGAATGAGAGAGAAAAGGTTAACAATAAAAAAAAAGGGGTCACATGGGGATTTTGGAAAAGAAGTAGGATGAAAAAAGAATAAAAAACTATAGATAGAATTGGATGCCTGAAGCACATTTGGTCAAAATGAAAAGACAAAATGAGGCCTACACTTTGGGGAGGATGGAAATAACTGGACTGGTGATGTAAAATTTAGTAAGGTAAACACATCAGGTGCAAAGCACACATGGCATCACCTAGCTTCTGTCCTTTTAAAAATTGACTTTAAAGCTGCTTTTTGTAGACACAAGTTCACTGAATTCCCTTTTGACATGTTTACATCTTTTTCTATTTTAAGTTAATCAACTACCCATCCTGAAGCACGATTAGGAAAAGTATTGCGTAAGTAAAAAATAAAAAATAAAAATACTGCAACCTCTGGGGAACCTCTGTTGCTTCTTAACATTTTTAACTGAGATTAAACTGTACTTAAATGAGAAAATGGATCACTTTGCATCCTTTACACAATTTTGCTGGTGCTCTGTAAGTATCTTAGCATAACATTATAGTCTATGACATAAAATGTATGTTTCTAATGATATGATGCAATTCAACACTTACGGTCACCAATAAACTTACTCTGAATGACAATGTTTTTGTGTGCAACAGTAACAAAAACTAACATATTTTGATCGGCTTTGATATGACTTGTTGAATGTTCATTTTGTGACATCTTTAACTGAAGTTGCAGTTAATCAGGTGTGGACAAAACTTACAGAATAAGTTATCTTTCTTTAAAAACTTGTGCTTTGTTTAAGCTTTGTGAAACTGAATTATTAGTGTTTAAGCTGCAGCCTGTGTAGTTCTCAGTTACACAGATGGCTGTCTGAGCACAGTGTGGCATGCTGAAAAGTTGCTGGTAGGTGAATTGCTGGGTCTGTGGCTAACATAATAATCCCAACAGGAATCAAGATCTGAGTTTGGTCAGGGACTCTGATCCCGATTAATTTTTCTGGATTGGATTGCAATTTCTCTTGATTTTCTCAACATGAGAATTGTGCAGTATCAAACTTATAATTTTACAAACTGCAATGTTAATCAAACACATACAAACTTCAAGTTCTGAAAAATAGGTTTGAAACCATCCTGCTTTTTTTGTTTTTTGGGGTCTTTTTTGGAAAGAAATGAATAAAACAGTAAGATACAGGCTGAATTTTTGAATTAATTCTTTATAATACACTTAAGCTTTCATCTAAAAAAGAATGCGTGGTACATATCAATTATTAGCCAGTCCGCAATTTCCAGTTAAAAATATGTTTGAAAATCATCTTCAGGAATTAATGTATCAGATAAAATCATAAAATAACACTAAGTTCATTTTACTGTAAGTCCCAGTGAAAAGATTTTTAAGTGGTTGTTTTTGTAGCGTTCTACATAGCATGCAGAGCTAAACAGCATAGCTTTAAGAGCATCATGGCAGAGAAAGATAATACTGGAAAGCAAGAGGGTCTCATAAGTATTTTGGCAGGAGGTAGGGAGAATTATGACTAATTGTAATTTCATGAAAAAAATATTAAACAGAGAACTTACATCACATGAGAAGCAACATATCTGTGACTCAAACAGGATAATATAGGAACAAGGGAGGTTGAATTACAGCAAAATGGATCTGACAAGGAAGAAACAAACTAAGAAGGAGTTAAACTGGTACAGCAATGCCTGGATGAGGACCGGGTAGTTCATTAACAGCAGGCTTCAGGTGTGAGGAAAGGTGAAGCTAAGATAGAAGTGGGGCGATTGGGCATGAGAATGGTACAAATTAAATATGCAAGGTATGGAGAAACTGCATGACACAGAGAGAAAATAAAAAGTTCAAAAATAAAGAGTAAACAGCAAACACAAGAATAAACTGGGACACCATAACTAAGCAGAACATGACTAAACATTAAAAAATACCAAAACCTAAGAATGAACCGTACCAAAAACCAGAAGCACAAAACATGATTGGCCTGAACTTATATCCTCTAAATTTCTGTGCAGCCATTTTACATTTGAAACTGCAATATCTCTACATTTTTCATCATACTTCCTTAGATTTTTTTGGTTGCTGCACAGAGTTATCTGCAGATCCATTTTTTTTTATATACATTTAAGAATATGGTGTTAAATGGACACAACAGATTTAACCTACAAAATGACTATTGAAAAGTTACTTTTATGCATTTATAATATTATCATCACTCTTTCAACCAATAATGAAGAGTGTTTAAAATAACATATTTTTTCAATGTTGTGGCTATTTTAGTGGTTTAAAAAGATGCTTTATAGCTTTATTTTAGCCCTTGTTTAAAAGTTCTACTTAATATTAGTTTTAATCCTATTGATCAAATGTATCTAACTTCTGGATAAGTTAATTTGTTGGTTAGACACTTAAGACTTTCTCTTTTAGTGTAAACCTGTGTTACCTTTGATGTGTGACACCTGAATAAAAAAACGGACAAAACAGAGTTGGCGTGTTTACCTTAGGCAGTTCCTCCCTGTGGGACTCTGTTGCCTGGCAGCTAGGTGACTGGGAATTTTCCCACACTCAAAGGTTTAAACCCTGGAAAAGAGCAAGTGGAATTTGAGGTTGTGAAGGGGGCAAGAGGGAGGACAAGTGAATTGCCACAATGTGTCTGGGAAATCGACCTTTGCAAAAATGAAATTTAGAGCTTGTGGAATGAATATTAAGTGCTTGCTAATTCCTTGGCTGCAGCGTGAAACCCTTGAAGCATTCTGGCTTTTCAGCCTATTAGCCCAGCGGTGAGGATGTGGCAAGCTGTTGCTGCCATGGAACACCATCTGCCTGTAATATGACTTGTGCCCTTCAAATCTCCTACAGCGAATAATGGTAAGGAAGAGAGGGCACAGACATGAAGAGAAAAAGAGGGAGAGAGATAATTGTAAAGGAGAAGAAGAGACATAACTCAAGCTTCCTTCCAGGTTTAATTAAGTAGCAGCAATGAGGTTATGACAGGCCACCCTTGAGTTACTATCTGTGTCATCTTCTGCAACCAAGGAAAAATTTTGCCTTCAAATCAACCAGATGTATACTCTACCTGATAGTGTACTATATCTGATGACTCTGCCATAGTCATCAAATCAAGTGAAGTCAAGTCAAAATTATTTGTATAGCACATTTCAGCAACAAGGCAGTTCAAAGTGCCATCAATCAAGTATACAGCAAATTATCAAGCAAATACACATGACAATTATCAAAATCATTGAGCAACTATCAATACATCAAAATCATTAGGATCATCAAGCAAATATAGTTCAATGTTCTACTTACTACTGATCAAAGGCAACTCTAAATAGGTGGGTTTTTAGCCTTGATTTAAAGGAACTCAGTGTGTTGGCTGTTTTGCAGTTTTCTGGAAGTTTGTTCCAAAATAGCAGTGCATAAACACTGAAAGTTGCTTCTCCATTTTTGGTTCTGGTTCTGGGGATGCAGAGCAGACCATAACCAGAAGACCTGAGTGGTCTGGAAGGCTGATACAATGACAAAGGTCTTTAATGTATTTTGGTGCTAAGCTGTTCAGTGATTTATAAACTAACATAAGTATTTTAAAGTCTATTCTCATCACAGGTGAGGCAACTCAGAGTACAGACAGTGGACTCAGGACTTTGTGGACTAGTACCACCTCCTGATCAATGCTGCTAAAACCAAGGAGCTGTTGGTAGATTTCCACAAGCACAGACCCACCTCACTAACACCAGTGAACATTCAGGGAGTGGACATTGAGATTGTGGACTCTTATAGGTACCTGGGTGTTCACCTGAACAATAAACTGGACTGGACTCATAACACTGATGCACTTTACAGGAAGGGTCAGAGCAGACTCTACCTGCCAAGAAGGATGAAGTCTTTTGGAGTGCAGGGGGACACTGCTGAAGACCTTTGACTCTGTAGTGGCACCAGCCATCTTCTATGGGACTGTATGTTGGAGCAGCAGCTTATCCACACCTGAGAGCAAGCAGTTAGATAAGCTCATCAGGAAGGCTGACAATGTGCTCCGGATGCCCCCTCAACCCAGTGCAGGTGGTGAGACACAGAAGGACTCTAGCTAAAATAACATCACTGATGATAATGTCTCCCACCCCATGCTTGAAGCTGTTGATGAGCTGGAGAGCTCCTTCAGTGACAGACTGCTGCATCCCAGGAGCACTAATGAGCATTATAGGAGATCCTTCCTCCCAGCAGCAGTTAGACGCTATAACCATCACTGCTCCCAATAAAATCAATATGTTTATATCCATGCTAGTATCTGTACAACTCTACCATTTTTTATTGTCGCTAACTGTAAATAGTTTGTATTTTTAATACTCAGAGACATGCACATCTTGTACATTTTTAATTAACCAACTCAGTTGCACATTCCTCTGGACTGGAGTTTTTTTTTTTTATAACTACACAGTATTCATATTAACATTTTGCTTTACTGTACAGTATCTTTATTCTGTTTATATATATATATATATATATATATATATATATATATATATATATATATATATATATATATATATATATATATATATATATATATATATATATATATATAACAGCAGGGTGCAAGATGCTGGCAGGGAAAGCGTACATGGAACGTCATAACCAAGTGGCGGGCATAGTGTACAGAAACATCTGTGCAGGATATGGACTGGAAGCCCCGAGATCAAAGTGGGGCACACCCCCAAAGGTGGTGGAGAATGGCCGAGCTAAGATCCTGTGGGACTTCCAGATCCAGACAGACAAAATGGTAATGGCGAACCAACCGGACATCGTGGTGGTGGATAAACAACAGAGGAAAGCTGTTGTGGTGGATGTAGCAATACCAAGCGATTGCAACATCAGGAAAAAGGAACACGAGAAACTGGAGAAATACCAGGGCCTCAGAGAGGAACTGGAGAAGGCCTGGAAGGTGAAGACCACAGTGGTGCCTGTGGTCATCAGGGCCCTCGGGGCAGTCACCCCCAAACTGGAGCAGTGGCTAAAACAGATCCCAGGAACAACATCAGACATCTCAGTCCAGAAATGCGCAGTTCTCGGCACAGCCAAGATACTACGCAGAACCCTCAAGCTCCCAGGCCTCTGGTAGAGGACCCGAGCTCAGAGGTTGAGAAAGACCACCCGTGGAGGGTGAGAAGGGAATTTTTTTTTTTTTTTTTTTTTATATATATATATATATATATATATAATATCTTTGTGTGAGTCTGTTTTCTGTTATTGGCTGTCACAGAAATTTCCCCATCGTAGGACAATCAGAAGCGGTTTCTGATATGGGCGACATGGGGAGCTGCCCAAGGCGGCTTCTTGTCTAGGGCAGCATGAGCTCTCGGACTTTGGCACCTGCCTACAAAATGTCTGTGTATGCCACTGATGTAGCTTGCTGTAAAATAGCCTTGCTATTAATTAGCAATGTAAGACGCTAACATTTGTTTACGTTTAGCTGCTTAGGATGACATATTTGGTTTTCAGCAGAAAATATTACAGTTTTGAAGATTTAAATTCTAAACAAAAACTAAACAACAACATGGATACTATACTTACTAATAGCAATGATCTTGTGATGTAGCCTCCATTAACTAGAAGAGATGTTGCTGGGTCTCTTATTCTGAATATTTCACAAGTTAGAAGTATATGTTGGCCCGTTTGTTTCTATTCTATTCTATTCTATTCTATTCTATTCTATTCTATTCTATTCTGTTCTACCTACAGAGGGCCTAAAAATATGAAAGCACAGAAGACATGTTGAGCATTTTAGACTAGTTCATATTGAATTGACATATCTCATCTTTGATTTGCCACATCACAACTTGAATTTACCATTTTATTTAACTTTTTGAGTTGAGTTGAGGGAACTTACAGTAAAATTCTCACTCGATAAATTCTCACTCAATAAAAAAATATGTAAAAAAATTAATCTATTTTACTACTGTTTTGGCTTCTAAGCTAATTTATACCAGCATTTTATAGTGGACCTGTCATAACTGGGATGTGTTAAAGTCTCAAATCATCAAATCAAAATTGGTTTCAAACTGCTATGCTTGAAATGTAAGTAAAGTAGTGAAGTTCACAAATTTTGTTTTAAAGAATGTACATTTAGTGTACTATAATCTAGTTGTTATCTGACTAATCTTAGTGTTATAGATTTTTAAATAGCCCTGATCTAAATAATCCAGATAGCCCAGAAGTAGCAAATGGACACCTTACCCCTCTTGTGCTAAAAAGAAGTCTAGGCCTAACTTCAGAAACATCTTGTTTCATGATTTGTGGAACATATAGATGGTAAGACCCCATAACAGAACACTCACATTCAAGGTAAATATTTTGCACTTGAAAAAGCATGTATGTAATAACCTTATGGTAAACATTTTTTCTAACATAAATATTTTACTGCAGACAAAGTCATAAAAAGCATTTATATTCTTTTTTCTCCTATTGTGCTCTGAAAATGTCAACAAACCAATTACCAGTACCTTTTACTTTGACATTTTAGTTAAATGATAAAATGGGGCCTAACCTCAATCATACTCTGTGATGTCCATGTGATATCGGAAGATGACAGAAAGGAGGAGATCACAGAGGAAGTTAAAGGAGCTAGAAAAACTACTCCTGGGGTACACTAGAAATATTACCTGAAAGGTTTATATCATAACATTTTTATACAACCTTTGCTTTTCAGATGTTTCAGGCATAGAATAGTATGAAAACAGAGAGTACAAGGTAGCCAGGACTGCAGCTCAAAGTTAGAGTGATAATGTTATGAAATGCCAAAGTTGTGAACAGTGGCATTTAGCACCATGTCCAACTCAGTTTGAATTCATGCAGTGAAAATGCACATAGCAGTTCATCCAGTGAAGAGGAGGAAGTCAGCATAGATGCTGCCAGAAGAAGTAGTTTGGAGACCTAACAAAGCTGCCCCCTATGAAGGGATTTAAACTTGTTCTGTCATGTTTTTCTCTAACTTTATGTACACAAACAGTGTTTGGGTAAACTTTTGAGCTATGCCTGCCAAACTGACAGATGTGGGGAGTATCTCAGGCAGGAGAGTTTTGAAACAAACAGGACAATGTACTCATGTGCTACCGATTTGTATCTGTTTAATAGTGGGTCTTGTAGTGACCTCTGACTTTTGCATATTTTGCTCTGTGCTTTCAACATGGCAGATAAGAATTTTACTGATACAATAAATTACAGCTGCTGCTGTTATGGTTACAGCTTCTGAAAGGGACAGTGATATGCCTGACAGTAACGATTCTGATGATGATTCAGATTATGAGAGGTTTTAATGAACAGGACTTTGAGACCAGCTGTAGGAAATTGGAGTGTTACTGTACTTCTGACTTTTGTGTCTCTTTTGAGTAAAGCTTTACAGTAACTTCTCACAGTTTGAACTGTAATCTAATATATTCATTGCTAAGTGTAAGTGGTTTGAGGTCACACTTATCTTTATATATCTTTATGGTAAGTATTGCTACAACTAACTTTGGAACAATTAAAAAAAAAAAAAAAAAAAAGATCAATGTGATTTTTTGCAAAAATGCAAATTATTTTCTACTATGAGCTTTGGACAGTCACTTTGCTCAGATATAATATGATAAAATAAAATATAATAAAGCCATAGAAATGATCAGAAATGACGAGAAAGTGATGAGAGATTATCATATAATTATTGGGAATTATCATAAAATGCCAGAAAAAAATCAGAAACATAAGAAACACATCTGAAAATGCTCTGAAATATTATGAAATTAGCTTACCTCGTCTTTGAACTAGCCAGATAACATTGTTAATGTTTTTTTGGTGCCAAGACCAAACAAAATGCTTGAAAGAATATGTTTGGGCTGCCACCCAATTAGTGACAATTTCATATGTATCATTGAAAAAAAAAAATCTATGTGCAAATTGTCAATGGACAACCTGCAGTTTGTGGTTTTCAATAATTTTATTTTATGGAAATGTATTTGGAAGGCTAGAGGAGAAGCAGGTCGGTCAACATGTCAAATGATTTTAAAATTTTCTTCGGACAATGTCCGACTGTCCGTTGTGTTTTCATGAACATGGCACACACAACAGGTGCGGTTGCATTGTTGATCTACTTGCTCACGCTGTCAATCCCAGCAATGGATATTTACTGTATAGTCCATATCCATCTCAGGTTTAGGTTGTTCTTTCCCTTAAATCCAAGACTCCAATTGTTTCGTAATGCTGGGGCAAAAGTAATTCCAACATAGACACTTCCAGCTCACAGTGTTTCTTAGTCAGGTCAAGTTTATTCATATAGGACATTTTAGCAACAAGGCAGTTCAAAGTGCTTTACATGATAAAACATAACATAATAACCAATTATGTTGAGAACATAAAAACAGCTATCAATCAACAAACGTTACATTTTCTCAAATGCCATCATCAAAATCATCAAGAATCACTATTATCAAATATTGGAATGGAGGCTATAATTAATCAGTGTTCCAGTTATTATCAATCAAAGGCAACTCTAAACCAATAGGTTGTTATCTTCGATTTATAGGAACTCATAGAGTTTCAGCACTTTTGCAGTTTTCTCAAAGTTTGTTCCAGATTTGTGGTGCATAAAAAACAAATGCTGCTTCTCTATGTTTAGATCTGATTCTGGGGAGGCAGAGTAGACTTTTACCAGAAGACCTGAGTGGTCTGGAAGGTTGAGACAATAACAACTGGTCTTTAATGTATTTTAGTGCTAAGCCATTCAGTGATATATAAACTACTAGAAGTATTTTAAAGTGTATTCTCTGAGCTCTATCTTCCTGGTCTTAGTGAGAATGCGAGCAGCAGCATTCTGGATCAGCTGCAGTTGTCTGATTAACTTTTTAGGCAGACCTGTGATAACACTGTTGTAATAATCTATGCAACTAAAGATAAACACATGGATGAGTTTCTTTAGATCTTGTTGAGACATTAGTCCTTTAATCCGAGAAATGTTCTTCAGGTGACAGAAGGCCGTCTTTGTAATTGTCTTTATGTGTCTCTGAAGATTCAGGTTTGAGTCCATCACTACACCCAGATTTTGGGCCGTTTTATTAGTTTCTAGCTGTGACTGAAGCTGTGTGCTGACTCTTGATCATTCCTCTTTAGGTCCAAAGATAATAACTTCAGTTTTGTTTCTGTTCAGCTGAAAATAGTTTCCACACATTAATTTGCTCTAAGCATCTGCTTACTGCTTGGATGTGTTTGAAGTCACTTGGTGACTTTGTAATGTAGAGCTGTGTATCATCTGTGTAGTTATGGCAGCTAATCTTATTACTTGTTATAACCTGAGCTAGTGGGAGCATGTTGATATTAAATAGGAGGGTTCCTAAGTGTGGATGTTTTGAAACATATCTGCCTCCATACTCGGGGTCAGAAGTCAGACAGAAGTCATGTGACTTCTGTCTGCTCGAATGAGAAGTTACCTATTGACACAAAAAGCTCCCTGTTTTTTAAGTAAGACTTGAACCAGTCAAGTACTGTACCAGAGAGTCAGACCCAACTCTCCAGTCGCTTTAATATGTCATGGTTGACAGTGTCAAATGTTGGACTGAAGTCCAACAGTACCAGCATTGTCGTTTTTCCATAGTCTGTATTTATATGGACATCATTGCACACTTTGAAAAGAGCAGTCTCAGTGCACTGGTGAACTCAGAAACTGGACTGAAAGAATTCAAAGTGGTTGGTCATTGCTGAGAAGCTATTTACCTGTTGAAACACTGCTTTTTTAGTCACTTAACTGATGAATGGAATCAGTAAAGTGATTAGATCGTCCGTAAATTCTTAATGGTACCAAAAGAGCTCTCCATCTTTTTTTGTATCATTAATAATCATCTCCTTATCCAGCTGAAAATGTCTTGCTAAATGTTTTTTAAAAAGAAAACAGTCTGTGTTCTATGTACAAGACTCTGTAGATCCACATAACATGCTATCTTCCATGTATGTCACTAACTTTTTGAGGTTTGACTATAAAGGCTTTTTCTTTGTTAAAAAGTATTTTTAAAATAACTTATCTGCTGTGAAAAACAATGAAAAGGCCAATTATGACATTTTATTTTATACTTTTAATATTTATTTTATTTATTTAAAACCAAGATAACATATTGGAAAGAATGAACAAAAAACTATAAGATGTCTTTCAACCTTTTGTTTATGCAAAGGTCAGGACCCTGGATTGCAGGAGGGCTGAGGATACTTAAAATAGAAAACACAGGCATTGGTTTCTCGCACACCTGTACATAAACATCGGATTGCACTTAAAACATACATACACCAAAAGCACAGAAACATCCTCAGATATACTTTCAAACCCAAGACTTTACCTTGTGGTGCTGCTAGATGTTTTATGGACAACCAACCACCATGTGTATGTCTATGCATGTGTGGGTTGAAGCGCGTGCAACACTGTAAGGCTGCTTCAGTTGGGTGTAAATCCTCCTTCTGTGTACAGATTTAATCAGCAACTTCTCTCATCCAGCGACTGGACTTTAAAGGTCACCTGTTGGGACAAATGGTGTGTGTTCTGTGTGTGAGTGGGTTTGTAAATTGATTTCATACCAGGTATTTCCATTAAATCAATTTGACAAACATTTATTATCTATGATGGAAGCATTCCTCTTTTTCCTATCTCTAACCTTGTTTTTCCATCCTTTCTTTTGGGTCTCCACTAATCTGCTCTTCTTGGTCCTCCTCTCTTTCATTTTCAGTCTTGATTAAGTCAAAAGTTTGCTGAGAAATATGGGCTTCTCTTTAGTGGAATCGACTGGGTTATTAGAGGGTCAGAGCTTCTTCCAGCACCCCCACTGTGGGGAAAAGCTGGTGTTTCAAGCTAAGCTGAAAGCTCAGTTGCTCCTTTGGGACAAGAAAGTATTTTCTCTGTGGACTTTTCTAAAACTTCCTATTAGTTTTATCTAGTATTTATGATTTCACTTGGTGAAAAGACTTAGGCAACTGAGATTAGTTTCCTTGGACACAAATAATTTATTTGTCATTTCTACTAACATGTCTGCGTTTTACTCTGAGCCATAAAAAAACTGTCCGGATGGGAAAGATTTGATAGTTTAATCATAAACTGTGAGCAACACATCACAAAAACAAGATTAAATCACGGACATCAAATACGCAACACCACTCCCATCTTAATCATCTCCCCTACTCAAAGGTTTATGTTGGATTTTATGAGTTTCAATCACACTTTACATGTGGATCTCAATAAATTAAAATATAATCAAAAGTTATTTTGAATGGATGAAGGATTTTTGATAAAGGCATTTCCACCTACTAAAAAGTGTGTCCATGTAGTGCACAGTATATGCACTCAGTACTTGATAGGGGTTCCTTTTGCGTGAATTTCTGCATCAATACAACGTGGGGTGATCAGCCTGTGGCCCATCTTCACTACTGGTTCTGGAGTCCTTTTAATACTCCATAGATTCTTGTTTGTGTGTGGTGGCTCTTAGAGTATTGAGTCCATACCTTGTGAATTTTTACAGTTTTTCAGTCCACTTAACCTCTCATAAATATGCTTGGATAAAGCACTCTGTGAACAGCTAACTCGCTTAGGTTTTGTAGTTTACCTTCCTTAAAGAAGGTAACAATGTCTTCCGCATGATGTAGACCAAAACATGACCATAACATAACATTTCTCCATTAAACATCCTGTTTATGATCTTCTTTAACATTAAATTTTTCTCAGAAACTAATTTTTGGTGTTTCCTTAGCTGTGAGTCAGGATCATAATAATTTAGAGAAATACATTCTTGATAAATATCAGTTTGTAATGAATCTATATTTGAGTTTCACTTATTGAACTGATCACCGGTAACTTTTTGATTATATTGTAATTTATTGAAAAGAGAATTGTAATTTTCCCATAAAAGGGTACTTCTCTGCCCTCACTGTGACCTACACAGCTTTTGTCATTACACAGAAACATAAAGGGGAACATAAAACACCCAGTCGCTTTATGATTTTTTCAGCCACTCCACAAATGATCAAAGGGAGAGGCTATGGCATGCAGTCTCCACCATAGGCTGCTAAGAGCATAGGCACAAATTGGAGAGAAGAAACAAAGATTACATTGTGTAAGAAAAAAGAACACTTTTTCTGCCTTTTGAATGACTTTACTTGCAGTCTTTGTCTTTCTTTTATCTTGTATTCAAACACAGTAGGAATTGGAGGCCTGTGACACGAGCACACAGCTACAAACTGAATATCTGATTTTTTTTGATGGGAAAAAAATGGTTGATGGCAGTAAATTCCCAGAGAATTTTGTTGTGTATGTCATATAGTATAATCACACATTAAATCAGACAGTGTGCAGAAATATCGGCTCTATGTAAATATTGTTGGCTGAGGATGCACTCCAGTTAATAAAGAAGGTGAGACTTTTTAATAACTGCAAAACAAACCCTTTGGCAAGCCATTTTATACATAAATATTGCAGAACACTGTGAAGAGAATGAAAGCAAAGATAAGTGTGTGTGTATGAGTGTATGCCACTGATAGCACTGGTAAACTTTTCACTGCATGTGTAGGCTGCTTAGATGTGAAGCTGATACACTTCCAGTCTTTTGAGAGCGGCGATAAGAGACTTCAGAAAGTATGTCTTATCCTGTTGATCCCCAGGTGTTCTCTATCTGCTGTCAGCTACCCCGTGGAGTTCATGCTGCAAGAAAATGGAGGAAACACTCTGTGTCCTATTGTGTACATACTGCTTAATATGCAGTGTCTTGCAAAGGTATTCATATCCCTTGACATCGTTCCCAATTTCTCACGCTTCAACCACAAGCCTCAATATATTTTAGTTGGATTTTTTTTGATAAATAAACATAATGCAGTGATTCTCATCCATCCATCCATCCATCCATCCATCCATCCATCCATCCATCCATCCATCCATCCATAACCACTTATGGGAGGTAGCAGGGGGGCTGGTGGAGTGACTGGGAGAGAGGCAGGAAACAGGTCAGAGAAGGATACATGGTTTCTCTCAAATAGAAATCAAAACAGTACAGCATGGATTTGCTTTTAATTTTTTTCTGCTGTGTTCACTAATGTTCACTAACAAACCTCTGAGGCCTTATTTTTACCAGGATTAAATTACACACAGGTATTTAGAGGTAACAAGAGGGACTGAAAACTAGTTTTATTTGTGAAAACTTTCAAAAAAAACATGCCTTGTTTCTCTCTACTTTAAAATATTGCATTACTTAGCATAAAATCCTTTTAAAATCACCAAAGTTTTCATTTGTAGCATGATAAAATACAGAAAAGATCAAGTGGTATGAATAGTTTCATAAGACATTTTATACTGTTAGCTTTATGAATGTTTTCCAGCACCATAACTGTAAAATCCTAGTTATACTTACTTTTGTAAGTGAAGAATAATTTGCAATTTGCATTTTAAGTCAAGCCTGCCCGCTGACTGTATGCCTATTATACTGGAGTTGTTTACACACCTCTCCAAAGAGACCATTTAAATAAAATTACATTCTGCTCTGCTGCAGAACATTTATTTCTTCTTCCTAGACTGAGACCTGTTGCAGAACCTCTCACAGGGCTCCATTGCCCAGAGCAAACTGGATGCTTTGGTTACACAGCAGGGGAAGGATATCGATTCCACCTTGATGTGTGACTACCAGACCACCTTCTCTGACATAGACCTGCACGCTCGTACTCAAACATCCATACTGTATAAGCTAAGTCTCCAGTGTGTATCTTCTTCCAGCTGTCTGACATGATGAGGCTTTACACTTCCTGATTATCTGATCTCACTGAGGCCTGTTCTGTTCCTCAGAGATCGTCTGATTTTTTTAAAATTAGAAATGCAAAAGTTGCTGCATGGTGATCAGAGACAGTTTTCTGGTCTTTCCTTTGCTTTTTTACATAACTAAGTATGCTTAAACTTGGTTATTATTACTGAATCAAACCTGCCAGAAAGGGCTGTTTTGTTAAGTTACATTGTATTTCAGTCATAGATCTATTTTCAATCACTGAATCATTCCTTCTGTTCCACATATTGCTTTTCTACTAATCAGTAAAATGTTAATTAGTACCCATGAGCCACACTCATTAGGCTCAGTCCATCTTGTGCTCCTCAATGCTTTTCTGTCTCAGTGTGGGCTAGGCTCTGTTCATCAAGCAGATGGAAATGGTGTCTCTTGGTTGGTGAAAATGTAAACCAACTCCTCTAATCACAGTGCTATTGATTAGCTCTTGTCTATCTGTGAGCCTGTACAGATAGTTTCAAACAGGTCTTGTAATTAATGAAAGGTATATATTGAGTACCGTGCCTCTGTGGAGTCATTGGTCTCATTTCAGGGTCTTTATGTAGGCACACGCATTGACAAATGTTCAAGTAGAGACACATACACACATGTGAAGCTTTTATTGTCTCTGCGAGAGTAATGCACCCATCTGAGGGTATCAGAAGGTTTTTGCCTCATGTCTCAGATCCATTACATTCTTGTCTAGTTGGTCTTGCCCAGAAAATAAATTTCTCAGTTTGGAGCTAATTTGCCTCTTCTAAGCAAGCTCCATTTGTTATTAGTCGAGTATTAATAGTTTTTGTCTGGCTGTAGTTAATAAAAATGGAGAAATCCAACTTCCAGTGATGGAAGTCAAACTGCTAGAGGCAATGAAACAAAGAAATCAATAAACATGTATAAACATGAATGCTCTGGAGTCTGTTTCATTTCATAGAGACTGTAACATTTCACAATTATAAACAAAATAGAAGAAACATTCTTCATGTAAATGTTTTTTCGATAGTTCCCATGGTTTTGGCAGTAGTGTGCTTTACCTGTTTGTCATACACAGAGGAGAATGGGAATGTGCTAAACAACGCCTTGCAGAATGCCAAAGCCTTTTTTGAATGAGAAGGATGAACCAAATCCAGCCAACTTTACGTAAGCCTCATTGTTCTGGGCTTCCTGCTTCCTTCTCAGCCTTTTCTTTGCCAGGCTTTCAGTGTTTCTGCTTTCCAAGTTGTGTTTTAGTTTTACATTGAAACTTCCTTCAGGGTGCAACTGAAGGAGATTTAGTAAAAAAAAAAAAAAAAAAAAAAAAAAAATTCACCTCAAGTTCCACCTCATGTTTTTTAATAATAAGAGAAGCAGTTTCTATGCAGTTTGCATTCCTACTTTCTTCATTTATTTATTTTTTTGTTTGAGTATTTTCGATACAAAGTGCTGAGATCTTGTTTTACTTTTACCATTTCTGAGGACTTTAATGCAATTAGACTGAATCTTCTCTGCAGCAAGTTGCCCTGATGTGCTGGCAACGCTGCAGGCTAGTATAAATAAAACACGAATAGTATTATTGGTATTGATTACACTGTCTTCACAAAGATAGCTGATGCTTGTGTGCATTTTAGATCTCAAATAATACGTGTTAGTCCAGCAAATACAAAGAAAACATTGCAAATACACAATTTCCTGTCACTCTTAGATTTTTTTCTGTATGGTTATTTTATTTACAGTTAAATCCATATTTATACACACACTATATAAAAAAGACACAGTGAAAGGAGTCCTGTACTGACATAGGCTGAAAAAGCTCACAGAAACAATGACTTAATTTTTATTTTTGATGATATGTCTCATGATTTTATTCAAGTGTTTGGTTGAAAAGAGGGAAGCTTGCAAGCAACACTGTCCTAATTTGAAGTACAGAGGTGGCAACACCATGTTGTGGGTGTTTTTGTTAGAGGAAGGACTGGTACAAAATCTCAAGTTTTGAAAACAGAAATTAAAGCCTGGGCACAAGCTAAGAACAGAAAGTAGCTTACAGGTGATAAAGTCAAAGCTTTGAAGTGACCATTACAAAATAAAAATTAATGGGCAGGGGTGAAATGGTGTGTGCAAGCAAGGCAGCTTTTAAAACTTAACTTAATTATATCAGTTGTCTGGAGGAATGGGTCAAAATTCAAGCAAATTATTATGAGCCGCCTGCAGAAGGCTCCCAAAAAACATTTGATAAAGCAATGATAAGGCACGTTTGTAAACCTCTGACTTTAAGGAAAGTATTGAAAAATTATTTTCAAACTGTCAATATTCTGATATTTAGCAGACTGAAATAAATTTGATAATCCTTTCTAACCTAAAGCAGAAGAAGTTTGGTTGTGTTTAATGTCAAGCAGTAAGAAAGAAAATAGTTTTGTCTCTTTTAATACAATTAATATGAACATCTGGTTTTAACATTTTTTTTGCAGGATGCATAATTTAGGAGGTGAATTGTTTACTAGACAGAATACAAGAAAAGGAAAGAGCTTCAGATCTGGGAAGTCTGAAACAAATTCCAGGATTCATCACTTGTGTCAGTACACTATTTCGTGTAATTAGGATTATTTTACCTATTTTCTTTTTCATAAAACTACCAATTTGAGCATTTTTAAATACCACTGTGTGCCAGGCCCCTCCCCTATCACCTATTCTGACTACAGAGAGGCCACCAAGTAAACAGAGCCCTTCTTTGTACCAGATCCCTTAGATCACATTAATAGCTGCTTTCTAACTGTTTTTAACAGATATTGGCATCATTAAGACGAAACCCCCAAAACAAAGTACATGCTGAAACATTCAGAAATTACATCATTATTTACCAGTCAGACAATTTAAACTTATTAACTACTCTATTGCAAAACTAATGCACATTAAAGCTGCTTTCTGAAGCCAGAAAAAATGTTTAATTAGCTGCTTTTCTCAGATTTGTTTATCTGTGTCTCCAGTAATCTGTTTAGTTTACTTCTTTGTGTCACTTTTTAATAAATTATTCTTGAGAATAAGATATTGTATAAATATCTTTGAAGGGATTTTGATTTATTGTGTTAATTTCAAGTCTGAAAGAATTTTGTCTTTTATGAACACGGGTAAATGGGATTTAATCTGGATTCTGGATTTGTTGCATTTTCTAGTCATAGGGTTTTATCACATTATAAAGCCTCCTGCTCTGTTTATTTTACACAATCAGGTGCCCTTTCAAATAAGCTTCTATGTTTATGTCTTCTACCTGAGAGAAACAGTAAGAGGAGTAGCTTTAACTTGCTACATGCAACGTCTGCTTTCAACGGATCTGCAAGGCTGCTTAAAGTGGAAAAACCTCAAATAAAGAAATTATCATGAAGTCTTTGTGACTGATCTTTCCTCATACACCACATGGTTTATGATGTTACTGTCTCACATTATGAAGTCTGCTCTTTTGCCTTTGATGCGAGTTATTAAGCCATCTTACACCCAGAGGGGGTTACGACGCTCACTCTCACTGTTGTGCCTGGTTCTCTTTGGCCATCTATCATGTTTTTATACCTCCGCAGATAGGAATGAAAAGATAATCAAACTGCTGCGATGGTACCTCAAACAGGATTTTTTTCCTATTCCCACCCCCAATAAACTCAGCTAATCAAAAGTTATGATGGCACTCTGAAAAGCACCATAAAAATAGCTATTATATAAGTGTTTGAATGCCACCTTGCTTATATCAGCTGTCATAGATGTGCACAGTAAAGATCCTTATTAGCCTTCAATATAGTAACAGATGGAAGCAATGAAGTCATTCTAAATTATTTGTTTCTGGCATAATTTTTAAGCAAGCAATGGAAAAACAATGGGATTCCTTTTAATACAGTGCTTTGCAAAAGTATTTAAGGCCTTGAACTGTCACATGAAAATCACAAACTTCAATGCATGTTATTAATATTTTGTTTGCTTAAACAGCACAAACTGTAAACACATAATTTTGAGGTGTAAGGAAATTGATACATGGGTTTCAAAGTGTTTCACAGTTAAAAATCTGAAAAATGTGATATGCATTTGTTGTTGCTGGGATTCGAACCCAAGATCTCCTTGCTGCAAGACACTATGCAGCCCTAAACGCAATCTAGTGCAGCCAATTTCTTTGTGAAGTCAGCTCATAGTGTCATAGTGTCATAGTGTCACCCTGAGTTTACTTTAATAAAAGTAGAAATACAGCTGTTCTGTGAAGGCCTCATACTGTTCAGTCCCACATTTAAAAATGAAAAGGCTATGGCACAAATGTAGCCTGGTAAAAAACCAGCCCCTTGTTCTACACTTTGCTTTGTCCAAAGGGTCTGGACCCTCAGCTATTGAGAAACTATTACATCCTGGAGGCATGGACCCTGTTGAAGTTTTAAATGATACCCAATTGCTAATGTTTGGCCGTGATGCATGTAATGCGCCAGTTTGGCGCTATGAAGCTTACCAGAAATTGCCTGAACTGTAAACGAACATCCCCCTCTCTGAAGACAGAAGTGCCAAGCTGAATGAGATGGCTGTTAATGTGAATTCAGTATTTGGAAGCCTGGCCAACATGGACTGAACGCTTTTGTTCACTTCCACCGCTGCTATTGCTAAAACTACAGGAAGACTACAATTCTAAAACAGCGCAGAAAATCGTCATAATTCGCAAGTTTTTCTTCTGCTTGCTGATTGGCCCAGTTTAAATTCAACTGGAGAAATCCAGCTCAATGGGAGAAAGCCCAGATGGAGCATTGAAGGGAGATGAGGATTGAGTGGAAGTGGTAACTCTCAAGAAACTGCAGAGATCCAAAGTTCAGGTAGGAGAATCTATTAGTTAGGATAACCAGTCATGCTCTCCAAAAAAATCTGCCCCTTATGAAAGATTGAAACAAACAAAGCCATTGTTGATAGGAAGCCATAAAGTGATCTGTTTGCTACTTGCCTTTAGCTGTGTAGGAGACACAGCAAAAATGTGGAGGAAGGTGCTCTAGCCAGATGATTGATCTTTTTCATCTACATGCTAAACATAGGGGATGGTGGAAATTTAACACTGTGCATCACCCTGAATGTACCATGCCCAGTGTGAAACAAAATGGTGGTAGAATCATGCTGTGGGTATGCTTTTCTTAAACTGGGACATGGGTCGAGGTCGATGGAAATAGGTATAAGAAAAATACAAGGTATTTCTGGAAGAAAAACTACGACAGGCAAAAGACTTAAGTCTGGGGTGGAAGTTCATCTTCTAGTAGAACAATGACCCCAAACCTACAGCCAAATATTCAGTGGAAGAGTTTAGAACAAATCACATTCACTGGTAGAATGGCTCACTCTAAAGCCAAGAAAAAATAAGGCAAAACTTGAAAACAGATGTTCACAGATGCTCTGCTGCAAAACTGACTGAGCTTAAGCTATTTTCCAAAGAAGAATGGGTAAAAATGTCAGTCTCTAGATGTGCAAAGCTGGTAGAGACATACCTCACAGACTTGCAGCTGTAATTGCAGCAAAAGATAATTTTACAAAACAATGACTAAGGGGCCTGAATGCAGGTGCACACCATACTTTTACCCTGCACTACTTTTGTTGGTCAATAAAATCCCTCCCAAATATAGGCATTTTTATTTTCTCTTTTAAAAAACAGAAAAGGGGTATGAATATTTTTGCAAGGCCGTGTGTCCCTACAGTTAGAAAATTATCTTTGGACAATGCCTATATGGAGTTTAAAGCATTATACTGCATCGATTTCCTTTGTTACCATCTGTTTAGGGTGAGATTCCTAAATTTAGATGTTGTAGCCAAATGTCTTGAATCTAACAATTCTTGAAGCAGTGATTACAAAGCGTGGGGTTCAGCTGTAGGAAATGCAGTGGCAGCCAAGTTTGGCTGACTGTGGACGGAAATAGGAAATTTAAAGGGAATGGCGTAGTTGGTTAGTGGAGATGGAGAAGAACTGAGATTTACTGGAGCGAGGGGGATGAACAGGAGGCAAAGCTGAGTGTCTGTTGAATAATTCAGCGCCCCCTGTCTGTACAAGTTAGCATCAATGAAATTCAGGGCTTCTCCACTGATGACTGCATAATAGAGGCACCTCTAAAACCAAGTCTAACTCATAGCACAGCAACATTTCAGTGGAAATACGCACATGGATGTACTCTGTACTTCAGGCAATCACACACAGACCTGTGTCACAACTTCACCTATATTTTCTGTAAATGCTAGAAAAAAATTACCATTAGAAAGTTCAAACAAGGACTCAAAGATCAAAATACACACAAAACAAACTCAGGCTTCATGTCCCCAAAGTGTACACTGTGCTTGTGAATAATTCAAGCAGTGAAGAGAGCAGTGGCTTGCAGTGGAAGCTGCTGCTGAGATAGCAGGTGACCCTGCATCCAGCAACAAGGACATAGTGGCTGTCTGCTCTCCTCTATAAACACTTAAAGCCTTAACATAACCACTAATTATAAAATATCCAGAAGAACAGAGTTTATGTTTGACTCTAGAATCTTCTAGAATTCACTGAAACCTGCACGGTTTACTGGTATTCTAGTTTTCCTGGACATATAGTGTGTCTAATCTTTGTTTGCTGTTTTCTTCTGAAGCACAGCTAAAGCAGTGATTCTCATATCATGAGATACACCCCCTAGGGTCACCTTGGGGAATCAGTTACATCCTATTCATATCCAGTGGATCTAGAAAGGCACAGCTTATTATTTTTTTATTTGATCCTTATTTTGAGTGATAATTCCCTCTTCCTCTGGCCATCCTGACTCCAAACCGGTCTCAGCGTTTCGATGGATTTTCCTCATGAGGATGTTCTGAGATCTTTTAAGAGAGGAATTTTCTTCACCTCAAAATCAAAACTGGAAGTACTCACAAATAAGACATATTTTAATAGAGACCCTTAGCTCTTCTGCCCAGTGTTGAAATTCTTTATCCAGTTTGTTAAATATTTGGACAGTGCCAAGAAATTCCATCTTACTGTTCTCTGACAGCTTCCAGCTCTCGTAAGATGTACCTTCAGTCAAGCTGGAATGCTGACCCAGGGGTTATATTTGCTGAAAATGAATGGAACAAAATAATAAGGTCTGAGGGAAAATATCAAGGGAACTGCATACTAGAATAATTCAGGTCTAAAGGACATGCTCGAGGTTGCATAGAACTAGGTTGGTGGACAAGATCAAGTCCTGGAAATCCCAGGAGAAGAGTGGTGCCCCACTGCATATGCTCTGGAGTTTCCTTAGTAATCAACAATTTCAGGCAAAAAGTGTCTAAAATGGTTCAGTCATATGAACCACGTTAGAAAAAGTTACTGACTAAAATGTTCTTGGCTCTCCCAATTTGTTTATTTTGGGAGACCCTACAGGACTGTGCTGTCTGTCTTGTCCACTTGTTGACTGGTCTTTGACAGTCCTTTTTTGAGAATGAAAATGCTCATTAAACTAATAAAATAATGTTGATTAACCTTGTGGTGCACCTGTCTTGGGCCACTTGCAGCCTCTAAGCATCTGTCTTATACTCTGATTAAAAAGGTAGAGAAGTATCATCTCAAACGTGATCTGTAAGTTTCACAACTGAAATAACTTTTCCGTTTTCAAAATCAATACATCTGACATCAGCACTTCTGCTGAACTCATCCCTTTTAATTTTATTTTAGTGTTGTGGTTTTTCTTTTAGATTATTGTTTTGTTTACTGATCCATTCATCAGTGTATTATCTTTTAAAGGGAACTCAGTTTCCCCTCACCTTAGACCAATTCTGAGTTATTTTCTATGTTATTACCAGTGGTATCATTGTATTGAATTATATACATTGCATTTAACATATTCCCAACATCCCCTGTTTTATTTTGGTCTATTTTAGTTATGGTTTGTTATGTTTGTTATGGGATAACTTTTACCCCAGGTCTCTGCTATGGCAACTCTCTGTCTACGCTGTATGTCCTTGTGTTGGCATTTATTTTGTTAAGTTTAGAAAAATAATCAAGTTTAATATAAAGTAAACATGCTTACAGTGCAGAAAATTATCTTTCTTGCTGTTATACTCATTAAAGAGTTACACTGGGAATATACCAAGGTTATATTTGATGGTTAATTAGTTGGATTTTCTCCCTGAGAAAATTCAGCAGTTGGCTGCTTTGCTGCTCTTAGCTTCCAGCTGTACTTTCAAAGCACCATTGCTCCTAAAAATAATGGGTAGTGCTTCTGTTTTCATGAGTTTTACATATAGCTGACTTTGAATTTGTTGTGCGACAGGGAGAAGTGTTGTAGTGATCTTCTCTTTGGGAGTGGAGTGTTTGACTCTGTGCTTTAACTACAAAAACCTCTGGTCACTACAACACTTTGTCTGGCATCTTATTAAAAGGATGTTAAAACAGTTTGAAACTGTGACTATTTAAAATATCGGTATACCTTGATACCAGAAAGCAGCCCATGCCTTCTGTGTCACTAAATATCATCATCATAACATTTTAAATTAGTTCAAAGCTGATTGCAGAGCAAGGAGCTAGCCAATGGCACTTCATGCAAAACTTTCACTGGTTTAACTCCGTGTTTGAATCTGCTTTGTTCTTTTGTTCACATTCTTTAATGGTCACACTATTTATTACGTTTTAATTTGGTTTTGTCTTGTAAATTACATTGAGCCTTTTATTAGTTAGATATTAAAAAGGATTCCAGGAATAAAGTTTGACTTATTTACTTTTCTTCATTGAGACCCAAACAACCGTGTTTGCAGGCTGTGTTGACCTCATTTTCCTATCAAGAACATCCTCTCTGCTTCCTTCTAAACACAAACCTGCACACCTACTAAAACACTATCCAATATGCAGCTCTGCAATTTCCACCTCCACCTATACCCCCCTCAAGCCCAAGTTGTCTGTTCAAATAGAGCTCAACAGGAGGTGCTAAAACCTGTGGTGCTTGTTCTGTTTCCCGTCCATTTCCAGCTCCTTTCCTCCAGAGCAAAGTTGGATGGGGTTCAGCCATTGCTTCATCTTCAAAAAGTATAAAACACCTACTGAACTCATTTTCAAGCATGCTGTGGACAAATGGACTCCTCTGTTTTAAGATCCTAAATACCCACCCAGTCTCTGAAGACGCCATGATCTTTGGCAATTTGATACTGTGAAATTAGCACCCGTCATTAGAAGAATGCAAGTTAAATTTGATCAACCAACAAGCCACAGTAGCTCGTTTACAATTTGAACAAGAAAACAGTGTTTAATTTCTCAAACTGACCTGTCTGCAGCAACAATGGTGCTTTTTTTTCCCCCAGCTGTTCTTTGTACTAAAACCCACTGAGAAGTCGAGGCCATCCCACCCCCAAAAAACCTGGACCAACCAGCCCGCAGAAACCACACAAACCCCCAGACCTCGCCTACAAATAGAACCAGAGCCGCCAGGTATCAGATCCCCCCACGGGGAACCAGAATTTGAACCAGGACTGCCGCAATGGCACCCAGCCCCCACCCCAGAAAAAAGCTACCCCCACCATAAAATTCGGACAGCTCTCAGACCACATGGCAACAATGTGCTTGATCTGGCAAATTTGGTCATTCTGCTGATTGTCATTCTTAGTTATAGTTTTGGTCTTTTCATACCTGACCTTTTCAGCTGTTTTGTGCTCACTATGATAATTGTGTCTACTGTAAAAACGTGTTTATGTGACTGCAATAAATAATAATGAACAATATCTGTCTGCCAGAAGTTGTTATTTTGGTATGGTCAGGGCTAAAAACTCTCATATTTCATAAGAGTTAGCGTTCCCAACCTGGGATCAGAAGTACAATCAGCAGAAGTATAGTGTAATACAAAATGTTTAGAAAATATTATACAGATACATAAAACCATACCAGTAGCTTCAGCATTTTTATGGCTGGCCTCTTTATCTGAATAATTATCATAAAATACTTATCTACCAAATGAAAAAACTTGATATGCTATGGTTAAGTACATGGGTATGAACTGATTGTTCATGGGTTGAAATGGAAGTAGGAAGAGAAGAAATGGCAATGTATTGAAAAAAATGAGGGTATGAAGTGGGAAAGGAATGAACTCACCTGGAGCTGTTGGGACTATTCTCCTGTTCAGTATGTGACAGCATATTACTTCTTTTCTTTTATAATACACTTCATTTCACATAATTAAGAACAAATTACTATGATATTTTTAAACAGAAAAAAACAAATAACTTGACTCTATTTTATTTGTTTGTTTTTGTAACCAAGATAAATATTACACACAACTGTGCTTGAAACACAGCTTTAAGTGACTGGAATGAACTTTGTTCCATCTATACCAACAGTCCAAATAATCTTTTACACTTCAATGCAGTAGAAAACACAAGCTTTTCACAATAGTTTGCTGGAATTTTAGCCTGCTTACACATTTCCCACTAAAATACTGCAACACAGAACCAGTCACCTTTCTGTATAGCATGATCTCTGATCCTTCCCTTGCAGTTTATACATGTGTATAAATGTTTGAACAGATGAGTGCGGCACCTTTATGCATCTCTATCTTTGCAGGTTTAGTTTTTGATTGAATGGTGTCAGAGCCATGGCATCATTCTCAAGCTGTTTAAAAGCACAGACGGCATCAAAATCTTGTAAACTTCTGATTTTGAAGAAAGCAAAATTTATAAATAAATAAATTGAATTCTCTTTTATTATTCTGGCATTTAGCAGATATAAATACTGATCCTGTCTGACAAAAAAGCAGGAAGCATTTATCTGATTTAGTGTCAGACAGTGATCAAAAAGGGTCATGTTCTTTTAGAGTATATGTAAAAATCTGATTTTATCAGTAATGAAAAACAAATAAAAGTAATCCCAAAAATTGTAAGCATGTGTTTCATATACAACAGAAGTAGTTTTGGGTTTGCCTGATTACTTTAACTTTAATCTTATAGGAGCAGCTTGTTATGGCTGAACGTTCTTAGTGCAGAGCCTGCTTCCTTCTTTCTAGGTATCTCAAAGAGGGATAGATGTTTGTTGTGTATTTCGTGCAAACATTTACAGAGCTGGAAGTTCTGTTGTATTGCCACTGTAATAATTCAGGAGATAACTCCGTGCTGGGATACAGATTTTAAATTCTATTTGCAATGTTTATTATCTAGAAAAAAAACACAGAGAGCCTGCTGTTAAATCTATTGATGCTAACTGTACTAACTGCAATAACCATTAACAGCAGTTAAAAAGAAAAAAATATGACTGTCATGGTTTCTTTGACTTTTCGTTGTGTTATTTTTGTCTCAATCTTTCAGTCGCTGTAATGTATTCCCAGCTCATGAATAACTAATAACCGTTCACTGCAGAAAGGTTTGTTTAGTTATACGCTTTCTGAGGGATTTTTTTGCCAGACATGGCAACTATACAGATTTTTTTTTTACAATGTTCTTTTTCTCACTAAACCAATCATGTCTACCATTATGTATTGAAATCTAGCTGATATTAGCAGGTTAATTAGTTGGTCTGTCTTCTCAGGAAGCCAGTCTGCACCTGGTTAAGTTTAACAGTCGTCGTTTAGCAAGCTGGTTAGCAGTGGGAGGCAACATTTGGGGAATAGGTAGCGCTCCATCACTCGTTGCTTGATGTAGCTGCTGACTATAACACAGGAACATCAGCAATTTCTCTGGCATCTTGTTAACTAGGATCGATTGGAATATATGTGTGACTGAAATTGAAAGTGCCTTGAGATGATATTTGTTGTGGATTTTTTCTATTTAAATGAGTTGTATTAAAATTGAATTGAAATAAATTATATTAAAAAGACTTTAAACAATAGGAATGGTATTACGGAATGTTTTTTAAAACCCTCATGCTATTAACTGACCAACTCCTGCTCCGAGCAGGCTATATTTCAGATTTAGCAGCTCCACATCTCACATCTCTATTGTATTTTGTGTATTTTTTTTAGTTAAATAAGACTGCATTCACAGAGCTCACATTGAGTGCAGGTGATGGCCCCACAGCAGTCAAGAATTTGAATATTGGCATGAGAAAAACATTTGATACCCAAGTCATACAATTTAAAAGACAATTATCCCTGATACAGACGTAGGTAAACGTCTAAATTCAAAGAAAGTTACAAAAAATTATCTAAAAAATGTTCTCACTAAGATTTCAAGCATTTAGCAAACAAAAATAATTTTAATTCTAACTAACTTAAAAGAAGAGAAGTTTGGTCTGATTTTACTTCAGACAGTGAGAAAAAAATGTTTATGTCTTTTTATTCGGTGTGTGTACATAGCTGGTTTCTTCAAGAAAGTCCTGCTCTTTCCAACGCTCCGCCTTCAGGAAGTCATCACAACATCACTCCTCTATTAACCCTTTAACAACATTTTTGCCAGTGTTGCACTGAGAAGTAGCTCATATAATGAGCCCAACAGATGCGCCGCTCCACCAGGTGTTTGCTAATTGCTGCTGGCTAGTCTGAAGGAGCTGAGTGGGGTGTTCTGTGAGGCTGAAGCTCAGAAGCTTAGAAACTGCAGCTTTGAGAAGGAGCTGGGTCTCAAAGGCAGCACTAGGTCCATCCAGGCATTTTGCACAGCTGAATGGCTGCCATGGGAGATTGAAGGATTTCTCAAAGATGCATGAAAGAATCAAAGCAAAACTACAGGTATGTTTTTGATGAGGGAATAACATTATAACATGATGTAAAGCTCAAATAAGTCAATATTACATAATACTGCCCCTTTAAATTCAGACATCTGGATCAAATTGGAAATCAGAAACTTGGATCAGCTCATCTCTAGTATCTGCATCAATCATGAGAATGAAAAAAGTGTTACAGAATTGAAAAATCCCACAGTGCATCAGATGTTTACTCTTAATAATGGATCTTGGCGCTAATAATATTTATCATCATTTCAATGTCTTTGTGTGCCACAGTCAAAATTTAGTCAGACCGCATATATTTTCTGTACAGAGCTGGGTTCATTGGATTTTAATCATGACAATATTAAAAGCACAAACAAGGGACTCCACCGGCCAGTCAAGAGGTTGCTAACCTGTTTCTTTTTTGTAATGCATTTATTGTCACAACAGATTACATTTACATGGTGTAGAGATGGGTGACAAACAGAAATGAAATGCTTCACATCTCTATTGTATTTTTTGTGTTTTTTTTAGTTAAATAAGACTGCATTCACAGAGCTCACATTGAGTGCAGGTGATGGCCCCTAGCCACAGGAGCATTGTATAAATTGTTTTTTTTTTTACTGCATATGTTTGTGTGCTTGTGGATTTGCATGTGTATTTTCATGGTGAGTGTACACTAGCTGAATCTTTTTCTTAGGATGAGGAAAATACAGGTAATTCTTCATGTATGGTACATGTTTGATTTGTTTCTATGCCATATAAAGAACGGCAAACACTTTTGTGTGCTGTGGTGCATTTTTGGCCACAAATTCTTCACATCTACCAAAATAAAAGCCTGGATTTGGAATTGTACGGTTTCCTGAGCAGTTTGACAAGTTTAAACAGAAGCAATTCAACATTCTTGAAATCTTAAAACCATTTTTCTGTAATATAAAAAAATTACAATCTTAAGCCTTTAAATGCACTAAAAACTACTTTGTTTTCCTAACCCATCCACTGAAGAAGCTAAAGAAAAGAATACAATCTTTAATTTGTATTTTTACACAGGGGGCAGTAGACTTTCAGTTCGGGGCTGGACACTCTTATGCCAGTGTAAATCTATTCATGGACAAGTGAAGATGAGTTATGCAGAAATCATTTCTATTTTCTTTTTTTTTTTGTGTGTGTGCATGTGTTCACAAGTCTTCGCATCAATACTCTTACCAAACTCATATTTATCATTCCCCTTCAACAACACATGCAAAAAAACAAACCCATCTTTAGTCCCATCTTCCTTCACCAATCTCTTACCTCCTGTTAGTGTTTATCTACAAACTTTGTGCTGAAATTTCTTTCTTTCTACATAAAGTCATTTACATACACATCATTAATACAATCACTTCATTCTACATGAAATGGTTTTGCTTTTTTTGTCTGTTGGACACATTTTATACCATTTGGTGGGCAGCTGTGGGCTAATGAAGGGTTCCGGCTGTTTGATCTTGGATGATTTTGTTGTTCATATGTAAATCTTTTGTGACAACGGCAAGAGAACGCCCTTTTTTTGTCCTTGAAGGCAACTGTTGCTCATCCAAGTCAACAAGTTCAGAAGAGGACAGAGATTAAAAGAAAAAATGAATACCAATGAGTTTCTTCATGAGCAGTCTGAGAGTAGAAATGGGATTTTTTTTTTTTCCCCACCTGGGTCACCCTCTCTGTCGAGTGAAAGTTCATGTAATCCATCAAGTGAACATATTCACAACCAGGAGATGTTTTCACTTGGACAAAGCACTGCTTGACGATCAAATCTCAGACAGTTATGTGAGCTCTCCCACTTCTTCAAACATTAACAGGGAAAGTTTTTTTTAAATATGGTCAGGTGTTTCCCTTCATCGGCTGTCATAGTTGGTATATTGTATGTACATCGTCTCTTAAAATGTCTGGTACTGATTAAGTGTTTTTGTGGTGACTGTGAGAGTGGCTTCCAGGCTGGGGTGGGGTGCATTACAGTGAGCAGCAATGGTCATTGCTGGGGCAGTTCTGACGGCTGTTTCTTGGGTTTCAGAGTGTCTATGAGAGACTGGACGCTGCGTTTAACACTGGTGGTCACTCGGCGGGTTACTGAGTCTGAAGAGGGAGATGAGGAAGAACCAGGACGCTGAGAGGGAGGCCGTGCCACCAGACACTTCTGGTACCGCAGCTGAGGAAGAAGAAGAGGGAGGGTGTGAGTAAGTAAGAGCATTTAAATGAGAATTCAACTGAAGACCTGGTTTACTTTCTCCTCTGTGTTCTCTTAATTATTTCTCATCTGGTTTATCAATAAAGCAGAATATTTATCCCCACAAAAATCCAATTTGTTTAAGGAAATGGTTTGGTCTTCCCCATGTTCAATTTTTCTGCCTATAGGGATCAGATTTTCTAGAAATAAGTTGTTTAAAAAAGTGGAGGAGTTTGTTTTCAGACTAATCATACATAGATGTACAGAGGCTTAGCACTCATTATTTAAAAATGATCAATTATTTAAGGAATTTTCACTAACTTTTCAGGATAATGAGATGATTCATTTGGTCACAACAAAACAAGCTTGAGTTTTTCTTATCACCAGATAATTTGATAATGAAGCTGTTAGGAATCTCACAATAATGAGACAAGGAAACTGTTATCACAAAAAGACAAGATCACGTTATCTCGAAAAGATGAGTTATTTAAACTTCTCATGACAAATTTAAGCCAAGTTTGTGTTATTGCATGATAACACAACTGCTATCATGAAAAGACAAACTTGAGGTCTTACCATATTAATATAAGAAGAAAAAAAACTATAACTAAGGCAAAGCAACTCAAGGTTTTCTTATCTTGAAATAAGGAAGTCAAGAAAACGTCTTTTCCGCAAAATGAGCTTAATGCCTTATCATGACAAAACAAGCACAGGGGTCCAGTTTACTTTATAAAACAAAGTCATTATCATAAAAATATATATGAAATATATTAATTCTTGATAATATAATGTGATAGCAAAACCGTTATCATGACAAGAAACCATTAAAGGTCCTGATATCTTAATATAAGAAGATAACAAAACTGTTATGATATAACAAGATGACAAAACTGTATTACGATAAACAAGCTCGAGGTCTTGTTCATCAGATAAAACTAGACAATAAAACTGTTTTCAAAACCAAACAAGCTTAAAACCTTATTATCACAATAACTGTATAGACAACTCAGAACTACAGAAATAAAAAAAATTCTATGCATTACCTTTAGTTTTTGTATAATTGACTCCTCAGTGTCTGACTTTGACAATGCATATTCAGTCAGTGTTGTTTCTATTGTGGTTGGCTGTGGCTCAGGTGATAAAATGGGACTTCTTTACAGTTTTGTTGTTTTTAATGCTAAAAACACACTGATACTAAACCCAAACATTTTAAAAATGGATGTAAATAAAAATTCAATAGTTGTCCTTTAAAATCCAAAACTGTCAGAAAATTAAAATGATATTTGAAAATTGGAGTCTGGAAAGGCCAGGAATTTTAACAGAAACTGGAGGATCACTGCAGTTTAAACTTTAATTTTGACCACTTACCACACAAGCTGCCTGCACCGCCTCAGACACGCTGCCTGCATTTGGGTCACACCAGAAGACATGACACTGGAAGTGCTGGTTTCCAGTGTCCATGATGAAGGCGAACGTGTGCACATCCCGTCCCACGCCCATGAAGGACAAAAACCGCACTCGGCACTCCACCAACACCTCCTCCTCTTCCTCCTGTGCAGCCATCAAAGAGGAGAGTTAAAGCTCTAATCTGCCTCTCTTTTTAATTGATAAGCCTATGCTCATCTTTTATTTATTTCAAATCCCTGGGTAGTCACAAAAATCCCTTGCCTTCTCTTTGATGACAGCCACGGTGGTGTCAGCAATACTTAGTATGACAGGGGTCCATTCTTCTTTGCCTGTGGATGACAGGAGGTTTTCTATGGCCCCGTTAATAATGTCCATACCTGGGGACAAAACACATGGGCTTCTCAAAACACTAGACAGAGGAGACATCGACGAAAAAGACACACAAAGTTTTTTGATGAGTGAGGGGATTTGAGTGTGATTCCAGTCTTACCTATTGGGCGAGACACATATGTCACACCCAGATAGAACACATGGAACTTCTGCACCAGTTCAGTCTTTGGCATGGGGAACTCTACAGAGAGAAAACTCACATTCAGAGATCTACAGCAAGTCTTATCAAAGGGCAAGATCTGATTTTTCAAAAGAGGAGTCCACACAAACACGATAATTGGCTTAAAGCAGAGAAATAAACAAACACTGAATATTTTAATATTTTGTTCTGCTGCTGACATGATTAGACCATAAGAAACATGGAGAAGCCTGCTGGATTATGGAGGACTGACTGTGAAAAACCCTGCTGGTACCTGTTTATACTTTGGCCTGTGGGCAGAGATGACTGCATAACAAAATAAGCAATCAAAGCAACAACTTGCACTTCAACCAATCCACATGTTAAGAACTTCGACCCCCAGGAAGCAAATATTGATACAATAGAGTATTACTAGGGTAACTGTACATTATCAGTGTTTTTCTCTGCATTTTGCACCTTAAAACACAGAAGCAACATGTTTACCAAAGAAGTGTGTGAAAGACTTAAGATGCAAAATGTCAGAAGTGGAGATAACTTATTTTAACAATGCCCTTCACTTAGTTTTACACTGAAGGAACCGTATTGGATTTTGAGGTCAGGGCTGAATCTCAGGCTTCTAGAAATCTTTCTGTTCATTTCTGTGACATTAAACTGAACATTTTAAATTTCTCACTAAAAATCAAACACATTCAGTTTTAACCCCGTTTGCATATGATATACAAAAGACAACCTTCTTTTCACTTGCTGACATAAATCAGGCTAAACATTTCCTGTTTAAGGTCAGTTAGGATTATCAAAATAATTTCTATTTGCTGAAAAACTGAACAGAGAGAAAGCCTTTTTATGACTTTCTTCAGATATCCGTAATATTTGTCAAATGTTCTGGATATCCTTCCACAAGCTTCTGACAATCTTTTACTGAATTTGTCCCAGTCCTGCATACAGAACCGATGTAACTGCATCAAGTTTGTAGGTCACCTTGCCACTGAGTTTAGGGTCTTTGTTAAAACCATTTAAAACATTGAATTTGCTGTCCTTATGCCACTTTGTAACTAATTTAGTGGTATGTTTCTGGCCATTCTCCATTTGGAAGACTTATTTGTGCACTGGCTTTTACTTCCTGGCTGATGTCAGTATTTCCACACAATGTTATTTTCTCATGATGGCATCTATTTCAGCCTCCTCAATATGATGCTGCCACGCCTGTATTGATGGTGTTCACAGACTTGTCTGCTTCTTGTTGACATTATCATCTGAACTTCCCCACATTGTTTAAAGGCATAGTTTTTATAGTGTATGTAAAGTTCTGATTTTGAGGGAAAGTAATAAAAATTGCCTGTTGCGATATTGTTTTAAAATGCCTGTCAAGAGGGTGGAGTTTGGAAGGTCTGGTATTTATGAAGTAGTACTTGTTAGGGTTTAAGAAGATTAAAAAGTAATGATCTGGGCTATCCATTATTAGCTCAATATTGTTCACTGAATTTGAACAAATGACAAATCTATGAGTTCAGGCATGCACAGCTTTGAAGATGCAAGGTATCATTTGGGATTTTTTTTTTATCTTGGGGTCGGTATGGAAGCCGTGGAGCACCCAGCATTTCCCTAAGGAAAGTGTTATTGAGTTTTAGTGAGGTTGACTATCTCCATAAGTGAGGTGCTGATATGGTTTTATTTTATTCTGATTCCCTGTGAGGGTTGCCTCTAACACTCTGCTGACCAGCTAAGGTTGTCGCCGAGGATTGTTTGTGCTGGACCTTTTCCCCTTTTTTCCAATAATTACTTAGGACTGTGATAAAGTGGGATTAAGCAAACAATGTTAACAGTGCAAAGAACTGGCACTGTGAGGGGGCATTTCTTACTGTAATGAGAATTATTTAAAGACCACTTTCCTTTCTGTACATAGTTGTTCTTGGCTGTTCCTGAGACAATAGGAGCAACTTTTACAAAAGAAGAAAAAAATAAGAGCCTGTAATGGGAAAAGAAAAGACTAGAATATGAAGATATTCATGGCTGACAAATTAAAGTTTTTAGACAAGGGAACTGCAAAGAAAATGAAAAGAAAACGAGTATGCATGTGCTATGTTGAATTCCTTATGTTGTGGGGGCATTAAACTTTTCAAATGTTCCCACTTAGGATTTTCTTTCTTTTTGAGGATTGATGAATAGTTCTAGTTTAAAGACTTTTGGATAATAATAAGTAAGGATGGGCAAGAAAATGGTAATGAAACAAATTATACTGGAAATGTTATTGTAGTATCCTCTGAAGTGATGGAAATGTGTGGGTGTGTTTACCTTGTAGGGGCACATCAGAGCCATTCTGGGAGGAGCTGCCAGCCGCAGCTTTAGCACTTTTTCTTTCAGCCATAATCTGAAAAGAAAGGGAATGTGAAAAAGACATGAAGTTAGAAACAACAAACAAAAAAAAAGAAGTATGCAAGAGGTAAAAGACAGGCCAGGAGGAGAATATTAAAAACAAACCAAAAATTGAAGAAAATGATAACCTGAATATGAAAACTGGTTCAAGTACACTATTTAAAGAGAAGCTGGTTTCAAGAGAGTGGGAGCGAGCAAGACTTTCAGGAGATAACAGGAAGGGTGAATGGAGTATGGCAACGTTGCTCTGGTTTATTCTTAAGATCTATCAGGAAACCAAAAGACAGAACTTGCACACACTGTTAAACCTGCAAAATGTATTATGCAAGGTTTTAGTCACAGAACTTCATTAGCCAAAGTTCTTTTTTTGAGAAATCTCTACCATGGAACATGTTGAATCTGGAAAAGGCATGCAGCGTTTTGGAAATCTAAGAGGTAAAGTGAGAATCTACATTCTCTAAAATAAATACATATACAAAGACTATGGCTTTAGTAATGTCTGCCATCATAACAACTGGTCGCTAATATAATATTGTAAAGTTGGTTTAAAATCTTTATCATAGTTGAAGCACAAAAATAGAACAGAAATTTACATGATCAGGGTACCTGGATTTTTAGTCAATTGTACTAAAGTGCAACAAATGCAACATATTGTCTTCATTAAAGATTTAGTTCTTTGAGAATAGCTTTGATATAAAATTGGGATTTTATTCATGACAAATTTTGTGCCTCTTAGACTTGTGTTTTTCTAATCACAAATGCTGGTTTAAAGTATAAGTATGGCACTTCAGTGCTTGCTGAGAATAAATGGTTTGAGTGATTTTTTTATGTTGACAAAAAGAAAATATGAACCAATACCTGCTTCATTCGTACAGATAAAATAGATCATGGCCTTTTTCTGTTTTTGTGGCCTCAACTTTCATTCTTGGAAATGTACATTCTTTAAAGGGAATTGGATATTTTGCATGGCCTCTGCACCGAGCCAATGCGCTCTCTACAGACCCTTGATAAATTGCAGGAGTCATTAATCAAAGTCGACGGTCTGTCTGCAACTCTGCTAACAGGGAAGCCTAAAAGACACACTTTCACTCTAAGGCACAAAACGCTGAGTTTTGCTCAGCGGCGAAACTCAGCACACCAAGTTTGTCCCCTGCAGTAAAGAAAAAAACATCAGAGTGTTTAAAATAGGTAGTTTGAGGGTGTGACTCGTGGTACTGTGTAACACGCAGTGATACAGATACTTTCTTTGGTTTAGGGTTAGAAAGCTAGAAAGTATGTAAAAGAAAAAAAAAACATTTCTTCTCTAAATGGGTCATCATTTGTCATCATGAAGAATATCTGTTGTTCCAGGAATTCATCCTTTACAAGGACAGTGTCGACCAGTGGATGGACTAGTTTTCACAGATATTCATATGAAGCCACACATTTTCACTCATATAAATTACAATATTTTCTTGAGTAAAAGTTTGTCTTTATTGGCAATTAGGAGCCTTTTTATACCTAGAGCAGGCTGTTTTCACACAGAATATTTACATGCAAGTCTTACAGAGTCCCATTTAGGAATTTGCTCATGTAAAAAGGATCATCATTGCTTCACAGACTGAAGCAATGACTTGTAGAAGATTTTAATAACATGCATTAGGATTAAGGTAGCAATCAAAGCTTACAGTTTGTGAAAGAAGGACCTGGCTTTCCTTCATGTGAAATCTCTCATACCAAGACAGATTTTAATAGTTGTGCATATCTGTAGATACTCAATAGCCCTATTGTCTGTTGTTCAGAAATGGAAATCTTAATTCATGCTTTTGTTTTGTCTTGTCTAGATTATTGCAATGCACTTTACAAATGTTTAACCAAAACCTCTCTCCACTGGTTGCAGTCTGTGCCGAATGCTGCAGCTGGACTCCTGACTGGATCTTCAAAATTTTGTCATGTAACTCTACTTCTAATGCAACTTCATTGGCTCCCGGTTCATTATCGAGTGGATTTCAACATAATGGTTTTAACTTGGTGAGCTCTGCATGGACAGACACCAATTTACATCTCGGAACTTTTATATCCCTGCACCCCCATCAGGGCCTTGAGGTCCTGTGATCAAGACCTGCTGACTATCTCCCATACAAAACTAAACACTAAAGGAGACAGAGCCTTTTCTACTGTGGCTCCAAGACTTTGGGACTCCCTTCGTCCGATTCTCAGATCAGTGGACTCAGTGGCTTCCTTTACAGGCCAGCTAAAAACGTATCTTTTTACATCTGCCTTTGCTTGAATTTGTTTTGTGTATTTGTTATTTTGTTTGTTGAAGCACTTTGTGATTTTTATCTTGAAAGGTGCAATATATATAAAGTTTTACCCATTTACTCAACAACAACCTGGAAGGTTGTGATATTATAGTGGTTTGGTTGCGTATTCTGAATATTTTATATTTTTAATGTCATACTCCTCTTTGACCACCTTGTTTTTCAACCCAAATTAAAGGTAATATGTCACTGTTCCATTAACTGGAGCCTATATCATCTTATTAGCAAGTCATTTTTTCTTTCTTTCTCTCTCTCTCCATCTCTCTCTCTCTTTCTTTCTTTTTTTTTCTTTCTTTGAGAAACTGCACAAGCAACATGCAAATCATTCACAAAATGAATGAATAAACTAAGCTGCATAGGGTTGAAACAAGGTTAAATTGTCCTCCAAACTAGAAATAAAAACTAAGGCACAGTAACGGCAGCTGCGGTAAGTAAACACAGGAAGTAAATGGAGACATGTCATTTTCATCAACTGGAGGATGGTGGACAGTTATAGAAGGCTTTTTGCGCTGCTCAGACAAGGAAAAACTTGTTTAACTTCATCCATTTCCAGTTCTCTAAACAGCATAATATTTTTCTCCTTATAAGCAGACAAACGTAGACAGACATGTTGGTTCAACATAATTTAAAGATGGAGAGGAGCAGTCAGGTGCTCCTAATCAAATGTACTTGATGAACTGATCATGAGCAAGTGTGATCACCTCTAAAAAACCGGAGTTTTAGTTGTTTGTTGGTCAAGAGTGCACAGGTCTATATTAGAACAATGTCACTGAGGGATGACATCAGTAATGATCTCAGTAAAGCAACTGTTGAGGCCCATCAATTTCAGAAGGGTTATTAGGACCTTATCAAAACAACCAGAAGTCTTTCATTTATATTATAGAAATGATAAAAACATTAAAGACAGTTGCTAATCTTCTCATAAATGGATACCCTCGCACATTCGCACTGAAATGAGACTGGAATGCTCAGAAAACCAGCAAAAAACCTAGGAGCACCATTTCAGACTCTTATTGTCTCAGCATGTAAAATGTTAAAGTTCATAGTGGGACAATTGCAAAAAGACAAGTATGGCTGTGCTGCCAGTTGAGGCCTCCTCTATCAGAGAATAAAATGGAAGCATGGCTTAGATTTGCATGGAAAAAATGAATAAACCGCAAGACCTTTGAAAAAATGTCTGTATGATTGATGAGACCACAGTAGAGATACTTACCCAGGAGGAAAAGCACCATGTTAGAAAAAAAATCAAACAAAGCATATCACCATAAACATTATACCAGTTTTCAAGTATAGTGGTGTAGGGGTGATTATTTGGGCTTGTTTTGTACCCACAAGATCTCAGCACATAGCAGTCATGGACTCAACCATTAACTGTTCTGTAGGACAAAATAATCCAGAATCAAATTTAATACCATCTGTTCAAAAGCTGAGGCTTATCAGAAAAACATTTTTATGCAACAGGAGAGTGATTTCCAGCACATCTAAACAGAAAGAATGAAAAAGAAAAGAATGTGGTATAATGGATGAGTTTATGCTGCAGTGCAACCTTAAGAAAACTGTTCAGAAACCAATCTGTAAACCTCAACTAAGTGAAACAGAGAGTCTTAAAGTATGGGTCAAAATTCCATTAAATGAAACTGAACAAGTAAAAGGTAGCAAAATGGTGAAACCTTTTAAAGCAACTGCACCTACAGTGTTTGTCTCGTCACTTACTAGTATGTAAACATCTAAAGTAGGCCTATGGTATTTATGAAAACCACCAGCACAAAAAACTGTGTTCTTTAAGTATAAGCTGGACTGATTTCGAAACTGATTGCTCACTTCACAGCATGAGATAAACTAATCTATGTGAAGGCAGCAGTAATGATTCTCACCTTGGAACAGATTTCGTGGAGACTTGTGGCAATGGCTGCTGCAGGAGTATCACATCGAAACACGTGGCACTTCAACACCCGTGTGTTTTTGTCTCTGGCCACATAGGCAAAATCCCTGAAGCATGATTGGAAGACACAAGAAAGATCACAGGTGAATTTTTAATGCAGACGTGACACAAAATCATTATCAAAATCAATTTCCAAATGCACCTTCACAGTGGGTCAGCCAAACACATTTCTTCAACAAAAGGCCAAGAAGAAAAATCTCTGTTTAATAAAGGTTGTTCAGTGACTAATATCAATAAGCTGGTCTTGCACATTTTACTCTCATTTTGAATAAATGTCTATAAAACATTTATTTTGAGTTTCTTTACATTCTCCGGCTGCCCTCTACAGGATTTAGGTTATTTTTTTATTATTGTAATATATAGTTTTAAAAAAAATCTAAAAACCTAAACTTTTTATATAATAAGGTTTAGAATAGCTGATTTTTTTGACTTTGAATCATGGAAACTGATTTCCAAAGGTTAAATGACATGCAGCATTAAACTTCTCTCAATAACTACAGGAGACATCATCGGCACTAAAAAAAAAGCATTTTCTTGAGGGATCTTTAAGTGGTCACCACGAAATATGTTTGGATAAAAGATAAAACGTTTTTCTTCTGTTGGCTATATTTAGCACAAAAATAAGGAATTTGTGTTTCATTAACTATTTCTTCATTAACAAACTATTTTTATGGGTATTTCAGTTGCCCATAGAATCTCATTTCAAGATCTCTCTGCATTGAGGCTGCCTCCAATGATGACAAACTTTTCTTTTTCAGTGATTGAGATGCTTCACCACATCATCACACTGCCTCCACTAAAAGCTGTTTGGCATTGGTTGAAAGGAAATGTTTTTTTTATGGCCACAACCCATACAATTGACTTTGCTGCTCAACCAACAAATGCATTTTCCTTACAAATCTGGCATCATTTAGGGAGACAAACAGTCTTCTCAATGGTATAAGATTTATTGCCAAGAATTATTGTCCTGTCTATTTGTAAAAAAAGAAACATAAACTATTACTGAGAGACAATTATGTAGAGCATCCTCCAGAGTTTTTGACACCCCTGATAAAGATATGTAGAAAAGTCGTTGAACAAGTAATGTATTGAAGGAGGATAATCCCATACTGGAAAAAAAGGAAAAATCTAATTTTCTATCATGTCACATTTACTTAGTTATACTTTACTTTTTAAAACTGATTGTAATGTCTAGCAACTTTTAATTAGTAATCCATCTTTCTGTTTCCCTAGTATTAATATGACCTGGCACAGAAGCTCCTTGTCACTTTATAAAATGGGAAAGAAAAGAGAACATCCAAGCAAACTTCAGGATCAGGAAATCCTGATCCTGAAGTCCATTGGCTATACCCACTAATCCTTACAGGGTTGTCTGTCTGTCTGTCTGTCTATCTAGCTGTCCTTTATTTTTGAAATGGCTTCAAAAATAATTCATTGGCTCTAAGTGCCTGTATCTTCTGTCAAAGTAATAATTTTATACTACAAAGAACTGAAACAGTAAGAATAGAAGGATCTTTTTTTGTTTGTTTGTTTTCCAAGCACAGTGAGGAGGATGCCAGAAGATGTAGAAACAAATCTCCATAGCTCACGCTTGGAGAAGAGTCACTAAGTCTCTATAACAACCATTTACTTTAGAGCTTTTGGCCACACCTATATCACAGGTGAAAATAATTCTGAAGGGTGCTTTACATTATTTTTTCAAGCAGTTGTAAAACTTTTGCGGTAAGATATTTACTATTTTCTTTAGAGAATCACTTAAAAGCTTGTTTCAACTCAATGAAGTAGCTTTTTTCTTTGAATTTAGGCAATAAGCAACCGAAAATAAAGTCCTTAAAACAATTTTAAAGGAAAACACTGTCCCCTGATTTAGGCTTCTGGTGACCTGTTTTTCTTTTAATATTCTTCCATAGATTTCTCAGTAAACACTTGTATCTGTGATTACTTGTGTAGTGTTCCCATCTATGTCTTGTCATAACACAACACACAGAACATTTTCCTTTGCTCACCAGCGGTTCCACGCTGTGCCGTGACATTCGGTTTGACAGTGGAAGTAGGCGACTTTTTCACAAACATCAAAAGAGTTTGTCCTTGGATCTGTCTTCTGTTTTGAAATAAGAACTTCCCAATTATTCTTCCTGCACTTGTTTGATTTGTAAATAGTTTCGCCCACAGACAATAAAAAACAACAAATGCTGCTGCATTTTGCTTCATGGTGAATTTACATCTCTTCTAGACATTCTAGACATTTCTTGGTAATTAACTCCACTGTTTATGGGAAAGTATTATTATCTCATCGAGGCTTTTAGAGAATTCAAGCCTGTTTGATTTAATACAAGCATGGTATTTAGTCTGTTTTTCTAAACTACATATCAGTTTACTGACAATACAAGCACAGGTGCACGCATGTACAAAGGCATGCATGTATGAGCCAAAGGAGACTGCATGTCAGGAGGACATGCAGCAGTGCCACATGGCTTAGAAAATAAAAAAAGTGATGAGATGAGACTTCAGGGAAGAAACTCCTCTGAGAAAGAAACTTTATGCATAGAGTGGGTGGCAGATGAAAAACAGCAACACCTGGGTGGTAGGACACAAACACACACAGACAGAAGATGAAAGATACACACATTTCTTCATCATTAACAGGTGAGACGAGCTGCAAAACAAAACAAAAAAAACCCAAGTAGGTGGATGTGCTTCCAGCTTCGGACAGAAATGACAATGAGTAATTAAGCAGGAGGGTGTGTGGACATGAAAGGAGGCCAACTGGATGGCAGGGTCTCCAGATGCACACAAACAACTCCCCTCACACGCCAAAGAAACCATGGACACAAACAGAAATATGGCAACTACAGCTGGCATTTATCACAGTGGGCTCTTTGTGTTTATGAGTCCATTACCCAGCCTGTCTCCACTGCTTAATTGTGTGCTCACACACTTTGGGTCGATAATGCTCTCCGCCTGTGGCCAGGAAGGAAAGTGATAGGACGTGTCCCTCCTTCAGGGACATTTGAGGGGTGCGTTGCCAAAAGCAGTATGAGTGGCCTTGCCTCTCCTGCCACAAATTGTTTTTTTATGACTCCTGTACCATCTCTAAAGGATCACAAAACAATGAAGCAGCATGCAACTCTTAATACCCAACAGAATACAGCCAGTGTGACTTGGAAGTGATTTACCACCTACAGTAGCTGCTGTACTCTTGATGACTCGGGGCAAAAGTAAAGCCCCTGATTAACTCCTAAAGTGGCAAACATGATTCCACAGATGGGTGGCAACAGTCATATAAAGACTAAAGATACTGTGAGGAGGTGGATCACATATAGAGCAAACCAATGAGAGCAGTTACCTTTCTCTGTGTCCCAGGAAGCATGGGGAGGAGGCAAGAAAAGAGAAGGTAAAGGGTGAGAGAAACATTGATGCAATATCCTGTCATGTGTGCAAAAGCTATGTTTACAGTATCGTTCAGCTCTATGTACTTTTTTCCCCAGTGGATTAGCATTTGGTGGCATTATTATACAGAACACCTTTCCTGTGCAATGTGCCGCCATATTGCTACATTGCTACATAGATGCACACAAGGAAGGCTTGTTCTTGCAGATATTTTCAACTCAGCTTCAGCTCTTTTATCCAACTCTTTGCTTTCACTCTCTAATCTTCCCTTTGTGTTCATCACCTCTCTCCCTCTCTCAATCCCCTGCTCACTTTTTTCTTTTCTCAGAGCAGAAGTCCCAAACAGAAAGGAGATCTAACACAAGATGATTCATATTAATGGGATAATGCGCCACAGTGCAGCACGCCTTATGGTCTGTGATAGTCTATTATCAGAAACACAACAAAAGGTGCGTTTTTACAGCAGGAACCTTTTCCAGGAACCAGAGAAGTTTTTTGGGGATATTCTTTTTCAGAAAACAACACAAACAAGAAGGTACTACAAGTGGAGTTTTGAGGTTTGGAGGGTGCTAAGGATTTTTAATTGGCTAAATATTCTCTGCATTTTGTTTCAGGCACCTCCCAGTTTAAACCCTTCTATTGTTCAAATTTTATTTTAACTTTAAATCATATAATAGAAGCTATTGGGGTTTGTTTTAAATGCAAACACATCATATAAACCAAAGTCATGCTGAATATCAGTGTTGCAAAGTGTTGTTAATATTCAAATACATTGATTTGATCTCCTAACCTTTATTGGAAAAAAATAAGTCATTTTTATGGATTTAAACCAGGACTTTCACAATATTTTACAACATTTATGTTCAGAGACATCCATAAAAACAACCTTTTCTCACAACTCCACAGGATTAGGTATTATTAACATATTTTAAGTTGAATGGAGCAAGCAAAGAAATCTGTGGATTTTTTCAAGCCTCCTTAGACACTGAAGTGAATTTCATTCAATTCAATTCAATTCAATTTAGTTTCAATTCAGTTTATTTATATAGCACCAATTCACAACAAATGTAGTCTCAACAAACTTTATAAGAAAAAAACAAATAAATCACTTCAATCATACATACATTCTAATTTATCCTAGTTATCAAACAGTACAGTAAGCTCAATTAATTATTCAAAGTAGTTCAAAAAGTTTCTAAGAAAACTCAGCAGAGAATCGAATCATTGACTTGCAGCATTTCCTCCTCTTGGACGAGCATGTAGCAACTGTATGGCATTGTGTCGTTGACTTTACAGCAATCCCTCATACCAAGCATGCATGTAATGCATGAGCATTCAGCTTCAGATTGTGAAATTATCACAAACTGTGGCTGTTGAACACCAGACTGTAATCCTGATTGTAGCTCATTCTCATTCCCTCTCACTTCAAAGGTGATTAAACACAGAAGTTTGAATTGGCATATATCATTTATAGGTAGTTATGGTCACACCATTGCACATGGTGTGGAGGGACTATACATAAGTTATAAAGTCTAACCACTGGGACATAATCTTTGGGTATTTTTATCAATGACAATCATGGCTTTTATTATTGTGACTAGCACTCATTTTCTGTCTCACATACTTGGGAGCTGAGATTTGTGAAGTTCATTTGAAATCCATTCTAGATACATGTTTTCATATGATTTTAAGAGATTTTCCTCAGCTTTTAAACCATAACTGCTATTAAACAATCTGAGGTTAATGCTGCATTCATCTGATTTCACTACTTTTGTTCACATTCTGGACTCTGCTGTTGAGATCGGGATCATTCCGCATTCCCTGGTTTTTCATGCTAAACTCACCTGTAGTAGGAGCACCGTCTCACCATCAGCAGATACAATTTAAATAACATAGTTTTGCATCCCACCGTGGAAACGCACGCAAATATTTGCCAGGATAAAAGGTTCCGAGGAACATTACGGACCTCATTGTCAGAAAGTGCCAAACAAAAATCCCATGTTGCACAGAGAAAGCAGGGCTAATTCTGGCACAGTCCTGCCTTTGATGATCCATGAAGTGCAGCTAATCTGTTGGTACAGTATCAGCAGGCACATTATTTAAAACAAGAATCCTATCTTTAGAGTGTCAAAAGTGCTGCTTCAACAGAAGGTCCCCTGTATCCACACTTAAGAACTTGTGCACACAGCTAGAAACATACCAGTTTCTATCTGTGATTAAACTTTGAATCAAGATTGTGACACTCTGTTCAGTTTTATATTCTGAGCCCATGTCTTATTCACTCCCTGGTACTTTTGGGTAAATCGAATACAACTCAGAGTACATTAAATCCTATTTCCCATTTCCCTTAAGACATCCACATTTCTCCCTCTCCAATATGTTTGAAATTCGTTGTTCCTGAAAAAAAGAACCACATAAAATCCAGAGCAGGTCTCTGCCTTTCAAACAACCCGCAGCACAACCTTATTTGACTTTTGCAGCAAGACTGAGGCAACATTAAACACATCTCAACATAAATCTTTTTTTACCTGATTTTGCCGACACTCAGCTTGAAGTACACTCACTTAACCCTGGTCAGGCTTATTTTTACGTCCAAGTTACTAAGCCATCATTCTGTGGCCTCAGGCCAGTGATCACTCACTGAAAATGCCACTACAGCCAGCCATAAGTAATCCAACACAGTGAGGTAATGATGAAGCGCAGCAGCGGGGAACAGGTCTGACATTTATGAAGCAACTGTGTGGAAAGTCAAAGCTCAGGAAGGTAACATTGTACGATGTCAAAAGTAACTGGGAAAGGTACCTACATATCGTGGAAAGAAGATTTCAATCATTCTGATATTGCCTGTAGATGGAAATAATTTTAGAAACTGGTAAAGATCATTTTGACATTAAAACATGAAAACTGATTCTAGAAGATTATTATTGTAATTACTCTAATTGTTTTCAGTCATGGTTTTGAAGGACATTGCTTTAATAATGTCAGTGACAGGCTGTCGTCACTGCTGTGATCCACAGACAAACTGAGGAACTCCACCTCCAACTGTCCCAACTCCACCCACAGGAGAACACTCTAACCCCATTGCTCTGTTTGTAAAACTCTCTTTAAATAGGACTTTTCAAACTACAGTCTATTTGCGCAGGTCTTTTAAAATTAGTCTGATTGTCATGAGTCCCGTCAAAATTTTCTATTGTTTTATTAATATCCATATATTTTTAGCATAGGTTATTGAATTGATGGATATCCTTGGAATTTGTGTATTTCCTCTCTGGGAATGAATAAAGGGTTTGTTTGTCAGTCTGTTTGTCTGTTTAATAGTGATTCCCAATCACTAAAAATCCCTCAAGCAATGAGTTGTATGCTCCTTACGGTTTCCCTTAGGTATACAGTCTTTGGAAACACTTAAAGGAATCATGAAGCTTGGTCTGCGTTCCTCTCTTAATTCCCTGTTTATGTTGTCTTCATGAGCAAAAGGAAAACTGAATCTCAGCATCACACTATCAACACAAAAATGGTAAACATACAATATGATTTAATCACCTTTAAAACATAAAAGCAAAGAAATGACAAATTTCTGCTGCTATTGAAATATTATAATGTATGAAATAAACACCTGCTGAATTTAATTGAGGTTTTTAGGTAAACGCTCCTATTGTGCAGAATTTCCAACTCACAGTTCTGATCTTTGTAGAGCACCACAGAGCCTAACAATTTTTTTGCTATGCACCCATGTACATCTTTAATAAAATGAAAATGAAATTTATTGTAAATAGGAACAATATCATTTTAGATATCTGAAATGTTACATTTTAGCTGGAAGAATTAATTAATGGACATTTCATATAAAGATCATACATGGCAATTAAAATGTTAAAATGGCTTAGGGCAATGCAATAGCTGGAGGAAACCCTGCTCACTTCAGAACTTTCTCTGGCATTTTCTTAAAGTTGCTTTAAACTATTAGAACAATATGTTGAAAAATGTATGTGATTTTGAAAGCATAACCTTCTAATATCATGCAATAGCTTGAGACTGGTAACATCTAAGACCTAGTGCATGCCAGGGGCATATGCACACATTTAGGTGAAACTCTGATGTGAGATAAAAACAGCAGAGTAGAGGAAAATACCTGCTATTTTTTTAAGTAAAATATATAACATAAAGCTAATTAGTTTCCCCCCGTGATCCTGCAAGGATAAGCGGGTATCAACAATGGATAGATGGATGGCTAACTAGTTTCTTTAATAAATGGAAAAGGTAGAGACCTGTTGTGATCTGCAAGGCGGGATGCCATTGGGAAGACAGCATGCCAACCTAATATAATTGGCATATGAGAACACTGCTAGTTCAAAAGGCTGGGAATACTTTGAAAAGCTAAAATAAGTAAATACTATTTCAAGATACACATATGATGAATTCAAAACCAGTACAGAATTAACAATTCTCCCATGGACCTGATTGGTTGTGATTTGCTTTAAATATTCTTGTGACTGGTCACATTAAAGAATATTCTGATCATCATCTTTTCAAGGATCACTCCAAGGAATTGCACATTGATAGATCTACGAGCTACCCATCTCGCTCTATCCAAAAAGAAGAGAATGTTTGTTGGTTTAATTTGGCATTGTGTGGGTTTTAGAAAGACAGTTCAACCACACCTCAGTCTCAGAAAGAATGACACACAGACATCAAAGATGTCAAAGGAGATTTTGGTTGGGAAAGTCTAGTGAGATGATACATAAAATCTCAAGACAGGAGAGTGATAAAGGCAGGAGACCAGAAAGCTAAAATGAAAAGGTGGGAGTGGAGGGGAGAGAAATGGAAACAAGATGTGAGACCCTCTGAGGCCTAGATGGTGTAGAAGAAGGTGGAGAGAGAAAAAACACGAGGCATGAGATGAAAGGTATGAAAGCACCAAAGCAGGGGGATGAGTTAAAGCAACTCTCACTACACTCATGTCTTTTTTTCCTCTCTGTGCTCCACATATTTTCAGAGCTCAATAAAGGTTGACTTGACTCACTACTACCAATCTCTCTTTGATCCTGACGGCTGTGGGGCAGGCTCACCCAGAGAGGATGTGCACGAGTCGATGATTAAATGAGGTCACGGCTGCAGATATGCGGGTTGAACCGGGTTTGTGAAAGTTGCACAGGCCTGTCAGCGTATGCAGCTCTGACATCAGTCACCCACCACGATAGCACTGACAGCACTATGTATAGTAGAACTGTACAACTAAAGAAGAAGCTTGCCACTGCATAATGAAACACTGTGTAGCCATTGTTTCAGTCATTTCAGATGACTTTGATTCAGACAGATTTAATTCAATCAGCAAAAATTAGGCTGGGGCTGGCGTGAGATTCCAAAGGTATGATAAACTTAAAAAGAAAATATAACATGGATGTATGATTTTAGGGTATTAACACAACATTTTGAATAAAACTGTGTAATATTTATTTAAAACTAAATAGCCACAACTGTTAAAATATTAGTATATTGATTACAGCAGTTATAATAATGTTATTGTAACTTTTTAAATTGTTATTTTCATACATAAACTGAAACAAAATGTTGGCTGTTTCCCAGATATGTTTCTTGGAGTCTTCGCAGCTAGTTTTAAAATAATGTTACTTTAATAAGAGCGATGGGTGGTGCTCTTTTTGATTCCCCACTACAACTGTCTATATTTTTAATTTCGTAAAATATTTCCAAACAACCAGATGCTTTCTTTCTTGCAAGTGAGGAAAGAGTGTATTAGCCTGCTTTCAGCCAATTGACAAGCAGTGCTCAGCAACACATGACACTAATGTGCACCAACCAGTTAAAAAATAACTCTGGTCGCTTTGGCACTTTCTCAGACATCCCATTAAAAGAACTTAAAATGTAGGGATGGTTTGACAAAACATTTTAGTCTAAAAACCAGAACTTTTAAAACCAAAAACCAACCCATACTCAGTGAAATTATGTATGTTAAGAATGGACTAAATCTACTCCTGAAATACATTTTTGTCAGCTTGTTAAAATTCTTAGTGGTCAATATTTAACGTGGTTATTTGCAGCAAGTGTGATACTTGAAATTAAATTAGTATTTCATGCTGTTTAGAGTTAAGGTTAACTCTTAGGAGATTAAATTTGGGATCAGTGTAAGCAGCATTTGGTTTTTATGAGGTTTTCTTACCTGCCTCAAATCAAAGACTTGTTTTAGGCTCACACTCTAAACAGTCAAGACTCATTTAGAATCAGTATGGGACCTAAATCTTATTAACAATATTGAATTCATGTAATCAGGGGTTAAAGTAAGCTGATAAGAGTAAATAAAATTAGTAAATGATAAATAATGTATTTTCTAAATTACTGTAACAAATAAAATTGACTGATTGTCATGGTTGTTGCTTGCACAGTACCTATAGGTTCTATGTAATAATTTTCCTGTCGGTAATGACAGTTTTACTGTTTTACATATTAACTCTGATGTTATGAAAAAGATAAATATGTGAAAAGGGTGTTCAATTAGGGTGAGGATAATGATTTGAATTCATAATCATCAGGAATTCTTTGGTTTAGCCTGGGTCGATGGCATGCATCCATGCAGCATGTGAGAATGTTAATTTCAGTTATTGTAGACTTGACTTGGACGAGAGGTGAAAGACTTCAGACTTGACTTGGGGAAAAAAATAACGTGAACATCTTTGCTTCATCCTAAAAAACTTTTATACAATCTGAACCTCCTCATTAAATACATTGCCTGCTGTTTCACATTAGCCCAACATACGCTCAATAATTTGGATAACACACTTTCTTACAGACAACAGAAAATATTTATGTATAACCATTTGTAAAACTGCAAACTGTTTCAAATGAATGGTTTTAAATATCCGGCGCTGAAATAGTGTAGTAAAAACTGAGCCATCCCAGTGCTGTTGCAATGAAAACAACACAAATACATTTGTGTTGTTTTCACTGCAACAGCACTGGGATACTTTGGTTTTTACTGGGGGGGGGGGCAGTTACATGTAACTATTTCCCACCTGCTCCGACATCTTCCGTCTGCTCTGCAGCTTCCAGAATCACTCAGAAGAGACTGATGTCTCCTCCAAACCATCTGTCACTTACACACACAGACACACAAATGTACAGAGGGATGTAGCATCACACAGACTTCAATTATCAAGCTGCTTATCAGATTGTCTGGGTAGCTTTGGTCGCTATGCTAATGCATATGCATATGCTAACTGTGCCAGCAAATGCTGATCTGAAACGTCTGAGCAGGAAGCTCTGTGGTACTGTAGTCAGCAAAAAGACAAAAAAAGCAACAGGAACCAGGTGAGTCCAGTGTGTTCATGAGTGTGTGTTATTGATTGCAGCTAAAGTGGTTATTACTGACAGTATTAAGATTTTTTTGGCGAAGGTCCAGAGAGGACATGGATCCAATCCAGATCAAATACTGAAATGTGATGAACTTGCTACACTGAAACACTGGTGTTTTCCTGAAATAAGCTAGGCTAGAGGAACGTCCCTCTCATCACACGGTGCATTCACAATTCCACGGCTGACAAAAGAATGCAAATACATTTTCCACTTTTTGATGTATGTTTTATATCTTCTGTTTTTATCCTTTTGTGTATGTTGTGTATTTTTGCAGACTTTAAGCCCAAATTCACTACAACATTAAGCTTTTGGGTATAAATCTTTGGTTGTTGGGATTCAACAAAGAAGTGCAATGCAAACTGAAAAGTAGGGACACATTGGTCTTGTTCAGTTAGCACTCTTCCATCTATATTGAAGGATTTTTTTTTTTCAGATTGCAGAATGTGTGGTTTTAATTAGCAGAATCTGAATGTACCACATGGCTTTGCTATTCATTGCTTAATATTTACAACTAAAACTCTTAGCCTGACTTTCCAACTGCAGATCTTCAATATTTTGAATCTATGGAGGAAACTAAATGAAGTCAAGCACTTGTTCTTGCATCAAAATTTACAGGCCTTTTTTTTCACTTTTTAAACTATTTTTTCTTCTGGAACACACATTCTTATCTGTTGCTGCTGCTCTTCATATTTTCATATGCTGGTTCATTACACATAGATGAGAATAATTTAAACAAATAATCAAGATTTTTTGATAGCAGCTTTTTATTTATGTGCCTTATGAAATAAGAGTTTTCTCATGAGATTTATTTAGCTCTGTTGGGCTTTGATGTCTTGTCTGATCCTGAAATATAAATAGTTAATTTGTTTGTGGTCATATTAAAGCGTAATCTTATACAAGAAGTCTTGTTTGATCTGAGCCAAAGAATACATTTTAAATACAGGAACATTATCAACCCTCTTTACTCAACATCCAGTCCTACCAGTTGCATTCAGGAGTCACCTAATTCGTGAATGGAGTGTATCTGTGTGTAATTTAATCTAAGTATAAATCCAGGTGTTCTATGAGAGCAATAGTAAACAAACAGCATTATAAAGACCAATGACACAACTGCAACTTTACTGAAACGTGAATGTCCACCTAAACTGAACATTTTCACCTATATGTAAAACGCTGTGTGTGGCAGAAAACCAACATGTCGCATCACAATGAAAAACCGGATGTGGGTATGTTTTTCTTCACCAGGGAAACTATTCAGGTCAGTCCTGTAAGAAAACCACTTAAAGGTCAAGAAAAAAATCTCAGACTTGAGCAGAGGTTCACCTCCCAACATTACGACAACCTTAAGGATACAGCCAGAGCTAAATAGATCAGGGATTTAAATCAGTGGTCACATTTTTGAGTCTTTTGGGAATGATGAAATGTAACTTTTAGATGTGTCTCTGCTTGAACACACCTGAAAACCTGAAAGAAATTACTAGGTCATTAGCAGGACTCTGTAGAACCTGATGACATGCTGGAGAGATAATTGAGTTATTTTATTCTGCTGTACAAGACCAGTGATGCATGAGAAAGCTGCAAAAAATAGTCCCCCTCAAGGGTTGTAGTTTGAAGCCCTTGGTTTAGATTCAAGGATATTCAATTGTTAGAAAAATCCAGCTAAAGTCCAGAACTACATCAAATTGAGACTCTCTGGCTATACTTGACTGAGAAAGAGGTACTTTTCAAAGAAAATGTTCACTCTTTAAATATGCAAAGCTGGTAGAGAAATGCTTCTAAAAACTTATAGCTGCATTTATAAGTCTTTAGAGTAAATCTTAAAAAGCCTAATAAAATACATTGAAGCTTGTTGTAACATGGGTAGTGTAAATGTAGATAAACTTCAAAAGGTTAAAATACTTTTGCAAAGCAAAAGGTTAAAGCTAACAAAACAAGATCAAATAAAGTTATACTTATTATTTATTGTCAAAGAAACTGGATAAACCTATTTTCTAAAATGCAACGTTACTCCTTTAATGCTAATATGCCACAGTCACAAGTGGTTAAAGCTAAATCTTACAGATAATAAGCACCATTCAACAGTCTAGTGTCCATTATGTGATAGCTGAGACAGTCAAACCCCTCTGTGACCTGCTGAATTAGTCACAGCCCACAGCCATTAGCTCTAATGTATATTGTCTGTGCGTAATTACCTCTCAACACCGTAAACGTGTTTACAGCACCAAGATGAGCAGCAAATTGAGCACCTGGGGGCCAGAGGAGGCCCCCACTGTTACCCTGTGACACACATTCCCTTTCTCTCTGCTCTCACTCGAGAACAGTCAGACAAAAACAATCATACAAAATCACAGATATCGCCGGGAGCTGAGAAGAACCAGTACAAAATAAAATGGACGCTTAAAGTAAAACGGCTGTTTATGGCTTATTAAATGGCACGCTGTTTTGGCTGTGTGAGCCAAGCAAACAGCTAATGTTGTTTACAACAGCAGCTGTTTTGACTCAGTTTGATAGATCCTCTATAACTCTGCATCATTTGATTTACAAAGCTGATGGGGAAAAGACAAAACAAAACAGTGTTTTATCGAAAGGAGGGGAAAACACACACATACACACGCACACACACACACACAGCTCATATTGATGCAGCTTTGTGACCCAATTCCAGGGATTTGATGTGGCACTAAGGCAACCAAGACAGGGAGGGGCGGTATGCAGAGGAAGCAGCCATGTGTCAACAATCCTTGCGTTTTATTACATATTTAATAGCAGAGATGGTTGGGTGGGAAAGCTGAAATGGCAGAGGAGTTTTAAAGTGAGGGGGGGTGGTTGGGTGGGTGGCAGAGAGAGTGAGAGACGATGTCCTGCAGTTTTCGCTGCTCTTGATCATTTATACATCACACCACTCTGGAATATGTCATTTATTTTGTTCCGAAGCTCCAATATGCTGTACTCACACAAAGCTTCAGAGGGATGTCATTTGAAGATGTCATTTCAGATGGACGTCCCCATTCATGTTTCCTACTGATGTGTGTGTGTGTGTGTGTGTGTGTGTGTGTGTGTGTGTGTGTGTGTGTGTGTGTGTGTGTGTGTCAGCAGCAAAGAGTGGGAGAATGCAGAAATCTGGAGTCAAGATATTCCAAGCTGTGGTTTGGATCGCATGGTTTGCATGTAACCTAATTAGCTACATGTGCCATAAATCATGTTCTCTGCACATGTGAGATGCAGATGTGTTCATGCTCTTGTAGTCCCCAGGTACACTGAATCCTTTACAGTGTTGTTCACAGGCAGAATACCTGGAAAATGTCAAAATGTTATTTCTCCTTGAATGATGTATCAAGCAAGCACCTTTTAGAGTCAGCAGGCAATGAGTTTTGGAGACCTTGCAGAGCAATTTGGGATATTTTTTTAAATGTTAATATCACAACTGAATGAATTCCATTAGTCTACATTTTTTGTGTGCAGAAATATGTCTATATTTGCTCATCTTCCTTCAAAATTTACATTTACATCGCAGGTGATGGTGAGCAAACTGATGGAAGATTTAGAATTTATACATTTATATTAATTAAAAGAATAATTATCCTGCTGATCTAAATTGAGCACTAACTAAGAAGCCTACTGCATTCATTTTGAGTTCTATTAAAAAAAAAACAGAAAAATTATGAATTCCCACACACATAAAGCAGATGTTGAATTTGACAGCACAAACTGGGCTAAGTTGTTTAAATTAATTCACCATTCCTACTTAATGAAGAAGAACAAGCAAACAGCAGCGTAAAACCGCTTCATTCTCCACCTGAAAACACTATGCATCCCAACATATCATTGCTTATAAAAAAGAAACACACATCATTCAGTCCCACACTTCGAAATGTAATACAAAGCGCTATGTTTTCATTGTTGAGTCAGTGAAGCATTTTGTGTGTTCTGTGCAGTATCCAGTGAAATAGCAGTCAGAAATCATGGCAGCTTTTTAGACAAGATTAATTGACCCTCATTGGTGATGTTCAGCTGAGCAACAGAATAACTGACTCCTTTAATTTCACATCTTTAAATGCTTTTGTGTTGGAGCTGTGTGGGCTGACACTAAAAAGATGCCACCATGAGCAGATGCACAGGTCACAGACATATTAAACGGTAAAAAAAAAAAAAAAAAAAAAAGGCTTTCCCGACTTAAGTTATTCATGTGATGAAATATTCATTAACAAAGAGTTCTGCTTAATTTAAATTTTATACAGAGAAAATTATTTTTAAAAACATAATATTTTTGTCATTTGTGCTAATGTCTTCTTTTCAGTTTTAAGTTGGAAAAGCAAACATTCCTAAAGTGTTTACCATAAAAAAATAAGGAGGTGAGAATTTGATTGGCTATTTTCAGTTTCAGTGAGATGTCTAAAGAATTAAATCCGAGGAGGCATAACAGGTGTAAGAAGCTTCCAAAAAAAGAAACAGCTTTTCCTGTGGAGCCCAGTCATGAGCCTGTTTATTCAGGGACCTATTTTAACATGGAATAAGATCTCAGTAAATAACAGAAAGCTGAAAGTACTACAGCAAAGTTTGTCTGTCTCTTCGTGTTGAAGTACAGCTCTGTAAACATGCCTGATCAGGGAATGTTGAAAAGCTTTCTAACACTAAAAGGTATGATAAGGCTATAAACTGATGTTTACAGTTAGCAATACTAACTGTGTTAATCATGTTAATGATGCTTAATGATAAGGTATGATGCTAAAGTCAGTGAAAAATCTCATCTCTGTTGTTGACATTTTAGTTGTTACTGTTTTGAGATAACAATAAAATTCTGTTTAACAGTAGAGTTGTGTAACATCAACTTATTTCCACCTTCAAAATAAATAATTAATAATTGTTCACAACAGAAAGGCTGTCTAAGGCTCATTTATAGTCACAACAAGTGAATTATTTAGAAATATAACAAACCATTAAAGTTTGGAGTTTATTCCTCTCACATAAAAAGTTGGGCACTGCTGTTATTTTGAATGCATTTTGTGTGTTTAAAAAAGGAAAACAAAAGTGAACTTTAATCTGTCTTGTAAACGAGTAAAGAAGATATGCTTTAATTCTTTTAGATGGATTTTACTTACAAATACCTCTGTTCCAAAACCTGGAGAATTTTACAATATCAGTAGATTTTCACTGATTTTGCTGCGTAAATATTAAGCCTAAGAAAATCACTGATTGGAAACCAGGCAACAAAAAAAATTCTCTGATTGGTACATCTTTAGTGTGATTCAATTTTTTTTTTTTTTTTTTAATAAGTGAATTATTCAACTGTTGAGCTGCACTGTACGTCTGTTACTGCTAAAAAAGGGATGGATATGCATTTTTTGCAAACCGGATACAACAGGGACACAAAGGCTTCCTACTGGTCCATCTGTATTCAGACTCCAATGATCAGCAAACATCAGCATCACCTCAAATTTCTCTGTGCCACAGCCCAGGCCAGAGAGGATTTTATCAGGAAGAGATTTATTGGCGGATAGGGCTTGGGAGGGAATCTATAGGGAGAACAGGAGGGGTAATCTTTCAGGAAGACAAGTATTACAGCAGGTGTTCTCCAACAATGCTAATGTAAACCAGAGAGCAAGAAGGCTGCAGAGAAAGGAAAACCATGAGAAAACAAAGGAGTTTTGGAAGCATTTGAAATTCAGATAGGATGTGGTCTCATCTAACTCTGAGTGAGGAAGAGGGAGAGACAGGGGATGCAACCTCTACCGACCTGGTGACCACTGATGAGAATTTTGTACCTCAATAAGAGCAGCTAGGAAGCTGGAGTGATGGATTGTGGGTAAATGAAAGGAGCTGATGGGAAGGAGCAGCTCAGATCGAAGAAGGAGCAGGGAGCAACGGCCATCAATCACTCTGACATCTATCAAATAGGTCTAGGTGTTGAGGTTTTGTCCCTGGGGGACCATCAGAAGGACATGTTGCATGTTAATTAAGGTTAGAAAGGCCTTGACATCAGCAAATAAAAGCTCGAGGAGCGCTCGCCAGAGCAGCCAAACCCACTTGCAAAAACTCACTTCATTGACATAAATGTGAGGAGATTGCAAGAATGTGTGGAGATCTTAAAAATTTATAATACTGGAGGCGTGTGTGCCTTCTCTCCTCTCTTACTTTCTCCTCTATATGCCACAGCTGTCCACCGAAGGTCAGCAGCTGTGGGGAATAAGTGAGAGCTGAAGGGAATAGGCGAGAGTCCCACTGCTGCCCACTAATGAATATGAATGAAACGTGCAAGCAATGTGTATTTGTAGAAGTGTGGTGTTATGTGTTTGCTCACATGATTCATTAGTGGGCAAAGGTGAAGCTTAAAAAGGAGAAGAATTAATAGATTTTTAACATCTTTATAGGTGTTAAACGGCAAAAATACAAAGGAAAGCAGGTGGAGTTTCCTGCGTTTAAATTACTTCAGTCCAGCTATTTGCTCTTTACATTTTTTTCTCGTAGTTCTTAAAGGGAAAGTTCAGAATCTTTTAACAGAAGTTCTGTTAAGCAGATTTAAGCAGCTGATATTTCACATGTATTACATACATCTCCTAGCAAGGCCTTTGCCAGAACGAGCTACTCCTGGTATTATAAACTTGTATAAAATTTGTTGCTTTCATGGTATATACACAAAAAAATTCAACAAAAATATATATGATTTAATTTGTCAGTGCTCCTATAGTTTCCATCTCATGACCCTGCATGTTATTCATAACTGGAAATGTTTCACAACGCACAAATTTGTAATAGCTTTCTTTGACCTAACTGGTTAGCAGTAGCAGTGCTTAGCAAAAAGTGGGGGAGGGTCAGTGTTGAGTCAACCTATAGGGTTTAAACCGCTGGAGAAAACTATGCTCACTCCGGCAATCTCTTTGAACCAGAACGCTATAATGAACAATTTTAGCTGCAGTCAGATTTGGATTGGGCAGGTAATAACAAAGAAACTGATTATTAACACAGGGAAGGTAGGAGGTGGTGCACCACCAATATTCCCATATGAAACACGTACTGGGAACAGAACATGTGAAGTGTTTCTTGTCAGAGTAACTGTCTGATGTAAAAGTAAGGCAGTTTAAAGATAAACTACTCCTATGGCAGTGTGGCTGAATGCTATGTTATTCATTTTTACAATGCCTTACTCCTACCTCAATTTAAAGTGTAAATTATCATCAGCCTCTTTGTAAATAAACCTCCAATGGAAATGTGATGATGGTTAAAGGTTCATTAAAAGGTGTTCACGTTAACTCCCATGATGTTTTTGAGGTAGGAGTTGTTTTAGGGTGGTAGAAGTCCACTTTGGTCTTGGCCCCACACAGAGTAGCTGTAAGCATCAATCTCAGTGACAGGGGTCTTCAAATCCAGGCCTTGAGAGCTGGTGTCCCGTAACTTTTAGATGTGTCTTTGCTTCAACAAACTTGAGTTAAATATTGAGGTCATTAGCAGAACTCTGGAAGACTGGACTGTATACTGAGGAGGTAATTCAGCTATTTGAATCAGGTGTGCTGGACCAGGAACATATCTAAAAGTTGCAGGACACCAGCCCTCAAGGCCTGGATTTGAGGACCCCTCTCTATGACCAGGTAGATTTATGCAAACTAAAAATAATATAAAAGTCATCTACTACAGGAAAGTTAACTGCTCATATTTTTTTTCAGAGACTCACTTTCAAAAATGCTGAACCTTTCCTTTAAATAAGGACAGGGGATGGACAGGGGAACAACATGTAGGCAGGGGAATGCATATGTTCACACCATTTTCATATATCCTCACTGAAACTCTATCAGGCAGCAAAATGAGATGCAAATGACAAAAATAGTAGCACTCCCCCAACACTAAAAAATAAGCCAAGTCTAATATCAAACAGCTCCAAAAAGCCATGTCAAACACTTTGAAAAGCCCCTGCAACACATCCAGCCTATTTAATTGTGTCTTTCTCAATCCTGCATCTGCTTATTTGGTCTCTTTCCCATATATCTGACTCCCTGGGCATCTTGGTCTTGCCTCAGCGGCTGCAAACGCACAGCCGAGAGCCAGAAATCACTACCTGATGGCTAAACGGAGTAAGAGAATGAGTAGGAGAGAGCAGACACAGCATGAGCATCTAAGGAGCAAATGAGTACAAAAAATGTCAAGCACCGCTGAATACCAGCACATCCATGAAAAAGAGCAGTCAGAATCAACAGAGGAAAGAAAGAGGGATAAATAAGGAGAATAGAAAGATGACTGAACTACATGGAGTACTCACACTGGTGGACATCCTCGCCCAGATAGTGACAACTACTTTCCTGTCCCCGTTAGCTCCACCAGCATTGTGACACTTCTTCAGCCCCTTTGCTGTAGATCCCCTGGGGTAAATCTCTTCCTTATGCTTCTTCTCCTTTTCTTTCCCTTTTTCCTCCCTTTTTTTTTGGTCCTCTGGGGGTCTTTTCCTTCGTTCTCTTCCCCTCCCCCTGCTACTTCTCCACCCCTTCCCTCAGATACCTTTCCTCCCCCTTTTCCTACTCCTCAGTCCACGACTGTTGCAGTCCGAAGAGTCTCCTGCGAAGTCCTGGTGTGTCCAGGTCAGTGCAAGCAGGGAATAATCCCTCTCCCCCCTCTCTCTCTTTCTCTCTGCAATGCACGCTTTCTGTTTGCGTTGAATGTCTATTCTTCTTCAATCCTCCTGTCTCTCCCTCTCTTGCCTCACTGAAACTAGGAGGAAAGAACAGAGAATGTGTCTCCCTTACTAAAGTGCAACAGCGGGAGAAACAAAGAGAGGCAGATGGAAGAAGAGGCAATGCTTCACAGCCAATGGCAAAAGAGGGGAGGCTGACAAGAGCGCTGGAGACAAAGAGTGGAAATAGCACAAGAGCATTACAGACAGAATGATGGGATTGTGAAGTGGGGTAAAACACATGCACATACTACACACAACCACACAAACACTGAGTGCTCCAAATATAGACCTACGACTTCATCAATTCAAATTCACTTGCAGATTCACACATACATGTATGCAAACACGTGCAAGAGCAACCGGGCGTACACCGGTGAGACTTGCTGAGTGCTACAAATATAGCTTCATGACTTCATCGAGGTACAAACCCCTCCTCCTTCCCCTGGCGTTGCCCCGCCCTGTTCTAGAGGCAAGGGGACTCATTCATATTGAATCGAGCTGCAGGAGAGACAGAGGGAGCACACTAAGGACCAGACTGGGAATATTCCTCAGATGGATGGATACAGGAGAAGACAGAAGATGACAAGAGAGATGAAGGATAGAGCAAAAATGGGAGGGTGTCTTTATGCTTGCTTTAAAACACATTTTTGTTGTTTAAATCTAATGCCTAGTTTTACCATTTTTTTTTCCTTCTGTCTTCCTGAATTTCTTCACAATTGTTTGTTGTATTTTCAACAAAATCAAAAAACGGTTTGCTGGTTTGGTCTGCCACAGATGATCAAACCAGTCTTGCTCTTTCCAAACATGTCCAGTACAAGAAGGACAATAAGGATGCTGTATTAGTCATTACAGTGTCTTTGGTTTTGAGTTTCATGTCTGTTTCTAAAAATGTATGAAATTTAGGTTGGACTTAAGGTCTGAGCAATAAGTGAGTTGGCAGATGTTGCTTTTAATGTTGGAAATTGCTATTAAAACATTTTTGACTGTATACTGCAATAAATCCATAAATAATCAGAATAGCCTAACAATAAAAACAGAAGAAAATTTGACATCCATATCATCTGATCAATAGGTCAGATGATATGGATGTCAGTCTAATATCAGAATCTTAACCTATTATTAATTTACTATAAAACTTTTGCAAAAATATTGACACATATAAAATGCTAAATTAAATTTTAAGTCTGGGAGCCCAAAATTAGCCAGATTTAATTTTATGCACTCAGGTAAACTTTTACCAAAGCCAATTTCAATTAAAGTGTGTATTCTTATAAAACGTTACTTTGTAGTTTTTGCTATTGCTTTATTTTCTGACTAAGGTTCATACATTTTTCCTGGTAGTTTTTTTAAATTATTTTTTTTATCTAGATGTAAAGATAAAACAGATCACCATTACTTAATACACCACCCCACAGTCAAAGATCTGATATATTTAGATAAACCTGTGGCTACACAACTTAGCTAAACCTACCTATGCTCAAAGCACATCACTGCTTGTGACATTTTTGTGTTGTATGCAAAACCTGTGTGGCTGAAAAACAACACTCCACATGACCTTGAACACACCATCCCCACAGTGAAGCATGGTGGTGGCAGCATAGTGCTGTGGGGATGCTTTTCTTTAGTAGAGTCAGAAAATATGGACAGACTGATGGGAAGATTTTATGGAGTAAAATACTAGGCAATCCTAGAAGAAAATCTGTTAGAGACTGAAAAAGACTGGGCCGGAGGTTCGCCTCCCAGCAGGACAACAATCGTGAACATATTCCTAAGACATAAATTAAACTGGGCATCTGTGGCAAGCTGTGTTCACAGCTGTTATCTGTCTAATACGACTGAGTCTGCGATATCTTCTGAAGAACTGGTAAGCTGCCTCAACTTCTACCAGTGAGTCATGCTTACCATTTAAAGTGCCTTTACGTGAGTCTCATTCACCCAGCTGCATTCGCACATTCATACAATATGTATATCTGAATGTAACTTGTGGTTCAGTGCCTCACCCAGGAGTGCTTAATGCATGGCAGGAGAAAAAGCTTCAATGAAACCCACAACTTTCAGATTCCAAGACAGCTACTCTTCCCACTGATCCACTGTCTCTCCTATTTCCATCTCTGGATGTACAAAGCTAGCAGAAACATGGCTTGCAGGTGGTTCAAAAGGTGGTTCTACTATTGACACAGGGGTCTGAGAACAAGGGCTGGTGAATCCATTGAGGTTGGGGCTTATAAGGAGAAGAAACATGAAAAAACATTTTGGAGTATGGCTACTTTTGTCAGGCATGTCAGCTTCTGAGGAAGAACAAAACTTGAGGGCAATGCCCTCTAGTGGCAGGTCTAAGCAAGTTAAACTTCTAGCAAAATGTCCTCAGGCACTGGACACAAAACATGCCATCATTTTGTCATCAGGCATACTGCAACATAAACACACAAATACATGTCCAATTCATTTACAAAAAAAAACACAACAACCAAGCCTTTCAGACTGATCAACTACTACAGTCTTCATTTTGGAAGTGTGAGGATGGAAAACAAGACTTTAAAGGATCACTCTCTTCCCCATACTCAGCTCTAAGAGAGAGCTCTAAAGCCCCAAGTGTATATGCACAAATTAATTTCCTGCAATGAAATTCATCAAAATGAACAGATGTATTGTTTTAGAATACATACTGTAAGTTCATAAATGAGCAACAATTTGTTGGTACCCCTGGTGAAGATGTTTAAAAAAGACTTTAAGTAAAAATGAGTTATCCACAATAACTCATTTTAAATAAATACAACCAAAGCATTTTAGCATTTTAAGTTTCTCAGTATTTATTTAAACATGCAATAGGCAATCCATAACTTTTTTCCCCTGAAAACTTATGTGATATATGGTGAAGGATATGTGACGCTGTGGACCTATTTCATGCATCATTAACTCTTTTATTAAAATACTGGGACATCTTAAATAAATCTACTAGATTCTACCAGAAAATTGAAAACGGGTCATCATTGGGTCTTTTAACATGAAGGGGTTTAAAAGGCTATGCCAAACTCAGCACAGAAATAGTTCATGAAACACAAACTCAAACTTCTAATTTCAAATAACATCTATTCTATTCTATTCTATTCTATTCTATTCTATTCTATTCTATTCTATGTGAATGATCAAGAGATTGAGCAAAGAGGAGTGATTAAAGATCCTGCCCTCTGTTTGCTCCAGCCCTGTGAAATGTTATGGCAGAAGTAATGTTATTAGAGGAGAAAGATCGCAGTGAGAAAATAAGACATAAGAGGAAGAGCTATCCTGGATTGACCCTCTTCTCCTCCTCCTCCTCCTGCTACACGCTTTATCCATTACCAGTGAGAGAAACAGTTGCTGAAAGTTTCTCAGTCCTCTGAGATGTTAGAGGTTGGAGGGACTTTTCTGTCTTTCTTCTTCCCTCTTTATCTCCCTCACACATAAGCAGCTAATGTTGCAACAGTGTTCACAAAGGAGAATAAAATGATGAAGAGAAGGAGAGGGAGACAGATAAATGAAAGATGGGGAGCACAGCAGTGCTTTAAAGATGAAGAGAAAATCAACAAAACACAGTGAAATGAGATGACAGGTTTTACACCGATGCTATTTTAACAGGAACAAAAAGAGAACAAAATGCGGTGCTGCAAAAAAATATTTCCCCCTTACAGATTTCTTCTGTTTTGCTTTTCAGTCATATTTAAATCTTTCAGATCATTAAATGGATTTTAATATCAGACAAAGATCGCCTAAGTAAATTCACAGTGTTTTAAAATGATGATTTCACATATTGAAAAGAAAAAAAGTTATCCAAATCAAGCTGGGCCTATGTAGGAAAAAGTAGCTCTAGCCTAAACCTAATAACTTGTTTCCCTCGGCAGCAACAGCTCTCATCAGTTGTGATAACTGGTAAATATTTTCTTGCATCACTTCGGATGAATTGTGCCCCACCCTTGATTGCACAATTGTTTTAATTCAGCCACTGACCTCTTTGAGGTCACAAAACAGCATCTCGATCAGATTTAAGACCAGGTCACTCTAGAAACGTTTTTTTTGCCACAAAGAAGTGGACTTGCTGTTTGAAAAAGTCTTTAAAGTCACCTATTAAGTTCAAATCTGTCACTGATCACTGCAACAAAAGGACATTAACACAGGGAAATAAAAAAGCATTTGCCCACTGATAGATTTAGAAGAGTGGGTTTTATTTAATGACATTATTGATATTGGACTGGTTTTTTTATAACTAACTGTTTAACTGTTTTGTTGTCAGAACATTTATTCAGAACATTTATTCAGCATATGTTTGTCTGATATATAAATATGTTTTAGGATCTGAAGCGTATAAGAGTAACAAAAAAGTAAAAACACGAAAGATTTGTATGGGGTTAAATACTTTTTCATGGCACTACATGCAGAAATAACCTGTGTTGGGATCTTTGTCTTGGAACCTTGACCCCTCCACCCCTCATTTGCAGAAATGCTAGCCTCAGCACACTGTCAACTCAATACTAAAAAGTTAAGACCATTGGACATTTGTAAATGACTGAAGGTCCCACGGGGTTATTACTGGGGAGCAAAAGGCTTGGAAAATAAGAATAATTATGGCGTTTTAAATGCAGTTTGTGCAAATACGAATGGAATAATAATGAGGTGAATTCTGTTCTCTTGTGATCTGATAAAACCCCTGATTCAGCTTCCATCAGCAGAAATATTACACACACACACACACACACACACACACACACACACACACACACACACACACACACACATTCAATTTCAAGAATGCACTTTCAGCTTTGTTTGCTCTATCATCCACATATGTTTGTATCTGTTCCCATTTATACCTCCTTGATATTCAAAAGCATAGCAGACATCTTGGAATTTATTAAAAATTAGAGAATAAATGCACAGACATAATCACAGGGCGAACTAGGGTACCAGCATAAGCTTGGTACTGTACAGTCTAAAAATGAGAATTTATATGGATGCATTAGGGGTTGTTCCAACATCAACAATTCCGTGGATGTGATTTTTGATTTATAAAGTAAACCTTGTCCACATCAGGAAAGAGGAGCAAAAAGATTATTTATGCTTGTGAATGGGAATATATTCTTAATAGAGGTTGCTTAATATATATGAAAAACTATGTCTGTTTATAAAATATGCAGTAATGCATGCAGTTTATTTACAGAATACAGACTTTGTTCTCAAACTGCAAAGCAGCTGCTTGTCTTGCCAGCTGCAATCTGACAAATGATACAGGAAAATTTGCCATTTTACCAACTGACTATGGCACAGTATATTTTCTAACAGAGCAAGGCTGTTGAATCCAAGGTCTAGCAATGATAATTCTTTAAAATTCATGATTAAATCATTTATTCAAAGCTTTTTTGCAGAAAATTCCTGGTATTACACCATGCTGCCTGCAAATACACAAACTGAATCCTGAAAACGATGACAATTTAACAAAAATCTCTGTTGTCATCCTACCTGTCATGATCTCGTCCGACGCCCCAGACACGGATGCTGCTGATTGGCTGAGAATGGAGCAAGCTGCGATCATCTGGGTCAACCAGAGTTAACATGCGATCTTGAAGCACTAACAGCATGCCTTTACCCTGGAATAATGCACACAGGGACACTCTCAGCTGGCAGCCCAAAGCTGAATACGGTTTCTAAATAACTGAAAAGACTGCAGCAGTGCAGATATTTACGTTATGTTTTCTGGCCTCATACCAGAATAGTACCAAGGCACAGTGTTGCAGTGGTTTACTCTATCAGCTCGCAGGAAGAAGGTTCTGGTTTTCAACCTTCTGATTGTAGAGGTTTCTGTGTGGAGCTGTTCACAGCAATGTTGGCCATGTGATGAGAGCTACTTTCAATGTAGTTTTACTACATTAGGTTTCATCAATGATCAGGATGGAGACCAACGCTGCATTTTGTCATTTATTATGACTGGGTTAATGTGATGCATATTTCTGGGAGTAATAATGTTTAATGCACATCAATGTGAAGTGACAAAGAATAAGGGAAGAAGAGGATTGCTTGCCAACAGAACTTTACACCAGCAGCTGAAAAGAACATTGTTTTGTGGTGCTGATGCTAAAAAAAAAGCAATAACAGCTGTAGTGCAGTTAATATAAAAAAAAAAAAACTAACACAGGTGAAAATTATTCTTCACTTATTCCTTTTTTAATGTATAAGCTACTGCTAGCACTGGAGCACAGCTAGCTGCTACAGTAAGTTAGAAAATTAACAGCTTAATGCTCCAATGAGCCATTGTTTCAAAAAATTGCTGTAATGCCTATGATTGACTTAGTAATTTTGGAAGAGGCAACCATTTAAGCTTGTTCTTTATTCACTGTGTTCTGCTGTCTTAACATTAATGATGCTGTTTTTTATTGCTGGCAATTATTAGCAGCCAATAAATAACAGCTTATTCATCTTCTTCTAGTAGTCATCTTCTTGACACTCACATGGTAACGGTGACAGAAGGCTGTGAAAAACTAAATTGCTGATTGTGGTATTTGATTTGTGGATCTGTGTGTTAATCTACATGTGTGCAATACCTGGGTATGTCTTAGCCAACATAGGTAGTAGATCATAATGAAGGACTTTGGATATGAAATAAAAGGAAAGTGACCAATATTAATAAGTCACTGAGAAAGTGTGGGAATAAATAAGCTTAGCTTATTCTTACTTCTTGTTGAACATGTTAAATTATTATTATTATTATTATTATTATTATTATTATTATTATTATTATTATTATTATTATTATTATTATTATTCGTCCTGTTCGTTGTCATCATCATCATAATCATCATCTTAAATCTGCTTTAAACATAGTTCATCTGCATTGTATACAGTATCCATAAACACTTGTTTAGCACAGACTTTGGCTGACACACTGACCTCTCCCCAGACTCCAGCTGAGTCTCTTATATCCCTCCTGCAGTAGGACAGCTGTCTGATGCAGTGGTGGACAGCCACACTGCTCCTCCCCTCACATAGGTCCTGTTCTGCCATCTCCACCCAGCCCAGAGAACGCACTGGAAACGACTGGGAGAAACACAAGTTTTGTTCAGCGGATCTGTGCTCTTCAAGGATAGATACAGTGGATACAGTATCTTTGTGAATTGGTGCTTTACCAGGGAGTATTTATTACTCCCTGGTTGGGCATCATGGACATGCATCTATAGCAGGATTTTAATGTTATCAAATAAACAACAAAAAAGTAAAATTCAATAAAGATACTTATTTCACATAAATTTGAGAGATATTACTCAGATCTGATCCTAGCTGGGATAAATTCAGTCCATGCGCACAGTCTAATGTAGACAAATCATCTTAACTAGAAGGTATTGGATGAAGAAGAAAACATATGAAACACAAAAGACTGTATGCACAGTATTTGGCATCTTGGCATTTTGGCCATCCTCTATTTTAATTCTTTCTCTTCATCTATATCATCAAGGAGATTCCCTCTACAGGGTAAATGGTTGTTAAAACCCTTAAAACAAACTAATTTACATAACAAAAAGAAACCACAGTCAAGAATACATGGATTTCCCCTATCTTCCACTCACCAAACTGTTCTGTTTCCTTCTTAATTATGAAAAAAAATACACATGTTGATGCAAATGTTACTTTTGAAGTTAAAATATTTGCCTTCATTTTTTTTCCTCGATTCTGTTGTTAATTCTTATTACTTCAGTTAAGTGATTTTAGCCCAGCAAAGTAGTCCTTGATCATTATCCTGTTAAATAAGCTTTTTGCTGGTATAGCTGATATTCTTCCACAAGGGGGCAGCTAAAACAGTCTTGGCAATGAAAAATCCTAACATAAGTGATTTCTCAAAACCGACCACTATATGGCGCTGTAACAAAAAGAGAGAGAAAACAACAGCAGCACTGAGCTGGATTACATCATTTCAAATAAAGCCTGCTGATTGCCTCTCATTAACCAATAAGAAATATATATTTTGTTTATTATAATAACTGCTTTAAATTGAATCACAGTTATTTGAATCAGGAATCCTGTGTTGCTTAGTACTAATACTCTACAGTTTCACCTAATTCACTGGTTTTTATTAACGCTGCAACTTTAGGAAAGTAGGTAGAAATCCAATTGTTTACTAATTTTAAACTAAACAGTTTGGAACCTTTAATCTTTAAGCATTATTTAAACTGATGCCTATAAAGCAGCATAGTATTGTGGATTCATATGACAGTGGAGAGCATTTAACACATTATGCTCATCTTTGTGCGTGCTTACAAACTTTCTCTGGTATCTTTTTTTAGTTATAATGACCTGAAAGAGTGTTTTCACAGCAAAGACAATAGAAACGCAATGCTATCTGAGATCCTAAAGAGTTTACCCAAATATTTAGAATGAATTACTGATCCTCCTATATGGTTCCTCTCAAAGTGTTTTTGAGGTGCTTCTTTAATACCGAACTTATAAATGACTCGTTGCCAAATTCCTAAAACCATCCAGCTGGGATGTTTCCTTCTATTAACATTAAAAAGGCATCCCATCAGGTTTGAGGTCTTTGAAACATATTCCTGGTATAATGCACCATGATAAGCCTTTAAAAAAAAAATAAAAATCCACATTTCAGGTGATTTCTCCCTTTGTAGTGCAAGCTTACCATTGCCTCTGGATCAGAGAATGTGCTGTTGAGGTCCACTGTCTCAAGCTGAGCTGGAGGGCTGCAGAGATTTATGAGACATAAGTGATGTTCACAATAAAATCAAACTTTACTTAAGAAAATAGAAAAATATAGTTTTTGCTTTGACACACAAATAAAAAACAACTAAAAATTTAAACATGCTTGTTTTTTTGCATAAAATGCCCTCTAATTTTACTAAAACTAAAAATTAAACCTTTTGTTGTTTTTCTTGAGCTTCAGAGATTTTTTACCATCCACTCAATATGCACTGTGACAACATTAATATACATTAACATGGGTCCTTGTCCAGCATTGTTTGTTACAGATCAAGGTTTTAGATATGGACAACTTTTTTGGTTGCAAAGACTTTTCTCTCAGCCATTAGTCTTTCCCATTCGTAGGATTGCAGAGAAATTTGCATATCCTATTTATATCCTAGAAAAACAAGCTATTGGTTATTAACTGAAAAATTTAATGACACTGACAGAAGCTTAAAAAACTACGGCATAAATCAAAACTGCTTCAGTAGTATTTGTTTTGCAGGACTTGTTCGAAGTAACAATAAGTGATCAGTGAGTTTGTAAAAAGCCCTTTTTTATTTAAAACAAAATTATTTTTTCCCACTGAATAAATTAAGCGTTGCATTTTGTTTTTTTGTTTTACTTTCATTGTAAGATTATGCTACTGCAAGAAAAGATTAATTTATTTTAAGGCTTTTTACATGTCTTTACCAGGAGTGCCAATATTTTTGGAGGGTGCTGTGTATCTGTCTATGACTTACTTGAGCTTAAGAGAGGCATAGCGGAGGGTAGCTCCTTCAAACGCTTTAAGACTGGGATCTGGATAAACCGGATAGTCCTTCAGGTCCTGAAGAAGAAGGAATAAAAAAACAGGAAGTTGTGGAAAAAAAGATCAAGTTCTGACAGATTTTTAAAAAATGGTTTCAGTTTTCTTTACCTTGTGATAGCTGACAAAGATTTCACTCATTTAAATTCAGTTTGGAACAAATTTTTCTCTGTTAAAGGGACTTCTTAAAAACCATGTTCATATATCCAGCAAAAAGCAAAAAACAACATTTAAATTGAAGGTCTGACGTACTTTTGCTGTAGGGGTGGTGGTGCTGAGAACTGGATTGGGAGAGGAGATCCCTTTGGAGGGTGTGGAAGAGGAAGAGGAGGGGGAGGAACCAGACGGGGAAGGGACCGGCTCCACCGAGCTGTCAGATATCAAACTGCTGGGGCGCTATACGAAAGAAAGAAAGGTAAAGATATGGCAAAACACAGAGGAATAAAGTATCAAAATATACAAAGATGGGTGCATGGAGAATTAAATAGCACTAACATCTTGCAACTTTAACAAAAAACAGTTTTTGCTGTGCTATATAAATGTTTAAATATGTTTGAGTCCTTTTCTTTACGTGTGTGTTTTAGTAAAAAAACATCAAAATTGATCAAGTTAAATCAACCTCAGGTTCTATAGACTTTAGATATTTGAGAAGACAGTCTGTAACTGGACAATACATCAAATCATATTGTATCTTACTGTATAGTATCTTAAATCATTGCGCATATCTGCACTGTTGTGTACACACGTGGACAAAATTGTTGGTATCCCTCTGTTAATGACCAAAAACCCACAATGGTCACTGAAATAACATGAAACTGACCAGCGTAATAATAATTTAGTGAAAATTAACCAATGAAAATCAGACCTTGCTTTTGAATTGTGTTTCAACAGCATCATTTAAAAAAAAACAAAAAAACAAACAAACAGGCCTAGACAAAAATTATCATACATCTAAAAAAAAATTTAAAATAATTTGACCATAGAGACATGTTAAACTCAGGTGTGTCCTCTAATTAGAATAACAGGTGTCTTCAAGCTTGTAAACAGTCAGCCTGCCTATGTAAAGGCTGACAAGTAGTCACTGTGGTGTTTGCTGAAGTGAAGGAGAGAGTCGTCTCAGGAGATTAGAAAGAAAATTATAGACAAACATGTTAAAGATAAAGGCTATAAGACCATCTCCAAGCAGCTTGATGCTCCTGTGAGAACAGTTGCACAAATTATTCAGAGGTTTAAGGTCCACAGGACTATGACCTCCCTGGTCGTGGCCAGAGGAGGAAAACTGATGACAAATTGAAGAGCAGGATAATAAGAATGGTAACCAAAGAGTCCAGAACAACCTCCAAAGAAATTAAAGGTGAACTCCAAGATCAAGGTACATCAGTGTCAGATTGCACCATCTGTTGTTTTTTGAGCCAAAGTGGACTTCATGGGAGACAACTTTGTTGAAAGCAATACATAAAAAAACCAAACTGGAAGTTGCCACAATGCGATGAGAAAAAACTGGAGCTTTTTGGCAAGACACAACAGCTCTTTGTTCACAGATGCAAAAATGAAGCATATCAAGAAAAGAACACTACTACTACTACAACTACTACTACTGACTGTTCTGGAGAGAAATGGCAGCCTAGTGTCAGAAAGCTTGGTCTCAGTCACAGGCCATGGGTCTTCGAACAGGATAACCCAAAACACAGCTAAAAACACCCCAGAACAGCTAAGAGCAAAACATTGGACTATTCTGAACTGGTCTTCCATGAGCCCGGATCTAAATGCTGTTGAACATCTGTGGAAGAAACTGAAACATCTGGAGAAGGCACCCTTCAAACCTGAGACACCTGGAACAGTTTGCCCACAAGGAGTGGGCCAAAATACCTGTGGATAGGTGCAGAAGTCTCATTGACAGTTACAGAAATTGTTTGCAATATTTGCATCAAAAGGTTGTACAACAAAATATTAAGCTATGAGTACTATATTTTTTGTCCGATTTGGCCTATTTCATTAGCTTATTTGTAAAATGATTCGTTTAAACCACAATTCAAAAGCAAGGTCTGATTTTCATTGGTCAGTTTTCAGTAAATTTTCATTTAAAATTACTTTGGTCAGTTTCAAGTTATTTCAGTGACCATTGTGGGTTTTTTGGTCATTAACAGAGAGGTACTAACAATTTACAATTTTGTCCATGTGTGTTTGTCTTTACTGACCATGGCACCTATTAAACAATATTCTACAGGTGCATCTGTACAAATTAGAATATCATTGAAAAATTAACTGATTTCAGTAAATCAATTAAACAAATGAAACTTGTCTTATATAGATCCATTACACATAGTGAGATATTTCAAACACTTATTTTAGTTAATGATGATTATGACGGTTCACAACTTATGAAAACCCCAAATTCAATTCTCAGAAAACTTTAATATTATGTAAGATTAATAAAAAAGATAATAAAAAATGCTGTATACAAATGCTGGCCCACTGAAACTGTTTTGATCTACTGTATAGTATACATAATACTTGGTTGGGCCTCCTTTTGCATGAATTACTGCATCAGTGAGGTGCAGCATAGGGGCGATTTGACACTGATTCAGCTGAAGTGTTAAGGAAGCCCATGTTGCTTTCATACTGGCCTTCAGCTCTTCTGCATTGAAGGCCTTGGTGTCTCTCATCTTCCTCTTGACAACACTTAGTAGTTTCTGTATGGGTTTCAGGTCAGGCGAATCAATTCAATTCAATTCAATTCAGTTTATTTATAAAGCACCAATTCACAACAAATGTCATCTCAAGGCACTTTACAAAAAAAAAAAAAGAAAATCATTTCAACTCAGTCATACATACATTCCAACTGATCCTAGTTATACAGTATAGTAAGCTCAATTAATTATTTAAAATAGTTTAAAGTTTCTATCGAAGGAAACTCAGCAGATTGTATTGAGTCACTGACTTGCAGCATTCACTCCTCTTGGACGAGCATGTAGCAACAGCAGAAAATTCCTTGCATTGTGTTAACTTTACAGCAATCCCTCATACCGAGCATGCATGTAGCGAGAGTGGAGAGGAAAAACTCCCCTTTAACAGGCAATATGGCAATATGACTCAGTACAAGCGGCCATCTGCCACGACCGCGGTGCACCTTTCTTGGTCAGCTTGCAGTCCTGGAACATGTATATTATAGACTGATTAACAAGATAGAAGAGATTAATTAATGGAAAATGGATAATGACTCTCACTCTAATGTGGTGGAGTTTTATAGCTGCTTTGTAACACTTTCCAGGCTGACTTATGAATTTCTTTAGGATGGGTCATGATGTTTTCCTTTTTTAGATATTTTAGCCTACTTCACGCTGTCAGACAGGTTCCGTTTAAGTGGTATTTTGACTCTACAGGTCTTGTGACTTAAATTCATCTCTTCAAAAACTGGGCTCAAGGGTGTAATTACTTTTTCATAAAGCTTGCTCCCCTTAATTACTGAAATCATCATTTGAACACTGCATTTTGCAATTCCTATGGTTATATTTGACTGACATTAACATTTCTTTGATGCTTAAGAGTTTAGGTGTGATAAAAAAAAAAACTGAAGAAATACATATGGGAGCAAATACAGCACGGTGAAAACACAAACATGATAAAATTCACCCTATGATGTCTTTTATCTAACAATCTGCTTACCTCATTTGGTAGCTTGAGGGAGTCCTGTGTTTCTTTTTGTGGGTCATGCTCAGAGTTCAGCTCATTGCTAGAAGTAGTCTCTTGGTTTCCAGAGGCAACAGGTCGGTCATACTGTGTAGTGCCAGTGGGAACATGCCAGAAATAGACTTCGGATGAGTCTGAGATCTCCCGCCAGCCTGGGGGCAGATCCCCTTCAGCCCATACATCTGCTTTGGATGAAAGGGATATGCAGTTACATATGAGCATTACATGAGCATATCAATAAAACACACACAAAGGAACTATGCTCATACATAAGCTCTATAAGGCCTTTTAAAGCAAGTATATAGTCAATACAAAACGCAGCACACACAAATAAGGATGCAGAGGACAAATTTCAGTAATAGCCAGTCTGTTTCTGTTCAGTTTCTGTTGTCATGGCAAAGCCTGGGCTCATACCCTGTGGCAAGGCCCAATAGTCAACATTCTGTCTGCTTTGTCTCTCTGCTGGCTTTATGTTACTCTGAATACCCTAATATTAGCTAGTTAATGCTTTGACATACATGGCTAAAAATCCCCTCCCACCCAGTTCTTCTCTGCTTTTTCACGCCCTTCTCTCTGCAGCATCTTGTTCGCTTCGTCATATCTTGCTCTCTGCACCATAAAGTTGCTCAAGGGGGCCTTAAAGCCTTCAACAGCACTGCTGTAGTACCTTGCTCAGTTAAAGGGTGTTTTTGTAAAATTACAGATCAAACAGTTGGATGGAAGTAGAAAGATAGAGAGCAAAGATAGCGTTATTGGGGTACAATTAAAAACTGACACAGATATAAACATTTTTTGAATAAAAAAATCAGATGAAAAGATAAACTTATCAAACCTGTCTCTTTTGGGCTCTGAGGAGAGGGTGACTCTTGGGATAGAGTGGTCCAGCTGGAGTCTTCATCCTCTGATGGTGTATCAGGGGTCATATCCATTTTTAGACCCACTTTTGGGAGGCCCGTCTCTGGTTTAGGTTCCTGCAGGGGAGGAGATCCCCAGTTCTTGGTAGGGGTGTTTCTTTCAGCAGCTCTGGCCTGTTTAGGGGAAAATGATGGGTATTGTTGCAAAAACTGGTTCTCGTTGTTTGGGTGCAACTCCACTTTGATCACCCGGGGCTGGGAGGTTCGAGGTGGCTTTGCAGGACTACGTGGACTAGCTTGGGCTTGGGGACATAGCTCTTCTCGGACTGGTGCTGGGGCTTGATTCTGGAGGTGGTTGAGGTTGTCTGGCACCCACTCTGGGCTGTTTGCAGAAGAGGAGGAGGTGGAGGAAAGAGGCGCTTCAACCACAACTGGTAGAAGGGGTTGTCTTGGTGTTGGGGTGGGCTCATCCTCCTCCTCATCTTCCTCCACAACAGACTCCACATTATCCTTTTCCTCTAGACAGTTTTGCTTGCAATTGATCTTCTCCTCCTTCTGACTGTCTCTCTCTTTGGCAGGGCTGTCCTGTTCCTTTTCTGAGGCAGGCAGCTGTTTCTCTTCCTCCTTGCCCTCTTTGTTTTCCCAACTGGGGTCCAGATCCCAGCATTTGCCATGGTACTCCAAAAAGCTTTTGGTTCTTCTACGAAATGGAGGAAGTTGAGAGTTGTCTTTCCCAAACTCTAGCCAATCTGACGTGGGATTATTGAAGAGATCATTGTGAATTTTCTCTACAGTATTTGCCCTGCTCAACTGTAGCTGCTGGCTCTCGGCTCGCCTCTGCATGTTGGCTCCATTCTTGGCCAGTTTGGGGTTAGTTGTGTTGAAGAAGGAGGAGGAGGATGAAGAAGAGGAGGAGTAGAGGGCAGAACTGGATGAGGACTTGGTTGGGAGCCCCCTTCCTCTGGTTACAGGTTGGTACTTTGAGGACAAAGCGAAATTGTCACTTATCCCCATGGCACTCCTTACACTGGTCATTGCATACCTCTGACGGCTCTTGGGCAAGGTGGCTGAGCTCCCGGTTTCCATCGACTCCTTGATGACGTCACGACCAAGCAGCTGGTTGTAGGATGAGCGAAGACTAAGAGAGGTGGGAGGGGTGGCTGAGGGTGTACTTCGATTTGCCAGACCCCCAGTGGAGGGGGAGGAGCCAGAACGTGAGAGTGGAGGAGTTTGTACTGACATCATATCTGTATAGAAATATGCAGCAAGGATGGAGCTGTTGGGAGAAGTAAAGCAACAGAAAGAACTTTCAACTAAGTTTAAGCACAAACTTTTATCCTAGATTCAGATTTTTATGATTCAAATGGTTCAACAGCAGGTCAGAGCTTTCCAAAATTGATAACTGAAAATTGGCCACAACATCTCTTATCTGTGCATCTCTAATTATTAATTCAGTGCTTGATGACACTTCTCATTGGCTGCAGCTTAAACATGCTTCCAAAGAATAAATCAAGACACTGTGGCTCAGATTCTGTAGAAAAAAACTGAAGTGCTCAAAAAAATAGCATCAAAGTCACGATGCTGGAATAGATTCGCATGATACCCAGAATGAGTCAGAGTTTCGATTCATTCAATCAGGACTCACTTTCAAAGTGGGAGCTGAGGAGTAAAGCTGGTCTGTGGGGAAGAGAGGTGCCAGCCAGCTCCTGCTAACTAACTCTCTCTCTTATCTCTGGGTGGATCAGCTCTGCGATACAGACCACAGATGGATTGAAAGCAACAAAGAGAGTGGCAGAAAATCATTCCAATAAAAGACGTGACGCATATAAAATATGGGTTGCATCATGAACTAACCCGCCTGTAACCCCTTTGGAAAAGCAGTCAGGTAAACATGTCCAGACACGCAAACCAAATGGATAAACATCCTACCACCCAATCACAAACAAACCCGCCTTAAACATTGCTGCAGTCATCATGGCCCTTTTAACTTAAAGATATGGAAAACTCAAACACAGCAGAATGCAAGGCATGATATGATCATGGGAAAAGGGCAGGGGGAAAATTTAAACGAGAGCAGAATATCTAGACGGTGCATTATGCTGCTGCGGGGCCTCTATCTGTTCCCATCTGCCTGGGTGGCGGTCATGTTGTCCCCCTGAGCCACACAACAACCTGTTAGTGCTGAATCTGTGTTCATCTGTAGGTCTATGTCTCAAACACAGAGTCATCAGGTTCAAATTACCTGCACCAAGGTGTCCTATGTCACAACAAAACCATTATTGTCATGCCAGATTAAATACTAATTAAGTAAACAGACCAACTTTTGACTCTAGATAAAAATATAATTCATACAATTTTAGCAAAATGATACACAAAGGATAAAGCATTCCATACTAGTCTGATAATTACAAGATACAAATTCTAATTAGTTGTAAAATTTACAGTGCCATGCAAAAGTATTAATATCCCTTGAACTTTTTCACATTTTGTCACGTTACAACCTCAAACTTCAGTATTTTACTGGGATTTGATGTGATAGACGAACGGGAAATGATACATTGGTTTTCAAAATTTATTACAAATACAAGTCTGTAATGTATGTCAAGCATTCGTATTTAGCTCCCTTTACTTCGATTCCACTAAATAAAGTCTAGTGTCACCAACTGTCTTCAGAAGTCACTTGATGAGTATGTAGAGTCAGTCTGTGTTTAATCTAATCTCAGTATAAATCTGGCTCTTCTGTGAAACTCTCAGAGGTTTTTCAGAGAATATTAGAGATCAAAAAGTATCATGAAGACAAAGGAACACAGAAAACAGGTCACGGATAAAGTCATGGAGAGATTTAAAGCAAAGTTGGGCTGCAAAACAATCACCCAAGCTTTCAACATCCCATGAAGCAGGAGTCTCCAACCCTAGTTCTCGAAATCTACTGCCCTGCAGGTTTTAGATGCATCCCTGCTCCAACACAGCTGAATCAAATGACTGAATTACCTCTTGAGGATCCCATTAAGTTAGGCAAAGGCCTAGTAACAAGCCATTCATTTGATTCAGCGCTGCTTGTGCTCTCCACAAATCTGACCTTTATAGAAATGTGACAAGAAGTAAGCTATTGTTGAAACAAAGCCATACGAAGTCATAGTAGGAACTTGCTTCAAGCCGTGTACAGGATACATCAAACGTGAAACAGCTGGTCTGGTCAGATATGCACAAAACTGAACTGTTACTGCCTGCATGTGTGCAAGAAAACTGACACCAACCTCACCCTAAACACACCGTCTCCACAGTAAAACACACATAATGCTGTGTGGGTACCTTCTTTAACAGGGTTAGGGAAACTGATCAATATTAATGGGAAAATGGGTAAATCCTGAAATAAGACATGTTAGGGAGCACAAAAGATACTGGGATGTAGGTTCACATTTTAGCAGGACAACAACACTACAGCCAGAGCTGCACTGGAATAGTTTGGATCAAAGCATAGTCATGTGTTAGAATGGCTTACTCGAAGTCTAGACATAAATCTAATTGAGAATATGTGGCAGGACATGAAAACTGATGTCTACAGATGCCCTCAGTGCAATATGACAGAGATTGATGTATTTTGCAAAAGAAAATAGGGGGGGGGGGGATCTGTCTCTAGATGTGTAAAGCTGGTAAAGTTAGACCACAAAGGACTTGCGGCTGAAATTATAGTGACTGTTGGCTCTACAAAGTATTGAATTAGAGGGGCTGAAAACAAATTTATGCCACCATTTTTAGATTTTTATTTGCAGGTAAATTTCAAAATGGTATTTTCTTTCCACTTCACAATTACATCATATTTTGTGATGCTCTGTTACTTAAAATCCCAATAAATTACATTGAGGTTTTTGGTTGCAACTTGACAAATTTAAGAACGTTCAAGAGGTAATTATACAGAAAATCCCACAAATCCATGAATAAAAAAAATGATAAAAGATTAGTAAAAACAATTTCAACTTCACATTTTTACTGATCAGGTGGACAAACTGCATCATCAACACACAAACAACAGCCATTTCCGCCTGAAACTCCCCTCAGTGATGTAGACAGGTCCCTTGTAGTTATGGTCTAAGTGGGGCAGAGACAGGATGCAAGGAGAGAGGGGAGAGGAGGAGAAAGGATGGTTATTACAGGGAGAAAGGAGCAGAATGACACAGCAGTTTGCAGGATAGTGGGACACAGTCAACACAAAAAGGCAGTGTTTCCTGCAAAGTCGTCCTCAATAAATCTGCTGTGCATCGTGACAGGGGAAGTTATTCAGGAGTGGGGAAAAACGTTACCAGCAGAATCACTGAACAGCTCTTAGACTGAGTTTTAATGCTTTTAAATTGCAATTTACATTAGAATTTAAGTTTTTAATAAATTTTCTACTGGTCATGACCTTTCTCATAAATGTACTTGAAAAGATGAAAAGCATCATCATTAACATAAACACTCTATAATCTTCCCCATAATGATGGAGAAAAACATCAGTCTGCTGTTGATTCCTGATCGGTCTGAACAAAACAGTGTTTTCACCTGAGCATTTTATGAGCTCATTTCAAAAACAGACTTCACGGATTAGTCGTGATACATTTTACAGGAAACCGAATAGTAATGATTTGTCTCCTCCCTCAATTGTGAGCTGCTTTGCTTCTGGAAGAAAAAGAGATGCAACAGATGAAAGCACAAGCTGGAGAGAAATTGAACTTGCAAAAGTCGATGATGTCATGGGTGGAGTATTCCTACGCCTGGTTTTCTTGCAGCCTCCATAAACTCCCCCCTTAATAAACCAGAGACAGCCTGATCTTATCTGATCTACCTAAAATGCCGAGAATTGAAAGTGGAGGTGGCGTTATAGCGAAATCTAATCTGTAATTTTTTACGGCAGACGCAGCAGATCTTTCACATCTCTCCTCTCTCTCCAGCCCCATCACCACCGCCGCACTGGGAGGGGAGCGCATCCCAGTTAGAGCATCTATTTACATCCACTCACCGCTTCTCTCAGCTGTCCGCGCCTCCCGTCCCTTCCTTCCCTTCTCACGACGACGAGACACAAAGTAGTCAGCGGGGCAGGTGTCAAGCGCTGCTTTTAAGTGCCGGTCCTGCCCGTAGCTTAGAGCCGGGCCGCCCGCATCACATCATCCCTCCGCCCTCACCAGCCCCGCGGCTCACTATGCTGCTGGCGGCCGAGAAGTGCACTCTCTCTCTGCGCCAGATGATCCCCGGAGCGGCACGGCGTGGCGCTGTGGAGCTCTCTCTGTTTCTCTCGCTCAGCGCAGCCGGCCAATAGGAGCCGCGAACGGAGGACGCTGGGAGCACGAAGCGGAGGGACGCAGCCGTAATAATAAATCCGCCGGAGTTAGTTTGCAACTCAGGTAATGAAATCACACATCATCGGGGCGTTACATCACGCAGCACACTAAACACACACGGCTGGTTTTAAAGAGCCAGGCCGACAACGAAACTCTTCTTGTTCTAAGGATCCAACATATTTTCGTTTTTTTAAGATTTCCACTCTTCTCCAGACTTCATTTCCAAAATTCTCAGAAAACATTTTTTACAGCGTAGATACAAATGTTTTCAATTAATCTGCAGCAGATGGATGAATAAATGGATGGATGGACACTGCATACATGGGAACTGTGTTATATAAAAGGTTGTTTACATTAAGGTCAGATTGTGGCCTATAGTTTATTAATCCATCCTTTGTCTAATACCCGCTTGTTCTCCTCACCCAGGAGGTGGTGAGAGGTCCTGGTGCCTCATGGACACACAGAACAAACAACCATGCGAACTCTCACTCACAGAAAAAAAAAAAAAAATTAGAAAGACCAATTAACTAATGACTGTTTTAATTAAAGTCATATTTTTGGACTGTGGAAGGGAGCCTGAGTACCAGAACAGAACCCATGCAGAGGCCTAATAAGTACATGTTTAATCAAATTAGATATCATAGATTTTTTTTTACAGAAAGTAAAAAGCAGATCAGAAACCCAGTTGGATTTTTAAAAACATTTTACTTAAAAATGTGCGCTTCACAGACAAAACATCTTCCTCAAAATTCACGTCATCATCATGGCTGCTTAACAGTTTGGCTGAGAGGATAATTCTGCAATGGTTGTTTTACAATAAAAGACACTATTTCACCTCAAAGGTTATCGGTGGAAATATGACACTGATACATAACAGAGGACAGTAGCGTTACTCCTGGTAAGTGCATCTTTTCTTGAGATTAATCCTACTTGTGCGGAAACAGAGAAACCCAACTGAAGGCAATCTGATGGTTTCTGTACATTTGAGAGCAAATAACGACATTAATAGTCTACTAAAGAAAAAGACTCAAAGCTTTTTCCTTGTCAGACTGTTTTCTAAGCGTCTTTCAGACAAACTAAAAAAAAAACAAAAAAAAAAACACACATCCAGACCTCACAGTATTTACAGACAACACACTGACCCTTTCTGTTCAGCGATGTCACACTCAAACTCAGAAATACATTCCTTGAATATGTAGTTTGGCTTTGTTTTAGATTCTGCCACCTATCCTATCCCTACTGTCCACTGACAAACTCCTGTGCCAGGAGGATGGAGGTGAACAGGTGTGGAGGACAGTGACGGAGGTGCACACAGGCTGCCGGTGCTCCATGAGTGAGCGAGGAGAGGAAGAACGGCGGAAGACTGGACACGACCGGCCAGAGGAGAAGGCGGCTGGTGCCAGCTGTCGACCAAAGAGAAACACGGAGCTGATCGGATGGAGCGCATCGCTACATTTAGGTTATCAAGTGAGAGAAGAGAGAAATAAAATGTACCATTAACAGCAAATGTACATTAACAAGGACTGATGCAAATGTTTCCTACAGAGCAGCTGAACTTACCCTTATTCTTACTGTATGAATTATCAGGAGGCATCAGTAAGCTCTTTGCTTGCTTGTTTCCTGCTTGTGCGGCTCGCTTGTAGAACTCGACTGCTGTCTTTAAATTCTGCTGCACCCCGATGCCGCTTTCATAACACTGACCCAACAAGAAGAGGGCACAGTTGTCCTGAGCACAAAGACAATCACTGAGTTTAAGTTTCATAGCTTTAACTTTGGTCCAGAAATGAAACTGGTTTCATGATTTACTTGCATCGTAACTACACATTTACATGAACTCTGTGAACCAACACAGTGAAACTCTGCAAGAAAAATAACAGTAGCAAGAATAGTAATAGTTGTAACAAGTAGTAGTAAATAAAAAAAGCTGCAGCAGGAAATGGTACAAAAGCCTAAAAAAAAAAAAAAAAAAGTAACAGATGTATGTAGTAAATGTTTTTAATGTAAGTAAAACTTTATTTATATAGAATCTTTAAGATAAAAATCACAAAGTGCTTCAACAAACAAAATAAATACCCAAAACAAAGACTGGTTCAGATAAAACACAAGGATGGGGATGGAGATGTCTCAGTTAAAGCGACTGATAAACATCTAGAATTATCTAGAAGGGGACTCACTCCACTCTCTGCTGCCATCTTCAGATACTGAACGGACTTGCACCCATTTTTGACAGGATCCTGAGAGTAGAACGACGCCAGGCAGATCTGAGCCTAAACAGGAGAAAGAAAAGGTTGATTTTAATCAGTTACACCATGGTAACACTCTGCATTTAACTGTAGATTCTTTGTACACACTACATGCTATAAAACACATTTAAATATGACAGAACATCTTTAAGGATAAACCAGTTAAGGTGGAATTTTTTCAAACCCTCATCTAAATGACAAAAAAAAAAAATAAAAAATAAAAAATAAATAAAATAAAAAAAATCATTAACCCTTAATAAGGTTATTCATCTGCTTTAAGTCATTTGGTTCTGTGAATGAGTTAAACATCATCGAGACATCATATTATGTTTATGGGCCGCAATAAAATCCCATTTTTATTTTGTGATCCTAACATTTTTCTCAATTAATCAAACAAATTGTAAGCATATTATGGTTAATTGTGGTGTTCATAATTCTTTTAATAATGACAGATAACCAAAGGATTTTTAGCAAAGAAAGTCTGTTGAAATTTGGGCTTTTACAAGTGTTTATAAGTTAATATGGTGTTTTTTTACAGCAGAAAAAGTAATAAAAAAAAAAAAAAGTGTCCAACATGTCACAACAGTGTTTACCATTAACCAAACTCAAAATCTAATAAATTCTCTTAGTGATATTATCTACTTCTGTGCTGCTCTGAATAAGATATACTTTTAATGGAAAAAGATGCATGTTTAAATTACATGATTAAAGTTCAGTAAATCTAAAAGACAAAACTATAAAGCAGGTTATTCATTATTTTAACACTGTTCTGTTTGCTGTAGCTACAAAGATGATCACAGAGAGGCTTTGAACATTTAAAGAAACTCTGTCATGATTTGTACCTTGCTGAGCCCAGCTGTAGCTGCTTCCTCCAGTAATCGAATAGCTGTGTTCAAGTCCTCCGTGCTCTGATGCCCCCTGCTGGTCAACAGCAGCTTTGCATAGCGATACTGAGCTTGTTTATGGCCACTGATAGCTGCAAGCTTGTAGTAATGAAGGGCCTTACAGAGAAAAGACAAAATCTTAAAATCATATTTAAAATGGAACATTTAATATGAAAATGAATACAATCGTACACCAAAAATAGGGTCAGATGAAATTTAATCAAATACATTCATGTAAATGACTTGTTTTGGATTAGGACCTACTTGTAACTAAAATTAGACACTAAGGGCTTGAAAAATAAAATAAGTAAATAAATAAAACACACACACACACACACACACACACACACACACACACACACACACACACTCAACTTATTAAGAGCTGAACAGACTCCGAGGTGCAAATAACCTCGTCACAAAACAGTTTAAGGAATGGAAGAATTTTTAAGCCTTCAGATCCTGCTTAGCTGAATGCATGTTTATTACATGCATTCAGCTAAGTGAGCACTATATGATGGATAATGGAGATAAAAGGTAAATTTTTACAAATTTTTTTTTACAAAAAAATTTGTAAAAATAAATACAATGGAAACCACAATGGCTTTGCAATAAGTATGTTTAAGATTCAATCACACTCATAACATCTGGTGTATTTTTATTTTAAGATCGACATTTCCTGTATTTCCTGTGGTTATCGCTCTGACATAGGCATGATTTAACTGAGATCATAAACAATTGTGTTTTTTTCTTTTAATCTTATGGTGTTAAGGTGTCAAGGTTAACAAGTATCATAAAAATCAACAATGGTCCTACCTTCTCCTTGTCCTTGCTGACTCCTCTTCCTTTCTCGTAGCACACCCCCGTGTTAAACTGCGCTTTGTTGTAGCCGTGCTGAGCTGAAGCCAGAAAGCAGCAAAAAGCTTCCTCATAGTTCTCACTCTTGGCACTTTCTAGACCTATTGGATACACGGAAAATGACGTTCACATTGAACAGAGGAAAAAAATGACAAAGAAATGGACAGGTTTCTAGAGATGAAGGTTTATGTGATATCCTGAGGTGAATTTCTCAGTAAATCTTTACCAATGATGTTCAGGATTATGGGAACGCTGGTGTCTCCCACACTTCTGAGGTTGAGCACTGCTTCTGTCAGCCTCTCTTTATCTGACGCTCCCTAAAAAACATCGACGTAGATAAAGATATGACAATCAAAATAAGATGTCAGCTTGACTGTATCTGGTTATGGATACTTGAAAAGAAAATCTCTCCAAAGTTTCACCTTGCTCTTGTTATCTGTGTGTTTTAGGTTGAACTCAGTCTGCAGGGGAGAACTCAAATGTGGCTCCTCTGTGTCAGAAACATAAAATGTGTTAAACTTCATCCTCATCAAATATTGTGCTAAAACATCAAGAGCGGCAGTATTTCACAGAACCTGACATTAAAGCACAGAACAAACCGGGTGTCAGTGACGCTTTGCCTAGGAGCTCCTCCTGGTGGACGGAGAGGGAACTGTCAGTAGTCTCACTGCTGTTGCTGCTTTGAGATGAGGACTGATCTTGATTCTGTCTCTCTGGCACAGCCTGGAGACACAAGACATTTCTTCCTCTCGGCAGGACGTCTCGTCTTGATACTGTTGACAACAAACAACACTGGTGTGTTGGAATACTGATCACACAAGGGTATACGAAAAAGGGATATGGGCTGCAGATGGATGCACGTTAAATCATTGCCATGAATTTGGCAGTGACTTAAATGTAATAATACCAGAGTATAGTTGCTGTGGGTGTACTGTTGCAATAGTGGCAGAAAGACTCACAAGTTTCCAGCAGGATGCGATATCCGCATTTCTGCAGAGACGAGGGAGCTGTCAGGGTTCCAGTGCTGGGATTGGGCTCGGAGCCTGAAGAAAACATGGAGTGGATCCTTCTGCAGATCTGCATGAACAGCACTGCCATCGCTCCCTGTGGAGAAACCCCACCATCACAAGAACATCTCGACTGTATCTGTGCCAGTAATTTCTGAAAGTATTCCAGCAGAAGTCGGTCATGTGGCACTTAGCTCAGGGACTTTCAATTCCTGGTTTTAAATTGTTTAGTGCGATTAAAATTAGTGCTCTTATGCTCTTATTACTGATTTCTGTATAACTGCAAGCCAGATTTTCAGTGTGTACACCTTTTACATCTTTCTAATAAATTACCACAGGCTAATTTTTTGACATACCCGATACTGGAACATTTATTTTTAAAAACCCAAATAAATATATCTTTGGGCAATTATTGATATATCCACACACATCAACTAAAGACCTACCCATCCCACAGCATCCAGAGCTGTGTAACTTGGAAGTTCGCCATACCCAAACTGAAACGTCCTTTCTTTCTTCCTCCTCTCCCCATCATCTTCCTGGGATCTGAAAATTAACAGCAGAAAGAGAAAAGATGATACATCTGTCTTCATTTTTATCTAACAGCATATAACATCAGGAATTTTCAGTTCAAGTTGACTAGGTTTGTTTCTGCTCTCTATTAACACTGCTTATACAGAAACACACTAGCAGATGTTGCTGGATGATGCAAGCATCTGAAAATGAATCAGCATCAATGCAACAGGTTCAAACAGGCTGAAGGAACTGTTACAGACTGGGAGAAGAGCTCTGTCTGAGGTTCAAATTTATTCAAACATCGTCCTTGAATCAAATGATAAATGAAGGACAAAAAAAAAAAAAAATAATAATAAAAACATGCAGAGCTTTTATTTTCAAACCAATAATCTTGACGTCAAAGCGTGGACAAAGTGAAAAACGGAGAAATAGAAGCGATGAAGGGGAAGGCACCTGTTGTCGAAGGAGTGCCGAGAAGTGGAGAGAGCAGCTGAGCCGCCGATGACCTCGTCCTCCACATGGTGGTTCTGGGGGAGTCGTAAAGTATTGCTGCCATGGTACCGATGGAGAACTGAGAGGTGGTGGCAGAGGGAGAAAACAGCAGGAATCAAACTCAAATATCCAGATTTTCATTTCATAGACAAACAGCTTGTTAAATCCCCAGAGTTACAAAATAGGTTTTTATTTTTGTATTAAATAATTGTAATTTTTTTTTCCTCTTAATTAGCATCTTTGCATGTATGACAGCCACTCCATTTCGGTGTCCGTTCAATCCCAACACATGCATACATCACCTGAACTAACCAGTTTAAACCTAAATCTGCCAACGGTATTAAAACCTCTCGGTTTAACTCCACATATCTCTTTACATAAGTGTGTTTTTGAAAGAAGCTATAAATCACATGGACTCTGACAATATGCTATATACTTCAATATTTTTACCAACCTCTGTTTGTGGTGTCTTGTCTCCATTTTTAAAATCACGCCACACTCATATTTGTTTCCATTGTTTAACAATTTAATTATAAACTTCCTGTTTGTGACTTTTGATTTGAAATGAAATTTTTACATGTGATACAAAACATACCAACAAAAATAAGTCTGGATAATACTTCATGTTGAAACTGAGATGCTTTTGAGGAGTCTGGATGAACTTTAAGTAGCTTCAGTTAAAAATCTAGAATAGTTTACAGATTCAAACCTGAACTGGATTGATCTGAACTTTGCTAGAAACACGGCCCATTATATGTGAAACATTTGCTCTGTTTGTAAAACTTCAAAAGAACTTTAAAAGTAATACAGCAAGATTTTGAATGTAGTTTTTTTTTTTAGCACCTGAACCACTTAAGTTCAGCTCCTGTTCCATCATAACAAAATCTAAACTTGTCCAATCTGAACTCATTTTTCTACACTGAATATAGTTTTAAGACCAATTTTATGAAAACGTATTTTATTTGTGAAAACACATAGTAGGTGAATTCAATTGGATTTGTTGGCTTTTAGACCAAACTTATATTGTGTCACATCTAAACCTGAGGGCTATATCAATTTGTTATATTCATTTATCTTAGTTTATCCACAGTTTTGATCACTTTTTATTTTCCATATCTAAACACAAACACAGCTTATAACATTTTCTCCAATTAGTAAAAACACATAAATGTGATCCTGCTGGAAAGGGTGAATGCCATTTAGCCATCTGGACCAATTTAGAACAGGTTCAGTTTTAAAACTAGAATAATTAATAAAGTCAAAACTTGCCTGACTTATTTTGCATCACTGAAATCATTCCGTCAATTTCACAAACAGAACAAGAGTCTTGCAAGTCGCATTTTAATAGCTCTATAAACAAATATAAAACTTACATGTTGGATTTGGGCAGTTAACTGAATCAACATTCATTTTTTACTATAACTATAAGGCCATACTATAATATAAGCTGTAGTTCTTCATTTTTAGTTTGACTTTAAACTTTATTTACTTTAATTATTTGTATTTTATTGCGGATGGTGATTACTGGTTTTTATACCAGTTGTTGGAAGTAAATAAATAGATTTTCATTTAACTTTAACTCTTTATGCTTCTTTGAAATTTTTGTGGTTATTGTTTAAATCTTTAAAATCTAGAATCTGTACTTGTTAAATTTGTATGTCTACCCCTGGTATCTCTGTATCATCACCATCTTTACTGAAACAATCCTTCAAACCAGTGTTACAAAAACATCCAAGGACCATCTCCAACGAATGCTTGTACTTAACTCCACACACACACACACACACACACACACACACACACACACACACACACATCTATCTATCTATCTATCTACAGATATCTATCTATGCTTCAGTGAATCTTTGATGAGTGTAGAATAATCCACGATAAAGATTGACCAGTCTTTAAACTAAATGCATACATTTAACCTGGATGGAGTCTAATTTTTAAATAAAAAAGGAAAGAAAACCATTATGAGTAAAAAAATGTTTCACAGAACGCTGCATGATTGAATCGGTCATAAATATAGAATCGTAGAATCATTTAGTTCAATTCGGACCACAACACAAATTTTTAATTTTGAACTGGAAACAAACCAAGGTCCAGATAAAAAGTATGACAAGTGAAGAGTAAAAAGTTATTTCAAAAAACATATCTGTTTCTTCATCTGTCAAAAATGTCAGTTTTGCCATTAAGCAAACTACGGAAACAAAACAAAGAATACTGGGCTAAGACGTTTAGTCTCGGTCTCTGCTTCTTTAAATGAACAATTCAAATTGTAGAGAGCCAGAAAGCCACACACCCCGCCTCTTAAACTGGATAGAAAGGATGAAATTAGGCTAGCAGGAAATTAAGCTTGGCAGGAAATGAGCCGCACCGAACCAAAATAAACCTGCAGGTGGTTTAAAGACAAGCTACGACTTGCTTTAATGCAAAGTAGTGAAAAGTTAACGATAAAATGGTACATATGAATCATAGTTATTAATTTACTTCTAAATAGCTAGAATTAAAAACAGCACAAGATAAAAGTGGAAAATAAAGACTTTCATTTCTCTGGTGTCAATGACATTTCTCTCACCTCTTCCGACAAAACCTTGAATTCTCCACATCTCTGTTTGTCCTCTAGTGCAGGTTTAACTTCTGGCTTTTAACCGAAGGTACATGTTTAAAGATAAAGAAGCGCTCTTCCAGCCCCCTAAACAGGCCGGAGTCGCTGTATATTATTCTTTGTTTGTCTGGTGGTAAATTAAAAAAAAAAAAAAAAAAAAGATGTCACGGGATGTGTCGGAAGACCATCAAACCGGAAGTAGGGCAGGTGACGCAGCTGGGAAAGTTTGAGAAAGTGGTGCAATGCAGAATCATTGCGCCACCCATTGGTAAATCAGGGAATTTTAGGAGAAAGGAAAGCTCCTGAGATCGCAAAAAATAACAAATAAATAAACACCAGGCCTTCTATTAAGACGGTACAATGTAGTCACCAAATTTAGCTGCACAGTGTTATTAAAAAACAAGAAAACTTCGCAAAAGAAGGGCAAAAGCAGCCGCCATATGCCTGAAAATCCTTTGTACAGCAAATTTACAACATCTGACAGTCATATTTTTCAAAAAAAAAAAAAAAAAAAACAGCACTGACACAACACCTGAGAGATTATTCATCATTCTGTTGATTCATCTACTGTTTGACAAAGATCCTGTGTAGCAATAGCTCTTTGGAAATCAAATTTTTTGAACATTTTTGTTGATTTGAAGAAACTGCTTCCTTATTTCTTCATTTGGCTTTTACTTATAAGGACCAGACAGTGTATAAAAATGACTTGTGGAGTGAATCTAGTGCTTGATAAGCACATGCAATATATTGTCTTTAAATAAACTCTTTCACAAGTTGGACAAGAAGCACATAGTAAAAACCACAAGTCACAGAAAATAACATATTTTTATTCAAAGCCTTCACAAAAATTACAGAACACTGACATACAAACACAACTCAAACAATATCTAAAATTAAAACCCTAAAACGCTAACTCTAACCTTTATATAACTATAAAAATATGTAATAACTACACAAAACTTATTATCCAACATATTTTAAAAATTAGTCAGGTCCTCAAAATGATGAATTCTTTTTCTTTTTTTTGTTTTTTACAATATCTTTAACCAAAATTAGAAAACAATCCTTAAGTAGGTGTCTTTGTTGTGAAATTAAGGATATCGCTCTCTGGAGAGATGTTTTAGAAGTCCTTGTGTGATGTAAATACAGCTGGTTGAGTTCAGTCAAAAAAAATTTGGCCAAAAAATTAATAAAATCATCCATTTCTATAGTATTCTTTTGATAAATTTAGTACACCGCTTTTTTCTGTTGGTTGATGGCCATTTGCAGGCCCAAACTTCAAATCCAAACTCAGACATGGACAGTAATATGCATTTTGATTCCCTTTTTTTCAAATGTTATCACATTTTCTATCGTTACTAGATTGTTAAAAATAGTAAGACTACTGTAAGAACCTGTAACCCAGTCAACATTACCAGTAAAAAAGCTTTTTTTTTTTTTTTTTTTTTTACTTTGAAATGATTTTACAACATAATTAGAAATTCCTTTGGGCACAATGTTTTACATAACAGTCTGATTAGGAATGAAGCCCCTTTTGGCTTTGAAGATCTTGAACTGTTCTTCTGAATCTGCTGACTCACAGACCCTCAAGATGCAATGATGTTTGTTTCTGAAGATTTCTTTCCAGCTAAAAAGATAGATGAAGTGGCAGTATAAGTAGAAACAGTCTGATTCATTTATGGATTGAGGGTCACAGTTGTTTTTCTTTGCCTGCCCGGGTGATTAAATATGTGACGTAGTCTCGAAAGTCTTACTGGAACCACAGCTTCTTCCAGTCAGATGGGTCTGAACAAAACAGGAGGGCACAAAGGATGAGATATGCACTTGTGATGTCAGGTCCAACTTGGAGTGATTCACTCCTTGCTCTGTTTCCATGGTGACACAATCATCAGGTCTTTACTTCCTCCTCGAGCGAATTGCCTGCAGTAGAATGTAATGTTAGCAGGGTCTCTGCAATGCTGAAAACTGTTTGGTGGTCTGCCTGAGGCTATATTTGTCAGAGCAATATGGAAAACATCAGGTGGAGCTGAAAAGGGACTCCCACCAGAACTGACTAATTGAGAAGTTTGTTTTTGCTCACACTTCATGTTGTTTGACATTTTTACAAATTTAAAGCAGCAAGGGAACTCAAAATGCATTAGCTATTTCTGAAATCTTGTTTTGCTTTTATGCATAGTGAGTTCATCAACACACACATGACTTTGAACTCTTTTACTTTTTCATCAAAGAAGCAACTTGACTAACAGAATACTACCGGGTATTAAAACCACAACTTTTTCCCAAACACATTTCAAAGATGCTGCAGGTGAAAATGCAAATGTCCCCAGTATTCCCTCCTGACTTCTTGCATGATATTTTCAGATAGATACAAGCAGGTAAATATTTTTTAAAATAAAGTGTTATACATTCACTTGTAGCCTATTGAAACAAAGGTGTCATGCATTGTTTTTGCTGTTGAGGCCCTGATTGTAGGAAGGTGGAGCTGAGCAGGCTGCACCTTGTGCATCAGACTCATCCAGAGCATCCATTTATACATCACGAGACTAAAAAGTGTGCCCATTATTCATTGCATCAAATTCAGTCAAATTTGATTGATAGTATCCCTGTTTTATTATTTCTATTTATTAAATGACTGCTGAATCCAACACTTGAGTGGAGCTAGTTAATGACACTGCAATCTATTTTGGAACATCATTGTGAAGGGGACTGATTACAAATGCTTTACATACTTTGAAGATTTTTTTTATTTGTAAAAAAAATATATAATAATAAATACCTGACATTTATGCACTATTTTGTGTTGGCCAGTAACATAAAATTCAAATAAAATAAACAGTTAATGCTTGTAAACAAAGAGTTGAGTTTGGGAGAACTCAACATAAGAATGAGCAGTTACCGAATATTGTCATTTTCCATGAAATACCTGAGTACTAAGATCAGACTGACCCTTTAAGCATGGTGGATCTCAATGAGAAGGGAGCTGAATGGAATAATTTAAATAGTGTGAATGAAATTTCAGCCCTCCAATATCCTCTGACATTTATTATCTCTACTAATAATCTCTCATTGAGTTCATTTTGGTTGTGAAAGCAAATGTAAAAGAGCACTTTGTACAAGTTTTCCTTTTTTTGTAAATTGTTTTTATTGTATTAATATTTTTTTTCATTTCCCAGCCCAATTTAACCAGAATTTTAAACAACTTGAATTTAAAATCACTGTTATGAGAGTGTTATAAAAGAGAAGGTTTTGTAAATAAATGAATAAAAAAAAAAACAATTTCCCACTCAGGCATAATGAAAACATTTTCATCAGATGACATAAAATATTAGTAATCACATTTACAGTGGTTGTAGTATTCATACCCATTTTACTTTTCAGATTTTGTCACACTACATACATACTATATACAGTTTTGACTTATTTGTTTATTTTTTTACAAATAAATCTGAAAAGTTTGGCTTGTGTTAGTATTCAGTTTTCTAATACTTCGTAGAGTAACCATTTGCTGTAATTAATGCCAAACACATTCTGGGGAGTGTCTCTATCAGCTTTGTACATCTGGAAATTTTAACTGATCTTTGCAAAATTCTTCCCGCTGAGTCAGATTAGATGGAGAGCATCTATGAACATTAACTTTCAAGTCCTGCCATTTTGCCAAAGTTTAGTTGCACTATAATTTTTCTTGGCTTTATTGGAGTAAAGAGAGATTATTTTGATATTTTCATTATAGACCTATGCAGTTATGTGCTACTTTGTGTTGTGACATAACCAAATGGGAAAAACTTTAAAGGATGTGAGGTACTCTGTGTTGTGTAGGTGAAATTCAGGTTCTTTGTACTGTAAATCTCTTTGCTCCTCTTCATTCAGACCTCTGAGATCTGTAGTTCTCTGTTTCGAAGAGGGGGCGGGTTGCAGACAACAGCAGAGGGGCAGTGGTTTTCTAGATGATTGTTTTGCTAGCTGTGTGTACTGCTGTGAAGATGTTTTTTATGAATTGTGTGTGATTGGCTCTGTGAGCTAGAATGTCAGTATATACTGGGATTCTCTGTGGGACTGAACTTTGGGTTACTTTGGATTTGTCGAGGACTGAATGACTCTAGATTTGTCAATTTCAGAAAAGATGTTGCTCAAGTAGTTTAAATAAGTTATCTTAAGCATCTTTGCAATTAAAGCCATTGCAACAAATTCCCCAATGAGTTAAATAAACTAAAAGGGGTGAGAAAGACTAAGATTTGCTTACTAAATTGAGGGGAAGGAGGCGGGGTGGTCAAAGAAAAGACGGTGGAGTGGGGGAGTGGGGGGGTTGATTCTGGCCCCTTTCCCCCTTTTTCTCCCACTCTGGCTGTCTCCTTGGTCACACTCATGCACAAACACTGACAAGGGCTAAGTCCTGCTACGGCTACCATCAACATCATGAAGAAGAGCTCCTCTGTTCCTTTGGCCATCACGGGGCTCCAGTGGCCCGAACTGGAAACTACCTTAGAACCAGACTCAGCAGCAAAGACTGATCCCAGAGAGGAAAAGGAGAATGAGGAACAGGTGAAAGAAGGAGAAAATTGTGCTGGAGAGGATGCAAAAAGGCAAAACTTGGATCCAGAGTGGGTGGAGGAGAGGTTCAGGATTGACAGGAAGAAGCTTGAAACCATGCTATATGGTGAGTGAGATAGCTTTCTTGGTTCTCTCATATGCTTTACATCTTCATGTTTTGTCTTATAAGCAACAGATTGTTCCTTTTGATGCCTATCACGGTCCTCCTGTGTGTTGGCCCCTGTTATCTACCTGAACAAGCGTCTGTCACCACCTCCAGCTGCTTGTTGCGCCCATCTCTTACTGCCACACATTAAACTCCTGCTGCAGCAGTTTTGTGATTTATGACCTTTGTTGGCTCATGCATTCAAAAGCCCCTTTTCGCTTTTTATCCTTTCTGTCTGGGAAGCAGAGGTAACTGCCGCTGTTAGTTATCGCCTCTTGGCAGCTTTATGACAAATGCCTCCCTCATGTCACTGGGGAAACTCTTTGACTTGCTTGCGGCAGGTGGATATTATGTTTGCTCATGACTGTGCGACGCTTAAAACAATTCTGCTCCAATAACTGGCGCTTATTTGTAATGTGTTTGCAGCTTGGATTGTGTGTGACTGTTTGAGCAGCACTGGCCTGGCTTTAAGGGATGTTTCTCATGCTTTTTTGTCACATTGCAATTTACCCTGAATATTGTGTCTTTTTTCACAGAAATGTTTTTATTTTTTAAACAACATGCCATTAATGTGATTCCCTGTCTCAAAACTGATTTGTAGTTGTCTTCCTGATGTGCCACTTTTTCGCTTCACCTCATTCTGTTCTTTTCCCATTCCTCAGCTCCGGCCTGTGTAACCCATAGCGATGACAAGGCGAGGGAGGGGGACTGTTTCTAAAGCTCCCCTTGAATCCTGTAAATGTCACCATGGGGCAATGGCCTTTTAAACTTGGATATGTTTCCAGCAACCTCTTGTTCCACTTGGTTGGCGAAGTTTCAACAATGTTGACGTTGTACACGAGTTATATTCTAAAGAGTTGCCTTGTGAGCAGAAAAACAAAGAGATGCCAACCTATTCACCCTCTCATAAAGTTTACAGTGTTATGTCCACAACTTGCCCAGTTTCTTCTGCATAATGCGGGTGCTTTATACAAAAGAAACTTCATTTGAAATGTTAATTGGTTTCATTAATTCAATTTTAAAGGTGGAACTCATATAATGTAGTTCCATTGCACACAGAGTAATGCAGGTTTAAATAAAAAATAAGAATATCATATAAGACCAATGGAAAAAATCTTTTACATGAAAATGTTATAAACGTGTTATGATTTGCACAATCATTGGAAATACTGCTGACTTGACAGATGTTTAGCAGACAATCATAGACACCATCCACAACGAGGATAAGCAAAAAAAGTAAATGCTAAAGAAGAATACTAAATCTGCCAGGGGTATGAATAATTTGTAGTTACGTTGTGCTTTTCTCGTCAGAGACATATTTACCTCGCATCATCACAACACACACAAATGTTTACACCAATATACTGATCAGCAGGCAGCTTGGAGTGCCTCGCCCCAGGGCACATCAACATGTGGTGGGGAAGGGAATAGAACCCCAAAGTTTCTAATTGCAGGTTAAGTACTCCTCCCACTGAGTCACATTTATTCAAAGTATGGAGGCAAAATATACTGTACCATAAAGAAGCTGCATTTAAATTTTAGAAAGTATTTTTCAAAAGAAATCTTATAAACTTAGAATGTTGTCTGTGTTTTTTCAGCTCCGGAACAAGGAGGAGAGACAGGAGAAAAGTTTTTCGAGCGAGTGAGTCAATCTTTGGAAGGCTTTTATTATCAAACCCATAAAAACACTCACCAGCTTCCAGATCACTAAAAATATCTCGTTTCAATATTTGCCTCAAACTCTGGATCTATTCTTTACACTTTTTATAGCGCTGATAATTGCAGCCTTTGAAATGCAAATGTGCCGTTGTACTCTCAGAACAGAGTAATCCTCTGTCTGAGTGACTGTGTGTAGGTGTGTTTCCTAATTGTGCATACAATGAGAGTGTCTGATTTGCTTCTCATGTAATCTCTCACAGGTAATGAGAGAAACTAGCACTCAGGTGAAATGGCCATCCAAGCTAAAGATTGGAGCAAAGTCAAAGAAAGGTGCCAGAGTCTTTATACTCTGTGATTTATTTTTCCTGTCAGTCTCTTTACTTCTCCACTCTAATCACCAGAGACTATTTACTACTATTACTACTATTACAAGCAAATGTTTGAGAACAGTTTGTGATTTCCAACTAGACCCCCATGTGAAGGTGGAAGGGAAGAGAACTGATGTTATGGAAGCCAAAAAGAAGATACTAGAAGTGCTGGAAACCAAGGTAAGAGTTGTCAACAACGTACAGAAAAAAAAAAAAAAAAAAAAAAACACAGATAGGGCATAACATTATGACCACTTGCCTAATAGTGTTATTTTTGCGGCAAAAGGACTGCCATCACTCTTCTTCAGCAATTTTAGCCAAAGTGACCTCTGTTGGATCAGATCAATTGATCCAGGGTTTACTCCCCACCTGCATCAGTGAGTCTTGGCCACCCATGAGCCTGTAGCTGCTCAATTCCTTCCTTGGAACAGTTTGAATAGATCGTTTTGGAGAGGCTCTGACCCCGTGATCCTGTCGTTACAATTTGACCCTTAACAGACTTTCTCAAATCTTTTAGGCTTGGTCAGTTTTTCTGCTTCTAACACATTTACTTAAGGACAATGTGATCTCTTGATGTCTAATATAGCCCACCCTAACAGGTACCATGAAAAAGAGATAATCAGCATTATTCAGTTCAGTTGTCAGTGATCATAATGTTATGCTATATTGGTGTAAATGCGTTTGAATTTTTTCCAACCTAAAACTTTGATACTAAAGTGAAAGGTTCAAACGTTCTGCCCTAAAGTGAGCATGCAGTCCTTGGTTTATGTGAACAACAGGTGAACAAGGTGACTCTGAAGATGGACGTGGCTTTCACAGAGCACTCTCATGTCATTGGAAAAGGTGGTGGGAACATAAAGAAGGTGATGGAAGTCACATGCTGTCACATCCACTTCCCTGACTCCAATCGTCACAATGCTGCAGGAGAGAAGAGCAATCAGGTTGAAAGCCAGCATCTACAGTTATATTCCATAAGTTATGATATTCAGTAACTCAATTCACTAATTGAAACACATTATATAGATTAATTACACATAGACTGATGTTTTCAAGCACTTATTTATTTAGTTATGACGTTTTTATGCTTACAGCTACATGAAACTCAATGTTTAAGACTGGAATATTACTTTTATATCTTTTATATATTATTAATAAAATTATTTTCAATACAGAAATACAGGCTTAAGGAAAAGTATGTTGAATACCTGGTTAAGGGTTGTTATTTTTAAAAGGTACTTTTAATCTGACAAATGAGACTCATCAGAACAGATACTCTAATTTGTTGAATATGACTGTAAATGAGAGACCAAACACTGGAATACAGGTAAAGATGACAAGAAATATATTTAGTTTTATCCTTTGGTCTTTTTTTCAGGTCTCTATTGCTGGGCCCATAGAAAAGGTGGAAGAAGCAAGGAGGAGGATAAGAGTGAGTAGTCAATCTGAGCAGGGACTTTATCTCAGCACTCAGTTCTTCCCTGCTGTCAGATGTGTAGATCAATACTGAGATCAATGGAATGACAAGAACAAATAGTACTGTCTATTTGTCAAAATGCCAACATTTTCTGCAGTCTGTCTTGGATTTACACTAATCTTTTCTTTGTCTTCATCACATTGTAGGACCTCCAGCCGCTGTCACTGACCTTTGACCTGCCAGTCAGCGTGGTACCCCAGGCTCTGCCAGATGCAGGCTCTCCACTTATCCAACAGGTGGCGCAAACTTTGGGAGTCAGTGTGAGCTTCAGGGCTGTGCCGCCACTACCTCATGCCCAGACACCATTTTATGGAAGCTCCTGCACAGTCTGGGGGCTGCAGGGCAATGCAGCTGCTGTCAAGGTTGCATTAACCTAGAGCACTGTTAAAACATTTTAGACATCTTGCTTCTCTAAAATATCATAACTTTTGTGTCTATATATCCTTGCCTGACAGAAAGCGACATGCATTCTGATGGAGCTCCTGCTTGGGTCAGAGGCCTCAGGGGGGATGGTGAGCAGCCAGCTGGATGTCACTGCCCAGCAGCATCTCTTCTTGCTGGGACAGAATGGTGCAAACTTTCTGAGTGTTATGCACAAGACTCAGACACAGATCATCCTGCCTGACCTTAGTGCTCCTCTAAGTCCCCCCTCACTGCTCATTCAGGGCAGCCCTGACGGAGTGTGTCTAGCTCGGCAACAACTCATGGTACATGCACATCTTCTTTTGTTGTTTCTGTGGCATGTTGCTTCTGCAACTGCCACCGAAAAATCACAGTTGTTTCTGCAATTTGTTTCTTTATTTACTGTGAAATACATATGCACACATCTAGAATTGCCTGCCAGTATGTTTGATGTTTGACATGCATGAAGATGGGGAGGGAGATCCTTGCAAACTGGCTCAAATGATGCAAAACCTTGGAGTCTTCATTAGTGTCAAGCCCAAAGTGAAACAGACCAGCAAGGTGAGTGTCGTCCAAATAAATATGCTCTATTTTCCATTAGGCAACATTGAAAATAATAAAACAAAATAATTCAGTTGGTTTGTTGGCTCTCAGCTTCATCTGCTTAAATCTGCATTCAGTCTAGGACTAGACTGTGATATTATGATTACTCATTTCACAAGCAAAGAAATATTTATTTGAAATATTTTATTGTAAAATCTCATCTCTTTAAATTCAGATGTAAATTAATTCACAGTATTGGATCCATCTGCTGCAGTGGGCTGAATACTGATGGGGGAAAAAAAAATCTGTGTTGATGTATACTTACCAGTCAGTGGTGGTGAAGGGTCTGGAAAGGAACATCTCCTGCATTTATGAAGCCCGGCATCTGCTCCTAGGACTCGATTCCTGTGAGACTCCAAAGATAATCACAGCGAACTCTGACCTCATGTCACCTGGTGGTAGACTGGCAAACTATTGGCTTGACATTTTGCTGCAGCAGCTTATTCTCTCTGAACAGGGTAAGTTAGCATGAATATGACCAGCTATTTAAACATAAAGGTTTAAAAAGCTTCAACTATAATTTTTTACAATACAGTACAGCACACCACAGCTGGCTAATCATGCTGAATACAGCATCGGAAATGCAACTTCAGATTCAACGCTAAATTAAAGGACAGTTTTATAGTTTTTAAGGAATCTTGACCATATTTTTGTAATTTGGTGTTTTTGGTTGTAACTGGGTTGGTGGGAGGACGCAAAGTATTTTAATGACATTTCATGCAAGAACCACAACTGTTCACTCAAATAGGTCTGGTGCAGAGTTACAGGATTTGGCAAAAACAGAGGTTTTGGAGCTACTAAGACTAACATGAAAAATATGACACATGTTAAATTTAATGGGCCTTAAAAGAAGAGGAGTTTAAAGTAATGAGTAAAATGTAATGGCAAGATGAGCTACAAGACAAGACATTCATAGGAGATATGAGGGTGATCACTAGTAACAGAGAAACAAAAATCATAAACAGATATGGGAAAATATTTGTAACCAAAAAAAATAATTATAAACAAAAAAATAGCTTTTCAATTGCATCAAATAACAAGAAAAAACAACTGTAACAGAACTAAAAGTAACAGATCAGATATGCTAACTGACTTGGACTGGATGTCAAAATACTCTTTTGAACATCACATGATCTGAAAAACTTGCATGGAAAAAAAAAAGAAAAATGTTAATTCATAAATGGATCCTTAAATATGATTTTTGAAGATTAATTAAAATAACAAATAAAAATAACAATAATGAATGAATGAATGAATGAATGAATGAATGAATGAATGAATGAATGAAATCTGTTCAGAGAAAAAACATTCTTTCCCAGGACATGCGTGGAAGTCAATTAAAGTTTTGCTCCTGCAAACATGTCCGTCTAGTGCACAAAGCCCTCACTAAGGAACTCTGTGTGCACTGGTACAGCTTGGCCAGACTCATATAAAAGACTATGCATGTTTCTCACCTTTCTGATCAGGCTCTGCACCGGCTCAAACTACAGAGGTGCTGACTGGCACTAAACCCCACCCTTCAGCTCCACCAGGCCTCACTTCTCCAACTGAAGAGGGCAGGGCAGGGCTGAAGGGAACAGACAGTCGCCAGCTGGAAAAGGTGAGTCACTGTTCATGTTAAAAAGGTTCAAGGGTGAAAACTGACAGAAAGATCTCCACAGAATACAAAATGTTTTCCCATAGATCCTTGAAAATGAATATCAGTCTGACCAATCTGAGGAAGACAGCACTGAGCTTGTGAAGATGTCACCATCTGAGGTGTGCAAAGCAATAAACAACAACATCAGCAGGGTGGGTCTGAGTGGTAGGAGGGGGAGTCTTCAAGGCCCAGAAATCAGCAAAACACACAGCCAGGGCAGACGCCATTCCACAGGGCAGGCGCTATCATACAGGTGAGCCCTCACAAGTATTTTACCAGCATCTGTTTCATTATAATCTTCAGTATTTTTTTAACCAAGATTTAAAAAGTGGAACTCTAACTAGTATTAAAAGCAGAGTCATAAATTAAAGATTAACTGGCCAACCTTATGGAAATCAAGATGCTGTATCCAGATGGACGATGAGTCATCACTTAAAGGTTTTATTTTGCCCTGTGCAGCATTATTAATATAAGCACACATGCTGTACGACTTCTTTTCTTCAGTACAGGAGAGTTGTATCTTTTGAATGGTAGATGGACCAAAATACAGGGCAATACAGGTGGGAGAGATTTACTTTCTTGCTGGATATTGATCCTTAACATCCATCTAGATGTTAAATCTCTAGATGTCCTCTGAAGGAATTTACTTGCACAAGATTTCATTTAGGGGTTTCAGAGTAAATGCTGGAAAAAAAATAATCCAACCCTTATTAGATTTTTATTTGTAAAGAATTCTTTAAGCCATGTATACCTTCCCTTCCACTTCACAATTATGCACTACGTTGTGTTGGTTAATCACACACAAAAAAACAGTCAGACCCTTTCAAGTTTGTGGTTGTAACATGACAAAGTATCAAAAGTTCAAGTGGCATGAATACCTGTGCAATACACATAAATTATTAACTGTCAGATGTTGTACATATTTTCACTCTTCCCACCATGTGTGTGTGTGTGCCCTGAATGTGTCAGGTTGCTGAATGCAGAGACAGAGGGAGGGTGGAGTGAATGGAGGAACAGCCCGAGGAGAGATGCTCCTCGGGCTCAAAATGTTTGCGCTGACTCATCCAAGGCAGAGGTGAGAAAAAGCAGAAAACTACAGCCTTTTTTCAACAACAGCTTGATCATGAGTAATTCTCTGTGGACCAACAACCAAATCTCCCCTAGCCCTGTGGCACAGAAGATGAAAGGGAAGAGGCTTTTTATGCCAACAAAAGTTGATGAGATAAACTGAAAATAGCAGGAACATTTCATCCAGGCTGTTATGCCATTTTTTGGTTTTCACATCCTTGATCAGGTTGGAATTTGATTACAGAATTGATTGTTGTGCTTGTTTCCTTCCACTCCTGTTTGTCATCTCTCTAAAATGTTACAATGCAGTAAGTGAACAAGTTTACCGTCACAGCGGCAGAAAGTTTCATTCGAGTGCTTATTTCTTCAGTAAATTAGGTTCCTGCTGTCTATCCTGAGCAAGCAAAGGGGAAAAATCAATTTCATGCATTATTTACCTTTTTTATTTGCGGTTTCTGCTTTGTAGGATTATGACTATGAGAAGAAGAAACTGCTTGCAACAAGAGGTTAGTGCTTTTAAATGTTGAATCATTTTTGTTTTGACTTCTCAGAAACAGTTTTGCAGCTAGACAAAAGACAGTTTTAATTTTCAGCATACAATTAAAAAGATTGTGCAGGTAATATTTTATTGCATGTGTGAGGCTGGAATTTCTGTAAAAAGGGCTTTACTCATTTAAAACTAAGGTAAAATCATCTGGAAATTTATTAGGATCTTATATTAACAATAAGGACTATTAGTGAAAACTCCATTACTACAGTGCAAAAACGCCTTTCTCTGTGTATTCCCAAGAAAATGCAGACTTTTACCTTGAATCTGAAATTTCCAAAGGTTGCCGACATTACCAAATTCACCAGGCTCCATAACAGACACATGTTAGAAGCTCAAAAGAATAGAATAGTCAATAAGAGTGGAAGTCACCAACTTTTCATACTTGGAAAAAGCAGTGCACAAAAAATTTTAAAAAAGTAAAATGAAATAGCAAATTATCTAAATTACTTCATTTTTTTACACACCTGTCTGACACTGAAAATACTTTGAGTCTTCTCATTGTAACAACGTTCACACTGTAGACTGTTCTGCAAACTGGGTTTCTTGGCAACAATTCTTAGTTTTCTAGATGTTTGCAATAAACAAATTCCACAAGAAAATTTCAAGTAAAATTAATATTACAAGCATTTTATTCAAATTTAATACAAAGTCTTACTTTTAATGACTACTGCAACCCCCTTAACAAAATTCTTTATAAGAGCATGAATCTGCAGATCAGGCCTGGTCTCACTGAGACTCAGGCACAAAGAAATGCAACCAACCAAGGCCTTCTTCAGTTACATCAGGTGTGATAGAGTTAGAGCACCTTAAATATCCAAACTGCTGAATGTGATGCTTCATTCCATGTTAAAGAGATGTTAAAACTAAGTCAATAAAAATGTTGAAAAAGTTAGGAAAATTGATGTTTTTTTTTAAAACAAAAGAAAATTATGTAAAAAGATAACAAAGGGCTTGATTGTTCCAACACATACAGGTGAAACCATAGTTTGCAAGTTTAAAGCTAAATGAACAGTGACTATGCCACCTGAACGTGACAGAAAGAAGAAACCATCAATGACTCTCACCAGATTTCAGGGAGTTGGAGGCAGCAACCACTGAGGCTTCACTTTCCACTGTAAGACACATAAAAGCAAAAGGCCTTCATGCTTGAACCCCAAGACGGAGAGTAATAATTATTCAAAAGCACAAGAACGGTCAAACCAAGATTGCTAACAACTTTATAACTAAGCTAAAGTGGTTTAGGGATTCTGTTCTGGGGAGCAATTAATCAAAACGGGGACCTTTTGAACAACAATTCTGACACTGCAGTTGTCAATAAAAGCAGCATTTATGTATTTAATTTGGAGAAATCACTTGTAGTATTAGTTGTTTTGAGTGATTTGAATTGTTGTTTAATTTGTTTATTCCAAACAGCTGGTTGTTAATTTGCAGATAAGGTTAAATAATTTAGGGTGAAACTGTAAGAAACAAACCTGTTATTTCTGATGAGCTGGGTTGAGCACAAAGTAGACTGCAAAAATGTTTTAACATCCACTCTCTTCATCTGGTTTGCTTCATCTGGCCAAATTTGGATCTTAGCATTGATTTAAATGATATAATATCAAATGAAAATCAAAATAAAATAAAATAAAAACCCAACAACAGCATTTCTTCAGTTTTATCTGAGAATGTAATGAATGCAACACACTGATATTCTAAGCATGGGTGGTGATTTCATAGAGGAGGTTCATTTCAGAGTTGCTCACTGCCTGGACAACTGATAAAGAGGACCTGTTTATAGGTTGCACAGTGCCAAAGTTATTATAGAGAGGCACTGGCACTCCCACTTAATTCACACAAGCTGAATACACAGCCTGGACACTGCACACATGGATCCAGTCACCCTTGCAAATACACCCACCTTTACATACCAGTAAAGAGATGCATTGCCTTATCTGTCATGCCAAAAGAGAGATCCTGAGGAGATCTGCAGCCAAATGGTACCAAATTCCCTCTGTGTTATTTTATGGGAATATGAATTAGCAGTCTGAATGGCCCATCTGCCTCACAGTCATTAGGAACACCCATATGCTGGTGTATGAATGGGGTATTTAGTCACACTGATACACGTGTGCACATAGAAATACTGTTCCAACTGTTATAATCATGCTGATATTTCACATTGTGTGAAGTGTTGTTGCAGTTTATGAAATACATTTATATGTTGAGGAAACCTACTGTTTGAGACAGGCAATCTTAGCAAAAACTAACTGTGCTTAATTTTGTTTAATATAAAGGAATAGAATACATATTTTCAAGATAGATATGTATACTTATAATAATGAGTACCATTTATCTACAGCTGCTCGGCTTTCTGCAAATGTTGTATTCAATTATCCTACTAACATTGCAAATAATATCTTAAATTTACCATGCGACAAATGACATCCATCTCGACAAAATCGCCAGTGAATTAGGAAAGGCTTGCTGTGTTTTATCTTTGGCTTAGTGGTCTAAATTTTCTCTCCTGAATTTTCTGTTGTATTGGGTGAACAGCCATGCAAAGGAAGCCTGTGGTCACAGAAGTTCGGACACCCACAGATACCTGGAGTGGGCTCGGATTTTCCAAGTCTATGCCAGCTGAGGCTGTCAAGGACCTCCGCAGCATCAGTCGACGCAGCTACAAACCTTATCTGAGCGCCAACACCAATCAGCAGCAGGTGCAGAAAGAGAGTAAAGCTCACTTTAATAAATGGAAATATATTAAAAGCTTTGTGCCTTTAGCTTAGTGTGATGCTGTTTCAAAAAGAAGAGTCAAACACCACCATGTTGTTGCACCATCTTTAGTTTTGGTTATGTCATATCCAAACTTATTTTAGTCCAGTGTTCCATGATTCATAGTTATTGGCAGGAGACATCTGCCACAAAAAGTGGCTAGAGCTGTTAACCAAAGACTCAGCTTGGTTAACAGCTAGACTCTTTGGAGGTAAATCAAAATCATCTCCCTGCTAAACCATCCTTTAACAGCTTGAAATTAGTAATTATCTACAAAGAAGTGTATTGATGGTCAATTCTTATATTTTGGGTTATACTGGTAGTCAGTTGACTTGAATTTTAGACCTTAACAACTAAGGCCCCACAAGCCCATATCATAATACTGCTATAAGCGCAAAAGGCCAGCAAGATTCTTTCATAAAACTACCAAAACTACCACTGCAGGTTGCAGACTGGGACTAATACATGGCAAATCCAGATCATAATGCTGCTACTACAGCAAAAGTCCAGCAAGCCTATATCATAAAAATACCACCAAATGTATATACAGTAGTCATGATAGGTACAGCCCATCATCCACTGCTCTTCCACTCCAGAACTCTAGTTTTATCAGCATATACTACCCTCTGCTATATGTTGTAGCTCTTTACTCCAGTAGCAAATTTAAGTCTTATTTCTACCCTATTTTCCATACTAACTGACTGCTTTCTTAGTCCTGGTATGTTAATTTCCATCCATATACTACATGCAAAAATGCAAATCCAGCATTAAAAGTATTTTCTGATATGGTTGTTTAATGAAAGGTGAAGGTAATATTACTTAAAGTCAAGTAACATGTTGCCAGGCAAAACAAACACCTTGGTCCACCAAGGTCCAATCCAATGAGAGATTCAAATATATTTGCTCTGCAACATGTTATTTTTGTACAGGAAATGTTGCCAATTTAGTTATTTTTGTTGCCTGTGCTTTAGAAGTAGTTTTTTGTGCTAGTCTCACTCCACTGCAGTCTCAATTGTTGCTATTGCCCTGTAACAGTATGAAGCATTTATCTCTCAGTGTGAGTAAACTCTGCCAGTTTGGATGCTCAATTACGTGGAATCTGATATTATCATCACAGCCAGCCAGCTCAGCATTTTCTTTCCAACCTGTTTACCTGACTTGTTTTACCTAATCTTCCTGTTTTTAAACAATGCATGTGCCAGCTCTTCATGGGTGCCCAGTTTCTAGCAAGGAGGAAGCATCCTTACTTAAAATAATAAGACTAAAACATCCATACAGTCATAATATTGAGAACTTTACATACAGTCATCATGGGGATGAAAGTCATATTGACTGTTTTTTAATTATTTATTTGAACCTTTTTTTCCAGAGTGGAATGGTGTGCAACACAGCATGCTACTGGTTTTTAAAAACAAGAATTGGGTGCATACTTTTTGAATTATTTGTAGGCTAAAGTTTTACATACGTGTTTAAACATGTACCCATACTAATATTTGTTAAATGTCCCTGACCAAGTTGGATGTCAACCGAATGTTTTTTTTGTAACCATCTACAATAATGTGGCTGCATATGTGAGTTCTCTGCTTGGTATTTTGGTTTCCAGTCAAATGCAAAATCCATATGTTCTCAAAGCAGTTGAGGTCACGACTTTGAGGAGGCTATCCATTTAGCTTAATGCAAACATTCTAAAACCAACATCTATGTTTCCATATCATTGTCTTGTTTGAGCACCCAACTGTGTCGATGTTTCAACCATCTGACCCAAACTTTCCAGGAAATACCAACATTTTCAAGGCAATCATTAAGTGAGAGCTGTTGAAAAACCTGTGACATTGTCCATGGTGACCTGAGCTTTACTTCAAAATGGATTCAGAAGGTGCAGACCAAGAAAATCCTCCCAGTTAAGTTTAACTGAAATTATCAGCTGCCTACATTAAAAAAAGGGAAATGTTTTATGGTCAGATGAAACAAAATAAAATGTATGTTTGGAGGAGTTAAGGTAAGACTTTCAAGCCAAAGAACACAGCACCAGCACTCAGGCAGGGTAATAGCAGTTTCATGCTGAGGGTCTTGGTGTTAGTACCACTGGTGCATTGCACATGCTGGATAGATTAATAAAGACTGAAAACAGTTAAAAAAAAAATTCTAGGACAATGTTCCTAAACACACATCAAAACTGTTTTTTCAAGGGATAAAGGAGGCTATCAATAACCCCTTCTGGAATGGTTCTAACCTTAATCCTAATCCTTGACAATGCTTAGCATCCAATTTAAAAGAGATCCAGTTTAAATGATCTGCACCATTTCTTCCAAGAGGAGTTTTCAAATATTCTGCCAGAATTACTAAGGAACTTTTCTCTAAAATTACTTGGCATTTATTTCTATATTTGGGCCTGAATACAGAACCAAACTTGTGCAACCAATCTATGTTTTTAAAATTCATCACAGTTGTATGTTATTTTACCACTGAAGCCAGAAAAAGAACAATCCAAAAGAATGATAACTGTTTAAATTATTCATGCTTATGAGGAGTGGATATAACTTTCTGATCAGAGTTGAACATTAAATTTGTTTGGTAACATTTTCTGTGACATGTCAGCCAATGGGAGTTGACTGCTTATAAACTGGATCAGTTACTGTTTCTGAAAATCACATATCGTTTGTGAAAATTCACAACCATTTGCATTGTAATATGAAAACAAAAAGGGAGAAACTGGAGCCATGACCCATCAATGTCTGGTTTTTTTCACGTAGTGTTGGGCTGCTGAAACAGGGAAGGCGTGTATTGGTAGTGACTCTGAGAACTGGAGGGACAGACGTGGATCTACATCTCAGCTCATCTCCTCCTCCTCCCCCTCTTCCTCATCTCCGTCCTCCCCCTCCACACCTCCACCTGCTTTCCCTTCCTCAAAAGCTTCCTTCTCTGTGTTTTCATCTTCACTGAACAGAAGCAAAAATGGCAAGTCATGTAAGTTACACATCCTCTTCAAGTTTGGCATGTTTTGCTGGATCTTAAACTCTATTTTTGATGTCTAGTGGAAAACTCTGTCGGTGGCTGCTTCTTCGAAGGAGCGTACTCTACGAGGAGGGAGTCAACATGCAGTCAGCGAAGCCCCTCTCCCCTTACGACAGCTGACCTGCCCGAGCTGCTCAGGCAACTTGGGCTAATCAAATACACTGACCTGTTTGAACAACAGGAGGTAAGGCATATGCAGATTTACAACAAGAATCACATTTCATAGTCAGTTTATTAGCACCTACAAATGTAGCATGCTGGTTTGAGAAGTTACTGCAGAGAGTGACACAAATGTGCACACTCATTACTGACCTTTGGCCAAAATCTTTATGAATTTTCAGTGAGCATCATGATCTTAACTTCTTCTGTAACTCACACAGATTGATTACCAGACATTTCTTACTTTGTCTGATGAGGACCTGAAAGAAGTGGGGGTCACCACTTTTGGAGCTAGACGCAAGATGTTATTAGCTATCTCAGGTAAGGAACTGATAAAGATGTCAGTCAAAAACAGAAGCTTTTCTTTGCTTCATTTTTGAGAAATTATTGTTTCCTCATCCAGATCTGAACAAGAGTAAAATGAGGCTGTCGGACGCCCAACCAGTGAAGCCCGGTTATTTGGAAGGTGGTGCAAGTGGCAGACTTCCACGCATTTTGGATGTGGATGCTGCAGCTCAGAGTAACTGCTGGTGAAAGGAGACACCAACTGGATCTGAACTTTTAATTACATAGCAATACTGCCAGAAGAAAATGGTCCTCACTGTTGTTCATTTACAAGAAACTGGGAAGCAAGAAACATCATGTGCACATTCACATCCAGTGCCTTATATCAATAATATTCCAAAGCATTTTGAGTTTTTATTCAACTCAAAACAAGGAGGCATTCCCTTCAAAAGCTGGGACTTCACAAGTGTTTTGTATATTTGGGGTGTTAGTTTTTCCCATTTTTGTATGCAGCTGTAAATTGATATTTCCAAAAGCAAATTGTGTTAGTGATTAGGAAAATCCTTCAGTTAGAGCTAAAGAATCAATGCAGTGCATTCATGCTTTTACTGAAGCTCAGCGACACAAAAAACTATTGTAAATGAAAGTCAAAGTGTAGCTTCATTTCTTTCTTCGACATTCCGGTTACATAATCAGTGATCTGTGGGTACTTAGAAATGAAAACATGCCACTAGAGGGCAGTGGTGTCCCACTGTCTTAATGTCTGTTTTGAGTGAAAAATTTTGGATTTGTTTTTTACATTGACATCAGCGTTACAATCCCTGGTGGATAAGGTGTTGTTAATTTTGAAATGTACATCAGCAACAATCAGAACAAGAGAAAGGAAAAGAAAAGGAAAAAAAATCTGAAACCTCAGTTACTCCAAGTTCAGTTGATCTAATTTTAATTTACCATTAGTTATTTAACAACTTACCATTGCACCCAAGTTTGCTTAATCAGACTAATGTAGTTTGCAAATTTTAAATACTTTTTCTTGGATTTTTATGGGCCCCCTGCTTGTAGCCACAAGGAGGTCTTGATCTGCTCAGATGCTTCACGGGCTGGCTGGTTCACAGGCAGCCAAGCATGAAACACAGAGAGTGACAGGAAGTGTTGGGCTGTGACAGATTAGGTAGAGATGATCCCTACTTATTACAATGTCTCTGCCAATTACATAGGCATGCTTTAAAGCACCGATCCTCAAATCTGGTTCTTGGGCTCTGCAGAACTGCTGAATTTTTATCCTGCCAGGTAGTTAATTGCGTTCCCCTGAGGTCACAGGTCTAAATCAGTCTGTGATCGCATGGCTAGAATGAAAACTACCAAGAAAAAAAATGAGCAGTGCTTTGAACCTCGACAAGTGAGCCACTTGGACATTTCACTTTAGAAGTGGCAATCTGGGAACGTGACAAGGCTGCATGGTGGAAATGCAAAGCATTGCCCTGAGCAGAAGAGTTGCAGATTCTCTTGGGTTTTACTCAGGTCAGGTTTGTTATTCGAATAAAACACATTTCGTAATTTTTTTTAGGCTATATGATCTTTCCAACCGATTTCCTGCTGGAGGAAGGTTACTCATGAAACATTATGATACATATTGATTTTCATATACATAGTCGAAATGTGCCATAACTTTCATGAGGTGAACTATAAATTACCACTGCATATTGTTATAGCCAATATTTACTCAAACACTTTTGTCTTAACAAGGAGGACAATATTGACCTAAATTTCAAGATATAATCCACTAATTAGTTGCATGTCCAATTATGTCCCTCTTGTAAAACCCAAATATATGCATTAAAATTAAAGTTTCACTGAAAATGTGTCAAAGAAAATCTATTGGTGTGCATGCTGTGTTTTACATTTGAGTAAAGTTCGTGAGAACCCATCAATGCTTTGTGTGACTGTCATTATCACTTTAAAATCTGTGTAGAGGATATAAAAACTCAAGGCTTGTAGATTAACCCCTTTAAATGCAAAGAGCTATAAACAAGAGAAAGAATGGTAATAGCTTGGAGATAAACCTTGTCAGAGTTTTTGGTATTTATAGCTTTTCTCTCATAAGTAAATATAGCCGAGTATTGATGTCCGTGCAACAACGTGACAGAAACATTATGTCTTGACTTCTTTCTCTATTCACGGAACACATTGCTGGCAAAGTTTTCATCACGAGCTAATATTCAAGCTAAAGACTTCACAATCACTGCTTTCTTCTGTTGTGGCCATAGGAGGCTGATATTAGAGATCCTGTTTCAGCTTTCGCCTCAGTGCCTGGCTACTTTATTCAGTTTATTATTATTATTATTATTACTACATATTTCTGTATGTCAAACAGAAATAAATATAACTGAGCTACAAGTCCATCACAAACAAAAATGAAATATTTTAAAAAGAATTAAAGGCTATAAGCCCTTTAAAGTGTAAATCTACTTAAAAGAACAACAACCAATTACAAAATTACAAAAGATGATCAATTCCGATTAAAAGTAACAACACTGCCCAAGAATCACCTGTCTCCATAGGTTTTTGGATTGTTTGGAGGATCCAGCCAGCATGTAGGGCATCTGTGGACAATAACAAAAGAGCTAATAGAGAAATGAAACAGAGCAATGAAGCGCCCTGAGGATAAAAGATAACCACACATTCCCCTTACTGTGATGAAGATGGAACTCACTCCAGGAAAGTGAAGAGAGCAGGAAGAGAAAATAGAAACTGTAATAAGAGTGTGAGAATAAATGTGTATGTCAGAGTATGTGTGAGAACAATAGGGAGAATATGAACACTCTGCAACAGATGTGTTGCTGAACCAAATTAATTACTATAAGATCAAAAAAGGTGATTATAGGAGTTTAGAATATCTGAACGTCACCACTGTACTTCTTGCTTCTAAAATCCTTATTTAAACTGTCATTGTGACTTCAGGGTTTTGATTCCAGCAGCTGCAGGGTTATTTTAATTAAAATAAATCTTGTGTTAAAAATGTATCTACTTTTAAATGCAAAAAGAGGAAAATGCTTGTCTAAATTTGGAAGGAGAGTGGGGCATTGAGTCTATTCTGCTTAAGATGCAGCCCATATGTAGTGACTTGAGGACAGTGCAACTTAAGTCAACAGTAACTTTACACAAACAGCAACAAATATTGCTACATTTTTGTCATAATTTGAGAAACTAGCAAAAATGTAGCTCTAGCACTGGCAAAAATGAATACAACCCAAGCTAGTAATTTCCATTTTTGTTCTTGTCAAACAAATGCAAACCTAATATCTGTTTTTTTTTTGTTTTAAAAATAATTTTTTTGGCACTAGTGGCCTTTATTTCACAGTAATCTGACAGGAAGGGGGCACAGAGAAGGGGGGGGAAGACATGTGGCAAAGGAACTGAGGACGGGAGTTGAACTCAGGACAGCCGTATTGAGGTCTGCAGCCTCTATGTGCAGGGTGCCTGCTCTAACCACTGTACCACACGACACCCCTGTTTATGGATTGTTGACATGAGGTAACCATTTAAGTAGGTAAATACTACAGTGGCGGTGTTCAGTAGTTTTCAATATGGGTAAAATGAAGATATTGTTAATGCTATTAACCAGTTGACCATCAAATAAATGTTTTTCCAGCAATAATCTGTATTCAGCCAGCTTCATGCCTGTGAATACTTAAAACTAAGGATGTCCTGATTGAACCGCAGATTTAGGGTTCGGACCCCAACAAGGCTTTTGGAAATCTTTTTTACAATCTCATCCAAGAGAGACTGCTTCAGCTTTGTGTCTTTTTCATGTGACTTCTACTACCAAGACAAATTTCTGTCAGACAACATAGTAGAGAAAGATGGAAAGACTGTAGCTGAAACACTAGTCATTGGGTTTTATGATGTTTAAAGCAAATGGCTACATTTAGAAAGCAAAAAAATATTTTTTTCTGTAAGTTTTGTTCACACAGGATTACTTGGAACAACACAAATATGTTTTTATCCAAATTATCAACAGGTCATATCAAAATAGAGAGGAAACATGCTACATGAAATATTAGCCTACCACTTAAGGAATTCTCTGCATGAACACATCAACAGCATGAGCTGGACATGAGTTTATTGAAAACTGGAGCTGTTTAAAACTGTCATGTTAAACATTTCTTTTTAAACAATATATTACAAGCTATGCCAATTTTATGTGACACACAAGAGTGTTGAATTAGCATGTTAGACTGTCCTGGAGAAACAGCATATCTCTGACAATCAGGGAAAACAGACAGGAGGAACTGCAGTATCCATAGTATTTTCAGAGAGTGAGGCCAGTTTTACACAACCAAAATACTTATGTAGATCATGCAGTACAGATGGAACAATGTTTTAATGCATGTATATGGCTTTGATTTTTAATATCTTATTGGACTTGAAATAAATGTCTTCACATTCTCAAGCTAAAATGGGTCTGATCAGTGTTGGAGGAAAACATATCTAAATTGGAACATTACCAATAGAAAAATGGCAGTTTTCTAAAGAAATTTCTAAAGTGAGTATTGTATATAATATTAGTTATAAGTGGGTAGAACACTAGGTCTGAGTTTGCTTACAGCCTCTGCAGTAAAGGTTACTGCCCTTTGTATTTGGGAAGAAAAAGCCAACTTTAAATCCAGGTCTATTTGTGTGGTGACTGTATGGTTTCCAGTGCCTACAGTGTTTTTCTTTAAGTACACCAGCCTCTTCCCAGAATCTCTCAAAAATAATGCATTTTCTTTTTTGTTTGAATTAACTTTTTTTTTTAATTACATGGTGAGTTGCACTTTTTCCTTCGAGTATATAAAGAGATCCAGTCAAACAACTCATGAGAATCTAAATTTGTAAGTTCTACTAAGTTGAAAAACAATCAACTACCTTCATGAAGTCTGGCGACACAAGTGGAATAGGTAAGGTCACAGAATTCACAAATTACTAATTCACTTTGACAGTGTCTGTAGAGGACTGCTGACTAAGCCTTTCTAAACCAAAAGATTCAGTTGTCCTTTTAGCCTCTGATTGTTGGTATGATGTTGTTTTTTTTTTTTTTTTTTTTTTTTTTTTTTCAAAATGCTGAGCATGGCTGTTTCAGCACAGCGAGGTCAGCTGTCCCATTAGCCAACGACATTACAAAAACACTCATCAAGCCTCCGTGTTCTTTTAGGTCACTGCCGACTTTGTCATTCTCCTCTCTCAAAGAGGCGTGTGATAAGAGTGTTTTATTCTGCTACCATTTATCTCTGGCTCTACAAGAGGATGCTGCTTTCTCAAGGCTAGAAAGGTCAAAGCTGATAGAGGGCTTTGATTGTTCAACTACACAGAAATCCAGGAATTTGAATAAGGAAAAAGGACAAGAAAGGGAAATTCATGTGAATGTCTTTGTGGTTTCAAAGTGAGCTAAAGAATGTGTTTTTATTCATGATTTTCTTATGACTTTGAATGTAATATATAAGCCGACATATTGAAAAGAAGAGACAAGTGGACATTGACACATAAGGTTCAAAAGACACTCAAGGTGTCACTTTACTGAAATTTTAAAATAAATAAAAGTTCACGCAGTTGATTTCAATTCACTGAACATATCCAATGTTAGGAGGCAGAGCAGACTCTTGCCTCCACTGGATACACGTCCTCCCAGCTCAGGGGCAGCTACTTCATCCAGTGTCCATGCACAGTCAAAAAGCCTCAGCAGCCCTATGGACCACTTAGCAAAATACGAGTAGGCCGAGGCAGACAGATCTGCACTCCAGGCATGCTATCTCTCTGCAATACAAATTCCTACCTCCTGAGATTGGGAGAAGAACCGAAAGGACACTAGACAGCATCAACATAGCAACAGCAACGTATTGTAGCAGCCAAAATAGGCATCACTTTCAGTTTGAGATGCATAGAGCTGGACCTGGCCAGGTAAATCTCTCTTTTACAGGTACAAGATGAGAAACATGCAACGACAACAACAATACATCAGTAATCTCATTGTTTCCTGGGCTTTCTGAACACAATAAAAAAAAAACAAAACAAAACAAAAAAAAAACAAAACAAAAAAAAAAAACAATTTACAATCCTCCAAAAATTAACAGAGGAAGAGAAGTGGACAAGGTTGGTATTGGTGGTGGTGGGGCATCTCAGAGCTTTAAACTGTGGCAGCAATTTGCAGAAAACACTGGAGGGAGCCCAGCGGTGGAACACAGAACACGAAAATAAGCCGCGAACAAACAACAGGGAAGAGAATCCACAATCAAGCCTTCCTGGAGGAAACATATTTACATCCAATATATCAGCTAATGCATCTGGGCTTACAGACTGACCAGAGACACCGATACTCACAACAATAGGAGAGAAAAAGGATGAGAACAGAGCCAAAGAAAAAAAAAAGAAGTATCTATAATTGAAGGGTTTACAGATTGGAGGGTTTTTTTGGGAGGACTAAAAGCATGGTGTGGACGAAATTTGGCAAAATTCTTACAGGGTCTTGACAGTTTTGTTTAAAATGGTATAAGCTCTGTTTTATTTATCTGACAAAAGAGTGGAATTTTAGGATTAAAAAGTTTATATGAGGTTCAGTGAAGAGAAGGACTGGATAAATTGCAGGGATTACAAGAGCAGGTTCAGAGTCAAAAGATGGACTGCTGCCAAGGTAGCCGGAGGAGGAGATGTTGGAATGGCTTCAGATCTGTGCTGAGTTAACAGAGTTTTCTGGTCAGCTGATGGCAAAGTAAAATGACATAGTGGAGCTACCAGATATAGCCAGTTTCATCATCCTTGTCTTCATCCTCATCCTCATCATCCTCGATAGTTCCCCGGGGGTGGATCCGGCCCCGCCTCTTCTTCTGCCTGCTATGTTCACTGTGTGATGGCTCCTCCTCCTGGTCATCGAGGAGAATGACAGCACCGCCGCTACCAAAATCTCCCGATGTCTCTGGGTCTTCATCTGTGAATAGATAACAAATAAACAATGATACAAACAAGTCAAGAACAGTTGCATGATGGATTCAAAAAGAAAGCCACATCATATTTCTTTATATTTTGTTTATAAGAAGACAAACTTTCTTGTAGCCTTTTTAAAAAGTCTTGATTGATGATTTCTCAAGCTTGCGTGGTGTATTTAAAAAAAATGTATTGGCATTGTGGCGAGATGCTAAGTTCTGCCGGAAAATGAAATCTTCATAAAGCTTCTCTGCAGGTGGAAGCATAATGAGCTGTAAAACTTTGTGATAGGTGGTTAATCTGACTTTGAACTTAATGAACACAGTGGACCAACACAAGTAGAAGACATGGGTCCTAAAATCATCACTAACTGCTGAAATGTCACCTTAAACTTAGAAAACATAGATTCTGTGGCTCTCCACTCATCCGCCTTGTTTTGTACCACTAAAAACAGCCCAGAGGTTTTTCTTTAAGTCCAAGTAAGATGCCCCTGAAATTGTATTATTTGTGTCCTAGACATATCAATGTGTGGTGACTCTTGAAGCACCGACTTCAGCTATGGTCCACGCCTTGTGTGTCTTCCCAAACTCTTGACCTTGCTTCTCAATCCTCTCAAGACTGCAGTTATTCTTACTGCTTGTACACCTTGTTCTACCTTGCTTTATCCTTACACTCAACTTTCCAATAATATGCTTGGAGACAGCATTCATAATATAAATTTTATTGAACTGATTTTTTTAAAATTGGCCCTGTGTTATATCCAAATTTTCTAAGAAACTGAAGTTTGTCTTTTCATTAGCTGTAAGTTGTAATAATAAAAATTAACTAAAAATTTATCCTTGACCTATATCACTCTATGTAATGAATCTATGTAATATATGATACGAATCACATTCTGGATTAAATTATCTCAATAAATTTACTTTCTATGATCTCATTACATATACCAGTAGTTTTTCAGAAATCTTGGTTTTGGAAATATACAATTTTATCTGTTAGAATTGTCTTTGGGAAGATAATCTTTGTTTTTTTAGATTTAACTGAAGCAATGGGAAGAAATAATATATTTGAAACAGTCTGATAGTTACAAAATACTTCAATATTAAATTGGTTCTTTTCTAAGATGTGATATGTGCAGACACAACATTGGTTCATTATTTGAATATGGAAACTTTTTTTGCCTGAATGATTCAGAGATCAGAGTAGAGGGGTAATGGAAAAAAAAAAAAAAAAAAAACATTTAACTGAAAATCGTCAGAACTGAATAGTCAAAATCCGAAATTACTATTAGAAAAGCACTTCAGAAAGCGTTGAGAACTACGGATCCAGAGCACATTAAAAGACTACTAGAAAGTCTGGCTTCTCAGCAAAAAAACTGAGGATTAACTGAGGAATAACTTAAGACTTTCGCACTGTTTGGTATCTCCCACTGATGTTCCAAAATTAGGTTCCTCATGGGTTGGCATGTACAGATGCACACTCCCATTGTTTCCACCCCATCATTTTTTGTATTTAAGCCAAATGAGTGGCGAGCTGTGAGACTTCCTGTATGCATAGGGGAAAGGGAGAACACCAATCTGTGATAGCCTGAAGCCATTCAGGCTGAGTCTGATGAGCTTGTTACACCACAGACAAAAGGAGTGCTGTTGTCTGTGTTTGTCTATGTGTGCATCTATGTGTGTGTTCAGTGACTGGATAAACACCTTATCAATATTGGAAGCTGCAATTACTGGCTTTAGACCAGGCTGGCATTCAACTGAGCTGCAATGTGTGCTTCTGAGTCTACTGTTTGATTGGTAATCGCTATGTCTGCAAGGATTTTTGCTTGCTAATTATTCATTTTTTTCCCCCACAGTGAAATCCCTCTGTGATTGATTTATACCAAAGTGTCTGTTTTTTGACCATTTTCTTTGAATCCCAGCTGCTGGCATGCAAAGTGGGATTTTAAATTGTAAAAGCATGTTACTATTTATATTTCAGTCTGATTGCTCTCCTCCACAAAGTGTGACTCAGTTTCTGTTCCTAAACCACATTTCTAAGACTTTATTTTCTACATTGCTATCTCTGGTGAGTGACAAATATTTCTATTTGACTTGCAAGATGAAAGTGGGAAAGATTTAAGAAGTAGATGAAATGGGACATAGAAGAAGCTGTCAGAGTGGCTCTAGAGGAATGCCCAATATGCATTCCTGACATGATAACTGATGTCTAGATAGAGGTGAGAAATAAATACAGACAGAGTCTTACAGCACAAAGAAGCAAAACAAATCTTCTCTGTTTCTATACATTTTTTGACTTTATTGAGAAACTTCAGTCTATTCTCAACACTAGAATATGTAAAGTGTTTCATTACCTGCCTTTCTTTAAATATAAACTTATTTAACTGCTTTCCTTCAGGTCACACACAAATATTCCCATAGAGCAATAGATCTAATCAAGACAACATATTTTCTGCATGTTATGGTTAAGTTATTTATCTGAATCCATGTCAGGATCTGGTCAAATCCTATCAATAGGACTGAAAAAAAAAAGTTTCATTAAAGTTGTTTATCTTGTTTAGCTAATATATAAATTCATTAAAGAAGTGACTAACGAGTAGTTGTTTTACTGATTGATTATTGATTGTGTCGATCTTTAAATGTAACCCTGCTTTTTGTCAATTGGAATCAAATACGTGTTTCAAATGATTCAATGTGAAAACAGTCAGAGTTGGGAGATGCCTACAGCAATAGCTTGTTGGCATTTTTGGAATTGAGAGAAGTCTTTCTGATGTCTAAAGGAGGTGTCTAAATTAATTAATTAGTTTACCATTGTCTATATAATATAGATCTCATGATGCTCAATGTCTCTTATGTTAGGTTGATTGGTCCCACGGAACGATTTCTCCCCCCACGAAGTTCCCTCTCCGCAGCTGAGTTTGGTGTCTCAGTCCAAATTTGCTCAACATACTCGACTGAGTCAGTCTATTTTTGTGACAAGTTCCCACAAGATTATGTCCATCCATACACACTCTGGAAGCTACATCAACTTATTGCTTAATTTATAAAGGGTAACATTCACCTTTAATAGCAGCAACCCGATTCTTCATGATCCAGAATAGAGCACCTTCCTACATTCCAAGCTCATTACCAGAAGACACCAGTACCATCTGCCTGCCACAGAGTGACATTCAAAATTGAACAGCTTCTTGTGCCAAGACTTCCACTTCAGCTAAGCTGAGGGACAGGAAATCAGATCTCCACACTTGCAGAGATGGAGCTGGTTTTGTGATAGGTGTGACAACTTGGTTCTAACCAAAGAAAAGCTCTTCACTTCCTGTTCTGTTGTGGCAGTTTTGGTGCCACAACTTTCAAACTTTCAACTTTGTGCTGTCAGCCTTTGACAGCACAAAGTTGAAAGAGTTTCATCTTCTAGTCTTCCTTGTTTTCTCCCTTCTAAGGACACCGTTAGATATTGGAACTCAGAATTACGTCATAAAATTATTTTCTTTAGGTTTAATTACAATTAATTACAATGCTTCTTATAATGTTTAGTAAAACTGTCAATTTGTGTTAATTCAGAATAAAGAGAAGAGAAACATACAGAAACCAACTTATGCTTTTTACATAATAAAGAACACTTTCCAAAAAATTAGGAAAAATCTTTTGGTTGATTTTTTTTTAATTTTGAGACTTATTGGTTTATAAACATTAATATAGTTCAAAGTAGTTGAGTATTACTGCCAAAGTAGAAGGGAAGACTGATGTTCTGTCTCCACCTGAATCTGACCACCAATACAAAGAGACAATCAGATAAACAGAAGCCCAATCAAGAAGACAAGAGAATCATGCTGTCTTTCTGCTTCAGAATTATTGAAAGTGTGCTTATGTCAGTGTAGCAGATGGTTTATTGGTAATGGTTTTACCACAGTTAGGGTTGCCCTGTTTTCTGGATCCAGCAATCTCATTGCCATATTTGTCCACACACCAACACTGGCCGGTGCTGGCATGACACTGGGTTGGTTTGTAGTAGCCCTCCTCAGTGCAGCGAGGAATATAGGAACCTAGAAACATTTTAAAATGAAGAAAAAGAAAAGGTAAAAAGAGAAGAAAAAAGGTGAAGTAAAACAAAGTGAAGGAAGAAAGAAAATGTTAAGAACATTAAGTTTGTACAGATGGAACATATAATCCCACTGGTGCGAAGGAGAGGCTATGTGTTTGTGGCCGGAAGTAGGAACTAAAGTTCTTGTGTATTCACAGGGGGAGTTTAACAATCAATTACTTCTGTGAAGGTTGCAGGACAACAACCATACATCCTGCTTAAGTGGAGGCAGTCACTCTCAATAACACAGACACAAATAGGCCTCCACAGTCACTCATTCCCACACACACACACCTGTTTTTTGTTACCTTCATTTGACCCAGTCACAGCTTATTTTTCCAAGTCCTTTTGCTGTGAGCAGAAACGATGCAAAATCTACCCAATGGTAATGGGTCAAATGGTAATGGTGGAAGTTATACAAAATGCTTTGTGATGTGCCTCATAGTTTGCTTTTAAAATCCCTCACTGAAATTTTTTGAAATATTAAAGATTGGGATATGTTTGGTATTCTAGTGTGTGTGAGTGTGGGTGTGTGTGTTTTAATGAAGGACATTTAAAGGTGAATGATGGTTATCATGTTTTCAGACTGACCTATGAGGCTCTTTCTTCGACTCTGATTATGGATCCTGCTTTTCTCAGTCTGACAAGGAAGTCCTGAAATGAAAGATGATACAAAATGGCATCATTAAATCAACTCATTACGAAACTGAAACAGATCATCAGATTTAACACACCTTCCTTGTCCCTCCTTATATTTTGTTTCTATTACTATCCCTGCCCCCCATCTCCTCTAAACCATCATTCTACTGTAGTCACACTCAAAGCTACCTCCTGGGATTTTCAGTTTGTTTTCATTTTTTCCAATCTTACATAATTGCATCTCCCAGACATCTTTGATTATGCATGCTTAACCTTGAAACATACTGACCTTCATTTTTTTGTATTATTGGGTCTAACATATGTAATTTGGAGTTGGTCTCAAAACATTAAAAGTTGAAGATAGTTGCAAAGACTGACTTGAGGAATCAAAAACAGTAATACAGACTTACAGGCCAAATTTGTCCATATATCTCAGATAACTAAAAAAACAGTTTGCCAGCTACAAAGGCTTACGATAGTCTTTCAACTTGTCCAAGTTCTGCAAAGCTAATGTTACTAATTACATTCTACTATTCCTCTCTAATTTTCATGCCAATTTTAGCGTGTTTGAAAGGGTCAGGCAAGGAGCAAGGAAAAAGGTCAAATGAATGAAAAAACCTAGAAAATGAGTATTTTGTATTCATACAATGTCTTTATCAAAATTCTGATTAAAATTATTATCAACTGTAATGAAAAAAATATTAAAACCACAACTTTACACCTAAATGAAGCTACGAAGCAGAGAATAAATTCAGAATTCTTGTTGCTAAGGCAGATAGCTGTTGCTATGTGACGTCACTATAGACTAACCGGCTGCTACCATGTATTTTTTTTGACATTGAATCGGATTTCGCTACGAAACCAAATATAAAAACCATCCAGCTGTACCAATTTGAACCTGTCAAAGACTGGGGAATCTGCTGTGCAGACAGAAAGCTCTGACGAAGAAAATGACAAGGGAAGCGACCCTGACTGGAATGCTTAGAGGGTAGGAAATGCAACATAGTAGGTAGCTACATGTGCACCCATCACAATTTATCTGCGTTAAGAATGCAATATCCTCATTATTTTACATAAAAATTACTGTTACTGGAACGTGTCATTTATATAGCGGTTCAGTCGTTCATCCTTTGGTAGAAAATGGCATGTTCTGGCCCCATTTGCAAAAGAATTAAGAAATTTTATGAATATTCATAATGCATATAACATATACTATCAAATTATAGTTATTTGAAAAACTAAAGTAGTCTTCATTTGACCTTTAAGTCTGCAATAGGATCACAATTGCCTTCACACTGAAATTATGTTTTTTAAGTAATTTATCAACATATGAATGTGCTTATATGAAGTTGGTCTTGACAAATGGGAAGTTTTTTTAAATCTTCAAGTAAACCTCCTCAGAGTAACTTAACACTCCTCTGTTTATTTCTGTACATGTGTTAGCTTTCAGTAGTCTTCATATTACCCTCCATTTGTCCCTCCCCTCCTTTACCTTCAGGCTTCTGGAAACAGTAGCACCACTCGTTGTTGGACAGCTTGCCGTCCTTAAAGGAGTCACAGGAGTTGAAGAGAGGCTTCATGCACAGCTCATACTTGTCTAAATAGATGGCATTCAGCTCTGATTGGTCCAGCAGCAGGTCGAAGTTCATGTCAAGCTTGTTGAACATCCAGCCCAGTGAGTCCTTACAAATGGGCAAGATGCTGGTGTCAAAATCTAGAGGAAACAGAAAAAAATAATCTAAGTTTTAAATTCAGATTAAAAGTATTCTCCAGCTGAGTAATATATATATATATATATATATATATATATATATATATATATATATATATATATATATATATATATATATATATATATATATATAGCAGGTTTTGTTTTTTTTTTTTTTTTTTAGGTACAAGAACATTTTGGGATCATTTCTGATCTCTTCACAGCAGCATAGTGAGATCTGAGTGAATGCAAGTGTTGACAGTGATAGGGCTGAGATGTGTTAAGACATGTTGACTTAACAGGGAACACAGCAGGGTCACTGTTGACATCAACATCATCTCTCGGGTGCTGAAGAAGCCTCTGTGTGAGTGTGTGTTTGGCAGAAATAGATGATACATATATGCACAAAGAGAGAAAAAAAAAAATATCACAGAGGGGAAGTAAAGCGCTCACGTCCAGTGGTGGAGTCAAAGCTGTCAGAGGATTTGAGGTCTCTGTTGGCATCGAGGTGGAGAACTCCAAACCAGTCCTTCAGTCTGGCAGCCAGACTGTGGAGCTCTGCATCTGAACAGCCTGCACACAAAACGACACAAAAACACCAAATAATGAGAAGGCATCCAGTCACTGTGCTTCTGTTACTGCACTGCAGAAAAGACCTTATCGTTACTCGCTTCTTATCAGAGATTCACTTTATGAATGTTTTCTTTCTTTTGTTTTTTTTCCCTCCCTGTGCAAACCCAGAGGGCTGATAAACCATACTAAGGTACTGTTATCGCTTGACTGTTAGACACACAAATTCAGTGACTATTTTGTTGTTTCCTTGTCTGCATTTATTTCTACACATTTGGAGTTGAACTCCAGATCAAATGATTTTATGGGAAACCCAGCTGAACACAGACTTAAAGATTTATTAGAAATGTGTCCTCTTGTCTCAAAAACAAAAATAAATGGTGGTCTTTCAGTGGCTATTGCATTTTTGTAGATAAATGTGTGTCTGTACATTTATCCTAGATCTCACTCCTCCATGTCAACCATAAAGAAAGCTGTGGCATGCATGTTGATGTTTCTGTTCATCATTCCATCCACACGGAGCACCAGCCAAACCATACATTTAATGACATCTCTGATAAAATATAAACAAACGAACAGAAAAAAAAACCCCTGGTTGTTTCAGTTAGAATGACAAAGTCTGCCTACAAATCAAGCAGACTCTGCCTCGTTTTTCCATCCCTGTCTTCTTTTCTCTTTATCCTGCGTGTGATTGACAGATTTTCCCCCTCGTTCTTTTTTCTTTTCAGAGCTTGATAGATGAGTCCAAAGGGCAGACTCATTCTCCAGTTTGAACAGAGCCTGCCAGTCTAATCTCTGCAAGTTTGTCATGCAGTACAGTGCAAAGGGGAAAGAGGGTCGGGATCTGAGTTTTCTATGAAAAACAGTGTTAAATAATTATATCTCAACACACACTGAAGGTTTTTTTTTTATTTTTTAAGTCTAGCTTTTGTCACTTGTTTTACAATTCAGAACACCTGTATTCATCCCATCAAGTCAGTACTTTGTAGAACTACTTTTTGCCATCGTTACAACTGCAAGTATTTTGTGGTGTGTCTCGACAGCTATTCACAGTTGGGGACTGAAAGTTTTCACCATTCGTCTTTGTAATATAGCTTAAACTCAGTCAGACGGGATAAACACTCAATGTGAAGTTTTGTCTTTTCATAGGTTTCCAGTTTGATGTAAGTTTGGACTATTACTGGACCATTCTGAAACACGCTGTTAGTGCCCTTTTTTTTTTTACCATGAAAATGGTGTGTTCAGGGTGATGTGCAGTGTTCCTTTTTCCCCGCACAATAGTCAGAACTTAGTAGTTTCAATTGGAAGATTCTCCCACCTGAGCTGTTGATTAGTGCAGCTCTTCTGGGTAAAGGTCAATTTTTTCGACTGCGTACTCTGTGTCACACTGTTCAGTAGGAAACAGTGTTCACATCGCACTGTTTTGTGTGCGACACCAAGCTGATGAGGTTGCGATCGCCGCCATCGTGTGGATGAAAAGGATTAAAATTTTGAACAGCGTCTGATGGAAGACATTAGAAAATAGAAATTTGTATGATACATCAATGAGGGAATAGAGAATTAAACATATGTGGGAGGAAATGCGTCAGACTCTGGGTAAGCATGATGCACTCTGTCAAGCCAAGTGGAATTGCGGGAAATGATCTGATAATAATCTGATGTAGGAAACTGGTACACACGAGTATGAAATCTCAACTGTCCACGGACAGTGTGGGCAGAGTCCATGCGGTTCACAGAATACACACAGTACGCTCGAGTATGTGGGGTCCATGTTATGCTATACTCCATTTTAAGTTAATGGTCTGAAAAGTACTCAATGAGATGTTGATGGCTTGTGTGTTAATTTGTTTTTGTGATGCCGTTTGTTTTCCAATATCTGAAACCTTCACAGAACAGCTGCATTTTTAAATTACACACTGGTGGCTTCTGTTTTCTAATAAGTTGACTTCTGAAGGTCATTGGTTGCAATAGATTTTATTTAAGGCTATCAGATTAAAGGTAGTGGAATATAAATCCACTCTGGTCTTTTTTATTTTTATAAATTGGAAATTTTTATTTGTAAAGCAAAAAATTAAAACCATGTATCTTTGTTCTTCACAGTCACACAGTCCTTTGTATCAGTCTATGAAGTAGATTTTCAGTAAAATGTATTGATGTTTGTGGTTGGAATGTAACATATTGTTAAAAAGATTAAATGTATGAACTCTTTGGCAAGGCACCGTACATAAGAGGCTGATATATACTCTGCATACACACACAGAGACCAAAAGAACAGTGATTATTTACATAATGACCTGAATAACAGTTTTCTGACAGAGGATCAAAACATCCACAGAAGGACATCAAAGATAACTATAGCACACAAACATACCAAAGAGACATAAGAAAGTTAGACGATGAAATTTACTCATTATACATATGGATTTGTTTTCCTGTTAAGTCCCACATCTCATCCCTTTTTTAAATGGTGTCCTGCATACATGGACACACACGTATTTCTCAGTAATAGTTTAAGCCTCTGTATGACTGCTTCTATAAAGCAGCGAATGCCCGAGGTAACAGACAGGAGCTGCATCAGAGGACAGACAACATTTATCTCTCAGGCGCTCAGAGTGACATTACCTCCAGAATTACAAGGTGGGCTCTGTGTATGTGTAAGTTTGAGAGTATTATAATCTTTCAAGAACATCCAGATATAATTTCAAATTTCAGCATTCACGTCTTTATATATTATTTTCATGTCTTTACTTCCACACTAGAGCAGAGGACAAAACCGCAAAAAACAATTCAAAATAATTTCTAAAACTAAACCCTCTAAAGGCTCCTTTTTTTGTTTGTTTCTTAATCTCCACATCATCACGTCAAAACCAGTCCATAGTTTAGTTGTTCTTCATTGGATTTAAGGCCTGCTTAATCCCCTCTGATGATTATTCCCATTTTCTTTCCTAGTTTTTACTCTATCAATGCTACAAGTTTCAAAACTCGTCACATATCACACCTGGCTGTATATAACGTTATTTCTAATCTGGACCTAGAAAATCACTTTGATAACTCCCAAACTTCTGTTTCTCTTACCTTCAACGCTTTGAGTGGTTTATTTCCCATTTTTCTTTGTACAGCCCCAATCGATGGGAACTTGAGAGTTTCTACTTTTTCCCTTTTTATTCTTTTGAGTGAATTATCCTGTACTTCAGACTTTGTTCTCTGAGTGTCTGAATTGTTCCAGGGAGGTTTGACACTTCAGCCTGTGATAGAAATCTGTTTTAGAAATCAGAAGAGAACCTTTTATTACACACTACAAAAATGCTTTCGAGTTGAATTAAGTAAAAAGTAATGTATCAATATAAGTTAATGCACTTAACATAACAAACTGTTTACTTTTTAACTTAAAAAATCTTTGCCTTTTGCTTTATTGTTTTACACTTGATTTGAATCTATCTCTTGATTCAAAAAGATAGATATATAGTATGGAAAATAAGTACTACATCTTTTTTAAGTAAATATGTTTTAATGAGGCCATTAATATAAAATTCACATCAACTCTCAGTAATGACCCAAGTATCTCCCACACAAAAAAATAATTAGAAATTAGACCATACATGAAATTATGAGTAAATAAATGAAATGGCACAGGGAATAAGTATTAAACATACTTCCTGAAATTTATTAAATGCTTTGTAAAAAGCCTTCTTTGGTTACGATGACTTTAAGAGGTCTTCGGTGTTAAGGAACTAGTCACAATGAATTAATCGTGTCATTTTGAACAATTCTTTCAAACAGACTTTCTATCAAATCTTGAAGTTTATGGGATTATATGCACCCTGACCTTCAGTTACTTCCATGTATTTTCAATTGGATTGAAGTTGGGTAATTTACTAGGCCATTCTGGAAGCTATTTTCTTTTCTCTGATACCAACTTACATTTACTTTGGCTTTGTGAATCATGGTCTTGCTGACAAATCCACTCTAATTTAATATTCAGATTATTTCCAAGAATGACTCACTTCACCCTTATTTCAGTTATATCAGCCAAAGACCATATTCTGTAAGACAGTCCATACCATTATATTCCCACCTTCAAACTTCTGTTTTGGCATGGTGCAGTGTCATTCCTCTTCCAATACTCCTCCAATGCGTGTAACAATATCAAAGGAGTTCAGTTTTGGTCTCATTTGACTAGAGTATGTGAAAGCATATGTTATTGACCTATCCAAATTTTCGGCAGAAAACATTAACTGAGCTTTAACATACTTTTCTTCTGCAGTGGAGTCTTATGCATTTGCTGAATTGTATCTTAAAATTCAATTTCTTTGTGTAGCTCTCTGCAATTAGTCCTTGGACTCTGAAGAACTCTTTGGATTATTTAGTTTCCCTTTGGGATCAATAAAGTATTTTTTTTTTTTTTTTTTTTTTAATTGAATATTTTTTGACTAATGCCAGACATCTGGAAGGGAACACACGGTCATGGTTGGGTGATAGAGAAAATTATTTGAACTTATTTGATTTCTTTGAACTTATACAAGATATGGCCCCATCTGTGCTCATCAGAGCATTTGGAAGTTTAGAAATACCTCTATAACTAACAGTATTGGTATGTTTTGCACCATTATCATCTCAAGAGCTCCCTGGTTTTACCCATCACAAGAGGCTTCTTATGTGATACACTGGCCATAATAAAACTTTCTATAGGACATCAAGTAGAACTAAACTGACAGATAGCAAGAATTTTTTATTATTTCAACCATTGTTATGGTTTCGTTTCAAAAGTGCACTTTTTAATCATTATTATTATGAAAACAAAATTAAAGCAGTCCTTTCCAATCTTACGTGGTGCTGGAAAGTAGTGATCAACAATTGACATCGGACATAAACAGCTCTAGTAGAGTGTGAATTTCTGATCTGTTCACCATGGCAACCACCAGCAGCACCAGCAATGACTGTGCTGTGGTAGATTTTCAAAGGTGATGAAACACAGTGTTAAAAAGTTTATACCCAGCTATAAGAAAATGTAAGATTTTCTGATTTCTACTTGTTGAGCTTTGTTGTTTTTAATAAATAGTTTAAATGTTCATCCTCACATATCTGCAATAAAGTGAAGAACAAAAGAAGAAGAACAAGAAAAGAAAGAAACCAGAAATCTTTGCTTAAGAAGCTGTTTTGGCTACTGTAAAAATACTTATGGTTGTAGTCAAAACAACTGCATTTTGATTGTTTAAGTATTGGGGTGACTAGGTGTGTAATTCCACCTAATATTTCTCTGGAACTCATAAAAAGTGGTCTGAAATGATATCTTTGACACTCTATTTAGTTTTAAGAGGAAATTGACAGTGAGTATGATGTCAATCGAGATAAGACATGAGCTGTTTTCCACATTCAACACACATTTGAGGTTTTGTTTTTTTTTTTTTTTTTTTTTTTTTTTTTTTTTTTTTTTTTTTTTTAAGTTCTTTGTTGTTTTAGATGATACTATTATTTCCATACTGATACTTGATATTTACTAGGAATGTTTAAGTCAATCTTTAAAATATCTGGAGCTGGCACTGCTTAAAAGCCTAAGCCAAAAAGTGGTTAGCACTGTTGCATGAATTGTTCATTGTCTCTGAATTGACCCTTCCCTTCGTGCTTATTAATGACTAGATGAACCCCAGCTTCTCAGATCCCCTGAACAGGGTAAACTGTTATAGAGCAATGTTACACTTTTGCTTAAAATGCTTGTTTTAATACTATAATGGCATAAAACCATGGTCAATGTTGTCATACAATTTGAATTTTATACTGGCTCATTCAGGTAAAATGACATTTTATGGGAATTACAGCTTTAAGTCAGATCCAAAATACTCATTTCATAACTTGGACTAATCTTCTGTCCTCTCTTATCATCACATCTGTGAATGTGCTCTCTTTTATGTCTGCAAACTGGGATTCATAAAAAATGGGGTGGGCTGGAGGGGTTTGCATCTTGCCAATCCATAAAATTCTGCACCATTATGAGATGCTGAAGCAGTTCCAGCTGCTTTCCATGCTGGTAAACAGGTCAAATGGCAGGCCAAACTACAGCAGCCAAAATTGCATCATCCCTAGTCACATCAATCATTTATATATTAAACTTTGTGGAAGGCTTTTTTAGTTCAGTTATCCAGGCTTGGTAAAGTCTAGCGATCTGTGCCAGCAACATCTTCAAATATACCATTAAAAAACACCATCAGTAGACAGGCCTTGAATTTGTCAGTGGTGTTTTTGTCATGTATAAGTAATCAACAAAGTTTGTAATACAAAACACAAAGAGTTGCTCTATTCCAAATAGAAAAAGTGGGCGGTAATCACCTTGAGACTTCAGCTGTCTGATAAGATCAAAATGAAAGGTAGGGAGAGAGATCAGATGATAGGACACAGAGATACAGGATGACACTTCTTAACAAGGTAACAGAGGGAGAAAGAAAAACGAACTGCAAAAGTCAGGTAGGAGATATGAAAAGGATAGAAGGTCAGATTCATTAAAAAGATACAAGGGTATGTCTGATTTTTTTTCTGTGCCCGAAGCTATCAACCTCCCAGAGTAATCCCACAGGCAGTGAGTTAAGGTTAGTCCAGATAATGATCAGTAATAGACTCTGTGCTCGGTCTCAAAGACAGGTAGAGATAAATATGATAGGGACAGAAGAAAGCCCGTTGAAGTTTCAACCTTTAAAAGGATACTGTTTTTGCACCTTTCTCAGAACACATTGCACATGTTGGTTAGGGATTCTTGTGACAGCAATTAATTTCTTATTATAGTCTAAGAAAATTATGTTGTAGATGTCAAGGGACTGCAGGATAGATAAAAAGGGGAGAAAGTCTTATAAAAAAGTTGTTTCAGCTCTTTTTGGCTTTAACCTGACTGAACAGCAAAACAACAATAAATGTTTAAAAGTGGAACAAAACCAGATTTTAATTCAGTTAGACCTACTAGATGGAGGTCCCACCGCTTCAGCCTCAACCACTTCAGTAATGTTCATATGAGTTTGAATACATCTTGACCTACAAGAATCCGACATATACATTATCCGAAACGATCCTCTACATGTTAACCTTCTTCATTGATGTTTTGAGTTCAGTGGTGACTGCTTGTCAGGGCAGGCTTCTTCAAAAGAAGCAGCTAACTGTTATTTTACAAGTGAGAAAGCCTTGACTGTTTTTAATTTCCTGCTTATTGCTGAAGATGGCGCTTGGTCCAGAACAAGCTATTCAGATTTAAAACGTCTGTCAGAGTGCATTATTAAGCAAGAGAACAGTGAGATACATGAGAAAAACTATGTGAAGCTGCACAAGGACAAGGTGAATTTCTCAGCCTAATTAATGGTGCATACAGGCACGCCTTTGATCAACATAACTGGCAGGTGGAACATGACAAGGAAGTCACAAATGGACCATGTTAAAGAAAGAACCTCCATGCTTAGTTCCTCTTGGATTCCGAGTTGTCAAGTTCCCCTGTCGTTACGAGCACATTCTCAAAGTTACAAAATTTAAAAAATTGCATTGTTGAGGCAGAATGCAGATAAAAAGCTCCTCTGGTATGATTTTCTCCAAGAGTTGTTTACAATACAATGAATTACTGTTCATTTAATGCCGTCATGGTCTCCATTTAAATGATCTGAGATGGCTGTGTTGCATGTGGGTTTGGAGGAACATTGTACTTTTAACTTTACCCCTGTCCTATTCAATTTGTTACTCTGACACATGCACATGCATTTTTATAAGTTTCTATTTATTTAATTAAAAATTATGACTCAGTATAAAGCAGTGGTGTCTAAACCTTTGCTATGCAGGCCAAAATTGCTCAGCTGAAAGTACTTGTGGACCTTAATAAAAAAAAAAAAAAAAAAAAAAAAAAAAAAAAAAAAAAAAATCTATTAAAAGAATAATTCTGTGAATTTTCTTAAACTGGGTTTTGTAGAAAAGAGTTGTATAAATCACTGTCGATCAAAAAACTTAAAAAGGGTCACATTTTAAAATTAAGGTACTCAGTTTTCTTTTTTTCTGGACAGATTTTCTTCTTGGATTAAATGTTTTGATTCTTGGATTAAGTTCAATCATTCCAAGGTCTACAAAATGTCCCCCGGGCTGCACTTTGGACATCCCTGGTAAAAAGTATCAGTGGGCCACCATTTTGGGAGGAATAGAATCGCCATTGGTTGAGGCAGGAGTGAGAATGTGTCAACGTTTGCTTCAATTTATACTACAAGTTGTGGGATTACTAATGAAACATTTCTTCGTGTTAACATGGAGTATCAGTTTTTGATATGAGCGAAGTGGCTCAACTCCCAGGGTGGCGTGGCATAGGAGACGCCAAAAGCCTTCAGAGGAAAAAACATGTCATCTGTCTTTTGAACCCCACCAAGTTTTCGATCGCAGATAAGTACAGAGAGTTGGGAATGGATACCCCACTTTGTTGGGAAGAGTGTAAACAACTTATGAAAATATTTGTACGTCAGCATCATAATCAACGGCTAATGATGCAAATCTGATTTGCAGGTTCTGATTCAATTAAATGACAGGGTATGTTTAAGGGAGGCAGGCTTACATTTGATCTTCTAATAATAAACTTAAAACACTAAGATTGGTCAAAACTAAACTGTAATTTTCTGCAATAAACAGAGATTCCTTAAAAACATAATTTGAGATCTATCAAACCTTTATTATGCCAAAAATATTTGTAAACACACAAGATTCATATCAATGGAACCATATTTGTATTTCATCTAGCGAGTGGGTGTGTATGGCTCACCCAGGAGAAATCGTGCACAGAAGAATAGGCTCATTCAGGGCATCATTCACACAAGAACTTCATATGTTAGTGTGGGATTTAGGCTAAATATGTTATTGGGTTGAGTAACATGTACGGAAAACAGATCCTTGGAGCAAAACTAACCCAGAGAGTTTGTATCCAATGCTGACTAATGCTTTAATCTACTCATTATGAATATTATCAGGGGGCTGCAGCAATATGGAACTTAGCCATTCCCCCATTGATTTGTTTTGGCATGTGATGTTAAAAAAAAAAAGGATCATTCTTGTAATTCAGACTTTGTGTAGGTAAATGGGCAACACTCCACTGCTATTTTTGTAAGGATAATTAAAATATTTTTTGCAGTGTTTTAAGATTATTAAAGAAACCAGATATAAACAGCAGAGTTACTCAAGTGTGTCTTATGGGTTTATTAATCTGCTGCCATCTCAGCACCATCGCCTAAAAACTTCTAGTTTTTACAAGCATAACTTCAAGTGAGCAGTGGATATCATAGCCATCTGCCTAGTTTGAAAGTTGAGATGATTTATTTTTATTTATTTATCTTGTCAAGATTAAATCTTGAAATGGGTTATGTTCAATGGACCTTGAAGTGAAAGAAACATGATGGTTTAAGCAATCAATTTCTTCTTTTGGGATATTTATTTTAAAACAAACTGACAAATTCATTGTGCTTTCACAATGGATTAAGATTTAGCTAAATCATAAGCTATTATAAAGAGCAACTTATAGATGGGTGGTCTTTGCAGTTCCTTGGAATGGCTCTTCATTACTCGTAACAAAGAGTTACCAAACAGTTTTCAGCATGCACAAAACTATCACATTTTGCACGTTTTTACACTTCCATTTGGGTCTCAACTGTTTCTAAAAACAGCCCGAGCTCTTAAAAAGAAACCACCCAGCTGTTTTTGGCAATAAGTTAATGTTTTTTGGTGTCTGGAAAATTAGTCGTTTCAAAAACCTCTCGTTTGTTAAGTCACACTGCACCGTTACCTAGCAACCCCAGCCAAGCCCAGCTGCTCACCTAGCAACCCAAGTGGAGCTCCAGTATGATTGGTCACCTGGTTTGACCGCTGTATGTGCTGTACAATGGCTGCTGGAAAAGTGTTATGTTGTTGACTTACCATTTAGAAAACACTTGCTGCATCCTTGTTGGTTGTGCAGGAGGCTCTACTTATGCTTGAAGATGTACGGTTGTATAACTGTGCACCTGTTTGCAGGCATTTTCACATGCAAGTGTAAATGTTGAGTTGGGGGGTGTGGCAAGCAGCAGCTTATTTGGATTTAAAGGGACAAAAGGCCCTAAAACAGCTCATTCTGACAGGAGCTCAAAATAGACAGAACTGACCAGACTGAAATCTCATTATCTAAGAATGATTTTGTGCAAAAAATGTAATGAACATGTTTTGGATAGCCCATAGACCCATCCTAAACAGTTCAAGGAAGCATAATAGGTCATCTTTAAGAATTGTAAGTACAGATGGACTGGCCATCATGATGATAGTGCCATATTGGTGTGGTAGGAACATCTTGAACACCGTCAGCTCTTGGTCCATAGGTCATGGCCAAGTGAATAGATTGATCGTGAACGCATGTAAAATTATTGTTGCGACATAAGGTTTCTGACATATGGAGAAAGTGAAAGAAGCAAAGGAAATCATTTTGAGGACCTTTTGGGGGCCTTTGTACTGAGAGGGTTATTCTAAATTTGGAGCAATCAAACCTCATTCTAATAGAAAATTTAGGTTGTGGACAATTACATGAGTCTTCATCCAGGAACCTTTCTAAGAAAAAACTTATTTAGTGTATGAACTATTAATTTCAACTAAACACAGAACTGTGTGTTCTTTTGAGGATCAAGTGTGGTTTGTAAATATTTTTTTACTTCACATATTACTCCACATCCATCCTTCCTGGCAGTGTGCTCTTCTTGAAAACCCCAACTCAGCCTCCCCCTCATAGACAAAGACGTTCTAATTTGTGCCATTTGTTTTTATCTCAATTATCACCATTTCTAATAAAATGGATTGTTATATATAAAATGATCAAAACTGGTGCAGCATTCGTATAGTGCCTTATCAAGTCTGAGGACTCCAAAGATTACATTCAGTCATTTACCCATTCATACACTGATGATGGTAGCCACAGCTGCCCTGGGGCAGACTAATAGAAGCGAGGCTGATATTGAATCGGTGCCGCTGGGCTCTCTGACCATCCACAAGGTGGATGAAGTGTCAGGGACTGAGATGGAATGAAGCGGGGGTTTAAACCAGCAACTCACCAGTTACAGGACCAACTCCTTCCTCCTGATCCACTGTTGCACAACAAAGAATTAAGAGTAGCAAACAAAGAAAAGCAAATTCTTTAAGACATACTAAAACTGATCTACAAGGACTTATCACACTGGTAAGGGCTCAAGAAAAATCTCTACACAGTTGGCATGTGTTGGTAGAGGATAGGAAGTGTAGAGGCAGAGAAGAGAGAACAGTCTGTACTCATGTGTACTCCCTGTGGAGTCGAGAGACAGATATGATGGGGGGAAAAAAAAAAAATCTAATTTAGTTAGTGGATTTATTCCGTTCAGGCTCTAACAGGTCTCTTTGTTTTTTTTTTCTTCGACGTCATCGATTCACAGACGTTGAAACAAAATGAAATATTTGCACTTTAAAAATATGACTGACCATAATCGGCACAGACATGGGACTTTACACCTTTTTTACCTGCTGAATCTCTGTGTGCCAGCTTGAGTCAGTGTTTTACATGGGAAAGTGTTGATATTCACAATGACAGCAGTGCTGCAGCTACGGAGATGACAGATCAAATTACATCTCAGTGCCATGGTGACAATTCACTAACCTTTGCTGACAACCACAAAAAGAAAACAGCTGCAGTGAATTTCAAACATGCACATTCTTGATTCATGCATACATTTAACTTACAAATATGGCGTATTTTTTGACTTTTTTTTTTTTTTTTTTTTGCTTTTTGCTGTCAAACAGGTTCTTAATAAAGTAGAGACTGTTACTTTAAATGTTGCACAGAATCGATATAAATTAAGGTATTTGGTATTTCATAAAGGGTTGATATACTTTTTACAAAAAGAGCTGGGCAAAATTAAATATGCACAAATGTAAATGAAGAGCAGTGAGTCAAAAATAACCCAAAATAACAAAAAAATCTCTTAACATACAGTATTTTCTGCTGCCACTTCTGTAGTTCTTCACAATTGTAGAAAGACCAATGTTAAACAAAAATTCTAGCACTAATAGTATGAGGGAAAAAAAACACACAGACAACAAAGATAATAACTGATGAGTACACAAAACCCTCACTCTTGAGAAATAGTTACATTTAGTCTCATTAGTGAACTCAACAGATTTTGCCAGTACTACCTTATTAATGAGGATGTAACAATATTTGTTCCAGCACCCTCCACAGCAGCTGTGAATTATATGATTGAGTACTGATTTCACAGTTCTTCTGTAAATCCACTTTGAAAGCTGTGTGTGAGTTAGTGTGCACCAATGTTATTAAAAACAATCAGCAGTCTGACAGAGGACTCTTCTCTGTCAGACTGCCCCAGGGCAGCTGTGGCTACAATCCAGGAGCTTGTCATCATCAGCGTGTGAATGTGTGTATGAATGGGAATGACTGATTTCATTGTAAAGCATCTTTGAGGGCTCTGAAAAGCGGTGTATTAAAGTCTGAAGTCATTTAATTTCATAAAAAGGCTTAATTTACCCACCAAGTGAACAGACTAAGTTTGTAACTATTAAACTCTCAACAATATTAATGATTTATTCAGTGAAATTTCTGCCGTTGTCAGAGACACATCATAAATCCAATCTTTAATAAGGTGGGAACATAGAACATGTGTTAACAGATTCTTTTAGTTTTGTTGTAATAAGTACTGCAGTCTTAACAATCAAACACACAATGTTAAATGAAAACTATTATCCTTCTTAGTGTTCAGAATTAAAATACCACAAATAAAGAGTTGGGTAATATCCTGGTTGTTTTAATGCTGTAAGCCTTCCTAAACGGCAAAGGACTATATGCTGGAGTATTCCACATCACTCTCCATAGACTTGTAATGCTTTTTAAGAACTGCAGGGCATTTCAAGGTTTCCTGGTTGATTTTAACTATATTTTCTTAGATAATAGATAGTAAAGATAATACGTGGTAAATGGCCTGTACTTGTATAGTACTTTATCAAGTCCAGAGGACCTTAAAGTGCTTTACACCAGATTCAGACATTTTCCCATTCAAGAACACATTCACATGCTGATGGCAGTAAGCAACTACATTGTAGCCACAGCTGCCCTGGGGCACTCTGACAGAACTCATGCTTCCATTCACTGGAAGACATCATAGAACAAACATCAACAACATCATAGAACAAAGTAATCTGAGCAAAAAAAGAACAACAGTCCAATGACATGAAATTGATGTTAAAGTAACGTTCAGAATCAGCACGTTGCCTCTAAATGTTTCTTTTGTCAGAGCTGAGGTGGGGTGAGGTGTAGGTTTCAAATGCCTTGTTTCCACTGAGCGGTACAGCTTGGGTCGTTGTGGTGAGGCTCGGTGCACTGTTTTGTCTGTTTCCATTGTCAAAGCAGCTCATACAACCAACCCTGCCAGACTATTCCTGTGCTTCCCTTTAGTTGTTGGTCCAGAGGACAATGGCACGATTTGGTTAGGGTGGAGCTAATGGCATCACACAACATAGTCCATCGATTCGGGGACAGATAAATTTCACTGCTTGAGACAAGCATGAGACTTTCGTGTATCACGTTTGTCATCACACTAGTATGATGCTAAGTTAGTTGTTTAGGTTTAACCCCGCCTGCCCATTGAGAGTCCAACTGGCAGTGGAAATGTTCTCCTGAATACAGTGAACCATAAAATAGCGTACTGAACACAAGGCGTCATTGTGGAATATATAATGCTGCTAAAGTATAAAGCAGAAAAGTTGACAAGAAGCATCCTCTTCAAGCAAGAAAAAAAAAAAAAAAAGAACTTGTCTTTACACCACTGACATAAATTTGCAGCACTTTTTATAGAAGTTATTTAAAGTAATGCCACTGATATTTTTGGACCCTACTACAGTTAACCACTACACTTTAGAAGTCTACCTGTTACATATTTCTACATGATAGTATTATTTTTGCAGGGCCTGCATATCCAGAAGTAAACAAGACTGAACTCATCTGAGAGATGAAATAAGTTTGGTGTTAAAATGATGTTTCTGAATCTAAAGGTGTAGGTGAGATATTTGTGACTCTGCTGTAAATGTTCAAATCTAGCTGGAACCTATGGCTATCAGTGAACCCAGAGGGTTGATTGCACATATCACATGACAACAATCATTTAACTGTATCCATGGGAATGCAATATGACGGATACAGAAATTTTTCTTCACTTACTGCTATCCCCATCTGTTTACCATTTTGCCTTGTTGAACTAATGTGAAACTGAAAAATCTCTGCCACCTCCACAAACCTTCGAACCTGCTGTCTAGTGGATAGTTTAAGGACCGTCTGTTCTGAAAAGCGCAGAAAGAGTTAGTGAGAAAAAAAAGGAGCAGAATTTGAAATATGAAAGAAAAATCAAGGACTAAAGCAGTACAAAAAAATCTTATTATTGGCTGCGATTTAAAAATAGGCTTTTGTTTCTCCTTACAAAACCCATGAACGCTGTTTACTCCAAGAACCATGCTCTCAGCAGACAGAGCATATAATTATAGTTTAATCTGAGAAAAGGCAGGTAATAATTAATGTGACAAAAGTCAAGCAGGTAAAACACTTTTCTCTCACTGCATCAATCCAAGTTCTCTATCATTCAGGCTTAAACTGTGGGGTGAGAATGTCAGATAAAGCCAGTACGGCCCTTAATCAGGAGACAGTTTCAGTTTGCATTAAAATGTGCCTGATGAACCTTGGCACCCATATAAATACCACCTAATCTTATGATGATTAGAATAGATCTGCGAGAGAAGGCTAGGATAGACAGATGGATGGAGGGACAAACAGATATTCACAACAAATTCAGTAACACCACCTCCCCACCTCCCTTATCAAGATAAAGGAAGCCTGTAAAAATAACAATCCATCCTTTTCTGTGCTGCGTTCTTTTAGATTGCATTTCTCCACCACAATCCCTCCATCCATCTGCTGAAATCCCATTTTCATGACAAACAATAAGACACACACACTCACTCCATCACCAATTCCGGCAGCTGTCACATAATGGGTGGGGGATGGGAGAAAATAACACAAGTAAGGGGAAGGATGACAGGGGGAAAAAATGAAAACACTGAGAATTACCAATGAGTTTGAAGAAGAACCAGTAAAGGGGCTTTAGTTGGTGGGGAAGTGAGTCACAATGGTAAGTTTTTGGGCCTTAAAGTGACTTTAAAAAGAAAAATCTTCAGTCATCCCTTTGACTCAGAAGGGATGAAGGAATTTCCTACAACATCCTGAATCATTTACATTCATTAAATCACATGCAGAGACAAAAAGACAGATATGGAACTGCTCAATTGATCTACTTATGTCTCTAACTAGATGGAAGTCAGTCAGCAATGCTCTGTACTTACCAGCCTTCTCTGTATTATGTGATGGTTTGCTGAACTCCTGACCTGGTAAGCAGGGGCACTGTCCGTCACATTTCACTGAGATTGTCTTCCCAGACAAGCAGCTCTGAAACTCCAACTTACACTGAAATAACCACAAAAAAACAACAGGCATTTATATTAAGAAGATTAAAGCAATTTTGTGATAAAAACAAAGGAGCCGACTCAGCTCCTGAACAAAATTTTTCGGGAGACTATAAAAATGTCACATTATTTCTCTTTAAAGTAAACTCTGTTTTGCAATGCTGTTGCTATCCAGTTGGTTTCACCATGTGTCTTCATCTGGAGAAATAAATTAAAATGACCCCAGATATCAAAATAAGTGCTGAAAGTGCTGTGAGTGTGTTTGAAAAACTTGCTTGGAAGTAAGAAGGGAAGTAATTGTTCTGATCCACGATTACATCAACTGACAGAGACTGGTTGGACTGGCTGGGAACATTCAATTAGCCTCCATGCTCCATCACTTTGTAATCAGTTGAGAGACAACTATTTGGGCAATTAGCAGAAATAAAGAAATAAAGAAAAGGTACATACAAGTAGCAAGATTAATATTTGCAGTCTATTTTGGGCCTGTGTTACTAGTGCATTGCTCACAGTGGGTGGAATAATGCAAACACAGAACTCACAAAAAATACTATCACTTAGGTATTAACTTAGCTATAATTATATCTGTTGTTGAACTGAAGAGCTCCATCAGTGACAGCCGGTGACAGGACTGTACAGCAACAACATGGTTTAAGACCATTTCAAACTGAATGTCTTTTGAAAAACATTAATTCACTATATTCACACTGTACAAGTCAAATTACAACTCCACTGTAGTAATCTAATGGCACAGTTTGCAGCCTGGCTGAGAGCATTTTACTTTTCTGGGTTTCTTGAAAAAGTATGGAAGCCCATTTCTGCCACTCTGTGATGCGTGATACTATCTCATAATATTGAGATAGTATGTCATAATTATGACTTAGCTATCTCAGGATAATGAAATAGTATCTCATAATAATGAGATAGTATCTCATAATATAGAAATACTATCTCATAATTATGACTTAGCTGTCTCAGGATAATGAGACACTATCTCATAATAATGAGATTGTATCTCATAATGATGACTTAGCTTTCAAAGTAATTATGACTTAGATAAGTTGCAACTTGCAAAGGGACATTTATCTAAATATGTGTAGGACTGTGTGCTTGTTAGAGGAGGTACTCTATATTTCCAAAAGTATTAGCTCACCCATCCAAATTCAAGTGTTCCCTTTCATGACAACAGGTGTATAAAATCAATCTCCTAGGCCTGCAGACTGCTTCTGCAAACAATTGTTAAAAATGGTTTTTAGGAGCTCATTAGGGGCTCTGTGGTACCTTGATAGGAGCCACCTACAGAAGATGTCTATTCATGAAATTTCCTCACAACTAACTATTCCAGTCAATTGTTAGTTGTATTTATAAAAGGTGGCAGTGATTAGGAATGATAGCAACTCAGCCAGAAAGGTATAGGCAAAGTAACATCACAAACCACGGTCAGGGTATACTGAGACAGAAAGTGTGTAGATGTTGCTCACTTTCTGCAAAAGAATTTGGAGCTACAGGCCTCCAAACCACATGTGGTCTTCAGAGTAGTTCAAGAACAGTGAGTAGAAAGCTTCAAGGAATGGGTTACTGCATCCTAGCTTTACACGTGCAATGTAAAGCATTGGATGTTGTGATATACAGCATGTAAAGAATTATGCCTCTTTGTTTCGCAATCCAATGACTGAACCTGGTTTTGTCAGTTGCCAGTAGAATGAGTTTGATGACAAGAACAGTCTAATTCAGTGTCCAACCACACAAATACTCTTGTAAAAACATGGTTCAAAATTCCACAAAACACACTCTTAAATCCTGTGGAAAGCCTTCCCAAAGAAGTTCATATACATTTAATTGTGGACAAGTTAGTAGTATTTTGGCAATACAGTAAATGTATGAGTTTCACCTTATGTGTTTTTGAGAATCACAATAAATTTACATTGGTGCACTAAAAGATTGACACTATATTGTAATGTTGTTTAACCATTCAACTTTAAAAAAAAAAAATCAAGAACAAATCAGAAACATCATGGAAAAGCCAAGATGAATATGAAATGTATGCCCATGATAACTTCTTATAAGTCCTTTTAATGCAAATTTAATTCTGTTTGCTTCAAAATTTTCTAATTCCATTCTTACAAGCAAAATATTAGCTTTTATTTATCTCTCAAAAAATGGAAATGTCAAAAACCTGTGAAAAATGAAGCAGTTTTTAACATTTTAGCATGTAGATTTTAATAATCCACTAGTGTTTCACCCCAGTGTCATCCATTAGTCTGTGAGAAGCTCCAAAAATCAATTTTAAGAAAACTGTCAAAAAACAAATCTTTGAATGATTAGAATAAAATTCTGACACGGATAATAATAAATGCAATGAATTCTGGACAGCTCATTTACGCTTAGAATTGTTCATAAGTATTCAATATATCTGTCTACAAGATAGCAAACACTTAGATATTGAACTTTTGGAGTTGTGCTGATTAAGGGGAATATTTGCTAAATCAGGAAAAGTCATTTATCTTCGATGAACAGATGTGTCCATTAGTTAGCCATGTAGACACACCAGCAGACACAGAGATGCCCAGTGACGTTTTATAATTTATTGCAGTACAAACCTAATGCAAAGAAAGAGGAAAAGATTGAGCACTTCTGAATGTAATTTAACAGTACAAATCTTATTTCAGGTAAGCAGAGGGAAAGAAATTGTTTGGACATGTTGAAGAAAAAAAATCCAATTACAAAGCTGTTCCAAAAGGAATAATGAAAAATGAAATGAGTTATGTAAATTCTGTTTGCAAGATGATGACAAGGAGATTTGTAAGTGTGAGACCATGACTGTGCATGAACCTCCATGCACGTATCATGCTTTGACGTTAGCCTGCGAGCGCTCTTATTTCTAACGTTCTACATTTAAACCCATCTTTTCCTTCCTGCCATCTCTTTGATATCACTGCTAATGTTGCTTAATGAAATTTGTTGACAAAAGAGCCGTGCTTTATTCTGCTTCCAACATATTGAATTAGCTGTCGGAGGAGGGAGACTGAGAAACAGTGAGAAAGTCCTGGAAATGGATGACCTCCTCTAATCACTGTCAGCACACAGACAAGCCCCATGAATCTTTATGTTTGTCTTTCTCCACAGGTTAATGTGATTTTGATGAAAGAGTATTTTAACACCAAATGTGGTTGAAAAAAAGAGAAAAAGAGAGAAGGAAAAATGAAGGGGATAGGAGAAAAGATGATTTAGGAGGAGGGAAGTAATGGATTTAACTGAAACCTCTCAGGAGATAAGAGCACCTTCCTCTTAATAGGATATTGAGTGTGCGTGAGAGTGTGTGGTTGTGACAAAGGATGCATGTAATGTAATAATAAAACATGAATAAGCTTGAGACCAGCAGCTCAATGGTGAACAGAATTTAAGTTGGGCCACAGGGACTCATCACTCCACCAGCCAGCTGAACCCCTCCACCTAAAATTGCCGCAGAGAGCAGAGGGATTTCCCAGCCCTCCTGCCTTTGTTGCTTCTCTTGTTTCTCCTTTAACATTTCTCCTCCTTCTACTGAACACACTCTCAGCTCTCAGACAGACAGGTCATTAAGGAGGCCTACATCCTGACTTTTCTCAAATACAAAGACTGAGTCATTCTCTGGCGGTTCACACTTCTAGGATGACAAATGTGAGAAGGATGTCATCTGGCATGAAAAAAAGTAAAGTCAGTGTGAAGAGGAGACTTGGGTGGTGTGAACAGGTCATCCAGCTTCCATGATGTTGCATCCGTTTAAGTTTTTCAAAGCAATGGCTCACCATTGTAATTAATTGCATTTGCGACCATGTTCTCTGCAATTTCAATATAGTCATCATCTAATACTATTCATTGCTTATTACAATTGCAAATCTTAGTAGTAGGGAGGTACTATTCAAATGTAAAAATAAATAAATAAATAAATAAATAAATAAATAAATAAATGTTAAGGTGTAGGTATAAGCACTTTTAAAATGTCAAGTGCTGCAAAATCCATTTAAAACTGCACAGAGACTGAGGAAACCAAACAGTGATGAATAACAAGAACAAAAATCTTTACCTACCAAAGGAAACCCCAAGCAAAACCAAGAGCTGGCATAGGACATTCGAAATTGTAAACCTCTAATCTGGAGGAGGGAATGAACAATACATTGGATGTGTAATAAACAACAAACTAGCATCTGATCTAGTATGAGGGAGAAGCAGAAACAAGAGAAAGGAAGAGGTTACTCACAAAGCTCCTGAAAACAGTAATTCAGTAATGGCTTTTATGTGCAATGGCAAGCAAAAATTATCTTTGTGCACAATCGCAGGTTGTATAGAATTAACTGAGCTGCAATGCATGAATTTAGAGAGTCTCTTATTTTTCTGTTCATACTATATTTAGACCACCGGTGTTTGCAAAACAGTTATTGCTATACATTTAAAATCCCCTGAAAGCTTGAAACAGTAAAACAAAATGTAAAAATAAGAAATCTGCTGCCATGTAAACTTTGAAAACAGAGAGAAAAGTCTAAGAAAATATAATTCAGCACGTCTTTCACTGAAGAGTTCCTGATCCTGTTGCAAGTAAAACTTACAATCCATAGATGTATTTTTAAATCAGTACATGATTTTTTAAAATTTATTCAGATTTTACATTTTTAGATGTTGCGACAGTCCAACGAGTTCACATTCAGATGTCCTCAAACATTGTTTATCATTGTGCACAGCACAATTGGGGCACACTCCAGGGCAGAGAGCACACATTGAATGCTCCATTTGCGTTCTTACAATTCCTATACTTATTTTGTACCTAAAACTTGATATTTTGTGCATTTATCCTTTTGTTTGCTACCCATCTAATTAAATCTGTTGCATATCAATTTCATTTCATTTGAAGTGGTTTTTTTAGGATTTATAGGGATAAATGGTCATAGAAATGCTCAAATATCACGTCTACTTTAACTCAACCATATATAACAAATAATAGAACAATTTGACGCAAATGGCTGTTTTTCGAAAAATCTCGTATGAAGCAAATAAAACTACTGAAGTACAAAACAGTGAAGGGGTGAAATGACCCTCACCTGTATTGAGAAATACTCTGTCCTGATCCAAAGGAGTGCTATTTGCCCTAATCAATGGAAACTCAAGGCCTTTGCTGGACCAAAGCATCATAATTGCTATTTTCTTTATGAAAGAGATGCTAAAAATAGAAGCAAAAGATTTAAGTCTTATGGAAGTCTTTTAATGAACAGACAAATAATGTCATTTCTAAATGACATCATTTGTTTTGAAGAACAAAAAGTCTGGTTTGTCCTGAAGCATTATTAAGCATTGGGGCAACGTCTGTGATTAAACAACATAAATAACTGAGTAAAACCGCAGCAGGGACTCACACTCCTCTGACACATTTTAAGTTCCAGCATGACTTTGATTTAGCTGTGTACAGCACTTCAGTGAAGTCTAATATTGCTCATTTGTATAGCTTCACTCCTTCCATCCAAATGGCTGAATACAAGGACAATACGAGAACATAAAAGCTGATGTCAATAAGAATTTACGGAGTGTTACATCAAGGACAAAGCTTCTCTTTTATGCATAACCTTTACATTCACAATTGGCCATCAGTCTTCACTCTAATTCTAATCTTCCTCCTTTCACTAACTTCTTGACTCATCGCAAAGGTTAAACTTTTCTCCTGTATCATGAGATTGTGAGTGTGTGTTATGCCAATCAGAGGAGATCATGAGCTATGAGTTAGTGCTTGGAAATTAGAGTCAGACAGAAAGATTTGGGATTTGAGAGTTTTTCTAAACTATCTAAATATGACTTCTAGCAGATGAAAAGGCCTCTTAGAATTGTCTCTGTACTCAGTCATGTCATTTGCCACACTACAAAAGCTGTTCTGTTAATTCAACTAAGTCTGGAGAGATGTTAGACAAATGACATAGAACAAAAAAAAAGAATCAGATTTTGAAGCCCAGTCATCCATGAAAGCAGGGAAAACAAGTAGAAACAAGATGTCCTCACAGTTTACAAGAAATTCTGATTACATTTGCTGATTACCCTTATATTTATCAGTAGCTCTTGAAATATTATTAGATTTTCTGTGATTGATTTGTGAAGAAATGGAACACAATAAAAATTAAAGGTAAGGTTAAAACAAAAAAGATGAATGTCAAACTCACTTTGGATGAGTAGGTGTGTCCATCAGAGCCACATACAGGAGATGATTGGGATGCTGAGCAGAGCCTACATTTCCCATGAGGTCCAGGTTCAAGCCTGTGCCTGTGGCCCACGCTGCCTTTCCTGGCTTTCACACTGTGTAAGAAAACAGAAAAACCAAGCATTTTAGAAGTTAATGAGTCTGAAAGTTTCTTTATAAAGGTTACCTAAACGTATATGAAACCACAGGACAAGAATATTACAGTACCAGAGGCCAAATGCTTCAGAATGGATACATTAAATATATACTTGTGTGTGTGTGTGTGAAAATAATTTTACAGGAATTGAAAGTATTCAAACAGAATCACTTCTCCTACTGAGCAGAAAGTGTCTCTGGTTGTCAGGGTCAGATGAAACAGATCCTGATTGGTCCAAGGAGGCCTCCTAAACAACCACTATAATTATGTTTGATTCAAATCTCATCGCAATTTTCCATCTAAGTGCTCTACTGAACACCCTGGTGCCTGATCCATCGAGCAGGGTTGAAATTAGAGCCAAACATACTCTTTTACAGAGAAATAATGAGTGAACATTAACCACTGGAAAAGGTGAAGATGGCTCAGTAACAGGTCTATTGTTTTGAATTTTCTGTGAAAATCTGCAGTGTTAGTAACATGCGTGCATATTTGATAGACGTTTGAGAGAATATGCTAAGAAAATGTACACTGCTTTGCCAAAGTATATCTTTGAACTTATTTCCATGTTTTATCAAGTAACAACCAAAAACAATGTGTTTTATTGGGATTTATGTGACAGACCAACACAAAGTGGGACATAAATGTAAAACGGAAGGAAGAGAATACATGGTTTTATTTTTTTCTTATTTATTTCCTATCAATTCTTTCCACTTACCCCGTCCCTGCAGAAGAAAAGCATCCCTACAGCCTGATGCTGCCACCACTGTGTTTCATGGTGGGGATGATTTGTTCAGAGGGATGTGCAATGCTGGTTATCAACCACATGTAAGGTTTTGCATGTTGGCCAAAAAGTTTAATATTGATCTCATCTCATCATTCAACATGGCTTGTAGAAAACTGCAAATGGGGCTTCTCATGGCCGTTTTGATATGGAGTGCATGACTAACAGTTGTCCTGTTAACAGGTTCTTCCACCTGAGCTGTGGATCTCTGCAGCTCCACGAGAGTTGACTCAGGCTTTTTGGCTTCTTCCCTGGTTGCTCAGCCTTAATCAGTTTAGAGGGATGGCCATGTCTTGAGAGGTTTGTAATGATGCCATACTCTTTTTAATTTCAGATGATGGACTGAACAGAGCTCTGTGAGCTGCCCAAAGCTTAGGATGTGATTTTATAACCTAGTCCTGCTTTAAACTTCTCCACAACTTTATCCCTGACCCAACTGGTGTGTTCCTTTGTCTTCATGATGCTGTTTGTTCACTAATGTTTTCAAGCAATAATTTGAGGCCTTCACAGAACAGCTGTTGTTGCTTGAATTGGAGTTTATTTGGGAAACATATATGGAAGCACACTGCAGTTATACGGCTTTTATTTGTAAAAAAATGTAAACTGTGTTCTATTTTACATGTTGATCTGTCACATGAAATTTCAATAAAATACAGTGACGTTTATATTTGTAATGTAATGACATCTGGAAATGTTGAAGGGATATGAATACTTTTGCAAGGCACTGTCTACAAACAGCAGGACAGCCGTGCACTGAATTAACTCTTTGAACTTCCTGGTTGTTAAATTACACCTCGTTGCTAATATAAAAGACCGGGACATTAAATGTCTGTTCCCATTTCAAGAATACTGTAAGCAAATCTGCCTTTTTTCTTTGTGTTCACAGCTCCTTAGAAAAGACCAAAATTAATCTGTGCATGGATTTGGGTAGAATTACAAAAGTAAGCAGTGTGTATGTATAAATGCCTTCAAGCAGTGAATAACATCTTAATAAACACTACATCCGTCACCAGTGTACAAACCCGCTGCGTTGCACAATATCTCTGCAAATATTTGCAGAGATATTTGCAGAGACCAAGTTCAGATTTGTCTTCTGGGAGGACAATAAATATGTGTTATGCTAATTACTACAACTAATTTATCTCAGGGAAAAAAATATTTATACATCAAGCTTCAGTGAATGATACTATTGGGAAAACACCAATTCCAGATGAATAATCTAACATATTAACCAGCAAATAGGACTTGTAATGAATGCAACAGAAAGGGAGGGATTAAAACCAAGATTCTTGAGAGCTAATGACTTGGGAAAATCAATTACATTCAATACAGAGAGGGAGAGGAAAAAATAAATAAAAAACATGCTCCAATATCTTTTTGGAGAAAATGCTTGTTGAACTGAAAAATTGAAAATCCTTAAAAATTAACAATGGTTGAAAACACAAACAAATTGGGTGGTGATGAAGCAAACAGATAGTGTGATTAAAATTAATTGGTACTGTAAGAAGAATATGTATGCATAAATCTGTCAGTGGAATACATGTGACTCTCAAAAGATTTCAGCACAAAATACTGTTATATTTCACACTTTTGTGAAAATCCTGTGACCCAGATGTGTTTAGCATAATGAGCTTTTGCAGTACTTCTGAGAAATTTGTCTAACTCCAACTTTTTAAAATTAGAAAAAAAAACCTTTTTACTTAATTTGTCTTACTTCTCCACAAATCTCAAATAAAGTATGCCTGATAATGAAGTGCTGTCAAGTTTCATAGGTCTTGTAAACCGTTAAAATTAATCTGCATGGTTTATACTACTACTAACCCTGATATGACAATCAGAGGTACAGATATGTAGATATAGAGTCTAAATGGATATGGTTTTAAAAACCCAAAGGTGGCTGAACTAAAGGGTGACATGATCAACAAAAGACTAACAATTTTGCAGCATTTAAAAAATATCTGGGGGTAGTTCTTTTAAAAGCCAGGTCATTAATATTATTTAGTATAAATAGCTTACATCTCATAACCAAATAAAGATGGGCTTTGGGGATTGTGTGAAAAAGAGGAAAATAAGAGATGGAGATTTTCTTATCTATGACCCTTTATATTTGGAAACTCCAGAAGGGACAAGAATGAAAACTTAATCATTGCTGGGAAATATATGTTTTTAATCATCATAACTCCAGAAAGTAATAAACATGATTTGCTGTAGAAATCACTAAATAGGTGAATTCTAAAGTTGATATGTTGCACTGTATTTTCTTTAGGAGCATCAGATTCAAGAGGGCTCAATACAAATGTATGTCACACTTTTCAGATTTTAATTTTAGAAAGAAAAGTAAAAACGTGTTCTTTATCATTTCCCTTCATTCACTGCACTTCTATGTTAAGGTTTGTACATAAGTTTCTTGTAAGATACAAAATGATTTGGAATTGTAGTATGCCATGATGTGAAAAAGCTCATAGTCTGAATACTCTTGCAAAGAACAATAAGCAGTCCATATTTCATTACTGTTTAACTTTTAATATTATAGCTTCTCTGAAAGTGCAGTGTGTTTCTCATTTACCCAAGATTTACCCGAGATTTACCCTATCAAATGGACGGCATGGAGAAGAACTGTTCTGATGACATGCTGAAGGGAGAGTGTCGGAAAGGGTAGGAGGTTATTAAAGAGACAGAGACCACCAATTTGAAGGCTTCATATGTATATACAGCATTTTCATAACAATTGATGGTAAAATAGTTACTGAATTGTGCTCTAAAATGGCACTATGTGCCTGGAATATAAATATAACCCTCCACCCCCCTTTAAAGAAATTGGACTGCATGTATGCCAAGCCCTTTCCTCTAAATCAATACAGCAACAAGAGTAAGAGGAGAATCTTCCATTCACTCCAAGATGGGAATGTAATTTAAAAACTTTTTAGGTGAAAACACCTTTGTGATTTACTTACATAAAGTTGAAGACGGTCCTTGTCTAAAATATATTTCTTTCATTTTTGGATATGATGGGCTAAAGAGAATACAGTTGACAAAATAATTATGTTTTGACCTTGACTCTTTCCTAGACAGAGCCCCTAAAAGGAGCTAAGTATGCATACTCTCTCTGTTTGTCATCCCATAGATCTACTTGCCTAGCCTTTCTCTGTTTAACTATTTTTCTTTCCAAGACAGGTCCACTAATGGAGCTGCAGGCACAATAAACTCTATGTACTCAGATATTGTCTCCCATAGAAAAGGGCTCCTGGGTCAGAATTTTTTTTGTTTTTTTGTGTGTGTTTGCTCTCTGTCTGAGATGGAAAACCCTCCAGTTGGTCACAGAATATGACTGCTCATACTGAGCCTTGTCCAGAAGAACCAGGCTCACACTGGTAAATTAGAATCGTTCTTTTGCACTGTCATCACATGATTGCTCAGTATGAGGGACTGCTGCAAAATCAACTTTATGATCTGTCCACTGTTGCCAGGTGCTTTCTCAGGACAAGAGATTGCTGGAAAATCAATGACTCAAGGCAACTGGCTGGGCCTCTTTACATAGATACCTTTTAATCAATAGGCATTATAAGTTTAATTAGACTGACTTGTATTACATTAAGATTTACATTCAGACTTGACTATGCAGTGTTTCCCCTACCATTATCCAAGGGAGACGGCCCGCACTGCCAACAAGATCGCCCAACCCCCTCCAAGAAGATCATGGGCTGTAGCAATTGTAATGTCACCAATTTTATTAACCAATCTAAAGAACACCAGATCACGCCATGAGCTATTTCTGTCCTTATGTCGTCGCTCCTCTACTTTCAGCTCTCTCTCAAGTTAGGTTTATAGCCTATGCATTGAACTGGACGCGAGGGTGCGTGCCCATAAGCGCTGGTCTCACGTACAGTTAGGGCACCTGTTTGTGGACCTCCTACTCCTGGTACATATGGAGAAGGTCTAAGTATACAAAAGAGCCCAAGTGCTTCATGCCTTGCCCCTGACACACAGCAAAAATCCAGTCATCACTGAATAAAACCTTTCTGACCTGGCTTGGCTGTTGGAGGTGAAATACTCCCCTTAGCTATATAAGTATGAGCTTGGTAGGGAAATACATACGAAAGAGAGAGAGAGAGAGAGAGAGAGAGAGAGAGAGAGAGAGAGAGAGAGAGAGAGAGAGAGAGAGAGAGACAGAGAGAGAAGGTGAAGATTGAAAGATGGAGAGAGACAGATAAAGAGATCTAGAAATGAAGAGAGATGTAGAGATATACAATTACAGTACATAGAAGATGAATAAAGACAATTTTCAAGCTTTTTTTCCTTAGGAATGTTCTGTTGAACATGTAGACATATTCAAAACATTCAAGTACTTCTTCAATAACTGTTAAATATATTTTGTTTGTATTTATGCCTGTAACATTGATTATAGCAACCAATTGTTCCACAGAGTGATTACTGTGATTAAAAGAATGTAGGGGTGCATAGATTGCAATTTTCTGGCCGATTGTCGATCTTTAAAAAGCCAAACCTACTGATTCCAAAATTTAAAAGATTTAGTAAACATAATGAAAAAGTAAAGCTTGCAGTGGGGTGACTGTTGTTAATTACGCATATGCAGATGGGACGTGGTGAGCGAGTCTATAAGTCAGCTCCAAGAAGAAAAACTGCTGTGTCATAAATCTAATGGTTAATTTCATTGGTATAAATTTGATAATGATTTTATGAATTGTGATTTTCTATGATTGTTAAATAATCGGTCCCATTATGAACTGGACCCTTGTAAAGTGACAAATAGGGATTTTTGTTTTTGTTTTTTTTTTTGTTTGGGGGGTGAATTGAAGCTATAGATACAAGCTGAACTGAGATAAATAGAAGAAAAAAATGTCTTCTAATTTTGAAAGCCTTTCAAAAACTAGGACCTGTGATGATTCCAGGTCCTGTAGTGTTTTGTGCTGCCACAGTATCTGCAGTATCTGGGACTGAAATGATCATCTTAACCCAGTTCTTGTGTCAAGTAAAAAAAAAAAAAGAAAAAGAAAAAACATTGTGTTCAGTGGCCTTGCTAATTGCTATTACCCACCCAGGCCTTTTTTAACATTTACAGTTAAATGTTCTTAGTAACAATTTTTAGAAGGTTTTATATACAAAAGGTAGGCCCACTGACCCTTACCTGTGTGAAGGTTGCTTGTGACTGGTGCAGATGGCCGTCTGGAAGTCATGGCTGATGCACACCTTTTGAAGAGGACAACGAACTCTCAGACACGGGTCCTTGGTGGCATCAGGGCCTAACAAGGAACAGCAGGGACAAACTTAATCTCTGAGGTGCAAAAGCAAGTTTGTAGAAAAACACAGAGTAGGAGAATCAGCACATTTTGGTGCTGGAGTTAAAAGTTGATGCAGCGAAACATCAAGCTGCTCTGGTTTTACAGCTCGCAGACTCCAACCTTCGACTAACTGAAGCAGGCAGAAAAATAATGAGTCAGAGGAAATGGCGGAGAAGAAAAATGGTGAAAGGTATGAGGTAAATGCTCTGCTTTCTGTGTTGTGAGCTGCTTAATGAGGACTACTTTCTCAGAGCGTTAATCTCATTCTGCAAATCAATCTCTAGTGTGACATAAAAGCCATAGCAGGCAAGAACAACTGGCTGGCGTTCAAAATGACAAAAGATTAAACCACCTCACTGACTCTGAGAATTGCGGTTAATAGCAAAAAAAATCCCCACACTTTTTTTTGACTGAAAATAGATCAAATAAAGGAGAGAAGACAACAAGAATAAAAGAAAGAAGCAAAAGAAAGTATCCCAACATTCAGTGGTGAAATGTACACTATTGGTTACAGTGGTTTTATCAGAAATGTCTTTATCAGATATGTGTTACAGAAGGACAAAAGTCTGAATAAAAAGAGAAAGCATGTAAAATTAGATCAAACACAAAGTGAGTTTTAAACTTTGTCCAGGGATGACAAGCTGAATGGGCAAAATGATTTCAAACGCCCAAATTAAATGAGACTGAGTACAGAGTTTAAAGATCAAAGACCCTTGTTATGTACGAGTCATTACCATCTGACTCCTAACATCAGGGAATGATACCTGCCTTGACTTCATTAGGGACCTAATGGGTTGTGTTTGAGCTGCTGCTGGTGTCGGATGTGGACATCACCTGGTTTCCAACCTGATCAAACAACCTGCTTATGTTTGTTAGAGTCAAACCGGCTAGAAATACAGACTTGAGAGGATTTTGTGCCAATATTTGATCCTATGCTGCAATTTCCTCTTTCACCTTAGAGATTATGCCTAAGTTGTAGACACCCTGCATCTGAAGCTGCTTTTTTTAAACAGTGATGAAAAGGAACTATCAATGTAGTGAAAACGGTGAAGGGGAGATTTTGTTGTTTAGATTTATCATAACTGAGCAATACATTTTCTCTTTACAGTCTGCAAAAACACGTAAAAGCACATCTGCAAGGCTGTTTGCTCTGTCATATTCCCTTGAAGCATAGACAAGATAAGTCTGTGGTGCAGTGTGCTTCAATTGCTTGCTGATTTGGACCTGTCCTCACCTCCATCTGTCTAGCACTGGAGGAAACCCATCTCATTTCACTTAGCTGAAAAATGGCATTACTGCTGTGAGGAAATGAGAGCTGAAGATAACTAGGAGCCAAAGTGAAAGCAAAAAGATTGTAAAAAAAGATGGGGATTGTAACCAGTTAAAGGGGGATTGGAGGACAGGTCAGGATTACTCCAAGGGCTCTACTCTCTTACAAACCTAAAAAAAGAAGCACAATGGTGCAAGCACTCAACAGATTCAGATGTTTAGAGTAGATTTGTTGGATTTTAGATTAATCTTTTAGATTAATATTATGCTTATTTGTAATTAATCCAGTCTTTTTGTAAGGTTGTCTTTTAAGTCCTCATTACTATATAAATACCTCAAAAACATAATAGAATGATCTAAACACAGTGTTGTTTCCACAGGTAAGACAACGTAGCAAATAACCTATTTAAAACATTATCTTTATGAAATTTCTTACCTGTAAGGTGCTGTAAATAATTTGCTCTTTGTCCTCTATTTCAATCTAGGCTAATAGAGCTAATAGATTCTTGCAGTATGTTAACCTTGAATAAAAAATATTCCACACCTTTGTGGTATCTTGATATTTTTAGTAAAACCTAAAACATGGGCCAATTGATTCGGGTTCCAACTGAACAGAAGATAATTCTAAAATTACTAAAAAATAAAACAAAATATTAATTATTACAGTTATTAAATTGCTGCATTTGTTTATCATTTGTGTCAGGCTTACTTCATGCTGTCAGGCAGGTTCTATTCTTGATTCTACATGTCTTTCGGTATTAGGCTTGGATGTGGCTTGTGAAACTAAATAAAAAATAGTTGTTAATCATATTTTATACTTTAACAAGAACAGTGACTACTTTTTCACAAGGTTGGTTTGGATAGCTTGTTTTTCCTTAAAGGGGGGTATTATGCAAAACTTTTTTTGAGCTTTATAATGGTATAAAATGGCACAATGTGCCCCCTTAATGAACTTTGAAAATGCATTTTCAAAGTTATCTGAAATTAATTCAGATAACTTTTCTCTGATATTAATATTTATTTGGTAGTCGGAAGCACTAAATTGTGAAACAGAAAATTGTTTTTTTGACGTCAATTACAGAAGTTCTAGTTGGATCCTGGTTATAATTCAGTGTAGCCAAATTTGGTTGGTAATGGATTTTGGTAAAAAAGTGGTCTTTCTAAGGAAGTCCAGTCATTTTTATCGAGGGTTTAACTTTGCAGCAACCCCTCCTCCTGAGCAAGCATGTGGCCACAGTAGCAAGGAATGACTCCTTCGCCAGAACCAGATTATGAGGGGTCATCTGCTGTGACCATATTGTTTAAATTTTGTGCTAATAGAAGTTGGCTTAAAGAAAGGAGCTGAAGGTGAAATTAAATGTTTGAACATCCTTCAGAAACTTTGAAGACTCCTTAAAATTATTTAATGAAAATTTGTAAAGAAAGAAAGTGTAAGGAAGAGGCCAAGAGAGGACAAGAAGGGGATAGGAGAAGAAAAAGCATAGATAAGTGAAGTCAGGAAGAAAAATTAGCATTGAAGGCAAGGGAGTGCAGAGAAGGAGGAGATAAATGAAACAGGAAACAGGAGTAAACAGCAGAGCCAATAAAAAAGAAAAGAAAATGGAAGAGGAGGTCAATGTGAAAGGATGAGGAAGGCATCAAGGAGGCAGAGAGGAGAAGTGAACAACAGAGAGCTGGGTAAAGGAGAGTTTTATCCATCTATTTAAAGCTTCAGTGAGCAGCACTGGTGGTTAAAGCAGTCGATCAATTGTAATGCAGGAGCACTGCAGCACATGCTGCCACTCCTCCTTCACTCTTCTTAATAGGATTCTCATCTGCTTTCATTCCCTCTCATCCTTCTAATCTAAAGCATCAAGTTATTCTCATCTGCGTGATCAATCAATAAGCACTAGCAATATAGCTTGTCTTACTGAATAGAAATTTGCTTCCAAGTGACAAGGAAAATTTTGTCTCTAAGCCTCACCTAAATTTTTTAAAGTTTTATTGATTTGTGTAAAAACTTCATCTGCTACAAATCTGCTAATTTTACTACATATGGAGCAGCATTAAGAAAAGCTTTACCATATTTATTCCCTTCTCACTGCTCAACACATACTTGTCTGGTGGACTTTACAGAAATAGCAACTGAGACTAGTGTCTACTTTTTCTTTAATTAGCATTATCTGATAGGTTCATTTTAAGGACCATTAAACATACTTGCAATAACAGTCAAACAATTTTCAGATCTGTTGCTTCTTTGATGTGTAATCATAAAGTGCTGCAATTGTGTTGTTGGTGCTGAGAACAAGTTCATAGATTTTATTACGAGCAGGGATCCGGAATAATCAACAACTCTGCCATTACTTTTATGAGTATGGCTAAATCCAGTAATGCTGGAAATGTTTTCTTTTCTAATAAACCCTTCTCTTTAACCACTGGAAATGATGGCTCCTATAACTGCCTCTTTGTAGTAAAGATACAAGCACAGACCACAATACAATGGAAACCGTTTGGTAAAACTTCTGCTTCAAGTATTTAAGTTAAAATATTTACAAAGCACCTCTAAAACCCACAGATTTAATTAAATCCTGCACAACCAATAAAAGCAAATAAAATAACTCAATGTTAAATGTTCAAAATAGACAAAAATGTGTAAATAAATAAAAATTAAACAACACAGAATACTTTTCATTGCCACCTTTATGTCTTTTGACATGTCCTAAAATGTTCCAGAGGATAGAGCTAATTTTCCAGAGATCAGATGAAACTGAATGCTTTGATGCAGCCCAAGCGAAGGCCTGTATCCAGCATGAAGTAACGTTTATCAAAAACAGCTAAAAACAAATCTTCAGCTAAGTACTTAGGAGTAGAGTAGAACCCTACAAACGGCAAATAAATAAATAAATAAATAAAAATAGTGACTTTCCTTGAAACAAGCAGATGGGTCCTTAAACTTGGGTTGTTCCTATTGTTGCAATAATACTAGTTGTTTCACTGCAACTACTCACAAGCGGCAAATCAGTGTTATTTTTATTGTATTTATTCATTTAACCTTTATCAAGGAAAACGTTAACACCTCTTTTCAAGAATACCCTTGAAAAAGTTTGACAATATTGTTAAAATACATGAACAAACTAAAACAACTCAGACTTATAATGCAAATACAAGGTCCAACTTAAGAGTGTCAGCTGCATGACAGCCTTAACTTCAGACTTAATTGTACTCTAAAGGTTATTGTATGACCAACTGCAAAATAAGAGAACACGGTTCTATCAAATTCTGGCAAGAAAAGGTTCTGTATACTTTAAAAATAGATGAACTTGGAGACCTCAAGTCCAATCTTATCTTTATAAGATAAAAAATAAATAAAAAAAAACTATGCAGTGACAAGTCCTGTACAATGAATTTGTTATCAAAAGTAAAACACACTGATATACAAATACTAAACAGTCCAGCAAAGAGCATAAGGCATGAATATAAATATCTATATGTCACCATAATCAAGAACATTAATAATGTGGCATGAAAAAGTTTTTTCTCCTGACTGATAAATTAAGACAGGACATATTTTAATGATTATGTCTAACTGTCTAACTGTCTAACTTTCTGCTTTTGATGCAGTCATCGAGTCACATGCACAAATATTTGTATAATGATAAAATTATGAAAACTGTACTTTGTAGCTGATACGACACACAATCAGTGATGAGACAAATCATGCATTCCCTTTTTAGTGCCACAGTAAGTTTTTGTAAAGAAGAGGAATAGCCTTATTCACACACCACCACCACAAATGTGCCTTGTGCATGCCAGATAGAAAAACCGGCAGAGCTTAAGCTGAAGTTAACAAAATCAAATGACACAAGCAGATAATTAAAAAGGGGACGGCGTATTCTTTACATGAATTTTTGGCTGAGTGAATTTCAACAAATGTGTTTAGTTGGCTGGGCTTTTTAATTTTCACATCTATGAGACATGCTATTATGACCTCCAGCCTAACACTGAGTAAGCGTTTGTTGTGCGTTTGTTGTGCCTCCGAGAGCAGATTTATCCTAAGTCGTTTCAGATATGTTTTTAACCAAGAGAAATTTTTTGACTGCAGAATGCCTGTTGCAGTCTGGAGGGCTGGATAAACACCTTAAGTCTTTGTGATATATTTGGCACTCTCTTGTGGCAGTTTAGACAGTGACCCAATGCTTAAGCGTTTAGGAAGCATGCATGTCCATTGCTGCCACATGCTTGCTTAGGAGGCGATACTCCTAATAATTTAATAAAATCAGCTGGGCTTCTTCAGATATGTCAGATAAATTTTTTGATCAGCTCACTTTGACTGTATTCTTAAAATATCAGGATCAAACTGGACTGTGCATAAAGGGATCTGAATCTGAGTGAATGATTGGGTTGCATTGAAATGAACTGTATATATCTGAGCCCTGTGATGGAGTGGTGACCTTTTAAGGGTGCACCCTACCTATTACCCAATGGCCTCTGGAATTAGGCACCAGCCCTCAGCCAACCCTCCAAGGATAACTGGGTATAGAAAAATCAATGGATAGATGAATTGCATTTGTTTCAAATTGAATTCTATATACAGTAATTGTTTAGGATCTGGATCTGTTGCCCAGTTTCTGAATTGGGGCTATATGAATAAACTGTATTGAACTGATACATTTCAAAGATTGTAACAAGATAAGCACAGTTGTTCTTATCTGTCAGCAGTCATAATGTTAGGGTCTTGCATTGTATACACTCAAACTGCTCCCGCATGGCCAAACTACATGACTTTTGCAATCTTACTTTAAGATTCTGTTGACTTTGCCACGGGATGTCGGATGTACTTTTCACTGCTGTAATAGTATTTGCTTTGAACACTCTGCTGTTGCTGTCAACCCAGCTGCCATCTGGCCAAATTTCTTTTTATAATGCTGTAGGGAGAGATCAATATACTTCTCGGTTGGTAGCTCATGCTTGGAGAAAACAGGAAACACATAAAAGAAAATACATTTGCTGCCGACATCCAATGTTCCTCTGGATCACAGAGAGAAAAATAAGATTCATCTGACTGAACAGGAAGATCAAAGACATAGCCTTCGAGCTAATGCCTAGTTAAAGTATATGTGTAAATATGTAAGGTTTCCAAAATTTCTATCTGTGTACCAAGCATTATCTAAAAGTCTTTGATGCACACCAGGTTTTTATTCAATATAAACTCTTTGATGCATGAATTATGATGGCATTACTCTATATCTCTACGTTCTCAATTGTCTGTAGACTTTTCATGTCTATTACAGTAAAAACAAGTGTCTGGACTTGAGATGTATCTAAATATGTACATGACAAACAATAATGATATATGACTGAAAGTCATGTAATATAAAGAGACGATTAAAATATTACTGTTACATTAATGTGGCTTCATATATTTCACTATTTCTTAATATTGTTCAGTGTAATGAAACAATAAATAACATCTCTGACTCAGCGTGTGTTCCCTACAACCTGCCCCATTCATCTATCATTAAGCTACTTGCTCTTGACTTCTTAGACAATGAAGAATGTGTATTTTAACAATGAACATTTTTACAAAAACAACAATATTGTTTAAAGCATTTAGTTAAAAGGAAAGGAGAGTCGTCAGGTTCCTATAAACTTCCAGATATATGATAGTTTGAATTCTTTCTTCCTTGAGCTCTGCGAGGTAGGACATCCTTAGCAGCATTAGGTAATTCCGGCTTTAGTTATTCCTGCACATATCTCTCAGATCCATTGTCACCACATCCAACATATTCCTGGCTTTCCTTTTCAGAGACACTCGGACGCACTGTCATTAGCATCAAACTCATTTGCCTTTGATATTACTTCCACTACCCTCTCTGTAGATTTTTCAATCATACACTGTACTTCAGCTTTACAACATAAAAAGAAATTAACTAATAATTAACAATTATATGCAAAAATATTGTTTTTGGTACAAAAAAATTATGTTACAGTCTAAAAAAATATTTTACTGCAAATACATTTAATGCAACTGAATGATTTTCAACAGTACAGTATGTATACTGGTGAAAATGCCAGTTAAACGGTAGCCAGTAATGCATGATGTCCACTTCAATAGACAGATTATTAATTGCAGTTTCCTCCCAACAAAAAAAATCAATATTTCAATATTTTAACTAATATATTTATTGCTTAGTTGTAAGTTAATGTCGTCAATAGTTATTTTTTTTTTACCTGTAAAAATGTCATACTGCAGGAAGACTGCAAGGTGTTCTTGAGGTGTTTAGGATTTCTGGCTGATTGCTGGCACTTGTGTTTGAAGAAATAATTTAGAGAACTTTCGCAATAGGTGGCAAGTATAGAGTGACACATCAAAGTTCAATCAAGTGGCCTATGTGTGTCCAGCCATGTAAAAACCAGCAATAAGTCTCTGGGGGGGGCATTTCAAGTTATTAACATAGTCTGAGAGTGTTGATACCATGCTGTTTGAGGAAACCTAACATGGAAATCTCAAAATATTTGAAGAAAATTTAAATGTGAATACTACCTAAAGTAACTCTGTGAGAAACAAAGGCTCAGAGTTTGTCCTGCTAAAATCTTCCTCTAAAAGAACACAACTTTAAATATAAAGGTTACACAGTTTTAAAACCTCTCACACTGTTATTTGAAGCATGGAGTGGCTTCTTTATGATCCAATGTGCAAACTTTTCAAACAAACAAAAATTTGAATTTTCATGATATACAGGACTTGTTCTGGTTGTCTAATAGCTGTTCACATATGCAAGTATACCCCCCCACCCACCCACACACACATACATGAAAGTGTTAGTTCAGTGGCTATGGCAGATATCTTATTTGAAGACCAAAGAAGGTACGATAAAAATACAAGCTAAACCCTAAATTCTATAATTTAGCAGTTCGATAAATATCTCCACAGAGTGAGAAAAGTTGAGTGTGCAAACAGGCGTGGATTTAATATGAACTGCAGTGGGATTAGAATTGAAATGTTTTCTGTATGCACTGATTTTCAATGTGATGTATATTAAAAATGTCCTGTAACAGCCCAAAAAAGTCCCTGGACAATTTCACCTTTTTTATTTTGGTACAAGCTTTCCAAATGTAGTCCTGGCAGAAAAGCACATTATATTTGTGAAAAACTATATATTTTTACAATTACAGCCAGCAGTAAATTTGCCCCCTAATTCAGTTTTTCTTTTTAACCTTTCTCTAGCCACGATGTCACGTAAAAAAAAAAAGTGGCAATAAGATGGGTAATAATGCTCTTTTTCTGTGCTCTCTAATTCTGCACAGATACCAGGATGACACAAAGGGATTTGATAGCAAAGCTAGTCTGAGAGGTTGAACAGCCAACAAGCTCTGTCAAAGAGTAGATACTGAGCTTAAATTAGTTGATGCTAAGCTGGAAACAGGTCATATGTTCTGTGTTGACCCCACCGAACTATTTCTCTTCACTGTTTTCTCTTCATGCTGCTTTTCTTGATAGCAAACAAACAAGTCTGAGATTAAATAAACAAAAGCTTTGACAACCATCCCCAAAGGACAAATTCTGAACTGTTATTAGAAAAATGTGGCTCTGATAAACTAATTAAAGAGGTGTTTCTTCTTTTACCTGGGGGGCTACTGAGGAAATCCAGACAGAGGGGGAAGGCAGCTATAAGACAAACAGATCAAGAGGAGATTAAAATCCACTTCACTCCTCGCTTTGTGAGCGCTCCTCAGGGTCTGCCTGTTTGGCCCAAGAATGGCACAGAGGCGAGGGATGTCAGAGACAAATGATGGAGGGATGAAAGCACAGACAGGGCCTCTGGGAGGATGTGGTGATGGAACAGATTCACCATCCACAAAATTAATTATTGAAACCATCAGCAAATCATATTATTGTGGTTGTAACTGAGGAATGGAGAAGATAAACAGGCTGTTCCATTTTGAATGTCAGGGAAGGAACCACGGTGGCTTAGGGCAGAAAAATATCTGGAGGGAGACACTATTGACTCGGTTATAAGCAGAATATTCATCACTGCCACACAACCAATATGCGCGCACACAGCTGCCCATCCACACTCATGCTTTATTGTGTGACTTCCTGAAAGAGAACCCTTTGTGGAGCTGCTGCCAGCAGCAGACCAATTTTAATAGGACACCATGTCAGCAAATAATCAAGTGGTCTTTGAAGACGGCTTCAAAGCAAAAGAGCAAAGATGCATTTAAGGACAACACGCCCGGTAGAGGACACTCATTTTAGGTGCAAGTTGGTAATTGTCACGGTTTAAACAAAGGTAGCCTGTGTTGCCTGAAGTGAGTTGACAATTTCGGTCATCATAATGGAGAAGAGAGAGAGTACAAATAAAACAGGAAATGCATGAAATAGGGTTGGTTAGGTAAAAACATACACACACACAGATAACAGCAGGATAATGCAGACTGCAAGGTGGTCACAGCGTGTATGGGCATGAAGTAGAAAGGATTTAATTTTGAACCATGTTGCTGCTGGCAAACCTGAATACTGAATAACATTATTTCTCCAGGAATGCTCTTGCCTTTCATTTGTCTCTGATAAATTTCAGAGTTAAAAAAATGGTTTGAGCAGAGGTAAATTTTAAGTCTGGTGAGACTGTGTTAACATCCCTAAGGTCACAAATTAATGCAAAGTAAAACTTCTAGCAACCGCTTTTAATGTACCAGGTAAGCAGTAGGGTATATAGGCTTTGGAAGACATAACGGAAACAGAGTTAAATGAAAATATAAATGTTTGTCCAACTTTGGCAGTAATAAGGGCTTCCATACTTTGAGGTAGAGACGTAAAAATATTTAACATGGTCTCTTTGAATTGAAGTCAATTGCCGAAGTAGAAACTGTTGTGTTTGCTTTAGAGATGTTGATTTAATCACGCCTGAGATGTTTATTTGCATAAAGATCTGGAGATGGGGAGCCCAATCTGGGGATAATTTGGTTAACCTACATTGAGAAACTGCATCTAGAGTTAAGCATAACATAAAAAGAATTAACACACTCAGAAATTGTTGGGTTGCTGAAATCACCGTCTGGTTGGAAACTCCAAAAAATCTGATCTTTGCAGTGAACAGATCATATTGTTTTCACCCAGACTTCCAGTGTAATATGATGGATTTAGCAGGCCTTGCTGTCTACTTTACATTTAAGTTTGCTCTGCTGCGCCCTGTCCGTGACCTGTCATGGAAAACTGCAGGATGCCATCGGCACACAGATCTAGGCCTGCCCAGCCCTGTGCTGCGCTATGACGGTAACCAGGCAGGTCTTGTCCCAGACAGAATTCAGATCTGGGCCAAATCCATTTACAAGTCACCAGATCCACATAATAGTCAAAAGAGGTTTATTCACATGCGCCAGCACCGTGCCAGGCTGGGATCATAAGCCTGTCTGACATCAGCAAAAATTGCTTTGGCTCTGATCTGGTCCAGGTCTGGGCCCAATCAGCCTAAATACGAATAAAAATTCTGTCCCACATCTGGGCCAAGTGCAGTATTTTCATAGCACATGTGGACCACCTCTGCTTCAGATCCATTCCAGATCTGTAATCCAGATCCACTGCAGTTATGGGCCATTGGGAAAAAAAAGACCCCATCCCAGGTCCGTTTATGGGTCCGGGCCAAATGGTCACCTAGATTTGGCCCAAAGCCAGCACAAATAACTTTTGCTATGAGCAGTGATGCGCTGCACTGACTGACTGCATCTAGAAGCTATAACACCTAAAATAAAATATTTACGTCGGGCTTTCTTCAGGCTGAAAGAAAACATTGTCTAACATGTTCTATTTCCGCATGGTTTAATTCAAATACAGTTCATGGTTCACAAACAACTCAATGACAAAGGCTCACAAGACAGAAGCTCACAGCCTTATCAGAATATAGAACAAAAGCTTAAAACTTCTAAAATATATATATATATTTCTATCTAGATAAGCCAGACAAGCGCTCAGTTTTATCTGCACATCTTCTCAGTTATACAGTTGACAGTCACTAACTGTGTTTCAATCAGTGTTTTTTATGCACATTTTAAAGTATTGCATTAGAAAAAGGTTGATGGAAACAGCAAAATTCGAAATAACTTCCTCAATTTCACAAAACCATTTTTATGCTTGCTTGAGGTGGTTTTTGGCTTTTCCAAAACAGAGTTAATGCACTAAAAGGGAGATGGAAACGCATTTTCCAAATACATTCTGATGTCGTGAACATTTACCTTGCATGACTGATCAGCTGAACAAAACAATTACAAATTACCTGACAGCAACACATTCCTGAAAACCTCTTTTTTTCTGAGATGTCTGGTCCATGATAGTTTGCAGCCTCTACTTCCTATTTATACCAGCCATTCGTAATGTAAACATCTGATGAAATTACGCTTTGCGTAGCCTGACTGATTCGCTAGTAAATGGATATACACCATTTTTTGCGACATTTCAAAAGTTTGCTCAAAACTGGCATGATAATTGGATGGAAACAGCTAATTTTGGGGGTTGGGGTTATTGGAAAGTAATGTAAATGAACAGCCTTTGTTAACAGGTAGCTCATCAGGTAAGGGGACAGTTCTTCTGAAATTTTGAGGCCTGTTTTCTCAATAATCTTGTTTGCAGAGTGCCAACATTCAGATTGCCAAATCTTCTTCATTTTATTTTTTATTTCTATGTGTTTGACATCATTAAAAAGCTTAGAATCCACACTTTCAGAATCTGTAAATAACTCAAAACGCTCCCGGGGAGACTTGTTCCTGGTTGTTGTGGCCAGTCACATATGTTATGAGCTGAAGTATCAATGAGTCAACATGCCAAAATTAGTCTAACACTAAAAGGAACTGCAGAGCATGGAAACAGGAGGAGCAAGACATGAGGTAACTGACAAATACAACTACAATTTTTGAGTTTGATAATATACTTAGAAACAAACGAAAAAATTATGATGATGCATTGTCAGAAAATATTAGTAGCTTTCTGACCAGAGTTAACCCATGCTGTAGAAGCAACTGAAGGTGACCTGTCAAGACAGGTTGGGGCATGATACCTCTGAGTCAAGAACAACAGATAGGAGAGACTGCCACTTGAATGAAGTGCAATTTTGATGAAATGTAATGTGCTGTACCATGCTACTATGTACTTTAAGACTACTGAGTTGAAAGTGTATAAATAGAACTGATCTTATTACTTTTAATGAAGCATTGGGCAGGGACTCAGTATCAGCCTATTTTTAAATAACTTGAACATTGATTTTTGATAGAAATCCAGATTTCCTACTTATATCCTGTCAAGCACTGACAAGGAGCAACAAAGTGTTTTGTTGAGATTAATATGAATGTCCTTCTGCCATGACATTGTGTTGAAATCCAACTGTCACCCCAACCAACAAACTATTAAACCCATGTTTTAATGATAAGGACATGTCACTTAGCTTGATGCACTGCAAGAAAGTCCTTAAAATTTGTCAATAAAATTCAGTATGTTGAACAACTTAATGTTCAATAAACAATAACAAGATGTCAAATGCTATTAGTTTTTTTCAGATTTGAGATTTTAATTGAAGCAATTTTAAGACATGAGAAGAGACTTTTTTGAAGTTAGCTCCTGATGGATAAAACCATTAAAGTGAAACATACTTTGCTTAACCTTTAAACTGATTTTATATTAAAATAGCTGAAATGTTGTTTGGATAATGATTAAAAGAGGAGGGATAGAGGGCATGCTATTTTTGGCATTATGTTAACACAATCAGAAGTAAAAGGAGAGCTGCTGTACAGCAAGTTTAGGATTCTTTTTAATTACCCAGAAATATTTTGACTCTCTCTTTTCACACACTTGTACAATGTCAGGCATTCACCCTCTGTCACAATGCCCAAGACCCTTCTCAAACCATGTCTCGTCACCTGACAAAGAGTTTGTGTCAGTTCAACCTTTGGTCAGGTTCCAGTCAGGTCACAGACACAAGCTTGGCTAACTGCACGAATCTTTACCGCTCATAGATCTTGCCTTTTGCCTCACTCTCCAGTGTTAGAGGAAATTAAATGTTTTTACACTCTGTGGCAGTCATTAATTACACACATGTGCTCTTATGCATGATCTACAGTATCAGTTAGAGACAAAGATACATTTAAATAAAAGGCACTTAACAGTTTACATCACAATCATAAAACTAGCTGTTGGGTTGTATATGTGACAACCTGATAAAAGATGGTGTGCCCATGTTGCCTGCTCTTTACTCTCTGCAAACATAGGAAATTTAATATCATGTTGATAAACTTTGTTACCATGGATGGTTTTAATATACCTTCTAAATAACCACTGCTGTGAGTGAGTCCAGAGTTATTACCATTTATTTAGTAATTCAGCCACTGTGAGTACTTCCAAATATGCAAAATTGTCTCCCAGTTGGTTGCTTGATGGAATACTAATAGGCTAATTAAACTTTATTAAAGAGGAGGAGAATCATTTCATCCTAGTACACTAAGACACAGATAATAACCTCACTTCTGCACATTGGCACTTACACAAATGTGGTCTCCAACATAGTTTTATTAAAAATACATTTTATCATCCTATTGGGCTTTGCTAGTAAGTGCACAATTTCTTTCTTCAAAAACAGATTTTGCAATACTTGCTCAAACACAATGCTTGTGCATATTCAGCTGGTATTTTTAAGAGGCTTACATGACATACTGACTATCTTCTGCTTTATATGATAAGAATTTAAACAGTTATAAAATAGAGGTAGGAAATGAAGCATTGTTCGAAGCATGGCAAATTAGAAAATTACTCTTTTGTGAAATGATCTGGCAACAAGAACAAAACGTATAAACTCCCTGTCCAAAACCAAAGTCATCTGCTAGATTTAACAAAGAAAATAGGTAAGACCATTCCATTGGATAATTACTGCATGGATGATTATGTTTTAGCTCACAACAACCTATTTAAATAAGAGCTATGATTTTTAGTTTCTGGTTTCCTAAATAACAATGTCAGTAGACACATCCTAAGGATGTGGAAAGGATGATATTATAAGGAGGTCTATGGAGCTAAGGAGGTTGCCATGTCCAACAGATTATCGAAAACTGGATGGATAGTGGGGAACCATCATCTTAGAGGAACAGATGTGGTTGGGAAAAAATATTGAATCAAGTTGGGAAAACACAACAGCAGAACTAATGACTAGGTTCTGTAGTGAAAGTAAGAGCATTTACACACACAATAAGGAGAGAACTCAAGGCATTGTACTAAACAGCTGTGAAAGAAAACCGCTGATGAGTGAGTGTAATCAATAAAAAAAAGGTTTCAATTTGGAGGGGAGCATAAAAATGGACTATGGAGCAAAGAAAGAAGCTGTTGATGAGTCCAGCGTGATGGGCAGGTGACATACCCATCTTGCCTATTGTCTACTCTATCAGCCATCAGGGACCATGCTGAGATCGTAGCAGTTGGTCTGGCTTGAGTTCTGTTCATTTTGGTATTAAAAAATATAATGCAAAGCTATTGATGGTTGTGAGTTCACAGACACAAGTATGATATCTATCATATGTGAGCTTTGGACATGATAAATATAAGAATGCCCACAAAAATTAAAAGTGGCCCAAACCCACCATTCTGTCCAGTCTTCTTGAGAGAGTGTGCTTGAATTCCTTCTTCTCTGATTCTGCCAGGTTCAGCCACTCGATCTTTATAAAAACAATGAATACAACCAATTAGTTAAAGTTGTTCAAGCATATCTTGATGGAATGTTAAAACATTGTTTAAAATAGAAATGAAGACTTTTTTAAGTAAGTAAAAAAAAAAAAAAAAAAAAAAAAAAAAAAAAAAAATCTTTTACAAGGTTTACATAAAATAGCATGGACTGGAGCTTGATTTGGGCTTGCTCTTTCATGTTACAAGAAACAATAACTCCAAACTAATGTTAAACTGAAATTCCCACATAACTAACTAACCGAGGGGGGTAGGTACACTTGTGAAAGCATAACTCTACCCCTGACACATTTTGAAAAATTCCAGCAAAGTAGGAGGAGCTGAGAGATACTAAGCGGCACGGTCAAGTGTGGGGGGTGAGAGGAGGGGTAAAAGCAGGGCTGTGGTCAGGAAGCACAAAGATATCCTGCTGACTTAAAAAACTGTCTCGCTTTATTTAGTGACGTTTTAATTTTAAAAACCCAACCAGAGACAAATCTAGCGACTTTTTTTCTGTGTTGTTGGAGACTTTTATGGCAACAACGCTCTGCAGCTCAGATGTCCTGAGTTAGCAGAGAGCTGCTAGGGGCACTTCCCGCTTCCCAAGCACTGCAGTCAGTCTGACAGTTGTTCATCCTCCTGCAGTATCCCATCACCAGTAGTCAGAGCAGAGAAACCCATTCCACTCGGTGTCCATATTGCAAATAAATCACACATTTGTAAGAGTTGCAGAGTCACGCTATCGATCAATCCTCGCCATGGCAATGCTCACTATTCCAACTCCTGACTTGCCACCAGGTGGGGCTGTACTTCTCACTGAGATGGGTTTATATCCCAATGTGGGGCTGAGTGATGAAAATCTGTACCGCCTGAAGTAGAGCCATACTGTTGTAAACAAATAAGAGAATCCAACTGCCTAAGCACCGTTTGACTGAAAGAGGCCAACACAGACGGTTTTAGGCAAAATAATGTGGAATTAAACAAATTTACACGAAAATGTCAAAAATCGAACAGAAACATAAAGATAGAACCCTCAAGAATATATTTAGACAGTATATCACCAAAAAAAAAAAAAAAAAAAAAAAAAAAAAAAAAAAAAAAAAAAATTGATTTAGGGGTTAGTTACACTTTAAAGTATGAGATCTCTCTACTGTCCCAGTATAACTTTTGCTAGTAAACAAACAGCTGTTGGATTCAACGCTTTTAACTGTAAGGTAGTCAGAAGATGGGCCGCTATTTAAAACGTAAATTTAACTTTATATCAGCTGAAGGAGACCCTGCTGCCAAAAAAAATTCCATAAGAAAGAACTGGTGATGGAGACGGAGCTGATGCCAGTGATGTCGATGATAACCCAAATCCTCAGACTCTCCAACAGGTAGCGTCAGTGGCAGTAACATTACTATGCAGCTCAAAGATAGATATCAGGCTAACTGGCTCAGATAATATCTGTGGCTTAAACAACAATGGTAAAATGAGCTACTTCATTTGTAAAGTGTAAGTTGCTATGCTTGTGATGCTACAAAATAACAACTTTGCTTTGTAGCTCAGAAATGTTTCTCAGTATGGGTAACAAGAAAACATGAGGCAGATTAAGCAAGAAATGTGATTGTTAAAGCTACTGAAGACATGCAGGAGCATTGTAAAGATGAAAAGTATTGAGGACTGATCCTGCCAGAATTGTTAATAAATATAGAAATAAATAAATAGCTTGAAAGTCATTACTATGCAAATATTGCATTCAAAAAAAGAACTTTCCCTACTTATTTGATTATGTAGTGTGACATAAATTAATATTTTTTTTATCATTCAACAGCATTAATTTAACATTATCACTATTATTTAAATGTCCATATTATTTCCAATCTTAGTTTTATTAATTAGTTTCTTTTTAATTTAGTTATTTATTTTGTCCTAATTTTTTTCACTTTCTGTATTTAATACAATTTTTATATTTATTGTCATTTAATTTTATTATTTGTTCTCATTTTTTCATATTCTGTATTTATTTATTTTTTATTTCTTGTCACTTTTTAAAAAAAAAATCATACATAGATTTATTTTCTCCTGTAGTACTTCATCTTTGCATTTTCTGCCATCCAGTTTTCTCCTTTCTATATTTACAGATTTCCTTTTTTCTTTTCCTCATGTTCTCTTTTCTTTTATCTTCGTTTACTCCCCCCCCTAAAAAAAAAAATAAATAAAAAATCCTCCCATTTAAAAAAGAATGATGAATTTCAGGCTCTCCAACATATGTTAGTGCTGGAAAGAGACACGGTTTTATGTTTTAGCAGGAGTGTCTTCATTCCAAGGTGAATGGAGAATTGGGGGCCATAGAGAAAGAATGCTTCTGAAAAAAATTAAAACAAATTCGCCCGGTATTTTTCCACACATTGTTTCATTTTGCAGTTATCTACCATACCAAATATCCCAGATTTTACCAATCACTCTTTAGATTAAGTAGGTCTTGGAAACATTCCTTATAGATGTTGGTCTATATTGACATGATACATATTACTGCTGATTGGTCAGCTGTACATCCATTACAGAAATGCATTATTCCTATTGTGTTATCCTATCTAAAATCTAGGATCACAGTAGGTAATGTGATCCTGGGTGTAACACGAAACAAAGAAAAGCTATGAGCTATGGTAGATAACTGCAAAATGATTAAATGTGTGAACATTAGCCAGCAAACTAAACCAAAAATGATAAACACAAAGTAATCTTAAGCAAGAGAATTAAACACGTTACAGAACCTTTGGCCAACTCTTACAAATCAGATAGAGAGATCGTGCACTGTGATGGGGACTAATTCTTGTATGATCTTCAGTTATTCACTCATTTGAAAATACTACAGGGGCATTAACCAGTAATAGCTGAGTCCTAGGAAAGAAGTGCTCAGTAGGCTATGACATTAAGACCCAGAAATGATTAGCTCCCTGAACTCATCCATCTCCTCTATTTATAAGCAAGGATTGCATCCTGACCATGGACTGTATATAAAGAGAAGAAAAAAAGTGTGTGAAGCAAAAAGTTCATCCAACTTTTGACAATATGTCCTCCATTCATTACCATCCACTGTTTCCTTTCTCTCCCTCTCACCAGGCAGACCTCTTTTCTCCTCATTACTGGATGACTCTCTTATCTCTGAGTTACCCTCTCTAGAGGCAATCTCTCTCAAGTGCTCTCTGTGGACCTTGTGTCTATATATCTTTGTATCTCCCTCTGCCTTTCTCCCCTGGGCCACTCCTCTGATGCCACTGTCGCTTTCTCAAGCCCACATTTAGCCCACGGGTTTTTGTTGGGATTGCAAACAACCAACATGTGTTCACCACCCTGTGCAGTTTATTTATCCTAATTTACGACGGTCATCAGAGGCTGCAGAGAAAAAGGGCAGATTCAAAACATACTTTCCCTATTTTTTTGTGGTCTACTGTGTTTAAATCCCACAGAAAACAGCTTGTTCAGCACCATTCACACACTGCAGGTTATTGATTCGACAGTTTATTTTGTCGTGCACTTGCTTTGGACCAGTCTTTGTAAATTGAAGGTGCAGGACACTAACAATTCACTATGCTCACTGGGGTCCGAGCAGCTAACAGTTACCCTTTCCTGACCTTTTGTTTCGCTGATATTCCTCAGTGAAGCATCCTCTTGTTTCCCGCCATTGCTGCATGGATATTTAATGCCTTTCTTGATAAACTTTTATCAGTTTTTTTTTAAATTAACTAAACCCTTGATGGGGCAGTATTTATTTCTTTCCTCTCCAGGTATTATTTACAGCCACATCAGTGAGGGTGTGCATGCTTGAGTGGTTAATTTACTTTTGAATGCCTGATATCACTGTAGCAAGTAAGCGTAGGTTTCAGAAGATAATCCTGTTTATGTGCTCAGACTCAACACTGTAAGCACTCACCCCTCTGAAAAAGCAAGATAAGGCTGAGCTAAGGGTTGCGGGTATCAAGTCACTCTTTATGATGTGGCCAACAAGCCATTAAAATCAGAGCAGCAAACAATGTTTTAAAGAATGCCTAGAGAGAGAGATAGAGTTGTGAACCCTCACCACATTACTCCGAAATTAGATATTTATTTGCACACTCCATTTCAAACAGACCTGAGGTGCTCAATGTTGTTTTGGAGTCCTCTCTGTCTCTTTTCTTATCTTGCTAATTTTCCCAGCTTCTAAAGGGGGAGATCAAACATAGTTTTATGAGGTCGTATTAAGGAGGCGGCGACAGAGTTGGGGGAGATTAAAGATGGACCGATGAGAAATGTGAGCAGACAGAAGGCATATCTACTGAGAGACGGAGGCTTAGTGAGCTAGAGAAAGAGCTGACGAAATACATTGAGCAACGACAAACGCTCTGGTGGGAAAACACAATGTCGAGTCTAATCAGGCTGATTGGCAATTTGGAAGCCACAGATTTTCAAAGCTTTGTTTGCTGCTGGTATGGCCAAACAAGAATGAGTTGCAACTAAGTTTGATTTCTGCTGCCAAAATGGTTCCCATAACAACCACTTATTCATTGTGTAACCTGTAAGATTAACACTGGGACAAAACGGAGGTTAACATAACTTTTCAATTATTGTTTACCCTGTCTCAATCTGTATTGTGCCCATCGGTGTGCTTGTTTCTTGAGACCAGTTAGACTCTCCTGTGTCTTCTGGACTGGCAGTGATAATGTGGTCCTTATAATCCTCACTTTGACTCCCCTCTCTTGATAATACATTGAAATCACAAGCTCACAATTCTGCAGGGCATGGCCATTTACAAGAAGCCAGACCCAAATAGCCTGAATACAGTTTTAGTCACTGGTCTTGCTGATGGCATAGCTTTTATCTGCTCCCTCCTCTCCGCCTTGCTTGCTCAAAAGCCCTGCTCAGCACAACTCTCAAAGCATCAGACAGGAATGAGCAGAAATGAACAGAAATGCAGAAAGTAGTGAATGAAACATTTGACTTTGGAAGAAGGCTAAGCTGACCTGCAGGACATAAGGGATTTTAGTTTTAACTTGATGGATGTTGAAATGTAAATAACGGGAGCCACAAAGGCGGAAATTGTTTACGTCTTGCAAAGAATCACCTGTAGCATAATAAGCAGAGATAAGTTTTTCATAAAAAAAATGAAGAAAAGTTTATTTTAAATACATCCAAAAAGGACCAAATGTTAAATACTGGCATTATGTATGGCATAGTGCTGGCAAATACCATTGGGCATTACAGCCAGAAGGGGCAGTGTTCTTCACTTACCCTCATGTAAGCCTCACACTGGGGCAGCCTCTAACAAACATGCATACATATTCTTCAGCAATCAAGGCTGAGACAAACTTTACAAGCAAAATATTAGGTAGACTGCTTAAGGGTTTAAATTTGAACAATAGTTTACCAGCCCTTATCAAGTCTCTCTCTCCCTCCCACCAGATGTAGTTTCCTCCTTTTGGAACTTTATAGCTGTTTCTTTTTTATCACATTGGTCTTATTTTGTCTGCATTTCATTTCTACCACTCTGTCTTATTCGCTTCAAGTCATTTATAACGAGGCAGTGTTTATTTGCTCATGTTCTTAGATTTCATGCAGAAATTTTGGATTTTCTTCCATTCTGTTCAATGATTCATGACAGGCATCCTAAGAGACATTCACTCTTTTATCCAGGTTAATTAAGAATTTATTATTGAGTAACTTATCTTCATGAGTTTGACTCGCTGAGGGGAATATCATTGTGGCAAATGAGAATAGTCCTAGATGATTGTGTGAGCAGAGAGCTGAATATAGAGAATTTGAAAGGTAATAACCCAACAAATGGAGCATAAATACCATTAATGGGTAAGTTTGGTACAGGAATCATGTTAGTGTGTCTGTTCTGGATACTGCTGATGAAAAGGATAGAGGTTTAGAGTATTTGTTTTCTTTGCAGTTTTTCAATGACAATCTTCTCAAAGGTGCATTATCTAAGTGTTTAGCCTATCCCTGTTACCTGGTGTATTCACCACCTTGATGAAACTTGCTGTTGAGGAACCAAAACGTAAAGAATGATGTCTTGACCCATCAGATTTGAAAAAAACAAAACAAAACAAAAAAAAACATAGGTCAGTTTCTAACCTCTCGTCCCTGGCCAAGGTATTAGAAAAGGTGGTGTCCCAACAACTCGCATCTCTCCTAGAGGCCCATAATATCTATAACACTTTTTATTCTGGCTTTCAGAAACACCACTCTACTACTCTACTGAAACAGCCCAACTTAAAAGTTTCTAGAGATATCCTGATGGCTACAGAATCAGGAAGATGTAGTGTTCTAATCCTGCTAGAACTCTCTTTGGCCTTTGATACAGTTAAGCACCCTATCATGATAAACAGACTGAGAGATTTGGTTGGGATGACTGGTGTGGTGTGGAAGTGGTTCTCTTCTTATCTGACTGGCAGGAATTTCTGTGTATCAGGAACAAAAACATATCAGATCCTGCTGAACTTCCCTGTTGTCTACCTCAGGGCTCTGTCCTGGTACCAGTTTTATTTTTGTTGTATGTGCTGCCCTATGGTAGCAGTTTAGTAATGTTTCTAACCACCTGTTTGTGGGCGATATTCAAATGTATTGCTCCTTTAAGATGTCTGAGGCCCTCAAATTGAACTCCCTGACCAACTATCTCTCACACACAAACCAATGGCTGAGCAATAATTGTCTACAAGTAAACTCAAATAAAACTGAGACTAATTAATGACCCAGATACTGCTTTATTTGTGTTTTTTATTTATGTTTAATCTACAGATTATTCTGCTTCCTCTTTGACAGTACTGTCAAAGAGGAAGTCCCCTTAAGATGTAAATAAGTTGTATTTGATGCATCAGAGGAATAACTGATAAAATCACCAACATAATCATTAGCTCTGTCCTAGGTAACTAGCAGAGGAATTCAGGCTTTTCATTTTCTTTTTTAATTATATTGGGTTGAATTTAAATTTCTTACTGTCTTACAAATGAATCTGCCACTCTAATTACTGACTATAGCCACCACATTACAACCCTGAAAAAGTCAGAAAAACTCATTTATCAGAGCAGGAATTAATTGCTAGGTATCAGGAAGAAATTGTTTGTGATGCCATTGAATTCATTTATGCAACTAAGGAGAATGAATGAATTGTTGAGTGATTGATCAGTGGACTGCATTTCCACCATCAACTCTTCTCCAGCTGCTGATTAGTCTCCAAGGGCAACCATGGATTCATTAATCGAACTGAAATCAGCAGCTGCTGATTAATGCCTACATCCGTGGACCTGTACTGACTCCAAATCAAAGTATTATTGTCACACTTGTCAATACAGTTTGAGCACATCAAATTATAAGAAATTGAAAACTTCTGTGTGTACAGTATAACATGGTATATCACTCCTTATATTGACTAAACCTGTGAAGTTGTGAAGCCAGAGTACCATCATTCCTGGAAACTGAACCAGTGCTTTTTAACCTTGTAGCCTGACTAAAATAACCCAGAAGACATTTGGAGTTTAAAAAAAAAAAAAAAAAAAAAAAAAATGATGACCATTTTTGGTAAAAGTATTCTGACATTTTCTACATCATGAATCATTTTACATCCAAAATCCAGATGCGTGTGGATTTTAAAAAGCTAGAGTGTGACGCCTGCAGTACCACTTGAGTGATAATGGAAACCACTGTAAAAGCATGTTAGACCCAGGATACCAGGAAATTCTCCCATAGGGAGAACAGATTGTCTGACTGTTGTCCATAACTTTTTCAATGTCTAATTGTTTTGCCAGCTGTGCGGTTTATGTGGGAGACAGTGACTGCAGAGTCCTTTCAGCTCTGCAGTAGTCATGTTGTAGTGGTGCAGAATAAACAGCACAGCAAACAGAGGATTTATAAGATGATTTTAGGCCTTACGTTATTATTATCTATATAATTGGCACAGAGTTATGTATAGACAGACTCATTAGATGGATGCACAGATGTCTCTGTCTCATCTTGCTACATCCTGACAAATTGTCACAGCTACTCATGTGCATGTAAAGTATTTTATGGTGTGGGCTGCTTTGAGGCTGAGAAGTTGTCTGTTACAGAACTTTCAACAATAATTCAAACAATCTGTAAAATCCATTACAGCATGTAAAAATGATTGATTAAATTATTTAAATTATCTAAAAAGACATTTCTCAAAAGAAATCTTTACAGTCTCCTCCAACTGTTAAATGAAGACTAATGCTTATTGCTCATGGGTTTTTGTTGAGCAAAACTGTCGTATGATCTGGCTAATATGATATTACTCAATTCTCTGAAATAATTATTACAACCTCAGAGTGCTGCAGAAGTTTTAAAAGCTTCGGTAGTTTAAGAAGAAGGGCAGAATGTACAAGCACTAAAATAAATGTACTAGTAATGTTTGCAGCTCTATAAGACATGACTGGAAAAAGATTGCATGAACAAATTTGTATCTGGGATGAAACAAAATATAGTCAATACTTTGGGTTGTCATTAGGTTATCAGTGGTTTGAAAAATCCTCAGGAGGAGTTATAAAACAGCTGGGAGATTTTGTTCTTCTGTTCATCATGTTATTAGTACTAAAATAATATTTCCTGCATGTATTAAGCAATGTGTTTATTGTATTTTGGATGAGAAATTTTTGAAAACATTTCAAACAGTCCTTGTAGTGAAATTACTGTTCATAATGTATTGATTGTTAGTTGTATGGATGGGATCTCTTTTCAGCCCTTTGCTATTTCCCATATTTGCATTTTTTGTACTCAACTTTTTCAGATGTGAAAAAGAGCCATCTTCTTCACGTCACTTCATACTGACCATACATCTGCTTGTACATTTTGTACCAGCTTCACACCCAACAATTTAAAGTCATTTTCAACTTTCTACTTATAAATATTGCAGGCAAAAATGCAATAAATAATGTCTACTAGCAGAAATCTATCATATTTCTTATTTCTGAAAATAACACAATTATAAAGGATATTTGAGCTAGCTACCTCCATAATTCATTCATATAATTAACAAAAATTTGAGATAAAAGATTAAATAATTTGGAACTGTTTAAGTTGACACATGAAATGGTTTGTTTATGACCATAACATAGAAAGGTAAAGCAACAAAATGGTAACAAGTATAAAGAGGTGAATTTACCCAAACCCTTTGTAGAGACAACAGTTGAGTGTTTCAAACAAAAAACTATGCCAAAAATAAATGTCTCCTGATGGAAATGTAGTAAAATTTAAATGAATACCTAGAATATTACCTAATGCAAAACTCGTGTACTGGATATCTATGAAGAAATATTTTAACAGCATATGACCTCATTTGTATAACAGGTTCAATATAAACAATAAGATGCACAGAACTAGGTCTGCAGTCATACATCCAAAGGCTGACAATTTGCTTAATTTTTAGATTTTAGCAATAACAAATTTATACTAATTTTCCTGTCTTTTGTTCCACCTGATGCAGCAATTGTCACATTTGATCTCATTGTTGAGAAAAAAGAAAAGCTTTTATTTCTTTAAAAAAAGACAAGAAATATTTAAATTTTTCGATGGCATTTTATGCAAATCCTGTTTTTTGGGTTTCTGCGTTAGCTAAAAACATTTGTTTTGTGATCAGTTTCCTTATCTTGTTTTCGACCTGCTCTCTTCTTTACTAGCTAAACGTTATTCACATCTCCCTGTACCCATTTATCACCAGCCTTCTGCCTGCTGTGTTTTGCATTTTAGCTTGAATTTTGTTTGCAATACTCTGTTTTTACCAAGGGACAGCTACACACTAACTGTGACACTTTCCACATGCACAGTGTTACCCTTGTGGCTACTGATTTGGATTGAGGTTGTACATTATCTGAGTATAAAAATAGGACAGTTCTGTCAGCTGGCACTGGAGTTCGAACTAAATGAGAATGTAGCACTGTTCTAATCAAAGTAATCAAACTGGAAGTCGTTCAATTCTTGTGTCAGAGTGCTGTCAGAATGTACAATAATAGTGAATTTAGTGTCCTATCTGTGCCAGGATTCTGTCCCTGTAGAGAATCCTAAATAAAGCAGTGTATGTTTTGTCTTCACCTTAAAGAAAAGCAAAATACTGCTTCCACAGTCACAAATATCTGTGAATAAGTGAATCTCTTAGCATCTAAATCAGACTTCACACCACATTGACTTTGGCACAAAGGATTTATTCTTTTTCTCATGTGTGTTTAGACCCCAGTTAGGGGGGTGCGTGTTACCTTTTCCTTTCAGTCATCTCTAAGAGCAACACCGGATTTTGACGCACCAAGGCAAGGCTGTTCTCATTAGTCTCAGTATCCGTGAGGAGCTGGCCCAGATAAACCTGCTCAGCAAGTCTTTCCCTGAAGAGTTGCAGTTAGTGTGCTAGATATGCAAAAGCAAGCCAGCAAAGAACGGAACGAGCTCAGTGGTGGGAGGATTTAAAGTCTGGAATGCTGTTCAGAGAGCTGCAGTTCAATTAAAGCCTCCACAAACCACCAAACTGAGTGTGAAGATGAGATTGAGAGTTAGAGTATGAGGGAGTTGATGTTTGTAATCACTGAGTTTAGTTGAGAGATACTGTGGACCTAAGAACATTACACATTTCTTCTATACACCAACATAATTACTTATAATTACTTATTTGCACAACTTCTTTATAGGCTGAAATGATTACACAAGATACAAATTTCAAATAATTTAAAAAAAGTTTAGGTAAACAACTTTGAAATTTGTGTTGATTTCTTTTCATCCATACAGGGGACACAACTTTAAAGCTTAAATAAGGAGGCTGCATACACCCCACTAATATTTTGTAAAGTATTTCTTAGCAAGTTGCACCTCAGCCACATTTTTAGTATCCATCAGCAATCCTCTGGCATGATTTTAAATAGATAAATAACTACTCTTCTTTGCAGAATTGGTAGAGTTGGTTTGCTGGCACAGTCATAGTGATGATGTTGGGGCTTATCACCAGATTGCAATGCTCATTCAATAAACAATTTTGATTTGTATTTGAGATCATTTTCTTGTTAGAAAACCCAACTGTTTCCAACTTTAAACAATCTACAGAAGTTCCTGATTTCATGTGAAGGCAGCCTGGGAGCTTGATGCTACAACCACCATGCTTTACAGTTGGAGGGTTCTTAGGTTTTAAAACCTTATACCCATTTTCCCCTGGCTCTACTTTGGTCAGCTCTACTCTGCCCAGCCAGCTTAGGAGTAGGGTCGCTCAGAGCCGAGTAGTTACTCCATGTGGCGTAAACAAACTGCTGTTTACTCCGATGCTTTTCTATGCATCGGACTGCAATATTCAGCGCCAGTTCGATGGAGAAACAAGGAATGAGAAGGTGTTTGTTGCAGTCTCTTTTCATTTGCCCACTCTATACATTATTATACATTTGTTGTTGCTTGCTGAATAGTCGTCTACTGCCAAGTTAATTGCACTGAAATACAGAACATCCAAAAATGTGAGGAACTTCAGACACCGAGTGAAAATAGCACTGTGATGAACATTTTTTACTTTTGTCTAAAAGTATTCTCATAACCAAAGTTGTAGTTTTTATGGAAGGTTATCTCTATAATATAAAGGACTCTATAACTTAATAGTCTAAAGTATTTCATTGACACTTTCACATTGTATATTTCCAATGAAGGCATCTAAAAGTGAACACATGCTGCATTATTCAGCAAACCAAACAGTTTGAAATAACTGTTAGGGTTGCTATTTATAAAGAACCCAAAAATACAAGTCATGTTTTTTCATTTCTAATTTGCAATACCACGTTCTATCCACTCACTGTTTAGCTATCTTCTTGGAGAATCTTCAATTTAAGAAAGCCAAAAATTGAGTGTCCAAAACTTTCAACCATTATTGGATTCTACTATGCTAACCTTGTTCTATGAAGATTATAAGTTTAAGCTTAGAAGAAACGCAGCTTTATTCAACTTCAGTTTTACCTGAACATCAGATAAATCAGAATCAAACATGTTCAGTCATTTCAAACAAGTAATATGCAGATTGTCATCGCACATCAGCACATAAAAAACTAAACAAAGGTGTCATCAGAGCATTCGACACATGTATTCCCTGCTCCAGAAAGGTGAAGGCCTCTCTGGACATTGTGAAGGCATCCACCTACTGTGAGTCCTTGAAGGCGGACTCACTTCCGTTGTCTCAAAAACTGATGACATGCGTTTCTGTCGCACAGTTATTAAGCACAACACATAATGTAGGACCCCTGGAGCTGTGGCTCAAAGCCTTCACCTCCAGGAGGTGTTCTCCTGCTACACAGGCCTTGCAGGGTCAGTGAAAACATGATCACTTCGGAGTCAAGCGGAGCAAGACCGAGTGGAGCCACCAAAGTAGAGCCAGTGGAAAAGGGGCATTACTTTGTCTTCTTCAAACATACTTCTTGCCGTAAAAGCCAAATAGCTCAATATTTGCTTTTAAAAACCTTTCTTAAAAACCTTTCATCAGTCAGTATGTGGGCAGCTGCCAATTTCAGTCAAGTCAATAAGTATCAATTATGGAACAGGGCCTTTTTTGTCCATCCCAGTATAAAACTGTGGAAGGTTATAGCAAACTTGAGCCTCAACCAGTGTCCTTTCATGGCAGCTTGGATCTTTATTTAAGAAGCCCAGACTGGTCTTGAACCCAAAATGTTCTTGCTGGGGGGAAACAGTGATAACAACTGAGCCACTCTCCAGAACCATTTTGCCATTTACTATCTTACTTTAATTTTTCTCTGTTTTTTGTTTTGCTTTTATTTGTTACACACTTTTAGTCTCACAGACGGTGTAAATTACACATAAAGACTGACTTACCTTGATCCAGAGACTTGGCAGGAGCCCAGCTTTTGAAGTAGTCATCCTAAGCGAAAACACAAGAAACTGGGCTATAAAAATATCTTCAAGAATAAATACAGTGACAGTGCAGGGTCTTAGAGGAGATGAAACTGTACAAACCCAATAGAAACAACAGCTCTAAGTATGAAGCAAAAGTGATTTAGTTATTCTTTGACAACAGATACAACTTGTCATTTCTGTTATTAATGCATTTGTGCCCATGTAAAGAAGGTAAATCAAATCAATTAAATAAAAAATAAAACAATAACTAGCTTCTTTTGAAACAGAGTTTAAGTGATATATGTGATGCTGTTTGAGCAATTAGTCAAGTAGACAACCTGCTGAAGAAACAGATGCATACTTTGAGAACGTATTGCAATCCAAACAGATTACAAAAGTTTCTAAATAGTCTGAGTCAAGGTTGTTAAAAATACACTTTTTAAGTGTAATCTTTTTTGACTTTGCTTAAAAACCCTCTCTAGTTTCCATGGTCTCCAGTGACCCAGGAAAACAATGTCAATGTTTCTGATAAAAAAGTTCACAAAGTGTGCACTCACACTTCTTTTCTTTTTTTAAACTAGACACAGCACACTCCTAGACTTGAAGTGGTGGTGTCTGAAGTTCAAGTATTTCCCAGAGCGAACCGTATGTTTATCAGCGGGTAGTCAGCCAGTGTCAATGACATGACGTGATGGAGGCAGAGGAGCCCGCTGGTTCTCAAAGTGGGATCTCCATCTCCTTCATTATTGAATAAGAGAGATGGAGGTGGTGGGTGAGTAGGGGGTTGGTGTGATGAGATGGATGGCTGAATCCTAAAGTTTAAAAACTAAAAAAAAACAAAAAAAACAATCCTTATAAATACTGACATAGACCAAGTGCTTACTCTATAAATGACAATTCTAAAGACTTAACACAAAAGGTTTCAGACTTAAAAGTTAAAATGTAATTCGGATGATACCTGGAACTTAACCACTGTTACCAGCTCTTTTTTTCCACTATAAATATTTGCAGAATAAGTCAACATCCTAATGAGAATATTTATGTTTGCATAGGTAATTTCTTAATGCAAGTGTTTTAAATACCACTAACACCACAGAAAACTGCTTTTACATAATCATCAAGAAGGAAGAGTTCACCTAGAATATTATGGCTACACAGTCTGGGTCAGCTATGACATGTGTGCTAAGAGGATTAGCCAAATTAGCTAAACTCCTCAGCTAATTCCCAACAGACTGACCATTTGGCTGAACTTCAGTTGCCCTTAACCACCTACAGTGAGCTGCAGTTGAAGACTGAAGCCCTGTAAACATTTTCAAAGGCTTTCAACTTTTTCACATGTTGCCATCTTGCAATTTAAAAACTCTGTCTGTTGGTCTATCACATAAAATCCCACCAACACAAAGTAGTTCACTGTTGTGGAATGAAAACAAAAAAATTAAAAAATGTTCACAAATGAAACTCTGAAAAGAGTTTTCTCCCACTCCACGCCCCTTATAAACACACAAGTGATGTGACCCCCCCATGCCTCTCTTAACATGAACAGATTGTGCAAAAAGCACATAGGTGGACATAGAGGCACACTGCACTGTTCAGCCTAACTTCTCTGCTTTCCTCCGCTTTCTAATAGACCCCTGCTTTGGTGATGGGCCGGCTAACCATCCAGGTAACAAACAAAACGAGTATATTTGCCTCCTAAACCTCAGATGCAAAAGTTAAAACTTCATTTGCTTCAATTTCGTCTAAACGAGCCAATAAATGACATACCCTTCCCCGCTACATCTTCTATGGCTGCCAACAGCCTCCAGGAGAATGTTTAAAATGTAGCTCTCAGATTAGTCAGCCTATCTCACAGATGTAGTTACAGTTGCTATAATTCCTGATGACTTCTATTTGACTTGTATTTTTTATTGCAAATACTGTAGACAAGTTACCTCTGTCTATTAAACATTTCATTTATAAACAGAAATAAGGCCAAATGAGCTGGATAACATTACACTTCATACTGTCAGGTCCTGGATGGTTTTGGGGTTTGATTATTTGATTCCAGTTTTGGTTGTTTTTGTTCTGTGTTTGCTTTAGTCTCATATTCTTTGATTAGATCAGCCTGGTTTCTGTTTTACTTTAGTTCAGTCCTTTCTTAGTTATTCTAGTTTAATTGTGTTTACTTATCCCTCATGTTTAGTTATTCTTTGTTGCAGTTAGATTTATTTTCCTAGTTCCCTTGCTTGTGTTCTCTCCGACTTACACTTTGGTCCACCTTCTACCTATACACACCATGACATATACGCGACTAAAAATACCTTTAATAAATTTTTGTTAAGTAAGAGTGAGGCATGTAGATGAAGGTGGATTTTCTATTTTGTTTTTTGTAAAAATTATGATCTGATGATCAGAGTATCTACCTGGTAGATTTGTCAGTGTAGCCTGCTTTGTTACAACATGAGGTTAAAAAAGTTCAGCTTAAAGGCTGGTTGTGAGTCAGGGTTCTACCTTTTCATCAATCTATAATTTTGTTATTAATACTAAGAATTTCGTAAAATGCTCTCAAAATGCATCCTTGTTTTCAGTTGACTTTTTCTCCCCAGATGGTGATGTCCCTGGATCCCACAGGACAGACTGCTTCATAGGTGCTCACTAATACATATAGGCGTCCTTTGCCATCAGCAGATCTTGGCAGGCATTGTGTAGGTTTTTAATATTTTGTTTCAAAATCATCAAATTGTTTTCATCTGTTTTATTTGGACACTGTTTTAATGAAAGATAACATAAAAGACAAAGACATTTATTTTCTTGTGAGTGTACATAAATTGGCAGATAGATTTAGAAAATTATACAAGAGGTGCAATCAGAAATCTGCTGGCAGTTCCATTTGGTGCACGAGGTGCCCTTGTTTTCCACTTGAGCACCTGCCCCACAAAATGTCTGTGCATGCCACTGCATATAGAGGACCACTTTCATCAATTTTACCAACAACGGGAGGTAATTTGTGGAAAGTGAGGACATTTTCCTGGTCCTCACTTTTTTCTCAGTTCTACTGTGCTCACCTAATTAAGTTTAGAGGTATGGAGTAAATTAAATTTTGGTTAAGGTTAGGAATAGACTAGTGTGAAATGTGTATAAACATCAGTGTTCCAGTATTTGTAACCATACATTCAGAATTGGATTAAAGCTGCAGTTTGACTGTAACCCTCTAAGACAAACATGTTTTGATCTAAACCATTGCTTTGTAGTTTTGACTGTATGTTTAAGAGCCACCTGGAACGTGAACGCGGCCTCTGACAGGTTCTCTATGAGGACTGGTCTGATTTCGTTTCATCCGTCTTTCCATCAACTTATACTAGCTTCACTGTCCCTGCTGAACAAATGCATCCCCACAGCATAATACTCCAAATGCCATGTTCCACAATGAGAATTGGTGGGCTCAGGATGATGAGCAGAGTTAGTTCTCCTCCACATAAAACATTTTGTATTTTGGACAAAAAAGGTCACTTTTTGTCTCATCTCATCAAAACCTTCCCCCACGTGTTTGCCATGTCTCCTACATGGCTTGCTTGCTACTATACTTTACAACTGACTTCTCATGGCTTTCTTTAAACAAATGCTTTCTTCTTGACATTCTTCCATAAAGACCATATTTGTGGTGAGCACGACTAATAGTTGTCCTGTTAGCAGATTTTTCTATTTGAGCTGTGGAGCTCTGTGGCTCCTTCAAAGTTACCATTGGCCTTTTGGCTGCTTCTCTGAGAAATGGTCTCCTGGCCTGTCAGTTTAGGTGAACAGATTTGTCTTGGTAGGTTTGGAGTTCTGACATACTCTTTCTGTTCCCCAATGATGGATTACACAGTGCTCTGTCAGATGTCCAAAGCTTTGAATAAACTTTATAACCTAACCTAACTGTTCTTAAAACTTCTTAACCCCATCTGTTGTCACTGGTCATAATGCTGTTTGTTCACTGATGTTCTCTAACAAAACTCTTGAGATAGCACAGAACAGTTTATACTGTTAAACATTTATACTCAGATTAAGCTCGGACACAAGTGAATTATCTCATTAGGTGACTTCTGCAGGTAATTTTTTGCACTAGATTTCATTTAGAGATATCAGAGTAAATGGGACTAAAAGCAAATACATACCAAAGTTTCTGATTTTTATTTATAAAAAATGGAAAACATGTTTTTCTTTTCATAACTGTGCAACTTTATGTTCTTCATCACATAAAATCTCAATAAGACATGTTGATTTGAGAAACTGGCTGCTAATACCTTACACACTTTTACTGTAGAAAGAGTGAAATCTATGAAACTAGTGAGGCAAGATTTTAATATGCTGAGCAATGCCAAGCTATTTGATATCAGACGTTAAATTTGATTTCAAGATATCAAATCTCATGTATTTAAATGAGCAACTTTTCTCCGGCTCTTTGACTTTAAGCAAGTGTAGGACAAACCCTGCAATGTCTGACACTACAGGGAAATTAAAAAAAAAAAAAAAAAAAAAAAAAAAAAATCAAATTAAACAAGCAAAGACAACACTTACCTCTGCTTCCTTTAAATAATTGAAGAGGGCAGAGTAGAACAAAAGGGAAAGAGAAACGAAAGAAAGAAAGGTTAGTAATTATGGTTCAAAACGTTTTGTATCGGATCTATTACAAGCCTGTGTTACTCATTCTGAATACTGAGCTTAACCCCAAAGATCCATTTAATGCGAATTTGATTCAGAAGGTGGTAAAATACCAGAGGCCTCGCACATTCACGCTCTTACACTGCCAGCCTTATGAGGCGGCCTTATTTGATGTGGCATGTAATTTAAGACACAATCGGGGCAAATTGTATGGGTAGAGCAGCGGCACAGCATAAAGCATGAAAAAGGAGTAACAAGATGAAGGAGATGTATCAGACTTGTTCAAAAGTTGAAGCAGGAGTTTAAATGGTGTGTAGTTGTATTGTCTTTCACACAAGATGCAACTTAATGGAAATATCATACAAAAAAATCATGCAATAATACAGAGAATTCAGCCACAACTTGATGCTTTTCAGTGTCTTTTAGCAATGGAACTGAGCTGCATGCTGATATAATGTGCATGCACTTTGTCACTGAACTGAATGTCAGTATCTAGACATGTGCAATCTTTTTCCACAGTTGGAAAAGCATAACACTCAGGAAGAAGATAAAACTATGCTGTTGCATCACAGAAAAATTCTGAATAATGTCATAATGCACTGATCCGATGAGGTCAGACATGACTGTTGACAGTAATGTTTCGCTACCATGAGCACACAGGAACTGGAAGCTTTAAATTCCAGATACAGCTCAACACACCCTACCTCTCTTCAAAAGCCAGGCGTGTCTGACGTTAAACTTTGAGTCCCCCACCAGAGCTGGCCCAAGGCAATGAGATATTCAGGCACATTTAAATAAATTGGAATATGTGTTCCAATGACACTCATTTGTCAGATTAAAAGTATCTTTTAAAAATAACAACCTTTAAGTATTAAACATACTTTTCATTAAGCCCATGTTTATTTTTTTCTTTTATTAGTCTGATGTAATATTCGAATCGTAAATGCCATGTTTTCATAAACTATCAGCAGAAAACAATTATAGCTAAAGATTTGAAAATATTCTTTGTTTAATTAATGTATATAATAATAGGTTTCTCTTAGTGAATTGAGTTACTTAAATAAATGAACTTTTCAGTAATATTTTAACTTAAGATGGACCTGTAAGCTCCTGCAAAGTGCCCTTGGGTCAGCAGCGTATTGTTAAATTTGATTAAAATGTTCATGAATAGCAAATTGTACAAAATTTAAAATTCTTTCATATATCAAATTTGAATTTATTTTGTGGATTTTAAAGAATTAACCAATGTAATTTTTACTATCTGTACTGTTATATAATTGGCTATTTAAAAGTTTATAGTTTTAATTTCAAGTTGCTAGCTAACCATATCTGCTGCTTCTGTCTGGTCTGAGGTCACATTTTATGCACCATCTAACTGCAAACTAATAAATAAATTAACCACAACTGGCCCCTCTTTCCTAACTCTACACTAAAATATTCAAATATGATGGTCCAACCAGTCACAGAAATAACATTATTTCCACAATTTATTTACTCCTGCACATTTAAGAAATAATGTAAAAGGGAAATTGGGACCCCAAATCAAATCTAACAATGTTTGGTTGGGCCTGTGGAATACATTACTGTCTTATCTAGTAAGCAAGTGTTTGTTGTCCTTGTGCTGCACAGTAAGTCATTAAATGTCACTTTGGATAAATGTAGTCATGTAGCTTGCCATATATTTAACCTGAATCTGACCAGCAAAAGGCCTTGGCTTTGTTTGCATAGTATTTAATGAGACTGTTAGTTTCAATACTTTAATCTTTGGCCATATGACCTGCCAACTGGTTCCCACATCACTCTATATATGGAGCTGTGCTTGCCCAACATTGTGATGTTAGATTTCTGTGTGTTAGTGTCAAGCTGTAAATGTTACTCATATACTAATGATGTGCTTAACTGTGTGTCAAGGGTAAATCTGTGTTGGCATGGTTGTGGAATAGCAAACCAAAGAATAGACACCCAGTCATGAAATGGAGTGGCTCAGCTTACCATTTAAAATGGCACTGAATTGAAAATGAATAGAAAAATGTAGTCATGGCACAAAAGATTGCACTAGATGTGCTTCACAAAAACCTACGACCTCGTAAAATCATGTCAATAAGTAGAGAAAAGACACCTTTCTTCTTTATTGTCTTATTGTTAAGCTCCTGATTTTAGATCAGCTGTGACTTCTGTTGGTAAAAATGAGGAAGCCTCCATATGATGTGAGGCATATTTAACTTACTCACTTATTATTTGCCTGACCGTTGGTTTGCAGCATGATTTTCCTTTTGCTTTCCACATTTGTCTGTAGCACAAGGTTTGAAACTATGTTATATGTTGTTTTGTCAGTTGACTTTAACAAACGGGATTAGTGCATTTTAGATATTTTGTCAGTCATATGGTAGCAGTTTTTTGGAGGTTTTTTTGTTTGTGGCCAGCAAGCCCCTGGTCATTTTTATATTTGGCTCTATTGGAAAATAATTTGAAATAAAACTTTCCAACTCTGGACTGTGAAAACCATGATCTGCACTCTTAAAAAAATGTTGTGTAAAAGGACAAAATCTGTGAAAACATGAGTTTGTTTGGTAAAAGGATATTTCCCTGAAGGGCCCCTAAGGCTAGTGTGCAGTACTTAAAATTCCTCTGGGTCTCTGGGTCCTGTGGGCTAAGGGAAAAAGTTTAACTGTCTATTTGCCTCAATTTCTATGCTTTCTGCTACTGTACAGCATCGTTGTACAGACTGCTACCCATTCTCAGGGTAATTTCTGATTTATATTCTTGAACAATAGAAATAAAAATCAAAGTAAACTAGGTACTAGTATAAATGTATATATTCCCTTCCCTGTTAAAATCACCTGTGTTTAAGCTTATCTGTACTTTTTGCTTTTTTACAGCCTGAAGATTCAGAGAATTCACAGAACACATGCAGAAAACACTGCTTTCTGTGAATTTTCTGAATCTTCATATCTGACTCGTATCCTATTGATGTTTTGCTATTTTTGGTGTCTTGTTATCCCTCAACCATCTAGACAGACTGCAATTTGTTGGTACCTGTTGTACCTGCAGCTATAATGATGCTACATTCACGGCATTCACCTGCGGCATCTAACAGAAGACCTTGTACTGTATACAAGCTACTGTTAATTGGAGATCACAGGGTTGCCGATGACCCCATTACTATTCAGCTGAAGTAACAGGAATGACCTTTCCTCACAAAAGTCCCCCATTAATATTTGAATGTGCACATCTCTTAAGTATTGATAGCCTGCTTAGCTCACTGCAACACTGTCCCAATGTCATTCAAACCTTTAAAAGAGATTACAAGGAGATAAAATGGCGCTTTTATTATCATATAATCTTTGATAGAGGTGGAGCTGCTACGTTTAGCAGCAAGTGTCAAACTGATCAAAGTGCATTGGTTCAGAGTTAGGAACACTTTGCTGAAACTACTGCAGAGCAAAAATGTGAAGGGGTTGATCAATTATTTTAAGCATTTAATTAAAAATCATTTAAAATGCATTAGAGCTTTCAGTGTAAATGGGATTCCTTATTTATAAAACTGCACAAGAGCTTATTTGGCAATGCCATGCTTTAATTAGTGTTAAATGCAAGTGTGTTTTTAAACAGCTCAGTTTGTTAAAAAAAAAAAAAAAAAGGCATTTTTGTCAGATTCTGCATTTTGTAACTAGATGATTGGGTTAAACTAGGTTGCAATGTTCAATCAATGAAAGGAATACAAGGAATAAAAGTAGGTAAAGAGGAAGTTAAGTTTATTTGTATAACACATTTCAGTAGCAAGGCAGTTCAAAGTGCTTCACATCATAAAAACGTCAATCAAGTATACAGAAAAATCACCAAAATCATAAAAATTATCTAGCAAATACAAATCAAAATCATCGGGATCATCAAACAAATATCTTGAAGCAGATATAGTTCAAAAATTTTGATCAATGATCTACTTTAACAAATTTACACTCAAACTTCCCAGTTTAAGGCACATTCAACACAACAACACAATCATCTCCATCTTTTTCTTTCATTGTTTTATATAATGAGGAGTTTGGAGGAAGAGGCACCCCTGAGGCCTTTGATGTTCCAGAACCCATTTTACCTTACAGAGACATGTCTGCCTGCTGGCTTTCTCCTTTAAGGTGTAGAAATCACTAAAACCACCCGCAGATAGTCCAGACTACTAATCAAAGGCAAGTCTAAAGAGGTGGGTTTTCAGCCGTGATTTAAAGGAATTTAGTGTTTCGGCTGTTTTGCAGTTTTCTGGGAGTTTGTTCCAGATTAGTGGAGCATAGAAAATGAAAGCTGTTTCTCCATGTTTGGTTCTGGGGATGCAGAGCAGACCAGAACCAGAAGATCTGAATGGTATGGAAGATTGATACAACTGGTCTTTAATGTATTATGGTGCTAAGCCGTTTCGTGATTTAAAAACTAACAGAAGTATTTTAAAGTCTATTCTCTGAGCTACGGGGAGTTAGTGTAAGGACTTTAGAACTGGGGTGAAGTGCTCTATTTTCCTGGTCTTAGTGAGAACGCGAGCAGCAGCGTTCTGGATCAGCTGCAGCCATCTGATTTTTAGACAGACCTGTTAGTCTCTGTTTTCCTGCCACACCAGCCCTCACACATCAAAGCATGCATTTCACTAAACTCTTGAAGATGTTCTATGGTATACCTCACTAAGATGATGAAAATCTTTCAAGTCATGTAAGTTCTGAGATCTGGCCTTCATAGATGTTAGTTGTTTGCTGGACTGAGGTCTTAGGAATTTGGAGACCAGCTCAACACCCCAAACTCATTGTTGTACTCGTCAAACCCATTGCTAAAACATATTTGCTTTGTGTGTATTATCTTGCTTAAAAAGGGAAAAGCCATAAGGAAAAAACACTTCCATAAAAGGGTGTACATGGTCTTCAACCAGGTTTAACTGGATGGTATGCTTCAAAGTAACATCCACTGGGATAGCAGGACTCAGGGTTTCCTAGCAGAACATTGCCCATAGCATCCTACTGCCTCTGCCAATTCATCAGTCCAAGCTTCCCAAGTTCTTTGTTCTGTGGTGCAGTTCTAATGCTCATATGTCCATTGTTAGGGCTACGGTGGTGGACAGGGATCAATCTGAGGGGCAAACAGATTGGTCCATGACTATCCCACCCCATACTCAACCTACATTATGTATTCAGATCAAGCCTTAATATCTTCAGAAAACTGAGCTATAGAAGCTCATCTGATGAATCTTACCCAATGTTTGCTCCCAACGTGCATCAATGAGTCTTGGCCATGACCCTGCAGTTCCTTCCTTGCACCACTTTTGATAGATATTGAGCACTTGAGATGGTAACTACCCTCACAAACATGGAGTCTCGCTCAGACCCAGTCGTCTAGCCATCATAATTCAGCCGTTGTCATATTGTACCCACTGAAATCCTTATGCATCCCAATTGTTCCTGTTTCTAACACAACTTTGAGGACAAAATGTTTATGTGCTTTGTTATATATTCCACCCACTAATAGGTGCCATAACCAGTGTTGTTCAATTCACATGTCACTGATCTTAATGTTATGGATAATTAATGCAGTTTCCTTCATTCTTAAAGTTTTATGTTTTGGCATAAACTGAAATTGTTTAACCAACACTCCTTTAAAAAAACTGGCATAATCTTAAATATGACTTCAGACAAGCAATGTTTAATTGCATCTGTGGTATTATTATTATTTTTTAAACTAAACAGAAAGATTTGGATTTATGGACATCATTTTTTTTTTTTTCTCTTTGGCATTGAGTTAATGTACACCTGAATTCTTCAGACTGTCACAAGCTTTTAAATGTTCTTAATTATTCTTTTAAGGACAGCATGTAATATGTTGTTCATCTGATGTTGTGTTCGCATGAACTTGAAACCCAATGGCAAGTAGAATATGTTTTATATGTTGTGACATAGAATTAAAAAAGGTTTATTTTATTTTTAGAAGCAACTGTATGTTGTTGCTTGGTGCTGGCAAGGTATCCCAAGGTTTTAGAAAGTAAAGGTTCCAAAACAAATACATCTTGCCATTTTGTAATGTTCTCTGGTTGCATGGAACACAGTGTAATTCAGCACAACCCACTCCCCCACCTGCTGCTGCACACTGCTGGCCAGCTTGCTGAAAGAGGGCTTCCAGATGTTTTCTTTGCTTACAAGAAAAACTATTTTAGCAGTTTGGATCTTTTTGGTTATCTTAATATTTTGGATCACCAAAAACAACATGGACTTCCTTGATGGTAAACCAAAGTAGCATCAAGTATTGCTCTTATTAAGGTAACACTGTTTTAAAATAACAATTGGCAAGCTATGAACAGCCTGTCTGTTAAGCAACTGACACCAGGCTCTACCTGAACAGATAACTCAGCTGATTAACCAACAAATATTGGCTTGTTATATCTGTGTCACCCTGTAAAGAGCAGAGTGGCAAAGAGGTATACAGTAAGCATTATAGGCACGATTACACTGTGAAAGTCTCATATCTGTCCATTCCAAATTGTGTACAAAGTAATGAAAGAAGAGCAGGTTGCTAAAATATGTTAAGGTAAAACTCAGCCTGAGAAGCTAAAATCCATGATAATAATCCATGATAATAATAATAATAATAATAATAATAATAATAATAATAATAATAATAATAATAATAATAATAATAATATTATAATAATAACAACAACAACAATACCATACAACAGTAGGAAACTGAAACCCACCAAAGGAGCCATTTTAAGCTAAATTATTAGTTCTGGCTCAAACTATTTATTGCACTACATTAAAAGCATAACAGACTTGATTAAATCAGGCATACAGTAATTTTGTGGAGCTTGTGAATGGTAAGTGGTACATTTTAAATAGAAATGTGTAAACAGGAAAAAAAAATGATCATCAGGAAAGTGCTCTGAAGTATATAAACCTATTAATAATTTTCCCTGTAAATATGTATTTATGTGTTTTCTGCACAGGAATCATTAACACATTATAAAGTAATAACTGTAAGTTATCTCCCATCTAATCACCATTAAGCTGATCCTCTTTGCCAATATGATGGCACTCTTGGATTTTGTTTTCAACAAATCATCTGCGACAATGGGCTGACCTCTCTGTTTTTGTTGCAAAACTATTTCATTGCTTCTTGTCACTGTATATTACATACTTTGATCTTTACAGGTTTTAAAGTATATCATTGCAAAAGAAGGTGGTTAGTGTAGACTTAGCATTTAAGCTCCACTGATACACCATCGCTTTTCAAAAGATGGTGAAGAAAAGTATTTAATTTCTATAAAAACCATATGGTCATCAAGCATGCTGGGTCAGTCCTTTTTTTCCGCAATTTAATTTGATGGTCATAAAATCTACTATGATAGAAGACCCTTAGGGAAGTTTGTGACAGAAAAATGGAGAAAAGGAACATCGATCCATAGGGGAACTAAAGCGGGACTGGCTTCAATCCAATCAGCTTCTCTCAGCAAAAAATAGCATTCACTGAATGTGTGTGCGTGTGAGCGCTCACAAGTGGGTAATTGCGAACCTGTGCAAATACTGACATTAACATTACAAAAGGCAAATCCAAGCCTGCAGTGCTGACCGTAGATGTCATAATAAGGGGATGAGGATGCAAATCTGGCCTCTCTGAGGTAACTAAACAGCATTAAAATTTTACAGTGTACTTTATACGTTTTATTCATGACTCTGGAAGCTTGCCAAGTTCCTTTCCTTCCTTATCTCCCCCCCATAGTCTCTTAAACTACCCCTCTCCATCTATGTCTTGCCTTTCCCCCCTCTCGAACAATCTTTATGCCTCTCCTTAGGCTACATCGTCTGATCTGATCAGCAGCCGCTGAAGCTGATATATGAGCTTAGTGAGCGGATCGTACAGTGGAGGAGAGAGTGGCTTCCAGAAATACACTGCATCGGATTACTGTACTGTTAGGCATCAGAAGAAGCGAAGCATGCTGAACAGAAATGTGTGAATGCATGCCTCACCCATTTTACTGTCATGGTTTGGCTTTGCAGTTGATGTTTGGTTTTGAGGTTTGATTCCTCCTGTGTGAGTTTTGGTTATTTATTTGAGTTTGCTTCTTACTTTTTAATTGTAGTTTTGTATCAGCCACTAGATGTCCTCCCTTGCTCCTGTTCTTAGCTTTTCATTAACCACCTGCTTTCTTATTTCTAATCACTCCAGCTATTTAAAATCATCAGTCACCACCCTTTTGTGCTTATACTCTTTGGTGTCCCATCTCTTTTGCAATATAATACCGTTTTTGTCATAATGTTGCTCATGCTCCCCCCAGCTACATGGTTTTTACACCTGCTTTGCTGATTAGTTTTGGTTTGTTTTTGAAAGAGTTGGTTTCAATCCTAAACTTCCCTTAAGCATGTCAACGTTTTTCTGCGATCTAACTTCACTTAGATCCAACTTCAAAGCAAGACTGTGACTTATCAGGATCAGACCTCATTTTATGTGTCAAATAGTTATGTCATAGATTATTTAAAGTAGATTAAAATGATGAGAGAAAATCATTTTAGAATATCACGATGTAAAATGTGTTTGAGTTACAGTTTTCTGTCTCAGATCTGTGCCTAATAGTGAATTTGTATTAAGGAAAATAAGACAATCAAAAATTTAAGGTGAGAGACTTGGCCATGTGTCCTAGAGTATTTTGTATCGTGGTATGAATACCTTCAGCTTTAAAGGGGCAGTATTCTGTAAAATCTAGTTTTTTTTTTTAGCTTTACATCATGTTATAATGTTATTCCCTCATCAAAAACATACCTTGCCTTAATTCTTTCATGCATTGTTTGAGAAATCCTTTAATCTCCTGTGGCAACCATTCAGCTGTGCAAAATGCTTCGGTGGGGACCGACGTGCAGCTCCTCCTCTTTTCGAGGCACAGCTCCTCCTCAGCGCTACAATATCTAAGCTTCTGAGCTTCTGCCTCACATAACAACCCTCCCCCACAAGTCTCCCACTCAGCTCCTTCAGACTAGTCAGCAGCAATTAGCAAACACCTGGTGGAACTGCACATCAGCTGAGCTCATTATATGAGCTACTTCTCTGTGCAAAGATTATTACAGGGTTCGATGTTGTGGTGACTTCCTGGGGGTGGAGTTTCAGAAAGAGCAGGACTTTCTGAAAGAGACAGAGGCCCAATTTCAAGGCGTTAATTATGAAGCCAAATTTCTTTTAAGTCATATTTGATATATACAACATTTTTGTAACAACTGAAGGTAACATAGTTACTTGATATTGCTATAAAATGATTCTATGCGTCTTCAAAACACATAATACTGCCCATTTAAACTGAGCAGCAGAGCAAATTTTCTTTGATGGTTTGCTCAGCCAATCATATTTTGATGTGCAATCAGTGGGCATTTTCTTTACCAGCCCAGGGTGTTCTTGCTGGCTTAATGACAGTTATCGCAGGAGACATAGCTGTTGATGGAAATATCATCAGGGGGACACAAAATGCCCAAAGCTGATTAATTTTACATTTTTCAAGATGATCAGCCATAAAAAGGCATGTGCTGTTAAATGTTACATTTTTTTCCCACATACTTTATATTGCTTTGTTAGCTGTTTTAGAGGTAGCATGTTTGATACACCAGTCACTGTAAAACAGGGTTTTACTATTATTTTAAACACAAAGAAAATTATAGCAGAGCTGACATTTTAAATGTGTATCTAATGTTAGTTTGCATTTTTGTTATGAAAATAGCTGTCTGTTTTCAATTGAAAATATAGATTCCAACGTTAACTCAGATATTAAAAAGGCTCCATACATTTCCAAATCCAGAATTTCAGACAAAAACAGAGTAACTGTGCTATAACATGCTCAGCCTTCCTGTTGTCTGTTTTAGGTCTCACTCTGAGATGCTGAATGAACTGCAGACATTTGTTGAAAATGTAGTTTCCTTTTAAATAGCTTTTTGCATATCAGAGCTTCCTCTAACTTCATTTTTAAACACCTTACTGATACTAAAAATAGCTTACACTCCATTTCGTTCCTTCACTAACATCGTCCACCCCTAGGAGTGGTGTTGTCACCAAATCCTGGAGGTGCTTGTGTACAGTGCGATCACTGCTTGAAAAAAGTTTAGATGTTTGAGATTCTGATGAGCAGGTCACCTGGTAGAGCCAGCCAAGCAGAAATTTATCCTGTTTCAATCAACCACCAATTTCTCGTGCATCTCTAACTCTCAGTCGTTTGACCATGAAGAACAGAAGGAGCAGAAAGAAATATTTTGCTGGTACCACCAACCTGGCAAAAACTACATACAGTGAAATACAGATTAACCACTGCAGTAGGTGTCTCATTAATTGAAAACAGCAGGCATTGTCTTTAAATGAGGAAAATGTCTTAACAGACTAAAGCAGTTTAAAAAAGACTACATGTGCCCGAGCTTTTGTCCTGTTTCTACGAAACACAAACTGGAGACTTTTAAAAAAACAAATATTTTTGGACATGTAAAACATAACTTACATCTTAACATAGCATCTTTTTATATGGAATCTATAGCTATGTATTTTTTTTAATAAAAAAAACTTTTTTGAGGCTAAAATATTTTACATTTTGTTTATTTTTTCTACACAGAAGAAGTTACAGACAAAAAATAGATCTATCTGTAATTTATGTTCTATGTCTTCAGATTCTGTATTGTACACAGAATATAAAGATGAAAAAGATGTAAAGTGGGATGACTTAGGATTTTTATATAAAAAAAGAAAAGGAGAACAAAAGAAAGCAGAAGCAGTCTGTTAATACTGTTATTGTTCTGTAAGTTATGTAAGAATCTGGCAAACCAATGACAACATGGACACTCACAGCCAAGCAAGCCTCACTAAAGAGAAACTAACAAATATCTTTCTTTCTGCTTACTTCCCCACTCTTCTCCCAGTGGCTCTCTATTTTTAAAACCTCGTTCATTCATCAATTTCTCTCCCTTCTCCTCTTCACTGAACACATCCCCCAGCAGTTCCAGAAACCCAAAAGTATGGCTCAAAGCCAGCATCATAAAATGTGCTTCCTCCTCATTCTGTCCTTTTCTTTTCAAGTTAATGAGAGGGAAAATCTTCACTGGACAGTCTGTTAATCAAAATATTGTGCCATCTTTCACACCATTTTCTTTTTTCAATAGGCTCTCCAAATGGTTTCCTTTTATTTATTTCCTGTCCAATTTTCTGTCAGGATATTGAACACAAAATCAAGAAATTAGAAAGACAAAAAGTGTTGAAGGGAAAAAAAGAGCTAAAATAAAAAAAGAAAAGTACGTTGAACAGACGAGAGTGAAGATTTTGAAGGACCAAAAAGGACTAGAAAATTGAAAGCCTCCTGTGAAATTCTAAAAAACAAAAATCTATTTAAATACTTGATAAATCAACAGCTTCGAGCTGCTAATAACAGAAGAAACCGAGTGACAAAGAGACTGAGCAGAAATGACAGGAGCAATTAGTGCAGAGAGAAAAAGAGTCGAGATAGTGGAATGACAGTTGTGTTTCTATTCAAATGTCAAGTGATTTTGTTGCTTAAGGAATTCTGCAAAGCATAAAATAGAAATGATTGGGAACATTAATAATCGACAGTGCTGTACATGAGTTTAGAGTTCCACAAGCCTGTTTATGAGATAAAAGAAGCCAGTCTCATGGAAATGAGAACATCTATCTACATCCCCTTCCTTTTTGTGATGTGTTTACACAAAATTATACCTTTTTGGACTTGCATTTAGAAAATAAAATGATGCTCTAAGACCTGCCACACTATGCTCTGAATTGTAAAACTTTTTTATAAACTTACTAAAATGGAAAATAAATGAAAATATAGCATTGGACAAAAGTGAAAGTAAGATATAGGCCTTGTGTTTGTTAGATCTTTGTCGCTGTGGACTTGTTGACATTTCACAGCAAATGACAAACAAGTACATTTAATTACATCACAACTGTTGGTGACCTCATTCCATTGACCGGTGCATGCTGGCTCATTGGCTTGGCTTACTGGGAGAACTTAATCATCCATGTGACAAGCACTTTGGTTGGGTAACACGGACACCTTTAGCCTTAGCCATTTATTAAACCCGTGTAGCAGCTTTCTAACAGAGTAAAATCAAGTTATTTCTAATTAGACTTTCAAATATATGGAAGTTCACATTTTTTGCTTCCTTTTGGACTAACCCAAGATCCACAATATGTTATTTGTATATACCCTTACAAAATTACTATGACCTCTTAAACCTTTTGGCTCACATTTTGTCAAATTACTGCTACAAACTTCAATGTATTTTATTTAGGTATTATGTGAAAGTACAAAACAAAAATAGCATAACAGAAGTGAAAGAAAAATGCTAAACAGAAAGAAGCGTGGATTGCAGATGTGTTTAGCCAATTTCAATATGATGCCCATAAATAAAATCCAGCAGAATAAATTTCCCTCAAAAATGACCTAATGATAAAATAGATTCTATCTGTGTGTAATTTAATCCCTGCATAAGTAAAGGTACTCTCTGTAGGCCTCAGAGGTTATCAATGTGTTTCTCAGTGTACAAACGGCATCTTGAAGACATTCATTCAACACAAAAGACAGGTCAGGGATAAAGTTGTAGACGTTTAAAGCAGGATTAGGTTGGAAAACAATATCCCGAGCTTTAAACATTTCACACTGTTCAGTCCATCTGACACAGCTGCAAGCTTATCACCTAAACTGATAGCCTGGGAAAAGAGAGCATTAATCACTGCAGCAGGAAAGAGGCCCAAGGTAACTCTGGAGGAGCAGCAGAGATCGACAGTTTAGATAGGATGATCTCTCAGCATGACAACTAAAAAAAACAAAACAAAACAAAACAACAAAAAGTCTTGTATATGGAGTGCCACAAGCCGTGTAGGGGATATAGTAAACATGTGGGATAAAGTTTTGGCCTGCATGCAGAGAAAAAGAAACACTGCTCATCATTCTGAAAAAAACAAAAAACAAACAAAAAAAAAAACATCATCCTATTGTCTCATATGGTGATAATGACACACTGACACATGGTGATGGCAGCATCATGCTGTGGGGATGCTTTCTCCAGCAGACACAGGGAACCTGGTCAAAGTTGATGGAAAGATGAATATGTCAATCCTTAAAGAAAACCTGTTAGAGGCTCCAAAAGACTGGAGAGTACAGTGGAGACGACACCTTCCACCTGGACAACTACAGCTACACGGATTGGGTCAAAATACATTTCTTTGTTAGAATAGATATGTCAGGGGCATCACGTGGCTCAGTCATAGAGCAGGCCATAGACCATATGCTGAGGCTACAGTTCTCAAAACAGCTGTTCTGAGTTCGATTTCCATGCCTGGGCCATTTACTGTATGGCTTCCTTTTCTCTCTCTGCCCTACTTCCTGCACAGCTGCTAATGACTCAAGGCCACTAGTGCTAAAAAAAAGACCTTTAAAACAAACCAGTCCTGTCAGTTCAGACTTAAAAAGAAAACTGTTGTTCACAGATGCTTGCCATACAATCGGAGAGCTTCAACTGCTTTGTATAGAAGAATGGGCAACAATTTCAGTGTATAAATGTAAAAAGCTAGTCAAGATATACCCCAGACTAATGACAGCTGTAATTGCAGAGAAAGGGAGGTCTACAATGTATTGTCTCAGTGGAAGTTGAATAATAAAGCTTCAATTAAATCAAAGAATTTTTAGGTTTTTAACTGAATAACATGTAGAAAACCATTCATCCTTCTCCATGCACGTCACCACTATGGACAACTTTGAGTTGGTCAGTCACAAGAAATTCCAATAATATAACTTAAAGATTTTGGTTCTAACAGGACAAAATGTGGAAGAGTTCAAGTGGTATAGCATATTTTTTTCCAAGCACTCTATAATGACAGAAAAATGTGACAGCTCTACATTATCATACATGCATTTCTATCTTGTTTCCATGTGTCTAATATTACATTTAAAACTTTAGCACAACCTAGTGTTATGATGGATGTGGTAAAGCTACTTGTTCCCTCTTTGGAAAATACTGCAATACAAAAAGTATACAACTTCTTCATTTTCAGCCTCTCTCTCTATGGAAACATATTTACTTGCCACCTCTCATTATGCTAAGTGTTGCCCTAGCTCATTTTGCTATTTATAACTACATTGTTCACTATGTGATGATGTAACCAATAGACAAGATTAACATGGCTCAATAGTCCTAACAAGGGAGAAGTAGGGACTTTTTGGATGTTAAACTAATTCAGCCGATTCCTGCATTCATCAGTCATCTTCCACTCACGTTGCCTAATGTTCTCCATAGTCCTTTCAGTTTTCCAAATACAGTCTCCAGCACTAATCCATAATTCCCCATTTTGCGCTCACCGTTATTTTTTCCTTTGTGTGGGGCTGTGTGAAGTAGCAACGAGCAGTCAGTATCTTATCAGTGGTAGATGCCAGTCATTAAGTTCCCAGCAATTAAACTTCCCTGTGAGATTTTCTAATTGCTTCACAGCAGGGCCTATTCAGGAGCAAAGTAACAGCAACAGTTCAAATGCTAAATTTGGTATTTGTTTACACCTCATCCCTTCTATATTTTTTAAATTTGTGTATGTTCTTACTGTTTACTTATGCAAATAATGTCTGTGTTGCTATGCATACATCTGTACACAGGAGATGTTTGGTGTCTGTGGCCTCTGATAAACTTCGAGCTGCAGATGCACCAGTCCAGTTACACCAGTCCAGTCCTGATAGTCTGGTAGACTATGTTCGACTGGGGACCAAAATTGCAACATTTGTTACATTTTCAGCTGGTGCGGTTCACTTTCACACTGCACTGTGTCAAACGAACCAAACCCTTTGAAAAACCTGTTCCCGCCTCACCTGTGGTGGCGCTGCAGCAAGAACCACTGAAGGAAACGACATGAAAACCTCTGAAGACACAAGCGCAACCTCCTTCTTCACGAAATGTAAACAAAAATGGAGTGGCGTCAGATTTGAACTAAAGACCTGAGTGGTCTGGAAGGTTGGTAAAACAACAACAGGTCTTTTATGTTTTTTGATGATAAGCCATTCAATGATTTTTCGGTTAGAAGCTTGAAGGTGATAGAGAGCAGATTATTACAGCTTTCATAACATATTACTCATTTTACCTGATGCTGCCAAAATACCAGCCTACACATGTGTTGAGCACTCACAGTTACTGACCTAGCATTGTAACACTCTATTTTAAAGACTTTTCAATACATATTTTTTTGGAAGCCACATCTGTTTGTCAAGAATTGTGCATCCCCCATTACTACCACCACAATAAACAGATGAACATCTGACTGACTACCTGAAATAGTGAAGGAGTCAGAAAGTGACAAGGGTAAAGGGGAAAAAGGTGAGCCCACATGTCAGCCTCACACAGAGTGACAGAAAAATCGTGGCGGATGAAATCAAGGGACGCGGAAGGAAACTGACAAGAAAAAAAAAATTGCTTTTATTCTGACATCCTCGCCACGCACCTCGCTCGTGTTAGAAACAGTTTGCTGTCAGAGCTGCATTTCTTAACTACATAAGCCTTTCAGCAGCTCCCAAGCGTGTTGAGATCAGCGTAGATTTAACGCATTCAGAGATAACAGAACAGAGCAGTCAGTGTAATAAATACCAGATAAGACAACATGTCACTAGCTTAGCCTGACAAAGATACAGGCCTGCTTCCCCATAGCTGTTTGTTTTTTGTCTGCAGCGCTTGACCACATGTCACTTAGTGTGTCCTTGATTTTCTTATCAGTAAAGGGGGCTTCACCCATTGTGTGTTCAGCCACAAGCGAGATGATGATAAACCCAGTCTGATGCTGCTGTCTGCTAACAGCCAGTCGTGTTTCTGTAACCTTTCCTTGGTGTGAAATACAAATCTAAAGCTGTTTCTTCAGTCCGTCTTTCAAGACTTCGCTGTGAACATTTTCACACTTTCCCCTCTGACAGCTGTTGCTTCCACACCACTGCAGGAGGATGTACATCAACAGAGTGGAAATTGCAAACTGTTAATAGCCCACCTGTTTTCATTGGGTTGTTTGTACCACAGCTAAACTTCTAATCCTGAATAATTTATGTGGAAGAGATGCAGAGGGGGATATTTTCAGGAAGCAGCAGAACTAGGAGAGATAGGAAGGCAGCTGACCATCTCTCTTGTTTCACTTTCCACAAACCAGTACAGTACAAAAGCAAAAGTATTCAGACCCCTTGAACTTTTTCATGTTATGTCACATTACAGCCACAAACAGTTATGTTTATCTGGATTTTATGCAACATACCAACACAAAATAGTGCATAGTCGTAAAGTGAAAAGAAAAAAGTATTAAAGCAGGGTTATGTTATAAACACTCTCCCAACCTTTGACCATCTTAAAGAACACCGTTCAATCCATCATTCCAACACAGAAAGCGCATGGCACACCTGCAAACATACCAAGACATGGCCATCCACCTAATATCAGAGGCAAAACAATGAGAGGCCAGATTTGCACTCGACAAATCTAGACTTTACAAGAGTGGTAGAAAAAAAAAAAAAAATTGTTAAATAAAACCATGAGAAGTCTGGTTTGCAGTTTGTCACAAGCCATGTAGTGGACACTGCAAACCCATGAAAGAAGATTTTCTGGTTAGATGGAGCCAAAATTTAACATTCTGCCATATGTGTGGAGGAATACCAATGCTCCATACCACTCCGAACACATCACACCATACTTCTTTATTTATAAAGCACTTTAAAAACAATGCTAATAAAATTACTGTATAGAAAAATAGAATTAAAGGAGCACAGACCAAGGGGAAGAAATAGAAAAATGATTGGATAAAACTGTGAGGAGAAAATACAGGAATCTAAAGAATAAAACAAATAAAACCACTGTAAAGCTCTCACACCGGGTTAAAGGCGAGGGAGTAAAAGTATGTTTCTGCATGAGTTTTATAGAGGTGATAAAGCCTTTCTGATGTGGGTATGTAAATCATTCCAGAGTCTCGGAGCAGCTACTCTTTCACCTTTGAGTTTTAATCAAGTCTTTGGAATGACTCTGGTCAGTCGACCTAAGAGAATGAGATAGTTCATATAGATGCATCAGTTCTGACAAATAAAATGGGACAGCGAATCGAATTTAGATGGAGCCCATGAAAGTTAGGCTAAAACTGGGGCAATATGCTATCTTATTCTTGTACCAGTTAAAAATCACCCCTCTGTGAAACATGGTGGTGGCAGCATCATGCTATAGGGAGGCTTTTCTTCAACAGGGACAGAAAAACTGTTCAGAATTGAGAGCTAAATGGATGGTCCTAAATACAGGGCAATGCTGGAATAAAGCAGGTTAGAGGCTGCCACACTTGAGAGTCGGACTTCCTCCTTCCAGCAGGACAAGGACCTTGAACACAGGCAGAAGTAGAATGTAATGATTTAGATGAAAGAAAATTAATGTGTTAGAATGATAATCCAGTTCTAAAAGCAATTGAGAACATGTGGTACTTGAAAATTAATGTTGTAGAGATGCACTCCATTCAACCTGCCTCAGCTAGAACTCTTGCAAACAAGAATGGGTAAATGTTTCAGTCTATAGATGCACAAAGCTAATTAAAACATACAACTAAAGACTTGAATTTCAGCTGTAAAGACTGTAATTTCAGCAATTGGAGAGTCTACAAAGCATCAACTTAGGTGGCCTCAGTGCAAATTTCTGGCACACAACTTTTTCAATACACATCACAAAGATGCAGTGCTTTGTGTTGATGTAAAACTTAAAATCCCCAATAAAATTCATTAAAGTTTGTTTGGTTTTAATATGATAAAATATTCAGGGAATATGAATACTTTCTCAAGGCACAGTAAACAGACCTTTCATTTCATTCCTCACTTTATAGGCTACACAGCACAATAAAAAGAACACAGAAAGTAACTGCACTCATAAATTTGCATTCATGAGCCTTGGAAGGCTCCTGAAAAAGAAAAACATAGATAAGTACAGGAAAAATGAAAAAAGCACCACTTTATTTAGTTGAGAGTTAATACTTTAATAATATATCTTTTATGCTTCACAGTTAAAACAGGACTCGAATGATGTATAGCTCAAAAGATACAATCTGGGTAAATTATGTGAGGAGCATGTAAGAGACTGATAGCAGGTTTTCAGCTGCGATTCTTTGGTAGTCCTTGTTTTAGCTCACACATAGAATTCAAAGTTACTGATTTAAATTCATGCAGCTGACTTCATGTACAAAACTATTCAATCTTGTCTAAATACCAACGCATCTGACAGAATCCCTCAGCACCTGTCGGTATTCCACAGCGATAGAGCAACAGTGGCAGTGAGCCAAGAGTTAAGCCAATCATGCACAGGCTCTCTCTTATCTATCTGCTCCACTGGGAAAACAAGGCAGCAACTCAGGAGGACGGAGAGATAAATGTCCTTTCTTTACTCTAAGTGCATTACTCTGCTCTGTATAATCCTTTCCTCCTGTTCCTCTTCCACCTCATTTCCCCACAGCAAGTTTGCAGAGGTTGCTCCTCCCTCAGCATGTCGCAGCTGTCCTCAATTCGATGAGTCCTGTGCTCAGCATCTTACTTTTTAAGCAGCTCCAACATTTGCCTTCCCTCTGCACCATCATTCCTTGCACTACGATTTGCTTGTCTGTTTGAACAGTAAAAAGAATGATAGAAAGTTAAAAAGTTACCAATATAAAGGATCACAGATCTCCCAGTGTGCTCTTCTCTGTTTGCACTTGCACACCTATCTTTAAGGTTTAGTCAAAGTTAATTCAAGATAAATAAATGCATGAAAAAAATGCACACTCTAAACTCTAATGTGCAACTTGCCAATATTTCTGTAGTGTATTCCTTAACTTTGTGCAGTAACATCTGAGCTTAACCTTAATACAAGCCACGCCGTACAGAATATTCTCAACCCTGCAGTCATTGTGAAAAGAAAGTGTGTTATATTTTAATTATTTTTTAGGGTTTTACACAGGAAAACTAATGGCTACATCCATATGATTAAGAGAGGGTTGCAGCCAGATGCTGCTGATTAAATACACTTCATTGATTGATCATCAGCAGGTGTTAATACCATTATAAAAGCAGGAATATTTGATCCTCTGTAGCATATGCTGTGTGTTAACATAATGCCAAAAAGTAAAGACATCAGCAATGACCTTACAGATGCAATTGTTGCTACTGTATATCTGTCAATCTGGGAGGGGTTAAATGGCCATTTCAAACCAGTCTGAAGTCCATCATTCAGCAGTGAGATTACTAAAGAAATGGAAACATTTAGGACAACGGTCAACAGTCGGCAAATTTACCCAAAAGGTCAGACTGTGCAATGCTCAATGAAATGGCAAAAACACAAGCCAGTTAAAGACTTTGTTGGCACTTCAAATGTTCAAGACAGTACAAACAGAAAAAAACACTGAACAAGTATAACTTGTTTGGAAGAGGGGCTAAGAGAAGACTTAAGATAAAGGCTCTTGTCTCTAAAAGGAATATGGCAGCATGACTTAGGTTTGCAAATTTGCATCTGAATAACCACAATATTTTTGGAACAGACGAGACCAGTTGAGAGAAGTTTAGTCAAGCACAGTGTTGGACAGGTGGTGACTTGAGCTCGTCTGTGGCCACCAGGCCTAGTTGTCCTCCCATTGTTGAGTCAACATTGAACAGCTTTTGATACCAAAGTATTCTAGAGTCAAAGGTGAAAACATGTGTCCACCAGCTAAAGCCTGACCAAAACTGAGTCATGCAATAAGACAATGCATCTCAGCAAATCTACACTAGAACTTCTGAAAGAGGAAAGAAACCAGATATTGCACTGGCCCAGCTAAAGTTAAAACCTGAACCTGATAGAAATGTTGCAGTAGTACCTTAAAGAGCTATGCATAAACAAAGGCTTGCCCCTTAACAAAGCAATGAGAGAAAAAGATAAGGTCAAAAATTAAGATTTTGAGTTATTAAGAGGTATTGCTACAAAGTAGTTCTACAAGTTGTAAAATATCAAACTGATATTTAGATTTTCACACACACCTTTCCCATTTTGTCTTTCATTTAAGTTTTTATATCATAAGAAGTGACATGGTGGAATCTATCATTTAGTTTTTGTATACTCAAGATTGAATAATTTTAGAAGCCAGAAAAGACCAGAAAATATTTAGTATCTCCTGACACATATTATCCTAGAATTAAAAGAGGATGTATTTTCCTTTTTGCCATTATGGTTAAAAATACTTTTGGTAACACTTGAAGCTTGTATGAGTTTGCCAAACATATAGCATGTTATCTCTGCAGCTCAGTGCCTATTTGTGTTCAAACTATGCTGCACAACCAAATACACTGTGCTTGAAGAAAACTAAGCTCTAAGTGGCAATAAACACTTTTCTCTGTACTCATCATTATGAGGTAAATGTTGTTTGCACAGTGTAATGACAGCAGAATAAGGACACATCAGCATTTAGATTGGTTCCCTTAAGCTAACAATGTAATTTACTACAGTATGCAATTCCATCTGCCACAGGGCGTGAAAAATCTCCCAGGAAAATGTGGGCTCCATTTACCACAAAAAAGAAGAAGATAGTACTTCTTGTTTTGCTCGTAGTAATCACTTACGTCCCCCCTGAAAATAGCAGAAGGCAGAACAACAGCAGCAACTATGTGACACTAACTGCTGTGGAATAGTTAAAAAGTTGTCTTCAAAAGGTTTTTTTTAACTTAACTAAATATGTTATTGAATAATCAATATTCTCAAAAAACAGAAAGCTAAAAACGTCTAATGTTGATTGAGCAAAGGATTATGTAAATTGTAGAATACCCCCACATATTTCTTCTGTTAAAATTCTCATTTTTATATTGCATTTTTAATTTAATATTTTTAAAAATCAACTAAATAGCTAAAAATGGCAAAAAATAAAATGTGAATTAGGTAATATTTTTAGATAATTACTTATACAGTGACTGAAAAACAAACTTAATTGATACTTAAATAAGTACGGTCTAGTTTTCATCAAAAATTGATTTTTTTTAAATCTAAATTTCAGAATTGAACTGTAATGTTTACTTTGAAAAATTAAGCAGATTGTTTTTGATTCAACACAAAATTGTCCCCTATTTTTATTGATAAAAATACTTTACAGAAATAAAAGTGACATCTTGGCTAAAAAAAAAAAAAAAAAAAAAAAAAAAAAAACACTGTCACATCCCATATAGCTAAACCTCATTCCAACAATTATTTCATCAAAGACCATTTGTTGAATAATTACAGCAATATAAAAAATTGTTTAGAAATTAAGCACAATTTTGTGATTTAAATGTAGGGATGGGTGATATGAACTGTGATGTTATCCGAATAACAAACTAATTGATGTTTGCAAACCCCTAAACCTAACATAATGTATTGGATTATTATTTTGGTTCCATGAGTATTATTAAATATTTAAAAACAACATATAAAGACTTGTTGAATGCAATTACTGTGTCTTGTACAGAGGGAGAACTGCAATACTTAATGTAACTAATGTACAGGATATGCCAGTTTGATAATGGGTACGTTTTCATTTTAGATCAGGATGCGTGTCTGTGAGGCTCTGACCTTATGCCGCAACAAATGTGCATCCAAAAATTAATTTTAAACTACTTTATATCACTACATTTAATGTTATTGCAACTAATACCTGAAATATGGTAATAACATGTATGTTTATTTTACCTATTCCTAATTTTGGGTCATAAATTATTCTCGAATTATCATTAATTAGAAAAATTAGAATGATCCTGTATGTCGTATTTTTTTTATAATATCAAAACACCTCATATCTAATATGAATCCATACCATTTCCAAGATTTTTTTAACTAAAGTTGTTGAAGTAGAAAAGTATGCTGAGAGTATACAATCCAACCTTAAGCTGCAGCCAGAAAATCTGTAAAACAATCCAATTTTTCTTTGCTTCCATATCAGGGAAAGTCCAATAAACATGAAAAGGTCACAGCTTGTAAACGAAAACAACTGAATTAGGCAAAAGTCATGGTCTGAGCCACAGTGACCCAGTGAAGCAATACAAAAAATGAAACAAAAATCCATGAGAAAGGTTTATCAGCTCTTGATAGAAACATGTAAAATAAATGCATTTCTTGATTATTTTAGGAATATATGTAAGCCTACAGAAAATCCACACTTAAGTTGCTCCTAAATAGGACAACATTGATTGATATTGTACATCTTTTCCATTACTTTATAATAGCGCAACAGAAGCCCCGATTACTGAATATCTCTTCAAAGTTTGCAGTAAAGATTACAGAGACTGCTCACACCACCGCACACATGCAAACTCACAAATCTCTATGGCCCACAGGAGCCAGGAGCTAATTTCACACTGTCTCATAGGAATCTAAAAGGCTTACTCAGGAACAGAAACAAAGTCTGTAAGGGAAACAACAAAAAACAGAGCGAAAGGTGCTGATGTAGGAAAATAGGAATGAGACTCAATTGGAAAGTTAAATGCTGAATGAAAACCTACAGAGAACAAGGAGACGATACGAGCAGTATGAACAGAGAGAAGGCAAACACAGATCTGGAGCAAAGCTTTTTTTTTATATCAATAAAAAGACTAGAAAAAAACTGGCAAAGCTGAAGCAATAAACACTTCAACAGATGACCTGTCATTTTGAGGATGACTGCTGCAGTCTTTGCTGCATCCAGGTTATTAAGGCTTCTTTCCACTGTGCATTTTTATAGAATTAAATAGTTTGCAGAAGTTGGAATTAAACGCATGTTTACTGACTTAAACGAAGCAGGCAAAGAGTATAAATCTTAATAAAACACAATTTCAGAAAAAGGAGCTCCTCAGTTTTAACTGGAGACTTACTTTGTCTGGAAATTTGATGTCAAAACACATAATAACTAATCTGGCAAAACAAAGCCCTTCCCAAATTCTCTAAGCCTTTATCAACATCTAAAGCAAAGTCAGCAAATGACTATTTTTGATTTTTTTATGTCGCTTAAATAGGAATTATTTATCATAAAGCCTTTTTTGTAGTATGTGTTTTAGGCAAAGAGTTGGCATTTTTGCAACCAAGAATGGGCCAAGCAGGTAATACATCACTAGAACTGTTGTATCATTATCTCTTTTAGGCTTTACTAAAATGAAGTGTTATCAAATGTAAATGGTACAAAACTCATTTAAAAAAAAAAAAAAAAAAAAAAAAAAAATAAATATATATATATATATATATATATATATATATATATATATATATATATATATATATATATATATATATATATATATATATATATATATATATTCTCATCATTACCCTGTTTAAATGACATTTGCCCTCATATGGAACCAAACATTTTACAAAATGTAATACATTAGCAACAACAAGGGAACCACTGCATAATGCAAATGACGGAAAACCCATACTAGTTCTGAACGGCCTCAGGTACACAACTGTGGATATACCTTTTAAAAGGATGCTGGAATATCTACATCAGGCAAGCAAGCAGGTGTCCACACTGACAACATTTTAAAAATAAAACGAAGAGTATTCTAAAGATAACTACTTCACTTTTTACCATTACTGAAAGTATAGGAAATTAGTGTCAAGTCCATTTTTCAGAGAAATGTACAAATTTGAATTTATGATTTTCACCTCGACCCAACTTTGAGGTCTAAGGATCACTGTGAGGAGGCTGTTTGATTCACTCTTTGGCAAAATGTATGCAGCTTAAGCAGCATACCAAGTGAGCTTACAAACATTTCTCTGTCAAGCAAACCAAACAAAGCATTCAACAACATGGACCCTCAAACCACCCCTTATGTGCCGTCGAAAACAGTATGAGAAACAAAAATACCTCTTTTCCTATTTCTCCACCTAATGCCATTGAACCAAAAACCAAACCCTTTGTTTAGATACTGGAAGAGGCATACTCAGACAGCAGTTTTGTTTCACTCAAACCTGCTATTATCTCAGTTCACTCTCTTTCAACAAACATCAGGTTCCTAACAAGCCCACATGGGGACTGGTTTTTCCAACCAAGTAATCACTGCACTGATTGGCTGAAGGCTGCGTCTCCTTTGCAAGATTAATATAAGGATCTAGAGCAATTATTACAGCAGATTCTATCAGACCATCAGTGCTGTGTGACAGTAAAGAGACCATTGTGTCACTCTTAGTTCAATCTGATTAAAGTCTGAAATGACACTAAGATGTTCTTAACTTTGATTTAAAAGGAGCAAAATAAGATTTAATGAGCTCTCCTGAGAAAAGTTCCATTTGACTTATTGTCTAACAGAAACTTTATCCCACCTTCACAGGTCAGGACTAAATGCAAATTATATCCTTTCACTTGTCCTTTTATGATAATATGAGCAGATTCTGAACATGCACATTCAAAAATCATCACAGGAATTATAGATTTTATTTAACAGTACCTGTAGTTACCGTCTTGATTTATTGCTTTGGGTGTTCAGTGTCAAACACATATTTTATAGATTGACCTTCACTTTTAGCCAGACGGACAAAGCAAACAGAGCAGTGCTCATCACTGACCACATTACTCACCTGAGAATTATACAGATGCGCCATGACTTTGTTCTGTCACCTAAAATAAATGTTTGCCACATAAACTCATGAATAACTATTGTTTAACAGTATTCATTAAGTTGAATTTATATCAAAATATATTTGATCCCTTCTTTTCACACTGGACACTGAGTCTATGGTACAGTATATTGAACAGGTATGTTAGAGCATTCTGATTCCTTGGGGGGAATCACGGATGAATGGAGCACAGCTTGTTTACATCTGTCTCTCATAGGAATGCACAATTTAAAACTTCTGCTAGTGTTTATTGTTGAGTCTCACATAACGTTTCATGTATAAACTGTGATATGCATGCAACACCCCATCATGTTTACTTTAGGTTGTAACATTAGGCCATCTTTGGTAGTACTTTGGGGAATTAGATTTCTCAAAAAGTGAACACTACACTGCAGATGCACAAAAACTGCATGATAAAGAATCGTGAAGAACTCATTTATCTGCAATTTGCATTCTGAAGGCCAACCATTTGTAAAATAGCACTCTGGCAGTTTGGCATCATTTTCACCATCTGCATAGAAATAGCCGTACAAATTGCTTCTGTGAAACAGGTCCCTTGACGTTAAATCTTGTTCAGTTTTACCTTGAACCACCAGTCTCATCCATTTTTCTCTTCATCCATCTTTCAGTGCATCAAATAAATTGTCAAGATTGCTTTTCTGGATGTTGTGTTTGTTTGCACCCTGCAGCATAGCCGGCAGAGCCACTTCAACATACAGCTTTTTGACTGGGTCTGTTTTTCTTGTATGATCATTAAAATCAACCTCATTGTGACCAGTTTAACACAGTTTTGCTTCAGTTTAAAGTATTTTATAAAAGGTTAAGATAATGGTTAAAAGACAATACAATGCGATACAAACCATGTGACATGATCAGATACAAGATGAGATGAAAGGCATATAATACGATGTGAAGAAATACATTACAACATAATTCAATTACAAATTAATCCACTTCAGCCCCAAATTATTCATTTTACTGACAGATACAAACTTAAAGTAATCCTTTAATTTTTTTCAAACATGTTAGTTCAGACAGGACACCACAAAATTTTGATATATGATCTGATGCAATATAATTTTATGCAACATGATATATTGGCATACAATACAATGTGAACATATTACAATGTGATAAGATACGACATACCACAATAGGATCAGATTAAAAAAAAAAAAAAAAAAAGATAAAGTTTGAGTTAAAAGAACTGCAATCTAACTTTTAAACCTCAAGTAAAGCAAACTGAGCAGCAACTTGGATATTTTAAACCAAACATGACACTAACATAGATTTCTTTGAAAAACAGCAGCTCTACTGAAATACTGGTCATGTTGTGATGGAAACTGAAGGCGAACTGTGAAGTATGATGTTTTTTTCTTTCCCTTCAAAATCATTTCAGATGTATATGATATCTGGTTTCTGAGATATCGTCTCACACTCTAGTCGTGTGTAATCCATACATCCAAAGAGAAGCTGCTTTTCAAACACAGATGGTAGATTTACAATTAGTCCATGTGCTTCAGTCTGAAAATACATGGTACAATCTGTGTGTCTTTCATAAGGAATTATACATCACTCTCAATACAGAGATGTAGACTTCCTAAGGTAAGTGCAAGCTCTTAACCTTCTCTTTTTTCTGAACTACAGCCTGAATCTAGCCACCTTTCATTTAGAGCTTCAGGGACATGATTTTACACATATCATCCTGAGCTTCTCTAGCTGCTCCCAAGAAAACATTATAGACTTCAATAGCATATCAGTAAAGTTTCAGTTTTCTAATTAGAACCCTTCATTCTCACTTTGTAATCACCAAAATGTGTATAATTAGACTGAAAACATGACAGTCATGCCAAAAATGCAAGAAGATAGTAAGGCTTAAACAAAAGTCTTATCCTCCGAGGAGCACTTCATGAATCTTAATAGTCATCTTTGCTTAAAGCTCTTAAGAAAATCTCTCTGGATTGAGTGTGTGGAGCGCATAAAGAACTCCAACAGCCCTCACACACTTCTTCCGTCATGCTGTTCAAACAGTAATTCAGTGAGGGTGATGGAGGGTCTTAACGTTACTAGAAGCCCTGCTGTAAATGCAGATTTGTTTTGGGTGTAGCTCTCAGAGTCTGCGTCCTCTGTGAGGTCTTTTTGTGTTTAGTGGGCTGCTCTGAATAATAAAGGAGATCTACATCCTTCATCGAGACAGACAGCTGGTTTGCTATTCAATACATGCTCTGAAAACTGCTGCGTAAAGCTGACAGGTGAGCTATCTGCAGAATCTTCATCAAACAAGGTCTACAAAGAATGCAAAATGAGCTGCTGTCTGCTTTTCACCATTTTCATTTTGAAACTTTTACATTATTCAGCAATAAAATAAAATTAAGACAATTACAGAACTATTTTTAAAACTCATTGTCATTGCTATCATGATTTCCCATGTTTTTTTTATTTCTAGGATTATTATTTATATTTATTTCTTGCTAAAAATCATCTAACATGTTCAAATGCATCTACTTATCGAGTCATGTTTTTTCCCTTACATTCTTAATTTCTTTCCCTCTTGTCCTAACTGGTGATGAATGAGATCTGAGCTTCTGAAACTTGCAGTAACATTTATCATTGTTCCCCACTCTGCTTTTCTTCTCCTTTGTTCTGTTTCCTCCATAAATAAACTGTTGTGATAATAGCTCTTTACCTGTGTCTGTGTTTCTGTTAAGCTATAAATTGCTTCTCTCAGAGTGCACTTAAAGGTGTTGCCACCCATTTCACAAAAGCATCAGGTGTGAAAGGAGAGTATCTGCTGTGAAGGAGGTGCTGTTCCTCACAGGGACCCTTTCATCGGTTTTCTTTTTTTGTGAAACAATCTTCTACTCAGACAATAAACTTAATGGCTAACATAAAGTCTTGACATAGAACCTGAAAGGATGGAGAATATTCAACTTGCTCCAAGTGACGGCAGCCCGACCTGCTTTCAGATAAATTGTTTGACCACAAAGGGGCGCTCATACACTGTGTATAGACAGGGAAGAATAAATAAAAGGAGGTCGTGACATCTGGGTTAACCCCATCCTGAAACAACAGAATACTGTACGAAAAGCAGCACAAATACTGTGAAGAAAGACAGAACTTGATGTTACACAAAATGTCCCTATATTCTTCATATTTCGACCAGCATAAAACTTATTTTAGCGATACCGTCATACATGGCAAGATAAATAGTCAGCTTAACCAAGCAGTGATTTGCACTGTATTTTTTATATGTAGTCAAGATTTTACTTGATGAGTCATGACTGAGGAACACTTCTTTACATCCTACCATAATAATGGTACCTTGAATGTAAATTAACCTAGCAATGTGCCCTGATTCACCCTTAACACTCCACGTGGTCACAGAAGTGGGTGATGATAATTAGAATATTACTTATTTTCTGTTTTGGCCTAAAGAATACATTGGCCAAGATTTCCAAAAAAGATTTTTAATTATTTTATATTGGATGACGCCACACGTTGGTTGAAAGGTGTTACCAGAGTAATTTTATTCACAACATTAAACAGATGTCTGAGAGTTGAACCATAACAGATGGGCAAATCATGTGGGATTTAACAAAGCCCATTCAAATCTCTTTTTGGCCCAAGAAAGAGCAAACACAGGCTGAACGGATTTTAACTTTACCACAATCACCAGGATGTCCAATGTTTAGATGTTCCTTTTAATCACAACCTGTATTGGAAGTCACTTAGTAAAAGATAAAACAGATTGTCTTTCTCTCTTTTTAATATTTTCTATGGGAATTACTGTATTACACAGTGTTCAGCATTAACAAATCACCACTTAGTCTTTCTCTAGAAAGTTGTTTTAATTGGATTTTCAAAGAGCCTAATGTAATGGAGCATAAGCTTAAACTGAAACTGGAAGACTCTTCCCAGCTTCACCTGCATCATCCAGTCACTGCGTAATGTGCCTCAGCTGCAGCCCATCAGCTTCAGACCGCACCTCACCATAGCCAATCATAGTGCAAGTCTCTGCATTTAAGGCTCTACATCCATGGCTGCGTTTGCTCCCAGTTGAGCTATAACCTGCCTCAGCCCCTTCTCCACCCTTGTTTTCTCATGGCTCCTTCAGCCTCCACTCCACAATCAGAGTCAAGGCCCCAGAGGGGAAGATGTCTCTAATATCCTAAACCTAAAAGTTCATCCCTGTTTATTGCAATTTACAGCATATACGTATTCTGCCAGGATCCGAACAGCAAAAACTCCCCTTATTCATTCATGTCAATAAAACTTTTTAATTGCTGGTTTGTTCTGGTGTGAGTCTCTCCAGGCTAAAATACATTATAATCACATGATGGCATCCAGTCTAATATCTGACCAAATTTTTATTGTTTTCATTATTTTAAACTAAGTTCAGTTGAGAAAAAACAAAAACGAAGCAATAGAATACTGTTTTTATAATGAAATTTAGTGGGGGGGACAATAGAATAAAGAACAATCTGTGCAATTAATTTTTATCTTAACAGTGTATAAGCAGGTAAAACTCCCTGTTGATCAATACTTAAAAGGTTGTACCAATGACAAGGTAACAGTCAGTAACAAATCTAATCACAGACACAGTCATCATCCAGAATTAGCTTCATAATCATAAAGTTGTAAGGCTGCTAATCAAAATGCTGGTAATAAAGTGTGGAAGTAATTGAAATGAGTACAAAGGTATTAATCTGCATTGTAAAGATTGATTTTTTTTTTTCTTCTCAAATTGAAACCTAGTGAAAGTGAGGGGCGCAACACAGGTGATTTTACTTTTCTCTTGTGACTGCATATTTGCTGTGATGTTTGTAACTGGGAATATGTGTGTCAGCACAGTTCAAGTAACTGAAAAGATAGGAGGAAGAAGGTATGTGGTCTGCATCCTAAAACAGAGAGGGAATGTATAATCTCTGAGAGGAAAGGCGGGTGAAGAGTTAAAAATGCAAAGTGAGGTTAAAGACTGAAGTATTAGTTTTATCAAACTGTTTTTAAGTACCGAAAACCCTTAACACCATCCAGCTTTTGCAATACAGTAATGCAAACGACGCATCAATGATTCTGCTACATTTTTTGCTCTTGTTTAAACAAAAAAATATATATATATTTCTTAAAGGCACAGTCACATCGATCCAGTGTTGCATTTTAATACTGTAATTTAGTGTATTTTCAACCAAGCAGATACCTCATCCTATAACTTGTTGTAGGATGTGAATACATTTTTACGCCTGAATCTTTCCTATTACACTATGTCCTTTCCCACTTAGTATAAAGAAGAAGGTTCATTCATACATGAAAATGCAATATTGCAAATTTTCACTCATCTTTTTAAGTGTCAAAATATTGTTTTGTATATACAATCTCTATTCTCTGTTCTTTGTATATGACATTTGCTTCAGATTTTAATATAAAAAGCTTTTGGTCATTGTGAATTTTGTTTTTCTTTGCTTTCAACACATGGTTTCTGTTTGTCATCACTCGTGACTCTCTGAATGCATATTATCAATTATCATGAATGGGATAGCTATTACTACATCTATTTACATTAAAAACAAATATAGTGCATAGATATGTTTTGCTGTCCTATGAATTTTCAGCAGAACAGAAACGTCATAGCCCCTCCCCCGATAAAATTGGCTGGTTGCAAGCATCGGGTGATTTTCTGATTGATCAGCTCTGACCAGTGACTGGCTATTTGGAACTGGAAAATCCAGTCTTTTCCCTATCAGGTTAGAGTAACAATATAGTGAAAACACTCTCTTATGATGAGGTTAGAAATGTAAGAATAAGACTCAAAGTTAGCTATTTTCTGTTCCCGTGAGGTCTTTGAAAATAAAACCAGAGGAAGCATAAATATGGTAGAAGCTATTTAAAAGGAGACAGCGTTTTCGGCAACATACGAGAGATGTATGCTGGTCTTTGAGGCAGAGAGTGCCATGCTTGTGGGATTGGTAGGACCCATCAGGCAAGATAATGCTGGATTGGAACTATCTAGAAAATTTCCAGAGACCGCAAAGCCAAAGCCAAAGCCATCCAGATAATGACAGTAAAAGAAGACCTTCAACAGGTAGCAGAAAGACTGAACAAGGCACACCAAAGTTGCTCAGTTCTATAGTGTTGAGCTATACAAACATGCTGGATTTGGAAAAACTGGCAGCCTTTTGGATGTCTCAAAGTTTAGGTAGGGGTCTGCACTCTAAGAAACCCACACAGAAATTCTTTTAGTATTGATTGTTTTTTTGAATAAAAATGTTTAAGGGCAATTTAAAATGTTAACTTCCAAATCGTTTTTGAAATCGTAAAATCCTGCTTTGCAGTGGCTGTTCACATACGCCTTTGCTCTCAGTTTTGATAATAAAGTGACAGTTACAGCAGGAGGGCTACAAAAAAAAAAAAAAAAAAAAACATATCTTCTTATATTTCAGATTATAACTCTGAAAGTTGTGTATAATTATAAATCAGAATCAGTTGTACCTTGTTTCAGAAGGTCAAATCTTTACAAAAAAGAAGGATTGACAATTGGTCCAAAATTTTGATTGATAGATCTCTGCTCACAGTCACCTTTGACAACACCAAAGCCAGCCCTGGGCCAAACTGACTGTGATCCTAAAAAAAATCTACAGCTTAGATATTTGACCTCTTGACTACAATAACTCCCCTTGAGTTGGACTTCCAAAGAGCAGAGCATTCATCACATTGATGTGTCAAATCTACAGCAAGCCTGGTATTGTTTTAGTCGTTTGGCAGTGTAAAGCAAAATATATTTGTCCTAACAACGTGAACAAATTCACCTGTAAACCATCCACATAATAAAAGGATAGGAGGACAGTTACATTGTCTGTGAATTATGAAACAAAGATTCAGACAAATGTGTCATGCACATCTGAGCTTGTTGGGAAAAACTCTTGAATTTGCATTTTTTTTTAATTGTGTGGGAGACATTTGTTGACAGAGGAAAGGAACTTCTGCATTGCAGTGTACTTGTTAAAACATCTGAAAGGATAAAGTAACACACCTAACTCACTATATGACAATACATTAGGTGCACTGTGGCTGCAACTTAATGAAAACGTGTTTTTCTTTCTCACCAAATCCCAATAACAGACCATTATCTACACCCTGTAAAGCCTGCTTGAGTTTCGTCCAGTCACTACACCTTGTGTCTAAAACAACTTCAATTAACCCCAAGAGACTCTAAATGGAATACTCCATCAAACACAATCCTCTCTTAAAAGCTAGTAAAACTCAATTGCTTTCATTAAAGGTTTTTAATAAGCTTGGAGAACATCCAGACAGTCGCAAAAATATTGTTTGCTCAAGAATGGGTAACTGAATGACATGTTTTTGTGCTTTCTTTTTGTTTTCCGAAAACCAAAGTACCTCCTCCTGTTGCAAGTGTACAGGGACAGTCTTATATAACAATATTATTTCTGCAAAGTCTGTTTATAGAATTGGGTAACAGTTTGATGTTTCATGTATCTTTACTGTTAATTCATACCAGAATCACTGATTAATAGTGCTATTGAAAAGTTTAAAGAAACCTGTTTTGTGATCTCTTGAAGGTTCCGGGGCAATTCACCCATTGTCAAGCTACTACCCAAGTTACATACCTACATGTAGCCATTTTGCCCCTTTCTGCTTCCATTTTGTAACCATGTACTTAACCATTCCATAAGAATACTTTCCTTTTTCTAATGTTTCTAATGTTGATTAGATTAGTATTTTGATGAAATATAAAGATAAGTACACTGAAACCTGTAAATAACATGCGTTTTCTTTCAAACAGACAATTTGTATCTTGAAAAATTCAGATGGTGAATGGTCTACCATGTTGAGTTTCATTCCAGGTGAAACTCAACATGGTAGACTCAGCACACATGTACCAGCAGCATCTGGAGCCTACTGGGAATTCAAAGCTTCTACATGCATTTGCTTGCAAAGGAAAATTCACATTCAGGATATTCGTCTGCTTATTTGCATTTTGGGGAAAACAAAGTATTCAGAATTTTAAAAATGTTTAGTTGTAATAGTGTATGTATAATGAAATGTAAATCTAAACATATTTTTGAAGATTTTATATTATATATTATTTCCATTGAATGTTGTTCTCAATGTTTGAGCCAGTTGTCTCTAATGAAATACCAGAGGTTATGACACCTGATCAATCAAAAATAATTATGTGTCAGCTTCTACTTGTAGATATTTGTTAGTCACATAACCACATTTCATATAAGTACAACTAAGTAGATTATTAAATAATACCTTAAATTATAAGTTGTCAAAGCATATATAAATTGATGCATCATTGGTATGAAATATTCAATAGCAGAGGTCTTCTGTCAGGTACAGAATGACCAAAATTACAATGGCATGAATTGACAAGGAAGTAAAAAGATCAGCAACCTCTTTCAACAGTGACTAGTTCAAGAAGAAAAAAATACCTGCTTAAAGGTTCTGTAGATGGTTTGATCAACAGGAGATAAGAGGAATGATAGTACTTTGACTATAAACATGTTCTCTTGGCATAGACTTTGACAAACATATCTTTACATTTCTCAGATCTAATATGATGGATGTGCTCTAGTCCTGTATTTTTCCTGTCAAAAAACACAGCAACAGACCATCAGTAAACAAATCAAAGTGCAGCTCACAGCAAGCCTCCAACAGGGTCAGAGATCAAGGTAAACCTAAAAACACTGTCGTCAAGCGGTTCGGGAGACATGAATAAAGGGCTGAATGGGGTTGGGGGGTTTGCTGCGCCAGATCGTAATTTCAAGGCTCCTTTATTCACTGTGGAAATTTCTATTTTCCATTTTTTCTGTCTATCCATTTCCATCTTTTATAAATGAATGATTGAGGCAAAACACAATTCATTTTGGAATTGAAGGACTCCAAAGGACACGCGTTCAACACACACACTCGCAGGCTCCAGTGAAAGAGCATGATTAAATCATTTTTTCATCAGGCCCTGGGGCTCCCAAATGACATGTGGTCCAAGGTGGTTTCATCGCAGCAAGCTGCAGAACATTCACATGAATAACAGGCCTTTAATGGCAGACTGACTACCTGTCTAACAAATAAATATAATGAAGAATACAAAATCAAGAAGAAAAGAGGAAGTATTTTCCATTGAAATATGAACATCACCAGATTTTTTGTTGAAAAGATTCAAAACCTTAGGATGAGCAATGCCATAATTTTGCACAAAGTTGTCCTTTTGTAAAATAAGAGTTTTCAATAAAAATTTGGTTCAATTTATGCACATTGACAGTAAGTTATCATTTTTGGGACAGTTTTGTCTGAAGTTGCAGTTCTGTTTCAACTTTTAATGCAAATACAACTGCAAAGAGTACATTATTAATGTTTACTTGATGCAGACACAAACAGACACAAACAGACACACACACACACACACACACACACACACACACACACACACACACACACACACACACACAGACATCCATACAGAGTGGATAGGCTAGTTGTCATTTTAAATTAAAAACTCTACATGCTTGTAAGTATACTTTCTTCAGTAATTGAGACAAAAAGTTTAACTGCCTAATTTTCTTTGGCGCTCAGTCCTTTTGGTTAATTGAACCAAAAGCAATTATATAATTTACCTTTCAAATTTTGCCATGATCAAATTAAACAATATATTTACTTTATTAATTAGTGAGACAAGATCTAAAAAAAAACAGTACATGCCCTCTGAATGTGTTCATTCTTACAAAATAAAATCATTATAGGAAGTTTATACAGAACGAGTAGTAATTTTACCACATTTGAGAGGTAAAATAATTGGCTGCATGGAAAATTCACAGAAAGTAACTGCATGCTACTGCATGTGTTAATCACTTAATTAAACAAGTAATACAGATGGTTTTAATAATGCAGAAGTTAATGTAATTGTGGTTTCTCTGCCTCCAGGAGAAGTTTTTCCAATGACAGCCTGACCCGATCCCCCCACCCGCCACCATCCACCAAGTTCATTAGAAAACTGTCTTCTGCAATTAAATGAGCTGGTGTGATTGGTCCATATACTGAAACTCCATCTAACTCTACGTTTCAATGCTACATTACTGAATCTTTCAAATTCTCACTGCTTTCAAAGTCAGGACTATACATCGGCTTCAGGTTCCTATGCTGTTTAAAGTTTACTGGCTTTTTTCACACAAATAAATCTGTAAGCTATGTGTGAGACAAAATGGCAACAAGGCAGCTGTATTGCTTCAAACACAGATTCAATATGTACTCTTCAGAGTAATTCAACAGCTTGGAAGGGCAGCTTCGAGCATGTGTGCATCTGTATTACAGCAAGTGTGATCATAAGTAAGTATATATGAAAGCTAGAATTTCAGGAATCAGTCGACAAAATCTGTCAAATCTATTGCAGAGGGAGTGTGTAAATTATATACAATCCACTTAATTTCAGTTCAAACCAAAATAGTTGAGATTTATATTACTTTTATTTTTTTAGCTCCATTTTTATTTCAGGCTCTTTTTATGTCATGTTCTTAGGTTTAAATGAGGAGGCGGGGTTTTCACTGGGGCATGGCTCTGATGAGAGTGCAGCAAGACCCCCGAACTTCAGTGCATCCGCATGACGGTGGACCATCCCAGGCTGCGAGCTATAAGAGTTGAACTGACGTACAAGTGTCGTGCCAAGGTAGTTTACCCTGACAGAATTTGTGTACCCTGCGTCGACATGACAGGCCTTGCTTTCCCTTGGAAGCAGGGGAGTTAAGCTATGCTCATGTGCTCTTGTTTTGAAACGCATGGTTCTTCTGGGGTAATCATTGCCTCGACTGGGCTGAGTTGATTTGATCGGGTTCTGAAGAGCTTTTGAGTTCAAGCCCTTATAGCTTGCATGTTTCACTCTCATGCAGATGCGCTGAAGTTTGGGGTGTCTCTGCTTGCTTCTCTCTTACCAGTGGCAGCCCCACTCCACAGAGAAAACTCCGCCCCTTATTTGAATAGAAGAACTTGAAATAAACAGAGCCTGAAACAAAAACAGAGTTTAAAAAAATAAAAGTCCAACAACAAATAAGGTAAAATATTTATTTTTTCAATATTAATTTTGTTTAATTTTATCAGGACATTTATTTATTTCATGGAATATTTATTAATAATGTATTAATAACAGTATTTATTTATTTAATTTTGAATAAAATGGCTCTCCACACATGTCGGGGTCAGTGGGGTAGAAAAAAAAAAGGAACAATAACAAAGTGAGAGATATTGGTATTGTAAAAATATTTAAAAGCACTACACAACAATTTTTGTTTTGACTGTCTGACAACTGAAATTAGCATCTGATTCCAAACTTAACTTGTGCACCAATTACAAGGTCTTTTTAAATTTGTCTTCAAGGTATGTGGACTGGTATGTGAATTTTTAATATTCAGCTCAAAATCAACACTAATTTGGATAAACCTGAACTAGAATAATAGATTTAATCTTTAATCTTTAAAACACATATATTACATTTCAGTGTGGTTTGTCACGGGTCTGAAAACTACCTTAGATTAAAACAAGCATAAAAACCACATTATATAGACTTATCAACCCTAGAACTAATACTATTTATTCTGCTGCAATTCTTTCATTGTCAATTCTTTATAGTCTGATTTGTGAAACACTTACTTCATTTATAAAATCTAAAACACTGATTCTTAGTGTTCCCCCCAAAAATTAAACTTTGTCTACTCTCATGTGCTAAATGTATCATTAAGCTCCTTTTACTCATTATAGAGTTTAAAAGTTGAAGCAAAATACTGAACAAAATATAAAGTATACTGCAAAGCAATTGTGTCCCCAGAATGATCGATAAAACTTTGTTTCCTTCATCCTAAGGAAAAGTTACATCCAAAGTTTTAATTTGCCATCTAAATTGTATACATATTCACATTTAAGCTAACTGACTTCAGGTTAAAACAAAAATAGCACATCTTCATTTTACATCTGTGGAATATCTGTAATTGTATTGCAAAACAATTAAGCTTTAACTTACATCTTACATTACAAAAAGGGCAAAGTAAGGCCTGTGTTGGTAGGTCAAATATTGGAGGAGGTATATTAAACAAAAATGGTAAGAGAAAAAGCAGACATGTATACTTAAAAAGAAAAATGACAGATAACTTATGAAGGGTTCAGTAAAGGAAAACACATTAAACAAAGCCTAGACTACATGGCTCCTTCTTTCTCTCCCCATCTCATTAATAGTTTATTAAACATTCATCACAAGCATGCTTTTGATTGACATTTGGTTTGAAGCTTTTGATTAGTGCTGCTTATTTGTCTCTGTGCACCAGGACTCATTTGTTGCAGTAATGACTTAGCGGGCTCTTCAGATGATGGGAATAACACAGTTGTCATTGTGCAAACTTCAAAAAGAAATCTCTCTGCAAAAATAACCACTTCACATCTTCCTTTCTTTCCTCTTTCTTTACGTTTTTGTTCCTTTCTTTTGTTACCCTGTGTTCTGTTTCCAGTTATGTCATCCACCAAGCTATAACATCCCTTCCAGCTTTTCATTTGTCACATATTCTCTCTCAGCACTTTGCCTACAGTGCCTACTTCCTCTTCCCTCTGACCTCTCAAATCACTTTTCAATCTCCCTATTTATGTTAGGTTGATGACACTCTGTCTGAGAACAGAAATTAGCAATGTGTTTGTTTGTCTCTGTGACACCTGGATTCATTTCTCACACTAATGACCTGGTGGCTCATTAATGAATGATGGAGGTAATGGAGCTGTCACTTTCCAAAGCCATACTTTTTAGTTCAGTCTCTTACCTCGAAGTTTCTTTCCATATTCTCCCATCTGTTTGTAATTGTGATTTCTTTTTGCATCTTTTGTGGAGCTCTTTTTATTTTCATAAAAAGCTTCTGGCACTGCAAATTTCTCAGGTGGTTTTGCATGCTCTGCAGCTCTTTTCCCACAGATATTCAGTGGTGGTTGGATTGGGTCATGGAAAACCTTTAGCCTCTCATGTAGTCTGCGGTGGATTTTGAAGCATGTTTATGATAATTCCCTGTTGTAAAGCTAAATGTTTTTTCATCTTTTTTTTTTTTTTTTTTTTTTATTGGCTGGGTTTTTTTATGCTTTGAAATATCTGCAGTGAGAATTTGCAAACAGTTCATAGAGCACATTCCTCCCTCCATCACTGAAATGTTCCATGTGTCATTGAGAGCAACATTAGCCTGAAGCAAAATCAATCCACGCCTCTTCAGTCAACGACGGAAATATGTTTTTAAATCTCATTGTACATTCATACAAAACCTCTGACACAGCATTTGGTGATGTGGACCTGGAAGAGGAATTGTTCGGATGACTTTTTCAATAAAAGGTCATATTTTAAATGTGTGGCTGCAAAATAATAATAATAAAAAAAAATGGTACTGCAACTCTACAGCTGGCTAAATTGTATCCAAATGGAAACCACAGTCATCCCACTCTGCCTCGACCCTCTAGACCTTAATTTGACCTCTAGTGTTGTGTTAACAGCAACACCTTAATAGGCTTCATAATGGAAGAAGCAGTTGACAGAAACCGAGAACAGCTTGTTTTTATTTTGCAATCCCTCTGCTTTAGTGGGCATCCATTATGTAAATGTTCCGAGTACCAGACCTCCATTTCTGTTTATAGTTAGTACAAGGTTTAAAGAATAATACATTTTTTTTCAAATGTGTATCTTCTGGCCTTAACTAACAATAATTATCAGCAGTACTAAACTCTAAAAGCTATAGTTAGACACCTCAGTAAAAACCTCTTTGCAAGGAGTACTTTTATTTTTAAAAAAAGCAACAACACTACAACAGAGAATAGACTTCTAAAACCAAGTTTAAATACCCTTAAAGCAATTTAAATGTGTTCTTTTAGTTATGAGTTCATAAAGGTTTGAAAAAGACAAAGCTTCAAAACTACTGCAATTCTCTGCCACACTATATAAGCTCACCCAAACACCTGCTCATGTGGACAGTCACTCAGCATGACTTTCCAATGCCACTCAGAAGGCATTGGAAAGTCTCTTAAACTTTTTCTGATTAAAAAGGTTAAAAAAAGACACAAGGTAAAGTTGGCTCTTGAGGATTTGTTTTTCACAGTAGAAAAAAAATAGCTTTAATAAAATTGTAGCCCCACCCATCTCTGTTTTTTTTTAACACAAATTGTTTTAGAATGGTCGAAGCCCATGCACAGGTTTTGTCAGTGAGCCCTATGAGATTTTTCCACATACGAGACAGCTTGTAACACTTTTATTTTCCCTTCCATAATTTCAGCAAAGAAGCCAACAGAGGTGGAGGTAAGAGGCGTACAGATTCAGAACCATTAAAGAGGTGGGTGCAGTGGAATCAGGCTGAATTTACATAAAGTCATACTACCAGTGAGATATATTTGGAGACGAGGTTTGCATGGATTTGTTTTGTTTACCAACCTATAAGCTATTGATATTTTGAAAGTTCCTCCGTACTACAAAGATTTTATTGAAGAAGATTATACCAAAATGAAAAGGAAGCAATTTTCCTTTAAGTACAACAAAACAGCATTATTGCATTAATTTAATTAATGATAAGTTTTGGGTTTTTTTTATCCCCAGGTCTAACATTAAGAATTCTTACAACTTTAGCTACAGTTGTGAAAGGAATAACAACAAAATCCTCTGTTTTGACAACAATGCAGAAATCAGGCATTATAAAGTATAAAATTTCAAGTATACACCTTAAAAACAGGGGCCAATGCAAAACAACAGATGCCAAATTAGCAGGACAGCAGCAGGAGGAATGCAAAATTAGCCAGCACGGTATTGACCAGTCACTTGACATTCTATAAATTCCCTTTAATATATCACTAAAAGATCAATTAATTGAGGGATGATGATACTTCTAAGAGAGTCCAAAGTGATTTCAATCTACATGACGCCCACCTAAAACATCATAAAAATAAGCACCGATAAAAGGAGAACAAGCAGTTGATTACAATGTTGACTCAGCAGCAGGAATAGTTGCTGCCAACATCAAACATAGGCTAATTAAAAAAAATTCAAAAGGTGTTTTTGTCCATATATTAATTTTAGGACAAAGATAAAGAAATCCATTTTTGAAAAGCCACTCCTGATTTGTAGAAAGAAAGAAAAACAGAATGCATTAGACTAACATAAAGTCAGCATCATCTGAAGGAGTTACTATTCAAAGTCTCTTGCTTTATGTGTATAAAGCATTTAAGATTTCTTTTAAAGTAAAAACATGATACTTCACTGTTGAGATGGCCTGAATACAGTAATCAAACAAACAAACCAATCAGCAAGGGGCAAAGCAGAGCACAAATACACAAATCTAGTGCAAATATGATGGAGGCTTTTAATTCAACTTTATGAGCCATATGAGCCTTTTACCTTTGCTGCCCATCAGCTGCTCTAAGCCCTCATTTATTCATTGGTCAGGTCAAGTCCTATAATAATAAGCTCTGTTAGGTTTGGACATAATTTACACATAATTATAGGTAGCACGTTGGACCATGTTGTTCGCTTGCTATACGAGAGGAAATGCAGGTTTATTGAGCGACTACACACATAGCACTCCAGAGAAAATACACTACTACTACTACTACTACAACTACTACTACTACACTCCATTTGAATCATTTTCATCTGTCCACTTCAATATATGTAAGGTTTGTGATTAGATAAATTTTTGTTTTGTGGGGATAAGCCATAGCATGTTATTAATAAAGATGACTAGAATTGGCAAAATAGAGAAATTATGAATGTTATGATAAAACACATAACATAATAAAATTGCTATTTGAACTATTACCAAAAGTCTACACAGCTTTAATATAGATCTACTTGTAATGACAAGCTGCATGACTTAAGCTGTTTTAAAGGATACTTCATGAATCTAACTTTTAGTTACAAAAACTTAATTTTCAGTTAGACACTAACAGCTGCCTTTTCAGGAAGTGTCACGTCATGTTCTCAGATTAAAAGATGCTTGATTGGTTGAAGAAGCCTTCAAATCATCCTGCTGTTTTAGGCAACTGATTTATTAAACACATCTATGCTACTTAAAACCTGTTTTTGAAAAAAAAAAAAAAAAAAAAAAAAAAAAAAAAAAAAAAAAGTAAGAATCCCTAAATCTACCCCAAAATACCTGAAAACAAACAGCAACACAACTTATTGACTGGTTCAGTGCAATATCCTTGATTTAACAGAAGTGGGTGTAACTAATTTTGTGTTGGCATCAAATATAATAATGTTAAGATATTTGGTCATTTTGGTCTTCAACACCTTTTGTAGCAACATGGCAGGATTATACAGCAGCTTTGTCAATGTACTCATTACCTGAATCCTTCTGTTATTTCATTACATATTAATCTGTGATGTCAAGATTTTCACTGTTATAAGATAAAGAGGTTAAATGTGAAAAATTGCATATCACTGGGTTTTTTTCAGCGGTAAAATTGTTCAGGGGTCTTACATTGGTGAAAAAGAACATGACTAAGAGAGGACTGAGTAGCATTTTTTATCATTCATTTTTTTATTCAGTTTTGGCTTAATCTAAACTGTTGTTGTGGGACTGTTTCTGATTTCAAACCCAATTTTAGAATGTCTCTCAGTGAGCAGTGTAGGGTAGCAAAAAGACAAAAAAAACAAAACAAAACAAAAAAAAAAACGTTTCCCTCCATAAAAAATATGTTTCGAGGTTTTTCCTGAAAAAAAATATATAGCCTGGGCTAGCAGGGGAGTGGCATCTGTTACTTTTATAAAATAATGGTCTTCTTTTCTAATATTGCTTTTCTCATCAACAAAATGTGGATAACAAACAATAATTAAAATAAAACCGTCTTAGACATAGGTTTCCATACTATGCATTAATCATAAGTCAGGTTTATGTGCTGGCAGATCAAGGATAAACATATTTCCATGAAGTTTAATTCCATTCTTTGTAGATAGGCTTACAGAGCTAGGTTCATATCCCTCCTCATCCTTTATAAGTCCATAACAGCTGTTAATAAATCGCAGCCCCTTTTAAGCTCCTCCTACATCCCTTTCATTATTGCCCAATACATTGTGTTACCTCTTTTTACAGTTCTTTTCCAGAGCAGAATTGTTGCATGTAGCATGTAGAAGATACTTATCTAACAACAACTATTCACTTTTTTACAAACTTCTGTACTTTATGACAAAACCTTAATAGAAAAAACTCAGGGTCAAATAAGTTATGTTTTGATGGTTTTGCCCTTTTTCCCCCAATTAAAATGCAGTGAAACTGTAGATAATTTGTTGAAGTGTATTAGCTGAATCTCATAACACCACATATGGTTAAATCACACTGCACTAGCATTACTAAGTTATTAAGTCCCCATTAAGCTGAATCTTTTGTTCATTTTTGGAACATTTTTTGCATACTACTACACCTAAGCCACTGTATAAATCACTAAAAATAGAAAGACATCTGTATTTTTTATTCTGAGTTTTGATTTTCCTTAAAATAGGATAAAATATTCATGAACCCTCTTGAACTCAGGGATGTATTTAGGGCTGCAACTAACGATTATTTTAGTTATCGAATAACCCATCAAATATTCTGACGATTAATTGAATAAATAAAATTACCACATTCTGAAGATTTTTCATTGAAGTCTTTTATATCCATTAGAAATACATTAAAAGAGGCAAATAAACAAATAATTCAATTCCTTTTTAAAATAAGAAAATAAACATTTAATTCCCTAAAATGCAATAACAGCATTCCTTTAGTTTATGTTTGATCATTTGTAGCAAAGGATGCTTCCGAAGTGAAAAAAAATAAATAAATAAATAAAAAAAAATTTTAATAATCCTTCTAAGCTCAGCCCTTTCTGCTTGACTTAACATCGATACAGTGTATGGCTAATTTGTTGATTTATTTATTTATTTATTTATTATTTTGGATTACTGATTAATAATTGGATAGCAAATGGAGTTTAAAAGGAGATTTTTCAGAATCTGAACCAGGTGATGCTAAAACTGCCAATTGAGGAGTTTTGGGTAGAACAGATTTACAGACGAAGGTTTTTCTTTGTTTGTTTTTTGTTTTTATCTTAAACGCAAAATGTATATATTTTTGTAGAATTTTGGCTTAATTACCACTCTGAGTGCATTGTTCTTTCTGCAAATAGCCTTTTTTCAAGTCTGTATACTCCAGTTAACGATTAATCAGTTACTAAATTAGTTGACAATTATTTCAGTAATCGATTCAACATGACTGATCCGATGAATTGTTTCAGCCCTAGATTTATTATTACTGTGTTTTTAAAAACACTTCTCATATTTGACCTTTTGGAGCTTGGGCCAATCTTTGAAATCTTATGAGTGTGTTTTCTTTAGCTGCTGCTTTTGCAGAAAATGTGAAACTGGCAAGGTTAGCTAGCACTTGGCTCACACTTTCATTGAAACATTACTTTTACATATATATTGGTATACATTTTATCTTTTTGTTGCTGTGCAAATTATGCTGCTTTTAGTATGTTACCTGCATGGAAGATTTTGAAATGCACTTGAAGAGAGATTGTTTTCAGTAGGCGGATAAAAACTGTGAGTAAGATCATGACACTCATGATCACACTTTGTGCCATCAGATGCTGGTGTGGTGTTTGTGGGGTACATCATTACCTACGTCCTTCTGTCAGTTTGTTTTGCCAGTTAGCACTAAGGCTAAAGGCAGGACAGTTTTTGCCATTTATGGTGATATTTAACTGCACTGAAAATAAATTGTACAAATCCTGTGCAAGCTCTGGGGAGAGTTGAAGAGAGGAGCTAAATCTTTGCTGTCACACATGAGCCCAGAGGCCTGTGTTGTGGTAACTAAGGCCGTTCTTGCTAAGACACATGATGCACAACCACACAAAGTCAACAAGCCATGTTGCCAACAGCACAGCACAAATCCCTCTAGTCACAATTAATGTAACCACAAACCAGTCAACATGCACAGCAACACAGCTTCACAAAGGCAGTCACCAAGCATATTTTTTTGCAGCTCCACCTGCTCTGCCATGCGAAATTTCTAGAGATTTCAAGACCTCAGCAAAGATTTTTTTCTCCTTCTTGCCAACAAAAATACATTTCAGTCAACATCACATTCAACAAAGAAAGAACATAGACTTACCTGTTATAGCACCATTGGTAAAGAAGGATTGGGTAAGACATGAAAAAAGGAGAAAAATAAATTACATAGGTTAAAAACTGATTTCCTGTCGTTTTTTTAGAACACAAACACAAATGCATACAAAAACTACAATGAAATTATTGCACTAACACACACTGAAAAGTTCCCCAATACAAAACACGTTTAAAATAAAATGAGAAGAAGGAGCATGTATGATATGAACAAATAGATAATGCTCATGTTGCAGATGAAACTTTTAGGCAAATCTCTCAACAAAACTACAGATCAACCAATTTCTGGGTTCAGTCAAAATGTTTAGATTTTAGTTTTGGCTGATTCAAAAATATTTTATGCCTATGAATATAACACAAAACAGAACAAAATGCATTGAAGGTTTCTTGATAGAGGTTGCTTTTAATAAATGAAGGAATTTTAAGATCATCTGCCCTTATGCAAGTATTTAAAAATGCATACATCCTGAGCTTTATCTGATTTAAAATTAAACTCAAAAAGTGCATCAAAAGTGCACAACATGTTCTTAGTTTATATCTTATAAAAGTCATAATTTGTTGGGCGAACGTAAAAAAAAAAAATGTATTGTTACAGCAATACGTTTTCCTGTCAGAACGTAAAACACCACCAACAGAAACTTGATCACTACATTTATACATATTCTAAACAGTTTCAGTTTGTCATAGAAATCAACATGCCACAGTAATTGGGCCAGGATTAATATACAAATTCGTGCCTTCCATTTGTAGTTGGAAGTCAGAAATTCCAACTTCCCAGTCGGAAAAATCAACTGGAACGCCTCCTGAAGTTGGACTTCCCACTCGGAAAGAGGGAGAAACTGACTACCCACAGTTAGGATTTTTAAGGCTGACTTCGCATTTCAATATGGCCGCTCCTTGCATCAACACTTGTAAGCTATGGTGGAAACATGTTTATTTTACAAGGCACACTTGTAAGAGTGCACCTAAAATTAATGTTACATGTAACACCAGTAACTCTAAACTGAACAAATTAACAGTGCTGTTTGCTTACAGAAAGTAAAGCTTAAAATGATGTTCGTAAGAGGTACTGCAAATAGTGTCTACTTGGGTGTTGCCATGTTGAAATCCTGACTTCCCAGTCTATGTTAACTGGAAAGCCTTGTCACCTTGGGTTTGACATCAAACCCAGCTCTGACTTCCGAGGTAACTGGAGGTAACTTGTAACTTTCTCCTGTACAGCCCGATAAGTTTTAAGTTTCTTCTCAGTGTACTATCCAAGCTACTCAATGAAAGCAAATGTCTCCAAGGCTCTAGCTAAGCATGATATAGCAACCACAAAAAAACTAAATCAGGTACTTTAGACGAGAGATTTCCTCAACTTCGTAAGGTTAGCCGGTAACCATGTATTATGTTTTAACAATAAAAGGGTATCAAACTACAACGTGAAAGCTTTTCTGTTGAAACAAAATAATTCTATTTGTATTATATACATTATCACGTTAAAACAATATAATTGTATTGTAAAATAGTGAAAGGTTTTGTTATAAAAGTGAAAAATATGTAGATTGTAATAACATAAGATATTATTCAAACATGAAAAACACTAGGTTTTCACATTACAGCATTATACAGCTCTATTTTTATGGTGCACCATTCAGTACAGAAACCATTTTTTTCCTCTCACACACACACACACCACTAAAACCATGCATACACTACTAAAGACATTCTTACACACATTCATCACGCGAAAGACTTTCTGTCCTAAACGGCACCCCATATTTTTTCTTTTGCTGGGGTGGCAGCTCTATACGTTCATAGAATTCAGCTTGTTCACCATGTGTAGTCGCAACAAACTGGTGTCCCTAATGAACAACCTCACATGTAGATGTTGAAATTTTGCCTTATTGTATAGTATTTTTTATTCTATATTCTGTTTTTTATACATATTTTATATTTTTTGTGTGAGTCTGATTTTTGTTCTTGCCTGTCACTGCCACTTTGCTGCTGTTGCAGAGAAATGTCCCCATCATGGGACAATAAAGGATATTTCTATTCTGTTCCATTCCAATCTATTCCATGTGGGGAATGCAGGTCTTGTTCAATCACAAAACAACCAACAAAAAACATGAGAATAGACACTAATTCACTAAGGCATACAGTATCCTAATGCGTACATGGAGATATACACAAATCCACCACATTCAATAACAAAAAGTACTTCCAGACGAAGTGATTCACAGAAGCTCTCACCCACTCGGTCAGAAAAAGTCAGTGTTGGCGTTCACTTTTTTCACCTAAATGTCAGAGCTCTCACTACGACAGGTGGCAGTATTAAAGAATTATACCACACACACAAGTAAAGGGTCATAAACTTTCTCATTTGAGGGCCTGTGTGCACAAGAGAGAGTATGTGTGGGTGTGCACAAGCTTAGAAGAAAGCTAAGTAATTTACAGTGTTGTTCATTACGTCAAATTAATTAATTCACTTTAGGAATGTTAAACATACCACTAAAAGTAAACTAAATAGGAATCTGATTGTACTTTCTGGTAGCTTGAAAAATCTCTTACATCATAAATAAAATTGCTTAGACCATACTGGCTGCCTGCCTCTTAAATTGCTCTATTCCTGCACTACATGATAAATGGATATGTCACACATGAACAAACAGAGAATATTTTGCACTTTGTTGCACATTTTATTTGGCCTACTCAATAAAATTCTCTATGCAGCCTGTGACAAAGATAGGCTTGTTTGTTTCTGCCAATCTGTCCAATAGCAGAGACCTTATATTAATGTTTCAACCACAAAACAACTCTGCATACAAAATACCAATTGATACAGACAGGGGTATTAGATGCAACAAAAGCATCAGAAAATAAAGCCTTTTGTTATACCAACCAGTGGCAATGTTTACAAAAGCGTCTGTCAAGAAACAAAGCCTCAATACTTGTAATAGTCAAAAAAAAAAAAAAGAAAGAAAGAAAAAGAAAAAAAAAACAAGCTACATATGGACTTTCAGCAAATTCTTTTCCTGATATTATTCATAACTCTAGATTTCAAGTGCCCCCTTAGTCTAGAATTTAAAGTCACAAGGAATTTTGGATATAACATTTAGCTATGAAATAGGACACTCCCTTAAAAGTCGATCAGTAATTCTGATGGCTCTTTACAAAAACATATGAATTTTTAATACTTTTTATGAGACTCATACATTACACTGTAACATAAACAAACTTCACGTAATAGAGATTTACAAGACTGCAACAATCTCTTCTGAGTAAATTAATATTAAATACATGACATCTAGTCTCTCTATATCACTGCATTACTGTTGGTTAGAAATTACATTTTTTTCACTGATTATCCTTTGGGCAACTTTCACACAGCAACATATAAAAATATTCAGAATAATAATTAAACTGTTATGAGATGCTTTAAATTACCTTGAAAATTGATAATTAACACCTCTTAATGCGGAGTTTCTGAAAGAAATAGTGTCTTTGAAAATGATGCACTTAAAACCTGTTGATCTCTGCAACCATATCACTTTGTTTTACTTTGCTATCAAGCAACTGAAGTCATTAAATATTGAGTTCAGTTAAAGAGACATCCATATGGATAAAATTATAAAGTTTATGCAAACATAAACAGGCTGTTATGAACCAGTAATAGCTGATGGTCCAGGAGCGTCACTGGATGATAAACCAAGTGCACCTTTTTACAGCAGAACATGTGCATGCAGATGATTCCTGACAGAGTTGCTTGTGGCTGGCTTTGTTAAGGAGACTCCAGTCCCATACCATGAGTCAAAGTCAAGTCATGAGTTCAAATCAACTCAGAAGTTTTTGTTTATGCAATCTAAGTCAAGGTCTGAAATAGAGGTATTGCTAAGCAGTAGAGGTAAGGAGCAAAATTTGATTCCCCCTTGATTCTGAAAAGCTTTTTGGCAGTCTCTAATATGAGAAATTAATAACTAGGACTATGGACTCATATCGTCTTCTAACTCACATCATAAATAGATTACACTATCTGTGACAAGCCAAGTTGAGATCATGATTTGGCCCAACAGTGTATTATTCAGCTTCCAATGCAGTGTAATTTAAGGACTGACTAAATGAACCCATAATTGCAGCAGGACAAAAAAAAAGAAGAAAAAACAAGTGTTATCCACCGTGGCACCGTGTCTGCCAGTATTGGAAGGAATGGATCAGTTTCATCGGCCACTTCCAAATAAAAGAAGCTCACAGTGTTGATCAGCAACATCCCAGCACATTTTATTATCAAAAATCCATGGAAGGGTCGATAGGAATGAGCCAAAGGCTTTTGTTCTTCAAGGTTAGTAGTGCGCACGCACAAAAACAGACACAAACATACACACAAGTGCAGACAGAAAAGGCAGGGCTGCTTAAAGAGACAAGGTTTATCCCATGTGGGCTACAGGGTTTGTGGCTTATTAAACTCTGAAACTGCAGCCCAGAGGCTGAGTCAGCAAAGTTTAATTAAAGGTGTCAAACAGCTCTCGTGTCACTGTCCAACATCCATTTACATGCATACATTTTCTCCCACAAATTCTGTCTCTCGCTTTCCTTCTTTTTGTGTCATCAACTGAAGTGTGACACCCATGTAATCAATCTTTCCTGATTCATCCTAACACATGACTGGCTGTTTGGCCTCATTATTCTTTCTGTCACTTTCTGCCAGCTCTCCATCCCTTGGACTGCTGGTGTCAACACATACAAAATGTGCATGCATCCCTACTGTGGCACATGGATAAGGGATGAACTGAGGAGTGACAGAGTGAAAGGGAAAAAAACCAAAATGTGAATCCATTCTTTTTGTTATTAGGTGGGCGGACCTCAAGTCATCAGAAAGCATGCTTCGCTGGACTGTGTAGCTTTCATTTCAAATAAACATTCAACCCTGTCAGAAATTGTTACTGCATTGGGTGAGAACTAGATCGCTGTTGCTGCTTTTATGCACATTTTCTCCACTTTCTTGTACATATGGCTTTCCATGGCAAACAAAGATGAAATTAACATTTCATCTTTGGACCTTGCTGTGAAATATTGATCAAATAAATTTTCCATACCGCAAAAACCAGTATTAGGTGAAAATTTTTCTGCTCAATATGACTTGTATATTGAAGCTGCAATTTCATTTGATTTTCATTTCGCATATATTTAAACAGGAATCACTCACCGAGATTAAAAATCTCATTTATAAGATGGACTAGACCTAATATCTGTGCAAAGAAACTTCTGTCTGAAGGGTATTGATTTATCCCTTCACTGCCAGTGTCTTGTCCTTAGTTTGATATCTTTCTGGTAAAAAAAAAAAAAGAATGACAGAGAAGACAAAATTAAGCTCATACACAGAGAATCTACTGTATTTAAACCAGATGTAAACATTTTTAATGCACTCAAACCTGTTTAAAAACACAGTATACAGTATCTTCATGTTGCAAAACACCCCACAATTACAATCATTTAAAATTATGCACTATGCAAATTTAACACTAATTATCTTGTAGCAATAAGCAGATGTCAAATTTAGTCAAGCATGATCCTTATGACTGTAATCATGACTAATCAGAAGCTCTACAGTGTTTTAAAGATTTTCTTTGAATGACTACAGTCTAGTGACCATATAAAATTATCTTAGGCATATTATCACAAAGCATGGTAAAAAAAAGAGCCCAGCTTTAAACAGAAGTAGTGTTTTTGCATTTTTAACAAATAGGACAATTTTTCACGCCAAATCCTAATGGTTGCCTTGGTTGCCCGCACTATAACTCCACACCAAATTTAAAAAAAAAAAAAAAAAAATTCAGTCTGTTAATTTATTTGCCCTCTGCTAACAGACGGAAGAGCAGATGGATAAAAAAGATGAAAAATTATCTAACAGTCTTGTTTATCCTCTTTGATGTTTTATATCCACATTTTTTGTGTCTAAAATGGAAAAAATGTAAAAGCTATACAATTTGAAATGAACACTTACTTAAGTCAAATCAGCTATAGTGATTTAGTCTAGGTTTAGTGGTGCAGTTACAAATCCATGAATGATTGCTTGCTTTATGCAAGACATTTTACCTGAAACATAATATGAAAAAAATGAAGTCTTATTAGCAAGCATATTTTAAGCTTCTTTGCAGCTTTGAAAATGTATGATGTAATGTATTAATAATGTATTAATATCCCTTGACCTTTTCTGTCATGTAACAACCACAAACATCAATGTATTTAATTGGATTATTTCCTTTATGAAAGACCAACACAATGAGGTGCATAATTGTGAGGTGGGGGGAAAAAAAATCATACATGGTGTTCCTTTTGCCAAATAAGAGTCTGAAAAAAAGTGTAGTGTGCAGATGTCCGTCTTTTTTTATTTTACTATAAATAAAATCCAGTGCAACCAATTTCCTTCAGAAGTCATGTAATTAGAAAATACAGCCTGTCTATGTGTAATTCAAACAGTATAAATACTGCTGTTCTGTGAAGGCCTCAGGAGTTTCTTAAAGAACATTAGTGAATAAACAGCATCATTAAAAGTGATCAGTAAAACTGACAGCTCACAGATGAAGTGGTGAAGAAGTTTAAAGCAGCGTTAGAGCATAAAACAGTATTCCCCACTTTTGTACATTTGAAAAGAGCACTGTTCAAGCTATCATTTGAAAACAGAAAGAGTATGGCAGAACTTCAAACCAACCAAAATACTGCCATCAACCTAAACTGACCAGCCCAGCAAGGAGAACACTAATCTTAGAAGCAACTGAGCTGCCCACAGTAACTCTGGAGGAGCTGCAGCGAAGCCAGGTCTGAGAGAATGGAAAGCATAACTAATAGTAATCTGGCCTTCATGGAAGAGTGTCAACATTGTGAAGTCTCCCTGCAGTTTGTCATAAAGGGGATACAGCAAACATATGAAATAAGGTACCACTGTCCAAGGGTAGCCAACTTCAGTCCTCATGTTTTAGATGTTTTCTTGATCATCTGAATGAAAGGAATGGTTCATTAGCAAGCCTCTGGAGAAATTGATTTCATACTGTGGAGATAATTCACCCACTAATTCAGCTGTGTTGGAGTAGAATACTGGCTTTTCAGGAGCTGACCACCCCAGTTCTTGTCAAATGAGATAAATTTTTACCTTTGTGGCCTACAAGCAAAATGCTACATGTGGTAGAGAATGAATACCCTGAAAACACCATCTCATTATAAAATATGGTAGTGGCTGGATTATGTGGTGGAAATACTATTATTTAGCAGGGACAATGATGGTTTTCAGAACAGGTGGGAAGATTAATGGAAATAAAGATAGGCCAATACTTTGAGGCTGCAAATACTTAAAACTGGACCAAACATTTACCTTTCAGCGGAGCCATGACCCTACACAGAAATTAAACCAGTGCTAGAGTGGAATCTCACAGAATAAAAGTATACTGATGGTAGAATGGCCTAGAGCTAGATTTGATTCAGAATCTGTTGCAAGATTTGGAAAATTGATGCTCACAGATGCTCTCCAGTCTGAGATTGAACTATTCTGCAAGGAAGAATAGATACAAATTTCATTAAAGTTTGTGAAAAGCTGGTAAAGGTATTTACCTAAAAAGACTGGACTCGGGGGTATTGCATATAAATTATTATGCAATACTTTGTATTAGTCTATCAAAAAAAATATATGAATGAGATGCAGTGAGATTTGTAGTTATGTGACAAAATATACAGATGCTTAAAGGATATTGATACATTTGAAAAGAACTGCATGACAATTTTGTCTAATGTTAGGCTTAGAGTCAAAATTATATGTTTTAAGTGAGTGGTTGTTAAATCCACCCTCCCTACTGGGGTTGTTTTATTATTTCATTTTAAGTAGTTATGGTCCACTGCAAAAAAAAAAAAAAAAAAAAAAAAAAGAGCACTGCTTTTTACTCAGCCAGATGCCCTCCACAGCAACTATACTAGCTACATTTACACCACCACATGACATTTAAATTTAGGTTTCTCCTTCAAATCTCCATTTTGAAAATAAATGTACAGTAAATAAATTAACAAAATAACATATGAGGGATAAAAAAAAAAAACACCATCTGGCCTAAATCTGGTTTGTGGTGTCTCTCTTGGTTTGAAAGTCAGCCTGAAACAGGACATCCAGCCAGCTGTTTCACTGACAACACTCTGACATGATAGGAGAGAGTAGTCATGTAGTGCCAGAGAGAAGAGCAGCAGATTCAGCAAAGAAAAAAACAAACTCCACTAAAAGTACCAATGTCATGCAGATCATCTGCAACATCGAGCTCAACAAAAGACTTTTATCCACTTGAACTTTTTCTTTTTTTTTTTTCCCCCGACCCACAGCTCGGAGCAGAGAACAACTCAACACCACACTTGACACCAGAAGCACGCCAACACACAGGCTGAAAACAGTGTGATGCTGACCGGGGTACTGAAATGTAATTCCTGGATTTTAGCTGGAAGTCACATACAAGAGCAGCAAAAATGGAAGACAAATTTCTTATCCACTCACTTTTTAAGAAAAGCATGTATCCAGTCAAGTTAGCAGTACCACTGCATGAGTAATACCATATTTCTATTTAATCTGACATGCACTGGATGAGTTCACATGAAGTTCAGCACAAATACTGCTGGTTTAAACCAGATACATCTGATTGGTTTTAGGGACTAACTTTTCTAACAATGCAACTGCAATGTTTTCATTCTTTATAGTGGGTATTAAATGCCTCTTAACATAATAAGACAATCTTAATAAAACCTCAGCTCTTTTTCATCAGCATTTATAAGATCAAAAACGATGAGTCAAGTGCTTTTACTGTTAGATCAAAAACATATCTGCCACGCTGGGTCTCACCTATAAGTTTAGTTTCTGTTCTTTATAAAATGTAAGGTGTAGCAAAGGGAAATTGATATTTTGATATGGTATTTTCTTAGAGTTTGTCAGAAAAAGATTTGTGGAAAGACAAAGTTAGAGAGCTTTGTATGAACACAGTTTAAAAAGATCCAAGAATTTAGTATATTTCAAGCTAAACAGATATGGTACAAGTCGACAATGACAAATATTTTCCCTCTTGTTTATACTACATATTTCCCTATTTTTAAACATGTCATGTGAGAATAAAAAAATCTTTAAGAACAAATGCTAATGTCTGGTTCCTTGCAAGTGATTGGTGTGCTCTGCAAACAATGTGGAGGAATCAAGGATTACCAGCCAAAATCAATTTTTATTGCTCTTTGTTGATAAAGTTTCAGTTTTGCAGCAGATGGCACATTAATTATGGCTCAAACAAGATTGGCAAATTTCAGGATTCCCATTTATTTGAATGAGCAAATCAGTAGCCAGCGGCCTTCCCTTTCCTTTAAAGGTAAGCTCAACAAAAAGACGTTGCATTACAACTCAAATCTAAAAAAAAAAAAAAAACCCAACATGTTTTGTTCAAGTGATGTTTATCTGTAAATCTTTAGTGTATAGGGTTAGCTTTGCATTAGATGGGGATGTTTTACACAGGATATTTTGAACATGGCCTTGGGTGAGAGAAACACTTATTGCAAAACAGACCATGATAATATTACGTTGTTACATAAATACATTAAACTGCCAAAAGTATTTGCTCACCCATTCAAATCCTGGCATTCAGATGTTGCAATAACTTTAATAGCCAGAGGTGTACAAAAGGAACCACCTAGACATGCAAACTACTTCTGCAAACATTTGCAAAATGTGTTTCTCCCAGGAGCTCAATGATTTCCAGTGTGGTATGGTGATAGGATACCACCTCTGCAAAAATACCCATGGGGAAACTTTTTGTTAATAAATATTTTACAGTCAGCTGTTTGGGGTATTATGACAAATTAAAAACAATTAGAAATGACAGCAACTCCACCACAAAGCAGTTGGCCACATAAATTCATAGAGCAGAGGTGACCAACTTTCTGGAAAGTCAACACCTGCAGACCTCCAAACCTCATGTGACCTTCTGATTAGTTCAAAAATAGTGTGTCGAGAGCTTCATGGAATAGGTTTCCATGACCAAGCAGCTGCATATGACCCTTACATCTCCGAGTGCAATGCTAAGCATCAGCTGCTTTAGGATAAACCATACTGCCACGAGAATCTAGAGCAGTGGAGATGTGTTTTTGAGGTAACAAATCATGCCTTTCTTCTCTAGTAAGCCAATGGACCAGCTTAGTTTGATCGGGTGATCAAATTTAGAAGAACTTGAAAGTGCAGGAGTCTTGACATCAACACAATGGAACACCTTTAGGATGAAATACAGTGAACGCCAGGCCTTCTCATGAAACATTGGTGTTTACCTTTACTTGACTTCACTTCCTTTGGTATAGCATTATTTTTTTTTTTTTTTTTTTTTTTTTTTTTTTTTTTTAAGGCAGGGGTGGGGGTGTTGTAGGGGCTGCACAGCTGAGTTTAAGTCCCTGCTAAGGTCTTTCTGCATGGAGTTTGCATGTTCTCCCTGCGCATGGATCCTCTCTGGGTGCATTGGCTTCATTCCACAGTCCATAAATGTTCATGTTAACCACTCTAATTTCCCTTCAGGTGTGGGTATGTATGTGTGCATGGTCATCCTGGTATGTTAGACTTGTTGGACATCCTCCACGGCCTTGCAAGGAAATTCATGGATGGATGAGTTGTCTTAGATAATAAAAATTTGTTCTTAAAAGTGAACTTCAAATAAAAAGTAAATGGCCTGCAATTTTATAGCACTTTATCAAGTCTGAGGACTCCAAAGTGCTTCACACGACAATCAGTCATTCATCCATTCATACACACATTCACACACCGATGGTAGTAAGCTACATTGTAGCCACAGCTGTGCTGGGGCAGTCTGGTAGAAGTGAGGATGCCATTCAATTGGTGCTACTGGTCCCTTTGACCACCACCAGCAGGCAAGGTGCATGAAGTGTCTTGCCCCAGAACACAAGGACAAAATAAAAAAGACATATGGAGTTGGGGTTCAAACCAGCAATCCACCAGTAACAGGATGAACCCCTGCTTCCTGAGCCACTGCAGCCCTATAACTAATCCAAAACCCCTGTGAAACCTTTTTCGAACTCAAAGGGCTGAAACTACTATATACATGAGTGATCCACATTATCCCTTTTCAAATAAACCTATTTATCACTTGAAGGCTACAGAGATTTGTTGTTCTAAGAAACAGGAATAGAGATTAATGTATAACTGCTAGAGAAGGACATGTAAATGTAAGCAGTGAATTTAGCTTTTTTCCAGGTGGTGACACAAGCTTTAACACCTACATAAAAGGTACCTGTTGAGACTGCTTTTTATATGTTGTGTAAAAAATGACTTCAAAAACAGGCTGTTTTACCTGGAGACTACAAAGTGCTCCAGTAAAGAATATGAAAAGGCACTAAAAGCTACAAGCTGCAGATCTGCCACATTATGGTGCCACACAGTCCCTCCCATCCGTGGCTCTTCCCCTCTCTCCGCTTCTCTTTCCCTCGAGCATTACATGAGGTGTAACAGCAGAGACCTTGTGAATTATTGAAGCAGACAAGACAATTGTCAAAACCACATACACACACACTCACTCACAAACAGTAACAGTATCTCTGCCCTCAGGGGGGGAAAACAAGATAATGACCAATTCAATCTGACATGGTTTTAGAGGCCATAAACATGATAGCAATAGAAGAGAACAAGAGTACAGTAGAGGAGTGATGGTGACACTGAGGAGGTGTGAAAAACAGAAACAGACAGTCTGTGATTTATCCTACATTGTAGCACTTAAGTTGGAAAGGCAATTCTAAAATATGATTGGTGCAGGACTGCCCACTTTGAAATCATGACTTCACCCATTTCATACTAAAGCAGTTGCCATCCAAAAATATGCAGCCCAACAATGTATTCTCTGACTGACTGTGTTCATTTTACCAACTAACTAATGGTCATGATTACAGGAAACAAGCTGAGGCAGACAATCAGTCTCAGTGTGGTGCTCGTATATAAATCATAAGATACTGTACAGCTCATTATGCAGTACTGGGAAAAGAAAAATGTTGGTCCAAAGTGTGGTAACAACATACTGGAGGACACAAAAGGAATTAGAAATAAGAAACCCACTTTACACTCACACCAAGGCTTCATGTCTTATTCTGAAATAGCCAGGTCTAGTTTTCTATCGGCTCTGCCTTAGATTACCTGATTATTACTGCCCTTAATGTCTTGTTCAAAGCATGAATGGCGGGCTTGCTTGTTCACAGTGCTAGATTAAGAGAAATAGTTTGTAAACAGCGTAAAATTTACTTTGTCCAAATAAATGAAGAACTGAACTGAGCTCTGTGATCTCCTGACTTAATTTCCTGCCCTACCAACTGGCTGACTTGTTGGGTTCACAGCGAAACACCATTTATAGCTGCTGTGGCACATAAAAAAAAAAATATGGAAACCCTGCTCGTATTTTGACTGTGTAAAATGAAGTGTGCAAAGGATGAACTCCAGCTGTAAATACATTCCCACCCCTCCACCCCCATTCACCGAGAAGGGGATAACAGGTCCAGAAGAGAACCTATGGTGTTCTCCGGTCAGAAGGTATATAGAGTCCATCCTGTTGGATCTGGGTCTACCCTTGGGTTGCCGCTCAGTGGGACATGCCCAAAAAAACCTGCAAGGGGACACATTCAAATCAAATGTGCAGACCACCTCAACTGACTGCTCTCAGAGCAGGGGAGCAACAACTCTTTGTTCAGCTCCTCCCAGATGAAAGAACTCTTATCTCTAAGAAAGAGGCTAAGCACAATTTACAAGACACAGAGTAGAGAGTAAATAAGACAGGGTGTTGAATTTCTGAATGAATAGAACATGCAATGTTTTTATTTCAATTAGCTGAACATGCATTTGTTTGCACTGACACAAGCTTAACAGCAAGACAGTAAGATGTCTAAGATAGGTTAAGCTTATTTTGTTCTGGAGTGAACCAAAGTCAATGAAGCATTCTGGTGGAGGGATTTCCATGTGGCCATCATTATGAAGCTAAAGCTAACATAAAACAGGTTCTTATAAACCAAGCCTAGCCTTTTCCAAGAGAGTATGTAGATGCAGAGCTTCATCTCGCAGAGCTTTTTACATAAGAAAAAGATTGTTAATGAAACTCAAGTCCGACGCAAGTCTAGTTGTGTCTTTAGATCACTGGTCTAAGTTAGGTCTGAAGTTTTTGTTTTTGCAACTTAAGTGAAACTTAAGAACACTTATAAAATAAAATAAGACAAATATATTTTTCACCATGTTACAACTTGTCTTTCTAATTTAGCTTTCTCTTGTCAGTTGTTTGATTCAAATGATTATAAAAAAAAAGTTGAAGTCTAAATTCTGTACCAAAATAGTGGAGACAGTGAGCAAATTAGACCGTAATGGAGTCATGCTGAGAAAATCCTTCCTGCCTCCTCGTGTCAACACTACTTAGAACTACTACTCCTGAGAACTGATGATAAGATAGAATATTTCAAAAACAAGTGGAGGCTTTTGTGGAGTAAAAATTTCACTGCATAATCTCCATGTGGTAAGCACAGGGGAGAATCGGAGGTGGTTTAAAACAGTTTTGTTAAATATCAAAAATTCTCAAAAGATCAAGATGGCTTTCCAATTTCATAGAAGTAGAAGAATGAACAGAAAACAAGAACAAGCTGTGATACATGTCAAACAGATGTTACTAAGTAATCGATGAATCAAAGAAAAGAGACTTTATGCTCTCAATACACCAATCCTGAAACTCTAAACAACAACAATGTCCTAGATAGGTAACAGACAGGCAAATAAGAATGTTATGGCTCATCTCTACTCATAGATTCAACAATAAAACACATTAGAGGAAGACAAATAAAACCCTGATACAGTACACGGAGATGTAGAGGCTGCCAAACCCAGAAGAAAAAAACTACACCATCTAATCAAATGCTTGATCCAGCACACAGCAGGGGTGGCAGCTTCATCAATATCAATGACAACAAAGAAACACTCACCAAAATCCACAGATGAAAAAAAAAATTCATGACATAAATCATGACATAAGACTAAAATATTTTTTGTCTTACAAAAAACATGATAGAGGAAAACTATAGATGGTTTATGTGTAGAATTGTGCATCATTTTCATTTGCAAAATATGAACAGTTGTAAATCAGCCCATTGCTTTGATTCACAGACACACACACCCACACCCACACACACCCTCCCCCATAAAAACCAGCATGCTGCTGAAGTGTGAAGAATGAAACTACAGCAGTTTTATAGACCCACTGCAGTACCAAGGAGATGTCTCCCTATCATTAATATACCATAGATTTTCACCAGAAATCACAGTCACAAATACAACGTATGGTGCAAAAAAATAAAAATAAGATTTCAAAATAAATCACTTTCAGTGCTGAAAATATGGGCTGAAAAGCAAGTAGACAGGTTAAACAAAATGTATTAGTGACAATTCAGATTTTCACTCTTTCAATTTATTTCATGTAAATTTATTTTTCTCTTTACTTATACCTTACTTGCTCCTAAATGCCCAGTGTACAGCATAATTGGCTTGCAGTGACTTATTTTTTTAATGCTTCTTTCCTCGTACTCTATTTCTCATCATCATAAAAGCCTATGGAAGATGCTCTATTATTAAAATTACTTAAATCGACCAGCAGTCGGTACAAGCATTCTTTCTGTGTGATATGAGCATCTACGTTTTTTGACTAAATTTGTTAAATGTTCCAACTGAATATAAATAACATTGTTTATGCCCACTATGTTTTAATGATGTATGTTTAGACATTCATCGTAGAGTTTAGATCTATAGCCCGAACCCAACCCAAACCCGACCAAAAATTCGGGAAGGTTCGAGCCAAAATTATATGGTTGATGGTCGAGTCGGTTTTGGGCTTCTGTGGTGTGTTTTTAATAGTCTACAATACATACAGCACAAAGAAAACTAAATGAGAATGCACGATATAAAGCTGAGTTAATCTGCTTATTCTAGTCTAAGTAGAGGAGTAGGTAGTTTGCCCTGGTGAGGGAAGAAAGAAAGGTGCAGAAGTTAAACAGACCAGAACAAGCACAACATACTGCATGTGCACACGGCTCCGTTCTGCTCCGCCCTAATCAAGCACACATCTCAGAAGATTTGCACTTGATTCGCCCTACGGTTACAACAAACAACAAAATGGAGCTGGAATATGTTTAAAAAAAGAAAAAAAAAGGGATTAAAAACGGGGTAAGATCCGCTAATAAGCCAGTAAAAGTCAGAGGTCTGGAAGTATTTTAAAGTGGAAGCAGTTTAAAATAATATGTCAGGAACACTTCAGGCTTGTGTCTCTAATTAGAATTAATTTCTCGAGTTGGCTCGAGCTTGGACATAATGTCTACAGGCTCGGGCCAGGATTGGATTTTTTTAGGCCCGATCTCAACTCTCATCCAATATAAGCACCAGTACGGCTTTAAATATCTTCAATAATATTTTGTTCTGGATTTCATGCCAGTCATTTGCAAACAGGTTGAAACTGTTGGTTACATTCTGCATGACACTTCATCTATTGCCATTCCTCCTGTGAAGTACTAAAGTTTTCATGTTGCTATGTCTACTGTTAAGGAGGAAGACTGCAGTTAGTAGGTTCTCGAACACGGGTATAAACCTCTATACAAGTTACTCACACCTTGGCCGAGGAACAAAGACCTTGCCCAATTTATAACAAAATTTATTTTTAAGTTTTCATAAAGCTAATAGAAGGAAGTTGCTGACTGTTAAATTTTTTGGACAGTAACTACATCAACACTCATCAAAATCTTGTATGAAACCGTCATGCTCAGAAGTCTTACGAGGCAGCTAATAGCATCATTTATGACAGGTATCAAGATACCAGCTATTATTACTATTTAGAAAGAAAATATTGGGGTTCATTCATCTGAAGATTCCAAAATGATGCTTAAATTTGACAAATACAGAAATCAGCACTGTGAAATCCAGGTTCAAACATTTACAACAAACTGATAGTTATTGGTTAATTATGAATAGTAGCCCTGCACATGCTGGTCAAGCTTTGCAAAAACAACAGCAACGTGCTTTTATTTGTTGGCCTTTTTATCACTTAGAGCAAGATATCCAAACACAGAACCCACAGTGGCTTCACTGTCTTGCTAAGCAACATATCCGACAGAATCTCTTCAAAAGACTTTGCAGCTTAGCAGGAGAGCTTTATATCAGCACCCAGAAGGCTGACAGAAAGGCAATTCCCACAGAGCAGGAATAAAACTTGGAGGGGCTGTCATGACAAAGCTGAGAGAAAAAACACACACTGACATGTTGCACTAATGACGGATTGCACAATTCTCACATCCCTTCAGCCCTGTGACTGTACATCTGTTCTGCTTACAGTGTTGATGGGCTTCATATTAAAGTTCCTCTTCATCTTCCTCTCCCCAGCTCCTGTTTTGTCATCAGTGACCCTGCTGTTTCTTTCACTCTGTTGTAAGCTCCCACTTACATGCACACACTCACAAATACTCTATCAGACAACCTATTTGTCTCAGTTATAAGGGGCAGCGACCTTTATCTTCCTAGTGACCAAATTGTCCTCTGCTACCTTTTTGTAACTGGCTTCTCAAGTGCTAACAAATTATATTGAAACTCCAATCTGGGTTACAGCTCCCTGTAAATTCAGTGATCAATCTTTCCAAGACTTCCAGAGTAAATGAAAATCTGAGAGTGTTTATGCATCAATACACAGATAACAAAGTCAGCAAATAAAGACATGGATATTTTCACACAATTTAAAGAGGTAAATGACAGCAGAAAACACATGCACAGATGTAATGATGCATTTTGATATTCTTCACTTGGATTTTCTGAAAACAAGAAAAATAAACACAAGATAATGCTCAATTTTGGAGCAAAGTATTTAATCTGGAATTGCAATAATGACAACAGCAAAGAGGGAGATGACACGTTTTAAGATGAGTAGGCTGCCAAATTGGCATAAATGATGTATGTTCGGAGGAGAAATTCACTGAGAGGGGACTTTATGCAGGTGTTTGTGTGCAAAGTAGGAGGTGGCTCCAGGGGGCTTCTCTGAGCCACACCCTGCCCTTCCCCCCCATGACTGAATAACAAAGCCAGTCTCTGCACATAACACACCAGGACAAAGACAAAGATACACTGAAGACAGCAATTTATTTTGGATGCACAGGGGGAGGTGTGCTTCCAGGTGTGAATGTGTGCACAGAAAGGCCGAAGAGTGCAAAAAGGGAAAATGCATGCTCAGCAAAACCTATTACCTCCATGAATGAAATGAAGAGGTGGGGGGAAAAAACAAAACAAAATAAGCAACCAGAGCAAGTTGAAAATAAAAATAAAATGCCAGGTGTTTCCACTGCAGAACAACACCTGCTAACATGAATTCTTCTAAATGATCAGTGAGCCAAAGCCTGTGTCTTGACTGGCAGCTCAGAAGAGCCTGTCATCTCAAAGTGCTGCTGATAAACAATGACAACATTTAATTCCCACTGTGAGAGTGAGTTGAGACAGGCTACTCCGACACTCAACACTCACGCTATTATTTGTGCATTTTTTCAACACGTCACCAGGTTCATCAACTAATGAATTGACAATCTGGTGCTTTGCAGGCATCCCGTGTCCTGCACAAATATGATTTAGTGTCCTTCTGTACGCTCGGCAGCACGCAGCAGGGCAGACAGGATTTCAGTCAGACAACAGTGGAAGTAAAAGAGGGAAGGCGAGGGGAAAGGACTAGCAAATCCTTTAGGGACAGACAAACAATGAATTTAGAAGAGTTAAAAATTTTCCACATCTTGAGGAAAACAATGAAGCTCCCAAAATAGTGATGACAGTAGTTTGTTTCGGTAAAAGGAGATGAGTGTTTGTACAAATTTTACAAGGAAAACTAAGGGGTAGAATTTCCGGTCTGGTCTAAAATTTCTTCAGTTAAGATATGAACTACACAAAATATTTGTTTAGTAGTAATAACTTTTTTTACTTCTGTTGATACAGACTGATTAACCATAGTATTATGTCCTACCACTGAGCAAAATTTTGCTGAAATGATGACACAGAATCCCACACAAGCAACGTAAAAATTTTTGTGGAAAAATGAAACACTAAAAGATCCACAGCAAGACGTCTAGAGATGTCCAAACATAGTTGTGAGTAGGGACGTGTCTATCCAGTTACAAGTATTAGACTGCGGTCATGATCAAGTACTTTTTTTTTTTTTTAAATTACTGGTGTCAGACTAAAGTCAATTGTTGTTGGTGGTGTGCTGTCTTTTAGTGAAGAGTCATGTGTGAAAGTATACTGTCGTGAATCAGAAGACCTGATTCCCATTGAGTAACAGCCAGCTCACTACTTTTCTTTTCCTTTCGTTGCTTAGCTCTCACTCTCAGTGGCTCCACCCTGCTCAGGACACAACTTTGTTTTGATTGGCAGCATGGTGGCTTGTCTCCTTCAGAGAGTATCTTCTCAAAAACAGGTCAAGTACTAACTAAGAGGAGAAACCGAATAAGCCCAGCTAAGCTGAGACATTAGATTCTTTTGAATGCCAACCTGCACTGATGACAAACCATAATTTCCAGAGTATTGAGCACACCTGAATGCAGGCAGCACCCACTAAGTTTGAAAAGGAAAACAGTGTACATATAGAGGCCACACTTGTCTATAAGCTGCAGCTGTCCACATTGCAACGTGAGATATTTACACAAAAAGATTTTTTTTCTTTTAATGAAATATGTAATATACAAATACATACCATATATACTTTTTCCGAACAGTGCCTGTAACACAGCTGCTGTTATGGTTCTGTTTGGTAGATTTGTTAGAAGTGTTTTGTTGATTTATTTTTGCGTTAAATAATTAAAAGTTTGATTAAAATATTATACAAAAGTAAGAATCTCTGCTTTTCTAACAGAACAAATACATAAAATTAGGGAAGTATAAGGCCTAACACTAAATGCAAAAGGATTAATTAACATGCAAAACATTCATATTTGCCAAGATAAGCAAAAATGTGAAGCTACAGATGATCGTTTGGGAGCCGAAAGAGCCGGCTCTTCTTTGGGAGCCATGCCAAAAGACCCAGCTCTATGAAAAGAGCTGGACTTCCCATCATTACAACTGAATGAGCTATGTGGCTGCATTTTCTGCAGTCATTTCTATTTTAATTACAGTCTTTCGTCCTGTGCACGGCTGGTAAAACTATATTACAGCCTACGCCTATTTTTTGTCGATCTAACAAATCTGGGTTTCCCCGAGATGTTTTATACTGTGCAATAACTTTCACACTGAAACTGTGCTAGTTGCTGCAGCCCACCCATCTGTCTGTGCATGTTGTGTTCACATATCCACAGATAGCTCTCAGTACAGGAGAGACAGCTATGCACAGAGTTGCTGAAATGCTATATATAAAATTTTACAATGTTTAAAACAAAACAGTAAAATTATGAAGTAGCACAACTTTTTCTGTGAGTTTTGTCTAAACATAATTTGGAAGATGATAAAATATTTCACTTGTCAAATTCTCAAACAATATCAAAACAAAAGTAAATGGGCTAACTGATAAAGTTATATATGTTTAGGTGATGCATTGTCAAAATATAGTAGTGGCTTTCTTAACTTCGTTAACTTGTATAAGAGCAGCATTTTGAGGCTGAATTTGGACAAAGTAGCTGTCTCTTATAAGAAATACAGATAGAGATAGCTGCATCCGTACATATACTGAAATATTCGTTAAGTGGGGTACAATCACTAATAGTCTTAGACTAATGTAGACCATGTAAGACTGGTTAAATGTTGTGTATTAGTCTCTATTGATTTTTGGGGTTAAATAAAGACAAGCCCTGGTCGACGTAAAATAGCCATAAAAAAGATGATGTTCATTGATGTCTAGTTCATTGATGTCTAGTTCTTGAGGGGGCTCTTCCTTTATTGTCTTAATTTGCCTCATAAAAAACACATTGCCTAATCAATGTAGAAAGGAGCTAAAATTTCAAACGCAAGCTGAACATGGCAAAGTATTGAGCTAAATAACAAAGAAACCAGGAAGGATTTTTATTCTGGTGCACATCTGACATACACTGTTAATTTCACAAAACTACAGAAATTACATTTTTGAGAGGAGCAGTCTGTCTGTGATCAGTGCCCTGGTACTGTGTACGTTACTGCCTCTATTTTATGTAAATCAGTCCAGTTATTCTTATTCTCTGTGACCTGAACTCTGTCACTAAATCTTGATTGACTGCGTGAGTTTTCTTTTGTTTATTTTTGCTATTTTTCCCACTGCTCCAGCTGTACTGTGCATATTCAGATATTTTCTCTCCTGACCAGAACACTTTGATGCAAGCAGCAGCACAGGGAAGCTGCAGGCTCACAACAAAGTTGACCCTGTCTGAAACAGAAGCGCAGATAAAATCGGTGCCGCATACAAATGTGACTGTATTCTCCACAGCTATTCAGCATTAGCATATAAGCTTGTGGAAAATTAAAATGGGAACTATAGCCTGAGCAAAAATGACATTGTTTCCATAAACAAGAACGTGAGATTAGGCAAATGTGGAACAAAGGTGCACAATCAAATCTGCAGGGTAAGGAACATGTTCTACTTTGTAAATAGAAAAAAAAGATCAGGGATATTTGTAGCTTACTGAAATTCTCACAACAACAATACAAATACATTTACACAATAGTGTAATTTTTTTAAATAGCTCAACAAACAAACCTGTACCAAATTTATTCCATGATAAAGTTGTTAATTAAAAAAAAACAAAAAAAAAACAGTTGTGCTGATAAGACACAAATGAAAATCATCTACTAAAAAGCTTTCCTACACTAAAATTAGACAAGATAAAAATAGTTTATTCAGAGTGCATCCCATCCCTCCTCCTATACGTTATAGTCCAGTGATTAGTACTCCACCTAGACAAAATGATTAATCAAACTTTATTTTTCTTCACTGAACTCTGACTCTAACTCTTGGACTGGCTTCTTTGCCTGAGCATGGACACTCATGCATAATGCAAGAAGGAGCAAATGGCTCATCAGTGGGGATGCCGAGTGAAACATGGCAGGCAGGAGAGAACAGCAAAGAGGAGGAGCCACAGAGGGGGGTGCAGAGGGAAAAAGGGGAAGAGACAAAGGTCTATGGCTGAGGGAGTATGGGGTCATTCATGGTTTTACCAGCAGAGGAAGATCAGGAGCGTTACAGTAGAATATGGACAAAAATATTGAGTTTTTGACTCAAAAAGACCATGATAAAAGGAAGGTGACTTACAGAAAAAACGTAAGTTGCTGGTACAAATAACATCTGTGATTCACATGTTAGGGATGATAAAGTATAAAAATAGTGGTGAATGTTTCTGTGAACCATGTTATACCCTAATATCCTGCACAGCACAGCCTAAAAGTAAATATTCCTAGTAGACCAACCATGCCGTAAACTTACAATGCAGGTTTTTTAACACTCATTCAGCAGAGCACAATTCTCATTTTAATAATGAGAGAATAACACAAAAAACTAAAACACCTAAAAGCTGCACCACACAAATCTGTTTTATTGACCTTAGAAAAACACTGACAGCAAATTCTTATTTATATCGTTCCTTACTGGTTCACTTTTTGAAATGCTCAAAGAAGTCAGTAAAATTCCATTTTTACTTAAAATATTCTCATCTTTACAAGATGTTTGTACAGTTACTTCTTCAAGGCTCATCCTGTGATGACTACATAAAAAAAGAGATAGCCAAATTATCAATAGCAGTTATTTATATTGCAGTTGTCAACTAAAGTTATATACAGCTTTTATCACACACCTGTCACATAGTGTAATGGAAGATTATCAGTTATGATTGATGATGAGCAAAATCACAAATTTCTCATGAGTGCCAACTTTCATTTGGGGCATATGGGAATACAAAGTGAGATTCTGAATATGTCATGTCACAATCACTCTTCTTCAGCATCTGTTTGTTATTTGGTTAACAAATTTCCCATCTTCCAAGCTGAGGTCAACTTTGATTGGCATTGTTGTATTCTCCAATTCCCATCTTTTGTTCAGTATATGTTAGGGCAGTAGATGAGTTGATCAAAACTAATCTATACAAAAAGACAAATATAACATCTTAGCTCTGTGTATATTTAAGAGCTATGAAATTAATTTATACTGAATGGTTCTCGCATGCACATATTGTTGTTTGCATACACTCATCATGGGATGAATATCATTTATTTTAGGCTTTTTATTACCTGTTTTGAACTGTTCTTTTTCTCAGAGAGTAATTAGATAAATACAGCTTTGATTTCTAAAATATAAGAACTACAATTTATAAGTTATAATTTTATATGGATTTACAACCAGGTGAACAATTATACATACATGCTCAGTATATACATGTATCTACCATCCATCTATTTTCTATAATCAATTAGGCCTTCCCGGGTTGCTGGGGACCTGGGCCCATATTCTCAAAGAATCCTAAGACTAAAAGTAGCTCCCAGTGATCTTATTTTAGGAAAATTCTTTTTTTTTCCTAAAATGAAAAGATTTTTCTTTAAATTTTACCTCTGTATGATAAAAGTTATGCACAAAGCACCTTAGGTTTTAAGAGAGCTCCTAATGTGACAAAATGTTAGAAGTAGTGAGGAGCACTTTTAGTGAGCCTAAGAGTGTCTTAAGCAGGGAAGATCCAGAAAGACTGACAGAAGAGAGATACTCTCCAGAAAGTGGATAGAGCTGCGCCAACAGTAGGCAAGGCATATTAATGCTATGTGACAATTAAATTTTGCATAGTTTCATCATCATGACACACTTTTCTTAATCCAGTCTAGTTTGTATGATGGTTAATTTCTAATAAACTGATTACTAGGAGTGTATTTTTTTTTTTGTGTGCATCTTATTTTGTGTCATGTATCATCCAATCACAGTCAAAACTAGACCTTATTGATTTATATCAGAAAGACTCAAGAAGTACTTACCAGTTGGTTACGGTACTGCTCTATTAAGTTGTTTGTCAACCGCCATTAAACAAGAAGCAGAAGAACCAATCAGTCTTTAGAGGACAGTGTCACACCTCGCAATGGGGTCAACCGCATCTCCTCACTAAGATGGGAATTTCTGTCATCTCCTTGCTCAGAGTCACTTTCAGCAGCTGACTGAATCACTCTTAAGCTAGGACTCCTTGGCAGAATTTTTCAGTCTAAGATAGGAGTTCTCTGAGAATCTTTGAGAGTACGGACCCTGGTGCCAATCTGTGAATAGCTGTCAATGGACAAGAGGCACGGTTCACCCTGGATAGGTCATTGGTTCATCACAGGAAAAAACAAGTTGGTTCTCCATTGTCAAGTCTTACTCTGAGTGGTTAATGTCTGGCTTGAAGACAGCAGGAGCTATGGTCGACTCTCCATTAAGGTTAGCAGCGACACTCAGCAATGGAGAACCTCAAGGTTTCGATGGACTCAACTAAACCCAGATATTTCATTTTGTCTTATAGAAATTCATTGCTGGTCAAAACATAATGAAAATTCAGAATAGCTGATTATTTTTGTTATATGTACAAATCTATCTATACAGTTGCATTTTATTTTTATTTTTTTATAAACGTGCAACATTTGGATTTACGTAATGCAGTCAAAGGATATAAAGCAATATCCACACATGAACTTCATAGAAAAGAAAAACTCAAAGAATAAAATGCACATCAAGGCAAACTAATATTATGTAGTTCCAGCGTTTCTCACGGGACAGCACAAAGCTGTAACTCTGACAGAACCTTGACCAGAACTGCACAGTTTCTCAGTTCTTCATTGCATCCCAGTTCCTGTGAGAGGTACTGCTTGCAGGGTTCCTAAATCACGGTTATTCCGCCCCAAAAGTTGACACGTGATTCTGGCGCTGTTCAGGATTAAACTCCTGATTACACTCCTCCAGACTGTGCAACTCTCTGATAGCAGACGGCATGTCCACCATTCCACTTCGGTCCTCGAAATGTTGTTTGCAGTGACGTAAATCACAGGCCGATCAACGAATGCGGTCTGCTGTCAGTGAAATCCCTTGCATGCAATACATGGCTTGGCGCGGCTTTTACTACCCCTGAAGTGAGTACAAGAAAAAAAATGGGGAAGAGCCATGCAGGATCTGCTAATAGAGATTAATCTGGCTGGGGCGGACTGGGACAGAAGTGGTTAAAGCTGTTCTAGTGGAGAAGCAAATAAACAGACTCGAAACCATTCACATGCACATTCAGATGTAAGGGCAGTTCGGAATAACCAATCATCTTAAAAGCCTGTTTTTGGACAGCAAGAGAAAACTGTAATACGTGAAGAAAACCACAAATGCATCAGAAGAACTTCCAAACTCCATGTAGAAAGACCCTGAACCCTCAATCCAAGGACTTACTTGAGTCTAACTGCAAAAGTGCTAATAACTGCACCCCTGAACAGTCCTACAGCTACCTGAATCTTTTAATAAGTGATGCAGAAGTTCTAGAATGCATGTTACCTTGACAAGGATTAACTTAATTGTTTGACAGCACTATTTTTGATTGACCAATACTATGAACAATGTCCAAGTCCAAGAACTATGTAAACATCTAAGAAGATGATTTAGACAACCTGAGAAAATCTTTTGGAACAATTTTTAAACATCTGCAAATTCAAAGCTCATCTATTTAAACAGCTGTAAGTAACATTTATTCAAATGTGTGTCCACTTCACCAAAGTTTGAAAGAACTCTCAACCTGTCACCATGAAATAACAGCAAACTGGTTAGAATGTTTAGAAAGGGGAAGGATAAAGCTAGGCATGAACTAGAAGCTGCTGTAATACCAGGATCTCTGTCCACAGTGAAGAAAGTTTTGAGTTACCAAGACTGAAAGGATGTTGAGAAAGGAAGAAGTGCCTGATCCAAAATCAACACTTCCAAGCCAAACTGAGATATGCAGCTGCTCCCACTGACAAGCCAAATGCTTTCTGGATAAATGTTTTATGATCAGATGAGAAAAATGTTGAGCTGTTTGGCCACATTTATAAAGAACTGGTTGGAGAAGGCAAGGTAGGGCTTCTGTAGCTTTCTCACACAATGGTTTCGTAATAAACTCAGAGATTAGCCACTCTCTACACTGCTAATTAATGTTCACAAACCTCTAATGAGGTCCGCTGCTTTCAAAAGTGAATCTAGCATGGGCTGAAACTCCACAGGGTTGAAATAGAATAGAACACATATCTTGTGTTCTAAAGGGTAAATCAATATGGTCATATTTGAGTTCTTATCAGTTTTGATTTTCAGCATCATTGCTGTTGAAGGAACTAATCTTAGTTGAAGTTAAGCAAATTGTTCTTTTTCTGTGCACTTCAGCACAACCTATCCACTGTTAATCCGCACCAGTTTCAGCAAGTTTTTGCATTAAATCCCCCACCCTGCTGGTCAAACAGATCTTCTGTACTCACTTCCTTCAGGCATGAAGCTGATTCAGTCAGGATAGAACTGTGACTACCTCTCATGGTTGCTGAGAGGTATAACAACAGCAGGGTGACTTCAAACCCAAATGCCATGTCAGTCCTTTCAGAAAAAACATGACAAACCAAGTTACAGCTGCAGATTTTTTATTAGAAAGGATTTTCAAACTGGAATGCACAGTGGTGTAATTGATAGCACTGTTGCCTTGCAACAAAAAGATCCTAGATTTGAATCCCAGCCTGGGATCTTTCAGCATGGAGTTTGCATGTTCTCCCCGTGCATGCATGGGTTGTCTCCAGGAACTCTGGCTTCCTCCCATAATCCAAAAACATGACTGTTAGGTTAATTGGTCTCTCTAAATTGCCCTTATGAGTGAGTATGTGTGTGCATGGTTGTTTGTCCTGTAAGTCTCTGTGTTGCCCTGTGATAGATTGCTGATCTGTCTAGGGTATACACACCCAATGACCACTGGTACCAGCTACCCCGTGTCCATGCAGGGTCACGGGGGAGCTGTGTCCATGCATGGACACAAAAGATGGATGGATTTTCAAATAAAAAAAACAGTATTAACTTTAAAGCACGATGGTGGCAATAGTATCATGTTGTGAGGTTGTTTTATTGCCAGAGGAGCTGGTGCATTGCACAAAGATAATGTAACAAAGAAGAAGGCCTACTTCTAAATTCTTTAACTTCACCTCAAATCAACAGTACGATGGCTGAAGCGTAGACATAAAAAAACCAAAGCCTTATCTCAATTCTCTTGAAAATTTCAACCTTTGTATATTTATGCACAGTTTATTAAATTAAATCTAAGAGTTTCATCTTGCAGAACTTGTACTGACTTACTGAAGTATTTAATTTGTTTCATTTTATACTGACACATACTCAAATTCGCAGCAATCTCCCACCACATAAGAACTCCATGGTTTAAGGTTATTTTACTTTGAGACATACTTTTACAAATTTCATTTGGGTGTCAAGGAAGAGAGAAATGAGTAACTAAGTAGGGAGGTAAAAAAGGAGACACACCAGAGCAATCCACAGTCACTGCTGCTGGAGACAAATTGCAAACAGCAGGTTCCTTCATGTGATAGGTCAGACAACACACACTCGGACACAAACACACATAATCACCACAGCAGCCCCTGCATCTGTGCGGCAGCATAGCTTGAAATATTCAACATAAATGTCACCCCTATCTATTGCAATTTCTTTCCCCTCCTATTCCCGCCTGCTCCCCTCTACTGTCTCCCATCCCCCACTGACAGTTTGCCATTAACAAGTTTCATTTGCACAGGAGACCAGAGAGCAGCATTAAGAGAGAGCAGTGGCGAAGCACACACACCAGGTAGCCAAGCTCTGGCTGAGAGCAGGCTGTCATGGACATCTTTCACATCACAGCTCATGTACTGGGCCAAGATGGCCAGCTCTAATAAGGCCAAAGTTACCCCACAGTCTGCTGAAATGTCTGAGGAACATACTTGCAGGGCGACAAGGATATCATAGGGTTAAGAGCGTGGCATCACTTCTCTAACTGTCAGCAGGAAAATAACTTCAGATTGGGAAGGTTTAGCACTAAAGATACTCTCTGGCAAAGGCTCAGAAGAAGTTTCGTAAGAAATTTTTTCTTTCTCAGGATAGTCAGAAGAGAATCTTATCCCAGTTCTTCAAAGACACCAAGACATACATAAAAGCTCTGAGTGCTAAGATTTGTTCTCTGTTTATGAAATATTTAATGTAATCTAAAAAGCACCCATGACCTTTTGGTGGTCCTCAAGGGGTTGGCTGTGTAACACAGAGTTGGAAATCATGCACTATCCTGTGAAAACAGTATCATATCAAGTTAATTTAACAGAAAGAATATTTGTAGGACCTATATATTAAAGGTTGAAAAAGCAAAAAAAAAAAAAAAAAAAAAAGACTAGAAAAGTTGTCAAACTTTGATAAAATACCAATTAGACCGATAATTTAGTTCAACGTGTGGATAGACTCAAAGTTCATTACATATATTTAATTTCCAGTTCTACTTCAAAAACACAATAGTCAAGTTCGGTTTATTATGTTAGTTGATAAAACGTTTTCTGTCTAAGGAAACCCAGCCGATGGCACTGAGCTACTGATTTTGCAGCAATCCTTCCTCCTGAATGAGTATGTGGTGACTCTGGAATAGAACTCTCTTCTACAGCATCTTGTAAGATATGGAGAGGATGTGTTATGTGTAACTGCACATTCACAGGATTTGAAACATTTGCTGCCATTGAGGCAAAGACAATTTCTGTTTATTTAAAGCATTTCATCCAATAGAAATCTGATCTGTGCAATGCATCTGCACTTATACAGCACACAAATCTAATGATGCAACATAGTATAACCAGCAAGACAAACCACATTCTGCACAAATTATTCAAGCAGACTAGACCAGTTATCCACTCAAATATTTGAGCATTTCCAAGAAGGAAAAAATATCTTTAATTATTGACCACAGCACTCACTTCCAAACAAGACAATAAAAAAATGCCTTTCAAAAAGGAGATAACATGCTGGTTCCAATTTATACTTGTGTCAAATCAAAAAATATTTTCACCCAAAAGAATACAGCTTTTTAAATTCAGCTTCTACTTTGTGAATGTTAAAAAAAAAAAAAAAAATCACCCTGAGTTTACTTTTCATCACTAAAGACATAAACCTGATTTAAAAACAGATCTAAAATAATTTGCATTGGAGTGTTAACCATACTGCTACACATTCCATGTTTTCTTGATCCAATGTACAAAAAAGGTTTTACATAATTGGACAGAAAAATTAGTAATTACTAGTTTCCTATAAATTGGCTGAGGGGGAAAAAAAAGTTTGATAAAGATATCAAACATTAGAGCCTTTCACATTTTTCACTTAACCACAAATTTCAATGAGCATTATTGGGGTTTCCTAGTAAAAGCAACACAAAGTAGTGAATAAATGTGGTTTAAAAGAAAATAGACACAGTTTTCAAACTAATCTGAAAAGTGTGGTGTAAATAGGTATTCAGTCTGATACTCCTAGACAACATATATTGACATGCCACCTAATTAGTAAGTAGAATGTACCCGTTTGTAATTTAAAACTTATGTTAATCCAGATTTTTTGTAAAGGCTCTTAAAAGACTGTAACAGAACATTAGTGACAAAAGAGCATCACAAAGACCATGTCAAAGTTGCTGAGATGTAAAAAAAAAAACAGCCAAAGACTAGCACAGCTCACAGAGAAGCCCATAGTAACTTTGGAGGAGCTGTAGGGATCCACTGCTCGGATAGGGTTGTTGGCAGGACAACTATTAATTACTGACTCTTAATTCTCTCTGGATTCAGGAAGCTGCAAAGAAAATTATTGTTGAATGAACACCATAACAATTATCCTTTGAAGTTTGGCACAGACCAATAGAGAACAGAACAATTATGTGGAAAACGTTGCTCTGCTCAGATGAGATCATCTGAACATTTTGGCCCACATGCAAAATATTTTGTGTTGAGAAAAACAAAACTGTTCATCACACTGACAACACCATCTCCATGGTGATACAGCGGTGACAGTATCAGGATGGGGCTAAATAGTGAACAATCATGGATGAAAACCTGTAAGAGCCTGCAAAATACTTGACCAGGGGGCAGAGGTTCACCGTCCAGCAGAATCATGACCCTAAACATACAACCAGAGCTACAGTTGAGTGGTTTATGTTCAAATATACTGATGTGTTCAAATGGACCAGTCAAAGTCTAGACATGAATTCAATGCAATTTTGTGACAAGAAAATTGATCTTCACAGGTGCTCTCCATCCAATTTAACTGTGGTTGAGTTGTTCTGTAAATAATTGCCAAAAAATATAGTTCTCTGAAAGGGCAAAGCTGATAGAAACTTTGCAATTATGAACATAAAACCCCAGAACAAAACACAGAAGTTTGTAGCTTTAACCAAAAATGTTGTTTTTTTTTTTTGTTTTTTTTTAATAGTTCAAAGGGTATGAATACTTCTGCAAGGTAGTGCGAGTGGATTTTCTACTTATTGTAAAAATCCTTCAGTGTATGTAATTTAATGTTGTTTTGTATGAGTCAATGAAAGAAAAAAAAAAAAAGAAGAAAACGTGTCAGAATGCCAACACCGATGATGAAAATCGTGCAGTTTAGTGGGGAAACAACTCAGTCACTCAGAGTGGAAGAGAATTTTTCCGCCATGTGCAGCAGAGTAATGCTGTTTGTCCAAAAGTCTGCCTGGCTTTCAAGCAGGGTTCCAACCTGCTGAGCTTCTACAAGGTGGATTACGCCTGCTGGCAAGAGCTCAAGTACTCACTGGGTGTATCAAGGACGATGTGTGCACACTTACACACACATGCACACAGACCCACGATTTAACAAAGATAAACCCACGCGCGCATTTACGCACAATAGATCTAATTATAAGCTCATTTTAGGGGCAAGTTCGTTTGGTTGTTTTTACAGTAACTCACATCTCTGAATCTGTTCCAGGATCGATCCTTGCTGTACTGAGCCACGGTGCCCGGCCATTTCTCGTGACTGATAGCGTAGACCGCCGTTTCTGTGCTCAGCATGAGAGTCAAGGCAGGTAGCAGAAAGAAGAGCATCTTCTGTAAGCAGAGAGAGAGAGGAGGCTGACAGGGAAAGCACATGCGGAGGATGCTGCAAAGTGTAGGCTATGAAGAGAAAAAGTCAGATGAAGCACTTTAGAAGATATAGAAATCTTACAAGGAGGCGCGTGATGAATTACATATGCAATCATTAAAAACTTCACAGCAAAAATAACCACTGTTTATATTTGGGAGTAGTGTGGTAATTGCTCAAACTGCTTATCCTTTGTCTAATCGGATTATAAACACTGGAGAGTTGTCACGGCGGCAGATGGGGCAAACAATCACCCCCAGCTTCCACCTCCCCCTTTTTTTTTTTTTTTATAAAGCAATTAACGGCGTTAACACAATTACCGCCCCTTCAGAGCTTTGTTCTGGCTTTTTCCCCGCTTTCTCCAGTAGACTCAAACTGTTAAATGTAATTTCACATTTTTGGGAAATTCTATGAAATTACAATAGCAATTCGTTGCTTACCTGAGATAGTTATTCGGCGTCCGATCTGGAATGAAAATAAGTCCAAGACGGCAGCGGGAACTCCTCCTGATAGCACCCTGCTGCTTGTGGGACTGACTGGGGAGAAAAAAAGAGCGAAGCGGGGAGGATAACTGAGGGGACCGGGAGCTTTCTCCTCCTTCTCGGTCATCAGACACCGCCCCTTCTCTCTCCCTCTCTTTCTCTCTCTCTCTCTCTCTCCCCCCCCTCCCTCCGCAGCTCTCACCGTGTCATTGATTTTCAGCTGGGAGATTTTTTTTTTTTTACGCTCACACCAAAGCAAAGGCAGGATTTTGGAGTCATGTCAAAGCCCTGTTTCTGCGTGTGGGAACACCAATTCTGGTTTAGTTACGCGCATCTGCTGTACAAGCTCACCTCGTGTGCTACGTTATAATGCAAATAAAATAAAATAAGAGTTTTATTTCTAATGGTGGTCATATGGAGGATGGATTTATCTGATAAGAGAACATTTTAGAAGTAGGACAGAAACAGCTCTTAAAAAACTCATATTTTTAATTAAAGTAGGCCTCCAGATATATCTAGGCCAAATGACTGGGGCTTTCATTGTGAAACACAAAATCTTTAATATTTCATCAGTGATCATCACCCACTGTGATTACTTTCTCTTTCATTTTTGCACTTTTCTAGTGAAGTTACTGCTCTAATGCCTGTGTCAATGTTTGGGGCAAATAAGAATAATGGAAATCACTCCACTGTACTATATGTGTTCTGTTCTATTGACTCATTTTGGGGGTGGGGAGCAGTGACTCAGTGCAGTTCTATTTCCCCAGGTCTCACATGAAAGGTTTTTCTGTTTTAGCAGTTCTGGTTGCAGTCACTATTTCCTTTGCTGATGTACACATGCTTGAGAAAAGCATGAAAAGCTGTTATGGATGAATGTGATTGATATCAGATGCCAGAAGAAAGACAACTTTTGTTTTGCAATTTTATGTAATTTTTAGTTAAAAATAAGGTTTCAGTTATTGTATGTATTGTTTTTATTTGCCCCTTTTCATCATTTTTATAGTGTATCTTTATTTGATGGAAATGCTCTGCCCAAATTTATCTTTATTTTATATTAAATGATCTCCTCACAAGTTATGTTTTCCATTCCATCCATCCAGCCATACAATATAAATTTTTGTCATTAATCTATGGCTGTCAATAATCACTTTTAAATGTATTTTTTTTCTTAACTCTACAGTTGTCAGTTATGGAAGCTTTTGTTTTTTGACTATTTTCACATTTTTTGTTGAGTAAATAAAAACAATAGCATTTCACTATCAGCATAGTAGAAATTTTGGTATCACTTTAAATTATTTTTCGAGATAATAATAATAATAATAATAATAATAATAATAATAATAATAATAATAATAATAATAATAATAGCAACAAACATTTTGCGAAAAAGGTGTGAAAAATGTGATAAAATGGGAAAAAGGGCATAATATTTTTCATTTTAACATGTACTGTCACAAGAAAAAAAAAATGCATAACCACTTTTGACATGTTTGGATATTTTCATTTCACTTTGCCCTTTTCTGTAGCATTAAAAATAATGCATCCCAGTGTTTGTTTACACAACATCTACAGGTATATTAAGTCAAGAACCTGTGATTTAACAACGTCTTGATGGAGTGTCCTGTTTCTTGGGAAATTAATTAAATTACCTGTATTTAATACTATTTGATATGGGTAATCAAGAAAATAGGATTACCCTAAGGTATATGTTTTTTCTTTTTAATGTCCACAAGCCAGTAATGCAAAACATATTGCTTTTTCCAGTTAAAGTTGCCATGTCAGTGTTTGGAAGAAAATCACACTCATTACAATAAGTTTCACTAACAGAGAATGAGCATAAAGTTAGAGTCTTTCTTTTACAGCCCATAAATTTTCTTTGGGATTGAAAATATCAAAACCAAATACTGAAGAACACTCTGTTACCTTTTTGTATTGCTTAAGAGGACTATATGTATTATCTTTTTCCTGCTGCATGAAACACAACATCTCTAATTGCATTATAACCATAAAGAACAAAACAGACTGGCAATGTGCCTCTTCTAGGTGTAAGTGCATTCTTCAGTAAGTTCTCTTATACTGTAAAGTCCAACATAGAACTGGGAGGATTGTGTGGCAAACTTAATGGGAAAAGTAAATAAGCATCTTAAAGTGGACAATTTGGAGTTCTGAAAGAGTTATATGTAGTATCTTTTAGAAGAGACACATCTTGAATTAAATATTTAATATGAATTTACAAGGAATCTAGATAAAGTTTTAAAAGCTTTTTCAATTTTCAGCTAAATAACATTTTACACTGAACAAAACTTAATCATGTGCAAAATATCAAAGGCTGTATGTTCATTCAGTTACAAATATAGAACTTGTACAGCAGCAAATAACTTGGTATTAATCAAATAAGCCCTCTGAAGTTGTAAAGACATGTTTGCTTAAAAGAGATGTTTCATATACTTTAAACTACTGATAGAGAAAGATATGTTAAATGTTTGCATTCAAGCATCCAAAAAAGGCCTTTGGATTATATGTACTCTGTTTTTGGGAGCTGATGCAATTGTTATTTGCTTTTTCTAACATTTTTCTCCAAATGTCACCACTGTTTTATTCCAGTTAAGGACCACTTTAGTCACGTATGTTTCCACAACTTTTTTCTGTCTTTTTTTTTCTCTGGGAAATGAAACCCAAGAGCAGCTTTAGGGTTAATCAGTTTTCAATAAGAAGATCAAAACATATGAAACAAGTGAAGAGGAAACACTGTACATCCCAGCAGAAAGTTTACTGCATTATATCCCTCACACTGCGAGTGCAGATAGTGAAAGGAAAAGACGGAGGCCAAACAAAGTGATGAAACAAGATTAAAGTTGAGTGTGTGGATGTGTGCAGGTGTGTCAGAGACAAGAAAAACGACAGATGATGCTTGAACATGTGCAGCAGTGTGTGATGGACAGTGTCTTAGTTAGTTTTATGTGTGTAACTTTCACATAAGTGGCTCCATCCATCTGTCTGAGAATGGAGTTTATAAATAACGCACATCTGGGCTTCACTAGTCTAAAAACTAAAAGAATATCAGCAAAACGTAACATTTCTGTCACACAAAAATTTACATTTATAGTGCTCTTCAGGGCATTCATAAATCCAATTACAGATGACGTTACACACAGGATGAAAAGAGAAAACCCATAGAGCATGGAACACACCAGTAAATAGGATAACATGTAGAGGGATTTTTTTTTCTTTTCTGTAGTTCAGTTCCTCATCAGGGACCTAAAACAGAACATGACATTGATATACCCCAGCTAAAAACAGTATTCATTTACTATTCAAGTAATAATGGGACTGTGTTTAGCATGTAAACACATTAAAATCCCATCGATGATGATAGATTCTTTGGGCAAAATCCCACGACTCAAACCTGTCGAGTTAGATATGTTTTTTTTTTCTTTGTGTTTTTTTAGCTATTACTGTATGTAATCTTCTTCAAAACAAGGAGATGGATGGATTTTGTTTTTGCTCAGTGTGTTATCTGAGTGTATCACAGCTTGGAAAAGTCTTGAATGACAACTTTATTTTCTTTTTTTTTGTGACCAACAAAAAAGGTTTGCCATCTGAGAATGTAGGTGGAAAAATAAAGAAAATCAACTTGTTTTACGTCTGGACTCAGAAATGTTTGGAGCCTGAGGTGGTGCATATGACCAAACCAAGTCAATACTTACCTGTTTTCCATGACAGTTTTTTGTATAACGACCGTTTGGGTATTTTAGATAAGTCTGGAACAAACAAACAAAAGCAGAAAAACAAGAGCAATAAATGTGTCAGCATTATTTAAGAAATCCAAGAGGTAATAAAACATGAACCTGAGAATGGCCAGTGTCTGGTTTCTAGATATATAAAAAAGTTATGTTTAAAGGGATTTTATTAATAAGACACCAATTAAAGTATGGTAAAGAATCTGTTCTGCTCCCTCCTCCACTTGTTTTCCATGCTGTCAGCAGCAGTAGCTGTATATGATGATCCAGAAACACAATACACATTTTACAGTATAAAAATTAACAACAAAACAAACTAACAAGCAAAGAGAAAAAACTAAACTAAACTAAATAAGCTATTTGGAAATTTTTGTGGCCACCACCATGTAAACAGTTATGGCCTGGCTAACAGAAAAGCACAATCCATCAGCCTTTTTGAGATGGTGCCATTTTGAAAACAAACATTAGCAACTTGGCATAAAAATTCAACACTCCAGCCATTAAATAAATGTTTTTAAACAGTTTATTGGGTCTCTGAAGGTTTATCTGACAGATCTTTCCATTTATTTTCATTATTTAGCGTTGCATTAGGATTTCAACTTTGATTTTCAAAACAGAGATGCCAGAGATATGTGACAATGGCAGGTTTTGACATAGAGTTGTGACCCCAAAACAGAATAAAATGCAGACAGAAGACAGTGTCTTGACATTTTTACAACACTTCCATTTAATGTATCAGTGGGTTAATCTTTAGAAGATAAAGAATGGATTAGTTATTTGAGAAAAGAAAAAGAATATTGATCTCTGAAAAGTGTGGAGCTTTGGGAATAATGGGCAATCCCAGGATGGTGGCAGAGATGAAGGAACATGGATAATAGTGAGTATTGGCATGGCAGGTTGAGAACAGACAAGCAAGTATGGCAGGAAAATCTGGTGTGTAATTTCTCTCATTTGATGGAATGGTGAGCAGACCGAAGGTTGTATGCAAACTGACTAGATCGGTAGTTTAGTAGGTCCTTTCATGAAGGAAAATTCCAGGTGGGTAAACTTGTCTTTTTTGATTTTTGGTTAAGACTGAAGAACACTGATATCACACAAAAGATAACCAAATTTGAGCCCCAGAGGTTTACAAGAACACACAGAAGATTTGTAACAGGTAAGACAAACCTAAAAAGAGAAAAGGGTGGACTGACAGGAGCAACTACATTGGCTAATTAGGCAATAAGAGAAGAGGAGCACGGATCACAAATACCCAGGAGTTAATTACAAAACAATCTGCAGATGTAAGTGTTTCCAGAACTCTGCTTACCCATGGGCTAGATTTGCAACACAGGATACAAACTGAAAGGTGCTGCTGACACACTTCTTTAATGTTTCACCCTAATTGGGTGAATTTTCGATAAAAAAAAAATCAAAATCACTGAAAAGAGTGAAATAATCAAATTATAGCTCTATTTAAACCAATTTGCATGTAAGAAATGTATGACATTATTTTTACAATAATGGCAATGCAAATCTTTTCTCTATTTCTATTTGCAAAGAAAAAGAACATAATCATGTTTCAGAATATATTAAATCATGTCACAATTTGTAATGCTGAAAAATGATTAAACTGTGGTGTTTTTTTCCTTAATGTCATCACACTGTCAGACTTTTACACTACCCTGTAGCTATTCTCAAGCGGTTGGTAGTGATTTCTTTTATTTTCAGTTATTTTTACCATTTCTTTTCACAATTTAAAAACACACACAATCCAGAAAAAAGTCAATTAAAGGTCAATCATTAACCAAGGCAATTTTTAATTAAAGCTTACAGCATCTTGATTCTGTTTATTTCTCAGAATTGAGCAGCAAAACTTTATAGTTTAATGTCATACAACACACATTGCAGGTCAATGCTGTTGCTAGGAGCTGTCTGTGGTGCTGGAATTTACCACACACTTTAAAGTTGTTAAAAACAAATATCCAGTAAATCCTAAAGTGACTGGAGCATATTTATATTTCCTTTCATCTCCCAAGACAATTGCAGGTAAACAAGTAGATTCAACAAATTATATTTAAAATTGCTGGAAGATGATTTTTGTTTGCAAGGGTAAAAGAAAGCTATCTGTTTCTCCATTTTTCCACCTTTAGCGATAACATAAACACTGTGACAACTGAAGACAGTTTTAGGGTTGGCAGCAAAAACACAAATACTGCCTTATGTAAATGAAATTACAGAAATCTTTTTAAACAGACAAAATATGCATGTTTGGCAGATTTTAAAGAACACTGTGTGCAGAAGAGAGCTTTTTATGGTGATTAACACTGATGGAAAGTATTGTTAAACCTGTCACTTGAAAAGTGACCATCAATTATTCAAAATGATGAACCAAAGTCAACATTTAAGCAATAGATTCAACAGGAAAAATGTGTTTGGAAAAATCTTTTGGAGGGCCAAACTGTGAATCATCATTGGTGGTATTGTTAAACCACACTGAATGAAAATATAGATTGTGGGCTTCCCAGAGATGTTATGCAACGTATCTCAAACAAAAATCTATTTAAACATATTCATAACTTGCTGACACTCACATGTATAGAACATTCAAACATGACCTTAATACAAACTAAAAGATGAAAAAAGTACAAAAATAAAGGAAAAGTCTGAAATAATGAACGTTTGTTCAATCTCAGAAAAGTACAACATCATTTTGGCTTCTAACAAAGATGACAAAACACAGACAGTGCAGACAGTGTGTGGTCAAGGACGTGAAAACTAAGAGTGAATTTATAATGAATATAAAAAAGGAGTGTCGCTAATGATACAGAATTTAAATACCACAGGAGAAAAATCTGACCCTGTAATAATATTACTATCTAGTGTTGTGTTCGGGGTTCAAACAACCTTGAGCGTTTGAGCTGATATTCCGGCAACCCAGAGGACATGAGAGGAGAACAGTTTGGTGTCATAAACCTGCAATGACACTGAGAGGTTATCTTCTTACAACAGCCCACTGTTTGAGAGGACTTAAAAGGAACAAAGGTGCACTGCAATGCAGTACTGCACCGAAAAACTGGGGCCTCCCTCCTGGGTAGCACTGAAGAGGTAACGCACAAGGGCACAAAGGTTTCTTGACTCAGGAAGTCAGGAGAGTGTTTCTCAGGTGGGAGTTACTTACTACAAAAACAAAGTGTTATGGTGAGGAATTTAATGCTCTTACCTGGTCCAGTGCTGACTAAGCTTGTCCTTATTTTATTTCTTTGTATTTGGGACCCAAAGAAATCATTTCTTGAGACTTGTTCGTATATATTTTTAGTCCACAAGACATTACATACATATCTCGAACATTTGTTCTTCAGACAGTGGAAAAAAGGCTTTCATAGGCATATATCATAATTATTCAGAGCCTCCAAAAAATAAAAATCTTGAATGTATCACCGTTCACTGTTTTCAAAGAAAGCAATTATTTTAAAATGCACTTTTCAGAACAAAATACCCATTTAAAAAAAATGCTCACTAAATCAGAAATACACTACCATTTATGAGTGATGAAATGTTCTCTGGAACTGCACCATGTGAAAATCTGTCACAAAAACCACAGAACAGATTTTTTTCCTTGGGAAAAAGATGGTTTTTTATGGGAATTTATACATTGAATGGATGTGTGGGTCTGTACTGGAGACAAAAAAGAACACACTAAACACTTTTCTTATGCAGGGTATGTAGGTCACTAACAGGAAACAGTCTGACACTTTTTGCCAGATGATTATGAATCAACTAGAATACTGGGTTTAAGAAAATGAACAAAACCTAAGCCTGAGGGATGAGAAAATAACACAGTTCATGCCATGGCCATGACAAATAGCTCAAGCAAGGAGTCAAAAGCCAGACCACCAAGGCAAATGTGAGTGATCTTTATAAGCATAAAGTTGATCAGGTAAGAAAATGCTTTTACTGATAACCAGCTGTAGTAGCTTTTTTTTCTCTGTGCCTGCCAAAATAAGTCAAATGAGAAGAGAACATTTGACTGCAGATGCTGTCCACACCTTTCAACTTCTGTTCCATCGACCAGTTGAAGTGGGTTTTTTTGGGACAAATGACATGTTGATGTGAGAAACTGTAGATGGACCTATGCAGTTTGAGTGCTGTGGAACATGGTATCCACAGAATTATGTGTTTCTGCTTTTAGTGCAGTTGAACCTCAAGAGTAAATTACAGACTGATTATGTGGAGAAAAGTGAGATTTGCACAATTATGGCATGACTCACCAACATAAAGTATTCTTATAACAGTTGTTAGGGAAAATTGGCACATTATACTATTGCAATGAAATTGCAATATCTAACCTTAAATGTTGCCAGAATGTTCGTGTTTGAAAAGATAGTTTTTGTCACAAACGGACATAACTAACTGAGGTAAAGTAAAGGCAGACTGCACTTACTATAGATCACTTTATAATCCCTCTGTAGGATGCCGATTTGTTAAATTTCCAGGTTACTCCACTTAGAACAACAGTTCTTGTGACTTCCATCATCTCACTTGATATCGCCAGAAAAATATTCACTTTATGAAGTCATATTTAAACTAGAGATTTTGCAATCATTTGTTTTGTCTTGGATGGCTTTGTGTTACGTAGTGGAGCCCCAGTTTGGCGCTCCAAAATGTAACATCACCCCTCAGCAACTTTCCCCAGCATTCTTGGTTAACTTGAGATAGGTTTCTGGTTTTGGATATGAAAAGGAATAGAATAAAGATGATGTAAAAGCTTCAACGGAGTTGAAAAGAAAAAGTTCTAGATGTGTTGAAATACTGTTTGCCTTTCAAGGACAATGTGCAACCTGTTATGCATTTAGATTAGAAATATAATGAAGAACAGAAGAGTCAAAACGAAACATATACTGTTTTTGAGCTAGTATTTCGTATCTGATTATCATATCTCCCTTGTAACACAGAGTAGCATACTTTCAAAGGGTTTCCTTTTATATAAAATCATACTGAGCAGATTAAAAGTAATTTAAATGAAAATTAGGATAGAAGATTTCAGCTCAGTGAAATTATTCAACAATCAGTATTGCCACAAACAGTCAGAGCCAATGTATTAGCACTTTTTGGTTTTTTAGATGAGGAAAGATGTGTTTTGGTTTTTTCTCGCTTTGAGGAATAATTCAAAATTAAAATGTAAGCACACCCTGTTCAATACTGAATACCAGCAAGATAAGACTGAGGTTTTTCTACTTACAAGAGTACAGGAAATCTAGCAACTGACCACAGTGGTGGGTCCACGGCTGCCTCTGAGTGGGAGGAAATAGATAGCCCTTATCAAGTTTTTTTCAAAGGGAACTCACAGCTGTGAAAGCTAATTACACTCAGGCTCCATGGAGAACAACTATAAAATTCACTGATCCCATACATGTTTTCATGTCTGAAAAAAGATGTAGTTTCTTCATACACTTACACAAATGATATCAATCAAAACATCCTGTAATGCATTATCTATTATGGCATTTCCAGCAAAAGAAAATGCCCAACAAGAAATGATTGCTGGACCTGTTTCTCAACAATTGCTCAAACGTCCCATTGAAGTTGGTGGGTCACTGTTTTCTTGTTTTCCATAAACTGCACTGTCCTAAAGGCAGCTCAAAAATTTCAATAACTCATTTCCTAGTGTCTGTACTATTAAAAATTTCCAAACAGCTTAGATAAACAGTTTGATTTTGTTAAAAGTATTTATAGTTCTTTAAGATTTTCACATTTTGTCATGTCACAACTTCAGACTTTAATGTATTTTATTAGGATTTTATCTGATAGATCAACACCAAGGAGTGCATAACTGTGAAGTGGAGGGAAGTTTTTCATTTCTGTTTTATTAATAAACATGTGAATGTTATTGTGTGCATTTGTACTGAGCCCTTCTGAGGCAATACTTGGTTTCTCCACATTTTGCAATTACAATATTTGGCTACTCATCTTTGCACAATATCGCAGGCTCATTCAAAGTGAATGGAAAATCACTGTCAACATCAGTTCTGCTGCCGCAAATTCTCAATTGAATTTAGGGGCCAATTTAACACATGAATGTGTTTTAATCTAAACCATTCCACTGTATTTCACAGTGAGGGTAATTAGCTCAGGGTTTTGTGCAGTACTGATTTGCCACCTTCTACAACATAAGAAACTCATGTTGGCGAAAAAGTTCAATTTTACTCTATTTACTTCTATTTCTTATCCCATCAGAGCAATGTCCTCCGCATGTTTGCCGTGTCCCTGTTATGTTTGGTGCACAGTCATAGCCAAAATGGGAGACCATGCTATCGTTAAAGGTACTTAAAAGGAATATTTATTAAAGATAAACAATATTAACAAAAATTACAATAAAGTGTGAGTGTCAGTATCAGTGGTGTAATGCAAATGCTTGAATGTGAGGTATGTATGTGTATGGGAGTGTTGAGATGCAAAAACAAAGACAAACTCAAAAGTGTATGATAAGGAGTGGGATGAGGCCTGGGAGCACCGTACACAAGAGGCAGCAGGAGTGGACGCAGAGAGCGACCCGGAGGAATGAAACAGAGAGCTTTATATACGTCGTGCCTCTGGATCCAGATCAGCAACACCTGCACAGAGGAGGAGCACAAGGGCAGACATACACACAAACACCTATAGCCCAGCTCATCAGGCCTAGAGCCATCACAGTCCCCAATGGCTGATATCAAACTGCAAATGAGACTTCTTATGGTTTATACTTAATGGCATTTATCTTGTCACTCCCAGATTTATGGAATGAATCACTTATAGGTGTCCTAGCGACAGATTTCCCCACTTGAGCTGTGGATTTCCTATGCTCCTCCAGGAGTACTATGGGCCTTTTGTCTGCTGCTTTGAAAAATGTTCTATCCTGCCTTGGTACACATCTAAAAGTTTTTTTTTTTTTTTTTTTTTTTTTTTTTTTTTTTTTTTTTTTTAAAGAACTCTAACATTGGGTAAAAGCTGTTGGGCTATATGTAGGCTAGCTTGACAAAAAGTTGGTTAAAAGTCATGACTCTGGAGTAGGCGTGGGCAATATGCTGCATTCTATAATTAACTCTACAGCTTGACTATATGATCACTGGACTTCTCATCCACTGGAAAATAAAACATGTTCGGTAAAAGCTTATTTCGAGCAGTTTAAAAGTGAGGGTTAATTTTGTTGAGAACAAATTATTGGTTTATACTACAATTTAACTTACCTTGAATTGTATTTGAACAGACAAGACCAGCAACGCTTGTGATGCAGAAAACTAGACATGTTTCTCCTTAGAAAAAATGCTTAATCTTGTGTGTAGGGTTGCCCAAATATCAGTAGTATAAAAACCATTGACGAGTTTTGAATTTCAGCCCAGTTTTTGGTAACTTTAATTTAAGCACTGGTTATTTTATCCCAGTCTTCAGATAGTCCTCACCCATGCTGGGTCATATCAACAACCCAATCCTGTTGAGCTGAAATAACCCTGGGTTGGCTCAGTCAAAATTTAACCCAGTACTGGGTTACAATTTGAAAAAATTGATTTTCATTGGTTAATTTTCTGTAAATTTTTATTTATAATTACTTTTATCAATTTCAAGTTATATTATTGACCATTGTGGGTTTTTCATTCATTAATATAAGGGTACCAGCAATTTTGTCAATGTGTGTATTTCAGAAAAAAATTCTCAACTTCCTCTACAACAGAGTAACCAAAGGAAAGCTAATTATCTGATGTTCATGCAACCACTGCATGTGTCTTTTTCAACCAGCTAAATATCATTCAATTAATATCCAGAAACAGTTACAGGGACTCCTTCAAACCTGTCTTATGTTTGAGAGGACATTCCAAAACTGTCTCTCGCACAGCTGAACAAATCAATCATTCCCTCAGAATCCTGACACTGATGAAAACTGACTGCCAATTAAAAAGACTTTTCTTCCCTTTCTGTCCATCAGTCCATCCAATATTTAGACAGCCAGTCAAAACAGCAATGCTTTGACATGAGATTGGAAGGACATTTAATAAAGCCAAACGCACAGTTTGTGTTTATTAATACTAGCAAAATAAAAAGTGAATTAATTATCAATATAAATTCTGGCTGACTTGAAACTATCAGAGAGGCAGCATCTGTAAATAAATAGCTTATTATTATTATTATTATTATTATTGTATGTTTTTATTAGAATCAGTCGGAAAAGGTGACAGATCCCCATTTAAACATCTTATTTATTGATCAAGACAAGAAACAATGGTTACAGACTTAAAGACTATCATAGCTTACCTAATGACTCTCAACAAAAAAACTCTTATCAAACAAAGAACCTTTTTTTCTTAAACTCAGCATCCAAGACATCAGTTTTTGTAAATCCACAGCTGTGTTTTTTGTCTCACACAGCAACTCAGTTCCCACTAAGATGACCTAGATTTAAACTGAGTGTTTCACCTTGTGTTAAAATTTTGTCAAGCAGTTGGGGCGTAACATCAGACTTGAGCAAAACACGTGCTCCAAAACGTGTGGAAAATTGGATGGAGCTACTCTAGTCTTCACTTTCTGGCTAGATCAGGTTTTCCCCAGTGAAGATCCTTGTCATCAGAAAAATAAGCCCAGAGGCGACATCAAGTGTCATGGTGTGTTCTCATCTCATTTGGGTACAATTAATTTTAAACGGTGTATAAATAAACAGTCAACAGGGTAAACTGAAGAACTGTCACATTTTCTCATATAATGACTCATGACATTATAAAACAGACTGGAATTTATAGACGATGTCTACAGAAAATAATTCATTGTCTTTTTTTTTGTGTGTACAATAAGCTGTAATTCTTCAGCAGAGAGACTGTTGCCGGGTATGTCCATTAAAACTTTTTTCTGGTCAGACTCCTCTTCTCTGTCATAAATAAAATGCTTTGACAATCACAGATAGAAATCATCTGTAATATAATGCCAATCAAGTCATTGAAGACGCTATATAGAACAAATGATGGCCATGCACAAGATGACTAGTGTAAAATACAAAATATTCAAACAAAGTCTCCTGGTTTACACATAATCTTACAAAAGTAATTCATATCACCAATGTGTAAAATTTTTGAATTTTATTTGGAGAGCAGTTTTCCAATACAACCTTTCACTCATCCTCACTGAAGCACATTAATTCCTTGGTAGTTTTTTCACACACAGAGAGGTTCTTTGTGGGATTTAGACTCAGGACCATCTTGCTGCAAGACAACAATACTAACAACTTCAGCATTGTACATCAGTGTGAAAAAGAGTTTATATATTTTAACTCAAACATTTTAATCGATTTTAATTTCGAAATGTAAAAATTGAAGTACCAACAATCACAAAGAAAAAGTCCTTTTTTTAATGCATCCAAAGTACCATGTGGTCATCAAGTCTGAACTATACACCTGCTTCATTTATTTCCCCACTTGTCACTCAGTCTTGGTCTGTTGAGTACTCTCAGTTTCGTCCTCAAACTCATCTTCCACCCTGTCATCTCTCCACTACTCTTTTTTGCTTCATTTACTCCTATTCTGTACATCTCTAGTTTCTAGTTCATACCCACCACTTTTCTGTCCTCTGACTCCACATTACACTTACTTTGAGTTCAACCACTGGACTGTGCATCATTGCTTAGGATGAAACTCATATTTTTGTGTAAAGGGAGTGACCCAGTTTGCTTTGGAGAAGATAGATTTGTGGATCCATGTACCATAAATTCTTTTAACCGACAGAGATTTATTCAAACGTATAAACATACACACACTGAGACAGAGAGGTAAAACAAAAACAGAGCACAGCAGGTGATTTTTTTCACTTTAGATGTGTTTCAGGCTGGTTAGATGTCAGATATATAAAGTGCCAGACACTTTTATTAGCTCCACTGGTAAAGTTGGGGAAAAAGCTTTAAAATATATCCATCTTTTATTGCAGTAGTACAGGGGTACTCAAGTCCAGCCCTCGAGTGATACTATTCTGCAACTTTTGGATGCACCCTTGCTCAAATTAATCAGTGGTCCGAATTCCCTCATCAGCATGTCATTCAGCTCTGCAGAGACCTGGTAATGAGCCATTTATTAATGCAGGTATGTTGGAGAAGAAATCCATCCAAAAGTTGCAGAATAGTAGCTCTCAAGGGCTGGAGTTGGGCATCTCTGCAATAGTATAATCTCACTGTGTTAATAAAAAATGTTGTACAAACCCCTTTTGCCAATAGGATAGCACCTAGTCTTCTTCTATAAGGATTGATAAGACCGGACTCTCTTGTAGGCTCCTTTTCTGCTCAACTTAACCTACAGATTTTCTATAGGAGTTTAGAAGGTCAGGGAAATGAGATGGCCAGGGGGGAAGGCTAATTTTGTGTCTGATGACCCTTTTCTCTCTTGAATTTGCCATATGCTTTTTGTCATTATGCTGTTGAAAGACCCAAGGATGAACTGTCTTTTGTTTACTGCCACAGTCCACCAGATTTTGTTTAAAACATTCCTGGTATTTCAAAGAGTCTATGATCCTGGGCCCCCTTCAGTATGATATGATTACGGTGGAGCTACTAGGATTACACAAAACAGTCCATTAATTGGGGGACAGAAAAACATCACTGCTTGTGACAAGCACGAGACATTCTAGTGTGTCACATTTGTTGTCGCACTAGTATGACGCCACATTAGACATTTGGGTTTAACTATGCCTCCCCAGTGAGAGTCCAAGTGGTGGTGGAAATGCCTCCTGAATACATCGGATCATGAAATAGTGCAGTGACCCAACTCGTGCCGTACCGCTCAGTGGAAGCGAGGCACAAGATGCCACACTTTGCTGAAGTTTTCTCAAAATGAGCTTTGGATGCTCGTCCACATTGGTGGTTAGTGACATTAAGAAATAGTGTATTTTTCTTGGCATATACAGTATGTGCCTCAGGTAAACAGAGCGATATGGAATACAAATTAGAAGTTTCTAGAAACTCTGATAAACCTAAAGGATGTATTTTTAAGAGATTGTAAAAAGTACCAATAATTTGACAGGTATGGATTCCCCCCCTCTAAATTAGTTAAAATAAGATAAGATTTTTCCCATATAAAAAAGCAAAAAATTTTCAAGCATCTTTACCAGGAGTGCATCTTTAAATACAACAAAAGCCTTATCAGTTACAACACAGAAAGATGAAAATTAAACCATGCTTTAAATTATTCAAAATGTGTCCTATTCTGGCATCATAGGTAAACAGTACGGTGGGACTTGTTACCTTGCAGTGTCAGTGATGAATGTACTCTACAAAAGTGGAAAATTATGATATTCCCTGTTGTACAAGTAGACTTTAATAAATGAACAACATGACAGGCTGAATATGGTTCAGGAAACATAGTGGACAGGCAATGATAATTATAAGGAGACAAAGACTACATGAACAAAGAGAAATAGACAAAGGGATAGGTGGGAACCAGGGAAATATAATATCAAATTTGTTAGATGCTGCATGCTATTTGCAAGTGCATGTTATTGTGTGATTGCACCTGCTTTTATGTATACATGTTGTGTGTATCATCGTGTCTCTGTGTTTGTGTGTGTGTGAAGGTTTGTGTCCATGTATGAGTGTAGGTAAGTGAGAACTGAAGTGAAGGCAATGCTTATTTACAGTAAAACTGAGGAAGAAGAGTTGGATTAAGGAAACATCCACCAAGCCCCAGAATCTAAAACACAGGTAAAAAAAATTGCAGCATGGGAGAAATGCAGACCCAATAGATTTTTAAAACTTCGTTGACAGGAAAAAACCTCGGCTAATGTTCAACTTATCTGGAAATATTTCCAGAGACTGATCTCTCCAAACTTTAAACAATAAACTTTTAAGTTATAGTTTACACGATCAGGATGGACAATCCAAAGGAGGAACAAAAACCTCAAACTAGGTGAGAGCTTAAGAGCCGATCTGTTATGCTAGATGACTATCCTGTGTGCTGGCCAGATTTGAAGGCAGTGATAAACTCTACAAGGAGTACTGATTTCAGTCTTGTATACTTTCTTATCACACGCAGCAAAATAAGTTTCTACACGTGAACAAACAAAAGCACAGAGTGTGAAATCTAATCCCTATCTCCTGTGGCCACCTGTAAAGATGCCTTCCTCTTGTCTTTGGCACTTTTTGAAGGGAAACAAATGATTCCCAAGTGAAGAGAGATGAGAGAAAAACTGAAAGAAAGGGAAACAAATGAAACACAGTCAGGGGTGGCATGCTGGAAGCTTATCAGTAGACAGTAACTTCAAAACAACACATGGGGCTCTGAAAATACACAGGGTGGTATAATGCGTAAATGGGGAGGTGGTGGTGAGTAAAACAAATGTTAAAACAAGGAAAAACAAATTTGTAGCTGTGATGGAGAACAGCTAATTCAAAATCTTCACCTACACAAGTTTTATTTATACATTTTATAGTTATGTGGATTATTTGTTGCATTTTCAAGCATCTGTCATCACATTTCATATAGAAAAAAACTGAAATTCTCAAATCTGGACCCTGTTTTTTGTCATGCAATTTACTTTTTTATTCAGCCATACAATTTTATATATCCAACCACCACTTATACACCTTTAATACATCAGTTTTGATCATGCTTACAACTTCTTTTACTAAAGTAGCATGAATTGACCAAAACCTACCAATTTTTTTTTTTTTTTTTAAAGTTTTAACTGAAAACACACCCTCTCCATTAAATGTGTTGGTTTTCTACTTCTTCTGACACAGGGTTAATAACAAAAATTAGTAGTTAAAAGCTTTTATACTGTGATATGTCATACCATTGCTAACAGCTAGATAGACAAAGTTAAGACCCAACATCCATCCATCCATCCATCCATCTAACCAACCAACCAACCATCCATGAGTCTGTAAAAGGTTACAAAATAATTTCTAAAGCTTTGGGACTCCAGTGAACCACAGTGAGAGCCATCATCCACAAAGAAAACATGAAACAATAGTGAACCCTCCTAAGAGTGGTCAGTTTACAAAAGAATATACCAAAAGTGCATCAACAAATCATCTGGGAGGTCATAAAATAACCCATTACAACATCTAGAACAGCGAAGGCCTCAGTTTTCTCAGTTAATGTCAATGTTCATTGTTCAGTGATAAAGAAAAGTATCATCCATGGGAGAGCTTCAAGGCTACAACTGCTTCTGACTTGAAGGACCAAAATGACTAGTTTCATATTTGCTAAAAACATCCCAATGATCCCCTTGACTTTTGGGACGATATTCTATGGATTCACAAACAAACATGAAGCTTTCGGAAGATGTGTGTCAGTTTATCTTGATAAAGCATCTCAGTAAAAGAACATCATACAACAAAATACGAAGTAATGATGGTCTGGGGCTCTTTTGTGTCTTCTGGATCTGATTAACTTATCCTAGGAAAAGTTCAGACTTAAATCCAGTTGAGATGCCACACATGACCTTAAACAGGCAGTTTGTGAAAACCCTCCGATCTCAACTAAAAAAAAAAAAAAAAAAAAAACATTCCTGCAAAAAAGAGTGGGCTAAATCTTCTCCGCACTGATGTGAAACAACGCTCCCCAGTTATCTCAAATGCTGCCTTTTTATAATCATTTCATTGGCTGTTGTTGCCGCTAAGGGTGGACCAATCAGTTATCAGGTTTAGGGTGCAGTTTATTTTTTATATAGCGGCGGGTTGGTTGAATTAACCCCCCCCGGTTTGTGGTTTGTGGATAGTCTTTGAACTATGACATATATCATATATAGCACGCAAGATGTCATACCTTAATTTTTCACATCGTGCTGTACTGACACTAATCTTCTCATTTCAGCCTGATTACATGTAATTAGAAGCTGTTTAACACACATTACAAACATATTGTGTTGTCTTTACGAAGAGTGAGAGGCTGTGTGATGAATAATGTATTCTGCATCTCAGATTATAAATCAGAAACTCTTCACACTCAGGCTGTTTATAGATCAGACATATGTGCTTATAATTCATTATGATTTTAACCACAGCTTAGAAGTTTGTCTCTGTTGTGACAACTACCCAAAATTGTTCGGTTGTGTATTTTTACACAATCATAAGTATCTATCTATCTATCTATCTATCTATCTATCTATCTATCTATCTATCTATCTATCTATCTATCTATCTATCTATCTATCTATCTATCTATCATTTGGAAGAATTACATGTGTAGTACATGCAAACTGCATATCACAATGCACAACTAATTAATTCATAATAACTGCATTACCTATAGAAATCAAAATCAATCTGAAAATTTACATAATTTAAATAGTGGAAAAAATAGGGACATAACTATACCGTAAACAAAACTTGAATTATAAAACACTCTTGAGTAAAGTGGTGCCTAAAAAACAGGTTTGCAATACATCCCATCTCTTCATGCGCACTAATCTAATTATACATTCATTCTGTAGAGCTTTCAAACCAAAAACCACTTAATTACATTTCTTGATGCACAAAGATGGAGTGAATTAATCAGGTTGGTAAAATACCTTTTTACTACATGTTTCCACCATTACTCAGCTTTAAATGAATGGACAACAGAATGAAATAAAAACTAATGCTGCCCTTATTTGACAGATTAGTTTATCTCCTAATCATTGTGTTTCATTTCTTGTTGGAGAAATTAAAAACAAAACTTATAGATCAGTCTTTTGATGTGAAGTGAATATGTGGTATATGTGGTATAGTACTAATTACCAGACTATAGAATAATCATGCCTTAAAATATTAACTTATGTTCATTATTCAGTGTCTGTTTTACTTAACAGGAAGTGAACAAAGAATTGTCAATGTATATCAATCAGCAGCAGTAATTAGAATAGCTGTGATGTGACTCAACAGCTATTGTTTAATATCTAATTTATACAACCTTATTGACAATTTCATACAAGTCAAACGTAGTTGGTCTTTCATATTTCAGTTAAACATGCATTTGTCATCTTACTGCTCTGTTCTTTTTACTGCAGTTTTCAGCCATTTAGACATGTAGCAGGAGACCTAAGACTTCATATTTAGAAAGTAGGAGATTTCTTATGTGGGTGTATTCTTGTGTGTGGACTATTTGGGTACATTTGGACACAAAAGACAGCCAGACTGACTGAGAATTGACATAACAGGTGTCTCATCCCAGGTTTTATCATCTCTATTTTGCACCAGTAGGCTGTCAAGGACATATGTTTTCACATGCAGCTTCTCATTCTGCTTTCATGTTGTCAGTTTCACAAGAGCAATGATGTTCAACTTTATGCTTCAAGCAGTTGTCTCATGACAACCTCAGGTTTGACATGTGATATAATTTTCAGTGGAATAAAATGTGTTGTGTTGATAAGTAACATTATCCACACTTTCATTGATCCCACTTTTTGTGACACAACTGAAGTGATGAAGTCGATTTTGAGATAAAGTGGAAGGCATAATGACTAACATTCTTAAACAACAAACACAACAGGGGAGAAATAAAGCAACACTTCTATAAATAACAAAGCTGGACTTTGTGCTAAGAGTGTATCCAGCTGTATGTTTTAAATAACTGGATAACAGTTCAGCTAAATTATTTGAGTGTTTTTTGTCTGCTTGAATAATCACACCCTGATGGACATATCCCTCTAATGTTCAGACATAAATATATGTTGCACTTAATCAGACGAAGCCTACATGTGGCATCAGACAGTAATGGTTGTAAAATAAACAACTAATGTGTGTTCACTGAGGGGTCAATATGAAACTGCATAAAAACTTAACTCCACTCTCTATCCTCACCAGGGGAGTTGCTGAAGCAACTGAATGTGCTGGTTTGTTATCAGAGGGAGTTTCTTCAGGTAGCTGTCTAAATCTTTTAAATTTGAGGATGTAACTATGTACAATATGAATATATTGTACAATTTAAAGTGTAAAAACAGATATTCCCACATGTTTTAATCTATAGTTGTTCTACTAGATTCTGACCCTGAATTACCAACATAACAACTGATGTCTTGCAGCATTGTTCAGGCCAGGGGTTCCCAAGTCCAGTCCCAAAGAGCTAATATCCTGCAACTTTTAGATGAATTCCTTCTCCAACACACCTGAATCAAATCAATAGTTCATTACCATGCCTCCACAGAACTGATGACATGCTGATGAAGTAATTCAGCCACCTGATTAGTGATGCATCTCAAAGTTGCAGGATAGTAGTTTTCGAGGACTGGGGTTCCCCTGGTTTTGGCCATCATAAGAATGTCTAATCAGAGTACTGGGTTGTAATTTTCAAAAATTTGCACTTATATTTATAAAGTAAGATGTAATGAGACCTTTGGTTATAGTTATATATAGTGTTTTAATGTATAGCAGGGAATAATGTACTAAAAACTTTTTCGTGTATTTTGTAAATTCCTTTCCACAACGTCATTTCACCATTATACAGAAAAAAATGTTGTAAATCTGGTAACATACTATCAGTTTTCCAGTTCTATAATGTCCAATTAAGGGTTAGCAATTAACCTAGTTATTGATAAAAAAATGTGTACTCGGGGAAAGAATTTTACCAACTCTCCATTCAGGGACAAATCAATAATTTTAAGAGACTTATAACAAGAAAGAGCAGTATCACAGCAAAATCACTGAATATTTTCAATGCTGCCTTTAGACATCTTTCTTTCTTGATTCATTCAGTCACCACAGTGTCCTAGAAATAACAAATGTGTTTATAGTAGGAGAGAAAAGATGTATGAAATTTCTCTTATACTTTCATACTTTACATATAGTGAAATTCCATTTGATAATATTAATATATGCTATTAATATTGTCTAGGTTTGTTTCACAAATTTCTTTTTGTAGATATAAACTGGTGCCAGAAAACTTGCAGACAAAGTCAGAATATCCTTCAGTATATAATCATATTTTTATGCATTAATATTTCCTTCTAATTCTAAATCCTTCCCGCACCTGCTGCTGAGATTCATCCCCAGATAATAATCCTGCCACCATCGTGCTTCATGGTAGAGATGGTGTGTTTGTAGTGATGTGGAATGTATGCTATTTGCCAAACAAAGCACCTAGTCTGATGACCAAAAAGCTCAATTTTTGTCTCATTATACCAAAGAACCTTCTTTTAATTGATTTTGAAGTCCTGAATGCCTTTAGATGGATTCCAGGTGAGGTTAATTTGAGCTTTTTTCCATCCCTTTACAATAGCCCAAGGTACCTTGGTGGCCTCTTTCACCAGTGTTTTTCTTGCCTGGTCACTTATTTTGTGAAAATAACCAGATTCAGGACGACGAGAATAAGGTTCATGCTTGTTCCGTTTTTTAAAGATGGATTTAACTGAAATCTACAGTATTTAGTTTGGACATCTTTTTGTCTCCATCTCCCATCTTATACTGTCCAATTATTTTTTGTCTGAGTTACTTGAAGTGTTCTTTGGTTTTCATGTTGTAATTATTGCAGGAAAGCTGATTAAGCAGAATCTGGACCTCTGACACAGATGTGTTTTATGCAACAATCACTTAACACAGGAAGTTTCAACTGAACTAACGATAACAGTTCTGCATCAACTGGCTGGACCTCTGTTGAATTAGGTCAGTCAGTTTAAATTGGGTGAATATTTGAACACATATTTACTTATTTTGCATTATATACTTGAAATTACAGTTTTTCTTACACGCTTTGGTGCAAGTCAGAACAAAATTGAAATTCACAAAATGACCAGTTCACTTTTCAAATTATTGTGTCACTTGTAAACATCAAAAAGCAGTTTCATATTTATGTGAAAAAGTTGCAAATGCTTTTGTACATCTATGCACGTGATTATGTACAATTCTTTGCTTTTTCCTACATTTTCAATAGCTTGTTATATTGATCAAAATGTATTATATGGGTCTTTGTTCGTTATTTAAGTCTTTACATGCAAAATAGTTGAACAAGTTTTCATATGTCAACGATATTTCCATACATTTCCATTTGACTTTTTTTCTAAATCTTTCCTGAATTGGTAAATTGCTCCCAAATAAATCCTGACTTTCTTCAGCATAGGTAAATGTGTGAAGCATTAAATCAACCAATGATCAACCAGTTTTCTGAAATAGCTCAGAGGTACATATCATAAACAATCAACTGGCAAGTATATAGTGTATATAGCCAGAACACAACACGATGTTACATTTCTGACAATGGAAGGACAATGATTTGGATGGGGTCAACAGCCAGAGAGAAGAAGAAGAGGAAGAGGAGTGCAGTTGTGTGGTGGAGGAGTTAAGAGGCAAAACAGAGGAAGAGGCAGAAGAAGCTGAGGACATTTGCCAGTTTCTATTGGTCCAACATAATCATGATATGGTGTGCGACCCACAACAAGTTGCTGATGGAGTTCCTTTCACCCTACTCCTCATTCATGAAGTCCATTGAGGAATTTTTCTCAGCATGGAGATGGAAAGCATAGGAAGACTGAGCAGTAATTCCTGCACTGCATGTATTGTTTTCCTTAAGGAGATTGTCTTATGTTCCCATTTCTACTTTAGTTTTTTTTCCCTTATGCTTTGCAGTGCTGTCTTCTTTTCTGTATCACAATGACATGGTCTGTCAACAAATTACAGTAAAAGCATCTATGCTAATCTTGTCCAGTTTCTTGCCATTGATCTCCCACAATTACAGTTTACAATACTTGTCATTAAAACTTTAGCTATAGATTACAACAGAACATCTCTTCTGAGTGCACTTATACTGACGACATGACTAAGCAATTTGACTCTCATCCGTACATAATGAAACAAGGATTTGTCATACTGATGGCACTGACGTGTTCACTGACACAGATATTTACTTTTGAAAGATGAACTACAGATTTAGAGAAAGAGACTGGGTTTTGCAGGTAATCCATGGTGTTTTGCTGTTTGTATGAATTGTTTTGAGAAATGCACTTACTGTTTTGCAAATGTCAAGGATGATTTGAGAAATGCACCAAAGCGACTAAGAAAAACTGTAAATTATTGATCACTGCAAATAGATTAAGAGTTAACTCTCCAAAAATTTATTGATTTCTAAAGACGATAGCCATTTCATTTAAAATTAATAAAGCATTAATTTCTTAAAATAAAATTTAGTCTTTGCATTGTGAAATGGTGTTTGGAATACAAACCAAGTTTGTAAATTTATCTAAACTGATTAATTTAGAGCTAAATGGCCTCAACAACAAACCTTTCAATACAGTCCTTGTTCAGTAAGCATTCATATTCATACATGTGTTGTGATATTACTAGAGATCATTCCATGGATTATTTCATGTTTGTTTGTTACATATTTCTGGTGTTGCAATATGAAGAAAACAGAGCATATTTTGGTGTAAATGAATCCAAATTGGTTAAAACTAATTAACATGCTCCAAATTCCTCATGAAATAAATCTGGTTTCTCAATAGTCACAATTTATACTGAACTGTGACATCATTGCATAATTTTATTGGTTCTGTTTTTATCTTTAATAGTTTTAGTTGTGTGTTACTAGCATATTGAGTTTGTTGATTAAAATGTTTTAACTGTAAAGTTGAATTCTTCTGTTAATAAACTCTAGTATATTTGAGAGAAGTATTGTATTTTTATTCCATTTACCTGTGTAGTATATTGCTGTTCAGATAAAGCCCGTGCTGGACTTATGTATTAATTTATTATTTTGAAACCGAGGCCTTATTTGGCTATCTTCTCAATTTCTCAAAAAGAGTGGTGTCCTGACTTGCTAATTTTGATCTAAATTATTAGTTTAATAATATTTGCCATAAGCAATTATTATAATTATTCATAGCCAAAACTAGACTCCTACAGCACCTCACCAGTCCATCACAGGGCAACACAGAAACAAACGGGACCAACATCCATGCACAAACACACTCATACCTAAGGGAAATTTAGGGAGACCATTTAACATAACAGCCATGTTTTTGGATGTGGGAGGTAGCCGGAGTATCTAGAGAGAACCCATGCATGCACAGGGAGAACATGCAAACTCCACACAGAAAGACCCCAGGCTGGGATTCAAACCCAGGACCTTCCTGCTGCTACGCAACAGTGCTATCAATTGGTAACACTGTGCAGCTCTCTCTTTTCAATCTGTCATCAAAAAATGGAATGAGTACTGTGTGGCACAACAGTAGACATGATTGTCCACTGCAACTGACATGCTGGGAAAAAATAACATTTATTAAGGCCAAAAAGCCCAGGGTAACACTGAAGGAGCTACAGAGCTACACAGGTCAAGTGGGAAAACCTGTTGACAGGACCACCATTAGTTATGCAGTCCACAAAAATGGCCTTTATGGAAGAGTGGGAAGATTGTTGAAATGTAAGAAAGCCAAAAGAAGTCATCTTTAGAGTTTGCCACTCACCACGATAGGGACATAGCAAACAGGTGGAAAAATGTGTTCTGGTAAGATGGGACAAATATGTGCCCTACATGTGCTTGGTGTGGTAGATAATTAATACCCTAAACACATTTCAAAGGGAAGTTGGTCACAGTAGATGGGAAGGTGTTTGAAGCCAAATACAGAGTGATCCTGGAAGGAAAACCTGTTAAATGCTGCAAAAGACCAAATCCAATTGAGAATCTGTAGAAATATGTGAAAAATTTACACTTGGCATGCAATCTGACTGAGGTTTAACTACTTGGCAAGTCTAAATATCAGGTTTGACATGTACACTTGCCAAATGTACAGAGAGAGCTGTAAGAAAACCATCAGCTGTAAGACAGCTTGAGAATGTAGGGCCCAGAGTCCATGTATGTATCCTGAGCTTTATGACAAATAGGTAAATGGAACTCAAAAAACATATTTCAAGGCATTTATACATCGAGAATGTTTTTATTTTCTTCAATATCAAGCGAAGTATTAACAATGACTATTGAACTCTTGTTAATAATTATCCTCATAAACAGAAAATATATTTCACTCTAGCAGAATATTTGATCAGAATCATGAGTCATTCATTTTCTTAGAATATTCCATCTTTCAAATAAACAAACAGTGATATTTCTGAAATGGTTTGTTAACTATAACATTAAGTAAAGTTAAAAATCACTGATTACAGTACATGATGTTTGAAAGCTTGTGAGAATTTAAAGACAATGTAATAATATTTGTCTAAGGCATAAATTTTAATTCACAGTAGATTATAGTTAGAAAGTATTTCTAGATTGAATTTGAAAAGCTTAAATGATTCGGACTTCTGCTGAGAATAAAATAATATTGATAAATGACCAACTATAATAATTCTTGTTCCCAAATTTGATGCATTGTTGTACAATCCAGCAATTGTAATTCACAAGCTAAAGTTGCAGAACACTAAAACATAATTGGGACATCATTTTAAAACTTTGATTTTGCTTACATTAATTCCATATTCTGCCATTCCAGATCATTGTCTTCCTGAAACAAAGGGATAGATGAGACAATACTGGCTAATTCACCCAGGACTTGTTCCAGGTTATGTGCTGCCTCCCTGACTGATCGGACAAATTTCATGATCTCAGATTTGGTTTCTGCTGGTGGGGAAGATGCCTTCTGTGCCCCAGACCTAAGCTCATTCTCACCATTGTCAGACTCTTGCATCAGTGAGTTTGACAACAGTGTTGCCTGATCAGAAGAAGACATTGTGTCTCCAGTTTCAGACTCTGAAGCAGAAGATGGTTCATTTTTCCTCTCTGCTTCCCTCGCTTCCTTAATGTGCTGAATCTCTTTTGCATCCATAGCAATGAAAAAGATATCCACAGCTATAAACAAACCAGACAGTACACCTGTTGCCACTTCTGCCACACGCACTGCCCTAGATGTTTGCGCAGCAAGTTTGCCAATGTTAACCACTCTAACCAATCGGATTAGTTCAGCAATGCCACCAAGCCCTTTCCCAGCCCTAAAGCCGACCCTCTGCAGGTTTTCCTTTGTAAGCTTGCTGTCAGTGCCAGGTGTTTGTGGATACTGGTGGTTGATGTATTGCAGACCACTGTTAATCTCCAAGAGCCAAGTGACCGTTGCACTAATTTTCTGTTCAAACTCTTTAATGATTCTGCGAACTGCTTTACGATCAGAAGACTGGTTGACCATATTTGTGATGTTTGAGGCACCAGCAGTGACCCCACCAACAGCACTCACCCCCACACCAACTCCAGTGACAATAAGCGAGGCTCCTAAAGTGAAGGGTGCCAGAATAAGCCCCACTATGGATGTAATTCCTCCCACTGCTCCAATTACACCTCCTGTCAGACTGCCGATGGTGGTCCCCTCATGAACACGCTCCAGACCATCAGCCAGAGCTCTCAACTTCTTCAGCTTCATCTGAAGCTCCTCCACAGTTGTTTGGCACTGTGGATGTAAGTAAAAGAATAAACAGCAATGAATGTTTTTTTTTTTTTTTTTTTTTTTTTTTTTTCAAAATCTGCAAAGGTTTTAGGGGAAAAGAGAAGGTTACTAGTTACACTGCTGTAAAAAAGTATTTGCTCCCTCTACAGATGTATTCTGCTTTTGCCTTTTTGTCACAGTTGTGGTCAAAACAAGATATTTACGTTCACTGCGTTGAAAAATAGGTAACTTTTCTTTTCAATAATTTGACATTACATTAGACAAAATACTTCCTGTTTTAGGTCAGTTGGAATTACCAGAAATATTTCCATTTTCTAGATGCTAGAAGAATGAGTGAGATTTTTTTCCCCCAGAACTTTCTTTAAATGTAGAAATTGCAGCTGCTACGACACACACACACACACACACACACACACACACACACACACACACACACACAAGTTTGTATTTCTGTCCATATTAGAACTTTGTTTTTACTTCCATTCATTTTAGTAACTACAATTATGCCTAACCCAGACATTTTCCCTAGCCCTAACTATTATGTACCTAATCCTAACCTTGACCAAAACCTAATTCACACCCTACCTCTAAACCTAACTCCTATACAAGGGGATCCACCATAATAGGACTGGGCTTTGATCCCCATAAGGCCCATCAGTCTTCAAAAGATTAGTCAATATGCCAGAAATGATCCTAAATATGATAGCTAAACAAACACACACACATAAAACAAATCCAAATGGCTGAAGGTCATACAAATGACATGGCCTGTGGGCTTTGATGTCAGATGGTGTATTGATTCATTTAAGTCAGTCACTCAATTAGAATGTTATCTTGAAACAAACTTTTTGTGGAAAAGTACGGAAAAAAAGACATCATAATTTTACTGTATGTAAACCCCTCACTTTGACTCTAATAGAAGAAAAGTTCTAAAGAATTATCTTTCTTGCTATTCTGGCATTTAGCAAATAGAAATAATGGCAATCAACTTAAGCCTGATTAAATGCCACACAGAGAAAGAGCCAATATGTTTTCAACTGCACTGGTTTCAGATCATCAAACAACTTTTAATATCACACAAAAATAGATAGGGTGTTTACATAGAGGAGTTTTCAAATAATTATTTTCTTTTATTAATGTAAAAAATCGATCAAAAAACATGTTTAAGATGAGCAATTTAATCAGTGATGCAGCGCATTTATATTATATTTATATTATATTTATAGTCTGTTTGCTCCAGGGTAGGGGGTCACTCTTTGTATCTTGGTGTTTTTTTCCACAAGTGATGCTAGGATGGATGGGACATGGATAAGAAGTCATGTAATTGTTTTTCAGAATGAACACATTGCTTATTGTATGTATGTAAATGTTGTTGTCCTCTCCCTCTCTCTCCCCTATGTGTTTTAGCACTTTAAGGCTAACATTGTAAATAAGAAATTGTTCTTAATGTTTTGCCTGGTGAAATAAAGGTTTATTGCCAACTAAGTAACTAACAAAGGGATCAGGGCATGGTCTTGTCTGCAGAGAGCTGAGCCAATAGATGACGCTCTTGGTTTACCTGTCCATCTACAGCCCCCACCTATGGTCAAGAGATATAAATCATGATCTAAAGAATGAGATCCTGGACAGAAGAGACTGTGAGCTAAATTGTAAATATAGAGTGATAAGCTCTATCATGTCTGGGAGGAGCTTGGGATAGAGCTGCTCCACCTTGAAATCAGTCTGCTGAAGTGGTTTGGAGATCTGATTGAGGCTGTCTTCTATGCACCTGCCTTGGTAGTTTTTTGAGGCATATACCACTAGAAGAAGACCTCTGCAATTCCATTTACATTTATAATACTTCTATTAAAAAGAACAACATCAAAAAGAGAAAATTTACATTTGCTTCATTATTGCAAACATATGTTCAGCTGATACTATTACATGCTGGCAAAGTACACATCAAGCAATAACTGGACGGACTAATAGACCACGGCAGGGTTGTCCAAGTCCAATCCTCGGGAGCTACCATCCTACAACTTTTAGATGCATCACTTTTCTAACACACATGACTCAAATGAAATGTTTGGTTCCAGGCCTCTGGAGAGCTGAATGACTGCTGATCAGAGAACTCAGTTATTTGATTCTGGTGTGTTGGACCAGGGACGCATCTAAAATTAGCAGGATGGTAGCTCTTGAGGACTGGACTTGGGCACCCCTGGACTGTGGTATACAGCAATAAATGGAAAAATAGAAATATCATACCTTAGTCCTAAGACACCTGATAATGATGGGGCGCACCAGAATCTCACTGGCTGTTGGTCTTCCTTCAGCCTCTTTTTTCAAAAGATCACTCAAGAGATCACAAAGCTCAAATGAAAAATAGCCTGGAAGACGTGGGCAATCTCCACTAATTATTTTAGGCATGAGCTTGATTGTAGTCTCTGCAGAGAACTGAGAAGTATACAATTATTACCAGGCAAGGTTTTCTTACTTTCAACATATAAGGAAATTTTCTGTCGTTGTATAAAAGGTATGTACCAAAGCCCTGAGAGGCAAATTAAAAAGAAAAACTGGCCCACTGTCCTCGTCTTAGTTTTGTAGTGTTTGTTTTTGTAATATTTTCTTCTGCCACTAGAGGCACTGGAGTAAAACCAAAGACCTCCACTATCAGCTGTACTGTTAATATGTATAGTCAGACTGGTTTCCAAGAACCAATGTCCCATGTTCTGAATGAAATAAAATAAAAATAAAAATAATGAAATACAATAAAATAAAGGCAGATAAATTGTGTGTCATGCTATGTTCATATGATGTGTTGTTGTCATATCTTATTTTTAATTTCAAATGTATAGCAAGCACAGGAGAGGTTGTTGTTTTCACCAAATGTATTCTGTGAATTTTTAATATTTCATGAAAATGTGTATATCATTTTTTTAAGAAATGTTTATTGTTTAGTCAGTTTTTGATGTATCCATCAATCTTTCAAACAAACATTGTTTATAGAGCACATGTCAAATGTAACACAAAGTACTTCACAGAGGTTAAAAACCCCAGGATAAGCAATGAACCAATGGAGACTCAATACAGTAAAATGACCAAATTAAAGCTGCAGTATGTGACTTTTATGTTAAATAAAAAAAAAAAAAAAAAAAAAAAAAAAAAAAAAAAAAAAAAAAAAAAAAAAATTCTACATATTTGTTGAAACTGTCACTATTTTGTGGCAGTAGGGTATGAGACCAATAATTTGTGAAAAAAATCGAGCTCTTTTCCCTTCTCTCAGTGCTCCCAGTGCTATCAAGAAACATCCAATCAGAGCCAGGAGGCGGGTCTTAGCGCTATCAATCACAGTGCCAGTGCCCCCCCCCGCCCTGCTCTCTGCGACGCTTCAGCTCGCAGAGGCTAGGCTAGTTAGCATGACCACCGATGACGACGGTGAAACGGTTTCCATGCCATTTGGTGTTGCTTTGATATTTCCAAATATTTCCAAATTGTTCTTGCCTCATGATGCTGTCATTTTTTATATTTCAAAGTTTCAATACTGAGAGAAAAAAGCTATGCAGCTTTTTGATCAATTCAATTTCATGCATAATATTCATTTGTATTTGATTTCTCATTGTCCACTTACCTCACACAGGCTGCCCCATGGCAACTAAAGGACCACACTGTGAGGTTTGTTTGTGGCAGAAAAAATTTCAGAGGATTTGTAATTAGCATTTGATCCTATATTGATTCTTTTCAGTTCAGCTAACTCACAAATAATTTCAAATCTGTTTTTATGGTAGTTTTACTTTAATATGGAGAACCAAAAATGTTGGAAAGAATGTGGAAATTAATTTGCATATCATTGTGAAATTAATATTTGATCATGTAAAATACCTAATAGATTTGAGTACATACTAGATATTGCTCATTCTCTCTTGATATTCAAGTTCTTAAGTAAATGTGTCTTGTGTCCTTTCCTCTCTGTAATATTTCAAGAAATAGATGTCATTTTATCCTTTTACTTGGTTTGTCATAAATCACCTTAAAGCCACATTGCTTTTCTTACTTGTCTGTTTTTCTGCATGGATAATCTGTTGAAGTAATTACAAGTCTGTTTGGAAATTTCTGTTCTTAAGCTGCCTTCACTGCTGCCTTTCACCTCTAACCAGACATGTTTTGTTTAAATTTTCCAAGTCAGTGTTATTGATCACTTACTGCTTGCTCTTGCGTGCAAAGCTCATACATAATGCACCCCAGTGACCAGATGTCACTAAAAAAAGAAAATACAGGACAAAAATGAGGAAGAAAAATCTCAAAAGATTTAATATCTTAGATGTATTTGATGTATGTAGGTGTAATCATATCTGACTTTGTTTTTATGAAAGATGAGTGGAGATTATTGAATATGTTCTGTTTTTTCTGTTTGGTTTATTAATGATTAGTAAGAAAAAGATTAAATCATTTTACTTAGCTTATTTATATTTGTATGTAATATGACAATACCAGTGACATGGCATTAATTAGGCATTAATTATGACATTCATTATGCTTTCACTGGTTTATGAATATAGGATTACCTGTTATGTTTTCAGGTTAACTCAAAGCTAAGAAAATAAACTGTAGCTAAAGATTTGCTTCTTTCAGCTTTTCACAAATTAAAATCTAAATGGGATTGCTGCATATAGAGCACCTGTGGCTACATTGTAGCTTACCACTATCAGTGTGTGAATGTGTGCAAGAATGGGGGACTGAATGTAGTGTAAAGCACTTTGGGGTCCTCTGGACTGAAGTGCTATACAAGTACAGACCATTTATCATACTGAGGGAAGGACCTCCAAAAAGCTTCATATGGTCATTGTTCTTACATTGTTCCTTTGATAGCCAGTTGTGTTACTGGCATATTTGTGGCAAATATGATGTACTTTGCAGCTTTTTTTCTTGTAGTCACAGGTCTACTTGAACAAAATTAGCTAAAAATTGTTCTTATTTCTGCTAGGATGGATAAAGAAATACATAATCTACAACAAGGGAAAAAGATCAAATGCCTATAAAACCTACAAACTAATTTCTTTTAGAAAACTGTTAAGAATATTATGTGACTATTTGCGAACCCTATAAAACACCAAAATGTAACCTTAATGAATGTAATGAATTTCATGTTATTGTAGAAAAAGTACCTTTTAGCATCATAACTGCCCCCTGTGAAGACTTCAGGTGCCAGGTAATTTATTGTTGGATTTGAATCTTTGGCAGACTGGCTTTTCAAACTGTAAAAATAATAATAATAATAATAATAATAATAATAATAATAATAATAATAATAATAATGTAATTCACATTTTATAGTTCTTCTTTGAAAACAATGTGACTGATACACTTTATACCACAAAAGGCTATCCAATTTTTTAGACAAACATAAAACACAGTACTATGACAAGAAGCACAGAAAACAAAAGGCAACATGATTGGCAAAGGTGAGAAAGTTGAAGTCGCACAATGCATAAAAATGTCATGAAAATATAAGCTGTGAAATATATTAATGGCAGTGCAAAGTGGTATATTTTGTTAAATAATGCCTTTACTCAACCTTTGTGAGTTTATATTGGTGCATTTTTTGCAATATAAATGTAAATCATGTAATATAATTAAAGAAAAATCTCTCACTACTACTTCATCATTATTGGTATTTGTGGTATCTAAAGATACAACATAGTTAACAATGTCTGATTTTAAAAAACTTGCAAATGCACAACCTATGAGTCCAGATCTAACATCGATATGTGAGTGCGGGTAAGTCTTGCAGCTCGAGTTCTTCTTTTTTTGGTAAAGTACAGTTATCTAAAACATGTTTTTCTGTTGCAACAGGGAGGCAATTTATACACATTAAACAAAAACTATACATTTAAGTTATAGAACTTTGTTTTTTTGTTTTACCAAAATCTGTACAGGTTTACCTCAAGACTATACAAATCATCCATATTCCTATTCATCAATATAACTTTTTTGGACTCTGTAGAGGTAGTATACATGTGAACAATAGGATGTTCAATGAAAACATCCAATAATTGCTATAATCTTCATATTGTAAAACCAGAGGTTGGGGTTAGTAGAATAAAGATTTTGAGAAACATATCAGCATAAGTAAGATACTTTACCTTTCATGAATATTTCCAAATCCACCCAAACGCACCAGTCCAAATTCTGAGAGTAATATGTTCTATAGCAAAAGAGAAAAAGTTGGCTATATGTTAGTCAAAGAATTCTAAATTATTATAAGTATTTCAAAATAATATGTTGAATGTCTCATCAATGCATTGACACATCATTATACTAAGAACTTAAAATAACTTGTCACTTATTTTTAACATGTTAAAATGCAAAATGAAAATGCAGTGATGAAAAACAGCCTTTCTAGGTGTTTGTGTAACGTGTGGTACCTTTGGAATCAGATCTTTGTGAAGCAAATGTGCTTCATGAATGACTTTAAGAGCCATACAGATCTCCACAATCCAGTTTAGTACCTAGATAACAGATTATGGCACAGCAAATAAAAAGGATTAATTTCCCTTTCTTGGTAACAAAAAAATTTAACTCCTTCAATTTCTCAATAAAAGATGTCCTAAAATGTATTTAGTAGTACCATACCTCAGACTCTTGCAGATTCTCTGGTGGATTTTTTCCGATCCTATCAGCAAGGCTCCCACCCTGGCACTGCTTCATTATTATATAGTAAATGTTTTTATTTTCATCTTAATGACACACAAACACACACACAAAATTTTTTTAGTTTAGGTATTTTTCTTTGTCAAGGACGTAACTTAACATAATGTTGTACAGCTTGTTTCCTTGAAATCTTTGTTGGGAATTAATAAGACAGGTTATTTAATGTCAAAGAAATGTTAAAATATGAAAAAGTCTTTAAATTATTTTATTGTGAGCTCTGATTTGTCAAATGTTTGTATAAAAGCTATACATACAACTTCTGTACAAAACTGCTATTTAAGAAAGTGCCAATGTGCACACCATACACGGGAATCTCTAACATGTATTGTGGAATTATATGTTTTGAGAGATAATAAAGCTGAAATGTGAAGAACCTAGAAAGTTAAACATACAATAAATGATGCCTTCACTCAAAGCTTATTCTGCGTAATAGATTTATTTAATTGTACTAGGTCTGAGAAACAGACTAAAAGCTTACAGTGTTTATGTAAATATTAATTTTTAGTTTTGGTATGGTTTCATTTAACAATTTACTGTTTTCCATCCATCCATCCATCCATTGTCTATACTCTATTGTTCTTGCATGTGAGCTGGTGGCTATCTTCAGCAGTCATTGGGCGAGAGGTGGGGTACACCCTGGACAGGTTGCCAGTCCATCACAGCAAAGCACAGAGACACACAGGACAAACAACTTTGTACACACACAGTCATACCTAAGGACAATTTAGAGAGACCACCTAAACTAATAGTCATTTTTTTAGATTGTGCAAGAAAGCCAGAGGACCCACAGAGAACCCATTCATGCATATAGTTGAAAATTATATTCCATGACCTTGAACCTATTTTCAATTTGTGGGTATGTATATGAGATATAAAATGCATTAAAACATGGTTTAATATGAAAATACAAAGCACATTATACCTTTGAATGAGTTTCTTATGTTTACAAGATGAGGATGGTTTGTTTGCTGAAGAACTTCTATCTCTGACATCAGTGCAGGAAGAGCTTGTCTCTGAAGCTGTAAGGCAAAGCATTGTTGCATGACAGTGACTTGATCTAACAATATTCCCTGTCCATCAAATAGAAATATATTTACATTCATATTAAATAAATTAGAACATGCATTTCAATGAAGCTGGTTGGTCAGATTAAAAGACCCTTTTGAAAATAACAAGCTTTAAGCAGATATTAAACATACTTTTTATTAAGCCCTCATTTCTGTATTAAAAACATTTTCCTTCAGTTATGCTGATGTAATATTCTAGTCTTCAATGTTGTATTTTAATTACCTTCTAACGGAAAAATCATCATAGTTAACAGATATAAAGACTGCATTTAATCAATCTTTATAATGTGCTTCATTTAGTGAATTGAGTTACTGAAAGAATTAAACCCCTCAATAATATTGTACTGACACACACACGCACGCATATATATATGCCAGTGTCTGGGTATAGAAGAAGATCACAGGACTAGAAGTTTCCTTTTGATCTTACATGACAAACACTGGTGGTTTGGGGTTTATTCTAATCAAGACTATCTGTTATCTTGATGACAGTATAAACTGTTAAGCACTTGGACAAAAGCAACAGGTAATACATAACATAGTAACTTGAGTTGCTATGTTTAACATTATTACAATTTAAATGTTAAGAAGAACAAGGTGTTAATTCATAAAAAAAAAGACTGAATTCTGGTGATAACAGAAGAAATGTTTGACAGTGCATATATTTAGTCATTTATGTCACTGATATTTAAGTTAGTGTACATGAATTTAAAGTCTTACCTGTCTCAGATGAATCATCTTTATAAAATATGTATCATCATCTTTTGTGGCAGTGATTTCATTTTCAGTTTCTGTTGATATCACATAGCCTTCCTGTGCCAGTTTACTTTGTTCTTTCCCCATCTTTGTTAACGACTAATGACAAATGTTGAAAAAACAGGAAACAAGTTTTACTTTTAAAAAGAAAGGAAGGCAAAAGGAAAACAATTTCAGGCACAATGACCTGAGTGCCTCTTGCTGCTGCTCTTGTTAACCTGGTCTCCCACACCAGCATACAAGAAAGAACATCACTCACAAATAAATGCATCATAACTCTATTAGAACTTTTTAAACCTAACTTGTCTCAGTTTATTTAAGCAAAGGTTATTTCAGCAACTCTTTAAGTTACATATAATAAAATCTAATTTCTTTTTCAAAAACATATCGCGATAAATACTTTCCTGTAGAAATAAATAAGAAGTTAAGTTGAAACATACAAGATATGTACATACCCAGATGCTAAACCTATCCGTGATCCAGTCAGGTACGGTCTGGAGATGACTCTTGAGATGACCTAAGACAAGAAGGAATTTATAGTCTTGAAATTAAAGTAAAATTAATTTTAATTTTAAATTTGTATACAATACGTAGATGTTCCAGCAAAACATGAGTGAAAAAAAATTATGCCACATTATAAATATAATCATGCAATTATGCATTTTTGAAGGAAAACTGTAAAAAATAAAATGAAGTTAAAACTATAGCCAGTTTTTTACAATTACTATCACCATAAAACCTCCTCAGGAGTAGCTAAGGATTGCTGTGAAAGGATTTCTTTCACCAGACTTATATGTTTTGGTTTCATAAAAGTAGGTAATTATATAAAAAAATGTGTGAATATTTCTTTCCATAGTAACCTACCATAAAAGAGTTATTGACTTTACATTTTCCATTGTATACTTTGTTGAATTTTATGGGGAAATTTCCACCCCTTTTTACTTTTCCTTTGTTCTCCTGTTTAGTCCTATAATTATTCACGTACTACAGTAGTTTTACCACTAGATCGGTGCATAAAGCACTGTCTCAGTGTCTCTGTATCTCTGCTTTTGGCATCCCAAAGATTATTCAGAGTGATCGACAGACAAATTTCACATAAAAAAATCTTTGCAACAACATAGAACCTGCTTCAGGTGAAACATGCCCAGTCCCCCAATCCAGAACATCAAGGAGCTATTGAAAGGTTTCATCAGACCATGAAATCCTTGTTGTGTTCATATTTTACAGAACTGGACTGCGACTGAGAGGGGTTGCATAGTTCTGACATTTTATACTGAGGAATGTTCACCTGACGATTACATATTACAAGAATGTTTGAGAAACTCTGAGTTGCTCGGTTCCAGTGTAATTGAGAATGACATTGACATCGGAGATACTGAATGTGTTTGGCAGTGATTCTATCGCACCTCACCAGAGAAACAGGAACAGCTGGAATCTGAAGATATATCGAAATGATGTTATAATTTACAGCAACAATTGGAAAAGTCTTTTGCAGGGGATTAAAGCATTGTTTAACAATCTTGCACATGCCAAGCTTATGCTGTCCAAGTATGCATTTGTCAAGGCAACAGTCACTTACTTGGGTAAGGTGGCTAAAATTCAAGCTATAGATCAGTTCACGCCTCCATCTAGCAAGAGGGAGCGCATGAGGTTTTTGGGAATGATTGGCTGCAACAGACACTTCTGTAAGAACTTTTCCACTGTAGCTGCACCTCTTTCAAACCTCCTCAGCTCTAAGGTCAAGTTTGTGTGGTCACCTACTTGTCAGAAAGCATTTGAGGAGGTAAAAAATTTGATTTCCTCTGCATCTATTCTAGCTCCTAGCTCTTCCTAGCTCCTTGCCATTCAAATTACAGGTACATAGATGCAAGAAAGTTGGGAGCCAGAGCTGTTCTGTTGGAGAAAAGAGAGGATGGAGTGGACTTTCCTGTCAGATTTTTTTCCCCTGAAGTTCAAGTGTTACCAAAAGAAGTACTTGATAGGGTAGAAGAAATAATTGGCTTTAAAAAGGGCTCTACGACAATAGATTGGTACCAGTGGGACTGAGATGAGGGAAGTTCAAAACTTTAAAGCAGCTTTGTAGATGGAAAGCTAAGCCAAATTTTTATTGGAGGGAGTGTGATGGCGTGGTAACACTGTGTTTGCTTTTGACACGAGTCTATCAAGCCAGTTCCTGTTAATTTTCTCTCTCTCTCTCTCTCTCTCTCTCTCTCTCTCTCTCTCTCTCTCTCTCTCTCTCTCTCTCTCTTTCTGTTACTTTCTCTTTCTGGCAGGCTGCTTGACAACATAGGTAAATGTTTTTGTCACATACATCTTTTTACAACATACTCATACAGGGCATTTCACCACTGACATGTACCAATACTCAGCTTACATTTAAACTATCTGTTTTGTTTAAATAAACTGACTGAGCAAGTTAAGCTTTATCTGTAGAGTCACCTCTTTTGTTACTAATTTTGAGCCAAGCAGGTAACACGAAACACAACTTATGTTTGTTTTGACAGTTTCATGAAAACAACTACCATGTGGAACTCTTTTTAATGTTTACACTTTATTTTTATTATAGAAAATCTAGGCATGGCTTTGTGATGGAACATTTACTAATGACTATGCTTGTATCTAGAGAAGTTAAAGTGAGCATATGGTGAAGGATAGTTGTGGAAGATGTGTGCAAAGTTCAGCTTTGCAAAGAACTGCACCTGCATTTTTCTCTAGAACTGCAGCTGCATAAAGAACAGAGTGCTCGCTTCTATTTCTTAGGCCTTTCAGTGGAACTTATTTTCTGCTTCTATATGCGTAAAGCAGGATGTGGTGAAGTATGTATAACTGATTGTAACTAATCTTGTGGCTCTCCCTCTCTGACTTTCTCAGTGACATTGTCTTCGAACGCTCTGTGCCTTCGAATAAAGCTCATAAAGACAAAGATCGATCTTTCTCTAGTTTATTGAACAGTTGTCTCTTCCTCTTTAGTAAGAAAATTCCACAACAGTCTATATATCTATTGAGACCAAAAGACATGAAAAAGTTTCCTCCACTAATCAGCCACCAAGACTTTAATTACTCTTGTTCTAGATCAGAATTATGAACAGTTGGATTTGATTATACAAAACGAGTTATAGGTAACTGAAGCCTTTCTCACCAAAATGAAAGCAAACTGAAAAAAATAAAGATTATGAGATGCAGTTTCTAGTGACACCAATTTTCATCTTTCCATCAAACAATTTATTTCTTACCTTACCTGATTCTGCTGAGAATGAATGTGACAACCAGTTGTAAATGTTCTTATTTTCTCTTTCTTTCTCTTTTGCTTTCTCTCTCTCGCTTTCTCTCTCTCTCTCTCTCTCTCTCTCTCTCTCTCTCTCTCTCTCTCTCTCTCTCTCTCTCTCTCTCTCTCTCTCTTTGTGTTTATCTTTGTAGTTGCTTTTAAAATCACTTTCGCTTTCTTCTTCACTCTACATCAGGGCTTTGCATGCTGTCTGTATGAATGTGGCTCTCTTTGAGAGTTAGAGTTGGGGTTATTTGCATTAGTACGACATTTTCCAAAGAGCCAAGTGTCTTTTTTTTTTTTTTAACTTTTTGTTTATAAAGATTTTGAACAATAAACAAGCAACATTATGAGGTGAACGGATGATAACATTAACCAAATACACACACATATACTTTTGATAATATTGCAGGCTTTACACCCATTCTGTGAGAGTTAAAGTGCTCTGTCACCATTTATAAAGTCAAGCCATTTCTTCCAATGCCTCTTTCCCAATTTCCCCTGCAGTCATAGAGTAAAAGTCATACATTCCATCAGCTTAATGTTTTCCTCTATGGAGGTAAAGATGTTTGTAGTGGGAGGATCTTTGCACACATTTTGTGATGGCCTTTTCAGCAGATACTAGGAGAATTTTCAGTTGATACGCATTGCCTGTAGTTAGCTCATCTGGTTGATGTCCCAAGAACATTGATGTGAATGAAGAGTTGATGTTAAAGCCCAGTGTTTTTGAGATTATTTTTGTTACTTCTGTCCAGAAAGGCTGTATAGTAGATGGGCAGGTCCAGAATTAGTGTCCATGAGTTACATGACTTCCCCATAGTTTATCCAGCATAATGTAGATGTAGCACTGAATTTAGACTTTTGTTTTTGTGTTATGAAGAAGTAAACAATGTTCTTCCAACCAAAGTCCTGCCAAGTGTTGGAGTTAGTTGATGTGAAATGTGTTTCCCAGACCCTTATCCACATGCCCTTTGTTACCACAATGTCAGTTTCTTTTTCCCATTTTTGTTTTATGTAGTTTGTTGAGTCCCTTTTAGGTTGGGAATGATTGGCTGCAACAGGTCAAACATTGATACAGTTTACTTACAAGAGGTTTGTTACTTCCAGAGTTATATGCAATAATAAAAATGTTAACAACTGAAAAGTGTCTAAGAGTACAGCTGATTATACTTTGCCAAATATAGATGCAGAGTTGCAAGTATCTTAAAAATTATTGTTACTCTAGTCTGTACCTCTTACATACAGTGTCAAAAGCCATAGGTTTAGATTCTTCAGTAACTGTCCACACAGCAGTAAGGCATGTGATACCCGGTGTTTAAGTGTAATGTCTTGACAGTCAGATAAAATATCTGGATCATATGCTGGCCATCTCAGAAGTTTTGTCTCCCCATGTAGTTGTAGCTATTTCATCAATTTCCTCCAAATTTTCAATGCCAGATTGACCCACTGGCTGGTTATCAAAAATAAATCCTTTTCCATGGCTGCATGGCCAAACCTAGACTGGACTGATGTGTCAGAAAGAGCCATCTAGTTGCTTTTCCATTTCACACCGATAGCTGGGTTACACAAACAAACCAAAGAGCTCAATTGGGCAGATGTGTCGTAATCCCTCAAAGATGGCAAAGCCACACCCCCTCTCTCCCTCGGCAATTGCAGGGTAGAAAACTTTACTCTTGGTCTTTTATTGAGCCAGATGATTCTTGAAATATGTTTGTTTCATTCCCTAAACTGCTTCTCAGGAATAGGTACAGGCAAAACAAGAAAAGGGTACAATAATGTGGGGAGGATTTTTGTTTTGATTGTCTATATTCTGTTGCCAAAGTCAAGAGATAGCAGGCTCCAGGTACTAAGATCACTGTATATTTCTTTATTAACTATACTTGATACTATATATTTGTGACAAGTCTTTAGGTAGGCATATTCCTAAATATGTAATACTGTAATTCCCATTAAACTTGTATTTTGATATTAGGACCTGTTCTGATTGGATATTCCATGTTAGGAACTGTGTTTTATTAACACTGAGGCCATAATATGAGCATACACTATATTTGTCCAACATTTTCATTACCACTGGTAAATCAAGGTCTGTGATTATAACTAAGACATTGTCTGCATATAAGCATACTTTATATTCCTCTTTGCCTATTAGAATACCATTTAGTGCTATTTATGTATGGGCTAGGGGTTCACTAAAAAAATTAAAGAGATTTGGGCTTGCTGGACACCCCTTCCTACAGCCACCTTCCAAGGCTATAGGGTTTGAGAGGCTAGCGTTAATTTTAATTCTAGTGATAGGGGATGAGTAAAGAGCTTGGATACATTTTTAAAGTCATTACATAAACCAAACCTTTTCATTGCCAAATAAATAAATGTCCCAACAGATTGAATCATAAGCTTTTCTTTTTTTGCATCTAGACTAAGGATAATTAAGCTGTTTTTCCACTTATTAATCTGTTCAGTAATATGCAAGGCACTCGTAATGTTATTGTACATTTGTGTGTGTATATAAATTTATTTATATAAATTCTGGTCTTCATCAATTAATAAGGGCATTTTAGCACCCATTCTCCATACTAAAACCATTGTGTATAATTTTAAGTCTGAATTCAAAACACGTTTTGGCCCAAAAGATTTACAGCCTGTTTTCTTTTCCCTCCTTTGGTATCACAGATATAAAGGCCTCCTTCCAGGTGGGAGGTACAAATCCTCCTTTCAAAATATAGTAAATACTAGTTTCCAGTAAAGGTAGAAGGCTTCCCGTCGTGGCTTTATACCATTTGTGAGGGAACCCATCGGTGCCAGGTGATTTATTTGAATTAAGATTAGCTAAAGCCGTATCTCGTTCCTCTCAGGATATTTAACGAGGTTAGTCTATTATTTGCATCCCTATCAACTGAGGGCAGATCTAATGAATTCAAAAACTAAGTTATCTCATTTTCATCACACGCAGTTCGGCTGTATAAAGATTTATAGTATCTTTCAAATGTTTTTTGGATTTTATCCAAATCAGTTACCAATTTATTGTTAGCAGGGTGTCTAATTTTATATATGATATTTTCATCTTGTTGTTTTCTAATATGCCAAGCTAGGAGCTTAGCTGCTTTAGTTCCTGCACTGTAATGTCTGTCTCATAAACTGTATATTTTTCTCTACTTCTGCGCCTAATATCTTTTCTATTTCCTGTTTAGTCTGTCTAATTTGATGAGTTACAATAGTATTTTTATTACTCACATGTGACTGTTCCAAAGCCTTTAATCTAACCTGCAACTGTAACAGGTTTTGTGCCTTTTTCTTCTTAAGCATGGTGAACCTAGGAATTATTTTTTACCCCTAAGGACAGCTTTGGCCGTGTCCCATACAATACTGGGGTTCACCTCTCCATTATTAATTTCCTGAAAATACAGGTTAAAATCTGTTGTCATTTCTTCATAAAAGTGGGATCATTCAACATGCCAGTATTTAGTCTCCACATAATTTTCCTCTTTCTCCCATCAAAATGTGACTTTAAGTAGACTTCAGATTGGTCAGAGAAATCTCTTTGGCCTATTTTGCAGTTTTTAACCCTATTTAGGTCTTTTATACATAAAATAATAATCAGTCCTTGAATACACAGAGTGCCGAGCTGAGTAAGAGATAAATGCTGGGGCAGACCCATGGAAAGACCGCCACAGATTAACAAATCCTAAATCTGATAACATTCTTTTTATATGTTTCTCTGTAGGGGTATTTCTTCTGCCAGTGTTATTTGAGTCTAATTTGGGGTTTAACAGCAGATTGAAATCTCCTGCCCAAATAAGGCATCCCTGAGCTTCTGTGGAAATCAAATCAAAAGCACTTTTGAAAAAAAAAACAAAAAACTATATTACTCCCAGGGGTGGCATAGACATTTAATAATGTGACATCCTTTTGATTAATTTGACCTTTTCCTAAAAATAAATCACCTTCCTTATTGCTTCTGTAGGATATAAATTCGAATTTAATTTAATTTGAGATGAGGATATCCACTCCTTGTGTTTTTTCCACTTCCATTAAAGCTACAGTATGTAACTTTTACAAAAAAATATGTTTTTTTTTTTTTTTTTTTTTTTTTTTTACATATTTGTTAAAACTGTCACCATGTTGTGACAGCATGTTGTGAGACTGATAATCTGCGAAAAGATCGATCCCCTCCACCTCCTCCCTGAGCCTCTTTTGCTATCTAAAGAAATGCACCACTCCTGACTAAAACCAACCAATTAGAGCCAGGAAGAAGGTCTTAGCGCTGTCAGTCAACCTTATTTACTTGCTGCTAAATGTGCTAATGGCAGAGAAACAACTTGTGGTTCCAGAAAAAGTTTGTTCATCGTCGTCGGTGCCATGCTAACTAGCCTATCCCCTGCAAGCTACAGCGAAGCAGAGAGGAGTGGGGATGAACAGCGCCACAGGCACAGTGATTGACAGCATTAAGACCCGCCTCCTGGCTCTGATTGGTTGTTTCTAGATAGCGCTGGGAGCACTGGGAGAAGGTAGAGGAGCTTGATTTTTTCACAGATTGTCTGTCTCATACCATTCTGTCACAACATAGTGACAGTTTCAACAAATATGTAGATAAATAGAATGTTTTTTATAAAAATTACATACTGCAACTTTAAATATATAATATGTGTACCTAACCCCCATTTTCTTAGATTTTTCATGTTCTGCCTTCTTTTTTCATTTTAGTTTACTCCTTTTTATAGGATTATTCAGCCATTAACATTTGTTTGCAGGATGTTATAAAATTTGCAAAACATCAGTTTGGTATGTGAAATTATTCATAAATATCATCCAAGACCTCAAAACAACATCAAAACCTCATCTCACTGAACAGCAAAAGCACATAACATTAAGATCAGTTTCCACTGATAAGGCTATAACGTTGTCCTTTGGTTGTAAGTAGACTGGCCGCAAGGTGCGGCCTATAAGACTCAAGTGTCTTAACAAACTCCTTAACATATAAAGCAAAGACAACAGCATGGAAAATGGAGTGTGAACAGAATTTTTCTTTATTTAGTTCTGTTGTGTTTTAACAAAAAAAGCCATAGATATTTTGTTAAAAGGACCATTTCTTGCTAACTCTCTCAAGCAACCTTTTCCAAAGCGATTGACTTTGTTATAAACAACCACATGCACAGGTTTTGCGCAACATTTATTTAGCTCTAAAATGGTCCAGAAGTATTCTCACCATTTCACAGAATTTCTACGGTTTAACATCACACAGTAAGGACTACTTTGCATTTACTAACTAAATACCTAAGAAGACAACTGCTATGCAGAGAGGCATGAATACAGAAAAAATACATAAATCTTCATTCTGAGGTGAAATAAAGATCAACTCAATATATTTGCACACATTGTTTTTCTTATGCAACGGACTTTGGAAACATGCATGTTTAAAATGTGATTTTAAACTTGTTTGATGGGGTCTTGAAACAACATGAAGATTAAACCTCATACTTCAGTAAAGTAAACACTGCAATGTAACTTTGCTATCTTAAGGTATATAGTTGAAACACATTGGTCCATTGCCAAATTTCATATGTTGCAACACAGCAGTGCAGCAAATGATAAGAGTAGGCATAAGGACAGAGAATTCTAAATTGCATAAATTTAAATAAAAAGTTGTATTGTATACCTACATTGTCATTGGGGAATGAGAGACCACATATAACAGACTGTTTACATTTATCCCATATTCTGCCATTCCGCCTCATTGTTTTCTTGAATTAAAGGGATGGATAAGATGACAGTTCCTAAATCACCTAAGACCTTTTCCAAGTTTTCTGCTGCCTCTCTGACTGATTTCACAAATTTCATGACTTCAGATCTGATTTCAGCCTTCTTTGAAGCAGATTGGTTTGTTGCCTGTCTGTTTTCAGCAGTGTCAGAGTCTTGCATCAATGAGCTGGTAAACTGCATAGTATTGTCAGAGGTAGGTGCAGGGTTATCATTTTGATCCCCTGAGGGGGATCTCCTCTCTGTTTCCCTCGCTTCCCTAATGTGATAAATCTCTTTTGCATCCATTGCAATGAAGAAGAAGTCCACTGCCACAAATAAACCAGAGAGTACACCTGTTGCAGTCTCTGCCACACGCACTGCTGTTGATGCCTGTGCAGCAATCTTGCCAGTGTTCAACACTTTAACCAGTCGTATTAGCTCAGGAATGCCGCTAAGGCCTCTTCCTGCCCGAAAGCCAATCCTTTTTAGATTTTCCACCATGGAGTTGCCATTAGCATCAAATGTTTGTGCACATCTGTTGCTGATGGTTTGAAAACCTTGGCAAATCTCCAAGAGCCAGGATACGACTGCACCAATTTTCTGTTCAAACTCTTTTATGATGCTGCGAACTGCTTTACGATCAGAAGACTGGTTGACCATATTTGTGATGTTTGAGGCACCAGCAGTGACCCCACCAACAGCACCCACCCCCACACCAACTCCAGTGACAATAAGCGAGGCTCCTAAAGTGAAGGGTGCCAGAATAAGCCCCACTATGGATGTAATTCCTCCCACTGCTCCGATTACTCCTCCTGTCAGACTGCCGATGGTGGTCCCCTCGTGAACACGCTCCAGACCATCAGCCAGAGCTCTCAGCCTCTCCAGCTTGGTCTGAAGTTCTTTAATTGTTGTTTCACACTAATAAAAATATTTTATATTTTATTAGTAAACATATATCACTATATAAGATAAATCAGAGTACTTTATATAGAATTTTATACAGTTTTACAATACTAGGAAAAATGGTTATTGGAAAATAAAGTCACATGGTAGAAAAACCATTAGTGATGAAGTAATGATTCAAATTTGTAACACTTGTTGTCATTCAGGTTTTATCTGGAAAAAAGTGGTATTAGTAACATTCCTCCAAAATAAAGAAGACTTGGCATATTAAGCAATTGTTTGTTATAATAAAGGCAGTTTCATGTGACATTATCACATTATGCAAAACAGAAAGTCAGCTCTCAGCAACCTCACTGTTTTCTTTCAGCCAAATGTTAGTGTACCAGGCAAATAAGAAGTAAATACGATAGGTATTCTGTAACCTGGAGCTAACCAGACATAACCCAAGCAATTAAATTCTACCGTATCAAAACAACTTTGATTTAACTTTTCCAAAAAAATCTACCCAACATGATTTTGGCACAGGATATCTTAAAGCAGGGGTGTCAAACTAATTTTTATTTTGGGCCATATCAAGATCATGGATGGCCCAAAAAGCCAGAATGTATCCATTATAAAACTGTTAAAATATTAATAAATAGCTGTGTTTGCAATTGATGAATACTTTCTGAAATTAAATAATTTTGAATTTTTTTCACATTGATGTAATTTGACAGTATACAGATAAAAATGTTTGATTTGATTGATAAAATAGTATTTAACCACTCAACTGTACTCTTGAAAGTTCTATTTATGTGGCCCTCCATCCTCTAGAGGGTCACATAAATAGAAGTTTCGAAAACTTATGGCAAATCATATTTGTCCTGAGCCTTGAGTTTGACACGTGTCTTAAAGCATCCACTTATCGTTATTCTTCCATTTTAGCAAATAGTGGCTCATGTCAACTTGTCTGAACAGATAAAAAAAGAGTAAGATGGTTCCTGGATGTAGTTTTCCAATGTGAAAAATATGACTATGAATATGAGAATCCACATTTTTGTTATCTTTCATTGATGAGTAAACTAGGTTTTTTTTTTTGTTCTTGTTTAGGTCCAATTAAATTGCTTTGTTTTGCTGAGAAAAAAATTAGATTATACATCAATGTGTCAACAGCTCTTAATAAAGAACTGAATATTTAATTGGGTAGATTATTTCTTCTTTTTTTTTTACATGACTGTAAATTAATTTCCGCAGATTTGGAGTTGAAACCATATTGGTTGGTATGCTAAAACCAGAATGACAACATAAACACCTTAATTAGTGACATTTCTGCAGAAATCATACATGTTTAAAAAAGGTTGTGTAAATACTAAATACTTAAACAGCACATAACTTTAACATTTTGCAAAACGTTTTATGACCCTGTCTATATACTTTTGCAGGCAAACAGTTGTTACCAAAGTAGGCTTTTTGTGTGTTTTATAAAAAAAACATAGCAATCATCATGCTTTGAATTAGGCTTAGATAGCACAGAGGCACTTTTTGATGTAGGTGGTTTTCTTGTAAAGCAGTGCTTAGAAAAATCATGGCGTCTACATGCTGGCTGTAAAAAAGAGATTGTTAGTTCAATACTGTAATAAAGATCATGTCATACCTTTGTCCTGAGACATTTGATGATAATAGGGCGTGCCAGGACCTCACTGGCTGTGGGTCTGTCTTTGGGATCTTTTTTCAGAAGGTCACCCAGGAGATCACAAAGCTCAAAGGAAAAATCACTTGGGAGATTTGGGTAATTAACACTGATAATCTTAGGCATGAGCTTAATTGCTGTCTCTGCAGAGAACTGAAAAACAGTAGAAATAAGAACAAAAAAATATTCATGGAAGAAATTTAACACTTCTTTGCTTGCTTTAAAATGCTGAACCATATTTAAGAGCATTCTGCATTGATTTTGCTTTCATATCATATTTTCTTCACAGTTAAACCACTGTTACCTTCTCTATGTAAAAATAGTCATTAAATAAAAACATATAAAAGAGCATTGGGGCTAAAGATATATTTTTGAACAAGCTCTCTTGTTTTTGTGCACTTTTAATGTCTCAAGACAAACATTTAATACCTAAGCTTTAGAACTCAATCTCACTTCTTTTAAATCAAACATTAAAAAAAATAACTTTTAACTTTACAAGGTGGACAAAAACAACATTTTCACTCATTAAATATGTGACAATCATATATTTTCCCCAACCTTATTTAAATTGTAAATGGAGTTTTTCTCAGCAACAGACACCAAATATGGAAAATTGACACTTTATAGACCATGAAAAGGGAATTCTAAAATTTTCCTCTGAACTTTACACTATAAATGTTGTAAATGGATTGTTCTAAACGTGTAAAAAGTCTTCAGCGATTTAGACATGAATTGTGCCTTTCTAATTCAATTTGAGTTTCAAGATTTATGTTTCAGGATTTTATGGGTGTGTCTAAAAGGGCGTGGCATGTCGTCATTTAGCATAACCCCGCCCCTGCTTCTCCAGCGATATAAAAACGTAGCCTTGGTAGCTAGCTCAATGATAGCTTGCTGTTAGCTAGCTAACCAATTATGCCTCATTCACCGTGTTCATGCATCTTTCCTGGATGTCACAGTGTGCAGGGTTGCAGCTTTAAATATTGTAATTGTTGGTGATTAAATGCACAGTAACTACTAAATGTTCCAAAATGTGCAAATCCATAACGTGATTTCATATTGCGTATCCTGTCATGTCCATGTACAGTTAGCTAATTTTAGTGCATGTAGTGGAGTCCATCTTTCATGTGCACAAAGCTCCTCATGTAGTTTTATCATTCACAGTATTTTTTAGCAGCTGTGTGAGTCATAACATTCATGAAATAAATGGTTTTCCGCTACTTGGTCATCTGAGAGGACTGGTGGAGTGTGGATAGAAATGTAAATATCAAGCCCTGCCACAATGATTATTTATAGTCTAGAGCTGATGTTCACACTGAATCCAATCCAATCATCATTAACATGAACACAGTTGACAGTAACTAAACTAGCATGATAGGTCGGAGCTATTAATTCTTCCACCTGCTGCCTTCATATGTGAAATAAAGCAGAGTAGCGTCCCGCTCTTTCACTGATCTCTGATCAGTAAGTCCAAAGCATCGTGGCTGTGTGGAAATATTTCAGCTCCTCAAACAGCAGTGATGCGCAGTTTTACATGTGGGTAGAACCATGAACATTTTGAAACTTTAAGAACAACCCAGAACACAGAAACAGGGGAAATGAGGTGATGTGGGGAGAGGGTTCTGCTAGAGAGTGAGACATACTCTTAGGGCTTCATCCAGGTATTAGCTGGGTGTTAAACAGCAATTAGCCAGGCAAACGACAGTTCTTGTAATTAAGGTTTCCCATTTCGTCCCATTGCACAATAACAAACATGGTTAAGGTATAAGTAATGAAACAGATAAATGTAACGGAAAACTGCAAAAGTTCCTGCGCCTGGGCATGGTTTCAGTGCCTGTAGCTTGCACCCAGTGGACACGCCCCCAGTGTTTCAGAGCAGGGGAGACTGATTTTTTTTCTTTACATTTGAGACCTAGTTTTACATGCTTAGCAGTGTTTTCAATCATTAAAATTTGGCTGGGGGATTAATAACACATATTTCTGTGGTGTGACAAACTCAGAACACACATTTATTGCTACTTTACATGGACTTTAACTGCAGTAAACCAACACAGTCTTTGTCTGTGTCAAAAACTAGGCCTTATCTTTGTACATATAAATCACTTTGATACTGCCAAATAATATCTGAAGGCACTATTTGGATGGAAATAGAACTAAGATTTTTCAAGTTTTCTTCTCGTGAAACTTACCGCTTTCTGGTTTGTACAAAGCTCAAAGAGGATGCATCCAACTGACCACATGTCACTAAGAAGGAAACATATTATTATGTAAGTAGAGAAATCAGCTTAAAATATGGTTTTAACAATAAAACATAATTTACAAGAAAAAAAGAGGTAAAGGTCATTACTAACAAAACAGAACACAAGAAAAAAAAGCTAAAATATGGGTATACTGCATTTCTAATATTTACTACTGTAAGTCCCAAACAATTACACTTTAACAAATTTCATAAGCTTAGATTTTATTTCCGGTATGTTTGGGAATGTGTTTATTTTTTTTTTTAATTTTTTTAATACATTTACAGACATTTAATTGGAAAAAAATAAAATAATTTTCATTGAGTTAGAATAGATCGAACATTTACTATGAATTGTATGACTTATTAAATTAACTGCCAAATTATGAATAAAGCTGTCATATTGTAAAAATTGCTTAAACAGGTACAATAGTTAATCCTTTCACAAGTGCAGTGGCGGCTGGTCCATAGGGAACGCTGGAGCGTCGGCCTCCCAGATGGGGAAAAAAAAATCTAAACGTGATCTATAAACATGATTAAAAAAATTTATTATCAAAGCCACTTTTGCTTAATAGTGCGTGCCTAAATGTAATCTGAATTATTTATACAACATTTCCACCAACTGACTCATTCAGTGAATTTCCCCTGACAGACTTCTATGATTTCTCTATTGGGAAGTGAAGCGAAATAGGGAATCATGTGTAGTTTGAAAATAATAAAAACTTGGCCAATCAGCATTGCTGAATTTAATGTCTTTGGTGCACACAGAATTTCGCCCCTGCAGAAAATGATGGAAAGTTTTGGATGAGGGAAAGCTTAGATCAAATTTTTCACCTTGCATGACAATGCAGAGAATTTTACAGATTGCAGGTAAGCTATATATTCTGTTCCATCGCGTGTTTTATTGTTTTTAGATTTTGCTCTTCTCTTTTTTTGTTGTTTACTTTTTCTGTTCTATTATTTGTTCTTTGCTGAAAATCAGTTATGAACGTTGCTGTGGTTTACTTGATGCTTATGTTGCTTTGGTTAGTGTGATGCTAATGATGCTCTGGATAAATGTTGCTAAGATTTCTTTTTTAAATAGTTAATAATTATGATGCTCCTGTTGCCTTTTTTGAGTTTCTACTGCTGTTCTAATGATAATGTTTGGTTGATATCATAATGTCTGCTGGGTCAGATGGCCATTCTGATGTGGTGTTATACAAGGTGAAGCTGAAGTCCTGTTTGCTGACTCAGATCTATCCCCCCTGGATAAATCCAGGGGGATTTATCTGCTTGGTGTTGTGGTTCCAGCAGAACCTGGTTAAGTCTTTTGGATTTCTGGGTTAATTGTATATTACTAGCTGCGATTATTTCATCCTATGTGTATTTTAGTTCCTTTGGGTATGAAGGCCTCTGCTGTTGGGTGTCATTAGCTAATTCTCGAAAGTTCAGTTTTAATAGAATTTAGCCTGTTGTTTGTTCAGAATTAAACTTCTAGGCAATCTTACATTAGTTTGGTGTAAGTGATGGAGGACTGTCACGGAGGAAACCTTGCTGATAAGTTTAGAGAAATGCCACCAGAGTATCCACAAGAATCCAAGGTATTGTTTCGAAAATATATTTTTAAATATTTTTTTTATTTATGAACTGCATGTAATCCAACCTAAATGATCCAACTGTTTTTCACAGTTTTTAATCTGATTCAGAATTAGCTGTTGACACCAATTTAATGATTAAATGCTGTATATTTTGCAAGTTACTGAACAGACATTTTACTTTTAGCTAATTTAAACCTTCATGTTATTTTGCTGTATGAAGAATATTGTATTATTGTGGAACTGTAGTCATTTTCCTACCGTTTCATCTCAGTGGAAAAAGATGAGCAGAGAAACTTTGTGTTATGTTCTTTTCTGTTTAACCTGATCTTGCCGTGGTTCTTCAAAATGTCAGATGGTCAAACAGGGGACATTTCTACCACCCATAAAATACTACTGCTGATTTGTTTATTTGTTTCAAGATTTCTCATAGTCAAATTTATGTATTTATTATTTTATTTATTTATTAATTTAATGTAAATTCATTGAATAACAGTGTTTGACAGACTGATTAAGCAAACCAGAATAAGTATTTTTAACACCCTCATGAGTAGTACTTTGACTCTGCTAAAACAAACTTTTTTTCAAATGTAGTTTCTTTAATTAAATTTATTCATCGAACATTAATTGTGATAATTTGTAAGTTTTTAGTAGTTTAGACATTTTCTGTTTTTTTGGAGACAGTTAAGCACAATTAGTTAAAATAATTTGCCAATAACCACATCAGTATTCTCGATTAATTTTCTATTAAATTAAGCCTAAAAATCCTTTTCAAAATAAATAGTATAGAAAAAGCTTTGAACTGTATGATCCTTCAACTCTATAATGCTGGCTTTAGCTAAACTGATGTTCAAGCAAAGCTAAATAGATACACCTTTTTGTGTTGTAGGTGCCGTCTGTAAAGACTTCAGGAGCCAAATAATTTATTGTTGGTTCTGAAGTCGTAGATAGTCCTGTTGAACTGTTTAAGAACAAAAAATGAAGAATAAAACATTAAAAACATATTGAAACAAACATTAGTCATAACGATTATTGCCATTGTACCATTGTACATCTATCTATCTATCTATCTATCTATCTATCTATCTATCTATCTATCTATCTATCTATCGATAGATAGATAGATAGATAGATAGATAGATAGATAGATAGATAGATAGATAGAAAGATAGATAGATAGATAGATAGATAGATAGATAGATAGATAGATAGATAGATAGATAGATAGATAGATAGATATTGCATAATATAAACTAGAAATTACTTTTCATGGATGTTCCCAAATCCACCCAATTTTACTAGTCCAAATTCTGTCAGGTGTATATTCTACAGGAAAAGAAACATACAAGTATACATTCAGTTCACACACAGAATGCGGGGAAAAAACTTTTAAGCTTTGTAAAATATCTTTCATTTCAGAGAAATTACAAAGAAATATCTAGGTATCCCATTAAATAACAACTTTTGATTATTTTTTGATTTAATTTCTAATATGTAAATTACCTTTGACGTAAGATCTTTGTGAAGCAAAGCAACTTCATGAATAGCTTTCAAGGCCATACAGATCTCAGTAATCCAGCTCAGAATCTGCAAATTAAATCATTTCACAGGTGAAATAGTAGGAATTCATTTAGGTTGGATTACATGCAGTTCATAAATAAAAAAAATATTTAAAAATATATTTTCGAAACAATACCTTGGATTCTTGTGGATACTCTGGTGGCATTTCTCTAATCTTATCAGCAAGGTTTCCTCCGTGACAGTCCTCCATCACTACATAGTACATGTTTTGACTTTTTTCTTTAAGACAAAACAAGATTTAAAAAATACATAAGTTGTTTATTTTCTTTGAGCTTAATAAATCCATTTTATTCTTATTAATTTATGTTTTTTTAATTTTTCAGAAAATAAATAATACATTCATTTATAGCCTCACAGGTATAATAACACTACCTAAGCCAAAACATCTGGCTTAGGTAGCCAAACCTAAGCCAAAACAGGTTTGGCTTAGGTTTGGCCAACCTAAGCCAGACAAGTCACATGCTGATGTCAGCATGTGCATCAGTCACATGCTGATGTAGAGTCAGTGATGATCACTTAGTTATAATTCATCAAAGGAGTTCCAAGTATCAGAAGTAATATACTTTAACGCAGCTTTGTTTTTTCAGGTTTGATTTTAAAATGTTTAAAATGTTTGTTTTGTTCCCCTTTCTTCTGCATAGTTCCTGTATGTTCTTTATGCTCTGTTTTTGTCAAGTAAAGATGGACATAAAAACCCTGATTCTGTGTCAAAACATACCTTCAAAAGAGTTCTTAATTTTCGCAAGATGAGGATGTTCAAGTTGCTGAAGGGTTTGTATTTCTGAGGTCAGTGCTTCCAGAGCTTCTCTGGATTGCTGTTAAAAATGTTATTTGAATTAGTACAACATGACAAAGTTGAACACTGGATATAACAGTCATCTTTGTTTAGCAAAAATATATTTTTCTTATCAAAACAATTTCTGTCTTCCTTAAAATTACTTAAAGGTAGTTTAACACCTTGTCCTTAGCATGTAGATGTATATAAATATGTAAATTACCGCACTCGGTTCCTTACTTGAAAAGAAAACTGATATTTAAAGTGATATTTAAAAGCGTTAATCAGTGGTCATTCTATACAATTATGGAAAAATGGGGTGGTAACATCGTGAAGAAAGTTACTTACTCTATATTGACACAGAAGCAAAGTGTACATGTTACAGCCTTTAATCCAATACACATACACTGTATAAAATAGGGTCACATAATTGGTGATAAATATACCTCAAAGAAGTGGGAGGAATTGATGTTTCACAAAATTTGTTGAACTTGTTCAGCCTGAATATATTATGTTTCCAGATATACTAACATGTATGCAGTATCACTGTTTTTTTGTTTTGTTTTTTGCTGTCGTTTGGAATAAATTCTGAACTTTGGTTGCCAGTTCCAGTCATCAGAGTGACAGTGCATTTGTCTTGGTTAAGCTTATTGTGATAATGGACTTTATTCAGATGATAGCAAACTTAATGGATACAACTTTAGGAATGAAAGATTCACATTAGCTCATATTTTCAAACTTTTTAGTCAGTCACTTACTTTGGATGGCATTAAGTTGGCCTCCATTAACAATGTAAGAACCCTGGTTTCAATTAAAGGAGGCACGTGGAGCATACATAAAAAATAAATACAAGATAAAATAAGTAAATAGAAGGAAAGTACCATAAGCACTAACAAGGTGCAAATGAGCATTAATATAGATAAGTCTGTTTGTGCCACTAAAGTCCTGTGGAATGGAGTGTTTTTGAAATTCTTGTCAAATATGCTCAGTTGTATTGACTATAGTTTCATCTATGCAGGCACTAAAAGACTGAAACATCCAAAGTGGGTGATTCTTTTTTGTAGGTTTGTAAATGTCTTACATATTTCACAATAGTTGCTTCTTGTGTATAGTCATAATGGTTTAGATATACCTCTTGAATTAGAGGAAGTTGTGGTTTCGCAGACTTTTCACAACTTTAAGACTGGTTTTAGCAGTTTTTCAATTGCTTCATTTCCTCAAACATTTCAAAATGTGAGAACGAAGTTTTTATAGGCACACTCATGGTGGAGCTCAGGAAGAATCTTAGTTTTGTAACTGCTCGGCTCCCATTATTTGCTACATGTATGCACTGGTTTCATGAAGAATATCCACTCAATACACACAGGAGTAAATATGGCCATCAAGTCCAGCAAATGGGAGCAATTTGCAATAATTTTCAGGTCAGGTCACAGTTGTGTTTTCTTCAGCTGCAAAGCCAGCAGATGGAATGAAGTGATCAGAGAGATAAACTTATTATATCACTTTTTAATGTTATTTTTGATAACAGAAATTCCAAGTTCTAAACTGGTGGGGCATTTCTCAAAACTTTAAGAGAAACATCTGACCAAAGCAATCATGTCAGCATGGTGTTTTTAAATCATAACTGATGCTGTAGAATCTAGAATGTTGCATCCCTTTCTCTAATTCATTCAGGTATAAAAAGCATTGATAATTTTTTTTTTTTTAATTCTGACATAAAATAAAAAATAAATACTTGAGCAATACTTGGGAGACCTTCTAATGAACCCCCTTTTAATTGTAATTGCATCTATTAAATATAATAAATATTTTTTTTTTGTTTGTTGTAAATACTCTATTGCCATAATTTTTCATCTACTATCTATATTCAGTGCCATGGTTTAAGCACCTCACCCTTATGACTGGGTTTGCTTTGTTATCTGGAATTACACACTTATCCATCTAATGCACTAAATCTAGGTTGTGGTATTTTAAAAAATTATTGGCATTAGTAAAAAAAAAAAAAAACAACTATTTTAAGTCTTAAAGTGTGCTTCACCATACTGTTAAAATGCACATGGCCTGATCTTCTAAAGATTTGCATGTACAAAAACAGGTGCAAACTTAATAGCATACACAAACCTGATCTACAAATAACACGCAAACAGGTTTGTGTAACAAAATGAGGAGAAGTGCAGTAAATTTGGCATGTCTGCCTTCATGAATATGCAAAACATATGCTGATCATCAGAAAGCACAAAATACTAGGAGGACATCCAGATGTCATGACTTATCACCTGTAATGCGATTTACAAAACCAGAACCAGATTGCGGGTGCTGTTTTTGTGTTTACATTTAGTATGTTTAAAAAGCAGGAGAAAACTAGCACACAAAAATGTATGCGGTCACTGTGGCGAGCAGGAGGCATAGATACAATGACAGGAGACATTGCTTGTCAAATATTTGGAACATTTAAAGAATATAAAATAAAAATAATAAAATATACATTAAAAATATCCTCCAGTAATGCTGATTTTGAGCTGCAGGATTACCGAATAAGTCAAGCACACCATCACTTTATGGAAGCACACTGTTATGTCTTGATGCTCTGCAGCTGTGCATCGATATAGCCCAGAAAAGGTGTAGATTATATTTATCTACTGCATGTTCGACAAAGTGTGCGAGCAAAAGATGTCTGCATGGGACAGATTGATGCTGCCGGACTGCTAACAATATTTATGCAGTTAAACCAAAACGAAAAACGCCACAACTAAACTTAAATATTGTGCCAAGTTACTTAACAAACAAAACTGAATATTAACAGCCACCAGAGACCAGAAAAACGTCACAGAGCCAAAGGGACACTGAAGGTAAAACAAATAAAAAGAATTTAATTAATTTAGCGATCCTTATTTGGAACCACCAGGACTCTTCCTAGAGCTGGCCAGCCGGGGCAGAAGGGCCTTATTCACGAAGGTGACCAAGAACCCTATGCTCACTCTGTCGGAGCGCCATCATTCCTTTGCTCCAATCCACCAATCCGGCCTGTATGGTAGTGTGGCCAGACGAAAGCCACTTTTAAATAAAAGGCACATGGAGGCCTGTCTGGAGTTTCCCAAAAGGCACCTGAAGGACACCGACGATGAAAAACAAAATTCTCTGGTCTGATGAGACAAAGATTGAGCTCTCTGATGTGAATGCCAGACGTCATGTTTGGAGGAGACCAGGCACAGCTCATCACCAGGTCAATACCACCCCTACAGTGATGCATGGTGGTGACAGCATCATGCTACAGGGATGTTTTGCAGCAGCAGGCTCTGCAGACTCGTCAGAATAGAGGGAATCACTAATGTAGCAATGTACAGCACCATCATAGATGAAAACCAGCTCCAGAGCTCTCTTGACCTCAGACTGGGGTTCATATTTCAGCAGGACAACAGCCCAGAGCACATGGCCAAGAGCTCAAAGGCTTTAGAACCACTCTGTGAATATCCTGGAGTGGCCAAGTCAGAGTCCAGACTTGAATCCAATTGAACATCTCTGAAGAGATCTGACAATGACTGCACAGACGTCTTCCATCCAACCTGACGGAGTTTGAGAAGAACTGCCAAGAAGAATTGGCAAAACTGCCTAAAAATAGGTGTGCTAAGCTCGTAGCATCATATTCAAAATGACTTGAGGCTGGAATTAATGCAAAAGGTGTATCAACTAAGTGCAAAGCAAAGGCTGTGAATACTTATGTAAATGTGACTCCTTCGTTTTCTATTTTTAATAAATTTGCAAAAATTTTTGAAACCTTTTTCACGTTGTCATAATGGGGTATTTGTATGTAGAATTTTGAGGAAAGAGATTTAATATAATTTAGAATAAGACTGTAACATAACAAAATGTGGAAAAAGTGAAGCAGTGTGAATACTTTCCAGATACATGTTGGATGTCCTGCATCACAGTCTTAAATTTTGTGAGTCATACTCCAACATCTCTTTTTATACTGTTTTATACTTTCATTTAGTAAGAAAGAATTAACTGTGATCCTTCATGAATAAACATTTGCGGAAGATACAAGTAAAATAATTTTATGTTTTAATCATGCAGCAATTATTACTCTTAAGAAAATTTGATAGTTAAACAGCTGCAAAATGCAAAGATACATGTTATTCAGATTAGTTGATATGATGTGAAAAAGGTTAAACTCTTACCTGAGGCAGAGGGACCATTTTTATGAGGAATTCATCATCACTTTTTGTGGCAACAGTGTAATATTCTGTCGTTTGTGTCACCACGTAGCCTTCTTGTTCCAGTTTGCTTGGTTTTTGCCCCATCTTTCATCTACAGCTTGTAGATAAATTGAGATACTCATTAGCAATTCTCAATAACATTCAAACTTGCAGTTCTATAGACTAAATTCTGATGTTTAAAAAAAACATAGCAAATAATTAGCTATATTAGACATACAACAATATGAGAATCTGTACATACCAAAATCCTGAACTGAACAGTGATTTGAAGTCAGAGACTGTTTCTCTCTCTGATTTGAAAACCAAAAGTGAGCTGGAATTTATACTTGTAAACTGAAAGTGAAACTAAGCTAACAATTCTACTTTCATTTTAAGAGGCTGAATCTAATCTTCCTGAGACAAAACTGTGCAGTCATGGTGGAACAACAATATATGAGTAAAAATAATTATTCCAGGGCAGAAATATAAATTGTCACAAAAATTGCAAAGTACCAGCTTAAAGAAGAATTGAGTTCTGAAATAAATGTTATTTAAAAGAACAATACTTTGATGTAAAATAATATTTGTCCTTTACAGTTGGGCTCTTTTTTTCTTTTTTTGTCACACTTGGGCTTCAGATTAAACTAATTTTAACATCTTGCAAAGATAAATTGATAAAATATAACAAGCAGTTTTTGAATTATTAACAATCAAACCCAGCCTTTTGCAAAAATGAATTGCCTCTTTCATTAAGTCATAAATTAACTGATTAACTTTATACTTTTGAAAAGCTGAATTCAGTTTCACAAGCCGCACCCAGGCAAAAGGAAATGAAAAGTATTCCCAGACCACACTTTGTTGTATTACAGTGAGAGCCTTTATCTCTAAACGGAAAAAACATTGAACGATGGTAAATCTTCAACTGGTGTAAAGATTGCCTGTAAAAAATAATTCAAAAAGAGCATTAACAACTTATCTAAGTGTTCACAAAAGAACCCAAAACAACTTCTAAAAGTATGACAAACCCAGCAAGCGTGCAGTTCCACCAGGTGTTTGCTAGTGGCTGCTGCCGCTAGTCTAGTGGAACTGTGTAAGGGAAGTGCAGGGGAGGAGTGCTCTTTGGGGTGGGAGCATGGCTGGGTACTGAGGTTTCAAGTGGGAGCTTTGGCTATATAGGCACATTGTATGAGCAAGCCTTTAGGCACCTCCAAACGGTTGCCATGGGAGATTCAAGGATTCCTCAAACGTGCATGAATGACATTATAACATGTAATAAAGCTCAAAAAAGTTGATTTTGCATAATACCCCCCATTTAATATTTGCTCATAGAAATGTCTAGTTTATGAATAATCATTCTAAGGTTTTTAGATTTTTATCATCAAATTGAAAAAAATTAATTAATTAATCAAAGAATTACGCCAAACAAGCAATGCTGTGATGTTTCGTAATCACAAGATCTTCTGACAGCCCTGGAACACTGCTTTTAAATTGAAAATTTATTATCTTGATAGACGAAGGAACTTTACTTCCATAGCTCTCTTTCCTTATTGAATTGTTGCAATCAATAGGTAAGTTCACATCCACACAACCTCAGAAACCTATTATTTGACACATTATTGAAAATGAAACAAACATTCATTTATATAAATTCATCACTGTAAAATATTTTTCAAGATCTGATCACTCTATTTTCAAAAATTCTGACGGCATAGTTTTTACTGTCACACAGTGGTTGCTCTTGCAGAGGAACTAAAAAGTGCAGTCAGTAATTTCCATTTATGGCAGTTTAGTTGCAACACGACTTTTATACTTTATTACAACAGCATTATTTAAACACAGAGAGAAAAATCCCTGTCTAATGCTGTATTTAACAGCAAGTATTACATTATTTTGTCAGACCTCAAAGTAACTCCATTCAGCCTATTTTGATCTGAACCATCCCTAATATTTGTGTCTGTCATCCTATGTCTCTTACAACACAATAGCCCAGAGTTCTGTGGAAGAGACGCTCTGATTCCCAGTGAAGATGAAAGAAAAGAAGAGTAGAGGATGACACATTTGACTTTTGCTTCTCTGACCTCTACTGTATCTCATTTCCTCCATCTGCTCACCTTCAGCACTCTCCACTATTGTTCTTGTGTTGTTGTGTAACAGTCTGTACATAGTGTCTGATAGATTGGTGGAGATTCAGCTGAAGGCCTGGGCTGGGTTATATAAGAGCAGACTAGCCTACGTGTAGTAATGTCTGGAATTACCTATCAAAACACATACTATAAGGCCTTTAAAAAGTGATCTACAAACATTGTCCCAGTAAACACAAAAATGCTGTGTACAAAATACATGAGTAAAAGAAGACAAAAAAGAAGAGGGCCACTTGAGATTGATGCTTCCATTATAGTTCAAGCTTCTCCTAACCATTACTAATACCCGTAAGAAGCTCTGGGAGAAATATGGTATCTGTGACCAGGAGAGTCTACACTATTTGCACTATTTGCTGAGGGGGGCACATTTCACATTCATTGGTTTGATGTGGAGCTCCTTTATTACTGCAGTGCTGAGCTGACCTGTATTGTGTTAGAATTTAGAGGACACTTGAATTTATTTATTTCAGACAGGCTTAACATAACTAACAGCAAAAGGTCTCTTTTCTTCAAACTATTTGATGGGTTATTGCTTTGCTGACACATGCTGGTAAAAACTTTGACTCATACCTTATTTGACTGAGCCAAAAACCATTTTAGCCATCCTCGTACTCATTTAGACTGATGCATCCAAATCATTATAGTTAAGAAGAGCTGTCTCTTTTTTCCAACAAAAGTTTTTCTGAGCTACACTTTAAACAAATGGTTATGAGAAAATACCCTTACAAATGTAATTATTTTCTCTGTGAATTTTTTATTTGCATATAGCTAGTTTAAAGAGCATTTTGTCTCACATTCAGTTATCATGAACAAGCAAAAAGTAGCAATGATATAATCATATTTATCCAATAAAAAAAATCAAATGGCATAGTTTTACTGCCTCTTCATTGGTTGCCTAAACCCCCAAAATAAAACAATACAGCTATGCTCTGAAATCTTTAAGATCAGTATGAAAAATCATAAAAAAGACAAAACACTAAACAGGTAAAATGTATAAAATGTTTCCAATATTATGTAGCACATACATTGAACATGCGTTTGAGCATTTCAGTGATTTGAGGCAGAAAGCCATGTTGCAATTTAATGCTTTTTTTGTGGTGTTATGGTACCATTTCCTGATGGAAGAAGTTTAAAAAGTTCATGAAGAGGATGTGAAGGGTCTCTGACAATGTTCACAGCCCTGTTCCAACTCCAGTGCATGTTTCAGGTCCCCTCATTACAAATATTTTATTGCTACATCAAATACCTAAAAAAAAAAACCACTATAATTTTCAGTTTAATGTATTCTAATGTATTATGGTTGCTGACATTTTTAATCTTCCTTAACAAGTATAGGAAATACGCCAGTATCTGCGCAGACTTGGTATAGGTTAAGATGACATATAGGCATATCAATATCACATTTGTTTCTACAAGCAGTAGGCAACAAGTTGTAACATATTCTATTGTTTAACTGTTACACTTTTTTATGACTAGATTTGAGGAGTTTGCATGTTCTCTCCGTACATGCTTTGGTTCTCTCTGGGTTCTCTTCCTCCCACTGTCCAAAAGTATACATACTGGGTATTAATTTGTCTCCAAATTCTTCTTAAAAGTATGCATGAATGGATGGATATTTTCAAAGGTTAATAATTAAAATGTAACCCCCCCAAAATTCTGACAGACATAAAAAAAATTACATTTTAACTTAATATGACTTGGATATTGTAACATCACAACAAATTAAAGTTCACATTAACCAGCTCACAGAGCACACTGCACTGGGTGTAATCACAAGTTGATAAGAAGCCAAGAGGTGCAGCATTTTTGTTTTTTCAGAGTTTGATGGAAATCCCACTATAATTATGAACTGTTTCAGTGAAGATGGAGGGATTTCAACAGAGCCTACGGATTAAAAAACAGAACGAGCAAGCACACGTTTAGCTATGAGGGAATCATACATGTAAAATAATATCTTGATTCCTTTCACTTCATTTGCCCTGAGCTGTTCTTATATGAGATTTATATATATATATATATATATATATATATATATATATATATATATATATATATATATATATATATATATATATATATATATATAGCTGAATTCAAGGTATTAACTTCTTTTAGGGAGTTCTAGCTTCTTTGTTTGGTTTTATTGTTCACGAAATGAATACCACACCCACATTAGGCATGCATGTTCAAGAAATATGTTCAGATAACCAAGCTGTTTGTTACCTGGCTGACAGTTGTTGGCTGTAAAAATTTACAACAAGCTGGTTGAGGCATTCAGTCATCTGTCAAAAATAACGATACAGATATTTTTATGTGTAGATGGAAAACAAAAACATAAAAATAAAAGAAAGGTGCTCCAATTGATTTCTCATTTTTTGTTGGCTAAATAAATCTGTTAGTAATTCATATATTTTCTCTACAGCAATTAATTTAAATAAAATGTCGTGACAACAGATTTAATACAGACAGCTTGCCAGATATAATGAGCACATGCATGACTTTATTTAAGGGTTTCTTATAAAAGCTCAACCTATAAACATGAGGTTGTGGCTCAGTGCGTCTATCAACGAAGTTTTGAGTTTTTTTTCTGTAATGCTAATGCCAGGAAGCAAATCTCAGGTTAATGACTTTTTCTCAACCATAAAAAAAAAAAAAAAAAAAAAAAAAAAAAAAAAAAAAAAAAAAAAAAACTTGTAGGAGAACACCTTTTTCTTTTTTTCCTCTTTTTTCTTGTCAGAACAGGAGTCATTATATCAGGGTGACAGCCGTTTTGTCATTATGACAAACATCACAGCAAGTAATGTAATGAGACGTGAAGGGAGAGCAGCAATATTTGGCACAAATGTTTGCAAGTCAAACAGTATCAATCACATTCTGCTTCTCCCGTCTGTCCTTGTGTTGTTGTTTTTTTCCACACAGCTGCAGCATCTCCCAGTGATAAATTCTCGTATGACAGCAAATACTCAAACCAGATAACACAATAAAGAATCCAGAGTGGAAGCACTGACAACATATTATCACTTATGGTCAAGCAGTGTCTGAGTAAATAAAGAATGCATGTTGGGATTAGTCTATAATACTTTTGCAGAACCAGCGAACAATATGTAAGTAGAGCATTTTTTGACTAATCTCATGTATTTTCATATACACCACTATACCTTTAGAATTCCACACTGAAACATTTAACTATTATGTCTGTAGTTGCGTTGCTTAGTGGCTGCCTAATATTATATTTATTAAGATAAAGACTCTAGCAAAAATTTAAAATTTTTTTTTTTTTTTTTTTTTTTTTGGTCTACCAATAAAACTGTAGTCAATAATGATAAAAAAGAACGTATTTACAATGTCAGCACAAGCCAAGGCATTCTATCCGAGGGTAAATTTAACAACATCACACCAAATTATTCATCCTAAGGTTCAAAAATAAAAGTTTATGTTTATACAAGCCTAAGGTATTCAAGCTGTTTTCTGTCTCCCGATGCCTCTACTTGGATTCCTTCAGTTTCAGCATTATGGAAAGATAGGTTAGATAGGTTATACCCTGCAGACTTGGGGATCTAAGTACTGGATGGGTTGCTGGTTAGGGGTTAACCTTTCACAGTAGGAACTTAATTGGGAGGGGCTTAGCACTTCAGTCAATCAAAGGGTTAACTTCTCAGTGAAGGGAGTTAGAGGGGAGGGGTTCAGCACCTGGTGCAACAGCAAGTCATATTCAATAAATTAGAATATGCATTCAAATGAGATATGTTTGTCAGATTAAAAGTACATTTTGAAAATAATCTTTACGCAGGTATTAAAAATGTTTTTCATATAAACCCATATTTTTGAATTAAAGATGTTTTTTTATTGGACTAATGTAATTTACTCACCGAAATGTTTTGATTTCATTATCTGCAAGTGAAAAATCAGTATAATTAACAAAAATAAAGGCTTGGAAATGTCATTCTGCGTGTAATTAATCTTTAAAACGTGTTCCACTTAAGCTACGTTTTCACAGGACCGCTGCCTGGAAACTACTGGTATTTTCGGATGTTGATTGGGGAAAAGTTCATATTTAGATGGCACTGTCGAGACACCCTGAGTCAGCTGTACTTGTCATGCAAGGCCACACTATATAGCACTGTGATTTTAGCATGTTGTAGAACGCACATGACCCTTAGCTTCCACCTCACTAACTCCCACCTCATAGTAAACAGTAACCCGTCTCCATCTCAGTAATTGTTTTGTTGTTATCTGCCCGTGCATGCGCATAATAAACCCTGCAGCCGAGACTTCTGTGCATGTGCAAGTGCACATGCACAGAACTCTGAGACCTGGTTTCCCTAACCCTAACCCTTAACTCTGAGACCTGGTTTCAAAAAGTGCCGGTGGGAGACTTCAGTCACTGGTGTCATGTAAATGAGCGGCTGGATTCCAACAAAGGTTAGGGTGTAACTGAAGAGCGGCTCCATGTAAATGGGGCCTTAGTGAACTGAGTTGGTGAAATACATGAACTTTTCCATAATATTTTTATTTAGTGAATACGACTGTAATTGACACCAACAATTTGTTGTTTGTCTGATGTATTGTGCCACCTGTATATGGCAAATACCCTGCTGACTTAATTACATGTGAAAAATCACAGTGAAAATGTAGATACCATTACATTGTCAAAGCCTTGTCCCTCTTAGTTTTGGATTAGCTTTATAGTCAATCTAACATGAATTTACTATCATTTAGGCAAAAGAAACAGACACAAATATACATTTAACAAAAAAGGACGAACAACACACTAATTTACATTGAGAAAATAAATTTTAACTGGGAAATGAAATTTCAAACTATTACCTAAACCTATTAAAGAGTTTATTAGTCCCTCTAAACCCTTTAGATTTGGGTTTCATCGCCTAATATTGGTTTCTACATCCGTGTAGAAACCATGCAGAAACTCTTCACAGCAACACTTCAGTGTTGGGGAGAGCACTAATCATAAGGGACTTGAAGTAGCACACACATGTCATTACTGCACATGTTACATTACCCCAAACCAGATGGTATATCTTAGTTTAAGAATTTTGAACATTGTTGCACTTTTCCTACATATTTGCTTTAAACAGCAACTGAAAATGTTTAGTGAGACATTGTTGCCTGTTATGTAAAACAAACAAAAAAGAAAAGAAAAAAAGCATGCATTTTTGGCAGTGATACATTTCTAAATGAATCAATACACAACACAAATGAGTAAAGATGTATTTGAAGGACTAAATGCAGTGAGGGGTCTTGATTGTCAACTTTACCTTGCAGAAAATCTGTCTACAAGCATTTTACTACGATGGCCGTCTGCCAAAGTGACGGAGGAGTCGAGAAAAATCAAAGACCACATCAATTTGAGTTTTCAGTGTGCTCTTGAGTATTGATCAGCTACAACCCACTTCACCTTAACAGCCATGGTTTATCTGAAAGACAAGGCTGTGTCCCTGAAAAGGACAAATTGAATGCAGGACCCAGACAGGTATAAATAACCAACTAAATCTCTTACACACTATGAAACAGGTATTATACAGTGAAATAACAAAACATAAATACAATCATAATTAAAGGCCCACTGAATGAGTAAGTTAAAAAAAAAATGTTTCTTTCCATTTCTGTGGAAATTTGGTTTAATTTTATTGTTAGATTAATACAATAGGTATCTTAAAAGCACTTTTGCTACATGTTCATATTTATTCTTGAAACCTATAGTTTTTCTGTTTGGAAAGGCAGTACATAAAGTTTGATTTGCATAAAGAGTTACTGATTGGTTATGAGGCATGCAATTGTTTCAAGTGTAGCCACGCCAGTGCCTCAAGTTTAGGTTGTTCAGACAGGACTATTTTGTACGGATTAGTTAAAAAACAAGTTAAACTACATGTATCTCTGTTGTAAATATTATTTTTAATAACTAACAGATGTGAAAACTTAACAGAAACAAGTGGCAAAGAAAAGTGTGAATTATCATAGGCAGAGATGCTAAGGAATAAAAATAACCCAGTTTAAACTGAATTGCTACTTAAGGTTTTTACACACAAGCTAGGAATAATACTGCAGCCTAGATATCCTCTGTGGAACATTTAAGAGTAAAAGTTTAAAACTCCCAGGTCCATGCTGAAATAAGGCAAATAGGTATGTTTTGTTATTTCAAGTCTATAGCTTTTACCTGTGGCAAGCATAAGGCAGAAATATATTGCTGAATCTATTATTCAGTGTGAGTATTGTGTTTTGTAAACATTGGCTATTAGCCAATATTCAGCCAAATACTGGCTGTAAAAAAAGTTTCTACAGCTAGCCATATACTGCCAGTGTTTGCTTAATGAGCATACTGGTAAATGGTTATCAAGACCACTAACATTTGGCAAGCAGGTAAGTAAGAACAGCATATGAAAAAGTAATGGGAACAATAACTGGTTTAGTTAAACCTTGGCTTCTTGAAGGAAAAGTCATAATCCTGGTTGACTTGATTGAAAATCACATTTCCACATTTCCATATATTTAAAATAACTTTTCAGCTGTTAAGCCTGTGGATATGGCTCCCGAATTAAAATTCAGAATAAAACTGTATTGCTTTAACAATTTGAGTTGAACCTTAAAGTTGCAAATATATTTAATCTTATTTTCATTTCATTTAGTGTGTGCATGTAGGTGGATTTTTTATTTATTCATTTTTTTTTTAATCTGAATATTGAGGTAGTGATTTCTATATGTGGTGTAGAATAGTTGAGGTTGATATTGCCTCATGAAGCAATATCAATCATTTAACTGTACTTAATAGGATTTAATGAGCATTATTATAAAAAGTAATTCACTTGTATTGAAATTTGCAAAGAAAAAAATGCACTTTTTACATCTGCGCCACATAAAACTGTGCGCTTCCACTATATGACTGAGATCTTCATTCACAGCAAGTTTAGTAACTTAAAATCATATCAGTAACAGAATACTTAGGAGTGACTTGTTCACATTAAGGTTTACAATGAAAGAAAATAAAACTGCACACTGCACCTGTACAGTGTTCTGCTAGTCTTACTGAGCATGAGTGTATTTGCACTAAAATCTGTTTTTACCCATTCACTCAGTTAAAGCCATTTGTATTCCCTGAACAATCATGATATTTGCCTTATTTGCATATACCTGTATATGTATGTGATCAGTTTTTGAGCATCTGCCAGATTTCACAGGGCCCTCCTGCTTTAGAGCTTTTGTGTGTTTACTGTATATGAACCAAAATCCTCCTTTGTCTATTTGCATATTGTCCCATGTGGACTTTTTTTCAAACTCAAAATTGGAGTTTTACACAAGCTGAAGATTATATGTCCTGCAGGTAGAATTACACTTGATCTCTATGGCTTTCCCGCATGCATTTGTTGTTCCCTAGGCTTGTGGTTTCTATCAGCAGAGCAAAATGTTACACTTTGAATGTCTAAGTAATTAACAGATGCATAATTTGGTGGTGCAAACACTAATATCTGTTACTTTGATAATAAAATGCAAAGCATAATACAATTACCATACATTCGTATGCAGACAGCGAAACAATGACAAATTCCAGTGAATGTAGAAGCAAAGCCAGAAAGATGTTTGGATTACCCAAACAGTAAAGACACTCTGTCTGAGACATACATAGATCCTGCTTTACAGCAAACCAGTAACTTCCCTGAGAGACAATAATCAATGAATTCTTGGTATAAATCAGTCACACAGCTTGACGCATTGATAGAATCAACATGTTCTACTTGTGCTGGTGTATGTTGTTACCAGTCATATTCTAAAATACTATGTTTAGCATTTTATAACAGAAATCAGCTAATCCTGTTATACTGGTTAAAACACCTGTTTCACTCTACTCTTTGCTGCTTTTCTCTTTTTTTAAATTGCTCTCTTTGCGTTTTTTCATTTAAGCCTTATTTTTTGCCAGCTCTTTCATCTGCTTCCTGTCGATCTCTTTTTCAGCCCGTGAGGTCTTCATTCTCTGCAACCATGCCTGTTCAAATTGGTCATTATCTGCTTTGATCCCCCTGGGGTAGGTATTCTGATTTCTTGGAGTTCTATATGTAGGTAAATCTGTTTGTTTGTGTGTGCTTCAATAAGGATAAAAAACATCTGCATTGTTTTATTTCACAACTGAATATCGCCTGCAAAAGAAGCTGGGAAAAGACAGGACAGCAAAATAATATGAGTAAGACAGGTTGAGAAACAAAGGGGAGCTTGATAAAAGGTTTTGTTGCTGTCCCAAATATACTTACTGTTTTATTTTTTATTGCATTATTTGTTAAATTGTTATAGTGTTTTTTTCTTATCTGATTAATTTACATTTAAGGGTTCTTACTGACCTTTGAGACCACCTAAAGTTGATACTGAAAGTGGTTCAGAAACACTTTTCTCAGAAATACGAGAAACAATCTGTTGTGGACACCATTCTTAGTTTTGGCACCAGTACCTTTAATTTATGAGGAAAATGACAAGTGCCTGGATAGACAAAGATCTTTCTTGTGGTGTAGTAAAACTAAATTTCCAAACTGTTGAGATTGCTGCACATGGACTTTTAAACTGTTCTTCTTTGTTGCTTCTAATTGTTTTTCCAATGTTTTTCTGTTCCTGGTTAAATCAGTTGTTGTTTGTTGTCTGAACTCAGGACTGCAAAGTAATATTCCACCAGTGAGTAGCATCATCTTCAATAGGTCTGCATTGTTGGGTTTTTTGATAAATACACAAAAATCCATCCATGTTGGTAGTTTACTACTCACATTCCTTTTCTCTGTATTAACATTAAGGGATACACAGTCTGATAGTATGTTTGCTTCCAAAGCATTTGTATGATGACTCTTCTGTTTTTATCATCTGTAACCAATTTCACAATCAAAACATCATCTTTTTATCAATCCAACAAAATGCTGATGCAAATTAGTCAGAAGCCTTGCTGATGAGATACTAAACCACCTCAGCTTACTATTTTTGAAAGAGACACAGCTCTACTTCGATCTCCCCCCAATGACTGACCTCTTCACTCTTTGCAGCTCAGCTACAGGTACTTATATCCATGATCTCCTACTTTTGGTCATCATTCCCATCTCATGACCCCAGGTAAGGGTTGATGTAGACAAGCTGATAACCAGAGCTTTGGGCTTTGAGCCTTTTGGCTCAGTTCCACATTGAAACAATCTCTGCACTACTGGAGACCAGGCCCCATTCCATTTTCATCCAATATCAACAGTGAACAAAACACAGAGATTCTTGAACTTTTTACTTCTGGCAGAAACTAGTCCCCGATCTATAGACGACTATCTACCTAGATCTTGGTGAGAACCAACTTATGGAGCAACAGTTTGGAAATTTGTATGTGTTTATGTGTGTTTTGCTTTACTAAATTGTTTATCTTCATCTTATGTACGATTGTTCTCTTTAGCTTTTATATCATTTATCTCTAAGTATGCCATAGAAGCAGAACAATAAACAACGTGCTTGTGTGTGCATCCATGGGTTGCTGACTCTTCTTGCTGAAGACTCCTTTCGTGTGGGAAGAAACACTCGGAAGAAAGGACATCGTGGACTTTTGTACTGTGTGTATGTGCCTTTATACAGCATGCATTGCTTTGGTCCTTTGAGAATAACTCCTGAAAGAAACTCTGAGACAACTACTTTAATTTTAACTTCCAAAACATCAGACATACCCCCCCTCCCAACACACACACACACACACACACACACACACACACACACACACACACACACACACACACACACACACACACACACACACACAAATGTCAGGCTTATTCTGGTTATGCCTGACTTATGAATCTCTTCATTAGTGACAGTCCAAAAGAGAAATCAAGGGTTCTGTTTGGATTGGTGAATATTTTATTGCAATCCCCTCACCATGCAACTGGCATGAGCCTCTAATTAAAGCTGTAAATCAAAATGCAATTTCTATGAAGCTTTTTGTCCTTTCCCTTGAGCTCTGCACTTCTGTTCTCTCTGTTTCACTCATGCCTTTCCTTGAAAGGGTTCCTTCAAAAACGCAATGATTTGGCAACCAGTGCCGAACAAAACTAGTTCCTTACAATCAACAGCACTTGCCCCAACCTTTTTAAAGAATAATGGAGTTATCATGAAAGTAGTTCCATTCTTTCTACGTTTTGTTGACTTTAAGGACTGTATAATTTTCTCCCTTTTAGTCAAAATGTTGCCCTGCTGTCAAGGTGTTGGAGCAGGACCAAAGTGGATCTTGGTTTCATCATGTTGATTTAGAAGAATTTAATGATGATAACAACTTATAGATAGACTCAAGAACAGCAAGGCATTGAACCTAGGTGGAAGGAGTGGAAGAAACCAGCAGAGAACAATGAAAACCATGGAGCTTATTTATTGTGTATTGTTTTTGGATTGTGTGTGTGTGTGTGTGCATATAATTTCTGTTGAAACTGTTAAGGTACAAAGGTGTGACGTGATCTATAAACCTCGCCATTGCTGTATTACTAAAGCGTTCAACAGTAATTTAATTTTCCTCTAAATCTTGCAGCTGACCAATTATGGTAAAATACTATAAATTGTCTGTAAGAAGATTCACCAACTAAACAAGCTATAATGTGAAAAGACCAGTCAAGCTCCCATTCTATGCCAGATTGTCAATTGTAGTGGTAATCCATCCTCCTTGTTACGGTGCTCTCAGTGAATCCAGGTAAATTACATGTGGTTTCCCTCTGATGTAGACTTCTTGTGCTTCCATTGGAGTGTCCTTTAAAAACCATAGGCTCCTTTCTGGGTTGAAGTATTCAGAATCATAGGTGGTTCTGCTTTAAGAAGTGCAGAAAATGCTCACATTAGCAGTTATTTAGCTATAATAACTGTCTCAATCTAGGTACGCTGTATATTCCAGCAGTGCTGGACAATCTGAATAGCCTGTTTCAAACATTCATTTTAAGACAGTCTTGCAAAGAGTAGTGGGTGTTGCTCACTTTGATGTGATATCTTTTTAGTAATTCCTCCACTGGCAGTCAAGCCTTGTGATCTATGCCTTGTTGGTGTGCCAGCATTTTTCAAAAAGCAAAGTTCAATTTTGTGTTTGAGGGAGAAAGTTATGGAGTGTGTTCACCTCCTTTACACATCCCCTCCACCAACTCTCCAAAAAGGGAGTGTGTGGTGGAGGTGTTGCAAGTACCTCTTCTGCACATAACTTAAGGGATTCCTGCACTTCAGTCTTTGAGTCTGAAGGAATGGTTCACACCACAGGGTTGGTATATTAGAAATTTGTTAGAAGGTTTGAAAATAACTTTTTAAATCATAGAATGCCTCAAAAGCAGTAATAGATACATGTGTACTGCCAGATCTGTGTTGTAACGAGGAAACCAACCATAGAAATTTACCAAAAGATTATCTGCTCCATCAGAGTTGCACACATTTTTTAACAACTGCAAATGTCTGAAATATTTTAGTTATATTTCATTTAGACAGACAATGTTTGTATCTCTAAAATCATCACACACTTAACTTCAGAGAGTTAGGTTCTGTTTTCTTCTCAGTTTTTAGTCTAGAGAATACATCAGTGGATTCTGTGACTGAATTCTGGCTCCCACTAATGTTTGATTTTAGCCTTTTTCCCTTTTTTTTAACTGTAACTTTTAATAGTATAACATCACCACCCTCATTTTGATTTGTTGCACCACTTAAACTTTGTTTGGGGTTTGGTAAAGAACCCAAGTGCAGAGACTGAGTGTGGCAACAGTTCTTTAAGATAGAATGACAAGATGAACTTACAGGGGGGAATTGTGGAAAGAGCAGGTCCTGGAACATAGCCAGAGTAGGAATCTAGCAGAGAACGATGAAAAACCAGGACCCATATTCTCAATCCTAAGGCTAAAAGTAGCTCCTAATGATATCATTTTAGGAAAATTCTTAGAATTTCTCGAATTCTACGATTTTTTTTAAGTAAGATAATAATAATTCACAAAGCACCTTAGGCCTTAAGATTTAACCGAAAATGACAACATGTTAAAGAAAATGTGAAAAATTTTGGTGACTTCTGGCAAAAGAAAATATAGTATAGTTTGTTATTAACTGTTTCCATTAATATTTAATTATGAGTAGTAGTAATTAAACCAAATACTACAGCAAAGGACACTTCTGTTTGTAATGCATATAGTACATTGGGCAAATATGATTAAACTTTGTGCATAGTCCAGTAAATATTGACTATACTTGTGTAAAATGACAAAAAGTTATTTACCCAGCTAATTTATCAAGCAAGCAATAGTGATCTGCACACTTAAAGACTGATCTCTGTTTCAATCACGTCTTGCAGTTTTAATGAAGTAAATAACCTTGTATTAATAATGATCAGTGTTTTTCCACTGTGATGATCCTTGTTTGATAATGAACTCTCAAACTTCTACATTGTTGAGTGTGTTTAATGGTTTGTTTATCTAATCAGCATTGCACTGCAGCATTGCCATAAGCTGTCAATGTTGTGTCATGTTTAATTGACAAAAAGCTGCTGGGTGCTCAAATATTCATTCACAAATTATACTGAAGAGCGAGAAAAAAAAGTATGGAGGACATGAAGCTCTACTCTTCTCCTTCAGCTGTCCTTTTTATTCTCTCTTAAATTAGTTTCCATTTCCTGCTTTTTCCTTTTACTATTTCATGTTATCCTCTGTATCTCTGCTCTATCTCATTTTTTCCCTCCTTTTTCTCCCACTCCCTAAATATGTCCCTCTATTAAGAAATAGAGGGACATTTATTTGAAATTCAAATAATGTTTAGCCCTTTGATGGGACTGGCAACCTATCCAGGGTGTACCTGGATAGGTTGCCTAGTGACCACGGAAGGTACTCACCAGCATCTCAGACCCTGCAAGGACAAGAGAGTATAGGCGATGAATGGATGAATAATATTTTATTGAAGGACGTTAAAGAATATGGCCTGATGTCTATTTAGCCAAATAAATAACGTTTTTTTTAATTGTCAACAGAGTTTGCTAAATTCAATAAATAAACAAATTAAAAAAGTTTAAACATCTTAAATCCCTGAACATTTTTTTCACTTTTCCATAGCTTTGGCAGGGTTCATGCAAATAGCACAAATTTGGACAGGTTTTGTATTTTGGGGTGAATTTTGATTTTGCAGTATTTTTTTCCACTTCAAATCTTTCATATAGTTTTAAGACTAAAAAGAATAATATGTGTCCCTTCAACATTTTTATGCCACTGACTCTAATTTAAAGTGCATTTTGTAATACTCTACATTACTATTGGATTTCTGCTGTTATTACTTTTATTCCCTGGTGAAGAAACCCTTCAGAATTGTATATTTTATTGTACTCTAGCTAAAGATCTTTTTTCATCCACTGTAAATCCACCATAGTGTCTGATAACACATTAGATCTTGAGGCCTCAGGAGCATATTTCTGAGACAGAGACATAAAATTTAAAATAAAATCCTCCTTTATTCAAATAAGTTTGTACCATGAGAGTTTCCTCTAGAACATTCTAACAGGCATGTTTAAAGGTGACTAAACCCAAATTAATACACTTCATTACCAATTAGCATATATGAGATGGCAATAAAATCTATTTAATAACTTTTTAATGGCTTTGCAGAAATTTTTGTGATCATGATATTGGTGCCAGCACCATTTGAAACTCTCAGGCTTGGATTATGTGTATGAATGCATAGTATTTATAATGCAATCTATAAAAAAAAAAAGCACTCTTTTGTGTCCAAGGTACACAAATGGAGTACAAGATGAACTTTTATATAACAAAACTTTGACTATATTAATGAGACATCAGACCATAGTCAAGAAATATTCACACTCAATAAGATATGCATTTACTTCTATTTTCTTTTCCCCTAAGTTTTTATCTAATGGTGTGTGTGTGTGTCCGTCCTTTGGGCTGGTTGACAGTGGAGTGAACTGATAAGCAGGGTAGAGCCTATTAGCCCATTTGGCCTGTAGGCTAAATGTCACTGTGGTTTTTGTGATTCCAGTCACAAACCACATCTACAGTTATTCTTCGAGCTGGTAAGATGTGGGGTGAAATCCCATCATGTCTTTTTGTTAGTTCATTAACCTCAATCTGTGCAGTCACTAACCTTCTTTCTTATCGTGTCTGTTGTCATCTTGTCCTTTTTGCTCTTGCTGTGCGTTTGTGTTCAACTCTAATAGATTGCCAACAGGATTTTTGTCATCTAGTGGGGAAATGAAGCATTCAGTCCCTTAATTTGAACTTTAACTGTCAGGAGATTATAGCTTTTATATTTGTTCTATATGTTCTCATTTCCTGTCTTTGTGTAAAACTCCCAGCAATCACAGCTGCTATATTAATCTCTTTAAAGCTGCAGTATGTAACTTTGCACCACTCCCGACTTAAAACAACTAGTCAAAGGCAGGAGAAGTGTCTTAGTGCTGTCAGTCAACCTCATTTACTTGCTGCTAAATGTGCTAATGGCGGAGAAACAACTTACCATTACAGGAAAATCGTTTATCTGTCATTATCGGTGGTCATGCTAACTAGCCTGAGTATTCACAACAGTCTCTGCGAGCTGCAGAGAGCAAGGGAAGGAAGGAGGGAGAGGGGGGGAATGATGGTGATTGACAGCGCTAAGATCCGCCTCCTGACTCTGATTAATTGTTTCTAGATAGCACTGGGAGCACTGGGAAAAGGCAGAGGAGCTCAATTTCTTCACAAATTAACTGTCTCATACCATTCTGTCACAACATAGTGATAGTTTCAAGAAATGTAGAAAAATATTTTTTTTTATAAAAGTTACATACTGCAGCTTTAACAAAGCAGGGACTTGTATTATTTCTATTACTTATATATTAACAGAGGTGGAAAGAGTTCAAAAATAATGTACTCAAGTGACAGTACAGTTACTTTGGGAATCTTTTATGTAAATACAAGTAAAGTTAGAAGTGTAAAATGGTACTCAAATAAAAGTAATAAGTACCTTTATTAAAATTTTACTTGAAGTAAAAGTTACTTAGTTGCTTTTTTATGAGCAGAAGAGCGTTCTGCTCATGGATTTCACAAAGGAAACTGGAACATGTTGGTCTCAACCAGTTTTTCAATAAAGGAGTACCTTTATAAATCAAAATTCAACACAAAATAAAACATGTTAACATCTGACATCATGAATATTTGGTATTATGTGTAATTTTAATGAGACATGCATTCCCAATATCTTGTGTGAGCTGCTGTCTTTAGGGTTCTCTACAGCTAATCATCTCAGCATCCTTCACTAAACCTATGAAGCTTCTGAGGAAGGTTCTCCTCTTCCTCAGAACCAGAGTTAAGCTGGTCCCTTAAGTACGACCATGGGTTTTCTTTTCCTCAGAGGTTAACTTGAACTATACTTCATAGGTTTTTCCTAGAGCCTCCGTCTTCCAGTTGCTGCAGCACCATGGGATCTGATTGTTAACCCAGCAGAAGAATCAATGCCATTTTTTCTTTTTTTTTTTTTTTTTTTTTTTTTTTTTTTTTTAATTAAGTTAAATTACATTTTTGGTTTTACTCATTAATGGATATGATTTCAAATGTAACTGAGTAAAATACTTTACTTAGAACATACTCAAGTAAAAGTTCAGGTTTGTAAACTTAAAAAAGTACAAAGTACAGACAATTGTGCTTAAATACAATAACAGAAATAAATGTAATAGTTACTTTCCATCCCTGTTTATTATGTACATCTTAAGAAACATCACTTCAATCTTGAGTTTTCCTCTGGTTTCATCCATTTGATTCATTTGTGGGCCATATGACCTATATAGCAGGAATTAACTTTTTATGATGTTTTACCATTTAAATTGAAATACTTTATTTGGCTCTGCCAAAATGCAGACTGAGTGAAATTCAGTTCTATTAAATGGCAAAAGCACATGAACAAGTCAGAAAAATACACAGCCTGATTAAAATCTGATCAGAAATGGCCTCTGTTGTAAGAAATGATAAAGTCTTGGTGATTTTACTGTTAACAAAAAAGCCTTCACATAAGACTTTTGCCATATTGCCCAATGCTAATCTGAATCAGTTTTCCATTTCATTCTTTTAGTTCTCTTCGGTATAGATCTGCAAATAGAAGTTTTTTATCTAGGAAATAGCATATTACATAGCCACTTAAAAAACAAATGAAATTCAGCGCATTGCATACTGATTTCTGATTTCTAAAGTATTTGAGATGTTAGTTAAACAAAACTCATTTGTTCACTGATTATGTTGTTTCATCATCACATGAAATGCAGCCTGGATGTTACAAAATTGTTAGTCAGTAAAACAGCACAAGAAAAGGTCGAATACAAAAAAAAAAGTCAAATTGAGGAATCTGTCACACTAAATTGCCTCCTGTGTCTGCTTCATAATCAGCTGGATCATAACTGCTGTGATGATGATGGTTCCTTTGTAATTACTCTGCTTACTCATTGCACACATCCTCTGATTCATTCTATCAGCTGGGGAACTGGCACAAAGACTCTCATTCTGTCAACGATTAACCATGGAGTCCAGAGAGATATGAGCTTATCAAGACTGCACCTGTCTACAAAACAGTGAGCATTTCAATGAGTGTGTATGTTCTGCAAAATTCAAACACAACAAAATCATTCACCAAACAGCATATGCCAAAACTGATGGAAATTGTAAGTCCATGATGGGATATTTTACGAACTCAGAACATTGATAAACATCAAAATAAGGTTACTGTATCTACGATGACCACAGGGCTGCCCCATTTTGAAGTTTTGCTGAAAGTATCAATATATTTTTTAACTTGTATTAATGTATGTGGCACCATCTTTAAGCAATTCCAGTAAACAAAAATTTATTTTTAATGTAGATTTATTTTCTTTGGACTCTTTGGTATTATTGTACACCATAACTCATAAGGTAAGTGAGTCTGTTAACTCACTTACAGAGTGGTTGGCAGAGTGGGGTGAGCATTTGGCTGGTGATTGTTTCTCTTTGTTTCCAAGATGGATCGGTGGTGGAGAGTGATGGAGGGTGAACAGGCAGGTGGAGCTCAACATGGAATCCAGGTGGGTGTTGTTGGAGGAGCAGTCCAAGGAGCAGCTGGGAGACTTATGGAGGAATCTAGAGGGAACATCAAAGGAGAACAGGAGCACAGGAGGAGATCATCAACAGAGGAGCTGACTGAAAGGAAGTACAACAAGGAGCAAGGCAGGTATCTTAGTTAAGCCACAATTAAATAAATGTTAACTTCAGGCCCAATTACCACTTGAAGTAAATGCATTGCCTCAGGAAAACCGCTCCTTTAAATACTGCTCCTGATGAGCTTCAGCTGGAACCAGTCCTGCCTTTCACATCCTGCAGAGATAGGAGGTAGGGGAAACACACCCACAGCCTGCACACAGCTCAGTGAACCCAACACAAAACGATCTCTCAGTCAAGGTCAATAAACTACACCAGTGGTATCCAAAGTCAGTCCTCAAGGGCTGGGATCCTACATGCTTAAGTTCTCTGACTGGTTCAACACACCTGGATGAAATGATGGCTCGTTAGCTTGTTACCTTCTCGTCTAGGGAAGCACAAGCTTCCCTACATAAAGTAAAGGTAGCATTTCATTTGGAAATCAATGTCCCAGAGTCTGGAAGAAGCCTGGAGAGGCACAGAATCCTCATAGCTTGAAGTCCTGTGTGAAGTTTCCACAGTCTGTGACTGATAATGAGGAGCCATGTCATCTGCTGGTGTAAGTCCACTGTGTTTTCTAAAGTCCACAGCCAACCCAGACATCTACCAGGAAATTTAGAGCACTTCATTCTTTATAAAGATGATTTTCATTTTTCAACAGGACTGTCCCCATCCCCTGCAATACTTCAAGCAGAAGGAAACCAACTGAGAGCTGAATAAACAGAAATGACCGTACTTTTCATAAGCCAGACATTTCTGTTTAAAAATACCAATTTTTATTGATCTGATCCAATATTCTAATTTTCTGATACAATGAATTTTGGGTTTTTATTATCTGTAAGCCATAATCATCAAAACTAGAAGAAATAAAGACTTGAAATAGTTCATTCTATTTGTAATGATATGAGTTTTACTTTCTCAAATGAGTGACAAAATGTTGAACTTCTCACACTTCATTTTTTAAATGTACCTGTAAATAACTAAAAATATGCTGCAGCTGTTGATATACTGCATCAAAATAGTATTGTCTACAGTGTCTTATTCAAACCTCCTCAGCTTATCACATTTTGTCATGTTCCAATTATAGACTTTATTGCATTGTGTAGAGATTTTATTTAACAGACCAACACAAGGTAGAATTTGTCAAGTTTATTGGAAAATGATACATGGTTCTCATTTTTGTTTTACAAATAAATATCTGAAAAATTTGAGATACAACTGTGTTCAAATGCCTTTACTCAGAAATCGATAACTCCAATCTAGTCCCACCAATTGCCTTCAATATGTTTGACAACTTTCTGCTTTGTGTTATTCTTTCATCTGTTTTAATATCGTAATGCTTGCTATAATTCTTTTATTACATTAGTTAAATTACTGTTTTCAAAAGATTTTAACAATGACATACAGGTACAGTATAGTGCAAAATCTCCTTTTACCTTTGCAACATTTCTTTTTACTTTTATGCATGCAATGTAAATATGAATCCATAAACTTATTTCTTATAAAGTATTGCACATTTATGTTAATGAAAAATAAAAATCTTGTTCAAAATGGTTAAATTCTGTAAAAGGCTGAGTTGACCCTCTGCTTACACAATGTTAATACTAAAATGCTAAATTTATTACCATTTAGTTTTATTCTCTAACAATGGCTAAAAGCTTTACATTTCCTGGCATTTTACATGTGGATTGTCATTAAAATCAAAGTCTGTTTTGCTGCACACATGAGCCTTGGGGTCATCAAATGTTTTGCTTGGCAGCAGGATCTTTGTTCATTTTATCACCAGGACACTAGTTGTTAAAGTGGCTGTTAGCACATTGTCTTTGTCATGTCAACTCAATAAAATTTAAGAGTACTATCGACAATATCCTGTATCTAAGGTAAATCATCATATGCAACATGGCTTGTGTGGGTGAATGATTATCAAGGTTATAAGAAAAACATTTGCTCGTAGGAGATAATTACAGGCACAGCACATAAGTTTTTCGAGCTAGAATTAGCATTTGATCCATTAAAAAAAGGTGGAATAAAGATATAATTTAAGACTTTAACATACTAAAGATGATTCATGTAAAACAAATGTCAACATATTTAATTCTAGGTATCTCCACATCAAATACTATAAGATTCAATTACTGCTGCTTAAAAGATCTTGTATCAGGCGTTGCCCAAAACATTTTTTAAGAGTCAGAATTTTTCTTTTAAGATCATGTTGAGTTGTGACTCAACATGCTGCAATAATATATATTTGCTAAGCAGCTGTAGCCAATTTGCAGCAGTCAGGGATCTAGGTGTGTTGTGTTTGTGTGGTGTTTTCTCTCCCACAGAGCTGCAGGTTTCCATCAGAGGGTGGAGTTGGGCAGTTTGCTCCCGTACACCTGCTTCTTATTAGCTCATCAGCAACTGTCAACTTTTGTGGCTACCTGCCAAGTTTCTTCCTGGATCTGTCTCTCTGTGATGCCTGCTGGATTCTCTGTCCAAATCTCTTTGTGCGATAACCTCTCGGACAACTTCCCCAGACCAGACATCCACACCACTTCCGGGATTATAATAAGCCTGTTAAACTTTGATCACCATCACCCGAGAGTTTACTGACATGTGGGTCAGAAGCTTCCCTCAAAACTTGACAGAACACTCAGGCTGGTCTGACCCAGCGAAACGCTCAGGAGCACCCTCGCAGAACGAAACAGTTTAATTAATACATAACGCTGTGCTCAGATCCCTCAGTGAACAACAGAATTCAACCAATCATCAACTCACTTCTCTTTTGCAAAATATACAGTCAAATCTTATCTGTTCTCCTGCTTTAGCAGTCACCCCCAGAGCTTCTCCCCAGATCCCTCCACCTTCTCACCCGTTCCGTCAGCTCAACTACTCCTGAACTCTTTTATGTTTATTTCTCCTCTTGCAAGTCTCACTCTAACCAGTTAATGTTCGGTTCTACCCCAGTTGTGAGAGTCTACATTACAGTCTGTTCCTTGCTATTGTGGACATGCATATGGGAAAGTGGGCAGGCCATGAGCGTGCAGCAGTTGTGGATAATTCTCTAATTATGTTTGCAGTGACACTCAGCAATCAAAAACCTTGAGGTTGTGGTTCTGATGGACTTAAATAAACCCAGATATTTAATTTTGTCTTATAGAAAATTCACTGCTCGCCCAAACCTAATGAAAAAAATTCAGATCGGCATTATCAAACATCAAACATATCAGATTATTTTATCAATTATAGCATTATATATATATATATATATATATATATATATATATATATATATATATATATATATATATATATATAATTATAGCATTTTATCTTTAAGCATTATCAAACATATCAGATTATTTTGATATACATATAAATATATCTATATCCTGGCACCTTAAATCTTAAACGTGCAACTTTTTGGATTTAGGTAATGCAGTCAAAAGATGTAAATCAATATCCAGGCATGAACTTTATTTTTAAAAAAGCAAACAAACAGAATAAAATGCACATCACACCATACTGTAGCTCCAACAAAACGTTGACCACAGCTTTACCGTTTCTCTCCTCTTTATTGCTGCCCATTCTTCAGAGAGACATGATGCTTGCAGGGCTACGAAATCATGATTCTGCTCCAAAACTTAACGCATGTGCTCCTGGCCTGCTCATGATTAGACTCATAGTTACGCCCCTTCACACTGAGCAGGCGGACTGGGGCAGAAACGATTAAAGGCACTCTAGTGGAGAAGCGGCTTTAGGTTCAGGAGTAGGTAGGCCATTGCAGAGCATCTCTCCTCCCATGCATTCTGGTCTTTAATTGCTCACTCTCAGTCCTTTCACAATGATGCTGCTAAAATCTATATATGGTTGGATTGTTCCGTTATAAGGCTCTGAGGTGGGCAGAAGCTAGGCTCATATTATCTACACTTTAACTTTTGATCATCCTTCTGGTGATACTGAAATCTTTAGAAAACTATGGAAAATAAAACAAGGTCAACAATCCGCCTCTGAATGTTCCATTGATTACTGCATATGTGTGTATTTTTCTATGTTCTTAATAAATCAATTAAAGATAAATCAGCATTAAGAGATGAGCTGCACTCCTTAGAAGAGCTAATCACATTGGCTACCCAACTGGAAGAAGTTATATTCACAAGATTAACTCATCTGTCTTTGAATCATCCTGTCCTAACTCGTCTGGGAGCTCCTCATCTTCCTGTTCTCAGGTCAGCAGACAGGATCTTGAACCTATGCAGATTGGTCACCTCATGCTTTCCCCTAAGGAACGTCAGTGAAGAATAGAGGCCAAGGAATGCATCTACAGTGGCAGCCCTGGACATTTCAAAGCCTCCTGTTCCATGTAGCCTAGAGGGAAAGTCCATCAGTAAAATTGGGAGAACTGATGGACCAACCCACAATAGGTGAAAACCCCTGACTTAGGTATGATCACCATACTAATCATCATCAACCATTGCTCCAAAGCTTGCTACCTCATTTCCCTGAAAAAGTTATCCACATTCTTCCAAACTGCCCAACTTCTCTTTACATATGTCTTCAATTTACATTGTATCCCTCAAGAAAGCCTCTCTGATCAAGGTATTCAGTTTATCTACAGTGTCTGGGAGCAATTTGGGTCAGCCCTAGATGCCAAGGTCTGTCTTACCTCCAGTTTTTATTCACAATCCAATGGTCAAACAGAACGCATGAACTAAAGACTAGATTAGCTCTCAGATGTGTCACCTCCACCAACCCTGTCAATTGGAGCCATTTTCTTCCCTGGATCGAATATGCTCACAACTTATGCATCTCCTCTGCTACAAGGCTTTCCCCCTTTGAAGTATCACTTGCCTGTCAACTTCCCTTGTTTCTATCTGACAAAAATGACTTCTCTGTCACTTCTGTTCATCATCACATCCACCATTGTAAACACATCCAGTCCATCATCACCACCTCTGCTCTCTGTCACAAGATGACCAGAATTGCAAGATTGGCAACCGTAAAATAATCCCTCCACCCCAGAATTCACCTGGACAAAAGGTTTGGTTCTTCTTCTAAGATATACCTTTAAAATCCATCTCCAAAAAACATTCCCCCAGGTTTATAGCTCCATACGAAATAGGATCCATTATCAGTCCCACTGCTGTCCATCTCCCTGTGATGTGTCTCTGATCAAACTAGTCCATTCCAGCACTTTGTGCCCTCTTTCCAAGAACTCTCCACTGACCTAGGACATTGATGGGCATCCTGCTATCACAGTTCTATGGATAGAGAATAGACTTCCTATGGTCCTTAGGACCACTCTTGGGTCCCTCACTCTTACATATTGGATCAAAGGTGTCCAAAGTCGGTCTTCAAGGGTCAGGATCCTGTATATTTTAGTTCTCTTCCTGGACACATACCTGAATCAGATCATAGCTTGTTATCTGGCCTGTGCAGAACATTGACATGCTGAGAAGGTAGTTACAACCACCAGGGAGAGAATTAAAACATGCAGGATGCTGGCCCTCGAAGACCAACATTGGACACCACTGTATTAGATCATTCTCTTATTTGGAAATTTGAGTCCTCCCATCCTTCTGGTTCTTCTGGGCTTGCTAGTCATTCAACTTCTGAGTGTCAACCTATGTGATTACCTCCTGAGTTTCTTCTTGAATTTGTGTCTCTGTGACACCTCTTGGATTCCCTATTCAAACCTCTTTGTGGCATAACCTGTTGGGCAACCCCCATGGCTCCTCTCCCCTCCACCATCAACTTCTCACTACACAGACCAACACTCTGTTCACTGATCCCTGGCTTCAAGCCAATCTCTTCAAACCACCAATATCAACTCTCTGATTTTCATATCGTAATATTTACCTAATTAGTCTATCTGCTCCAGTTCACATGTGTTTTGTGGCTCTGGAGACATTTTGTGGTAAGTACTGTTGAAGTATCAGGTTTAGGGAATGGCTATCCAGTCCACATTCTTATCCTACAGGATCTCAAGGTGTAGTTGCAGAAAAGAAGGTGTCTGATGTGGGAACATGAGGGTATTTTTTTTTTTTTTTTTTTTTTTTGCTGATGAGGTGTTATTGGTGTGTTCAAGCCAAGAACTTCAGTGTGCACTGTAGAAGTTTCCAATCGCAAGTAAAGCAACTGGGATGAAAGTCAACTCTCCTCAGTCCTCTGAGTCTGAGGCCATGGTTCTCAACTGTAAAAAGGTGAATTGCTCCCTCCAATCAGTCTTTGCAGAGGAGTTTATGTATCTTGGTGTGTTGCCTATGAGCAATTGTTGGTTGGGGAAAAGATGGACAGAAGGATTGGGGCCTTGTCGGCCATAATATTGGCGCCAATTTGGTTTGGCATGGTGAGGAAAGAGTTGAACCAAAAAGCAAAGCTAGTTATTTTATGGTCTGTCTAAGTTTGAACTCTCATCTATGGCCACAACTGAAAGAATGAGATCCCAAACCAATAGCTGAAATGAGCTTCCTTTAGAGTGGCCAGACATGCATGGGGGTTTTCCACCAAAGAGATTCCAGTTCTTAACCAGGGTTCTTTTACAGAAGCAGTTCTCCACGCTTCTGTAAAAAAAAAAAACTTTTCTAACAGCCAAGTTAGGTTGTGACTGAATAGACCATGAATCCCTTTTGGCTTGGGCTCTCCGAGAAAGGAGGAAACAGAGGTGAGGAACTCCAGTCCTTGAGGCCCTGTGTCCTGCAACTTTTAGATGTGTCCCTGCTCCAACAAACCTGAATCAAATGATTACATGATTAGGAGGACTCTGGAGAACCTGACCGCATACTGGGATTATTCAGCAAGTTTATTTCAGTGTGTTTGACCAAGGACACATCGAAAAGTTCCAGGACACCAGCCCTCAAGGACTGGACTTGCCCATCTCTGAGCTACAGAGTGGTGCTAAGGGGAAGGATGTGTCTGTTTCTTTCTTAGACTTGTTACCCCCACAATTCAATCTCAGTTATGTAGAAGACAGTGGTCATGAGGACTCAGTTGGGAGTTCAGAAACTCCTAAAAAGCTGTTAAAGACACTTCTTTTCCCTCCTTTTTTCTCTTCTTTTCTCTTTGGCATCATGTAAAGCTTGAAATATGAATTTTCTTGTCTGTCCGTTTTTGAGTTTAATGTAATGATTTCCCTACTTTGCTACTTTATTCTGGGTTTATTATTTTCAGCCTTCTTCTCATTGTTGTTTCTTGAGATAATAAACTTGCTTTTCTTAAATGTTTTTCATGAAGCACTCACATGAAGCTGTTGTCAGTGAAGTGCAGTAAAAACTGTGATTTATATTAGCGTCTCTTTAGCTCCACTTACCATAAAGTCCACTATGATTCAGCAGGTCAATGAGGTCAATGCTGCCTGCAATTAACTAGTTTAAGATGACTAACTCTGCACAGTGAGTAGGTGCCTTGATAGAAGTTCAGGACAGAGATGCACATAAATAATGGATAGCAAGCCTTTCCTCAAGATAATCCAAATGTATATTTTAAACAAACAAACAAACCTGACAGCTGAATCAGTTTCTCTTTGATCTTTTGCTTCAGTTGAATTTGGTATTTTTTAAATAAGCAAAAAACTTAATCAGTCTGATCTTTCGAAAAAATTACTGCTTAGTTTTAGAAACCCACACAGGAACCCAACATGGAAAAAAAAAAATGTTAACTTCACTGTAACAAATAAAGAGAAACTATGAAGCAGAAATTCAACTTTTTTGGGAAAAGAAATTCCATAATGTAAAAAAGTATAAGTGATAAACAAAGTCTGTTCAAGATGAGTGGAAATTACGGGAATCTGGTATATAAACACATGGGATGATAAAAAGATAAAATATGTATAAACGTGTCCTAAGGCAAGAGGTAAAACTAACTGTGAGGTGCAAGGACAGCTCATACATTAAAGTCAAATAAAATACAGCCTATCTGGAAACAATATGCTCAGAAACAAGCCAAAGATCACTCGGCCATGTTGATTTCTTCACTGTAATCCTTAAACATGTAACTTGCATCGAATGACTTCTAAACAATGTGAGGTAGAGACCATGCCTCTCACGGCTGATCAGACTAAAAATAACCCAACTGGGAGAGCAGGGGTTGTATTCTCAGGAGGACTCATTAGTTTTCTTCTCATACAGTGGGGTGAGAGACATTAAGAAAAAAAAAAGATAAAAAATAACAAATACTGTGGGATTTGATGTTCTAGTCTGTTGAGTCACTCCAGAATGTTATGAAGCATTTTGTTTGTTTTAAGAGAAAAAAAGGTTGAAATATTTTCAAACTGTAAAAGAGTAGAGACTATTTTAAATCATATTCCCAATTTTATTACCACTGCTATGAATTGCAAAAATGGATTAACTCTTTGTGCTATACACAGTATTACACATAATTTGTGTAATCTCAAACGATTTTAAACATCTAGTAAAAAGCACTGATACTTCTTAATATATTTGTAAAATACAGATATCCAGGCACTATTTGCTTGCTTTTGTCTCTCTCTCTCTCTTCCTCATTTATTGATATATATATATATATATATATATATATATATATATATATATATATATATATATATATATATATATGTATATATATATATATATATATATATATATATATATATATACTGTTTCTTTAGCTCCATGAATTGTGTGATTTCTAATGAACATTTTTTCTTACTGGTAATGCTCTAATGGACCAAACTCAATTGCTTGAAGGAAACTTAGATGAGCTTTGTGGCCTGTCTCTAATCACCACTTAAAAGAAACCATCTCTTCCTGGCTGACCTGCTGTAGGACACAAGACTGCATACACAGATGCAGAGACCTTGTTCCCTGTCTTTGTTGAACATTGCTGCTTGACTGTAACTTTGTGCATTACTCATTTAGTATTTATTTGTCTTTATTTAAATCAACCTACAAGTGAAAAATTCACTTTTGAGAATAATGTAGAGTTCAGAATTTCCATTTAACAAGAACACTTATTAATGTGAACTCAGAGTGAGATGGATGTTTTCATCTGTTGCCTGGCTAACTTCTTTAGCTATGGATTGAAATTTTGACTTAGAATTCTTAAAACTGAATGCTACACTATGGAAAATTTACAAGGAAAAGGTGTTAAAAAAGGTGTGATAGATTATAATATTAAGCTTTCTTTTCATTAATGTCCAGTAAATATTCTTTTTTTATGTAAATCTTCCAGTTAATTGTGAAATGTGATCACAGCTGTTGTGTATCTTCGACTTGAACTAGTGAATGTGTTGAAAATGAATTCTTCACTCTTTGATCAGTGTTAATGTGACTGCTGAGCTCTTGCTGGGTTGTTGTTTACATGATGTTCAGTCAACAACAAACTGCATCTTTAACATTTTCCAGCTGCAGCATAGCACCTAAATTTTAATGAAAGGAGCAAACCTCTCAAGTTTAAAAAAGCTCATCATGTTGGCAAAAATAAGTTTCAGTCATAGTGCCTTTTTTTTTAACTTCTTACCCTTGGAGCAAGGCTAGAATCTGTTAGTTTTATTGTCACATGGAAATACTTCATGGTGATACATTTAAAGGTGAAATAGAGGTCCCAACATCAACATTTCATGCCAGGCTTTGATGAAACTACACTGGGAAGATGATGCAAGTTGTTAGTTGCTAGTACACCTCTGAATCATTCATGTAAAACATGATTCACAATGCTTGGGTTTTTTTGCCTTCAGCCTCCTCCTGTGCAAAGTGACTACTCCTCTCCCTTTGGGTCTACTGAGGACAAGAAGAAGAACAGAATGCTTGATTTGTTTGTAGTCCTCAGGTTTAAAGCAAACAAGGCTATTGATTTTCTCTCTTTCTCACTCACTCACTCACACACACACACATCACTGAGCGTTCCATTTGCATTTACTTATGTTTGTACTTTAATTAAATTTTACCAAGCCACACAAAGGGCACCCTTTATTTTTGCTTTTTTCATCATCACCAAGTCAAAAAAATGTTTTATTAGAATTAGCATTTTAATTCAGTTTGGTTTCCATCTTCCCAAATTATACTTTTCTGTTAGCAAAATTATATGACCAGTGGGGGAAAAACTAATGGAAGAAAGCAGCTGGGACTCTGCATCATGTCTCAGAACTGGAATATGTTTTCCCCATAGCAGAGGGCTTAGACAACAATGTTCTTGTACAAAAACAAATAAACTAATTTAATAAAGAAATTATGAATTAAGGTCATATCTTATCTCATCTTTTTTGCAGCTATATGTTTCCCAGTTAAAAAAATTACCCTATTATACAAGTTCAGCATGTTGTTAGAGCTGATGATGTGAATTACTGTAGCACAGTTTGGATTGACCCCTACACCTCTGAACAGTTGTTTTCTTTGCATTGTCCATGTTTGAGCACCTGTGAAATGTTGATTATTTTGAGTGTGACTTCCTCCAAATCATATGCATAGTTATGTGTGCAAACTTGTATGTGGCTTCACTATCTCCTCAGCAGCATATTGAATATTTAGCTCTCGGTCTATGTATTCAGATAAATCAGACCATACCTGCCAAAGCTGTAGACATGAATACTGGATGGAATCCAGATGAGCTCTTCTGCAGAAGACCTAACTCCATCTCTTATTAACTTCCTCCACTCCTCTTCCATCTCAACATATGTTCTCTCTTCTTCTTAACATCTCTTGTCTGTCAGTCTGTGTTATGTCTCTGCTGTGCATTCATTTTCCTTCTCTCTTTCTCATAAATCCTCTAAACTGTTTTCTCCTTTTATCATTCATTCTTATTCAAGTCATTTCTCCTTGTGTCTCACACAAATCTATACTCAAGTGTGCTTCACAGAAGTCTGTCGTCTGATGAAAAGCAACTGTTAAATGGGGTAACTAGAGCAAAATCAGGAATGCAAAAATCAAATTTCACATCTTTAAATATGGATTTACCAAAATTAGTGAAGGTGCATAAAAAATAAATTCAGCCTTGTTTTCTATGATCTTGTGTTTACTATTAAGAGACCTAAAAGTTTCTCTTGTCATGTGGAAAAAAAGTATAACCTCTTTTAAGACTTTAGACATAATAAAAATGCTCAGATCTTTATCGAATTCTGAAATAATTCAAATGTAACCATATATATACAAAAACAATATACACAACACAACATGATAAATGCTTGTATCATTTTATTAAGCAAAGATGAAGTCAAAGTGGTACACACCAACAGCTGTGGATTATAGCCACTCATCTCTGGTTTGGCCTCATCGGTCCAAAGGATATTACTCCAGATATCTTGTGGTCCAATCACATTCAACTTTGTAAACCTAATATGGCTGTGAAGTGCGGTGTTGTCTGCAGTGTGTTGACATATATTCATTTTACATAAAAGTGGCTTCATCCATGCAGTTCTTCCTAAAAAGTTCAACTTCTTCAGGCTTTTTATATTTTTACTGTGACGAACTTTAACATTGAACATGCTGACTGAGGAGTAGAAGATGATGTTTATTTTTTTGTACAGTTCAATCCTTAAGTAAATTTACTTGGAGATCCATTTATTGAAACACTATCATATTACAAGATTTTTACTTGTGAATACTCTTTCTCCATTTACAATTGTTTAAAAATGGTTTTAAAAATTTTTACAAGACTGCTGAGTAGCAATTGCTTCTTCCAAGATTATTGCAGATGCCTTTTCTTCTGTGAAATTTTAAGATACATCTGTATGCACCACAGGAGCAAACTGCCTCTGGCTTCCATAGAAATAGTCACACTTGCTGATAATCAATTAATCAAGTGCTTTGGTTAGCAGCACCTGGTTGTTACTATCCCGCTTAAATTAAATGAAAGCAGAAAATATATACTTAGTTTTTCTACATAATTTTCCATTTTGACTTTTGCCTCATTTAAAAAATAATCACAACATGGTAGGATAAATCCTAATAAATGAATGATGCTGCAGTTTTTAGACACTTTACATGATGACTATTTTACTACCATGCCACAGAAGCAGTCCTGTTATATTTGAATGTCACTGTGTTGTAAACCTTACTTTACTGTAGTTATTTGAAAGTAACATTGGCTCTAAATGTTTAAATGGGAAGGCAAATGTTGCCATTGAAATTGATTTCTCACAAAAAATTTACTTTCATTTTGGAAATCCTCTGTTTGTACTTCTTCCCTGGCCTATTTGTATTCAAGGTGTGACCCAAGGTCTACACCTCCATCCCCTGGCTCTTCATTTGCTTTGAGCAGCATTTCAATGCCTCTCAGAATATTGTGGAGCATGCACAATGTAAAAAAAAATATGGAAAGTATTTTAGATAGATTGGAATAAGAATTATAGGATTTATATCACCCTAAAATTCTTGTTTGTTTCCTTTTTCTAGTTTTATATGCTCTGGTGGGAATTCATAAAGAACTGCAATATCCATTTTTGTAAATGCTTTCCATGTGTTTTGCAACCCATTACAATTCTTTTCTTCTTCTGCCAGAAGTGAAGCTAAATAGCCAATCCTGTATGGTTGCTGGGGAAAAATTTACAAAAAACTGGCCAATCAGCATCACTGAGTTTAATGTCTTAGAAAATGCTGGAAAGTTTTGGATTGCTATGACATTGAAGTTGATGATGGTGATGGCAGTTGAGGGAAAACTTTGGCCAAATTTTCCTTCTTGCATTAAAATGCAGATGATTTTCCAGATGGCCGGTAAGCTACATCTTCTGTTCCTCAGCGTGTTTTATTATTTTTAGCTACCATATTGCTCTGCTCTTTTTTGTTGTTTACTTTTTCTGTTTTTCAGCTGCTATTAGTTGTGTTTTCTTTTGTTTGTTTGTTTTTTTGTTTTGTTTTTTTTTGCTAATAATCAGTTATGAACTTTGTTGTGGTTTATTTGATGCATATGTTACTCAGGTTAGTATAATGCTAATGTTGCTCTGGATAAATGTTGCTAAGATTTCTTTTTAATTATTGTTAATAATGATGATACTCCTGATGCTTTTTTGAGTTTCTTCTGCAATTATAATGTTAATGTTTGCTGGGTCAGATGGCCATTCTGGTATGGTGTTGTACAAGGAGGGGCTGAAGTCCTGTTTGCTGACTCAGATCTATGAACATTAATATCTGTAAGATTTTGCTAAGATCCTGACTGTCAGATAAATCCAGGGGGATTACTTAGTGCTGTGGTTCCAGCAGAATCCGGTTAAGTCTTTTGGATTTCTGGGTTAATTTTATGTTAGTTGTTGTGATTATTTCATCCTATTCCAGTGTGTTTTATTTCTTTCAGGTAGGAAGGTCTCTGCTGCTTGGTGTCATTTGATGATTCTCAAAACTTCAGTTTTGATAGAATTTAGCCTGTTGTTTGCCTACACGTTTAACCCTGAACAATCATATATTAGTTTGATGTTTTTCACAGTTTCGAGTCTGATTCAGTGTTAGCTGTTAACACTGATTTAATGATTAAATACTGCACATTTTGCAAGTTACTGAGCAGATCTTTTACTTTTAGCTAATTTAACTGTTCCTGTTATTTTGCTATTTTAGGAATGTATTATTGTGGAACTGTAGTCATTTTCCTCCTGTTCATTTGAATCCTTGACTAGGAGGGGAAATCTATTGGCACATCAGCCACACCAAGATTTTTTTTTTCACCAGCCACCACTGTTTCACTGTGAACTTAATGTCCTGACACCATAAGGTATTTCCTAAAATGCTAAGAAAAACATCTGACTGGTGGAGTAACATCAGAATGCAAGCCAGATATCAGGTACACCAGACTGCAAGAGAAGGTTGGGCCTGCCTCTTGTGACATTCCTGACCCATGTTTTTGGAAGACCCCAAACCACAAAGAAGGTCAGTGTTTTTATTTTTTCTTCTCCTGTGCCAATATTACAGCAACTTTTTACCAGATTTTATTTCTCTCCTTGAAATGTGTGTGAATACAAACAGCTCTGGTCTTTGGGACTGCCAGGCTTTTTGTTCCAACTATAATTTTACACAGATCAGCATAAATATGAGCAGTATTTCTACTAAACACATACATTATACCTAATTTAAATGTGGGCAAAATGTGTTTTGAAAAGGCACATGCTTGTTGAAGCTTTTTCAAGAGCATATCTGCATTTGAATTACAAGTACGCAAAAACACAGGTTTGCACATATTTAACATCTACAATGACCTTTGTGAAAGTTTCCCTTTTGTATTAAATTGCAACAAAATTACTGGGGAAAAAAAAGCTGTAATACAAGCTTTTGGAACAAAAAGTTTATCACCACTCTGCGAATAAATAAATTACATGAACGTGATTTGATATTCTAATACACTATATTAATAAATTATGAATAGGTTTTATTAAATTAACTCTGAAAAGCTTTGTTTTGGCCGCACATGTAAAAAGACTCTGAGAAACAGGCAGATTGCTGCTACTCAGTGTGAAAAGAGAACAAAATGTAAGCATGTGGTGCTGTTTTGGCCATACTCAATAAAATTTAGAATAAGATTATCCAATAAGATGTTACATTTAACAATAACTTATACTGTGACTGTAGCTTGCCTTCCTACCAACAAGCATTCAGGAAATGACAGTTAATTTCTTTGTCTCTATTAATGATTAACTTTGGATGTTAATTGTCATATTACTTCTGCAGTTATAGAGAAAAAGCTAAATAAAAGACTGTCTCAAACACTCAGTTATCTCTGGAGGCTGAATTTAAAAAGATTAAAAATAAAAATTTGAAGGATTTTCAAAAATCATGATATCTGTACTGGCATCACCTCATCATCAGTGAAAACATTACCAGTAAGCAGAGGTGGGCAGATCGATCCAAAATATCGACAGTATTGATACCATGTCAATATCTGTATCAGATCGATACTAGCATGGTAAGATCGATACTTAAGTTTTAGATTCCCTTATGAAATTTTATTGTATTTTTGTGTTGTAGTTTCTTAACTCTACCTCATGAAAGATTTTGTTTTGATTTTCTCTCAAATAATTTTTTTGCACTTCTATGTAGAAAAATAAACACAAATTTGTTTTGTTTTTCTATTGTTTCTGTTTAAGTTGCTAATGTTATTAAAGTATTTCTGTAGATATCCATAAACTTTGTTCAAATTCTTTCTAAGGTTTTAACAATTGAATTCAAAGGAAAAATCACAAAAATACCTAAATGTCAGAAGTTTGATATATCAAACTTCAGTTATAAAAAGTGTCAGTTTCAGTATTGGTATCAGCAATAATGGCCCTGTATTTATTTGGTATCAGATCGATACCAAAATATGCAGTATTGTGCATCTTTACCAGCAAGTGAAAATATTTAGAATATTCAACCTGCAATTCAGTTTGGAGGCTGCACTTTTTTATTTCACTGATTTCAGTTTGGAGGCTGCACTTTTTTATTTCACTGATTTTTTTTTTTTTTTTTTTTTTTTTTTTTTTTTTAATTTGTCCTAAAGAAGTACAATGCGAGGTAATCTGGAAATTCAGTTAATTCAGTTAAGCTATGCTTATCGCCAGATGCCCGAGCCCCTTCAGAAGAGATTGTGTTTGCTGATTCTTTGTATACACTTGCAGACGTATATAAAAATTACTTGAATAACTTGCTTACTATTTGAAGAAGAGAAGTATAAATGGGTATACAAAGAAGATGGATCAAATAGGTAGTGTTTTTTTAAGTTTTGTGCACATTCATGTGATTATTTACCATTTATTTACAAAAATAAACTCAAAAGAAGTACCTCTTATATTTGCAAAGTAAATTTCTATGTGCCAGTTTAAAATAATTTCTATCCCCTAATTTAGCCTCAGATTTTATCTGTGTAGAAAACTGATAAAGAAACCCTGAGTTCATTATTCATCTGGTCTCCTTTGTTCTTTCAGTCCGTCTATCCTTTATTCTCTCAGGTCGTGTATCACTGTTATATCGTAAAATTTTTAATACAGGCCTGTCATTCTTGCTGCAGTATGGAATGCAATCACATGAAAGGATGGCTTTTCCCATATCTATTCCATTTCCATCAGTTTGTGTGTCACTCTGTTGTAAATTAGCCAATAAATGCCCCAAAGGAAAAGCTTAACCTTAATCAGTCTGAATGTTCACTGCCTATGCCATCACCAAAGAATATTTCCTCAGTTCCTTCTTGTCACTTCTCTTTTGTTCTTTTCTGTTCTTAATTGTATATACAGAATACAGATATATACTGACTTTTATTTTGTGAAACATATTGAAAACCTTTACAGCAACGGCCTTCCTTATGCTGAGAGGCAATAGGGAGTCACTGTTCGATGGTTTTCATTTCAGATTTTAAAATGACTGACTCAAGAAACTAAGGTCTTTAGTGTGTTTCCAGAGCTAATGACTTTGCATAAATGGTAATTCTTTTGCCTCAGTCAAATTGTAGACTGAGCTCCGATAGTATCAGACTTTAATGTCTTGGTGACATTGCACATTCCTCTTTCATGAAGGTTAATTAAGTCCTACACTGTCAAAGGGGAGTTAAATGAGACAGAGAGAAGCTCAAAGAAGCTAAAAGTTAAAGGGACAGATAAAGATACAAAGGGAAGAAAGAGATGCAAAGTAAAGTTAATTTGGTTTGCCAATTTTGTTTCTGAAGTGAAAGAGTTGAAGCTTTGTGAATGTGTTTGAGGTAGAACTTTGTCTCTTTGTCCTGGCTCATTTATTTTGGTCTCTTTTTTTCAGTTGCTGCACAGTCAAGCCAGACGTCCAGGTCACCATATTTTTCTCCTTACCGCTTTTTCTGGGTCTCACTGTCCATCATGCTGCTACTAGCTTCCCTTTTCTTCACACACAGACACAGGGAAAGAGTGAAGGAGCAGACAAGAAACAGACAGTATTTTTACTTATTCCCTTGTGGTGTCTGTCTTCACTTTGAAGTTTAGACACAATATGTTTTCCTGAAATTTAGGACAAAAAACAGTGGCGTGCAAAAAACAGAAACAAAAGAATACAGAAATAATGAGGAAAAATGACAACATTGAGAATACAAAGAAATATTTAAATGAACTGACCGAGGGAAGACATACTATTCTTGTAAATTAGTTCTTAATGTCACTATAGGTATAAAGTGGCAAAATAAATTATTGACTTGTAATCATAACCACATTATCATTGTGTGTAATGGCAAAATCTCAAAATGTCTTAAGTGTAATATTTGGAAAGCTATTATGTTTCAAGTGCCATGTATTCAGGCTCTGGATGCAAGCGATATATTTGACCATTTGAACTGTCATTGATAACCACACCTGGTTTAGATTTTTCAAACCAAGATGCTAGTTTAACATGAATATCACAATGTCATGATTTCCTACTACCTTGCAGCCCTGTTGACATCAGTTGGTTGCAGTTTTTAAATCCTGAGCCCAAAGGCTGAAGCTCAAACAAGCCCCACCACAGATGCAGTTGAGAACAAAGAAACAGAACATCAGCAGATGATGTGTCTCAGCACAGGAGCTTTTCCTGGGTCCTAAGACAATAAACTAATTTATAATACCACCAAAATGCCAAATGTGTGTATTCAGAGGAGGGTGGATTTTTTTTTGGATATTTTAATCCTTTGTTCTATGGCAACAGTGAAAGGTCCCTTAATGTCAGCAGCAAATACATGATGACTGCATCCTCTCTTGACCTCATTCATACACTGACTCAATTTACCGGGGATAATTGCTACGTTCCTGTAAAACACCTCTGTGATTGTAATGACTGTAATTCAGATAATTGTCTTTTCAAGTATTTTGAAATTGCCAGTTTCAGTGAACAATAACCTAACATGAAACTAACCAAAAGCAGCTGATGATAGAATAGAAGAATGTCTACTAACTTTATGATGTCGTCATGTCAGAATAATGATGACAAAAACTTGATGCCATTGTCACATTAACAATGAGAAATCACAATTTATTTAATCAAATAGAAAGTTCTTCATTTTTTCTTAGATTCTGCCATTGTGATGATCCTGAACAGACAGTTTACTATGAACAACAGCATGAATAAACTGGGGAAACATTCTTTCCAATGTTAGCTTGAAGAATTGGTCTTTGTGCTGTTTCTGTTGGCTGTTTAATTACCTTTGCTCTCCGCTTATGTTTAGTTAATGGGAAAAGCAAAGTTGCCACTGTACCGTGTTCCTTTCGGGTTGGGTAATTCATTAAATAGCCATTGCCTCAGTTACAAGAGCTTATCTATGTAGTTTGGCATTACATAGATAGGACACTGCATTTAGCTCAAGTTCTTCCCCATTTGTGTTTGCTCTCATTATGACCCAACTTTCTTTGTTCTCTATCATTTCCAATTCATCATACTGGGTTTTTTTCTGGCTGTATTCGTTTTCGAGCTTTCAGCTTCTTTTCTCATATTTTTCGTTTTCTCAGTCACTTCTTCCTTCTTCCTCATCACAGGCTGATTTAGGTGAACTCTTTGCATTGCTTTTTTATGTTCTTGTACAATTTTTATGCAATATCTTGACTGACAACATAAAATGACTAGAGATTTTGTTAATTTCCCACATGCCCTTATGTTTTATTCAACATTTTAAATCATCTGTCTTATTTTATCTTTAATTTCTCTTTGTTACTTCCATTTATTTGTTTTTGCATTTTTTTTTTAATCTTGCATATATATTTTCCTTATTTCTGTTGCTCATTTCAAACATCTTAAGCTACATACTCATTTTTTGAGTTTTGTTTATGCCAGTCTAAATGTTGCTGTCCAAAGTAAGCTATGAATTAAAACTCATTCTTTAAGACATCGTCTACAAACTTTGCTTGCCTCTATTGAAATTTCAGTCTTTTTTTTATTCTGCCCCTTTTATCCTCCATCTAACCCTCATAATACAGTGCTGTCAATCTGGTAGAATCACAGATCTCTTCACATAACTTTTGTAAAAGAAATTAATATTATGACATCTAGATGTACGGTTTTATTCATGGCCTCTCTTTTATTTGTACTTGTATGCTGAAATGTAGTCCAGATAAAAGTATTATTCAGTATCATATTTATGTTTTGAATTTTTGCTTTCATTTTTTTATCCTTTTTTGCTCTTGCTCTTCTAATATATAGGAGCAGTTTGATAAATGTAACTGGAGAAGCTCCCAGTGTATGTGTCTGTTGAAAGAGATAAGGTGACACCCAGCTCAGAGGTCATTTTTGCCATATCTTGCAGACGGCTCCATTTGCCCCATGGGCAGTCTAACCAGACATCTGGCAAACTTGTATTAGATCCTGCAGGGCCTTGCATCTGCCACCACTCCTGTCAACTGACCCTGGATCAGCAGACAAGGATTTACATACTTTTGAGAGGAATATGGAGTACAGCTTTTCTCCCACAAGGTGATTTTAGATCCATTTTTAAAAGTTTGGATATATATCCACATATATATGCTTTCATTTTTAAAACACAGCACACAGAGAGACCAAACATGCAAGACTGCTGGCATTGAGTTTCAGTGGTTAACAAGGACCAAACTGACGGGAATAGGACAGGGAACAGGAGAATCTCACAAGGAACTGAAGAAAGCAGGAAGTAAATATATACAGTACAGAGGGAATGGTGGAAAATAGGTGAAAGGGAGCAGGAACTGAGGCACTGAAGGAACTCAGAGCATAAAAGCCTAAAAGAATTTTAGTAACTGCTCCCCCATTTTTAATTTAAAAAATTTAAAATTTTTATTTTTGTTCCCAAAAGAAATCAGATAATTCCTTGCAGACAGAAAAAAACATAAAGTCCCTCTTATTATCTTTTTTAAAGGACTAGTAATACACTAATTCAAAACATACAGCCACAGCTATGGTGGAATAATTTAGATCAAAGCCTATCTAGAAAACTCTAAAAACTTTTAGAGACATCCACCACCAGGCCCAGCTCCCTGCTACTACCACCTCTTCACCCGGACTATTCCGCTGGTCTACTTCTCCTCAGATCTCCACAACTTTAAAAACCACCTGTGTCTGACATCTGACATCTGGATCAGATTGTCAATACCATCCTCTACACAGACACTTCTGTCATATTTTTTTCTATAATTTCAGATCCCCTAATTCCATCTATTTGGTCCTGTCGCAATCCAACTTCCTCCTTCTGTCATCACAGTAAACAACATCTGAATCTGTCCAGTCTCTGTATACTTCCCTGGTCCTCAGAGCCAATCACAAAGCAACACCATCTGAAACTGGCTCTGCTGAACACTCATTCCCTCAACAATGAAGGCCTCATTCTTAATGAATTTATAACGGATAATAATCTCGATTTCCTCTGTCTCACTGAAACATGGCACAAACTCCTGGACTATTTCTCACTAAACCAGACCACACCCCCCGGCTTCACATACACCCAGAGGGGTGTGAAGGTGGTGTTGCAGCTATACATAGAAAGGACGTTAAAATGACCTCCATCTCCATTTCTGACGTTCCTTCATTCAAACATATTGCTTTTAAGCTGTCTTGTTCCACTCCTCTGGTCATTGCAGTCATTTATCAACCCCCTAAGACAAAACACCTCATTTCTCTCTGATTTCTCTGAATTCCTGACACAGCTATGTGCCATCTCACCTTCTGTCCTCCTCTTGGGTGAGTTTAATTTCCACAATGATGACACAAACTGCAAACCTGCTACTGAGTTCCTGGATCTGCTACATTGCCTTAATTTCACACAACATATCAACTTCTCAACTCACTCTCGTGGTCACACCCTGGATCTTGTCTACTTCTCCGGCCTCACAATACATCAGTTCTCAAGCCTCAATTTCAACATCTCAGACCACCTGTTAATCATTATGGAAATCATCATCCCCATTCCCAAGGACAAATGCAAAACCACCTTCAGAGACCTCAAATCTATCACTCCCTCTGACCTCTCAGCCTCTCTTACCACTGAAATGTCTTCCCCCCCTCTTCTGTAACCCCTCTGACCTCGTGACTTATTATAACCACACACACACTCCTCATGTCTCGATCAGCTGACTCCCATCATCACCAAAACAGTCACTTTCAGGAAGACTGCCTGAAAGTGACCTCCCTCAACATCACCAGCACCGCCCTCTCCTGGTTACACTCATATCTCACAAACAGGCAACAATTCATCAGCAGTTCATCATCCAAAGTCCTCAATAAAACCCAGCTCATACAAAACTCTGCTGCTCGCCTGCTCACTCACACCCACTCCAGTGACCACATCACCCCAGTTCTCTAGAAGCTCCCGTTGGCTCCCTGTACCTCAACGCATCCATTTCAAGGTCCTCCTTACCCACAAAGCCCTCCATAACCAAACCCCAAGCTACCTCACCAAACTAGTCCACCATCACACTCCTTCCCACAGCCTCCGCTCTTCTGATGCCAACCTCCTGTTTCCACCACTCAGAACCAAGCACTGGACCTGGGGTGACAGGATCTTCTCCATAGCTGCTCCCACCCTCTGGAACTCTCCCCCCAAAGTCATCCGTGACTGTACAGATCTACCGACATTCGATTCACATCTCAAAACACACCTTTTCAAAATAGCTTTTAATGTATGATTAATGTCCTGTTTCATGCTTATCCTGTTTTTTTGTTTTTAAATGTTCAGTTCTATTTATTTAAGTGTTTTCCTTTTATGATTTTGCAAGATGTACTTAACTATTGTGTTTGTAACCTTGCTTGATTCCTGTAAAGTGTTTTTGAGTTTTTAGAAAAGCGTTATTTAATAAAATGTGTTATTATATAATTATTAAACACAGTAGATAGACTCAGTCATTTTATTTTTAATCATTTTAACTTGAACTGAAAGAGATCATTAGATGTGTTTGTAAACTGATTGATCTGCTCTTGTAACTTGACTACTGTAAAGTATACAGAGTAAATCAGGCAGAGACAAATGATGCTAAGACACAATGTGCCTGAGTCAGTCTGAGTGCTTTCATATATGCGGTATACTTGGGGAGAAATGTCTTGTACAGAGATAGATTACTTGTAGGGAGGATATCTTTGAGATAAGAGAGACCACTTCATGATGAAAAAATGCTCTTTGAGAATGGACACAACAAGAGGGTAAAACAAATAGAGAGCAGGCTCAGAGCAAGAAAAAAACTAGAAGGACTACTGGAAAATGAAATTTATTGTGTTGGGTGGCTTAGCAACAAGACGTGACCCTGTCACACTGAGGTAACACTATTTTGCTACCCACTTTCTTTTCACCTTTCTTTTCCCTTCATCTCAGTTTTTATGCAGCCACCAAGTCCTGAGGGCAAAAAGAAAAAAAAAAAAGAAACGAGAAAGAGCGATCCATCAGTTCCTGCTAAAATGCCTTGATGGCTCGTAAATAACGCAGGTGGAAGAATTAGGAAATTAAATCACTTTCAGTTGTTAATGTCACTGCCTACAGACAGACATGAAATACACCGAGTGTTTGGCCATTCTGCCTCTCTCCTGGGGCCCTGCCAGGACTTCACCATCTGATGGCCAGTCATTGTGTGATATGTATATAGGCAAGCAAGCCTTGGAAAAAGTGAAAAACTCCACTCCTTGAACTTTACAAAATGTAAGTGCAGGTACATATTATTCTCTGGCCTTTGTGGTGTGCTGTATTTGTTCTGAAATTATATTAAACATTTTCAACCTAGCACTTTTATCTGTATGACCTTTACTGGAAATTGCATTACACTTAGTGGACGGTTCACTATTATAGTGGGAACAAGTGGCTCCTGTAAAGATTTTGTCTTATGCAATTGTAGGTATTTAGATATTTATAATAAAACAGGTAGATTTAGCTTTTACAATAATATCCCCCACTTATCTATTTCAGTATCCACAATTATGGCCTTTTCTCTTTTATAACATTCGAAAGTGACTAACTTGATCATAACAATTGAACATGTTCTTCTGTAAGAGTACTTCTTATTTTCAAAATGAGTGAAATATCAGTATTTAAAACAAAATAACCAAGCCCTGAGAATGTCACCTACAACAGATACAGCTGTGGCTAATGCACAGAGATCAAAGCCATGCCCTTCAGTAACAAGGAGCATTTGCAGATTTAGCTGCAAACCGAACCTAATTGTCTGTCATTGCATGCAAACATGAAAGCTGTAGCAAGGAATATTATGCAATGTGTACGCAATCACTAAATGATCAATAACTGTAAAAGAGCATAGAGAAATTTACATCTGTATTGATGCACAAAGGCGAACATGATTTCTGCTGTCATATGATACAGATTAGTAGTTTTCAGAGTCTGAGCTTCTTTACTAAACAAGACTTGGGATTATTTATTCAATCAATAATGATGTTTCAGAATGTATTCCTCTCTTAAATATATATGTGATTTTTTTTTTCAAGGTGAATTGGGGATGTTTTTATGATGTGAAGCACTTTGAACTGCCTTGCTGCTGAAATATGCTATACAAATGAACTTGACTTGACCTACTAAGCAATGTGTTTGTTGTCAAAAAAAAAATCATGATCTGTCCCAAATTACCCATTAACTTAACCAAGCAGTTTAGCAAAAATAAAGAAAAAAATATAGTCATATCTTACCACATTTGTTTCTATATATTTAGTTAATATTAAAGAATTTAAATGTATATCTTATAATTGTTTTGTTATTTTTCTAATCTACATATTAAATGATTTAAATACAATTTAAATCAGCTGCTTGGACAGCCAGTGAATACAATCAGGTAAATCTACATTGAAGTTTGTTTAAAGGGCTAGTTCCATGCTTTTTGGACAGCCCAGTGAACAGTTTTTTTTTTTTTTTTTTTTTTTTTTTTTTTTTTTTTTTTTTTTTTTTTTTTTTTTTTTTTTTTTAAACCAACCCTGCAGGGCACTTCAAGAGCTACTTTCTTTCTTACTTCAAAATAACAGTCTTATACACAGACAAAACATGATGTCACTCCTACAGCACTCCTTCTCATACAGCAGCAGTCATATCTGAGGTGCATAAGAACACCACCAAAAATGTCACATGCTGACAGAAACTATGTAACACTTTGTGTGACAGATATCACTTTGACAAGATTTTGTGCCACAATATGTAATCTATGCTGCCAAATGCACTCAATTTTTTGTCTCCAAAATCTAAAGAAACGGCAACTGAAATAGAAATGACAGAGTAACTGAATTATGATAATAAGATATGTGGTATCTTTGTTGTCAACTTCAGTCTTACAGTTAAAGCTGTACCCTCTACCATCTTTACACAAACTTTGTGGCCTATTCATGAGCAAGAACTTTATAAAATGATCTTCATTTAAGGTTGACGTTTTTCTTGATTTGTTGGAAATGCATGGATTTATTTGCAGTCTGAAAGTGTCTGAGTCTCTATTGGCCAACATAAACATTATAACAAGCTGAAATATCAAATTAATTATACTTCACTAGGCTCATCTGAAGCTTGTACTTATGAAAATTAATAAAAGCTACAACCAAGCAACAGGGAATTCCTAAACCAATTTGGTATGGAAAAACATTTTTTAAAGAAACCTCAAAAACTCTCCAGAGTACAAAAAGGAAATATTTGTCTAACTAATACATTTTGTTCTTTGGCACTGAGCCTGAAATGAAAAAGTTAGAACGTTAGTAAGAAAACACCAGCTGCCCTCTCCTGCATACAACTTATTTAATTTGGCCAAATGGTCTGACACACTGTATACTCCTATTTGTTTATCCATAATGCCTTTATTTCTCTATGGATATTATAATTCAGTGGACAGATGAGATACAAATGGGATAAATTCAGCTAGCGTTACGTTCAGGCTGTGTATGTTTTTGTGTGTGTGTATGAGCCCCTCATTTATATATTTAGTGGGGCAGTAAATTGAAGACAAATACAAGTAACAGAATTTTGTTCTAAGACAAAATGTCACAATTCAATCATGAAATTTAAAAAGTTTAAATGACTTGACATCAAAATCACTTAAGTCCCCCTAATTTAATTCGAGTGATTAGAGAGATTTTAGCATTGAGGGGAGAATAAATCATGACTGGCTTTTGAAAACAGAATATCTTTCAAAACCAATTTTCACTGGCTCTCACCATTCAGTGACTCCTGACTATGAGCAACATCCAGAAGCATGTCAACGAAATGATTTAACGTTGCTACGGTGACTGAGAAAGAAAGGAAAATGGCACAAGTGTTGGGAGATAATACTGTATATTTCATTCCATTTAATTTTCTTGCTATTATTCAGCTTCTTTGTATGGACTGTTGAGGTCACACTCTACAAAGATGTCTCAGAGGGGCAGCTCTTTAGCACTGATTGCAGGTTTTAGTAATAACAACTGAAAACTGTTAGCAGCATGTGTGGGAGTCAGAAAGTGTCATCTTTAAATATCACAACATTTAAAAGAAAACCATATTCTCTCTCCATCCAGACAAGTTTTTCATTTGATTCTTTATTATAACTTCCGATGGCTGCCAGGATTATACTTCAGTGACTTTGATAAAGCTTTTTAATTGCAAGCATAATTTTGTTAGCAGAATTAGATTGTAGAAATACTGAGAAAGTGATCTCTGTAGGCTGAGGACTGCATTCTTTTAAACAAACATTACCACTGAAGAGACTTGATAAATGAAATGTATTACTACTTTCAGCTCATTACTTACCTTTTTTCAAAAACATTAGATTTAAAGTTGAGTACAGTTTCATTTCTATTGTAAAAGAGATTGTTATACATTTCACTTGAAAGGATGCCCATTAATATGGAACAAGAATTAAGTATAATATCCCCACCCACTCTTTAGTTACACCATTCAGGTATAACATTACGATCACCAGCATCAGTTTGAAATTTGGTTAATTTGTAGGCCAAGTCAATAACTTAAACTTGTTGTTGGGCTCCTTAAACAGTTCCTAAACTAATTTTTCTTTGTGACATTGCCCCCCCTCCCCTACTGTAGCTATCCAGCTCCTTATGCAACAAAGTATGATGCACTGTGTCTTTGGACATCTTTCAATCAGAACCAGCAATGATGTCAGCAATTTGAGCTGCAGTAGATTAACTGTTGGATTGGACCAGATCAGCAAGTCTTCTTTCTTCATGTACATCATTGAGCCTGTTGTCAGTTCACCACTGTTCCTGTCATGGACCACTTTTGGTTAATGCTGACCTCTTCAGACAAGAAGCATCTCATAACAACTGTAGTTTTGGAGATGTTACAGCATCTAGCCATCATAATTCAGCCCTTATTAAACTTATTCTGATTATCATCTTTCTTTCTTTTAATACATCAAATTTGAAAAAAAAAGTTCACTCAGTTTATTCACTTCATCTGTCTGTGGTCATAATATTGTGCCTGATCAGTGTGTAAAGTAACAGGAAAATATACTGTTAACTTTTTATTTAATTTTAAACTGCCTTGTCAGTTTGTATTAATGACATTCAAGCATTACAATCTCTATTCTATTTATTTATTTATTTTTTTAATTTATGCATCTTCCTAGCACAGGTTTCCTCCTCTAATAAAAATGAAGACTCCACTCTGTTTCCTGATTATTTTTCCACACTCTGCTGCCCTTTTCATTTCTTGCTCACTTCTGTTCTAGTTGATTTCAAACCGTGCAAACATTTCAATAAAAATTGAAAAGAGAGATCATATTTCTCATATTTTAGCTTCCCTTCATTGGCTCCCTGTGAAATTCAGAATAGAATTTAAGATTCTCCTTCTCACATATAAAGCCCTTAATGATCAGCTCCATCATACATCAGAGATCTGATCGTTCCAGATGTTTCTAACAGAGCACTTTGCTCTCAGATTGCAGGTTTACTGGTGGCTACTTTTAGAAATTCTTTTTAGAATTTCTAAAAGCAGAATGGGAGGCAGATGTTTTAGTTATCAGGCTCCTCTCCTGTGGAACCAGCTCCCAGTTTTAGTCCATGAGGAAGACACTCTGTCTACTTTTAAGACTAGGCTTAAAACTTTCCTTTTTGATAAAGCTTATACTTAAACTGGCTTAGGTTATCCCGAGCTATTTCTGTAGTTATGCTGTTATAAGCTTAGGCTACTGGAGGACAAAGTGATTTCTTTTTTTCCCACTTTCTTCTTCCACTACTCATCAATTTGCATTATTTGCTGTTATTTCAACTGTTAACTCTATGTTTCTCTGAGTTATTTTATTCTCCATACAAGCTATACCTTGTCTGTTGTTCCAGACCAGGTATACCTTCCTTTGGATACCTTCCTGGAAGGAGGGCTTTAGCTGAGATAATGCTGCCATCAACTAATTGTACTCCATTCTGCTCTGTCTTCTCAAACTCCCAGCCAGTCGCAGCAGATGGCCACTTGTACGGAGCCAAGTTCTGCTGGAGGTTTCTTCCTGTTTTTTCTCTCCACTGTTGCTACATGCTTGCTCTGTATGAGAGATTGTTCTAATGTCAACAACACAACGACTCTTGGTACAGACGATCCACACATAGTTTTCCCAGTGGGCCACTGATGTTCATAAATGATTAATATTGTTATTTACGGTGTTTTGAACTTAAATGAGATCTCTTAAACAACAAAACATTATTTCAGTCAACTTAAGATGCCATTTTGTAAGTGGCAACACGCTTCCAGTGCTTCTAATTTGCTATCCCAAATTATTAAGTTGTCAATGCAGGAACTGATAAATAGATTAAGAATCAATTTTTCAAAGGGTTATCGATTTCTATTTTGATCAAAATTTCATAGGACTTTTTTTTAAACACACACACACACACACACACACACACACACACACACACACACACACACACACACACACACACACACAGTGGAATGATGTTTGGAATGCATACATCTTCATACTGTGATATTACCATAGATCTTTCTATGGATTTCATGTTTAATTAGTTGTACATTTCTGGTGTTGTTGTGTGAAGAATGCACAGCATAATTTGGTGTAAACAAACCTTAATTGTGTGTTACTAGCTTAGCAAGTTGGTTGAATAAAATGTTTTAACAGTAAAGTTGAATTCATTTTGTTAATAAACTGTTGTATATTTGAGAGAAGTTGCCTATGTTCTTTCCATACATGTGTAGGCATCCTGCTGTTCAGATATTGCCGGTGCTGGACGTAAGCCTTCATCTGTTATTTTGAAACATATGCCTTATCAGGCAGGTATTTATAAATAACATCTGTGACTGAACTCTTTGGCTATTTTCTCAATAATTGAGTTGTGCACTGACTTAGTTATTTTTGGTCTAAAGAGCTAGTTTATTAATAACTGCCTTAAACAATTATTATAATTAATGATAGCCAAAATCTGACTCCCACTAAAGCACAACAGGAATTTAAATGGATTAATTGTTTTCTCAGCCCAAAGCAAACGTTTGTGTTTAGGCCAATATGACATCTAAAAAACAGCAATGCAACAAACAATGCAAGGCAACGCAATGCAGTGCAAAGCCACCCAGTGCAATTCAGAACAATACAACATAAGACACTGCAATTCTTGGCAAAACAACAAGGTAAGGACAATGCAAAGCAGTGCAACTCAATGGAATCTAATCCAATGCAACCCTATTCAGTTCAACTGAATGGAACACAAGCCAAGGCAAAGGAATGCATTGCAACTCAACAAGTGAGAATTGAAAAAAGGATTTTCAATAATGTATATTAGTTTAATGGCTTCTGCAACCAAAACACTGACATAGATCTAAACATGTGCTACTTTCATGTGTGTTCTGCGCTCTTCACTTGTCGTCATCTATCTTTATTCAGTAAGAAACAAATATACAGCTGATGATGTTACAGCAGCATTAAAGATAAAACAAACTTTGCACATGTACTATAGGATTTTCAGATGAAGCAGAAAGGAAAGTGACTGTAAATATTTTTTAAATTATGGTAAATATCTCAGAATATCCAGTCATGATCTAACTTCAATATTACCGGACCCATAGGCCCCAGAAACCTCATCAAATCCCAAGAACCCTTTTATCCATGTAAGCTAGCTCTCATATATTACCTTCAGATGACTCATTATTTCAACATGATAGAGGCATAGCTGTATTTTCAGGTAGGCTATGCCAAAGAGGCAAATTGATTTGTTTGTTTCATTCTACCTTCCTTAGCCTCTTGGTGAATCATCTCTTTGCTGTGCAGTAAAGAAGTTGTGAAACATTAATAAGACACAAAGACAACATGCCAGAGGGTCAATGGATTCATGCCAAAAGGGGGACAGACTTGTTTGTGAATTTCCTATTGAGAGTTACTGTGAGATTCTGACTGTCTGCTGTGGTCTGTTGTTAATGAACGTATAGCACACTTGAGTGGATGTAAATACATCCTTGCTCAAAGCTACAGAGTCTCATTGCTGATTGACCAGTTACAGCCAACAGAGCTAAAAACTAATTACTGGAGCTTACTGAAAGAGCTTAAAGTGCATTTGAACACGTGCTTGTACTCTGCTAAACTCTGGTGCTCTTAAACCTATTATGAACCCTTTCCTCAGAGTGTATTTGAACAAAAATGAAATTTATACTTTTATATACTTATATTTTATTTATAGATCAGTGTAAGCACACTAAAAAACAAAGACTATTCATTGGTTGCACAATCATAATTTCAGAGATAAGACAGAAAGGCACTGTGGATAAAGAATTCAACAATGTCAATGATTTAAATTCAGTTTCCTATTACCTTTCTCCAAAGTATCACCAGAGTGTAGGAAGAAGTTAAATTTCGCATTTTAGTTTCTATGTCCTTAAATGCAGGTTAACTTCGAGTGCTGTGGTTTTCATCATAAAAATCTCTAGCCCAGAGCTAATGATATGTTCTATAAACTTCAAAGTCTCTGCCTTAGGACATAGTTGTGTGCAAAGTTGTATAGTTCTTACATTCCCTTACACACATGGCTGTTTTTACCATTTTTATTCTGCACAGTTCTTTGGTCAAAATGCATTCCCTAAATGGAGTCAAAGTGAAACATATTTTTTTTTAAATATACTGGGTTCAGAATGACTGAAAAAAAGTCTAATTTCCAAGTTATGTTTGTAAAAGAAGGATTCTGTTTAAAATTTAAATAGAAGTTGAACGCAATGACTCTTGGACCAAAATGCCAGACTAATGCAGAAAGTATGCAATATAATGACAAAGCACAAATAAGCTATGACATCCATAAATGTCAAGGGCACTGCTAAAGCCAAGAGGCCAATACTAACCAGGTGGACAAGCAATGCAAGCCAGAGAGGCACTTTCGATGGCATTACTAGAAGCTCTTTAGAGGTAAACAAGAAGTAAATCAAAAAACAGAAGAGGGAGGTGAAACAGGAATCTCTCTGATGATTCCTGAACTGACTGAACATCTGGTGCAGCCAGACACCTACCTACCCTTCCTGGTCATGATGCACACACCCTGACATTACAGACCTCTAGATCTGGCTGGAGGGATGCCGGAGGGCTGCAAGACTGGGGAGGTCCTGCCTGAGCTGCGGATGTGGCATGAAACCAGTCCTGACCACCATGTCCGTCCAGATCTTTCTGTCACAATCTGCAGTAAAAAAAAAAAAAAAAAGCCCACACAATGCATTACGAAAGCAGGCCGGAGGAAACTGGATAAAAGAATCGCAAATGATTTATTCAGTAAAACACATCACCATACTTCTGAAGCTATGGGACAATAAATAAAGAAAACAAAAAACTAGAACCAGGGCAGAAACATAGCATGCCTGAGATGGGGGGCAAAGAGTGGGAAAGATATCACAAGAAACAAAAGGAACCTGCATGGCGGTAAAAACCACAGAGTGGGAAAGAGTACAAAAAAGCAGGTGTGTTTTTCAGAAATGTCAGTGGGTCAGTTGAGTGGGGAGAGCTGAAATTTTAACAAAAAAACAAAAACAAACAAAAAAAAAAAGGAACAGACTGAAAAAGAGATGAGAACAAGCGTGAAGACATGCAAAAGAATTTCCTTAGGTTTTTGATGTATCTTGAGGTTTCAGTTGTTGATGATCAAAATTATTCCTTTGATTGCTCTGTCTCATAATCAATAGGATGGTCCATGTTACAAACCTTTACAGCTTTACCAAATTTATAGCTTAATAAGGTTCTATCCATGGCATTTATAATTATTTTATGCCATAATTTGCAGGGGGAAAAAAAATCAAACATGAATAAATAAAATCTTCCAAAAATGTGCATGCCTCAAACACATTTTGCTACATTGCAACCAACAACCTCAATGTATTTTGATAAGATTTTGTGTTACAATAGATGAACAAAAGATTGCTCAAAATTGGAAAGTGGGAGAAAAATTGTCCATGGCTTTCAAATTATTTTACAAGTAAAAATATGAAAAAAAGTGTGCCAAATATTTGCATTCAGCAACTTTGTATCTTTATTTTGCATAATTATCTTTTACTGCAGTTAAAAATTGCAAGTATCTCAGGGTTTGTCTCAACCATCTTCGCATATCTTACACAGATTTTTGTTCATTTTTCTTTGCAAAAAAATTGGATTTAGGTCTGGGCTAAACATTCTAAGAGATGAATATACTTTGATCCAGACCATTCCATTGCAACTGTAGCTGTATGTTGAAGGCTGTTGTCCTGCTGGAAAGTGAACTTCTTACCTTGTGTCAAGTCTTGTTGCATCCTCTAACAGTTCTGTTTTTCTTCCAGGATTACCCTGTATTTAGCTCCATCCATCTTCTTGTCTACTCTGAGCAGCAGAAAAGTATTCCCACATAATGATGCCGCCATCACCAACATACATTTGGATTGTAAAGATATTTCTACCAGGTGTAAGAATGAAAGCCCAGAGAGGCTAAGCTCAGCTGAAATCCTCCCCAATGATGCATTCGTCACAGAATGGACATGTCATCATCAGTGCTGTAACACGAGACTTTACGCTTGTGAAGCTGAGCTGATATATAGACATACAATTTTTCTTTTGAAAGAAGAAAAAAAAATTAGTGCTTGAAGCTGATAAATTGCCAAATTGTATGGAAAAGCTTCATACCTGAGCTCATACTTCATACTATACGCCCATCAAGAATTAAGTATTTGAGAAAAATGCCACTAATTTCCTGAGATAATAAGTTGTGGTTTTATGACTTTTTAATCATTATTTTTAACAAAAGCTTAAATAAAGCTTTTTGTTTCAGGTGTTGTTGCTTTTCAGTAAGAATGTCTAAATAATGTGGTGGCTCATTTAAATGAATTATTTTGCCTATTTGCTCTGAAATCTATCTACAAAATGATAAGTGCTATAATTCTCTCCCCTAACTTATTCAGGCGTTGAGCAATCAAAGTATTTAGTTCAATTAAAGTAGATGAGCCATAATTGAGGAATTATTGTTTGGATGGAGGTTTGTGATTTTATCATGCTTTAATCAAGTTTTGCATAGTTTAAGTTAGCAGTCAAGTTTCACACAGTAGATGTGACAAAAAACATTTCCCTATTTATGTCACAAATGGCAGGAAAATATCTGTGGATACCGGCCACAAGCACACCTTCGGAATGTGTCTTTAGCACTGCTGGTAATATTGTTAACCACCTCCACACACTGCTAAATCTCAAGGTAAACATGCTTGTTTGCCTTGTCAAAGAATTTCAGAGCTTTATCCAGAATAAATATTTTTTCTTTTTTCTTTCAATTCCATATAGTTCTTGGATTTTTCCCATCATGCATTTATTTTGAAAGCACCAGATAGCCCAAAAAGACTTAAAAATTTAAAAAGTTTTTTTTTTTTTTTTTTTTTTTTTTTTAAAGAAAAAAAGGAAGCGCACACGTTCGCTAACCCATTTTTGTTTAATTTTGGATTTTGTTTCATACTTAGTCCGTAAGACAGATAAACAGTGGAACTTCCCCCAAGCACGATTAAACTGGGGGAAAAGCCAGTCTCTGTTTGTTTGCCTCCCCATCATTGTGACTGTTTAAATAAATGTATTTTCTGAACATGGGATACTGCATTCCTGTTATAAGTTTGAGTAAATAAATCGCCGCTGCACTTGAAGGCTCTCTGGGGAAAATAAAAGCTTTGCTTGCAGCTGGAAGGAGTTTGTGTGCACAATTTAAAAACAGCATTAGTTATTTTTTCTGTGGGCTTCAATCTTTTTCTCTTTTGGCTTCAATCAAGCACTTTTATAAGTTAAGAAAGTAACTCAAATGAAAAAAAAAAGTCCGGCGAATGGCTCAGCTTATCGTCAATGGTCAATAAATTTGTCCAGTCACTCAACCTTTTTAGAGCTATACCCAACTAAATAGTAAAATATTCTGTATGTCTTGCAGGCTTTGCTGAATTTCTTGCCTCAGTGCATCGAAAACTTTAATAATAACCTATGTTCCTGAATCTTATCTAATACTTCTCAACTGCAGGTTCACTAAACATGGTGCAAAAAAAAAAAAAAAAAAAAAAAAAAAAAAAAAAAAAAAAAAAAAAAAAGCAAAACTAAGTCCACATTCATTTTAATCAAACCAGTGCCTAACATGTAGAAATATGCATTTGGTACATGGACCTCCAGGGTGGAAAGTGTTAATATGTATCACCTCTTCTCTGTGCTGCACACTCTGGGGCAACAAAATACTAACAATATGCTGCAGACAGATATAATGCCTGAGGCCCCATGGACAAAGGCCAAAAGGAGACCATTTGAGTGCAGTTTCTCTGATGCTTGTAGATCTGCTGAGCTCTTTTCTGAATCTAGTTTGACAGAAAAAGAAAAATGGGTTTGGATATATACACATCTTTCACTTAAGGAATTAGTTGTGATTGAGCACTGTACAATTAGCTCACTGGAACAATTGCTGCTTTTTGCTTGATTTTTCATTTTTACTGTTTCCTTACTCAGTGAAATAAACTCCATCATTGTTGATCTCTTGAGTTAATAGAACTAATTTGAAATCTGTTGTAAGATCTCAACCTTACATACAGAAACAACCTTATGTCCACTAAAAAGCTTTGTTATATTAGCCTCAGTCAATCTTTTCTGTACTTTTAAAACCAAAACTGCCATTTTCCTGCCCCCCTCTTATTTTATTCCACTATTGGTTAGACTTCAACATCCCTGATATTATATCTTCATTCACTTTGTCTCTTATGTATCATATGATGGTAGTATCGACTTAAGCAACGGCTTTTTACAGTTACAGTTAGCAGAAAAGATGCTACTATTATGACAATCCCCTCATCACTAAAGAGATTGTGGTATGGTCCATTACTCCTGAACTCTCTTAAATTATCATTTCTGTTCATCTGTCTCTTGTATTCACCCTTCAGTTAAGTGAAGCTGGTGCAGATTGAATCCCCAGGAAACTGTCATCTTTTACTTGCTCTCTGTTCAATTTTCTGTTCATGTCATGCTAAAACAGTTCATCAAAACCGCATTAATGGGGTAAAAAAAAAAAAAAAAAAAAGACAGAGCCACCCTTTCTTTAAAAGGCTTTGGGGGATTTGCAGAACTGCTAAGCTAATGATGCTTGCTTCTTCGCTTTTAATGTTTTACTGAACATCTCCATTACTCCTCACTCAAATTCCTTATATTCTTGTAAACCTGGGTTTAATCAAAACCATTAAAGAGCAATGAACAGAAATGGTGGTGGCTTAAAAAGGTCATCTTGCAATGAGGCTAATTTGTTAGAATAACAGTACTTCTCAGAAAATAGTCTTTACACAGTCATATCACTTAGCTGTGTGCTGCAAGTGGGCGTTTATGTGCATGTGGTTCCTCCTCCAACCTTCTCCTGCAGGGTGAGCCAGGCAGGTGAAGCTCCAGCTGCAATCAATCACCCTGATTAAGGCTCCTGCATTAGGAGTAGGAGCCCTGCCGGAGACATTAGGTGGTTCTCTCACACTCTGTGGTAACATCAGCCACAGCTTCTGCTGGTTCTCGTTCCTTGAGTTATCACCTTACTTTGTGCTTGTCCTCCCTCACTTCTCATTGATCCAGTCCTGGGCCTTGCTGCCAACACGAGCTTGAGTCCTTGCCTGCTTGCATTTGGATCAGTCACCATCAGTTTCAGTCTCTCTGGCTCTCCTTGAGTCCATCCTCCTCAGGCTACCTTCCTGGTTCTCCAGTCGCTCACTCACCTGCCTGTCCACCGTCCCACGGTTCACCTGCATCGTCCATTCCTGGAGACGCCATCCTTAGACACACCCATCACAAGCGCTCACAGCCAGTCTCAGGACTTAGTGCGTTGATGTACCTCCCTCTGAATCCACTCCTTTCTAACTGACAGACCGCTCCACCTCTGTCATTGACTTCAGTCTTTCCTGCGTTCCTTATCACTAACTCCTCTCAGTTGATTCTAGTTGGGTCGCCTCAGCATCCCCACCCCAACCCCCCCAAAAAACCCACCTATTGTCGTGTGTGTGTGTGTGTGTGTGTGTGTGTGTGTGTGTGTGTGTGTGTGTGTTCGCTGCCTGCATTAGAGTCAGAACTCAGAGTGGACTGAAAACACTTCATTAAGCCCACGTAATATATTTTATTTGCATGATGTAATATTCTAATCTTACTGATTGTGATACAAGCAGGATTGTGAATTTGTTGTAAAAAAAAAAACTTGGGTTATGATGATTTTTTTTTTTTGTAGAATCAGCAACTCCAATTTTTTATATCATTTAGCCTCTTCTGATAGACAGTAGGCTTTGTTAGATTTATTAAACTGTGAGAGATGAAATGGTTCTCTTATCTGAGTTCAGTTTGAGTAATAATGTGAATTTGAAGCCTTGTTAGACTTCGGTGGTTTGTACAGCATCAGGAACAATGTAAATCTAGATCTATGAAACTAGATGTATTGAACCGTATCAAGCACAACTATTTTTTTATTGCACTGACAGAGAGCATTATTTCTACAACACTTATGTAGCTGATTTACAATTGGATGGTTGTAAAGAGACTGAACTGACTGATATTGTACAGAAATGACTATCCACATTGGTGATGAGAACGATTAATCCCAGGTGAGTCGATTCTCTCAGCAATTTTATTGATTGTTGTGTGATCTCTCCAGCAGCCATTGCTGCGGCTTACTTTGATGTTCCAGGACAAAGGTGTTGTGACAGTACATGCTGACTTCGTATCTGGGTCCAGTCCCATTATGTGGATAACTGAGTTAAAGGTGAGTTTGCTGACAGTTTGGAAAAAGTGCCAGATGTCCTGCTCCCTGAAGGAAACTTTGAGCTATCCTGTTACTGGAGCAGCACTACCTTAAATGTTCAAAGCGGTAGGTTTTAGTCAGTTGATAATTTTTTCATTTTTTAAAATGGCAGTATTATGTGTTTTCCAGGCATGTAGAATCATTTTATAGCACAAGCAATGTTACCGTCTGTTATTACAAAAATGCTGTATATATCAAATATGACTTAAAAGAAATCTGACTTCATAATTTAATGCCTTGAAATTGGACTTCTGTCTCTTTAAGAAAGTCTTGCTCTTTCTGAAACTCCTCCTTCAGGAAGTCATCACAACAGCTAACCCTTTAACAAAATTTTTACCAGCATTTCACTGAGAAGTAGCTCCTATAATGAGCTCAACAGATGTGCAGTTCCACCAGGTGTTTGCTAATTGCTGCTAGCTAGTCTGAAGGAGCTAAGTGGGGAAGCCAGGGGGGTGCTCTATGAAACAGAAGCTCGGAAGCTTAGAAACTGCAGCTCTAAGGAGGAACTGGGTCTCAAAGGCGGTGGTGGGTCCATCCAGGCGTTTTACACAGCTGAATGCTTGCCATGGGAGATTAAAGGATTTCTCAAACATGCATGAAAGAATCAAGGCAACACTCCAGGTATGTTTTTGATGAGGGAATAAAATAGGATTATGTAAAACTCAAAAAAGTTGATTTTTCATAATACTGCCCTTTTACATGGTTTCCCTTCATAGTTATTCTGGTTAGTAAGACACAGAACTGTAAATATAATTAAATTAAAGAGAAGGGTATCAATGCTATATTTATACATGGGTTTAAACTGAAATCATGCACTGTAAGCTGTCAGAGACAACGGTACATTTTTTGTAGGATGATTTGTTTATTCAAGTTTTTGAGACTAATTTCAATCCAACATATCACCACATGACAGAAAATAAAATATCTGTAAAATCCAGAAAATATCAACAAAATAAATTACAAAAATGTCAAGATGTACAAAACATAAAATGGTTTTATCAACTCTAAAGAAAACATAATGGATCCTAAGGTGTAAATTCAGATGGGAAGACTCTCTGCAGCCTACCTGCATCATTCAATTGCTACGTCTCTGGCACAACCAACCAGCACCCGGTCCTCACCCAGCTGCAGCCAATCATTGCCCAGAGTCGGTATATAAGGCCTGTCTTCCAGAAATCCACCTGCTTCCCAGCTGTACTTCGACCCACCTCCTGCCCTTCTCCACCCTCCTCCTCGTAGGCTCCTCCAGGCTGTCCTTCCAGCTGTCCTTCCACTCTGTCACCAGTGTCCGGGCCCCCGGGGGGGGAAGACAACCCTAATCTTCGTCACGAGCTGTTATCGACGTTAATGGAGATTCTCGGCATGCACGCCTTCTGCCTACTTTTTTCTCTAAAGTGTGATGTGATTTTTACTTCAGTTTTCTCATCTAACATTGTTTTTGTCTGCCAATTTGATATATTCAAGAAAATATGAAAATCGTTCTAATTTAATTTGCAGCCAATTTGTAAACTAAAATAGTTTTTCTAAACATATAATGGCAGAATATTATAGTTTTACCCGGGACAAAATTTACTGACCTACAAACAGAAGTTATTTTTTTTTTTTAAAATACAGCAGCAATAAAAGAGATTTGCTGGTGTAGTAAACAAGAAGAAACAAAAAGAGCAATCTGGGGCTCCTTCATGAAGAGATATGGTCTGACCCTAAACTAGGAGAAGGAATCAACACCATCTTGATATACTTAACAAATGCAGTCTTGGATTTTCTGGAAGTAAAATTCACCTGAGTGTTGGATTCTTTTTTTTTTTTTTCCTTCTTTCTCCTATAATAAGATGATTTTCTGATGTGTTTTTTACTCATACTCACAACCAATTTCATTCCGGGGATAATTTAGTGCCTGCTTACCTGCTTTCTGTTTTGTCAACACTTCAGAAGTAAAAGTTTGTCCATATATATGGATGAGCTTAATGAGCAGGATTAGACTTGTTAAATTAAAATTTCTCACCGATTCTCATCTTAACTGATCAAACTTTAAAGTTTTACTTTTCTTGTTTTTCACCAGCCTACTCTGACATTTAATTCTAACTTTCTGATTATAATTCATGTCACTTTTACTATAATTAAAAAACACTGACATGAAGGGTAATATTCTGCCTGTGTATTCGTCTGGCTATTCTTCTGTTTAACTACTATTCTTCCAACTATATTCTATTCATCTGAGATAAATAGGTTCAAGGAAAGAACGAATGTTGTTTTGCTATGCAAGATCATGCTCACTTTTTCTTCTGAAGAACTTTTGGCTTAGACTACTTTCTTGATTCCTCTGCTCACATTATGACTGGTACATGCAGCATTATAGTTGAACTCTCAAAACATTTCACCTGTGATCTCAGTGCAGTGGCACCTACTCTGCTGTCAGGGTGGAGGGAAAGAGATGGACAGACTTATGAAGGCATGCACTTCATGAGCAAATATGTTCAGGAATAAACCTCCAGCTTTCTTTGCTTCATAGGAAAGAAAGTATTTTGTTAAAGGTTTTATTTTAGATTTATTTTGTTGTTTTTCCTAGAAGGTTATGGGATATAACTTATGGGCTGAACCAGATGATTGCAGTTTTATCCATTAAGTGAAAATCTCACATACGTAGTCACTTGTGATCCTCTCTTGTTTGTTTGTTTTTTGGTTTGGTTTTTTTTACTCAACACAGCAATAAAAGTCTGTAAGAGCCTTCTGCACTGGAAAAACAACTATTTTAAAGCACAAAATTGGGTTCAGTTTTTCAGAAATAAGTGTAATTGCTGGGCTAAAATGTGTGTTTTTCAACTCACCAATCTGTCAGTAGAGCTAATATGAACTAATTACGCCATGAAAGTCTTTTTCTGCTTTTAAAGTTAATTAGATTTTCAAACTGAAGCTCAAAAGGTGAATGGGCTTCTTCGTCAGCACGCAGTAGCTGAGGAAAACTCCAGATTGACAAAGCAAAGTGAGCCACAGAATGGGTTTAATCCCCCGACTAAATTAAATTTGTCCTTCCAACATTGTCTGACAGCCTCACAGAGTTTACAGGAGGACAGATTATGCTTCAGGTCCCCACTTCTCCTCTCAGCTTTCTCTTCTCTCTTATAGTAGCATTGTCATTGAGCTTATGTAAGGAACATTTCTTGAAACTGCTACAGAGACATGTCCATCACTGTACATACAGCCAAATTCTCTGTTAAAGGGGTCATGACAACAAATTTCATTTTCTGTGGTTTTGGGGGTATAATATGATTTGTTGTGCACTGATGAGGGTGTGAATGTCAAGAGCTAGTGTCAAAAGCCCTGCTCATAGGCAGTCAGCTTTGTTTCTTTGCTCAAAAATGGATGAATCAGAAAATGGTTTATCTTTCTACATGATTCATATTCTCCAATTAGAGCACACCACCAAGCAAATAGCTCCCCCCCCTTACTTCCCCCAGCTGATAAAGTGGCTAATTTAAGGGCTAAGTAGCTCTAGCATTTCTGACTACTCCATTTGAGAAGAGGATGGCTGCTAAAAAGCGGAGCTGTTATGTCCAAGGGAGGACTATGTGTTCACACATAACAGACTGGTTTTTGTTTCAAATTGCTCTCCCCTGCTGAGAGGTCACAGACTACAGGATATTTCAATGGGTTTTGGTATGACTGCCAATGTTGGCTGCAATTTAAAGATGTTATTTCTAATATATTGTTAGGGCTGGATCTAGCAAATAAACATTAAGAATGTATAATAAATAGGTTTATTCTATAATGAAAATATTTCATTCAGAAATATCACTTCATTAATTTAAGTCCTATTACCTGAATGTACAATATGTCAATTGTTTTTTTTTTTCAATAAGGCCTTTCATCATTTACTGTGTTTTAGCCTTGATTATTAAAGTTAATCTATATTGTTTGTTTGTTTTTTATCACTACCTGATTGTAATTAGTTAGTTGATAGTTTGCATTAAGCTCAATGCATTCATGTTCATAATGTTATGTAGTTACAAATAAAGCTTTAAAAAGTCTCCCAGCTGTCACTTTGTCACTTTTATTTGGCTGTTGGCAACAACTGTTTGCATTTTGGTTAGTGCTCCAGTTCACACTGCCCGACTGCATCCAGACCCACCTAAAAAAATTCAAACATGTTTGTTTGACTGCGATGGAGGTTGGGGCAGTTGACCCCTGCTCACACTTGTAGATTCCAGTCTTCCTCCCCATCTCACACTAACAGATTTTTGTGCAGACTGATGTAGACTCTCTCAGACTTGGAATTGGGGTAAGAGTCTGTGTTAACGTTTGTTTGTCCTATGAGTCTATCTGTTGCCCTATTATGGTTTGGCGATCTGTCCAGCGTGTACTCTCGCCTCTCGCCCATTTACTGCTGGACACATCCAATTGCTTAGAGTGGTGGGTAAGAAAAGTGCTATATGAATAAAGTCTGTTTACTATTAACTTTAACTTCCCATATGGGGAAATACAGAATGACTGAGAAGAACTACCATGCCCAGTTCATGGACTGTAAAGATCATGTCACTTCCCATTCATAGAGGAAATAGGACTTGGGATGCAATGCCATCAGGAAACAATTATAACATCTGTACCACCTGGTAGATTGTGTTCTCCATCAAGTTTTCACTCCTGTATTATCCTTAACTGCATCTTCTCGCGTTCTCTGTTCTTTCCCTCCGTTCTATTGTGTTTCTTCTGTTTTTATCTGGCTCCTACAGATATCCTCTTATCTCCAACAAAACATGCAACTCATCTTTGCTCTCATAATGACTCATTCTTACTGCTTTGCAGTTGCTCTGAAGCAATGCCAGTGGAATCACTGATCAGGCTGACTGATCCTACAAACAGCAGCAGCACACTCAGTTCTGATTAGTAATATATTGCTTGGAAAAAACAGCAACAATAGAAAGCCCACCTCAAATTTGTGGCAACCTGCATGTTCTCAGAGAATGTAGTCCACAGAAAACAAAAACAAAAGAAGCACATATAGGTAATACTATATCAGCAACATCCGATGGGTTAATTGAAGACTGTTTCTGAAGGCCACACAGTACAGATACACATGTATGTAAAACAGTTCAAGACTATTGTTGCAAATTTGCCTTAAGCTGCTTCTGGTCTTGCATCTCACTAATTCCTATGATAGATATTCAATACATACCAATAACTGACCTGGAAGCTCTTTGATGCAACTTAGTGGTCAGAGTTATGCCCTATAATGACAAATTTCGCCAGTTTGAATATTAAATACCTAAATGTATGTCAAATGCATGTTCAATAGTCACATTAACAATTTCTAGCAAATATACACATATATTTTTATATAATTGTAAATTAATTCAGCATGTAAAATATCAATATTTTTCACAAAAAAGATTATTCCTGTTAGATGAATTTTCCCAAATTGACATAGAAAATATAAACACATGGGAGACTGAAGTTAACTTGATGTACATCTTTGAGCCTCCAAGCGAAGTAGTCATTGCCCTGTGTTGGCTGGTATGGGTTAGTCTGCTCTGTCAGGGACCACACTTATTAACCAGAGAGACACAAAAACATATTGCTTTATTCACAGCCAAAGATTTAAAAAATACATTTTGGTTTGTGTACATAAAAGACCAAAGAAACATCAGTGAAAAAGGAGGAAAGTGGTAATCAATACAGAAACGTTGATTAATCCGTTGCAGATTACCAAAAAAAGAAACCTTTTAAGAATTACATGTTGTTTATTAGGCAAAATAAAATAAGTCATGGCATAGGATGGCTTCACTGACAAAAACTTTTATAACAATCTATCTATAACATACACTGCAGTAAGCCTAAACTCAACATGTGTACAACCTGCCTGAAACAACAACTTCTACAGTTGATGTCTAGATATTTTGTTTGCTAGTGAACGTATATGGGCTAAGCAAATTAAGTGATTTGTGATCATGACCAGTGTATGATGAAATGTCAAAACTCACCTCTTTGTCTCTGTTTGCCACAGTTTACAAACACAAATAAACTCCATTTGCATCAAAAACACATTTTGCAACATCACTTGAGTCGCGGTGTCTGGTTATGACTCTCTTATGTACAGTGGTGTGAAAAAAATGTTTGCTCCCTTCCTGATTTTCTACTTTTTTGCATGTGGGTCAACACTTCTGTGTTTCAGAACATCAAACAAATATAAATGTTAGTCAAAGACAACACAAATAAACAAGAAATGCAGTTTTTAAATGAAGGTGTTTAAACAAAACTTAACTGTGGTTTACTACACCTGCATTCACTGTCTGTAGCCACACCCTGGCCTGATTACTGCCACACCTGTTCTCAATCAAGACATCACTTAAATAGGACCTGCCTGACAAAGTGACATGGCATGGCGAGATCCAAAGAAATTCAGGAACAAATGAGAAAGTAATTGAGATCTATTAGTCCAGAAAGGGTTAAAAAGCCATTTCTAAAGCTGTGGGACTCCAGCGAACCACAGTGAGAACCACAATCCACAAATGGCGAAAGCATAGAATGGAATAGTGAACCTTCCTTGGAGTGGCCAGCCGATCAAAATTACCCCAAGCAGTAAAGAAACAGGAAGGGATTAAATGAACTAATTTATGGGTCCCTGTGGTTTGTATTTTGTGCCTGTCTGTACACCCAGCCTGTATTGTATGTTAGTGTCTCCACTAGTTAAACAGGAGGAGGTATTCATTGAAAATGTGTGTGTATTTAGGTGTTTGTGTATGTTTTATGCGTTGAAAGGGAAAGAGAAAGCTGCTGGTTTTCACCTGCTGTTCCCCCAGAGTTTGAATCGATTTGAGTCATCAGAAATAAAAGCTTTTTAAAAATGGGGGAGGCAGCTGGAAACAGTGAGACAGAAAGCAGAAAGGGGGAAAAAAGGTGATTTCCAGTATAAACCAAATTTGTAGAACCTGTCAACAGACTTTCCTGTGAGAAGGAAGCTGCTTGTATGCCAGTGGACATATTCCTCACAGCTTTCACCATGTATCTCATAACTTAATCTATTTTATCTATGGAAATAAGTTTAAGTCAAGGTAAATTTATCTACATGGCTATGGCGCGGTTTTGGGGTCAAAACTAAGGCTATTGTGCACCAAGCGGTGGCTGCTTCCTTGTTGCAGGCCATTATATCCATTCTGAGCCAGTTACTGATCTGATTAATGAAATGTCGGCACCGGTAACTAAGCAACCAGCACAGGCAAATGAGAAAGAGGCCATGGAGGACTGAAACTGACATAATTAAAAATAAAAGCAGAAATGTATAATTTGCCCAATAAATAAATCAATACACTTAAAATGCACCAATTAATTTAAAAAAGGAGAGCTTTACTTCATGTTTTATAATTTAATTGACCTCTATATTTATTTTTTTCAGTTTAGTTCCAACAAATTATGTATTTAAACACATCATATACATTTTACTGTTTTTAAAATTATTTTTTTACGTTTTTGCTTTTACTCATAAACGCATTTATGTCTCTTAATTTTTTTTTTTTATTTAAATTTTTTTATTATGCTTTTTCCCACAAGTATTTTTATTTCCATGTGTTCGTTTTACATTTTTCTGTCTCCTGTTTTCACTTTACTGACCTTATGCATTGCTGCCTCATTATGCAAATGAGGAGGGACGGTGTCTTAAGGCTTCAACTTCTGCCTATTGGTTGGTTAGCATTTCACTATGCGTAGCTCTAATCTGCTCTACCAGCTACAACAAAGATGGCGACCTACTATCAGTTTATCAACTTTGATTGAAAACAGCTCTGTAACTCTTTACTTTATTATTTTTGGCTGTCACAGACTGTTACAGTTAGCAGCACACACGGACACAGATGTCAACTGTCTGGTTTTTCATAATTAAGTGGAAAAATACTATTTTTGTGTAAAATGTAATTTTGGCGCTGAAACTGCACTTTATATAGCCCCATTCATACACAAGGGAATGCAAAGTGCTTTTTTCATCGCACTTAAAATTTAAATACATTAAAATAAAGAATTTTAATATATTTTTTCTCTCAAGATAATATGTTTGAGCCCTAGACTGCAAAATCAAGCCATTTCTTAAAGCTGAGACTTAAACTTGACTATGAAATCATCAATTCCTTGACACATTTCTAAGATTAGTCTAAACCAAAATCTTATTCCATTTTATAGATCACAAATGTAAAAAAAAATTTTGGGTTAACAATCAGTTTTCATTTACAACATTCTTTGGCTGCTCTTTTATGTCCCTCTAGATTCAAAATGTTAGACACTTTATCTGCTATTATTCATCTGTCATTTTTTTAAATGATTTATTTAATAAATTACATATGAATTAAGCGGTAGTAGCTCAACTTTTTTCTTAACAATAAAACAACAAGCAGAATGTAACCAGAAGTTGCAAGGGTATTTTAGCTGTTAGTTGCCCGTAGCCACAACAGCCTCTAGTCTCAGAACACAATGTAAATGTCTGTGCATGCCTCAAACTTTTGCCTGACAGAAAAGTCCCACACATACAAAAAAAAAAATAAAAAATACATAGAATATACGAGATTAACGTATTTAAGGCCAAATTAACTTTTTAATGAATTTAAGACATTTTAAGGTCTTAATTTTCAATACATGAATTTAACTTGTTAAAGATACATATGTATTACACAATCTGGTGTTACACTATACAAATGCTCTGTCTACCATTGTGTTGTCAAACTTGTGACTCTTTAAGCATTGTTAGTCCCAGTCTTTTTTACCCTTGGTTAGAGCTGCATATCAGTAGTGTATTTATTGTACACCTACCACATTTACTGTGCAGATATCCTGTTAATATGTTGTATACAAACTGGCTTAACTGTAGAAGCTTATGTGATTGTGTTAGGCTATGTTCACACAGCAGGCAAATGTGATCCAAATTTGTCTTTTTTTTTGTTTGTTTGTTTGTTTGTCCATATCTGACTTTTTCACAGCAGTCTGAATGACCCAATTTTGATCTTTTCAGCTCCAAAAAAAAAATCAGGTTTGTGCTACTTCCATATGTGGTACTAAATCGGATACGCATCTAATTGTTTTGAAAGCGTCTGCAGTCTGAACGCTCATGACACATTTCATCTGACAATTACATCAATGACGTGAGATATGGATCATACTTCTGCACCAGATGGAGTCAGACACGATAAACCCAGATATAAACAATGGCTGAAAATTATAATTATGAAAATTCTGATCTATCTGTCCAACTATGCATCCAAACAGAATTTTCTGCAAAAGTTACTGTCAGTGCTCCACAAAAGGCCATTGGTATTAGTTCCGCTTCCTTTTTATTAGCTTTCTTCATGTTGTTGTGTCATGTGACGATACTCTCGGCTCTCACTGCTGTGTGACGTCTACAGTACTCTTCTCCGCATGTAGGTTGCTTTGGGCTTGGAAGTGGTTCTCACATAATTCTGATTGTGGTCGCATTTAATTAGTAGCATGAATGACCACGCAAACAAAATTGGATTTCAGCTAAAAACAAACAAAAAAAAAAAAAGTTACATTTATGTCCTGTTCCTATGGTGGTGGATGGTTGTTTTTTTGTTGTTGTTGTTGTTGTTTTGGGGGTTTTTTTATTTTGTTTTTTTAATTAAATGCACCTTTTTGTGAAGAACATTTTTTTCTTTAAAATATTAGTAATTATTTAAATATTTTTATTTATGGCCATTTGTGGAGGACATCCTGAATATATTTTTTCTCTCTGCATTAGAGTTACTGAGCAGGTTAACCCATCAGATATTAGGTTAGGTTAGGTTTTATTTTGTAAGACATTGCAGCAGTTCGTAAATATTTCATGATGTACCTACCTCAGCACATATAGCAAAAAAGTAATTTAAAGAAATATGTCTTAAGATATATATTACTTATTTTTTACTAGTTATACAATGTCATGAGTGGGGGCACATCTCAGGTTATCTCGTCCTGGGCCCACGCAAGGCTGTCAGCTTGCCTCACTGCTGGACCATGTAAAAATGGGAACTCTATGTCCTGGAAACCATGAAGGATGATGTCACGGGGAACGGCTTCCCCAGAATAGAATAGAATAGAATAGAATAGAATAGAATAGAGGACATTCAGGTGTAACAGCAGCAACAGATATAAAGTTTCATAGAGGCAACTGGTAGAGCTTGAACCTACTTGATCTGGTACGTAAATTCAAGTAAGGACAGGGGTTAGTTTACCCACAATTCAGCACAAGTTAATCAGAGAAATGATCCAGGTCATGCACAAGGCAGGCAGGAGAGATAAAACAAATCCAAATCCATGAGGCCAGAATCAGAGTCTTGCTACATGAAGCAAGGTCCAGAGCCAGTACTTGAGTCACTCACAAAATGGGCAGCAGTCTGAGGCACTGGTCAGGCGGCAGAAAACAGGTCATGTGTGATCAAGAGCAGAGACATGAACCAGGAAAGCTCGAAGGCTGTGACAGGAATGACAACAGATGATCTCACACTGAGTGAGAGCAGGTAGGTGGAGGTACAAATGAGAGCAATGAACTAACCAGCTGGAGCAGGGGGGCCGTGAGCAGGGAAGCAGCATGAAACATGGTAGGGAACACAGAAAACAGATGAGTCATGACAACAGATTTGACCAAACTGTGTTTGGTGTGCACTGCATAGTTTTCAGATCAATCAGGTAATACTGAGTGGTTGAAAGGAACTTACTGAAGTTTTTACCATTCTGCAGTCTTCTGTTTTTTTAAAAACCTAATGAAAAACTGTGAGGGTATCTAAGAAAACATCGAATAACCAACACCCCTATTGAGTTCAGTGCAACACTAGATGTTACCATAACATCTATTTCTTACAGTTCCCAAAAGATGTCTTGTTGATAATATACTTTTCCCATTCCAACGGTCAGTGTGAATGTGTGAAATCTCTCTTCAACTTTACAGTTGAAGAGAGATTTCAACTGTCCCACAAATCATGTGGGTCTGAGCATGTTTGCATGTATTTTTGCAGAAAACCTTTTTCTATGTTTGATAAGAGAATACAGATAATCCTATTCAGTGCCCAAGTTTATCTCCATCTCTGACTGACTGGCATTCAAGAAACTGGGAGCACATAACACATTTTGATAATGCGTTTGCTTGCTTCTCTCTCACTGCCTGTCCAAATCCCATTACAAAAATCTGAATGTCTCTTCTGGGAGGTTTTTCACTGAACTCACAGGTATCTGTGTGCTGTCACCATGATGGTGGTTTTCTGCTGGTTTACCGCTGGCTAAACCATTATTGCATATAAATAGGATTTTTTTTTTTTCTTTTTAAGTTTTCTTCAGTGCTTCAAAGATCTGATATAATAGAAATTGAAATAAACCTCCTGCCAGGAATTTTGTTGGAATTTCTTATTGTCGTCAATTATATAATTAGAGAAATTACATAGTCCACAGGGAGTCTACCAGGCATATCAGATGAATAAATAACGGACATTGAAGATAGAATTTGTGGCACAATACAGTTATTGAGATAGATAGATAGATAGATAGATAGATAGATAGATAGATAGATAGATAGATAGATAGAGCTATCTATCTATCATCTATCTGTCCGTCCGTCCATCCGTCTGGACGGACAGATAGACGATCGCTGATTTCTCACAGGCAGCAGTGGAATGAGAAATATGCTGAGAGTTAGTTACAAGAAAACTGAAACTCGGTAAGTGAGAAAAAACTGCTGTGCAGATTGTCGAAAGAAAATGATAGGGCTTCACGATGCTAATATTTGCAAAAGAGCAGCATGTTATAGATTTTGTTCTGCCTGAGGAAGACTGATATACCGTAGTGAAGACAGATAATGCTTAGCTGTTGGCATTCTGCTCTGACTTTCTCTGTGCCACAGCTGGGGAAATGAAGAACTTTGAAATGTTATCTTTCCACTCATGCCAAAAGCATTTTTCCACACACACACAGTGACTGAGACCAGCTTGTGATTCAGGAGGAAGTGTCAGTGTTCATTCTCTAGTACACAAAGTTATTTTGTTCCAGTCTTTGTCTGTATTTCATTCCACAACAGTTGATGAGGCTGACAAGGTATTATCATCAAAGATTCTGTTCATACTTGGAAGCATTTGGTTACATTTTTCTAGGACATCTTGGAACCAGCATCTTGGTTTGAAAAGCAATTTTTTCAACTCACAATCAGAATCAGACAGCTTTAATTGTCAAGTTTATGTGCATAAACAAGGAACTTGACTTTGGTTTATCATGCTCACAGCCTAAAGATATTAATTATATATCTATAGAATATATAAACTTTAGGGGAGATTATAACAACTAAAGAACACTAAGAATACATGTTGATATGTACATCCACATTGTTTTTGTTATGAACAGTGCAAATATATTTGCACTATTCTTAAAAAAAGAAAGCATTAATGCTTATTTTATTTTACAGCAGAGTAGCTGACAATTCAGACTATCAGGTGTTCATTGTGTTCACCAGGGGCACAGCCTGAGGAAAGAAACTGTGATGGCAGTTTTTTTGCAAATAGTGCTTTGCAGCGTTGACCTAAAGGTAAAAATTTAAACAGTTCATGTCCAGGATGTGTGAGGTCAGCAGAGATGTTAACAGTTCCTTTCCAGACCCTAGGCCTGTACATGTCCTGGATAGAAGGAAGGTCAGCCCTGATGATCATCTCTGCAGATCCAATTGTTTGTGACAGTCTAGATGTGTCCTGTTTTGTGGATGACCCAAACCACACAGGACAAATTGAAAAATGGCCATGTAGAAGATGAACAGCAACTCCTTTTGCAGGTTGTACTTCTTTTCAGGTCCCGAGATAGGGGGGGTTCCAAGGAAACGGAAGTGATCTACAGAGGACACTGACTGCACCAGTGGAACCAACCTCTCAATCTCCTGTCTGTATGCAGACTCATAACTGTCCTCGATCAAACCAGTAACAGTGATGTCATCTGTAGACTTCAGGAGTTTCACAGATGGGTTCGTTGAGGTGCAGTCCTTTAGGTACAGGGAGAAGAGAAGTGGGGAGAGAACACCCCAATAGGGGGCGCTGGCGCTGATGGTCCTTGTGCTGGAGAAGATGCTCCCCAGTCTCACCTGCTGCTTCCAGTTGATAAGGAAGCTGGTGATCCACTGACAGGTGGAGGCCAGCACTGTGAGCTGGGTGAGCTTCGGGTGGAGGATGTCTGGGTTGATGGTGTCAAATGCCCAGGTGAAGTCCACAAGCAGGATCCTAACATACATCCCTGGGAGGTCAAGGTGGTGCAGAATGAAGTGTAGTCTCAAGTTGTGTGCTGCTGCCAGTCTTGGCCAGGACTCTTGTAAAATAGTTTTTATATCAATGGGGTTTTCCTGGTGAAATAAAGGTTAATAAAGCTGACTGCATCATCTGCCAACCTGTTTTCCCTGTAAGCAAGCTACAGGGGGTCCAGCAGGGGGCCTGTGATATCCTTCAGATGCTTCAACACTAGTTGCTCAAAGGATTTCATGTCAGCAAACGTCAGGGTGACAGGTCTGTACTCATTCAATCCTGTTATGATGCGTTTCTTGGGACCCAGGATGATGGTGGAGTGCTTCAAGCAGGAGGGAACCTCATAAGCTCCAGAGACATGTTGAAGATCTGAATGAAGATGGGGGCCAGTTGGTCAGCACAGGGTTTCAAACTGAAGGGAGAAATCCCATCGAGTCCTGGAGTTTTCCTGGTCTTCTGGTGCTGAATCTTCCTCAAACATCTTTAGTGCTGGCAGGCAGGTCAGAGGGGAGAGGGGAGGGGGTTGTAGAGTTGTTGATGGGGGGATACAGGTAGTCCTTTTGTGTGGTTGTGAGGGGTGGGTGAAGGGTTTGGAGGTATGAATGGCTGTTTTTTAAACCTGCAGAAAAGCTGTTGAAGTCATCACCCAGTTGGGAAGTCATCACAGCATGGGGGGATGGGTTTGTGAAATCAGTGATCTTGTACAAGTTTCTCAGAACTGACCTTTGGTCATATACTGGGAAGGTGTTCTTTAGTTTCTCACTGTAGCTCATTTTAGCTGCCTGGATCTTCTTGGTCAGTTTGTTCTTGGGCTGCTTATACAGGGTCCAGTCCCCACTGCTGTAAGCTTCTTCCTTGGTCCTACACAGCTTCTGCAGATGTTTAGTGAACCATGGTTTATTATTGATGTATGTATGAAAGTTCTTGCTCTGCACACACATATCCTCACAAAAACAGATGTATGATGTCACAGTGTCAGTAAAATTGCCGCTGGTTGAAACTCCCAAAAACTCTGTGCAGTCAAAACAGGCCTGCTTTGATTCACAAGTTCTCTTCCAACCTGTCCTAACAGCTGCAGCTGCAGCAAACCAGCAATCTTGAGTTTGTATGAGGAGTGTGTACACGAGCATGATTTACTAATACTGTACACCTTACAATATAAGTAAAATTCTAGTTGTTCTAAATCTGCTTTATTTGCTGATGCATACTGTGGTCACAATGGAATTTATGCCCACATAAATATAAATATACTCTACATATTTTAAATACTATATAAATTAAATAATTCAGTTCAAACACAAGTTTAATACTTTATATAAATGTATTTTCTCTTAAATTTTTATAGCTCTTGGGAAGCAGGAACCAACAGGTTGAACAAGGTAACAGTGAACTTTAATCAACTGTCACTCCATTCACCTACACTGCTAAAATGATGGCAAGCTATTAAGCAAGTGGTAATTCTGAATCCACAGGCCTCCGGCTATTGAAGGAAAGCACAGATCAAGGACGGAAAATTGGAAAGATGGGAAAGGTAACTAAAACCCCAACATGTGTTACTGCCTGCAGCAGCTGGCAGAGGATGGAGGGCATATATAAACATTAAGGCCGGAGGGTTGATGTGTGTATAGGTCAGACTCATGAAAATGCAAACGGTGCTAAAGTTTGCTGAATAATATAATTAAAAATAGACCTGAGGTTAAGGAGAGACTTGGAGAAGGGAGAGCATATAGGTATAATCCTAGATGAGAAGGAGAAGCATCAGATTATGTGAAACAGGAGAAGAGGATAGGAAAAATCTGACTCACTTCAGTTTTAGGATTGGTTAACAGTTGTTAGTAATAGGAAAAATGAACAACACATGGAACTTTAAAGTTCTGTCTCATTACCATTCTGTAATATATTTTATGATTTTATGTGTGATGACTGTTACATACCACCTGCAAATACTGTTCATCTCTAGGTCACTTCAAAATGTCCTTACTGAACCATAGGTCTAGTCAAAACCTCCTATTCCACACAGGTGGTATGCTAAGTTCCAAAGTATGAGAAGCAATACATGTGGCCAGTACAAATCATTGTCATTTTATTTGAATGATCCTATTTTTGTTTATTTTGGAAATTGTGACTGCTCTGGTTTTGAAGGCTGGAATGTCCAGGTGGTTCTTTTAGTCAATAATTTTACACATCTCTGATTAAAGTAGATATTAAAATGTAGAACTGGGCATGAAAACATTTCCTTTACGCTAGTGTGGGACTGATTCAATTTATTAGTGTTGTGATCATTTGTTCCCTCATTATAAAATGGTTCCTTCAGTTATTTTATAATAGTGTGTGTCCCATAACTGGTGAGTTAATTAGTTTTTGTTAGTCAGTTTTTTTTTTGTTTGTTTGTTTGTTTGCTTTTTTGCTGAATTGTTCATGAACAGATATTTTTCATTGATAATAAATTCTTGATTTTCCTACAGCAGGCATAAATTGAAGGCAACTGGTCTTTCACTCAGTTTTTCCTGAAGATGTTTCGACACCAATTCAGGAGTCTTTATCAATTCTGGAGGCTCACAGTTGAATTGACAAAAACTCCTTGATGGGTGTTGAAATGTCGACAGGAAAAACTGACTGAAAGACTGGTTGGCTTCGATTTAAGCCTGTTGCTGTAGACATGACTCGGAAGACTGCGAATACACACAGGCTTCTTGATTTTAGTGAGTAGCTTTTTTGATTTATATTTTTTGTAAAATTTCTAGTTAAAATTGCAGTTTTAACACTGAAGTGTAATAAAATCTTCTTGTGTTTGTTTTTGTGATCTGGAGATCACTTCAGATTCATTTGGATAAAATATGAAAAATTATTTGTTTTTTAACATTCATATTTAAGGCATTTTAACATTTCCTTTCAATATCTTTGATGGTCTCATCTCAGCTGTGGGGCTGTGTATAGTTTTTGAAATAATAAAATCACACAAAAAGTAATGTGTGAAAGTAACCAGTGTGTTTGTAAGATTCTAACACACAAAAAAATATCGGGAATTTTTTTCCAAAAATCCAATTTGGTTACCAATTTTCTCACACCTTGATCTCATTTACCATTCCTATTTCACTTTATATGGAGAAACAAACAGCAATATATAAAAGTAATTTTACAGCATCATCTTTACATAATTTGAATAAAATCTGCTCAGAGACTGAGAAAAATGGAAGCAAGAAACAGTAAGTATTTATGTTTTTTTTTTTCTACAGCTTCTATATTTGTGTACAGGCCTTCATGTAGTGTTTTCAAGGCCATGTATAATTAGTGTAACAGAAATAATCAATCCCATTAGTGAAATTACTATTCCCCAGTAGACTCTAACACTCAAAATATTCAAATGTATGTTTTTAATCTTTGTCAAAGCTGTATATATTATCAGAGAAACACATGCATATGACAGGCAGCAGAAAATGCTCTCATCTTTTAGCTTTTGAGTAATGAGCACATGAAAGCAGCAGCAGGAGCAGCAGCTGACTGCCAGAGACCATATAAAACTTTAATGAGGGTTGTTTGTATAAGAGTTGGTATCTGTGCCCTTCAAGCTGCACTTAGTGACCTGTTATGTAACTTACACTTTGATTCAGGATTCTGATCCTATAAAGGTTTTTTTTCTCTCACTTGATTTGGATGCTCAGCATATACAGCGGCATTGCCTCATCAATACCAAACCTTTGGACTATAATGTAATAACTGAACTTATTTAGGGATTTCTGAAAGTTGTGTATTGACTGCTCATATAAAACCACCTTAAAATGCTATTATATTATATACAAACATCCAAATTTACACAAGATATTGCAGAAGGGCTGCTGGAAGGTTTACTCTTGTTTCCTGTAACTAGCGACCACAAAGATTACTGTGCCAGCAGGAAAGGGATGAATACTGCAGTTTTTATGAACCAATATCTTTCAGTCACATGGTGTAGTAAACACAAAGGAGGAGACGCTCCAGCATTATTGTACATAAAATGGGACACGTATCCGCCCGCATGCGAGATACCTAAACTACCCAAAAATGGAATATGACGTATACCCGTTAAAATATTTTACTGCATCACATCCACCTTATTCCTGGGAGAGTTACTGTAGAAACGATTATGGGTCTTACTTCCGGTGAGCACCAGAAGTAGCAGTAAGGCATTGGCTAATTCGTGGTTTGCTGGCTAATCTACTAATTTGCGTTCATTGTACAATTTACAGTTCTCTTTTCAGACTAATATTTTATCATTTTTAAACAAAAATAGTGTTAATGAAGATGTCCTTGAGCTCGGGTATGTGTTGCGCTGTTTTTTGCTGTGCTAACAATCGGAGCAAGCTGAATTTGTGGCTGCAACCCGAGCGTGTTGAACACGCTCCCAAAACGAACAGAGTTTTCTTGTGATAAGCTGTAGTTTTTTATCGCCTACCGACAGATGAGGAAACTCAAAACGCTGTAGGTATGCTTGTTTCATTTTGTGGACAAAAAGGCAATGGAGGGAAAACTCGCATCCTTCATTGTGTTTGGGCTACGACAAAACTACTCGAAAAGAGACGGCAGATCCTTCAAATGATTGACAGCAGTGACACGAGAAAACCAGGTATGATTTTAGAGACTGCATTTAGTTTTACGATTTTCTGTAGTTAATATAAAGATTCTATTTTTCTGCTTTAGCTTAGCAAATAAACATATGTATGCATGAAAACATCTATCTATCGTGTGTGTGTGTTAATAGTGTAGAAAACCCTAACGTGTCACACCTCAATATTTGTATGCTGTATTTTTACTTATAGACGAGCTTGACCAGACTGAGGATCTGTGTTCAACACTGAAGCCATCCTGTGATGCCCAGACATGGTGGTCATGCTCAGGGATGGAGGACCACACCTATTCAAGAGGGCCCACAATCACATGTGGAATGAGTGCACCATCCCAGCGTTGCCTAACTCTTCTGTAGACAGTATTTTACAGACTGATGCAGATTCCCTCTTGTATACGAGGATTCCACTCATCTAGTTTCACACACTTGTCTTGCCTTCAGCCATTTGCTCCTGCTTCCTCAACAATGCCTGCAATGGACCAAATTCTACTGACTTTGATGAAGCTAAGACAGAATTTTGTCATGGCTGATTTAGCATGCCGGTGCAGGTTTAGTAAATTGAAGAGCTGAGCTAATTTCAAGTGAAAAGCAAGAAGACATTTAATTTTGCACTAACATATTTCTTTTATTTCATTTTCTCAAACATGTACAGGTTTACTTGTAATAACTGTAACACAGCTCTTGACAGGTATTGAGCTGCATAGTTTTTAAAGGAGGCCAGGATTTTTTTTTTTTTAATTTAAAAAATTTAAAAGGAATTCAACTTTATGACAGCAAAGAAAGCATTTTTTAAAAAAGCTTTTTTGTGTTAAAATGATTCATGTGTTCATACCGCCTGTTATACAGTAGCTGCATATGTGTATTCTTATGAGGTTTTTGCTGTTGCAATACATCATTTCCAAATCTGGGATTAATAAAGTATTTTTTTCTTATTCTGCATGTCCGAATGTCAAAAGGGCTTTTTCTTTTTTTACGTTACTGTGCTCTGAGCAGTTAGCGAGTGTACTACACGTAAAACCTTTTCATTTCAGGGATCTTCAACTCCAGAACTCAAGGTGCAGTGTCCTACAACATTTATAAGAGTCTCTACTTCAACACACCTGAGTCAAATAATGCAATCAAAATGATTATTAAGATGACAAAAACAATCTGCTTGTACCTTCTATGGTACTGCAGCAGCGAGGTTGCGTGATCTGCCTTGTTTTGCAATACATGAACACCCTGCTGCTTGTATTTCACCTGGCGCTGAAACCAAAACGAAGGCTCAATAATGTGGAGTTTTAAAGCTTTGGCTGGGTTCTGTGTCTGATTTAAGGTACATAGAATTGTTCTCCATCTCTTTTAACAAAACGTGGCCAGTCTTATTACTTTGAGGATGCTGATAAGCTTTAGAGGTTTTCATCACTTCGCCATCTGAAGCAACCGAGTCAATGAAGTAGCTAAATATGCTAGTGTAGGCTATCTGCGGCCAATTCCTCAGGTGATCCTCCAACCTTTTAATAGCTGTAAGTAGCGGTAAGAAAATATAGCCACATCTACACAGCGATTGTTGATGTTTCTACATATTTTATAGCCAAAAACCTGCAATGAAAGAGGATTAGTGTGTTGCTAGCACTTAAACAAAAGCCTGTTCTGGTTCGCGGTGGAAGTCGCAGCCATAATTCAGGCAAAGCCTCATGGGGGCCAGGAATAAGGTGGATAGAATCTAAGTAAACCACCTGCAATTGTGTATAATAAAAGTTAAGAGTCATAAAAACAAGATTTTGCACATATGATGTCATGTGAAAATTAGGACAACCTAACAGGCTGTGCGCATTCCTAACATATTCAGACATATAGATATTTATTATCAATTTTACCAATACTGATGAAATAATGTTATGAATAAAAACCAAAACCTGAAGGAAATGCCAATCTGAAAAATGTAATGAAAAAAAAATGCAGTTGCTGTTGAGGAATAAATTAGGATACCCGCACATTTAAACCACAGTTTAAAGAGAGGTTTGTCCTCTTTGAACCTCAGGCATTTAATTTGATGTGCTCCTCACCTTTGTGTGAGAGCACCATGGTGAGATCAAACGAGCTGTCTGAGGCCATCTAGAAGATTGTAGCAGATTAGGAGTCTGGTATGGGATTTAAAGAGGTCTAAGAAGAATATGAAATCAGCTATTTCAGTATGCAGAAAACAATCTGTAAGTGGAGCACATTTAAAACAACTGCTATGTGCCATGGTTTGGCCATTCAAGTGAGTTCACCCTGAGAGCAGCTCACAAGGTGCTAAAAAGAAGTATTCAAAAACCTCAAAAGTTTCAGCACCTAAAACAGGCTCTTGCTACTGTTGATATAAAAATACTTGCCTATAAAATTAGGAGTAAGAGACAGAAATTCAACTTTAATGGGAGGTGTGCAAAGAGGTGTGCTTTCTCAGAAAAACATGAAGGCCAGATTAAAATTTGCTGAAGAGAACATAGAACAAGACCAGGACTTCTGGAATGATGTTTGTTGGACAGATGAGTCTGAAAACTAATGGACTGGACACCAGACCAGAGGACATGTTTGACCTAAAGAAAAGCATTACGTGAAAAGATCAGAACTAGCTTTAGGCGGTAGGGTTCCCTAAAGTTGTTCTATGTTATAATGTACATTTTAGTTTATCTTTTCTTAAAGAAGTAAAACAAGGTTCTTATTTGGTGCCTTTGGTCTTTTTACACAAACAACTAAAAAAGATCAGATATTTCAATGTGAACATTTCATGGGATGTCCTATTTTTCACGAACATTATGAATACATCAGGAATATCAAAATAAAGTCTGTTTTATATATGTAAAATAATTTTCTATCATTTGCAAGCTTCTCATGGTTGCATACTTGAGGTCAAAAGAGCAGCACTAAAAATCCACTAGAGGCTATTTATTTAAACTAGTAAAATATCGCTTGACTCTTGCCCTCTGCTTACTGCTTTGCTGTCCTCCTAAATATCTTGAAAGGGAAAAAATAAGGACAAAGGAATTAATGAGGTTCAATTCAACATATCTTTTTGGAACCTATTAGAGTTTTAACAGCTAATGATCATCATTAATGATACATCAGTCTTACAGTGGTCATTGAGTTTTGATTAAATAGCTCATAAAATGCTGACATTTCCTGTACTTTTTACTTTTCTATATCTAGTAAGCAGTGGCGGCTGGTGAAACAAATTCTTGGTGGGGCTGATGTGCCAATAGATTTTCCTTCCTAGTTGAGTATAATGATTCAAATGAATGGTAAATGACTACATTTCCACAATAATATAACATTATTCATACAGAAAAATAATGTACAAGTTTAAATTAGCTAAAAGTAAAATGTCTGTACAAGCCGGAACAAGGCTGCAGGTCCAGATGGTGTCAGCCCCAGAGTCCTGAAGGCCTGTGTGGAGCAGCTCTGTGGGATTCTGCAGAACCTCTTCAACCTTAGCTTGACCCAAGAGACCTTGACCTTCTTGACCTAATAAAGAAGGTTGGTTCTGTTCTGGGAACGACTGTGGAACCTCTGGAGTTGATGACGCAAAGAAGGATTTTGCATAAAATCAAGAAAATTATGGACAGCCCTGGACATCCTCTTCATGAGACTGTCATTGGAAAACAGAGTCTCTTCAGTCAAGGGCTTCTTCAGTTTGGTTGTAAAATGGACCACAACAGGAGATCTTTCCTGCCCACAGCCATCACCATCTATAATAACTCCTTAACTAAATGAGTTACATCAATATCTAATTTCCCTTTGGGATTAATAAAGTATTTTTGAATTGAATTGAATTATCAACTTTGTCACCATAGCAACGCAAAACTTGCATAATCTATGGCAGGGTAAGATTCTGAGTGCCCCAAAGACATTAAATTCAGCTATGCTGATTGGCCAACTGTTTATTATTTTCCCCTTGCAACCACATAGGATTGGCTATTTAGCTCCACTTCTGGGGCGCTTGTCAGCAGCACTCCAGAAGAGAAATGACAGGAGTCTGTCAGGGGAAAATCACTGTTGAATAAGAGTCAGTTGGTGGAAATGTTGTGGAAATAATTCAGATTACACTTAAGCACACACTATTAAGAAAAACAGACTAATACAATTTTTTAATCATGTTTATAGGTCATTTTTAGATTTTTATTTTTATTTTTATTTATTTTTTTTCCCCCTTCCACATCTGTGAGGGTGGTGCCCCAGCACACCATATGGACCGGCCGCCACTGTTAGAAAGTCTTAAACTCAAACAAAAGGTATCTTAGGAACAGAGAGAAAAGAAGAAGTCTAGTCAAAAACATTTTTCATTCTGCTATTATTATTTTTAATAAAGCAGTTCCTTTGAGACTTCCTGTTATTTGGTGAAGAAATGAAAGTTGGCCAAGTAAGCTCAGCTGTCAAACGTGGGGTCTTCTTTTTAATTAAGTTCTACTTTTAGCTCATACATAGTTTAAAAGGACCCGGAACACTTCCCCGGTGCTGTGTTCCGGGAATGTCCCACCGGGGGGAGACCCAGAGGAATACCCAGGACACGCTGAAAGGACTATGTTTCTCGGCTGGCCTGGGAATGCCTTGGGATTCCCCCAGAGGAGCAGGCCCAAGTGGCTGCGGAGAGGGAAGTCTGGGTCTTACTGCTTAGGTTACTGACCCCGTGACCTGACCCTGGATAAGTGGAAGAGAATAGAGGATGGATGGATAGTTTGAAAGGAGTCAGTGAGGCAAACATCATTTAACACATTACAATACAATTACATTATGTTTCCCCACCCTTAAGGTTAAGTACTACATTTCTTATGTCCACAAACTTTTGCATCTGAACATCTGCCTAAGTCAATATCGAACAGATAAAATCAGCCCAAACAGCTTTTTTTTTTTATTTTTTTTTTTTTTTTTTTTTTACAATTTCATTTGAATACTATAACATTAAATATTAACCAATAACTACAGAAATTGCTATCTTCCATTGTAAGTCAAAAACAAAAAACTGTATGAGCATATTTTGGGATTTGCTCACTTTAGATCTCATAGATGCAACTGTTCCCCCAAAACTGTAACAAACAATATTAATAGACTTAAACAAAAGTTCTTGGTAACTACTTGGATGGGAAGAGCAGTGACAGGTCCTGTCACATCCTACTGTTTGATTGCCAAACATCTCTCTGTGCTTCCCTCTGTTCACTGGTTCCTTGGGGATGTTGTTCTCATCAGATGTTATCCAGTTCCACCTGTGCCTGTTATCCGTTTTTTGAAAGTTTCAGAAATAAATTCTCACCTTTAATATAAGACTACCATTCTCCTATCTATGCTTTGGGTCCAACTCCATGACAGCTCATGGTGCAAACTTATTTTTTAGCAAGAACTAGTCTTAACCCTGACAGAAACATTGTTATACAACATCATTTTACCATCTTCAGTTCAAATTGGCAGTCTGAAGAATGATGAGACTTCTGTTTAGTCTTCCAGACCAGTAAACAATGGTCAAAAATTTTGACCCCATGTTGGGTTAAAATTACCAAACTATCAACGAGCAGGATGACGCACCATGAACAGGTCATCCTCCTTCACTTATAATTGAGTCTTTCTCAAATTATGAACTAAATGCATTAAAGAACTGTTTTTGTTGTTGTTTGGAAAAAATATTTCTGAGATGATGCAATAACCTCCAATTCAGAATGATTTGTTCAGTTCAAACTAGATATTTACATATACCGAATAAAAAGGCACACACATTTTTTCTCACTGTCTGAGGCTAAATCACACCAGTCTTCTCTTGTTTTAGGTCAGTTAAAATTACTTAAACTATTTCTATTTGATAATAGAATGGCAGAAAACTTAGCAAGAGCAGACTTCCCAATGCTAATGTCACTGTCCATAGTCCACATTTCTAAAGAAGTATTTTTTTCAAAGAAGCTACATGAACGATCTGAGGTTCCTGGAACACATGAATGGGTATAATAGTGCTTTGAACCAAGCTGATGGTTGAATACCTAAATAACAGATTAAAACCAATTAAATGTCTTTGTTGTTGAGCTCATATGTCTGTTTATTAAAAAAATTATCAGGAAAAAAAGGGTTTTTGAATTGCAAATGCTTATTTTGTCAATACATGGTTTTTGAATAAAATGCGATGATGTTCAAGTAATTAATTACAGACCTGGGCGCAGCAGTGATGCAGGGGTAGAGAGAAAGAGAGAGAGAGAGAGAGAGAGAGAGAGAGAGATAAAGCCACTCTCTCACCCACGCCTTGTTACCCTGAGTGGGGTGGGTGGCTCTTCATTTCAAATCTCAAACTGAGGTCCTCTACCAGAGGCCTGGGAGCTTGAGGGTTCTATGCAGAATCTTAGGTGTTCCTCCCACCGTGCTCTTCTGGACTGAGTTGTCAGATGTTTCTCCAAGTATCTGTTGGAGCCATTTCTCCAATGTGGGGGTCACTGCCCTCAGTGCTCCAATCATCCCAGGTTTTGGTACCAAGCTTGGTGGCTCAGTTGGTATGGCATCAGACTCCCATGCATATAATATGATGGGAGTAAATAAACAGAACCAACCAGACATTGCCTGGTCAAACAAGATTTGTGTCAAGTGTTTAGAAACCAGGGCACTCTGACAACAAATGGACTACTGGAACACGAGGGCAATGGAAACGGGAAGAGAATAAGGCACTGTTGGAATACTACTACTCCAGTAACCTTAGGCAGGGGCATTACATGAAAAGACTGTGGAAAATACAGACAGACAGATAGATAGATAGATTATCCATTGTTTATTATTATAATATACTCTGGGATGTTACACCACAAGATAAAAAGATAATGGGAATGTTACTTTCATAACCTAAACCTTGATCAACATACGATAAGATGTATCACTGTCAGAGTAATGAAACATTGAATCACAGCATTTTTTTATTTATATTTGACACAGTATATATAGCAAACTAAATAGTTAATCAAAAGTGCATAAATGCTAATTTACAATGTTTAATAGGGTTTTTTGGCACACAGTGTTTAAAACTGTGATCCAATTTGAACTTTGTGTTTAAAGACACTACTTGTTGTTTCTGATATAACGTTTTTCTGTCCTCCATAACTTTAATTTCTTACTACAAGCAGTGTTGCACTGCTCCATTAAACACCAAAGTGCAGGTAGTACATTTTACCAAATGGGATACCTCAGTATAACTTTCATTAAATTCTATGCCTTTGTGGTTTAAAAAAGCAGAGAAAAAAATCTCCTAGTCGACCTTTGTTGAAACAGGTGAGCTGAATTATGAATGTAACGACTGACTGGCTTTGCCCATGTTGGTGAAGCATTGAAACTATTTTAAACAGAGTCTAACTGCAACTCTTGGATAATGAGCACTTTCGTTCTTCTGAATAATGAAATGTAATTCAAGTGATATAATGAATCATCACCTTGGTGAAGCTTTTAGAATAATTTATTTATTTTAGTCCATAATTTGTGTTGAGTCAAATCTGTGGTGTTTCATGTAAAGCTGTTTTTTTAATGTTACAGCAGGACTAAAACAGGGCTGATATAAACAGCACAAACTGTTCTTACTTAAAGAACTTTTTTCTTGAGACAGTTACCCTTTTTCCATCTTTGTATTGATGTACAGAAGAATTACTTTGTCACCCCTTTTCAGGAACTGCTTAAAACTCAGGTCCCCAGTTCATCACAGGGCCTACTTAGTAAGAAAAAGCCATGTATGCACAATTACCAAAAAAATTCACCTTACATGCATGTTTTTGATCTTGAGATGAAGCTGGAGCAGCCAAAGAAAACCCATACATGCACTGGGAAAACATGTAGCCTCCAAACAAGAAAAGACAGAGAAACTTAATTACTGGTTACTTTATCAGTTTGAAATAAACTTCAGCATTTTCACAGTTATTTTGATACTCAAAGTTATAAGTTCCATGAGTCATTGAGCCACAAACACACACATTTTAATCTTAGGAGGTTCCTCCTTATGTCTCGAGGCCTGTACTGTAAATCTAGGTACATTTATTTTTATTTCCTTTCTAATATGTTAGCTATGATCTTCGATGCCGTTTTGGGTTTCAAATAATATGCAGTACCAGTAACAATTTACAATATATCAGTTTAAAGTTAAGAGGTTGGAATTTGTAATTGTTGCTTTCCTAATTCTATAGAAAATGAATTAGTAAACTTCTGTACAAGATCTCTATTGATGTAATGGGGCACCAGCACTAAGTGCCCTGCAATGTCTTGTGTTTCATGAAGTAGGCTGCTAACAGCTTTGCTGTCAAGTCTTATCTTATTATAACTTATGCGGTTTTAAGTTTCTTCCCGACTCTGATTTGGTGGAATCCCTGCCAGTCTTCTTTGTAGAAATGAACAAGATGGATGTTGTTGCTGAATGAGTGAAACTGATTTGATCTTCTGAAATGTTCTTCATGTAGTGGTTTCTGCTTCCACAGCTTGGTCTCAAGGTTGTTCTGAAGGTTTTTCTTTTTCCATGCATTCTTGCTATGCTTTTCTTTATCCTGGTGGAAATTAGTTTGATTTCCGACTTTGTCAGTCAAAATGTGCTGTGGAGCATTTGTAAACAGAGGGACTGTTCTGCGAAGACTGAGTTGAGGCTGAATCTCAGTATAATTTAAAAGAACCACAGATTCCCTTGATTTATGTGAAGGTCTGTTTTTTTCTCGAGTTGTCTATTCATAGACAAACTGAACATACAATCAATCTGTTTTTCTGTATTTTTTCTTTTCTTCTATTTTTTATATCTCAATCTGTTACCAGTAAAGCCTTATCGGCTCTACATGTCTTACATATGCTTTTCTCTGGTAAACCCTTTCAGTGTGTTATTATTTTTACATTTCCTTGGATCTCTTATATACTGTGTTTCTTTGCTTTATGCATACTGCTATAAAACACCTTTGTCTTAGGACACGTCACAAGTACACCTAAACAACCAACTCGTTAGCCTGAGGTTTCTATGGTGAAAATATGCAGTCATACATAAGTGCTTTATAAAAGCAAAATTACTTACCCCCAGGCCTTGATAAAAGCCTTGATTTGGTGTTTGTTTTTATGTGTGCATGCATAGTACACACACACACACACACACACACACACACACACACACACACACATGCCCACACACACACACACACATACATTTTTTTAACACAGTTGTATTCAGAATACAATTTATGACATTCTTGTGATGAGCTGCAAATAAACAGATCCACAGTTACATTGGTACTTTTTGTTAGGTTTTTCTTTTGTTAAAATATCCTTATTTTCACTCTGGCAATTCAACAGGCCAGTTTTGCTAATTTACAGATATGCCTTTATATTTTAAGGCTTCAATAAAACCATTTTACACAGTTTAAAAATCTTCAAGTACATATTATCTTTTAAGCTATACAGTATATGTTCCATTGCTGTTCTTTTGATTTTATTGCTATTCACATGATTCTCCTCAGATTTCTTTTTGTATTCCACATCCACCAGAGCAGTTAAGTTATCTTAACTTTTTCATACTCAGCTTGATGACACATCAACAAAACATTGAAAAAAATTGGCAAAATTTTGAAACATACAGTAGCCACTGTGAAATGGTTCTTATATCATCATTTACTGCATAATTAGCCTGAGATCAGAAATGCCTTTTATTTCCTTTGCAGGATCTTTTCATGTAGATAGATTTGAAATGAGAAACACAGCTGTAAAACAAAAGCATTTCAACACATCTACAAATTAACCAACATGTGACTGATTAAAAAAACAGAACAAGAGACCACAATTAACTGTTGTAGATAATTAGGAAAGAAAATAAAATCATTTTTAAACTTTAATTTTATAGTGCAGGCTGTCAGATTGCTATGTGTGAGTGAAAGTCTAAAAGGGGAAATGGTGGCTGAGACTTTTACTTTCTCATGATGATGTCTAACCTTCTCAGATTATGTTGCAAATAGCTCGAGATAAATACTAAAAGGGAAAACTGATATGGAAAAAAGTTCCTGTCCAATTAACAGTAATCAGTGGGACTCTGAACAGTGATAATAACTTCCTTTGTTGTGATCTTGATATTTGAAACTGTAAACATTTGATTTTGCACAAAAAAGCAATTTCTCATTGATTCAAGCTCAACAAGCACACTATGATCTCTGCAAGATATAATAAATGACCTTTAAAATTTTGGACACCAACACATCCCCATATCTAAAATCTTAATTAGCTAAAAAAAAAAATAAACACACACAAAGTAAGAAGATATGTTCCAGAAATATAAAAAGCCCATGATGTCAATGACTCATCATAATAATGCTCTAACTAGAAAGAATTCTTGCTGTTTCTCTGATGGCAGTAACAGGCTTTAGCTGTTTTACTTGTCAAATCAAGCTGATATCTCACCACATTTCAAGTGTAAATTTACTACCAGTAATGGGCTGAATGATGGAATAAAACAGATAGTGATTTTAGATTAATCCAACAGATTTGATTCACTCTCGTGGACACCTCCTGCTGTTAGCAAATAAACATTTTGATTTATTTGTGCTCATGACAATTGGTCTTCATTGCTTGGCTGATAATGAAATTACAGCTAGTGTTTCCTGTTTGCTAAGTAGTCAAAGCATATAATAAAAAATGTCAATTTAATGGCTCTGGTCAAGCCACTGCATTTCCTGCTTATCTATACTTAACCACAAAGCAAAAAACAAAACAAATGAAAAACTTTTATGGTGTTTATTTTGGAATCAGATTACCAGACTGCTCAGGTGTTCTGCAGTTTCATTTGTTCTTTGTGACAAATGTAGGAGATGCAAAATGCTTGATGGAACATAGGCTATCGAGCAAACATTCTGAAGAAAACTTTGATCATTAAAAAAAAACTATTTGCCGGTGATAATGAAAGACTTGTACTTAGAAAATAAATGATGAGTCTGGGAAAGAAGTCTCCTGTCAAACATAATGGAGACTACATAAACCAGACACTGCAGATTCTGTGTTTCTGTGTGTTTAACAGGTTGTGGTTGAATGTCTGTAATCCTAACAAATGCAAGTTGGTCCTTATGATGAAATATTTAGTGACAAAACATACACTCTCCTTGTTTTTGGTTTTTGGTTTTTTGCTTTGGTGGTCCTGTGAGTGTAACATATTACAATTGTGGGAAATAAGAACAAGAGCCAATCTCAAGCAAATTAATAGAATTTTGTCATAGGTACTTTTAATGAGTATTCAGAGTTAATTGCTGTCTCATAAACAAAGTAAACAAAACATGACTAATGGCATTAATGACATGCTAAAGGCTAATTAGTGTAAACTAACCCCCTTGTTAAATCTTGTGAAAAAGACAAAAATATCACTGTCTTCAGTTTAAATATGTGTGGTTTAAAAGTGAAAATTAAAATTATTAGGCATAGAGATTTTTCAAAGTGTAAATGTGTTTTAACACTTGTTGGTGTTGTTCGGATGTCTTAGTTAAGACTACAGTTGGCTTAAAAGCCTAAAAGGACTAGCTGGACTTTGCTGCAATGCCTGAGTGTAGGTACATTGCACCTGGCCTTTTACTTGAGCCCTTGTCCTCTGGTTCTCAGTTTGCTCCACCCTTTCTTCCATTTAGCTAAGCTCCATGAGTAGGGATGGGAACTGATAAGAGTTTATTGATATTGATTCCATTATCGATTTCACTAATCGATTTAATCCCTTACTGATTCTCATTGAGTTAGGATATAAACTCTTTAATTCAAAATATGTACCATGTTGTATTCGATAAAAAAAATAAATAAATAAAAGCTAAAATAAAATTAACATTTTAACATAAAATGTAACTTTTTGCACATCAACAGTTTTTGTGCAGACAAATCTGCATGTTTCCCTTTTCAGGAAGGATTTTTCAAGACTTAAAGGTTGTTTTCAAAAGGTGCTTTTAATCTGACAAATGAGCTTCATCGGAACCCGTATTCTAATTTATTGAACATGACCATAAATGTTATTATGAGATGGATATTATTCATACAGTATGACGCTGACAGTAATACAATAACCAGGACATGGAGGAGTTTAACGTTACCTGGGACATTTACAGCAGGAGATGCTGTGCTGGAAGCTCCCCCCTTCAATAGTCACCGCCGTCGCTAAGCAACGTATCAAACACTTTACATTTGTGCTAATCAGTTGAATGCTGTGTGGTCAGCTGTTTGAGGATATTGGAGGTATTTCATCCATTTATTGTGATTAAAGCTCTGCACACATTGCAACTGGCCCTAGTATCTTCTGTTTGTGAAATGTAACCATACTTTGGAGCACTTCTGCTGCGACGCTATCTTGGATATTTTCTAAAAGAAAATATGGAGCATGTACAATACGCCATCATGCAAATACATAACACGTTACTGGAACCGACAAGCAGAATAGTTAAGCAGGTAGATTAATGATTCCAAGCAATTGGACTACTAAGACTACTCTCGATTCCCATCCCTATCTGTGAGCATGACACAGAGTTTCGAACTTTTACTATTTGTAGAACAAGATAATGATGCATAGCACTAGAAAAGTTTTAGTGATATGTATTCAAGACTTGCAGCGCAATATGATGGATTTGATAGGGCTTGTTGTCCATTGCACACTTAAGTTTGCTCTGCTGACCCCTGTCCTGGAAACATGCATGACATCATGGAGATCTGGGCCTGCCCAGCCCTGTGCTGAGATGCTGTGGCTGTGCTGAGCCTGCCGTGACGGTGTCCAGATGAGCCTTGCGTAAGCAGCTGTGTGTGGCGCACTGACTAATAGCATCTAGTAGCTGTAACACCTAAAATAAAAGAAAAAAATGAAAGAAAAATCATATGACATGTTGCATTTAGACATGGTTTGATTCCACTAAAGTTCAGGGTTCACAAACAACTCCATGACAAAGGCTCACAAGACAGAAGCTCACAGCCTTATTGGACAAAAAGAAAAAGCACAGAAAACTTCTAAAAAATAGATTTCTTACTAGATAAGCCAGCATCTTCCCAGACATACCTGTTAACAGTTAATGCTGGGGGTTAGAGTTATTGCAAAGTAGTCTTAATGAACAGCTTTTTTTAGCACCCACCTGTAGCTCAGGTATAGGGACAAATCTTCTGAAACTTTGAGGCCTGTTTCCTCGCTTATCTTGTTTGCAATGTGCCATTGAAACAATGACCATATCTTCTTCAACATTCATTTATTTATTTTATTTCTATCTGTTTAACATAATTTGAAAGCTTAGAATTCACACTTTTGGCATGTGTAAGTAACTCAAAATGCCCCTGGGGAGACCTGTTCCTGGTTTTGTCATGGCCAGTCACAAATATGTCCATGGGCATCCAGTGTTTGGAGCAAAGGTTATTATGTTTAATTACAGAATCTTAAAAAGTCTTTCAAATACATGTACATTTGTAAAGCCTGACCACAGTCTATAGAAAAGTGTCCTACCTCCTGAAGTAGAGGACACCTATAACCTTTTGCAACAACTCACACTTCCCGGGTGGACAAAGCAAACAGGGTCATCACTGTTACCCTCCATCTGACTAGACAGCTGTACAGGGGCTGGATTGACAGGCAGGGTTGCTATTGCAGATGGATGAATAATTTACTTTCATAACTTTTTTATTGTTACCTTATTCTTTTTGTCAAGGGCAGGATTGTTATTTTCTAGACTCAAGTATAAAGAAGAATATATGAGTTTGCCAGCATGCAGAGGAAGAACAATAAACTTCACATCATTTGCTTAGTTTTAAATGTTTGTATGGTTTTCTGGTAAACAGTCTGTTGAGCTTTAATGTTTCTATATATAATTTAATTGTTCAATCAGATGATAACGAAAACAACTTTGATTTAAATCTCTTTAAATTGTTTTTTGCTGGCATGCTTTGTCTTTACTTCAGACCTATTGTATAACTCAATGAGTGAGTCACAGTGGTCACCAACTGATCATCACTTGCTTGTAGAGCCCAAAACTGATCTTATCAATGTCCATCAATGGTTCAGTGTAACAAATAAAAAATGTAAGTCAAGTCAGTCAGTAAGAACACATCCACCCAGTTTTTCTAATGAAGACCTGCCTTATCATACACAACATCTTTCTACCCTGGCATCCATTCATTGCTATTCTACTAAACCCAGTCTGTGCATCTCCCTCACCTTCCCACATCCACCTGCATTTCCCAGGGGGATACAGAAGCATTTCAAAGATAGCTGTGAAATTTAATCTCTCCCGCTTCCCCAGGATCTGCCCCAGGGTGTCCTCCTGGTCAGACATGTTTTTTGGACCACCACCTTTGCGTCGCCCTGGAGGCATTAAAGGCAGATGCCTAACCCACCTTGCCTTACCAAAATGCCCCTCTCTAAGAGGATTTTATTCAACCCAAGCTACTTCTTTTCACTGTCCATATTGCTCGATGAGTTTAGCACCTCAAATAATAAAGCATGAAAAAAATAATGGAGAGAGAAAAATAGTTATTTGAGATTTTGAAGGTTCACGATGGATATTTAACATCAGACCATATAACTTCTCATAAATATTCTTTTTTTTTTGTACAAGTTTTTTTTTCTGGAAGTAACTAACATTTTGGTGAGACTAAGCTAGAATCTCGACTTTAATCTCATAGACTATGGGGAGAGCTAAAGATTAGGATATTTAAAATAACTTCTAAATCTAAATCTGCCTGTGTAGTGTACATGGTGGTTATCAAAAGTTTAAGTCAAAAATGATATGATCTTATGATGTACAAATCATAAAACTGAAAAGTTTATTTCAAAATTATATCCATGAGCAATGTAAAATTCATCCCGTATAAATTAACTGAAAAACAAACACATCTGTTCAATGAAAAATAAATAAAATAAATCTTTATGGTAAATGGTCCATACTTGTTAAGTACTTTATCTAATCCAGAAGATTAGATAAAGCACTTTACACTACATTCAGTCACACATTCACATGGTGATGGTGGTAAGCTACTATATTGTAGCCACAGCTGTATGACAGAAGCAAGGCTTTAATGCACTGGCGCCACCAACAGGCCCTCTGACCACCACCATCAGGCAAGGCAGATGAAGTGTCTTGTCCAAGGCTGCAACGACTCAAACAGACGGAGCGGGGTTTGAACTGGAAACCCACCTGTTACAGGACGAACTTCTACCACTGTTGCCGATGTTGCCCAGTAGGTACAATTACTCTGTTGCATAAATCAAGCATTGATCAAACACTTTGTTGAAGCATCTTTTGATTCAGTTTCAGAATTGAGTATTTTAAATGCCACATCTTGACTTAACAATATATGTCCCCTCTATCCAGCAAATGTTCAGTATGCAGAGTGTAAGAACATCTTTTGTCCACAGCACTCCTTGGGTGACTGCAGGTTTTCTGTCAGATTTTGTTGTGGACTTTCATTTTCTATCATGAAGACTTTTTTCTGTTGATTTAGATGTTTGTTCTGACTTTCTGTGGTGCTGAAAAATAAAATCTTCCTTACTGTGTAGCTTTTTTGGAGACAACAGTTTGTATGGAGCCAGAAATGGGAGGTATTTGTAACTTATTCACTTTTTTCACTGTCATAGAACCCTGAAGAAATGTAACCCTAGAACATGATGATGCCACCACCATATTTCACTGTGACTTTTGGTAATGTTCAGTGTGTTTTTTGTGCCAAACATATCCTTTAAAATTATGACTCAAAGCCCCCTGTTTGGTTTCATCAGACCATAACACATTTTCTGGAAAAGTTATAGGATATTATATCCTGACATAGATTTTTTATTTGAAAGACAAGAATTATGCTTCTCAACTCTACTCCTTAGTCCAGACCCATGGAGAAATTAGCAAATTGCTGTCACACGTTGCTAATAAACAATAACTCTAATGCATCCTGTCTGAGTTTGGCAAATTTGGGCGATGGTGGTGACGGTGGTAGGAGTCCGTCTTGCAATCAGTGGGTTGCCAGTTTGAGCCTCATCTCCGTTGTTGTGTCCTTGGGCAAGACACTTCCCCCACTTTGCCTGCTGGTGGTGGTCAGAGGGCCCGGTGGCACTGGTTCATGGCAGCCTCGCTTCTGTCAGACTGCCCCAGGGCAGCTGTGGCTACAATCCATCATTGTGAATGACTGAATGTAGTGTGAAGCGCTTTGGGGTCCTTTGGTCTTGATAAAATGCTATACAAGTTCAGGCCATTTCTATTTTTTATAATATTTTTATAAGATATTATTTTCTCTAAATGTTGATCACTGCCTTTACTGTGCCATCATGTATATATATAACACTGCAGTTTTTTTAACCCATGTACTGACTGCTAATCAGACCATTGTGATCCTTTGTAACCTGTCTGTATGTTATGGCTTTAGCTAAAGGATGCAAATCAGCAATTGTCAAGAAAGTCCTATAAGCACAACTGAACTTTATTTATGTCTAATTTGATTCACCATAATAGATGGCAGGTGTGAATTTATAAGACTGAATGCTAAAACTGAACCAAAAGGTGCTTCAACACAGAGGTGAACACATGTTGTTGAATGAATGTTATTTCATCATTTAATTTTCATTCATTTTTCTCCAAAAGAAATTTTGGAGGTAAATTAATCAAAGCATTTAAGGTTCATTTAGTGTTTCATGTTGCTAAATATCTTAGAAACAGGGCATACATAATCTTTTTTTCAACCATTTCTTGATGTCTTGGAAGCTGTTGTCATCGTTTCTGTAAAAAAACATTCAGAAAAATAACTCAGACAACAAGCAAATAGAACATCATAAGTTCTCCCATTTTGAGTTAGAAAAAAATGTATAGAACACTACAGACGACAGCTCAAAGTACAAAGGACTGTTGTGTCAGTCAGTGTGGAAGGAGGCTGTTGATTTTCTGTCAGATCAGAGTACGATAGAAGCAATACAACAAAGCACAGTGATAAAAATCCAGTTGACAACAACAAGGTAGCAGGTTCATAGAGGTGATGCAAGGACAACTACAGTTGTGACTGAAATGTTTGAACACACTTTAGTCAAACAGAAAAAAATTCCAGTTTTAACTAACTTTTCTGTCAAGAAAATCCACAGTAAAGACAACCTTGTGTGGCACTTGTATACTCAGTCCTTAAATGCATTATTTTCTCTTCCTTACTTTTTTATTTATGCAGAGGGCATTAGAATAAATATGAAATTCAGTCATGCGCATTGAGTTACTTCAATTTTAAACTCACTGACCTCACAAACACTCTGCAGCCCCTTTCAGACTTCCCATTAACATATGTCCAAGGCTGTCTGCTCACACTCATACAAACACTAAAAACACCCTAAAATGAACTGAAGGTGACCAAGCTTGAACCACTTATGGAGATAGACAAAAACTCCCTCATCTGCGTTAGTTAGCAGTCAGAAAAGTAATCTGTCCTGAGATCCATTAAATGCCCACTGACCTGTTATGACTCCTCTGGTGCACCAGGGTTGTCACCTGCATGTTTCCTGTTACTGTATATAAATCTATTCAGTCAACAGCACTGTTTAAAATCAAGCAGTTCTTTCAGTTAATTTAACTCACAGTATGTCGGTACTGTTATGCTCAATCCTCCTCAACAATAAAAAAACAGTTTGGGATCATATCAGTCAGCAGACTACAGGTTGCCAGATAGATGAGTACATCTGTTATGTAGCATAAAGTTGCTGTGACTGATTTTGAGGATGACTGTTTTCGTTCCGGTCCCCACATCTTACAGTGTCTCAAATCAATCATATAACAAGAGTCAACCTCCCATTGGTGTGCCAGATGTTCGCTCACTTCCATTCAGCACGCTTGCTAGATGCAATGTAGAGTTGAACCACCTCTTTGCCTTTGACCTTTCATCTTCAAAGATTTTCTACTCTGTTGCCAATTTCAGCTGGTGAGCTGAATTTTATAATTTCATCCAAGTGAACTCTTAGGTTAGTCAAATTAAAGATATTTCTTTAAATAATGAAGTGGCTCTCACAATAATGAGTTTATTAATGAGTTTTTATGAACTGCAAATGACTTCAAAGTCATCTGCAGCTGCACCAGACTCTCTGATATTAGGCAAAACAAGAAAGTATGAAGGTAAATTATTTTATTTCTTAAAATAATCTATGATAAATTGTTGGAAATTTTAACACATAATGTTTATTTCGTAGAGATTCTGAGTGTGAAACTGATCCATCCAGTAGAAATGACAATTCTAAAATACCTTGAATGTGGAAAACAGAATTTAACAATCAGTCAAATTTTTTTTATATATATATATATATATATATATATATATATATATATATATATATATATATATATATATATATATATATATATATATATATATATATATATTATTTATTTTTTTATTTATTTATTTTTTATTTTTATTTTTATTTTTTTTTTAACCAAGCAGCAGTAGGTGGGCCAGTCTGTTAGGGATCCCCAGGATCCCCAGGCCACTTTTTCCCCACAGTCCGCCCCTGTGCATGAATAACCTGGTTCCTGGTCCAAAGTGAAGAAACTCCAGATATCCAAATGCAGGGGGAAAAAATTCCATCTCGATTAGCTTTCTAGCAGACACCATAACTCCCTCCAGCTTGGTAAAATCCTCAGTTTCATCTGGAAAAAAACAAACCCCAGAGCATGATGCTGCTGTCCTCATATTTCACTGTGGGCATAGTGTTCTTTTGGTGATTGGCAGTTTTGTTTTTGTGCGAAACATACTTCTGGAATGTGGTCCAAAAGCTGAAGTTTAGTTTCATCAGATGATAACACACTCTTCTTGAGAGTTTTGGGAGACGTTGGCCAGCTTTGGAGATATATTGTTCCTGTAGCTCCTTCAGAGTGACAGCCTCGTTAATTTACATTAATTTGGGAGAAAATCCGCTTTTTGTAATTTCACTATTGTCCTATGTTTTCTCCAGTTTTTTCTGCCTGTTTCCAATGTGCCATTAACTAAATAGTGAAGCGGGACTTTTTGTACACCTCTCCCAGCAGATACCTTTATTTGATGCCAGGTTTGCTGCTGTGCACGCTTATGGAACAAGATTATTTCAGCATTTTGATTTTATTGCATTTTCCTCCTCTTACAGAGTTGTTTGTTTTTCATTTGAATTTTACAGAATAAAATGTCACATTACATGTGTAAAAAGTTTTAAAATTATGGATCATGGTCTCAGTTATCACAATACACTAACCTGACATTTTGATAGGGATATGCAAACCTTTGAAAGCGACCATATCGCATAGAGGACTGAATTTATTATTGATTTTACAGAAATATCAGCTGACATTATACTGGGATTGTTAACAGGCCACTGTGTGACATTGACAAGTTTTTATTGCATGTAAATCATAAAGTAAATAGTGATCTGATCCTTCTGATCCAACGTTATTCACGGGTGGGAACGGTAATGCTTAAAGCTGTCCACTTGGATTGGAATCAGCTCGCATGTATGCTGATAGCAGGACTTAGAGCATCTTCAATTTTCAGACTTTTACCTTTGGATTTAAAAGTTCTTCTCAAATTGAATCAGTTAATTTTTATTCTGAACTTAATCTACTGGAGTGTTTCAAGAATAGAAATAAAAACATAAATGTTTTATTCTTTTTTTTTTCCAACATAAGCTTTTATTTAAAGCATCCAAGCAGAATGTTTTTGTGCCTATAAGTTTCACTCTTGTAAAGAAATTTTCTTCAAAAGCGTTTTCCAGTTCCTTCTGACAGACATGTCCAAAGAGACCCAAGTTGAATAGAAAACATCAGTGCACACAGTCATCTTTAAAGGTTCCAACCAGGTCAAAAGCTGTTTTTTAATCCATTACTCTTTATCTAACAGCTGTGAACTCCTATTAGAATATTTCTACTTATTTCAATGTTAAAATGTAACTCTTCTTCCCAGATAGACAGTCGAGAATATCTGTCCATGGCAATAGACCTCTTTGACTTGATGGAACAGATTGGAAAGGTAGAACGAGGGCTACTGTGCTCTTCAGCTATTCAATCCTGCAGAGATGTTCTTATCCTGATATGTACCTAACACTTTCCTGCCTCACAGATTTACTGATAATTCTTTTCACCCCACGGCTTCGTTTTCGCTCTGACACACACCATCAAGTTTGAAACCCTATTTAGACAGATGTGCTCTCTCTTGAATATCTCCAGGAAATTCAATTTACTGGAAGGTGGATTCAAGTAAAGAAGTGAAAACATCTCAGATGAGACAGGAGGGAAGCAGGGTGAACTGTATACAAAATACATGGATACCTCTGTGAACTGTCCACATTCAAAAAGAAATAATGGTCATATGTCAACCTCCATAACTCTAAGATATATGGATTACACTGGCTCAGATTCATCTGCTGTATTTGCACGTTTTTTAGGTTCTTTCTCATAGCTCACCCATATATTTGAGACCTCAGTCAGAAAATACAGTCAAGCATATACATTTATGAGTTAATCCTCAATTTGATTTCACTTAATCTGCAGACCTTTCCTCTCACTCCTTCATCTCCCTCCTTATCAGCAGCCATGTAGCACTTAACTGGTTTAAATTGTTAAGCTCTGAACTCTAAGGAGGCACAGGAAGAGGCCATCTGGGGCTGGAAGGAAGCAAGGAAATAGGCAGAGAATGCAATTAGTTGTGTGTTTGTATGTGTGTGGTGTGGAAGAAGGAGAGTGCACTATAGAGATAAGGATGGTAAAGCCTATTAGCCGATGGCCTATAGCCTCAGTGTTTCTGCTGAATATAACTTTTTTACTCCCTGGTCAGCCATTGTTTCAGAGTGGGATGAATGCACTGGGTATTTACTGTTTACTGCATTTGTTTAAAAAAAAGTTGCTCAAAGCTTTTAATGAAAAATGCATGAGGATTCTTGGGAATGTTTAAAGTCACATTTTTAATGTACTTTTTATGCGCTTAGCGGAACAGGATAATCACCACACTTGTCATTTTATGCTTTCATGTGAATGGGAATAACAGAAATATGTTTTTAGAAGTAAGACAATTTTCTGAACAGGTCAGTTTAGTGCTATTTAATTTGAGTCTAAACCTGAGAGGAATACATCAGGACGTAAGGAAGGGTGTTATTGGTCAAATCTGCAAAATGATGCTTTCAGAGCTGTTTCCATAGTTTCTTTTATTTAATAATTTATTTAAAGACCAGCTAACTTTTTTATGTGTTGTTATATTACAAAGAAGCTGGATTAAAAAAAATCCAGTTATATGAATGTTTCATTTAATTTGTTCTGGGGATGTATGCAGTACCTTGCAAAGCTGTTCAAATCCCTTGAACTTTTCAACATTTGATCATGTTACAAAAATCTGGGGCATGTGTATGTATTTAGACCCCTTAGATAGTACTACCTACCTCTGAGATTACAGCCACAGGTTTTTTAGAGTATGTCTCTACCAGCATTTTACACCTACAGAGTGAAATTTATGTCCATTCTTTTTTACAATGTAGGTTTTCTGTACCCATCTTATGACCGCTAAGAAATTTTCTTGTCCTTGCTTAAGAAAACTATCCCCACAGTACAATACTGCAGCCACCTGGTTTTATCAGGAGGATGGTCTGTTCAGACAAAATTATAGATTTCCTCCACACAGAGGTTTTTGCATGTCAGCCAAAAAAAAAAAAAAAAATGTTCTAAGACCACATGAAGATGTTTGCAGTGTCCCCCATCTTGTGGAAAGCTTTAAATGGCTCCTTATGGCTCATTTCAAAAATGTTCATTGTTCTTGCAGCTCTTCCATAAGCACCAGATTTGTGGAGTGCATGACTAATTATTGTCAAGTCTATTCCACCTGAGTTGTGGATCTCTGCAGCTTCCCCAGAGCTGGGCAATTAGTTTTATTTAGGAGTATCAAATTAAAACAGGCCATGAGTTTCACATTTTAGTTGTAAAAATAAGAATTCAAATCCACATATCCTTTTTCTTCCACTGTATTGCTAAGCACTCCGTGTGTTAGTTTATTCCAAGAAATCCTCACTAAAGAAATTCGACATAGTGATTGCTTCATGGCAACATGTTAAGTTCAACAGGTATGAAAACTGTTGCAAGGCGCTGTAGGTTTTGTTGCTCCCAGCGCATCATACCAGTTTTAGATTACCAGGAGTAAAGCTCATCTGTCTGGCTGCTGAACTTGAGACAGCAAAAATCTTTGTGTAGATAAAGATACCTGTAAACCTTTTGCAATAAGCTTGCTGCTTTAGACAGGCTGGCACTTCAGCTGACAGTGTATTGAAGATGTGTTTTTCATTATTTATTTTTTTTTTAATTTTACATCATACTAGTTTTTGAAATGACTCCATACAAGTAAGAGCTAGTTTCAGTCTTGTTTCACTGTACATCGCATAGTAAAGGACAGGTTCAAACAGGCAGAAAGCAGGTGGTAACACAATTAAAGAGCTGATATTTATTGAAACAATGCAATATGATGTTAAAAATATGGTAAATGATAGCATAACGAAGACAAACAACAGATGAGATGAATTAGACGTTCCATATCAATCCCAAGGGAAAGGTTTTCGCAAAATGAAATTAAGTATAAAAAAACCCACAGATGATGTATGTATTTTGGACCAGATATGAAACCAGATTCCAGAACCTGCTCTGCTAGGTGATAAGTTCCAAAAAAAAAAAAAAAATCCAAGTGGTGTGACTGAAGGGTTGGACAATTAAGAGAATGGTCAGCAGTAGAATGTTGTTTCTTCTCACAGTGTACACAACAGATTTCCAGCCCAATCTCCAGTCATTTACAGAATACCAGTTCACAATAACATTTTATTTCCACTCAGACTTATTCCAGTTACTACATGAACTGTAAAACATTTCTACTCACTTGTCTTTCAAAGACAATAACATCCATAATTTTCCAGTTCTTCATAGAACTACAAGTTGAATACATCAAGTTTATTTTCATCAATATTAGGTTAAATAAAATACGAGAAGCTTGTTGAGACTGAAAACGAAACTACAGCTACAAACATTAATTTTCATCAGTTCTTATTACATTTTGGCTGAGGGACCAAAGTGTAATATCTTTCCAAAGATACAATTTGTGTCACATGTCTAAGACCCTAATAATGTTCTCATTTCAAAAACGTTCCTGTCTCTAGATATTAGCAGGTTTTATGCTTCTTCGAATCACTATCCATTTGTTTTGAACAGCATCTCCTTTCTGCCAACCACAACACAGTACACAAACAGTTTTTAAGGTCACAGAAAGTGTTGTAGTTTCAAACTAGGGTTTAAATAAAGGCTTTAGAGTCTTCATGTAATTTTATGCCATTATTGTACTACAAAGAACATAATGGACTGAGAAAGTGAAAGAGACAAAAACTCAGGAAGGGTATTAGGTTGTTAGAAGAGAAAGTGAAAGCCTGAAGAATGGAACACCGAACAAGCAGCTGGACTGCTGTTCATCTTTAAATTGAAAGGAAATATGACCTCATGCAGTTCTTTCCTTTAAGTCCATAGTTATACATGAAATGACTATGTGCTGCACTGGCTAGGGGCATGTTTTTACAGAAATACAGTCTGTTTTGTACATGTAGCAGCAGTGATTATGTTTGGTGAACCTCAAAAATATACATTCAGGGTCATGCAATAAAACTGCCTCAAACAGTCTCCAAAATTATAGAAATGTTTTGCTACAGCTTCTCCTGAAGATTCACAATTACATTTTAGTCTTCACACAATAATCTATCTATCTATCTATCTATCTATCTATCTATCTATCTATCTATCTATCTATCTATCTATCTATCTATCTATCTATCTATCTATCTATCTATCTATCTATCTATTTAGTAATTTCCTGACAGCTCCTCCAATCATTTTCCCCTCTCAGCTGCATGAATTCAGGTAATTTGACTCACTTGGTCCTCGTTCAGTTAATCATTGCTTCTCAACTTTCAGTGTTCTGGTCTTTATTCACTCCTTGCAAGTTTCTTCTGTTATTACCCTGTCAGGATTCCTGTCACCTCTATAAGTCTCCTTTGTGAGTCTATAGTATCTTATCATTTAATTTATTTAATAAAAATAATCTCAACATCATTCTGGCTCCTTCCTGCCTGTGTATGGTTTCTCATCAACATCAAAACACACCAGGCTGAGGACTATCAAACTATAGGCTTAGAAGATGAGTGTACCTTTGACAAGTCACTCCTCCATAACAGGCCAAAGCACACATCGACAAGCAGCAATGAACACACATCCACCTAGTTGCGATTTTTTTTTAAAGTCACAATATAACCTAACAATGCAGAGTTTCCCCTAGAAAACTTGTTAAGCCTGGTGGAAGGGGTGCTTGGGTATTTTTGTGTTAAAAAATGTTAAAAGTTGATGTGAAATTTGAAAATATGACCAGGTAATTATCTGTTATTGGAAGATATTACTGACAATACTTAAACACCAACTAAAATAAACTAAAACAAGCTAATGCTGGTAACATTTGGACAATGGACAATGATGAGCAAGCATTTCTAATCCTAGCTAAATATTTTTAGGATACAAAATTAATTTATTGTGTTGAATTTCCTTGTGTTTTCCTAAATCCTACCATTTTGTTTAGTAATATCTGCCCCTCTGCAGTATTTTGATTTGCAACATTCTACAAACAAACAAGGCAATTAGACTAGTTTTTGTCATTTCTTTAACTTTCAGAAATTACAGCGGCAGCAGTGCACCACAACAAAAGGAAAAAAAATGCAGGAAAAACTGGTGAAGAACAACTGAAAACCACTCATTTTCTTCTTTTTTCTTGCTTTCTGTGCCAACTTACTCAACACACACACATTGCTGTGGCAACCAACTGATAACAGCTCCACTAGCCGAAAGAGCAGAGATTACATTCAAGTGTATCAGGAATATCAACACCAAAAAACATGCAAACATGTCCCACACAAAGAACAGAAAATAAAACAGTATTTTACCGTGACAGTATTATGTTTCCAGGCTTACATTCATATTTTGCGATTATTGATAAATGGTCAAGTGAACATAAGCGGTGGCCAATTAGCTAATTTAAACACATGCTCCACTGATGATTTGTCAGAGATTGGGTGCATGGGTCGTCTTATTTTTTTGTTAACTGAACTGAAACATACAGACTTGCTTAGCACATGAGCATGTTAAGGTTGTCAAAGTCAAACTAGCATAACTGACCTACTTCCCACTTCCTCAGCATTTTTTTTTTAATTAAAACTTTTTACTGACAATTGTCTCAACTGTGTTGACAGTTAATAGCCAAACATTGCATCTCTGTTTCAGATTGTTTTTTGTGATTGTTTGCAGCATGCTATTTTCCCAATTACAGATATTCCTGTCTCAGTGCATACCAATGGCACATGTCTGTCACATGATGGTCATATGATTTTGAATCCAGTAATGTATATTATTATATTGTTTGTTCATAAAGATATATGCACTCAGGTCAGTCTTACTATGCACTCAATGGGAACTTCGAGAAGCACGACTATAACTCAGCCTTCATAGTTGCACTGTTAGAGGTTCACGTTGAACGCCCGCAAGCCGAGCAAGCAGTGTGGCTTTTATATTTAACACATATGTTGGTGAAGTATTCTCCGAAACAAGCAGCTACTTGTTACTACTTGTTGTTGATACTTGTTACATGACAAGCCTGGACATTCTCCTTCTCATCCTTGTAAAGAGAGAGGATCGAGTGGTGGTCCTAAAAAGCCCCAGCAATCAAGGAGAGAATTCCAGATAGGTGCAGCAGATGGACAATGCCCTCCAGTGAAGATCCTCTGAACAGGGAAGCCCTCACAGATATACACAAAAACATAGCCACACACCAGGATCTTAACAGTGTCTTGTGACCTAATTATTTGATTTACAGGTATTGAAGCAGGAATACATCTGAAGGTTACAGGTCAACAGCTGACAGGGACTGCAGTTTGAGACCCCTAAATTACCCCACAGCCACATAGCAGATAAATATATAACCTGTGTATCTTTTTGCAGTTCTGTTACAACAGAGTTATAGCCACCAAAATGAAAGACAGAAGGATAAATATTTGTGAACCAAAAATATATGTGTGATTCATTCCAAACATCCTACAGACAACCTTAGACTAATGTAGAGTAGAAAACTCATCTGAATGGTAGCTTAATAAAAGAACGTGAGACAAAACAAAGAGGTTTTAACAGTGAAGATTCTATATTTTTGCTGAGTTGTTGTCTCCATAGTAATAATTTCTGAAGATAGTTCAGCTGCTGAACTCAAATTTTTTTCCATTCTGTCGTAAAACAAGATTTCACTCAGTTCAGACCTCCATTTGGGAAGGTTGTATTCTAGAAGGATTCATTAGTCTGTCAACAAATTTTTTTACAGAGACAGCGATAATGGGACCAGCAGATCTGCTAGTAGATGTGGATGAAAAGAGTTATTATGGCCTGCTGTAGTCAGATGCATTTCATCTATTAACTTGATGTTAAATTGTGTCCAAAGTTGTTTTGCAGACTAGACTAATTTTATATGTATGTATGTGTGGCCATGAGATACAGCAATTTTGCTCTGTTTCCTCCATTATTTCTCCTCATTATGCATGATGTAAATTACTGTTCTCTAAAAGGTTAATAATCATCTTCCTTTTCTGCTTTCTGACACACTTTATCCATATTCACATATTATATACCACCTAATGCAGTGTAACCCCAATTTTGCATAACTTCTGGTGGCACAGTTTTAGTTACTGTTTGGTTAATGGATAGACTGCCTGCCTTATCTGGTGCATATAGTTCGACCTCATTTGTGGAACCTGATGTTCTTTCAAAGCAGCTTTAAGCTGCATGGTGTGGTCGCAGGACCAAAGAATGTGAATCATGAGAAGGTGGATTTTTTTTAACATGGGCTCTAACCCCTCATCTCTTTGTCATCAAACCCTAGATCATGGGCTGTTTAAATATCCAAAGGACATGAGAGTAAAAAGAGATGGTTTTTAGTATAACCTACAACCTATAGCTTGAAAATAAAAATGATTGGACACCAAAGAACATTCTCAGAAGACCGTTGACCATGCCCCACTGAGTTGTGGTTTTGGCAATTGCTTGCCCATTCTTAACTCAAATGGGACACACAGTTTCAATATTATGGCTAATTATTATACTTCTTGTACCTTTAAAATTTAGTCCTTTGTTTTTTACCTGAATGTATCGTAAGATGATTTTTTTTTTTTTTTGTAAGAACATTAAAGGCCTGGAAGATTTCATTCACATAAGTAGTATGTTCTATTTTTGTAGGAACTATATTTTCGGTATCTGTTAAATGTATCTGGCGGAGTGATACACCCACAAAAGGGGTTGTTTGATTTCTTCAAGGAGTATATATGCCTGCATGTTCTTGAGGGAAGGAGAGGAGATAAATAAAACCACACAGCTGTTCCCACATGGAGTTGTCCCCATGCTGTTCTTTACCCATGACCCTCATTATATAAATAACAGTATTTTTCACAGGACCCTCTAAAATCATCGAAAATCAAGTCATATGTGCAAAAAGAAAGCTTTGTAGCTTTTGGAACTTGACTTTTAAAAGCTCCAACTGTTGCAGAAGTATGCTTTTATCTTTTACCATTAATCATAAAGTTTGTCACTCTGACTGTTTTTCTTGTTTCCGTTAAATATTTTTCTCATTCTGCTTATCTTTCATACTTTCCTTTTTTTAAAGTATTCTACATTCTGTGCATGTTTCTTTTTCTTCTATTTTCCAAACTGAGCTGTTTTCCTCCATACCCAACTCCATTTCCATATCTCAGTCACATTCCTTTAGCCCAGTGGATGGATCTGACCCTGTCTCAGTCCCTACCTACACAGTTCGGAGACAAAAGGAAGCAAGGGGGAAGAAGACATTGGCAAGCCTGCTAGGCCATGAATAAAATACATTTCTGTTTTCCCTCACAAATGATGTAGCTGCCAGTGGAGGAATATATGAAATATGTACACTGAGTTTATCATATGCTGCACAGATTCAAAGATATATCCTGTTAAACCATCTCCCATTTTGTCATGTATGTTGGTGTTGAAAAGTGTGTGTCATGTGGATCTAAGCATGAAGAAATCAAACACATTTGTGGAACATCTAGTAATTTTCTTCGAAGTTACAAGTGTCACCTATGATGTGCCTCTGTTTTGCGCAGTGTAATGGGGTATGAACCATACAATTTTCTGCTTTATTAAGACGGGGTACTGCAGGGAACAAAGAGACTAGTATAAGAACAGTTAATCCCACAATGCACTGCATTAACCCAGTTTAAGTTTTAGGAGGAAGAGGAGGAAACTCACTCTGTGGATATGTAACATCATGTTAACAAAAGCTATCTCCTTACGGAAGTTGTCTTCTGTCAACAGCAGTTGCGGATAGAGGACCCCCGACCCCTTTTTTGCCTTGGAGGGGACTCCTTGCTTTGGTGGCTGAGAAAGATATTGATTCTTCCAAATAGCACTGGATCCAAAGTAATTTCATTTCAATGTTGTTTTTAATTGCCTATTTCACTCTGTTTTGTTGTGCTTTGCAGGATTTAATATTTCCAACTGCTTGGGTACAAACAGGCTGCTAGGCCTGAGGTATAAACACTGTTTTAAAAGGCTATTGACCGACAGAGTATTTTTAATCAGGCACCATGAGTTTACACCATTTTTCCAGTTTTACTTTTGTCTTCTTCCACTTAGTTATATAAAATAGTCCTTAAAATGTGCTTAAGATTGTCTGTTATCCTAGCAGAATGCTAAGCTAAGGTAGCAGCTAAATGAGGCTAAAGGTAGCCCAGTGCTCCAGTATTTCAAAATATAGCTTTCTGTGTTAGAGCTGAAGTCAGCCGTAGCAAACTGCTGGTGCTCATAAACAATTAATATTGGTATTTACGGTGCTTAAAGTGCATGTCAGACTTAAAAGAGATTGCTTAAAGCATTGCTTAAGCTGCCATTTTGTGACGCAACGTCACTGCAGTGACTGATTCAGAATTCAGAGAATCAGTCGTTCAAAAGGTTACTGATTCCTAATTCAGCAAATCATATTATCCTCACTTCTGCTTTGTATTGTGAACTGGATGTTTGAACACATAACTGCTGTTCTTAATTTAGTCTTAAACTAATCTTAATCACTTTACCCCTAATTTGGCCTTATTTCCATATTATTCAATACAAACCTTGGTTTTTAAGCATACCTATTCATACTGGACAGTGATATTATTATATATCATTCTATGAGTTATATTATATATCATTCTATGAGTTATTTCATGTTCTATTCTTATGTATTGTGGTACTGCTGTGAGTAATTCACCACATGTTTTGCTGCCAACCAATCTTAATTAGTTTAATTAATTAATTTGGACTCATTTCCAAAATCCTCTTAAATAAAACTGGTTTCTTAAAATCTCATCTCAACATCATTTTATTGGCTACTTGTTCCATGTCTTATTTGTATATTTTACTGATTTTGGTAGTTTATAAGTTTCATTATTCTTTCATTCTTACTAAGTAATTTAGTTAAGTGTTTCTAGTTTAGTGATTTGCTGATTAAAGTATTTTAACTGAAAGGTAAAATTATTTTTATTAAACTTTTTTCAGAGAAAAGTTGTTTATGTTTCTTCTGTACACATGTAGAGAGCCTACCTGTTCATCACAGCTGGATCACGGTGGGGTTTACTTAATCCCATGCTCACTGGGTGAGAGGTGGGAAATACCCAGAACAGGTTGCAAGTCCATAACAGGGCCAAAACAGAAATAGAGCAGGCATGTTGCCAGCTTTCCTTAGGAAACAAGCCAAAGGAGGAAGAGGAATGCCATAAAGACAGATCAATCTACTAATGTATGGTAAATTACCTGGAGTTCTTTAAGAGTCATCATTTATGTTGGTATTAAGGTTTTTAGACAGCATGGGGAAACTTGAACACCAAGAAGAAACTCATGCAAGGGGTCTGAGATCAATCCACCCTCACTTACACACAAATTCTATAAAATAAGCATACGTAGTTCAAAACACTGCCACAGCACTATTGCTATAGGGATTTGTAAATTGTTATCAAAATATAAAAATCTTTCTGCTCTGCATAAATACACCTCTTGCTCTCAAACTACAGTGTTTATATTTTTAATGTGACAGTATGATTAACAACACCTGTCAGAGACCTGATTTATGCAGCTGCACAGTACACATTGAGTAACCTATTTAGTGGGAGTTACAGTTTACTGCTTCTCGGCTTCCTTAAGCTGTGTGTATGCATATGTATGTGTGAGAGTGTTACCATCATTATGTAGCTCTGAGGCAATGGGAGCTAGCAGTCATTAAAGTTTCAACAGAGCCACATCCAAATTTATTCTGGATGTTTGGCACAGGAACCAAAATATATCTTAAACAGGCAAAAGCCAAAAACATACTGGGACTTTAATGTTTTATATGTATTTAAATAATAATAAGCAATAATAAAATATGACTAAAAAAGACTGAACAAAAGGATGTTTTGTATTCAAATGTCCATGATCTGTCCATCAAAAGAGACAGCACAAGCTAAAAAATTAAGTGTAGCAAAGAATTCAATGTTGAAATGGAAAATGTATTATAGAAACCCAGCAAAAACATCTGAGCTGTGTAATATTTTAAAAGAGCATCTAACCACATGATCACGACAAAAACAGTAGACAGACTTATATATGGCAATAGCAACTAAAGGAAATGATCAGAAAAAAACTGATCTTTAAGAATTTAAGTTGAGAACATGATGCATATTTTATGGTAAATACCAGCAGCATTTTATCCTGTAGGAAATAAGGGCTTTTATTGTAATAGTCACATATCATAGCTTTTACACATTTCCTTTTTATTCATGTATCTTAAACAGGCAAAAACATACTGGGACTGTGTTACACCATAGCTGAATTAATTTCCAAGTTGACAGTATGAAACTATGTAAGCAAAAACAAACTATGCTACTTATAGCTAGAAAAACAACTCTTGCTACTTTATTGCTGTCTTTAATATTTCATATGAAGGATTTTTATGTATCTGAACGGCTTGATGGAATGTTTTGGTGGTTTTGAAACCATAACTTTTTAAAACCTTGGTATATTTTGATACCAGTATTCAATCCATGCTTAAGTGTGTCTGTTTCAGTTTTCTGCTGTTCCACGCATTTTTCTTGGTCCCCTTTCACTGAGTTTGACAGAGTATTTCTCATGTGGCATTAATATTTCTGAACTCAGTGATGTTGTGACATATACGCATATCAATGTCTACATTGTTGGTACTGTGACATTTCTTTACCATAAGGGTGAAATTTGACTGTGGATGTCTAGCTGGGACTGTCACGTTATGGAATCTGCACGTGGGTTCTGGTGAACTGCATCAGAACAGTGGAGATAGACGCTTGTTTGTGCTTCATTGAACACAAGTAGACATGCCTCTACAATTCTGTGGAAAGCTATGTTATCTATTTTTTCTATTTTAGCTATTTTTTCCATCAAGTTCTTCCATTAAATTGTAGTTAATATTTAAGGATATATTGTCATTACACATTGCAGCTGCTGAGAACAAACATTTCATTTTGTGTATGAGCATGCCCAATAAAACATGGTTTATACATCATTAAGAAACATTTCATTAAAACTCTAATGTGAAGTTATGCAGATTGTAGGGTTAATGAAATATCCTTTTTGTCACACGTCATATATTAACCCAGAATATCTGCAGCTGTGTGAGCGAGGCAGTGTGAAATCAATTCATCTATAAGATCAAATCCATCCTGTCATATCTGCAAATCAAATCTGCCTAATAACTCTACCATGAAGGCAGCAAATGAGCTTCTACAAAATGGCTTAGACCTATTATGTGATAGATACAGAGAGCTGAAATTTTCTCCCTCAGTGTCCCAGGACACCTTGTCCAGCTGATGCAGCACCTGTCGCCAGTGTATAACAAATGCATCCTACCTGTGGAAACACTTGAAAGGAGTCACTTTAACCATCTGGTTCAAACAAATCAGTAGCACAACTCAATGGTTAAAGTTTCGTCCCTATGTGAACAGACCACCATACTGCAGAACTTCCTCCCATGATGGATTTTGTGCATTCTTTATATCATAATACAGGGCATCCTGGTGACAATTTAATTTCTACCTTCAGGATTGAGTGAATATAATTTAGTCAGGCCAGGCCGCACTAGATTGATGACAATGCGCATCTTAATTGTTAGTTTTTAAGATTTAATATATTCTCTTTTCTCTGACAAGTACATTCAGAGTTCATCATCTGTGAATTAATTTCCATAACAATTACAGCTCAGACTGTAAAAATATTAAAAACTGTAGATGTGTGATTCACCTGAGTGTCTAGGTTTGGACTATTATCCGCACTTCTCGCCATTGTAAGGCAACACCAGATGCCAAATGCATCATTCATTTTGATAGTGCTATAAATCCTGTCTGCAGGCTTCGGAAGGAGCAAGATGAAATAGGTCCTCATAACTCTGTTACTTATACGTTGTGAGAGAGGAAATAGACAGGAGCAATAAAAAGATGATAAGATCACAAAAGACAGTTTAGATTCTTTAAATCTCTCAAGGGGTGTGAATGACATCGAGGTAACTATTAAAGAAGCAGTGTTAATGCTTTTTAAGATGAGGATATGTAAATATTAATGAGGTTCTTCTAAAGAAAGGTCATATCTGAGATATTAATAATGAAAGCTGGTAAGGCTGCTGTGATCATAGTTGAGAAAGCAGCAACATTAAACTGTCGCAGAGCTGATAGCGTCCTATGATCAGAGCTGTGCAGCAAACAGATTCTGTGTATGAAGATCAGTTAACTATACCATGTTTAATTTTTGTATTGCCTTCCAATATCTGCTTAGTTTCCAGATTGTTTTCAGTGGTTCATGCTAGAGCTGCTATCAACTACTGCATACAGTCAGAATCCGTCATTAAAAATCAAACAAGAACTACTGGACTATCAGAGAAAATCCTCAAGTTAGGTAAAAATGTCAGGCTAGAGCCAAATGAATCTTAATTCAGATGTAGCAGGCATGCAGGTCATATTAATTATTAGTTTTCTTTTTCAGCAGAATAAACATGATGTTTTTAATCTTCACTGATATACAAATCCAATGATGATGGAAATGCAACATTCTCTTAAAAATAAATGTAATCTGTATTTCATTGAATTTGGGATTAAAACCCTCCAATACATACGTCTTTAGTAGCAAAGACGTAGCTAGTAGCTTTATTATCAGACTAGTCGACACTTATCTGATATGAGAAGTGTAGCAGAGAACAAAACTGGAAATTTGAAAGAAACAATGAACATATTTTGTTAAAATTACGTCCTGAGAACCTTACTCCTATATTTCTCTTACATTTTAAAAGATTTTGTTGTTTTTGTTTGAAACCCTTTTCTTCCATTTAAACTGTGAATATAACCCCATTCAGCAGTGGATCATGGCCATATTACACGAAATTATACATTACAAATTCTAAAAAGGACCTTAAAGACACTTTAAAGGTACTAGAGTGAAAATAGCTCTATAAATATGTATATTCTTCTCCGAGGCAAATCTCAGTATCACTGTAATGGGCAACTTTAAGGTCCACTAGGAGAATGGTTCCTAAATTAGCTCAGAACCACTTGAAAACTCTGTTTTGTTTAAGATTCAGTTTATATTCTGATAATTTAATCATGATTGCAATGTGAACATGGCTTCAGAATGCAAAAACGTACTTGAGTGCTTAAAAATGCTGTCCGTTACCTGCAAATAATAATAGTACTTCTAAACTCCCACATTGCCTTTCTGTTTATTTGACACTGTCCACTGAACAATGTGGTCAGCTGTGAAACAAGGCTGCTACAGATTTTTTAGACATGTCAAAAAAAATCCTATGAGTATCACATTTTGTCAGATTCAGTAGCAGATTTACGCAGTTTACATGACTGCTACACAAGTTTTGCAGCAGTAACCCAAGGTATTACTTAATCCCATGCTACGCTATATAGACGTTCTGTCTGTATTGATAAGTACACTCATCTCAATATGTTAATCTGATAGCATTCTGATTTACTCTGTGGGTATTTCAGATTATTCTATTATGAGACAACTTGGGGGCGATCATAGAATATTAAACTTTACTTCCCATATTATCAGTTGATCCTTTATTATGATTTTTTTTTTTTTTTTTTTTTTTTTTTTTTTTTTTTAAGATGGTGACATTACGTCACAGTAACATAACCCATCATGACGCAGTGGGAAACTATGAATTCAACATTCTTCATCCCAATACATGGACACTATACAAAACAAGGAATACACTGAAAATGACTGACTTCTGCTTCATGAACAGGACTTGATGTTTGATAAAATATACTTCATTTCTTCATGTTTAGACCCACGTGAGACTGATTTTTTTTTTTTTTTTTTTTTTTTTAAACAACAACATAAATGACAACTTAGTAAACAGTGGAAGAGCAGCTTAAGTCACTGAGTTATGTTTTAAGCTAAATATTACTCATAGGTTGTAAGACAAAAACATTTGTTTATTAAAATAAAGTTTCTTTCATTGCAGACTTATTATCAATAGTTTGGATTGTAATGTGAAAGCACCAATAATCAGACTTTTCATATAATAGGAAATGTATTCTGCTATTTTATTTAAAAGAAAAGAAACTGAGATTTCATTAAGTATTAAAGCAGGTTCAAACAGTTCACTCATCATCTCATCACACCAGAGTCCTGCATGAACTAAATGGTGCCCAGCAGAGAAAATCTTTTTTCAATCTTGAACAGATCTCAAGGTCATGATTTTTGTAATGAAATGGACAAATTTTTCTGCAGATCAACATTAACCCAGAGGTACATTATTCTGCTTTCATGGTCATTCGCTTGCAATCTGTAATAATTTTACCATGTGCACCTTTAGAGAGAATAGCTGAAGATGCTGGGGCACATTTTTTTTTCATCACCTTCCTATGTCAAACAATGGGTGGAAAAAAAGCTGAGAAGATTTTACCCATTCTGTTTGCTCTTAGACAAATAATCAGCTAATGAAAATAATATGCCTGAGCAAAGCCACACCTGTGGTATAATGCACCAAGCTCATAGGAGTGCATGATTAGCAGGGGCATACAGTGCCTAAACCAGTGAAATACATGAAGAAAGGAGTCTGTGTCTTCCTCCTTCTGAGCCGTATCTCTCTCTCTCTCTCTCTCTGCACTACCTTCTTTTAGTCCAGATAATTGGCCCTCAGAGTGTCTGGAATCACGTGCCACATCAAATAAGGCTATCTGGCTTCTGCAGCCACAGCGTGTGCACCTCTGTGTGCTTGTGTATCCAGCAGAGCAGTGCAATCACCTTATTCCTAATAAATGTGTTCCTTGGTTGACTTCAGTTTTCAGAATAGAAAGCAGGAGGCTATAAACAAATTCTGACAAACATGAAAAATATGATTATTTTTAACCCTCCCTCCATTCATACACAGAGGTATTTCATAGAAATAGAAAAAGGCATGGACGTGTAAATGTTTCTGTTAAGTGGGTGTTGGAAAGTATATTTTTCCTTGACATTGACAAATTTCTCTTAAAACAGTAGTTTTATCATGTGAATTTACAGCAGTTGTTAATATGTTTTAATTATTAGAATATTACCCGTGTCGTTTGAAATTGCAATGTACTTCACAACCATTGTTAAGCTGTGTTAACTGTAGAACTGCGTCACGCAGTGTGAGTTAATGAATGATTTGATGCTGCCCACTCAAATCTGTTCCCACTCAACAGTCACTCGCCTCATGAAGGTGTTTGTTTAGAGTTGCTTTTGATTAGTAGTCTGGACCATAAATCTGCAAACAAATCTGGGTGAGATAAGCTTGGTTCTCCAAAGGGTGGAAGTTTGAATGTAAATCAGTTAAATACAGTAAGTGGATCACTGGATCAATATTTTTGAACTGTATTTGCTTGATGATATTTGCTTGATGAGCCCTATGATTTTGATGCATTGATATTTTCCTGATGATTTCAATGATTTTCATGTGTATTTGTGAGATAATTTTGATGATTTTGCTCGATGATTTTGATGTTTTTGATGGTTTGGTGATTTTGCTTTATACTTGATTGATGTTTTTATGATGTGAAGCACTTTGAACTGCCTTGCTGCTGAAATGTGCAATACAAATAAACTTAACTCATAAATAGTTAAAAAATGAATGCACCATACTTCCATGGTGAATGAAGTAATGTTTAAAAGGCTTATTTCCATAACTGAGAGCAGCATGAGAGTTAATGGTTTAGAATTCTCTTTAGTCCCGGCTTCTTTCGTCATTGGATTATTTAATGATTAGTTTTGACATAACCTGGGGGTCTGCGATGGCCTGGCGACCTGTCCAGGGTGTACGCCACTGAAGATAGGCACCAGCCCCCCGTGACCTAGATGGATGGATGGATGGATGATCTAAGGGTTTTTATTTTAGTTAATAAACAAACTCAAGTCCAAAAACATACAGAGTTCAGATTTAGCAGGGAGCCATAAAATCATTTCAGACTCAGACTCAGGAAAAAAAACAAGATATGTACAAGATTAGAACAGAGAAAATCATTAGTAGTAAAGAAGCTTCTCTAACAGTAATACTTCCCACAACTTTATTATTTTAAATATCATTTTTTCATCTGAAATAAAAAGAAGTATATATACAACAAAAGGTCATTGTTCAAGTCATCTTAGAGAATATGACAAATGTTTTTTTATTAATTTGAACACACTCAGCAGCTTCTGTCTCTTCTTGTGATCTCCTTGATGTCAGATCAGGACTCACTGGGCACTGTACCGCCTGCTGCACAGCTTCTTGTTTTTCTTGCAGCAGATGATAGTGCCCCTGCTGTGGAAAAGAATCCAAACAACTGCACTACAAAAGCAATTGCACAATATCTGAACACAAAAATTGTAACAGATCTAAAAATATATTTTTTGTGGCATTAGAGTACACCTAAACAAATTGAAATGAAAGTGTTAAGATACTCTCTGCAAATCAATTATTAATGTTCAACAAAAATATATAACAACCTAATTGTACAAACAGAAATAAATAACTTTTTTAACCACCACAAGAGCTTATTTCTCTAAAGCATTTTTATATTTTTAGGAACAGCAATTAAAACATTAATTGACAGAGGAATTGAATAAAATCACACTACAAATTACAAATCAGGACAATGAGTTTTAAGAATCAGAAAGACAATTCATTCTTTTATTTATTCCCTCCCTTTCTTTTTTTTAGAAATATCTACATTTGGTTTTTGATTGATGACAACTACTGAAAACTACAGAAGAGGATACACAGAGTAAATGTTTCAGCATCTTCTAACTCACACAATTCAACAAGAGAATCTTGAAAATGGAGGTAAAAAAGGACTAACCAAACAATTAGAGTAGTACGGCTCTGAATAAAATACAAACTGAATATATTACTACACTCTGTTTTCACTCCAAAGTCAGATTCTCCAAGTTTCGGTGTAGTTACTCAAATGTCACCCCTCCCTGAAGCTGCCTAGTTGGTTTCTTTCCAAACTTAAAATCCAATTCGTCTGCCTGCCTCATGAAACATACCATTACAATTAGAAATCGTGTTTTTGCACTTCTGGACTTTTTGTTTAATTAGGTAACATTTTATCATTTTCAAGTAATTATATTGCACACATACAGCCTCTATTACTATGAATACATAAAATTCCCCGAACAGCAATGTTATTGGCTTCTGCAGCTTGCAAAAAGAATGTGGTTATTTTAGAGGCAAACCCCGATCGAGTAAATGATCAAATAAACAGGTGGAGAGCTGAATAACCATGAGGCCCTCTTTTTCCAATCCCACACAGAGACCCCTCTCGATACTCTATGGACTACAAGATCTGCATTACATTTACATCAACGATTCCTAAGGAGAACTTTTATCTCACCTTTGTGGAACTTAATTGTACAATGATAAATTATTAACAGAAGAAAAGTTGGTGTATTAAGCTTATATTGCTCCCTGCTGACACATAAAACTTTTTCAGGTAACTTTCTTAATTAATAGTTTAGTGTATGGGCTGGGGCAATATGTGCAATGTTTTTACTTCAGGTTATGTGTCCAAGTGATGATATAGATCCCCTAATAAACAATATGACAATAGCTGTTTTTTAAATAACTTTTTTGCTTTCAAAACCTGCAACCTAGCATGACTTTAAAAACTGCCACTCAACTAAAAACTGTTAAACACCAATTGGCAGGAGATAAGAGGGTTAAGACGAAGAGACTCCAAGTCTCAAAACTATACTTTCACAAACAGTTACATAGAAATCAAGGGGGACTGTGTAAGGTAAAAGAGGAAAATTCAAACGTTTACAGAGTGAAATAGGCAGGCAAAGAAAAGAAGGTGGAGGAAAGGGCAACACTGTAGCTAGGAAGCTCTGATAAGGCAGAACATGGGACTGACTGAGCTGTTGTGTCGTGTCTCAGCGGGGGAGAAAGTTTTTTTTTTTTTTTTTTTTTTTTTTTTTCAAAAGGTTCAAACCAGCTGAGCCACTTTGATGAATTAGGGCGCCTTTAGCTGTGGGTAATGATTTGTATCCAGTGTGGGTGATGAAGCAGTTCCTCTGCTGAAGCATGTGCCTGCCAGCGTCTTCAAGAACAAAGCACTGGTTTTGGATTTTGACATGAGAGTCTGTCAAAGTGCCTTCTGAGCTGGGAGCAAAAAGGAAAAGCAGCTGTTGAGCCACCACCACTAAGGAATATGTGCTGGTTTGCATGTGCGCATGATGAACAACTGATGCAGTGCACAAATTTGGAAATCTTTTTTGTTTTAATTGTTCATGTTAACCTCTGCAATCTTCAACTGTACTTCAAAGACAAGCAAACATAGAAATCAAGTTTAAGGACCAGAGGTTAGACTATATGTTTGACCATCACTCTGTAGCAACAGCAGAGAATCTGAGCGAGAACAACACTACATCACCTGATTAAAAAGCTGGCCAAACATTTAAATCTGACTACATCTAAAAAAAAGGTTTGAAAGATAAAGAACATGGCTAAAAAAAACTGAGTAGTATTTGGGCAAGCTTGACAAGAAAAGCAACAAAGGCTAGATGAAGAACTATTACTGATCCTGAAGCTCTCACATTCCAGCATATTATGAATTATATTGGAGAAGTGAGAGTAAGCTATTGAATTTACAATTCATTTATCCAAATCTCAGGAGCTCCTTGTCAGCGTGTGGTACATTTGCTAATTTTCAATCTGGTGTTGTTCCAAATTCAGATCCTCCTGCAGATTCCATGATTTTGTAAAGATAAGGATTCCTTGCATACAAATGAGCTTCTCTTTTTAAATTGGTTATAACAACAAATTTCATTTTTCTATGGTTTTGGGGGTATAATATGACCTGCTGTGCACTGATGAGGGTGTGAATGTCAAGAGCTAGTATCAAAAGTCCTGCTCATAGGCAGTCAGCTTTGTTTCTTTGCTCAAAAATGGACAAATCAGAGAACAGTTTATCTTTCTTCGTAATTCTTATTCTCCAATTAGAGCAAACAACAAAGCGAACAGCCCTCCCCTTCCCCCATCCCCCTAGCTGATACACTGACTAATTTAAGGGCTAAGTCACGCTAGCATGTCTGCCTACTCCACTTGAAAAGAGGATGGCTACTAAAAACCGGAGTTGTTATGTCCGAGAGAGTTCAAAAACGGCTGGAAGTTTCCACTCACTCCAGAAGGATGAGAGAACCAGAGAAGAGTGGCTGAAGTTCATTTATGGGGAAGTACCACGCAATTATAACCTTAATTTGAGACAATGCTCAATGCATTTTACTGATGAGTTTCCCAAATATGGTTGTAGCCAATCAGAGTGAAGTCAACTAGGAACAGCCACATATCATTACCTGTACCCAGCCCTTTTACCAAGGAGGAAAATCTGACCTGTGAAAATAGCCCACTACAAAAAGGTGAGGTTATTTTTTTAATGAAATTTTTTGGAGAATTGACATGAGCAGCAATATCAGCTAAATGAAATAGTTTATACAGTGATGTCAAAACCCCTTTAATACTGAAAACACTAAGGGGTTTTCCTGAGATTTTGTATTTTATTTATCAGTCCAGACTCGTGTAAATCCTGTTATAAATAAAAAACAAATAATTTGCATGGGGGGAAAAAATGCAACAAAAAGGTTATAGACCAGGTGTCTTCATATCCAGGCCCAAGTGCCGGTGCCCTGCAACTTTTAGACGTGTGTGTGCTTCAAAACACCTGAGTCAAATAATGAAGTCATTAGTAAGGACTGGAGAACTTGACTGCATACTGAGGAGATGATTCAGGCATTTGATTCAGGTGTGTTGGACCAGGGACACCTCTAAAAGTTGCAGGACACCTGCCCTCGAGGCCTGGATATGACGACCCCTGCTATAGATATTCATGCTTGAATGAAAAACAGGCCTCCAGTCGCTAGGAAGCAGCAGTGCTCAAACTAATCAAAAAGCTGCCTCTTCAACGCAGTAGAAGTAGCCTACACAGGCTCACCAGTGTACAGAGCTGATGGGGGAGGAGGGATGGAGAAGTTTGTGACACTGAAAAAAAAAACAGCCATAGCTGCAATGACGGTAGCCGGCAGAAAGAAACAGAAAATATTATGAAGCCTACATAGCCCTTGGGTTTATTTGGGGGTGCAAAACATTATGTACTTTTCATCTCCTCTGATAAGAATGTTGAAACGTTATGTACCTCTTTGCAAAGGAATAAGTTGATGAAGCTGACAAGTAATCAATGTTCACAGTTTAAAAAGGTTTTGAATGTTATGTGTTCAGTTTAAAAATCTACATCTCAGTGAATCATTTGCACTATTTCTCTTGAGAATCACACAGACTGAGCAGTCTTGATTAAATGTTATGAATTGAGTTCACAAACTCAACTTGGGAATTGTTTTAAGACTTAAAATAATAAAATGAGTTGCAACAACTGAAAATTTAGGCTCATTTTATCAATCTGTTTTGATAATCAGGTGATTGTATGCAGAATTCTGGTGCCATGGTTTGTACAGATACGTAATTACATATTTTTAGGTTCTCAATAGTTTTTCAATTCGGAGGGGGGCATGAAAAAAATTATGATCCTTGGGGGTGACATTACAGAAAATAATTGAGAATCACTGTTTGATCAACCAAGTAAAACAAAGAGCAAATAATTACATGCTTTAGTCATAAACCTACATTTCTTAATAAAGCTGCAAGTGGCTGGAACAAGTCAAATCCTATTTTTCAATGACCTAACAATGTTTGTTTTTCAGTTTGTGTAACTAAACTGAATTGCATGACATATTCAAATACTGTGGTTGTTTTATTGCTAATTCATACCACCTAATCTGACTCACAAAACATGTGTGATTTAAATTTTATCTGTACCTGTCCACTAGGATCATCCTGTATTCTAGAGAGACCTCTGTATGTAGTCCAGATTTGTGTATCTACGGAGAAACATACTGGCAGGGGCATAAAACGTCTATAAAAAATGTCATTATTTTCAATTCAGTGACCCACACTAGCGCCCTCTGGTGGCCCAACAATAATTTTTTTTTCACCCTTTTACTCTTCTGTACAAATGTCCACGTCTTCAACATCAGTGCACTTCTGCATAACGTGTCTGTTGTGTAGCTTCTCAATTATGACAGCAGAGCTCTTGCTTTTAATATCAGATCATTACAGAAGGTAAACAAACAGCTTGTCTAAGGCACTGCATTTTTCACAGTTAAACTAAGGCATTGCAACAAAAAAAAAAAAAAAAAAAAAAAAAAAAAGATCATTACTTCCTGTTTTACAAAATAAAAGCACTTTCTATAATGGTCATTTCAAAATAAAATAATACACGGATTTTATCACAGTTGCATTTATTTACACAGAAAACAATTTGAGATTTAGATTTTAAACAGCAAATGCATCTTGTAACATCTTACTAATACTTAAACTAAACAACTCACAACAGTGTCCAACATGATGTGCTGTGGTACTCCCAATGCACACTTCCTACAAACCCTTAATCAAAGAACGGAACCAAAACCACAGAAGATAAAGAAAGTCACAGACTGAAATGAGCAAAACAGGTCTCTAGAGAGAATCGTTGGAGCTGACCTTCCTTCCATCCAGGACTTTTACAGGTCAACATCTCTGCAGACCCCACATATTCCAGACACAACTTGTTTAAACTAACCTTTGGGACAGCACTACAGAGCACTATCTGCAAAAAAAAAACCAAAACAGTGGCCACACAGACAGTTTCCTCCCCCAAGAAGATACCAGCTCTTTATCTCTGATAAACACAATGAGTACCTTACAGCTTGAATAGTCAGTTACTCTACTGCAAAGCAAATTAAGCTTATTTGCACTGTTATAACAGCCCATTCTATTAATTAGTAGAATATCCTGAAAATATCAATTACTTCAGTTACCTAGTTCACTAACTGAAACATATCATATAGATTAATTATACAGACTGATGCTTTCAAGCCTTTATTTAGGTTAATTATGACGATTTTCTGTTTACAGCTCACTAAAACATGACAGAGAATATTACATCAGACCAATTAAAAAAACATTTTAATACAGGAATGGGGACTTAATGAAAAGTGTGTTTAATACCTCCTTAAAGATTGTTTTCAAAAGGTACTTTTAATCTGACAAACGAGCATCATCTAAATATGTATTCTAATTTATGGAATATAACTGTATATGTATATTTTTGTTCTCTTGTTTTTAATCCATATGTTTATATATATATGTGTGTGTGTGTGTGTGTGTGTGTGTGTGTATGGTGGGGGAGGGGGGGTCAGCTGTCAGCTAGGATAGCCTTGGCCCCCTGATGATAATCTCTAACTCTGCCACTGGCAACAGTATCATGTTAATTGTAAAAAAAAAAAAAAAAAAAAACTCTTTCAGTAGAAAGGGATATTGGAAACACATTAAACAGAAGTTTGAATGATGAAGAGTGTTAATTATTTAGCTGAGCATAGTCCTTTAATCAGTATTTAACTTTAAACATTTGCTTGTAGAGCTAATTGAGGATGACAGATGATGGGAAACTAGCCGGCTTGCAGAGTGTAATTGGTGGCTAATTCTCTGTGATTTGTCACATCTCAGTGGGACAGATCAGTGGTCTGGGAGGGGAGATAATCGGGTGAACAAATCACCGTAGTCTGACTCAACATTCTTGCTGAATTGGTGGACCTGATAAGCAATGCTGATCACAGATGACAGTGGAACAAAACAACTGCATGTGGCATTATTGGCTTTTTAATTTTGCTCTGTGAAGCACCATACACTGTGCACAGGATATTGTTGTTTGATAAATGCTGCCTTCTCTTCACAGTGTAATCTTATGTAAACCGATGCAGTGTTTTCAAGCAGTGTTTTTGAATAGTATGACTATAACATTGATTCAAGTATTTCTGTTTTAGTGGCTTAAAAATCTTCCTTCATAGTAGCTCAATATTGCATGTATTGCACAAAACCACTGAGATAACCATTTTAATGGGTATGCACAAACTCAACCATACAGGCCACTTGAGTGCATCAGTTTGTGATTTTTTTTTACAAGCAGTTTAGTAATACATTTGAGTATTACGTTAAAAAAATATCAAAATTGTCCTTTAGTGACTTAAAGCATTGCTAATAATTTATTTATCGATATTTGCCAAAATATGTGTATATAATTTTAAAACTGCGACTCTAACAACAGATGGTTTGTTGCTGAATGTTTTCGACAAAAGGTATATCTTTTATCTAGAGTGTTTTTCCAGTCTTATCCACAGCCACAGCAAACAAAAGATGTGCCATGTACTGTTTTCATTTTACGTTTATCTCAAAAATAAAAAGGTTTGAATAGTATGACTATAACATTGTTTGGTTATTCTTTGCCTGACTCTTAACCCAAAAAGGAACTCAACTTAGATCAGGGGATTGGACAATCAAGTCATGCTGTTGGGTTTACTCATGATTAAACAACATTATGAGTAAACAAATGAATGTATGCTTGTAGTAAAAGGCAGACAACAAACAACCATGATCTGTAGACTCCCACTGTTTTGTAGCCAGTGTTGTACATTCGATGAATAAATAGCTTTGCAAGTACAAAACAGGCAAAAAGGGAATTTTGCATAATAGGTCCCCTTTAAGAGTTTGATTTTGTGAATTTCATGACCTGGTTTCATACAGTAGTTCATTTATCAGCCAAAGTGAAACTTGGGTGTGAAAATGTCACTCATGACGTCATGCTGCAACAGGTCCATTAGATTAAGAAGTATTCTTCTTCAATAACTTCAAGAAATTTGGATATACATTTTCCTTGCTCTACTTGCTGTAGCCAACCCTTTTAACCCCTTCAACCTGAACCAGTTTGTTTGTTTTTTTTTCTTTCAGGGTTTGAAACTGTTCATAATATCTCTTAAAATACATCCTTTCAGCACCCCAACAATAATGCCAAAGCATGTGGAGAGTGTGTATGACAAAGTTTATTTTTTTTTCTGTTTCTAAGGTGCAGAAACGGTTAGTGCCATAATTTGTCACCTGCCAAATGGGCTATATCATTATCCTTTGAAATCCTTTTTATTTGCAAAGTGACATTGACAGATGAATTCTGATATCCTTTCCCTCTAATTGGCAAAATTCCTTCCACCCTCTCATAATGGGGAGTTATTACTTTGATTGGTGGAGATAAATGATACCCATGTCTGAAAATGTAGACTGTATCAATGATTTCATAGTCATTATTATTATCCTTCTTCTTTTTTACATTCTTACCATCCTAGATCCATTTGATTTAGAAAAATGTGTACCACAACACCGTAGTACTTTCATCCCTACCTGTGCAAGCAAAGCAGGCATTTTTCAATCAAAAACAATAGAGAGACAGTATGAAATTTCATGAGTTTTACCTTAATCTTTTATAAAAAATAATTGTCTTGATTTTACAAGAGTGTAACATATTATACAGTGTGATGATATTGTTAAATACATTGGTGAAGGTTTCCTAGCCAACATTTCTGATGTGACTTTAAAATTAAATTGCCTGGGAAAACAGCTGCTTTGTTTGTTTGTTTTTTGGTGTGTACATTTACAATCAGAAATAAATTATTTCATCACATTCCATGAGACACCTCTGGGAACATTATGAGAAAAATGTGTAAACCAGCTGCAAATCTACGTGGCTGTGGGGGGGGGGAAAGCAGAAATGTAATGAAGCACTCTTAGGTACTTCACCAGGAGAACTGCAAGAGTCCTTGATGTGACTTCAAGATGCTTACTGGATGACCTGATAAAGGGTGGTACAAGTGCTTCAGGGGCAATTATAAGACAGACACTCAATAACTCTCAAAAATGCCAGGAGGAATTTAACTAAGAAAAGAGAGATTTTGGAAGATATATCTATAGACAGACTGAACCAAACTGGAACCATCTGAACATATTGACCAGTGGTATACATGATATGCAAAAGGCAAAAGGAAAGGCCTTCTTCTACATCCAGAAAAAGTCATCAAGGCTTTGCTGAGAAACAGCTCCAGGGATGTCCTAAAATTGCTCTCTGAATCACCAGATTTAAATGTGACTGAAAATCTTTAGTTGGCATTTGAAGAAGGCAGTTTCAGCACAAAAACGAACAGGCACCATTAAGCTAGAAACTTTTGCACATGCGGAATGGGCAAAGATTCAGACAGAGAGATATAAGAAACTTGTCAGCCCATACTGAAAACATTTGTTTAAAGTTATAAAAGTTAAGGGATTTCACACAAAGTACTCTCACTGTATGTTGAATCACACTACAGATGTTAAAAATATATTTTTCCTTTAAACTTCAAAATTAATTTGGGTTGGGACTTTAACATTAATTCCAATTAATTCATAACATAGATTTTAATGCATTAAAAATTTTAATGCAATTAATCACATATTTCTCATTTACACACAAATGTCCTGAGCCTGAACCTTTGTGTTGTGTTTCTGGTACATCTGAAACACAACACAAGCAACATTTGCAAACAACAGCGATAGACAACAAAGCCGCATCTCTTCATCCACTCGGGGTTCATTTTAGCTTCAAAAAACAATCTGATTGGATGCTAGGAAAGACTATTGTGTGCAAGTGTGGTTCATTGATAGGTGCGAGCAATGAATAGCTTCATTGATGCTATCAATGAAGCTATTCAAGCCTAAAATACCATCGAAATGCAAAACATGTTGTGGCAAGTATAGACGTCCCAACGCTAATGTCAGCATCTACAGTCCACATTTCTAAAGAAGTAATTTTTCAAAGTTACATGAATGATCAGGGGTTCCTGAAACACTTGAAAGTTGAATAGGTATAATAGCACTTAGCAACAATCTGGTGGTTGAATACCCTAATTAACAGATTAAAAACAATGAATATCTTTGTTTTTGAGCTCATATGTCTATTTAAAAAATAAAAAATTTTAATTTTTAATTTTTAATGAAAAATAACCCAAGCTTTGTTGTCAAGATGACTCAAATATATGTCAGATTCAGGAGGAGCAATGAGGTTTTCCTCTTGGCCTTGGAACAGTGGACCAGATGTTTACTCTCAATTAGAGAATAATGGAAATAAGCTTGTCTAGGCAACATTTGTTTTGTGGACTACGCTTGTAAGGATCCTGGTTTGGATAGTGTGTTTTTGTGTGAGTCTTCTCTGAACAGAAGATCTTTACTGGAGGGCCTGGCTGACCTGCTCAGGACTGTACAACTATCTGCAAACTGCCTTTTTACTCTGCTGGGTATTTAAGAAGCTTCAGGACGACCAGTCAGCGCCTGATGATCAACCTTTTGTTGGCAGTGATTCCTAATATTCAGAAGAAAATTTGTGTTTGATTTACCTGTGCTCAAGCTTACCTAGCATCTTCTCTGCTCCCATGTTTAAGTTACCAATCTCATTCTGGATTCCCTCGACAGACCTCCTTGTGACAGAACGTGCATGATACTTCACTCAAGCCACGGTCATCCATTGCAGTTCTTCCATCTCCAGTCACCATCTGCCTGCCCTCTCTCCAACTATCTGCTTACTTCCAAGATTTCAAGACTCATTAACTCTGCTTCAGAAATCCTCCTTTGGACAAGAACCTTCATCGAACCACTGTGCAGTATCCAGATCCACTGGCCTTCCTCCAGACCGAAACTCATCTTCAAAACACCTTCTTATTTCTACTTCATCCTGAATATATTTAAGACCACGATAGATCCCATTACGTTTAAGTTGCATAAGTGCAATTGTTTTCCTTGAGTCATTTTCATATGTTTCATAATAAGTTTATGTTTATTGTGACTATGTGTTGTAACTGAGTGGTTTTTTTGGGGGGGAGAGGGGCGTTTTTTTGTTTTTTTGGCCGTCTGGCTGCTAGTCTCGAACAGGTTTCTCTTGTAAAAGAGATCATTTGATCTCACTGGGTCAAACCTGGTTAAATAAATGTTATTATTATTATTATTATTATTATTATTATTATTATTATTATTATTATTATTATTATCATCATCTTTTTTGCTCCGTGTAAACTCCCTGTTCCTCTTTCAAATGTTGCTGAACTTCAGATTTGAAGACCAGCTCCCAATCATGTTTAACTTCCCTGCATGTATTGTAAATAAATCCTTAACTTCTTCATTTCACCTCCTGTGTACGATTCTGCATGTGTGTCAGAACATTACAGCAAAACATGACACTGCTGCTCCAGGCTGTTGTGAAAAAAAGAGCTGCGCCAAAAAGCAAAGCTCTTAGTTTAATGGTCCATCTACATTCTGACTCTTTCTTATGGCTGTAAGATATGAATTACAGAGATGTTCCTTAATCAGTTTTTCCAAGTCAAGTCTCAAGTCCCAAGTCAAGTCTCTGTAATGACTAAAATAAACATTTTCTCATTAAATTCATGAGATCGAGTGTTAATACAACACTGTATCGCTGTAGGTTAGGATTCCAAACCGATTCAATTATTACATAAGCATTTAATAATTATCTTTAAGGGGGGTAGGGGGGTAAAACACATAATCAACTAAGCTTTATATCATGTTATAATGTCATTCTCCAATCAAAAACAAACCCAGGGTCTCATTTATAAAGCTTATATATCCAAAATGCGGCCTGAAACTTGCGCAAGCCACTTTCCACGCAAAGGTTGTGATTTATAAAGCACAAACTTAACATATAAATGTGCTTCTGACCCATGATGATGACTGTCTTATAAACTGATTTAGACTCCCTAGAGCATTGCTGTGATAGTCTGGATAACACAGTCAGTGCCAATCATCCCAATAATTTGAACTGACTGACCTAATTCAACAGAGGTTCAGCCATTGGTGTTAATAGTCTCGTAATGTGTGGAATGGAGATCACCTTAGTGTAAAGACACCTGTGCCTGGAAGGTTCATCCACTGGCTACTCAGTTTTACTGGCTACCATAACAACATAAAGACAAAACACTTTAAGCAAATTAGAGAAAAGGTTATCGAAAAGTATAAGTCAGGATGCGATAGGATATCTGGGTTTCCCTCCTGGACCTGTTACCTTCATGACTCCATCTTGGTTAAGTGGAATATAATAGAAGGATGGATGGCTCTTTCATCCAAATCACCACAATATCTTTTGAAATAAGGGAATTGGATATTTTAGATTGTAACTGTTTGCGAATTGTCTTTGTGAGTGTGCATTGGACACTTTGATTAATGTATTACTTTAAACTTACAGATGTGGTTTCTGTTTGTATTTCTCACTCAAGTACATGTTGAGAGACAAAGAGATTAAGTTTTCTGTCAGAGTTGTAGGTTTGGATGCTTGTAGTTGCAGCTGATGGTAGATATAGGTTTCATATTTTTCCTGTAACATGGTTATCACTAACCTGATCAGAGCAGCAAAAAGGCAGCTCTCACTGAGCTTTTACACAGAGGGTCAACGTGTTGGAGTGGGGGGGTTGGTTGTCACAGCACAACCAAATACTTTCCAGCATTTGCTCTTTCATATACAATAAAACTTTTTAAGTACAATTTTTTTCAAAAGGTTTCTGCATGGAGTTGAAATCATATGCAAATTATAAAATGTTCATTTATGCACAAGTCTTGCACACAAAATTGCACTAAACACAAATGTGCCACTTGCTCTCTGCCTGTAAGGTGTGACTGACTGCAGCAATTCAGACTAGAGCTGCTGCCTTGTACTCATTAAAATGTAATCTGTGCCTTAACATTTACTTAGATTTATAGGGAGGACCTGACTAATACTATGAAAAAGTAAAATGTGAAACACACTACAAAAATGTCTGATGCAATATAAGCCTGGACTATCAAACAGAAACAAGACTTAAGGAAGAGGAACAAATTAGAGCTGAGCTCTAAACAGTTTTTTTCCCCCTAACAGCCTCCCTAAAAGATTTGTGCGGTTAAGATTTTAATCCATTATCTTTCAAAGGCAATTGCCAAGGAATTGAAAATGGTGGACAATTTGTAATTATTGCAGCACAGCAGAGTCAAACAGGCACAGAGACCTAAAGGCATGTTGCAATATGGAGAAGAATTTATATTTAATGACTAGAGAGAGGAAATTGAGCTTTACTGCAATGATTGTGGGGAATAATGTTTCACTTTCTTTAAAAAAAAAAAAAAAAAGCACTTTTCCAATTTAAAAACAAGCATACTCCCACACTGCAGATAATGATAAAAATAAGAGAGGTCGTTAATTACCCCACAGTCAAAAATGATTTGACAGCACCTATCTGTTGTTGGAAGCATTTATTGTGACAAAAGTGAGACTAAAAATCATCAGTCTTTTTGGCAATACATTTGTCATAGACCCACAAACACTGCCCTAAAATACTTATTTATTATCAAATAGGCCAAGGTGTAACTCATTTTTAGCCTGGAGTTTTGATGTCACATACTGGCCATCCTAAATTTGCAACCACGTCCATCCAGAAATAAATGCATGGATAAAAAATTGGAACGACCAGGAAAGCTATTAAAAATGCTTACTGAAATTTAATAAATATTTCATACCAAGGCATTTTTTGTTGATCACAATAGAGAAACTAGTCACATTGTGACAGCTGTTCCTAATGCCACACATCAGATAAGTGGCTGAATCATGCCTTGGAGTTGCTGCTGGAGTGCCACCAAGAAATAGTGTAACCACCTAAATGGGTCATGCCACTCTGATTGTAAAGAAAGAGGAAATTTGGTGTTTATTATTTCTTCAGTCTTTCTTCTATTTTGTGCTGATAGTTCTGACTCAATAAATGTTGGTTTTATAGTACTGTACTATAGAGGTGGGCAGATCGATCCAAAATATCAATAATATCGATACCAAGTCGATATCAGTATAAGATCAATACTAACAAGGTAAGATCAATACTTTTGTTTCCGATTCCTTTGTGAAATTTTATTTGATTTTTGTGTTGCAGTTTCTCAAAAAAGATTTTATTTTATTTTCTCTCAAATGATAATTTTTTGTACTCTGTTTATTTAGAAAAAAACGCACACAAATTAGTTTTGTGGGTCTATTGTTTCTGTTTATCTTGTTAAGATGATATTAAAGTATTTTGTAGAGAAACTGTTCAAATTCTTTCTCAGGTTTTAACAATATGATTCAAAGAAAAAACCGAAAAACACCTAAATGCCAGATGTTTGATATATCAAACTTAAATAATAAAAAGTATCGGTATCAGTATCGGTATCAGCAATTCTGGCCCTGTATTTACTTGTTATCGGATCAATACTAAAACATGCAGTATTGCACACCTCTGCTGTACTACTCTGACCAGTATTTGTTTGTCAGTTAAGTCTTTGTATGTTAGTTTGTTAGTTACCTTTTTGTGTCAACAGTGGTCTGATCATCCATTATTTAAGTTTCCTCCATGTCTTGTCTTTCCAGTCACTTTCTGCTTGAGTTCCTTGTGTTACTACCTGAGTTGAAGTCAGTTCTGTTGTCCTCTGTTGGGCCCAACTTATAATTTTTGAAACATTTAGTGACATTTTTGTAAATAAATTAAGAATTCTGTTTTGAGAACTTCTAGTGTCTCTCTGGCTGGTCTGAGTCCATGTGTGTCAAGTCTCTGACACACATGGATTGCTCAGGTGTGATTCTGAGCCGTTCTTACAGACAATGGCTCTTTTCCATTTTTATCTACTCCGCAAAACTTGACTTGACCATGCGCTGCTCTTCATGGATGGGGCCCTTTTCCATTACAATGACATACTGCCTCAATGTGGGTGGGGTCGTCACAGCAAGGCGACCTTAAAAGTAGCATGATTTGTATGCGATAAACCACTGGCTCGCTCCCTCTGTATTTTCTCATCAGCCACTAAGTACAAAAACGTCTGCACCTTGTCATTGGACCACGGCAGAGATGTGGACTTGTATTCGAGTCACACTTAAGTCTCATATACAGTGACTTCAGACTCGACTCGGACTCGTAATTTGACACTTGTGAACAATCTTGTATTTTTAATGGGGGGGTTTTGTGTTTCGTTTACAATCTCTTCTCTTTCTAATCGACTCTCTGCTGTATGTTATTCATATCCCTATGTATATTGCTACGTGATACAAAAGGGCGCGCATGTGGTGTGCAAGGTGTTGTTCGCTTATAGACTTTGCGTGTGTATTTTCTAAAGTCACTTGCATATCGCATGAGTTGCGGGTTGCGTTTTTTTTTGTGTGTGTGTGTGTGTGTGTTTGCTTTTGAACGTGAAGTAGCTTATTTGGGCTTGGCTTTCTTTCTGAAAAAAAAACCCCTTCTGATTATCTCACAGCTCCCCACAAAAAAGCAAAACACTAAGGGTAGGTAGTTTGCAGTGGTCTAGTCTATGTGATACGCAGGTATATGCTGTAAAAACCACTTTAAAATCTCTTAGATTTATGTATACCCTCTTAAAATAAGCAGAGATACGTATTAAGCTCCATGTCCATCTTTTCCTGAATGATCCGCTTCCCCTGTGTCTTCGTTAATGTCAAGGTAATATTTCCTGTGAATGACTTCGAGCTTCGCGTTGCGCTCCCGAACTTGCAGACGAAGATCTGGACAACGCAATAGCCATGAAAAAAGCCATGAAATACCATGTCCCTAAAAGTGCATAATTAAACACCACTGTAATCATTAATATAAAAGATAAATGTCACAAATCTGTGCAGCAGCCATCTGAGGTGTGGAGCAGCTGGAGGAGCGTTGTGACAACAAATGCAGAAGCTTCACACGGAACCTGGAGGTTGAGGGGCTTTCTGTCAGTGACTTCAAAATAGTGCCCATGTAAAAAATAAAAAAATAAATAAAAAGCTTTATAAAAAAACTGAGAATTAAAATCTTATTTAGAGTTTTCAATACAATAGTGAACACATGCAAAAACTAATTTTCATAATACAATGCCTTGCAAAAATTAATGAAGTTGTTTTTTGGGTGTATTGCTGGACTATTGTAATTACTAAACTATCATCTCATCTGAGTTGTATAACATACATTAGTGGATAAATAGTGGATAATTGGCGGATAATTGGCTATTTATTTTCAGTACTTTTTTTTTTTTTTTTTTTTTTTTTTTTTTTTTTTTTTTTTTAACAATGAATGTATACATTTATACTATTTATAAGCAGTTTTACAGTGTGGTGGGTTGCCAGCTGGGCTTTTTTTGAGCTTGTTTTCATAGAGCTGGTTACTTGTTCCTCTCGCAAGATCTGGCAAACCATCACAGTCATGGTGGTGCCGGTGAGCACACTTGTCTCTGTCTCACTGTTCCTAATAACCTTTGGGTTCAAAAGCAAGTAACAAACAAAAGAGGAGAAAACTGCAGCATCAGTGGCATAAAAATACAGGATGCTGGGTCCACCATATCTAATTGTATCCACCAGCTGAAACCCCACCTGGAAAGGTTAGTCACTCTGTAATATGAAAGCCGGATGTCAGCATCTATGCTACAAACAAGCTTTGTGGCACAGCAGTGTAAACATGAGCTATAATCATTTTTGTTAAATTTAAATTCTGTTTTTAATTTTGATATATAATTTTAGCTTTTATTTTATTTATGTTCATATATTGTTAACAACTGGCAGAGTTTAGCTTTTTATTTCACAGCCCTCTTTTTTTTAGAATAAAAGATAGGAGATGTTTACTGCAAAAACAAAAGAATTATGTATCCACTAATATGTCAGTTTTATTAAGAAAATAACTTATTCAGAGAAAAAGAGATACAAAAGTTATCAAGAAAACATTTGTGTGTGTGATTTTTTTTATTGTATTTTTTTATTTAACAGTTTAAGCCAATAATTATTCCTTATATATTACATTGCAGCATTCTATGCAAGCCATACAGCAGAAATGTCATGACAGACCATTAGAACTATAAAGTGAATTGAATTTTGACTGCCGTGTCACTCAAATACTTGGGACTTGAGACTTGACTTGGACTTGAGATCAAAGACTCGAAACTTTACTTGGGCTTGCAAAAAATGATTTGTGAACATCTCTGGACCACAGTGTTGATTTCAGTTTTGCTATTTTCCTTAAAGCTTAGAATACACAGTCTCTGTGGCGAGTTTTTAAAAATGATTGGTTTGATTTTTGTAATGAAATTGCTCTCCTGACTCAATCACAGTCAATCAGTGATCAACAGACTTTTGAGATCACATTTTTAGCTCAAGCTGGCTCAGTTTGACCCTGGCTGAGGAGATACTGAAATAGGAGCTGATATCAAGGACATTAACATCTCTCGCCAAAAAGAATTTTATTTTTTTCTTTGTGTTAGTTTAAGATTGTTCTACCCCTGCCATGCCTCTCAGACAGTCTTTTGGTTAGCCAATTTCTTACACTGATGTTTATGTGTACAAATCTTTTATTAGACATTTGAAAAATCAACATATTCTGATTCTCTGTTGTAACACAGTGACACAACTGATAATGCCAGTTTGACTATTTATTAACCATAAATAACATAACAATTAATAAATAAAAATCCATTTTTTTGTGACAAATGTTTTACAGTTTCTGTAGGAACTTCACCTGTTAAAATGCTTGATTTTGCTCATGGATATTGAGAGAATATCAATACCACAACCTCAGGCTCACAGATTATCGTGATTACTTGCTTTCATGGAAGAGTGGTCTTACAGAGATCAACATTACTGTTGCTGGACAAATTAAGACCCAGACACAAGTGCTCAACCACATCACTCCTTCATGCATTTAAATTAGTGAGACAAAGTCTACCGAGAAACCCTGTGATACAATGAAAAGAGCAAAAGCAAAACTGCATTGAGAACTAAGGAAGCAGACAGCTCAAGGGAGATAAAGGCAATTAAATTATTTTCAAAACAAAAAGGATGTCATGCATTTGAAAGGGGCATGTGTGTCTACTCATCTGTATTAAGTGTGGTCAAGGGGCAGGGACTGTGCACCAGGAAACTGCAAGTCTATGGACCTCTGACCCCTGTGAGTAAGTGATAATGGTGCTTTAAAGAATCAAACAGCATGCAAACATCAGATAAATAAGTGAAAATAGAACTTGTAATGTTTACCAGACATTAATAAGCTTAAAATAACTAGAAGATTCCTTGAGATGTTGAAGCAGACTTCAAGTGGTGAAAAATAGGTTTTTCAGTCAGTGGGGTATCAGAAATTGGAAACAAGCCCTGAAGGCATGCACCATTATTGGAGAAGAAACAAAGCCTACAGCCAGCACATCTTTAAAATCTCACTGCTGTGCTTTATTTAGCACAGGGCTGAATCTAAAAGCATGATGTCGAGCGATGGTAAACTACAACAATAAAAGACATCGGATCAATATTTTAATAGAATGGCACTGGGTTTTTTTTTTTTTCTTTATTTGGTTAACATTTTGAAGATCATGACAAATTATGTTGACCAGCTAACAGGGAGAGACACCCTGTGAAGATAGCTAGCATTTATTTTTGTTTGTTTGTTTGTTTGCTTGTTTTGTGGCTCAGTGGTAAAGTAGTCACCTTGTATGGAGCCCCCTAGGGGACATGGGGACAAACGTATTGCATTCTCACGCAATACTTTTGCGTTACCTCTCGCAATAATGTATTTAGTCAGTTCATGTGGGGTTAGGGTTAACGTTTTTATTAACATGTTTTCACTGAGGCTCTTTAAAGTTGTACATATGTACAATTTTAAATTGACATCTGCTATCCCTGTGAGTGTAAACAAAATAGATGAAGGTGTATTTGCAAATTTATTGTGAGGAAATGCAATATTTATTGCAAAGGAATGAAATACTTTTGCGTAGTAATGCAAAAGAAAAAAATTCCCCCATGTTCCCAAGGGGGTTCCGTAATCTTGCAACTGGAAGGTTGTAGGTGTGATCCTAGCTTCCTCCTGTCACATGTTGATGTGCCCCTGGGCAAGGTACTTAACCCCCAAGTTGCTAAATGATCTGCGTATCGGTTTATAAATGTGTGCATGTTTATGAGAGTAAATGGGTGAATGTTGGTCACAGACGGGTCATTTGTGTACAGGCAGAAGAAGAGTGAGGAGAGAACATGCCCCTGGAGGGAACCAGTGCTGATGGTTTTTGTAGGGGAGAAGATAATCCCCTGCACCATATGATGCACCATAAGATAAGCTAAAAATGAAAAATTTTCATTTTTACTGTTGCACATGGAAGCTAGTTGGAGCTGGAGTGGTTGACATAACGTCTCTCTCAAAACCATATTTTACCCATTTTGTAAATCACGTTAAAATATAATATAATTTAAACACAACCTTAGAATGCCAATTGTGTTTTTGACTTAACATTTCACTGCTACCTTTTCACTTTGGTTAGTGGTTTTCTTTCTTAGTACTGTGTCACTGTGAGATTTAAACTTCACATGTTCTTATCATAGCTGACTGGGTATGTGAAAACTACCTTCACCCAAGTATAAGCACACTTATATGCAAGGTCTCAGATGCACCAAGACTTTGTTGCCGCTGGCATTTTGTTTAGTTCACATACACTGTACAGCTTGCACCTATGTCATGTCATAAATCCTTTAAATGGTCACAGCAACAGCATAAAACCTGACTGACAAGCTGTTTTCTAGAAGAAACCCTATGGGCTGTGGCTTTAAAGGTTTCCTTTTAAAAAGTACAGTGTAATTAAATGTTTTAAAATCCATATTTTGACTAAATCAGTGGTTTGAAATGCATAATTTTCCATCCTGGGTAGTGTACACATTACTTTCAGTATATTTAAAAATGTCAAACTCTGGCAGGGATTGCTCTTTCTTGATAAGACAATTACTCTGACATGGGAATCATTGGTAACTGAATTAAAATTGTTTTTTTACAAAGCACTTAAACTATTCAAAGATCAAACGTGTTGTCAAAAATGTGTAATCCTTTGTAAGTTTTTCGTATTTATTGTCCCTGTGCTGTGTTGTGCAACAATAGGTTGGTTTGACTATGAATAACTTTTAATAAGTGCCAATGGCAATTATTAAGAAAGTTAGTTATTTCAGTTAAAATTACCAAGACAAGAACCACCTGATTATCAGGAATTAATAGCCAAATAGTTCTCTGTTTCTGTCAGTTTGGTTTTGTGAATATCTGCCTGGTGAGTTGTGGTATCATAGGAGGAGCGAAGGAGTAAATTCGTGCACTGGCTTTCTCAAACAGCATGCACAACACAGATACAGAATAAACACACACAACTTTTATTCAAAACACAAAAAATTATGAACATGATACTCAAACTTCCAGTTAAAATACTTCACTCAATAAACTCTAAAACTAGGCGAGTACCATCAAATAAACTAATAAGTACAAAGGAAAAGAATAGTAAGAAAACATAAAAACTAAAGACTAATAATAGTAAAACGGGGCAAAGAAGAATGAAAACTGAAACACTAATAAATAAAAATAACAGTATTATCACAGTTCAGCATTGACATGTATTTTTCAGAAATCAGTGTGTGTTATTGGGAAGGAGGACAAATTAACTAGGCTATAGCTAACAAAGAACAACTGGTGTGTTCAAATAACCAGTTTACAATGCAAAGCAAAAAGGACAATAAACCATGAATGGACAATTGATTCTTCATGTTGTATTATCAACTATCATGGTGACAACTTGAATGGAGCTAAGAGGAAGATGAAAAATAGCCAAAACAGAATAAACTCACATTGCAGAAGTACAGTGACTTTTTACCAGTTATCAACTTTCCAAAGCAATTTAAACCATAACAAAAGAAAGCAAAACACAGTGACATGAACAATATTTAAATTGTTTTACTCTAATTAATTAATTACTATGTCCTGGCACTGTCGGTTTAATACTGTTTCTTCAGGCAGACCTCATCTATATAATCAGAGACACCATCTTTTCTTGGAGAATCTATGCCCAAATTCTGTCTGAAGAAGCTCAAACAGCTAGTTTCAGATGACTAGTCTTATTTTTTGGGTAGGTACAATCATCGGATGCACTTTGGATCCCAGGATCTTCAAAGAAAGAGGATCCTGGGATCCAAAGTAGCTCAAGATGTACACATGCGTATCCCCTGATGTGGAGACCTGTAGGCAAAAAGGAAGAAAGCGGTTACCCGCAGAATTTTGTAGCTCTATGACATCATGTGATTTGAACCCGACAAGATCTGAGGGGTGCTAGTACTTGTGTGAAGCACTGCAGTTATTGACAGAATTTACAAATGGACCCTGCAGGTTTACATCTTTCATCTTGACTTGTCCTGCTGTGGTCTGTGGTAACGCACATAAAACATCAATGGATGAACTGTGACAACAAACAGATGGCCAAAAAAAATAAATAAGTAACCCTTTGTTGATAATATAGGAATATGATGCCAAGATGCACTGAAAGAAACCCTGAAGCTATATTGTGCAAAAGATTTATCCACTAGAGAGGAATCCCACTCTTTGAGTTGTGGCAAACAAAGCTTGCCTTGTGAAATCCATAAAATGAGTCCCTTACTATCCTTGGCATGGTACATCTAGATGTGCAAATTTACATTTTCTTTGTTTCACTTTCGCTGGAGGCAGTTTAACGAGGTATATTTATTTCCTTCAGTTGTGTTGGAGGCTCAGAATGCTTCTAACGGTTCTGTGTTTAGACTTAAGGTTGGATGTATTTTTTACTGTCTGTTCAAAGTTTAATTCCACGCTTGAAGGAGCCTCTTTAAAGCATCACCTGATCCCAAGCATTGTGGAGGACATTTTATTGATAAAGACCTTGCTTTAGATTTAGTCCAGCTGACTTTGAAGACAAATAATTTATTGATTAGAGAGCACATTTCTGAAAAGGCATTTTATGACTTTCCTTAAATCAATACTACTGTACACAAGAAATAGACTTGTGCTTTACATTTCCCCTTTGGTATAGCAGTTGTTAATACAGTATGTATCATAAAGCATGGTGGGTTGAGAGATGGCTCTATTATTGTCTGTATGAATGTCTTTGTTTTCCATTATTACCATAATATTCTCAACATTTTTCTCCTCATTACCTTATTTGTCACCACTTTAATATATCAGGTTCAAAGGTATAATGGATTTTTAATAATTGTGATAAATATTCATTATATGTATAAATTACAAACCTACTCCATTATACATAAAACCTGTTTCAATCATGTAATGCTTTCAAAGAAAGTGATTAACGATTTAAAGATTTAAATCCCTTTTATTTCTTTTTGTTTCTGAAGAAAATGTTGAAGAAAAGAAAGAATTTAGATTGATCAAAGATAGGATGTAGTGTTCATTCTAAAGTTGCTGACACTGTTTCCTATCTTGCAGTGTACGCTGGTGTATTAAAATGCTTCATACTCTGGCCTAAACATAGAAGATGTGAGAAGACCAATTGTTTCACAAAATCTATCTCATTTTTTACGTAGTTTTTCTTCATCTTTTGCTAAAACTCCAGGTCAGTATACTGAGTGTGTAAGAGAATCAGGGGTATGGAACTCACAATGTTTAGCTTTATCAGAATAAGGTTTCTTATTTCTGAAGTGATGTCACTTTCTCCTTTTTTACATATTTAGAAAGAGGCTGATTGTCTGGAAATGGAAATGACATTTCAGTGAAATGAGCCCCACCAAGTGGTCAGATAATTATTTGCCAAATTAACCAGAAAGTAGATCATACAGTCAGTTTCAAGGAACCAGCAAATCGAGGTGAGTGAGTCTTCAACAACACAGGCGGAGCATTTGTATAGTGTTGCATGATATTAAGAACTAATATTGAGTGACTGCTGTAATGAGTTACAGTTGTAAAAATGTTGTAGCACTATTGAACATACTGTATGCAGTATACATGCCATGTGAGAGCTGCTGAACTAATACAGTGGACTTTTTGGACGTGTCCTATAAAATATATGTCAGCCTGGTTTGGCTGGTGGTTAAATTGCGTAGGGTACAGTGTTAAAAGGAAGGTGAATCTGGAACGCTTTTTACCAAGGGCAGCATATCTTTCTACATTATAAAATGCTAGGAATGAATGCAATTGTACACCTGGATGATTTCTTAAATCAAAAAGAAATTATTGTTCTAGCTACTGTGTGGAGAAGTAAAAATGATGACACAGCAGCTAGCTTCAATCTCCTCGTTTACTCAAATCCAACTGAGAACAAGAGAAAAAGTAGCAAAACATAGATATTTTTAAATCATAACATCCTGTAGTCTGGGTGTGAGTGAAGCCCTCTAGTGGTCTGCCACAACTGTTCATTTAATATTGAGCTTCTTTAGGCCCTGTTCACATGGAGACAAACACAGTAAATTTTCGTAAATGAAGAAAAATGTGCATTCATACGACAGGATGCAGCACCACAGAAAAATGGTAGGTATGCCATCCCAGTCGGTGTCATTGCAACACTGTGACTGAACAATGCAAAAAACACAGAATGGTGCTATGTTTGTTATTTGTGAGCATTTGGCACATGCAGGTTACAGAGAGAAATGGAGCTAAGACATTTTTAAAAAGACGTGGCATGTACACATTGAAACATGAAACCGGTGTTTTTAAATTTTTCCATTCTAGGACACATTTTCAAAAATGATCTTTACTGGTCTTCCAAAATGGTGACCATTAACTTTGTGGACCATTAGCCGAAAATTGTGCGTCTTTGACTAGTTTTATTAAGCAGTGACGGAAAAATCTGAAGGCCATTTCTCACTTTGACAGATTACAATTCACACACCTTACCGCTTGGTGCAGATGCACAGACATTTTCAACTTTATGCACAAAGTACATTGCAGAGGTAACTTAATTTTTAAAAATTCCCATCAGCGTTTCATCTCTGAGCTCAAAACTGAACTCAGTGCATCTCGCTATCCAGGAGCTGACAGCATGTCAGAGTTATGGACAGGAGGCTTTGGAGCGGGTCTGGTGCAGCTGGTGCAGAAGAAGCACATGCTGTGGGATTTCCTCCCACTGAAGCGAGGGCTTGTGGGCTTGTGGGATCAGAAAACCCCTTGTTCAGAGAGTCTTGCCAATTGATTATTTCATTATTATAATTTTTTGTCAGTCAATGAAAAAGTCTAGCATAACCTCTGGTGTGGTGCACAGAGAAACCCTAAATGACAAAAAAACCTTTGCAGATATAGTTAATCTCATCTCTGTGTGGATGGGGGCCTTAGGGTGTTTTCACACCTGATAGTCCAATAGACTCATCTTGATTTGGGACCAAAACTTCAAATTTGTTACATTTTCAGCTGGTGGATTTCGCTTTCACACTCCACTGTGACAAACAAATGAAAAACCTGTTTATCTCCTCACCTTTGGTGGTACTGCACCAAGAACCACTGAAGGAAACAACATGGAAATCTCTGAAGAAGACACTGAGCGCAACTTCATTCTTCTGGAGATTTAAACAAAAATAGAGTGGCATCAGATTTTAGAGATTGTTGGATTTCTCTTTTGTCTTTGGCAAAAGACAATGAGCCATTTCGCCTGCCCAGCGCTAGACTCGCACGTTTGTTTTGGTTGTATTGACCCAAAATGCCCTGCGCTATAATCCACTTATATCCTGCTTTTGAAGCAATCTCGGGTCTGCTTGGCATTCACATAAGGTATGCATTCAAACCACACCAGAGTTCACTTCAACTGAACCAAGACTTAGATTCTTAGGCGGACCAGAGTTCGCTTTTTTGGTCTGCATCAGAGTTCGATTGTGCATTCACACCTCCCCAAACAAGCCGGACTTTCTAGGGAAACAAAGTAGAGTTTGTTAAATTAAAGTTGACTAAATGGGGCTGGTGTGAATGTACCTTTAGTCAGTATTAAAAGTTGGATGAATGAAAAAAACAAACACAAGATCTTCACTGAATGACATCTTGAAAATTAGACCCAGGCAAAGCAGCCTTAGATTAAAACAATGTCCTTTTCCAAATCTGTGACAATTAAGGGGCTTTTTTTATAAAGATACTGGCAAGAATACACAAACAACGTAAGAAATAAAAATTGTGAGGAAATTATAGGCCACTTTCATCATTGTGACAAGACTTGTTCTCTGACAGTTTATAATCCTATCACTGCTGACCTTGGTCCAGATAAGGGGAAGGAAGAGCATTTAACCTCATTTTCTGAACTCATTTCCTTTTTGAGCAAACAGCAAGTACTTTATATACCCCACCTTTTTTGTAGTAAAAGTTTAAAGAAGGAGTGTGATGTTTTCATATTCTCATAAAAGCCCTTTCTGATGTATTACTACACCTAAGGTGACAACATAAGGTCAATAGGAAACTTAAATTAAGGTTGTATTCATAACAGCTTCAGCTACAGAAAACAGCAGGTAAATCAGGTGAATTTCAGCTAAAACATGGACAGCTTCATATTTTTGAAGGAAAGTGCTACTGTGTATAGAAATTTCAGGTCTGGTAGATTCAATCAGTAGAGAATGCAAAAGGTCTGCTGTGAGCTTTTTAATGTCAGGAGAAATACAACAAAAGTAATAAAAACATGAAAAATAACAGTTACTGCATTCCTGATCTTTTTTGCTTACTCTGGCATTTTGTGGAGCTGTACCAAGAAAAGTAAGGAATGGATTTTTCTTTTCTGCTGCCATTTATTTTTGCTTATTGCCAAACTTTTTTTATATTCCTTTCTATACTTACTTTTTTTTTTTATCTTAAAAACATACCAATAATAAATTTAATCGAACTTGGCTCTACAACCTACCAAATGAGAATCTTCTAGATTATTGTTGGTGACTGTTGTTTGAACAAACAGAAACAATAAGACATCCATTATCAACACAGAACAGCCTCCCAGTTAAAACATGCCACCTCATCTGTCAAATATGGTTGTTTTTTTTTTTTCCTTTGGCTTGGGCAGAAATATCCCACGTATTACATATTGTGCCACCTGCGTTTAGATGCACTGGAGTTTAGTTTTCACATATTACACAATAAGCTAAGAACAGTCTAAACTAAAATTCTAGACCTGCAAAATACTTACACAAATGGATAAACCAACATAAGCAGTTATGTAAAAAAAAACTTTAATTGATTAAAAGTCTTTACGATTAAGGATAAAACAAAATCTCACACCCACAACAAAAGTCTAGCCATAGAACAGCTTGTAGGTCTGATTCTTTGATTTTCCAAATAGGCCTTGACCTGTGAAAGAAAGGGTCAAATGATGAATTGCATGTGAGTGCTAGCACCCTATATGTTTACAAAGAAGTGCATAGTGTAAAAGTCCAGCCGCTTTCTTTAGTTGCACTGTGTCAGGTTTAATTTTTTCTTTGTCAGCTACTTCAACTGCCACATTCAGTTGCCTTGTGATTGGTTCAAATGACCTCCTACCAAATGGCCAACCTTTTCATTCTTATTCTTATCTTCTACTGTCAATGCAAGAGAGGCTCTGTACAACCTTGGTGGGTCACAGAGCCGTCACAGCGCCAGCATATATGATAATGATTCATATACAGTCACGTTCAATAAATTAGGATATGAGGCAACTATTAATAATTATTCTTAATAATTTATTGATAAAAATTATAATTTGATATAAATAAAATTATTAATAACATTAGAATTTCTTTTAGTTAAACTAAGAAGTTGGGGAACTACCTGATTTTCAGAAATCATTAGCCAAGACATTCAGTCTCTGTCAGTTACTGCTTAAGAATCCCAGCCTAATGCAGTGATATCACAGAGCAAGAGGTGAAGTACTGAATTTGGTGCTGCTGAACAGCAAACACTGGACACATACACAAAATAAGCACAAATAACTTCTCTCCAAGGTATGAGAATTTATTAACACCATAGTTTAACCTTACTGTCAACATGTTAAGCCAATAAACCCGATACCTAAACTACCACCATCCAACTAAGCTACTAAGCCTAAAAGGGAAAAATGAATAATAAGCAAACTAATCAAATCAACTAACTAATAAATTATGACAATAAAAAATTGGATAATGAGGACTAACTCAGAGACTAATTAACTAACTAATAATAGTAAAACATTAGAAAAACAACAAAAATTCAGCAATATCACAGTTCTGCATGGATATGCATGTGTTAAACCAGAACATGTAGCCAACTGATGGAAGGGAATTTTCTTTGTTAGCCACAGCTACCAAACAACCAGCAGGTTCATGTGGGTTTGTGAATGTGTGTGAAGTTGAGCTAACTAGCCAGTGAGATAATGGCTAGGACAAAGGATAGGGAAGCATGTGGTGTTACCATGTTAGAAATCTATGCCAAATTAGAACAATGGAATAATGGCTAGAACTAGCTTTAGAAGCTATACAAAGGAAACATGGGCTTTGGGGGTCCCTCAATGTAAGGAGAATCCAGAATAAGTGTGTAGGTGCAGATTCGTGAAGTTGAAAGGGAGAGAGAGAAAATAGAGGAAAAGCAGACCCAATGCATGGGTTTCAGCACTAATATTAGTTAGTTTAGCTGTACAAATAAAACTCAGTATTCTGCTTTGAATCCAACCTTTTAAACACATAGCTGATATGATAAAAACAATGTAATCAGCAACTCTTCAAAGAAACTGGGCTTAGCAGTTCAAAAACCCATCAAACCAGTGCAATGAAACGATATCTGAATCATTCTATTTATAACAAATTTATCTCTGCCCAGACCCATAAAGAAACCTGTACTGTGAGATGGCTCAGCAGTGTCCTTTGGAAACAATGTCCCAGGAAAACAAGAAAAAAAGAAGAAAAGGTCCAAATGGATCGCTTGTGGTGAAGCTGGCGCACTCAGCTATTTGGTTCAGTCGGAGCCGCGGTTCCATCTGGACTGCAATAACTGGAAACCGCTCAGAGTTCTGAAGAACTGGACCGCAAGCAGTGAGTCTCATTTTTTAGCCGTGAAAGAGGAGAATGGTTAGATGCACAAACAATTAATCTTAAAGTTTTTTTCAGCCTATCCTTCAAAGTTTTCAAAAGTTTTCTTCCTGTCTTGCAGTCTTGGAAGAACTTCCCCGCATCAGTGTATGCTCCCTGTATGTAACTTGGGGGCAACTGGTAATGGCTAAGATTATCCGAAGGCAGCATCCTTCATAACTTAAGTAACATCAGCAGAATCCTCATGGTATTGTGGAGAAGCAATCTGATCAGTCAGTTTTCAGGAAGTAGTAGTGTTGTGTCGTTCATGAACAATCTGTTCAGATGAACGAATCATTTGTGTGAACAAACTGAAGCAAATCATCACATTAATTGATTTGTTCATTTTTCAGATCAGATGAGGTCAGCGCCATGACTGGGCGGAACTTCCGCTTTCTGTGACTCATAATAAAGATTCATCCAGTGAGAGACACAGCACCTCTCCAGCACAGTAGCTGGGCTATAAATCAGGACGTGATCCATCCACACTGTACCAGTACGTGAGTCGCTCACTGCACGAATCAGCACGTTCATGCTGTCTAATCCCTGAGACAAGTATGTAGGCTTAATGCAAAGCAATATAATCCTTTATTTGATGCAATAGGGGGACAGGGACGTTTGCGCGTTTGTTTTTATTTGGCTTGACACAACATTAGGCGTTAGCTTGGAGAAACTGAGAGAATGACACACTGTGCTGGAGTGGTGCTGTGTCACAGCTTGAACAGATCACGTTTTGAGCTGTGATCAGGTGATTGGATCATTTTAATGTACTGATCCTACAGATTCAGTACAGTCAAAAAAACAGTTAGATCCCTTAATTAGGAAGTAGGGGCCAACAGTCACATTAAAAGTACATTTTGAAGATAATAGCCGTTAAGCAGGTATTAGATTCAATTTTTATTAAGCCCATAATTCTGTATAATTTTTTCTTTTATTGATCTGATGTAAAATTTTAATGTTAAATGACCACAATTAACAGAAACAAAAACAGAAAAGGGTTGAAACATCAGTCTGTAATTGATCTATACAATATTTTTATATTGATGAACTGTGTTAAATAAACTTTTCAATAATATTCTAATTTATTGAATGGGTCTGTATTTACTCAGACCCAAGGAAAAATGTTTTCAGACTGGGGAAGGAAACTTGAGGATGCCAAAGAAACCAATGTATCTACAAAGAGAACATGGAAACTTCCCACAGAAAAGCCCCAGATAGGATTTGAACCAAGGATCAAATCCCATCTGTCTGATTAGTCCAGTCTCTCAAGGAACTGAGAGACTGGACTAAAAACTTTTAATACCAGATTGCCTTGCAGTAATTCACTTTCAGTTTCTAGGAGGAAGAGGAGAAGATCCACTTAGTGATCTTATGGCATCACATTTTTACCAAACCTCTGGCACATTGCACCTAATGAAAACATTCAGTCTACCGTTTGAATACAGATTACTAAATTCCAGCCAAGGAATAAGCCTTGATCTTGGCTTATTTGAAATTGTGCAGACTGAATCTTTCAATTATAGACCCCAATTATAGATCTTCTTTGTTCTTAAAAATGACTGCAGTAAGGTTTGTGTCTGGGGAGAGTTAAATTAGCGTATGATAAAACAATTTAATGGGGTGGTACTATGTAAAATCAACTTTTTTGAGCTTTATATCGTCATGTTATTCCCTCATTAAAAACACACCTGGAGTGTTGCTTTGATTCATTTATGCATGTTTGAGGAATCATTGAATCTCCCAAGGCACCCATTTGTGGGTGCTTAAACCATTGATGTACTGGATGGGACAGTGCCTATTAGCTGCTATAGCTAGCACCTGCAGGCGCCATTACTATGCATTGAGTCATGTCCACAAAACCATGTACCAATGCAGGATGTGCTTGAACCTCTCAGAAAAATGGTCGCAGGGGTCTTACTTCTTATCCAATTTCTATAAAATATGGCTTAAGTTTAAGCTGAGAAAATTGCAGATGTTTTGATATGTAAAATATGTATTCTCCATAGATATAAATCTACAGTTAAATCCAGTTGGACAATTAATTTAATTTTACATAATTGCTGCTGTAGGAGACATAGTTTGTTATATACTTAATGAGATATTTTATCCTGTTTGATGACTGTTCTGAAAATCGCGACATTCAAGGAATTAGTCCAGTTTTTGTCATTTACTGAACGTTCAAAAATTACAGCGATTGCAGTGCACCACGACAAAGGGAAAATAACGCTGAAAAACAGGTGAAGAATAACTCAAAACCACTTGTATTCTTCTTTTTTCTTGCTCTGTGTATCAGCTTTACTCCTCACACAAACGCACACACCAGTTTCCGTGGTAACCAACTGACAACAGCTCCACAAGCTGACAGAGCAGAGATTACATTCAAGTGTATCTATCAGGAACATCAACAACAATAAACATGCAAAAATTTCCAATCCCAAACAGAACATTCAATCCGTTACAGTATTATGTTTTCAGGCTTGATGTTTATTTTCCGATTTTTAATAAGTGGTTGCGTGAACACAAGCGGTAGTTGATTAGCTAATTTAAACACCTACTCTGCTGCTACTTTTTTGTTAAATGAGCTGAAATACACCAAATTGTGCAGCACATGTAAATGTTAAGGTTGTCAAAGTCAAGCTAGCATAACTAATCTACTCCTCACTTTTTTTTTCATTTAAGCTTTTTACTGACCTGTGAAATGTAATACCCTTGGACCTTTGTTATGTAGTTGTCTTAGTGTAAACAATTATTAGCAAAACATTGCATCCCTCTTTCAGATTCTTTTGTTATTGTGTCATTTTCCCAACCACCGATATTCCTGACTCAGTACATAGCAATGGTGCATGTGTGATACATGATAATCACATGATGTCCAATCCAGTAATCTATATCAATGGCCTAAACACTTGCTCTCACAACCACTGGATATTTACACAAAGCTCCTCCTCAGAGCTCCAGTCCCCAGCCGAGCTTCCGCCTCACAGAGCACCCCTCCACCCCCCAGACTAGTGGCAGCAGCAATTAGCAAACAACTGGTGGAACTGCACATCTGCTGAGTTTCTCATTCGAACCACTTCTCAGTCCAACACTAAGAACGGTTGGAAATTACATGGAGTAGCATTGTTGTGATCGCATGCTGAAGGCATACTGTCAGAAAGAGTAGGAGCTTCCTAAAGAGACAGAGGCCAGTTTCAAGCCATCAAACTCCGAAGTCGAGTTTCTTTTAAGTTGTGTTTGATACAGCATATTTATAACAACTGAAGGTAACATCGTTACTTGATTGTGCTATAAAATGGCACTATGTGCCTGGTAAATTCATAATACCCCCCCCCCCTTTAAACATTGTTTTTGATTGTTTATTTCATTGGGTTTTGCCACTTTAACTTCTTAAACTGCTTAGTGCAAACAGCCCACTGACCTCTGGAATAAACATTTGTTTATGAGGTTATTGACAGCAACGTGAGCTTATTATGTTTTACTGGTATTCTCCCTTTCTTCTGTAGAGGAATAATTATGCTGTTCCTGCAGTGTTAGTTAGGAAATGGATGGATGTAATGTTTCAGGACATTCTGGCCTGAAGAGGATGTTTTGGTGCTCCATAGCAGGTCACTTTGACCTGAGGTCAGGGAGGAATTCAAATTTAGAAAGATATGGAAATAACAATTGTGAAAGTTGTTTTGAGGGATACCAGCTATGGATGATTCCTGGAAACGGCAATAGAAGCCAGCCAAAAAATCTGCGTAAGCTAAAGTAAGGGACGTCATTGGTTGAAACATCCAGAAAGATATCAATGGATATGAAATCCTATAAAAAGTCTTGTAACTAGTAAAGAGTAGGAGATTTGGGGAATTTCTATAATAGTGAAACGTGTAATGTGTACGCAGATGTGCTGAATAAAATCTCCTCCCAGTTGGCCTGATCGGAGCGGAGAGATTCAAGTCCTGTGTGATGATTTTTTTGTTGCTCCTGAGTTTGCCACTTTCAATCCACAACACCTCCCTTGTTACTAAGCAACATAAATAGTACTTAAAAGGTTTTTACAGGTTGTCCTAACTTAGCTATTATTGATTTGGGTGTTTACAAAATAGCTTTCTCCATTCGTGCAGCAGTCAGCCACAGCAGACCTCTGGCGCTCATAAACAATTAATTTTGTTATTAACATATTTAAAAATTCACATAAAACTTGAAGGGATTCTTAAAATAGCAAAACGCTATCTTTTTATTCCTGTTATAAGCGACCATATTGTGAGTATACAAACATTTTAAAACCACCATCTTTGGATTCTAAAACAAAATTAAATCCATCACTGCAGTGAGTAGTTAATTAATCCAAAAGGATTTTCATTTGTTATTCTGCAAATTATTTAAAGTAACATTAAGTCATCAAAATAATATTTTTATCTGTACTTCTGCATTGCATTGTGAGCTGGTTGTTTGACTACATGGCAACTGTGTTCTAAATTTAGTCTTACACTGTCTTTAATTAGTTTAAAGCTAATCTGATCTCATTTCGAAATCCTTCAATACAAACCTTGGTCTTTAAGCATACATATTCATACTGGACTGTGGTACTATTACTATATAATGTTCTATATATAACGTTCTGTATATAACGTTCTATGAGTTTTTATTCTTATATACTTTGGTGCTTCACAAAATATTTTTGGTGCAAGCTAATTTTAATAGGTGAAAGGGTTAATTTAGCCTCATTTTCAAATTTCAAAGAATAAATCTGATGTCTCAACATTCACAGTTCATACTGAACTTTAGTTGCCATTTATTAGTTTCATTATAGCTGAGTTTCGTGTTACTAGCTTAGTGACTTTGTTAAGTATTTTTCCTGAAAGGTTGAATTATTTTTGTTTATAAACTCATATATTTTTGTTTATATACTGAAAAAAAGTTGTTTGTGTTTACTCCATATACATGCACAGAGCTATGCTGTTTGAGAATGCCAGTGCTGAACTTAAATTCTTCATCTATTGTTAATTAAGCCTTATCAGGCAGGTATTTAAAGGCAATAAGTGAGACTGAAAACTATTTGGCCATTATTACCTGATAATCAGGTGTTCCCCTGACTTGATAATTTTGGTCTAAATTACTAATTTTGAAAATAATTGCCTTTTACATAATGAATAACTATATTAATAGTTATTCATTGCCAAACCAAACCTATTGTTGCACAAAACAGTGCTAACAAGTGTACCACCTTGCAGTCAAATTACAGCTATACTCTTTTACAATGCAGCATATAGCTACTAATGGACCTTGAAGAAAAGGATTTAATTTCTTACAGATGGAACAGGATGCATGCAGATGTACACCAGCACAATGCTTAGATTCAGCTGAATGTATCAAAATGACAAGGACGACATTTTACCAGTCAACTAGTGGCTCATTCTCAGCCTTTATTCAGAGAAAGCCTGTGAATAGGCGAGAAGCGGTACCTTTAAATGACAGTCACTCATTTGGTTTAAATGTGACATACATTCATTCCTGTGAAGAAAAGGCAAAAGGATCATCCTTTATGTATACCCACTCGTCCTTGCAAGGGGGGGCTGGTCATCAGGTAACAGTCATGTGTTTGGACTGTGGGGACTACTTGGAAATAACCCACCCATGCATGGGGAGATCATGCCAACTGCATGCAGAAAGACCCAATCATTGACCTGGGGGTCAATGATTGAGGACTAGCTTGAAGGGCCTGGGTTCTGCAAGGCAACAGTGCTACTAACTGCACCACCCTTCAGTGCCTGGACAAGAAATGTTTATTATGATTCATTTCTGTGTTACAGTAAACAAGAAATAACCACAAGATTAATCTTATTCAGAACCTTTACCTTATCAAATACATTGCATCCTATTAAATCTATTACACCACACCCTTAAAACCTTGAGAGTCTTGAAAGGTGCTTATAAATAAAATGTATTATTATTATTACCCTCTTTCTGTACCAGACAATCACAGGCCAATCCCAGGCTGACACTGCACTATTACATTAAATAAGACACTAAGCAAAGTCTATGAGTGCACCCAAGTGGTCAGATAAACATTTCAGGATACATGTTGCAGATAGAATGATTGCATTAGAATAACGTTGTATAAAATTATTGCTGGGTCACTGCTAACTTTCCTTGTAGTTGCACTACTGTTGTGAGATTCTAGTCAAGCTGAGGCAAATGAGATGTTGCGATGTAAGGTTTTACCATGGCAGCCTGGCATTGTTGACTTTTCATTTAAACTTCGAAGTATATGACATAAGAGAGATGATTTTATAATTCCGATTTTCTTTCAATCCTGTATCTTCATATGGCATAGAAATGCAGGACAGAAACAGTAGTGTGACAGGCTTAAAAGCTTGTGGTGAACCTGATGACTGACACTGAGATAGTAAGTAATTCATATATTGCTGTGTTCAAAATAATTGCAGTGGGTTTAAATAAGCTGGTGAAGGTCATAATTCTTGTACTTTCATTTTATTTTATTTTCCAGGCACACAAATGTGGGACAGTGCACATTCTATGCCAAAGCAAAACGTGAAGGAAAATGTTTCAAATGTTTTTATTCATGTTACAGAAACTGAGGAAAAGGCAATAAACTGTTCCAAGAAATAACAGTGCTTGCATTTATCTTCACAAACTTAAATATTTACTGTATAAAATGAAAAATATTTGAGGATTTAGTTTTCCTGTTAACCACTGAACAAATATTTAGTTGTATAGCCACTGAGTTTCTTTTCATCTGTGTTGCACTGAGTTGATCATCTTCTGTCACGAGTCAATACAGGTTCCAGTGCAGGACTATTAAACTACGTTCCAAAGTTCATCTGTATTACTTGGTTTTGCCTCAAATTACATTTTTAATGTCACCCCACAGGTTTTCTGTAAGACAAAGGTTTAGGGATTGGGCTGGTTACTATTTTAAATAGATACAGACAAAACTGATCATATTTACAGGGGTTGACCTGAACAATGCATTTAAAAAATAAATAACCCCCCAAACACTGAAGTCAGTGTTCAGGGATTGTCTGACAGACTGTCTGTGCCCACCAGACCCAAAAAACAGTATTATTTTCATTAGTCCACAAAATGCTGCTCCATTTGTCTTTAGGCCAGTCATTGTGTTCTTTGCCAATCTTTTATCATTTTAGCAAAGAGCTTTGTAGGATGTATCCACAAAGTGGATTTATTTTCAACAACTTGGCTTCTCATAGGTGCTACAATACTCAAAGGTAACAGTAGACCTTCTCTGATGACCCAGGACGTATTGATTGGCTGAGTCGGCCATGTTTGCGATCGCCCAATCCATTAAAATGGCAGCTTTCAATTTTTTTCATTCTCTTTCTGGTTTTGGCGTTCATGGTAATGTATTTCATATCATTTTAGTTGAGCAGTCTATAATTTCTTCATTTCATTAGGCTATTTCTAATGACTTTTTCATATAGTTATTTCTTCTGGAGTCTTGTTATAATTTTATCACTTCTTTCTGCCTCTAAAAAGTTCTTCCCCCAGCTAGCTATCTCCCTGTTCTATAGCCTGTCACCTGCAAGTAAATCTGTGTTGTTAGTCTCGTGTGAATGAGATAATTTATACAGAGAGCTGCTTTGACCTCTGTCACCTTCACATTCAGCCAGGTGCATCACAATACCAGAAGGGCATCATCTCCATGGAGGCTGAAGTGGGGAAAACTGGTAATGATTCTGTTTGTCTTTTAATGAGCAGTTCACGAGGATTTGCGACATGGTGTATTGTGATAGCTTGGCCCACCCTCAAGTTAATGAATACAGCTGTCCTGGTTGTTTGTCCATGAAGATGATTAGAAAAGAATATCATCTGGTCTGTACCACTATTTTATTTATTAATTTCTATTGCATTGTATATAAAGAGAAAATAATAAATTACGTAATAAAGGTCAAAGCTCTCTGAAAAGTAAACATTTCTGAAGCAATCAAGAAAAAATGACAGAGCACAATTTTTACAAAAGAAGAAAAGATAAAAACATTCAGTATTATAAATGCAGCATTATTCTTTTGTGTTTTAGCAATTCAGCTGTTATTTAAAAAAAATATTTAGTGTGGAATTAAGTCATGTTACTAATGAGTAGCTATGAAACTAAATTTCAAATGTTTCATTAAAAACAAGCCTCTTCTGTTAAAACATCAATATTGTTTTAAACAGACACAGCTCAAACCAACTGTAAGTGTTTCGGTGTGTCTGTGCTGCCAATGGATGCTTTTATTGTGTGTTTTGTAACAATAGATCTTTCTTTTAAATCTGCTCTAGTAATTCTTGGCATATTTCTGCCCCCTGGTGGTTATTTGTAGTAAGAAGGGAATATCTAAATAAGAGTGGATTGTTGGTTTTTTACTGTTCCACGCTATTTCTCTCTCACGGAGATGCCAAAAAAAGCTAGTTTGAGCCATAAACACAGATTAAATAATCTGCTCACAACTTTAGTGTATATTTTAGCTCATCTTGCCAAATTTTTTAAATACAATCAATAAGATAATTTGATTGCTCTTCTATATTGTTGTCTTCCTTTTCAATAAATAGGATATGCTGAAAATGATTTGAAAAGCTAATATTTCAAATCACAAATTCTTCCCTATAGAAAATCTCATTTTCAAATAAAATCTCAGTTTCAAGGCTTTAGCTGTGTGTTGTGTGCCAATCTGTGTAGAATTAAGTAGAGTTTTGGCAATGAAGAAGATAAAGTATAGAAATAATTGAATTTATATTTAAGTTTTTATACTGAATGTCGGTGGAAAATGTTTTCATGGATCCTTTCTTTAATGCCAGTGCATTTATTTTTATCTACAAAAATACTGACACATGTTACCATCTTGTTTGTGTAATAGTCTTAAACAGTTAGTTTTAGTCCATATCCCTCTCAGAACAAATGTGTAATTGTAAATTTTAAGTAATCCAAGCCATGGCTTCATCTGTTTTCCACAAAATGAGATTTATTCAGTTAAAATGCATTGTGAAAGAACATGTTTTGCTCTCTGTTGTGCATTGGCTTTTTCCTTCACTGAATAATAGCATGTTGCTAAAGAGCTCCGTGTCTAATGGGGTGTCTATATAGCTGCCTAATGGATGCATCTGTTTACTGAGGATAAATGATTATCTCAACCTTTCCCCCTCCCCTATTTTGTGCAGATTCAAATTGGAAACATGTGTACATACCTTTTTCTGGCATTCCTGTGCTTCCATTAAGAAGTTAATGAGTTGATGTTATGTAAATATAAAAATCTGCATGTTTGGAATAACAGAGGTAGTAGATGCTTAGTTTGAAGAATTGTCTCTTAGGGAAGTTCTCAATGGAAAGCAAAAGACTGTGCTCAAATTCAAGTGATTTATTCAAGTGATTGGCAAATGACCAATAAACATTGACATACCTTCTCTAAGGATTTCCACCTCATCCCATAACATGAAGAAATGTTTACTTAAAGAGAAGTTAGTGTTTAGTTTTATTTTAAAGTATTTCTGTCATGTATTTCTATCATTCCCCACCAGAGATCGCTCATTGATTTGTCTGTTTAGAGTCAAATATCACTGTATTTTAACCAGACATAAAGGAAGAGCTGTGATACTTGACACCTGGTTTGAGAAAAATATTCATAATTCAGACTTCATTGTAAAGTTATCTTAAAAGATCAAAGAAACCAGTTCGAGATGATTTGAGCTTTGTTACATGGTGCATTATCTGTTGGATATGGCCAAACGAAGATGTGTACTCTCTAGTTAATAAAAGTATGGACATTATCAGCACCAATAGTCAGGTTGGCTTTGATATTTAAACAATGTTCAGCTGGAACAAAGGGGCCTAAAGTTTACCAAGTAAATACCCCATACCATTATACTATCAATGCCAACCTGAACCATTGATATGTGCTTGGATGGACCACTGCTTTCATGTTATTTATGGAAAATTATTAACCTTCCATAGCTAAAATCGAGACTCATTAGACCAGGCAACTCTTTTCCATTTTCTGTTATAACACTTTGTCATGATATATTTTTTTTTTTTTTGTTATTGTCAGTTCTTAGTAACCTCTGTTTCAGTTTCCCATTAGCTGGGTTGGCAGGTGGTCTTTGGTGGTATTTCGCATATCTTGATAGTAACGTGCTTATTTGAGCTGCAGCTTCCTTTTTATTATCTCAAACCTAGCCCATTGTCCTCTAACCTCAGTCATCAACAAGGGATTTTCATCCACACAAGTACCGCTGACTGGATGGTTTCTCATTTTTGGACCTTACTCTGTAAAACGAAGTGGCTGTGTATAAAAAAGTCAGCAAATCAGCATTCTCTGCAATATAATGAATTACTCAGACCAACCAGTCTGGCACCAACAACCATGCCATGTTTGAACATCTTTCTTTCCTTTTCTGGTAGTATGAGCTTCAGCAAGACATCTTCACCGCATCTAGATGTCTCACAGAGACTATTGAGAATACTCAGGCTAGCTAGTATGACCACCAATGATGACGAATAAACGGTTTTCCTATAATGGTAAGTTGTTTCTCCGCCATTAGCACATTTAGTAGCGAGTAAATGAAGTTGACGGACAGCATTAAGACCTTCCTCCTGGCTCTGATTGGTTGTTTTAGGTTGGGAACGGTGCAAAATTACATACTGCAGCATTAATAAATAATTGAACATGTGTATCTAATAAAGTGGTCAGGGAGTGTAATTTGAAAATCTTTTTTTTTTTTTTACCTTTTTACAACAGAGACATACTTCATCACCATGGCAATCATGTCAGTTACAAGAAGTTGTTCATTGTTGTGCTAATTGGCCAATCCAGTTATAAGTAGCACAACAAGGAAATAAGAAGCTAATTTCCTGTGTTTATGTACAAAAATTGTAACTGCAGCATAAATGTGGTTTTAATTCATGCTCATTTCATGTATTCCTGTGAGAACAGACTTGATAAGCAAGAGCACCATTGCGGCTGAATTTGTAGGGTAGTCAATAGTTTGAAGGGAAAAAACAAACAACAAACCCAATAAAGATGAATAATTAGAGCAAACTCAGTAGCTACTTTTATGTGGATTGTCCCATTATATTCTTCTTTTATATAGTACATTTAGGCACATCAGCATTGAGCTTATTTAAATTTTTATATTTCCTTTATTTGTGTTTAGCTAAAACAACAAATACTTTTGATCATCTTGGTCTGTACAAGAGTTGGGGTTTATGCTCTATCTTTATCCTTTAAGTCACCACTGTGCTCTCTAAGGTGACCAAATCATTTAAGTCAGTTTGTTTGAATAAGAGGCATTTTGTATTTTGTTTTCTTTGTCTGTTGTTACTACCTATTGATCTTTTTGAATAAATGCTGCATGAATAGATCTGTGATGGAGATAGGGAGAATGAAGATAGAGGGAGAGAGAGGAAGGTTATTTCTAACTATGAGCAGTTTTTAAAATCTGAATTGTAGCTGAGATCAATATCTTGTGTTTGACCATTTATTACAGCTTCCTACTGGTTGCAACTAAAGCTCAGAGACACACAAAGAGATATCTTCAGACATCCTCATGACCCAGTCTATATATTGACAAAGTCTTTTTCACCCTCTCTAATCCCAGACTATTTTTGTTTTCAATAATCAAATGGGTGAAAGTGAAATTTTGACTGAAATTCATGAGATGAGACTCATATCTAATTCTTCTTTTGTAGTTCTTGAAAGTCAAGCTGCAGGTCCCATGTCAACAGTCACTAAAATCTTGCTGTAGTTTGGGTAGATATTTTTCAGACTTTTCAGGGTTTTAGAAATTAAAAAAGGACAAATCCAAGCCTTCCCATTTTTGTATTTTACCAACCTAATGTAAGCTTATATTTAAATTGTATTTTTATCAATATCCATCCAGATTTATACAACTATCCATACAAAGGGTTCTGTAAGATTATTTGCAAAAAAAAAAAAAAAAAAAAAAAAAAAAAAAGTTTGCTTGTTGCTATTTTACTTTGTATTCCATTTTCTCTTTCTTGTTCTGGTCTGTTGCTTTATCTGTCTCACTTTTATCTCTGTCTTTCCTATATTACTCTACATTTAACATTACAAAACATTAAAATTTAAACTCCTAAACTGTACAAAAGCTCTTTCACATAGAGTAGTTTCTAATTTTGGTCTTATCCAAAAATCTAACATAAAGTTTAGATAGAAAACTAGTCACTCTTAAAAAGGATGAAAAAAATTCACACACAGTCTAATGTTCATCATTAAGGCATAATGAAGAGAATATGCTCTTATCTGAAGTTTCACAGATGGCAGGCATTTTTACACGGACCCTGTTGAAGCTAGTCACTCAAGGGTCATAGCCCGTTGGGAGCTTTGATCACCGCTGGCATCACTGTGCCCTTACATGCCAGAACTTCTCAACTTCTTCTTTTAACTCTTGGTATTTAATTCATGTATTGTACATTGCTTCATTTTGATTTTGCTGTCCCTTAGAAGTGCTACATCCCTACCACTTTATTGACATGTAAATGTTATAATTGTAAGTCCCAGTTTAGATATATATTTTTAAACATGATCAGAGTCCCTAAGTGAACTCAACTCAATGCTGTGCTGATCTTATGATGGTGGGTTTTAGCTAACAGCCCAACCCTTTTCAATTGAGTTCACCTGGATCGAGAGACTGAATTGGCTGCTGCAGCTCCCTGTCTGTTTGTGTCATGTGACCTGCTCTGTGTTTGCTCAAATATTCTCAGCTTTCTTTGGAAAGGACATTACATTTTAAGACTTTAAAAGCAATGAGCAAGGCTTATGAAGCATGAGAAAAGCTTCTTCTCCAAATTTTGTTTGGGCATGATGAACTGGAACTGCACTGAAAGACATTGGGAGCCAAATTTTTACCGGATAATCATGCTAGGGTCAGCCTGTTCTGCAAAAAAAGTAGTACCAGCAGAATCAAGACATTGGTTTCTTGAAGACTGTAACTGCGCATGTAACATCAGATGTATTTAGAAACATAATAATTGTTTATGTTAGAAAGGATTTTTTTATGTTGTTATGTTGGAAAGGATTGATTGGGACCAAAATCTCATTTGTGAATGAGTTAAATCCCACATAATTTCAGTACTAATATAGATCCTTCAACACTGATTTATCTTAGTTTCATAATATACTCATGCAACGCACTGACTTTTATTGATGTTTCGGACTCAGACCTGATATTGCCTAATATGACCTTAACCTTGGCTTTCCTACATTTACACTTTCCACAGATGCTAGTATGGTATATAGGCCATGTTAACATAATAGTTTATGAAAATATATATTATTATGTTATATATTATTGTTTTCTATGTTCTTTATCTGTTATATTTCTGGGGTTTGAGCACAAAGGTTAATTGATTTTGGTTTTAAAATGTAGGGTATCTTTTTAGTCTTCACCTGTCATTGTTTAACAAGTGTGCCAGTAATTCAGCACTAGGTGTCAGTATTGCTCCACCAATGACTAAGAGATTGAGGGCAAAATGGAGTTCTCAGGGAAATCAAATATCAGATCAGATGGTGAGACCTCTGTTTCCAAGATGGCTGTATATGAGTGCAGTGTAGCGATTGTACACCCTGAACTGAGCTGTTTTATATGTTGAAGGTAAGCTGGTGATGTTAGTGAGATATCTTGTGTTGTAATATTGGATTCTGTGAAACTTAAAGCGCCATATTTACATACTGTGTTTGTCATTAAGCAAATCTTATCTGGGATACGTACATTGCTTCTTTTTGTGTGTGTGTGTGTGTGTGTATATATATATATATATATATATATATATATATATATATATATATATATATATATATATATATATATATAACCATCAGTTTGATAAACAGAAACCTGATAAGTCCACTATATTCACTCTGCCTTTACTTCACTGATCTTCATCCCCTGAACATATTTCATGTATATATTCTGTAAGTCCTGAAATAAAACCAGTAACAGCCGTCTTTTATGTATTATGTCCCTTACTTACTTACAAAGGATAACCACTTTCTAAATGGCACAAAGGTGTTCCACTTTTTTTGGAGAAATTATTATGTTAGCTAATACATGCGCTATATATGTTTTTTCATAAAATGCGGGTAGTATCAATAGTAAATGGTTGCCAGATATTTTTTAATTCTAACCCATGTTTAAAGTTTCAGGAAAATACTATGCGCATAGTAATTGATTTGTAACTCTTGATTACCCAAGGAAGGTAAGTAAAGAAGCTTTTATAATGTTACAGGAAATATGATCTCTTTATGTTGGCTAAATTGCCAATCTGTAATAACAGTTAACAGTATACACATATATAATACCCTCATTAATCTCTATCATTTTCTGCAGGGAAGCTCTATCTTGGTTGACAGCCAGGCTGCAGCTGACTGGTGCCGACAACAGAAATTTGATTGAAGAGTAACGCTTCCTGTTGTTCTTGACTTTGATGAGCAAGAACAAGCTGAAGCTCTCCAGGCCCTCAAGACCTAGGATGAAGAACTAGATGAATACTCTCCAGCGGAGCAATTTACGTTTGTTTTTTAAGATAAGGAGGACTGAAAAGTTCTGCTGCAACATTATAGATGAAAAGAACCTTAAGGTTTTTGTTAGGTTTGAATAAGTTTTGTAAATAAAGATGTTATTTACAAGTAATCACATGTCTTCACTGCTCGAGCCTCTCCCCATCTGAGATAGAGGTAAGGAGGGAGAGACATTAATCAGTATAGTTTAAGAGTTTAGGGTACAACTATGACAACCTGAACTCATTTTCACCCCCCAGTATCCTGTGGAACAATGTCATCTCCAGGTATTCTCTGACACCCTCATGGCCAGGGGCTTTCAGAGTGCCAATGTGTTTGAGTTATCATTTTCTGAGTAAGAATTCGTATTAACCATCAATGCTGTGTAAAAAAAAAAAAAAAAAAAAAAACAGCTGCTTGTGGAATGCCTCTTTCCTTACAGCAAGTTAAAGACATAGAAAGTACTATTAACGACACTGTTTCCAAAGTACAAGCAGTAATATATTGATATTATATAGTAATATATCATGGCAGCTGCCACCGGAAGTGCCATTACTAGCTGCCACTGCCACAAGTTGAGCTCGGCCCTGCTGCATGCGGGAGAGTAACAAGTGTTAGTGTGTGTGTTCGCAAAGAAGCCCGCCTCCTTTATCAATACAACAGCAGGGCTCTAGACTAACTTTTTGCACTGGTGCGCCTAACTTTTTTTAATAAGTGCACCATCACAAAAGTTAGGTGAACCCAAATTTTCGACCACATTGCACTATTTAAACATAGCAGTTTTACGGTTCACTTTAAAAAAAAAAAAAAATCACTGTCAAATCAAAGTAATATAGACATGTAAATGATTAATTAGTCTAGTAAACATAAAGATCTTTATTTGAAGTGGAATTACTGAAAAAGTGTTGAGCTACTATGAGCTGAAATTTAAACATCAGGATAAATTAAAAGAAAATCTAAATTAGAAGACGTTGTAAGTGCTGAACATTTAATGAGAATCTCAAACAAACCATTTCATAACTTCCAAGTCATTTTTCTGATGGAAAATTATTTCTGACTTGAACTTAATGAAGGAAAGTTTTTCTTTTGCAGCATTAAACTATATTATCATCTCAGCCTCTACTGATGATCTGTTCGCTGCCATGCAATATGTTTTATAGATGCATTGTGCTTTTTCAGTGTTTGAATACAAAATGCATGAGAACCAGTCGTAAATTAACTATTGCCAGTGTTCTCTCAAGGTAGTTTTCCCCGACAGAACTTGTTTTCCTGGGTCAGGAGCAAACATGGAACCTGTCTCATTCCCTACCTACTAGAATGACTTTAAATCTACATCTGCCAGAAGTATGAATAATTTGGGGAGTAAGTTTGTTCAGTTTTCATTTGACTAAATTTTGTGTTTAATATGATTCATTCATGGGTTTATCTAGCTATAAAATGTTTTATAGTGGGAGGTTTTTCCCAGCAGAGAACATCTGACGACATGAAACAATCAGAACCAATAGGAATTTTTATAGGACATCTTAAAACGAGCACAGAACCGTCTACTTGTTATGAACGATGTATATTGAGTGTAAATATTGATGAACTGAGTTTACAGAGACGTGATTGCCCTCTTATTAGGCAAACGTTCTTGGTTTGCTGGTTGAAACATCAGTATTTTCATTTCTGCTCAGCTGCTGAAGGCGCAGTCCAGCGGACACGCGCTCCTGCCCAGTGCGCGTTCCCGACTCAGGGAAAACTAATGACTACCTCAGCACAACACTCTTTACAGTAAATATGGTGCATTAAATTTTCGGCTTTACTGTATCTTAGTAAAATAGCAGCTTAACTTTCCTGGTCGAGCCGCTGTCTTCGAAACATAAATACTTCCCCCGGGTAATTTAACTCCAGCGGCTCTGGCTCGGATACGATCATACAGGCTCATTATCTGATACCGTTTCCGAACCACATCTTGACATAACCTGGGAGGCTGACAGCTCCATTTCAGAGCATTGGTGGTGATTTTTCGGACAGTTCAGACCTTAACTTTTCTATAGTTTCTCTCCTCAGCCTCATTACCTCCGCTCTGTTTGCCTGAGTAGCCTAGCCTAACCTACCCACCTCTGACTGCAGGATACAGACGTACATGGAGATTGATAGCTGCATCATGGTCAATCAAAAGGGGGGTCCCACCCTTTACTTTCACTGACTGGCTTAGAAAGCGATGTGTACCCAATGTGTCTCTGTTGTGAACCTCAGGGGAATCTTTTAGTGTTGCAGACATTGATAGATATTATGGTTCCGCAGACTTTCTTTTTAACCTCCAAACAAATGGTTGCACCGGTGCGACCTGAGATTTTTCCAGGTGCTCTACTGAGAAATGTGGTCACATTTGCAGCCAGAGAGGTCGCACTGTAGAGCCGTGAACAATGATAATCAGATGTATTGAATATCCAGTAAAATAGAGGGAATATGTGTTCCACACTTTGATTGTTCACTGTGATGCACCTTATCAGATGAGATGGTGAGCTCTCCGTTTCCAAGATGGCTGTATATGAGTGTTGTGTAGCGATTGTACACCTAAATTGAGCTGTTCTATACGTTACAGATCTTTAATTAAATGTTGCGGCACCAGTAATCCAATTTGTCTTCATTGTCTGCACTGTAAAACTCACGTTAAATATTTCATATAACCTGGATTGTAATTTTGTTATAGCAAGGCTATATTACTGATATGAGCCTTGATTTTTACTGTGTCACGCTCAATCGCACTGATGTTTGCTAATATAACAAAGAAGTAGAATTTTTCTTACATCAGTGTGAACTAGTCCCATTCTGTCCTTCTTCTGCTCAATGTATGTCCTCCTGGTGCTGATTTAGAATGAAACCTAACTATTAACAATGATTTGACCAGGGTGAAAGGTGTCCTTCATATGGGGCCACCACAGACAGACTAAATCTAATGTGGCAAAAGTAGAAATACTCTTCTATACTTTTAGATAAGCAACTTTGATTTTGATGTGGGTCTGAATTGGACAGATTTGAACTGACCTGAGCCCGCTGTGCTGTTGAAAGACGCCTAATAGAACATTTTGTCTCAACACATCTTACCCCTTTGTGTGCCTTGCTGGGTGCAAGTTTTTTTCTGGTTCAGCTTTCTGACTCACTTCACAACAAAAGGACTTCCATCACATGCTGCACCACTGTGCCTGTCCAAAACAATTTGGGTCACACCATGTGAAACAGGGAACAGGGTTATATAGGGAGCAATTTCGGATCTGACTGAACAGTCTGAAGAGAAGATTAGGGTAAAGACTGAAGGAGGAACTGGATGCAGAGTTACAAGAGGAATGCCAATATGAACTAATTCCAGAAATCAAACAAAAAAGACTGTCAAAACATGGTAAGAAAATTAAAGATCACAAGCTGAAAAGCACATATGGAGCCCTCCACTTTCTGATAGATGGCTTCAGATGAGCTGTTGAAAGTTAGTTCCTTTGTAGACTAATGCATAGTTTCCTAATTATATCTATTCTTATAGAATTCACATCCTGTTGACTAACCTTCATGGAAACATGTTGAAAGGGCTGTGAGTGTGTGGCTTTTTTTCTGATAGCTTATTACATGAACATCACATCTTGCATTACAAAATGCTAATTTCTTTTTTAAAACAAAGAATAGTTAAAAATTCACCTCCTCTCTGTTAGACCTCACACCAAACTACAACCACACTACATTAAAATCTGCCTCCACATGAGGGGTCACTAGAGGATTTTGTAGAAGTCTTCTGACATGCAGTGGGTGTTCCATTACGTATGACATTACATATGATGGAGAGTTGCATGACATTTATTCAGTTCAATTCAAAAATACTTTATCCCAAAGGAAAATTAAATTAAACTTATATCATCCCAACCAATACCTTCAAAGAGTCTTTGTGGTGGGTGGTGCTGTGAGCAGCATGGATCGCTGGTTCACTCACAAAAAACATGAAAACAGTTACATGTACATTTTTGGATATTACACATCCTTATTTCCTTATGTCATCAGAAGCAAATGGATGCAGTCATGCCATTGTGACTCAGTGATTTTGGCTCATTTTGGGAGAGAAAATATTATTCCTGTTCTTTTAGTATAATTGCTGTTTGTCTCTCAATAGGCAAAAATGTTCTTTTAAGAGTATAGTATTAATTTGATAATGAGGTGATCTCCATGGAAACCACACAGAAGCCTATCTTTATGCTGGAGTATGTTTTTTGTGCTGCTTTTATAAAAAGAGTTTTTTTTTTTTGTTTTTTTTTAAATTTCTCATCAGAAAATTGCTTTTCTAACCCCACAAAGGGGCTCCTTTCTGCTTTTAAGTTTGTGAGTCATCAAATGAACAATTCACTACAAGGCTGGAAAATGTTATGCCATTACCTTTAAAGCTATAACTTATCCATTTAGTTTCCTTCCTCACATTACTACTGAACATTAATGCTCGCAACCCCCCTGGCAAACTTCTTACCCCCTTCTGCATGGTCAGAATTTTGTTGGTGTATTTGTTTATGCGGAAAACAGCTCCAACTACTCAACTTCCAGCAACAATTTTTTTCAGCCAGAGAGCAGGATGGATAGTTTTGAGGACCAATCTGAGGCTGTGAGGAAGTTTGTACTGTTGGGCCAAAACACTAAACTACTGCTGCTCAGTTCTGGTTTGATGCAGCAGGCGAACGTCCCACCAACGCCTTCTGTTCTTTTTTTTTTGGCTTCTGATAACATGGAAAATAAAATGAGACGTTGCAGCTTGTCAGTCATCATTTCTTCCTCCTTCACACTTGTGGTCTCGCAATAGCCAATCCTCTCTGCCATGCTGTGCTTATTATGCTGTTTACTATGCTATGGCAAAACACCATGACATATATTGCATCAGGAAGGGTTTCACAGGAGTTCAGCTCGCTGTGTCTTGTGTACCTTGGAGGGTTTGTGCAAAAATGAACATCCTGTAACCACACGAGCATACATCAACTATTTGACTTCAGCCCGACCATGATAGGCCCTTCAGACATTGTTTACACGGGGCATGTTTTCAGTGAAACCATAATGTTCTTGTTGCAATTCAGCTGCCCAGTGATCTTAGGCCTGCGGTAAATCTGGACGTAAACAATGGCTGAAAATTATGATTATGAAAGAAGTCTGTGTCACCGAAGCACATCACATCACAATCCCAACTCCTGACTCTGGCTACACATCCAAACAGACTTCCCTATAGAAGTTGCAGTCAGTATTCCACAAAAGGCCATTGCTATTAGTTGTGCTTTCTTTTTATAAGCTTCCTTCCATGTTGTTATGATCTTGTGACAATACTGTCATCTCACATTGCTGAATAAACTTTAAAATCGAACCATAAATGGCTCCTTCCATTATTACTTCGGTAAACAGTGTGCTGCTGTGTGATGTCAATGTTCTTCTTCTGCGCATCCAGGTCACTTTGGGGATGTAAACCATTCACACAGAAGTCTCATTGCAGTTGGGTTTAATTAGTAGTATGAACTACCACGCAAAAAAAAAAAAAAAAAAAAAAAAAAAAAAATCAGATTTTAGCAAAAACTTGTTATTGAGCATCAAGACCTGCTGTGTGAATGTAGGTTTGGACTCTGTCAAATGAACATGTACCAAGCATGAAATTTGAGCCCCTGCTCCCCCCTCTTGCTGAGCGCTATTTACCTGGACATGTTTAATGTCCCTCTTCAAATCCTTGCATATCTACAAGATATGGTGTCATTACATGTAGAAATTATGGATAAATGTGACTGGGGAAGTTGGGGGGGGTTGTATGAATGAATAAAGAGAGGAAGAAATTATAGTCTCTACAAACGTGTTGGTGCAGAAAACTACTTTCTACTCTTCTTCCCACCTGGACCCAACCAAAAATAGAACAGTCAGTGGGCCTTCACAGTAGGAGATGGCAAAGCAATGATGAAAAATAACGGGACTAAATTGTTACCTGCAGCAGGAAGAAAAGAGAGAAACTAAGGGAAATGAAAAGCACCAGATGAATAAGGAAAACTATAAGGCATGAAAGAATGAAACAAAACTAATTCTTAAGGAAAGTTGTTTTGAGGAAATCCATTAAATGAAATCGAAAGGTATAATTAAACATTTTCTGAAAAAGTAACAAAATTTATACAAATAATCACATGAACTCTGATAAAGAGGTAAAAATGGAAGGAAAGAAGGAAGTTTGTTTTTTGAGTAATTTCGTGCTCCTGTTCCAAAACTTGCCCCTTTATATTTCTCTTTTTCTTTAACATTTACTTGCAGACTGAATTACTTTCTAAGAATTTGTAGGCATTGTTAGCCAAGCAACACACCTTTTATGTGAGTTTCTAAATGCTTTTGAGGTTTACCAACTGCCTTTAAGGGTATGGGTGTTTGTAATAATATGTCAGAAAACTCCCTCTGCTCTCCTCCTGGAGGATATGCAGAACAGAGCAATAACCAGACCTGGACCAAAAATGAGGTTTCTGAGCTGCTGCAAACTGATGCAGTTAGAGACAAAGAGATGAGATGAAACATTTTATAATTTAGTGGTCACAACTTGAGTTGATTCATCACTAGACCTGGTCTTTGTCCACTCATATTATTTCATATCAGCTTAATCTCTGTTGCTGTTACTACATTTCTTGAAAAATAGTGGCTTATGATTTTGTAGATATTACCAGACAGATGGTTGGGCTAGGTCAGATGGTAGATCTAGGTCTAAGCCAGTAAGTTATACTTTTTACAGACGTGAGCTTAACATTTTTCAGAACTTACTGATTGAAAGTATTGTCTTAGCCCATGTACATACATTTACAAATTAACCTAAATAACTGCCAATTTTGTCATATTAAACAGTGTGTCTAAATGCTGAATTTAGGCTTCCTGCCATGTCGCTTGGAGGATTTGTGGGTTTTGAATTAAAATTTGTAGCATTTACCAAAAGTTAAGCAAAACAAAAGGAAAATTCTCACTTTGTCAACTATATATCCTGTTTTTTCCTTTGTGTAAACCATCACTGACATTTTTTACCCAACAAGACTTGAACTGATTGTGAGCTTCACTGACAACACCAGGTATTTCTCCATATTGATGTAGCCCACTCTTAAATGGGACTGTATTTGCCATTTGGCATCTGGTAATGGTCTAGTCAATGAAGAGTCAGCGTACAGCTTCAGTTATTACAACTACAAACTAGTGATCGGGCCTGAAATCTGGGTGTAGTGATGGACTCAGACCTGAACCTTCAGAGACACATAAAGACAGTTACAAAGTCAGCCTTCTATCACCTGAAGAACATATCCAGGATTATAGGACTAAAATCTCAACAAGATCTAGAGAAACTCATCCATGCATTTATCTTTAGTCGCACTGATTACTGCAACAGTGTCTTCAGAGATCTGCCTAAAAAAGTCAGGCAGCTGCAGCTGATCCAGAATGCTGCTGCTCGTGTTCTTACTAAGACCAGGAAAATAGAACACATCACTTCAGTTCTAAAGTCCTTACACTGGTTCCTTGTAGCTCAGAGAACAGACTTTAAAATACTTCTGTTAGTTTATAAATCACTGAATGGCTTAGCACCAAAATACATTAAAGACCACTCAAGTCTTCTGGCTGTAGTCTACTCTGCATCCCCAGAACTAAACATGGAGAAGCAGCATTCAGTGTTTATGCTCGATTAATCTGGAACAAACTTCCAGAAAAATGCAAAGATGCTGAAACACCGAGTTCCTTTAAGTCAAGGCTAAAAACTCATCTGTTTAGAGCTGCCTTTGATTTGTAGTAAGTGGAACATTGATCAATATTTCCGCATGATATTTGCTTGATGATCCTCATGATTTTGATGCATTGATATTTGCTCAATGATTTTGATTATTTTGATTTTAAAAATTGATAATGTTTATGATTTTGATGCATTGCTACTTACTCAATGATCTTGATGTATAATGATTTTGATCATTTTGCTGTATACTTGCTCGATGATTTTGATGCATATTTGATTGATGTTTTTATGATGTAATGCACTTTGAACTGCCTTGCTGCTGAAATGTGCTTTACAAATAAATTTGACTTAACTGGACTAGTCCTGTGGTGTCCAGTTTCAGTCCTCAAAGGCCGGTTTCCTGCCATTTTTAGATGTCTCTGCTCCAACACAGCTGATTGAAATGGTCCAACTACTTCTTCAACTTGTCAAAGTTCAGCAGAGGTCTTACCCTATAAACCATCAATTGATTCAGCTGTGTTGAACCAGGGAAAGAACTGAAACATACAGGATACTGGCCCTTGAGGACTGACTTTGGACACCACTGGTCTAGTCCATCCATCTATCTATCATCTACACGTGGAGAGGAGCCAGTTGAGGTGGCTCAGGCATCTGATTAGAATGCCTCTTGGACGCCTCCCTGGTTAGGTGTTCTGGGCACGTCCCACTGGGAGGAGGCCCAGAGGAAGACCCACGACATGCTGAAGGGACTATGTTTCTCGGCTGGCCTGGGAACAGCTTGAGATTCCCCTAGAGGAGTTGGCCCAAGTGGCTGGGGAGAGGGAAGTCTGGGTCTCCCTGCTTAGGCTGCTGCCCTTGAGACCTGACCTTGGATAAGCAGAAGAAAATGGATGGACAGATGGTAGGGATGGTAAGGATTGTGACTGCACCAAAAAAACAAAAACAACTCTGACCTGCAGATACATATTTTGATTTTCTTCCAAGAACTGTAATGAACAATATTTAAACTAGAACATTTCTGAAGAAATTTCAAAGGGGCCTGCCAAAGTGTGCATGTCAACATATCGTCTTCACTTCTGAACGCAGCACGGACGTATCTACAAACTGAGTGTTGAATGGCATTTGTAGGTGAAACCATGATGACACAGTAAATCCTCAAAAATAGTGGTTTTTTTAGGATGTCTTCAGGACCTTGCTCCATTGACTTTGTATGGGGTAGTTTTTCGCTAATTATGTCGCTATGGTAACTCGAAATGAAAAGTTGAGTAATAGCACGCATCTCAAGAATGAGACGGAATTTTTGATATATATATATATATATATATATATATATATATATATATATATATATATATATATATATATATATATATATATATATATATATATATATATTGTGGGGCCGCATTAATGGAGAAAGCAGTTTCGAGGTGGAGAGTAATAGGTGCCTCCATGCATTGCATTGGAGGCAGTGCATTGCACTGCTGTCCTATGCATTGCTATGGCAGGCCCCAAATACTTTGTTTTTAGTTCAGTTCAGAGGAGGAGGAAATGTGATTGACGAGTGGCAACATCTCATTTATTTTCTATGGTACTGGAAAAAAAGAATGGAAGGTGTTTGTGGGACGTTTGTCTGCTGCATCAGACCAGAGCTGACCAGGGGGAGTTCAGTGTTTTAGTCCAACAGTACATACTTCCTCACACCCTCAGACAATTACTCTTCAAAACTATCCATCCTGCTCTCTGGCTGAAAAACCAGGTTCTGGAAGTTGAGTAGTTTGGGCTGTTTTCCGCATAAACAAACACACCCACAAAATTCTGACCAATTACACAATAGTTTTGCCTGCAGAGGGGTGCGAAGAGTTCCCCAGGGGGGATTGTGACAAGAAGGGGTGGATGACATGAAACTGAGAACAAAACTACATGATTTTTGTCACCCAGCTGCGACAATCAGAACTGATTTCAGCAGTTCGACTCGACTATGCAGGCCTTTTACAGAAACTTCAGAAAATACAGAAATGAAACTAAAAAGAATTTCTGTTAATTCACTTTTCATACAGGATGATCTCTGCACTACACAGTTTTTTCAGTTATTTTTTTTTTTCTTGCAGCTGAATGCATGATGCTAGGCTAGGGTGTCAGATGAAAGCCATGGCACGGATAATGAAAAAGGAGACGAGGAGTAATAAAGTGAAGGTTCATAATACTCTTGGACTTTGGAGTAATTGTCTCGGTTGTGTGGCACTGATGGAAAAATAATATCTTTGGTTGACTACACAATCAAGAGAACCTCAAAGTGTATACAACTCACATAGCTACAGCTTGTGCTATATTACGGTTTTATGTGAAATATTGTTAGAAAAGACTGGATCATTTTTTCTTCCCCTGAGTGTCATTGGATACTGTCATCAGCAGATGATTTAAGTGGTGCCGTTCATGTTCCTGAATCTCCTCTGTGGGTTATTAAATAAGATGAAGATAGGTTTTATTTACAGAGTTAATTACTTTGAAGCATTTTCATTAACCTTTGGATGTGCACCACGTTTTGGTAAAATTGGTAATTAAAATGCATGATGAAATGTATTCTGAATTTAAAACTGCAATGAAAGGATTTTTCACATTTTCAAAACAGCTTTTTTTTTTTTTTTATTACAAATGTCAGTTAATCAAAGAGATAATGTTGTGCAACAGTGGACTTTTCAGGAAGAGACTGAATTACATTTTACATAGTATATAATTCCACTTTTTGCAGGTTGCCTTTGCCTCTTTATCTGATTTGCAAGACTAAATTTTGAGGGTAATAAATATTGCAATTTACTGTATCTCACAAAAATTACTGAGAAGTGGAAACTTTTTGCAGTAGCTGTAATTTGCATAAATATGGGCTGAAAAGCAGATATATGCCAGAGTAGGGAAATGCTTTTCCTTTGGCAGTGAAGTTTTTGGTGCATATCACTATTTGACTGCTTGAATACTTCAGTGTTTTTTAAATAAGATGGATGTGCAGTTGCTGCTTTGCTTCAATTTGACAGATACAAGAACCCAGTGAATCAAGTCCAGTCAGTGCAGTATTTGGTTTAAATTGCTTTGCTCCTGGTTGAGCAATGTTATGTGGTCAAAAATGAGATCAGCTGACAAAACAAATTAAGTGCACAGTTTTGGGGGGTTTTCTTTTTCATCCATGTATTATTTTGTTCCTATATATCATACTTATACATTGTGGGGCCTTTCTCTCCTCCTTTTAAAAATAACTTTCAAAAGACTTTAAAATTAAATATTTTCACTAAGTTTTTAAGTCAAGTCAAGTTTATTTGTATAGCACATTTCAACAACAGACAATTCAAAGTGCTTTACACCATAAAACAACACAGTAACCAATTATGAAACAAGCAATAAATATTACATTTTGTCAAATGCCATCAAAATCATCAAGCAAATATACATCAAATATATTGATCAATGTTCCAATTATTATGAATGAAAGGCAGCTCTAAACAGGTGGGTTTTTAGCCTTGATTTACAGGAACTCAGTGTTTCAGCAGTTTTGCAGTTTTCTGGAAGTTTGTTCCAGATTTGTGGTGCATAAAAACCAAATGTGCTTCTCCATATTTAGTGATTCTGGGGATGCAGAGTAGGCTTGAACCAGAAGACCTCAATTGTCTTGAAGGTTGTTACGACAACCTTCAAGGTCTTTATTGTATTTTGGTGCTAAGCCGTTCAGTGATTTATAAACTAACATAAGTATTTTAAAGTCTCTTCTCTGAGCTACAGGGAGCCAGTGTAAAGACTTTAGAACTGGGGTGATGTGTTCTATTTTCCTAGTTTTAGTGAGAACACACGCAGCAGTGTTCTGGATCAGCTCCAGCTGTCTGATTGACTTTTTTAGGCAGATCTCTGAAGACAGTGTTGCAGTAATCAATGCGACTAAAGATAGATGCATGGATGAGTTTCTCTAGATCTTACTGGGACATTAGTCCTTTAATCCTGAAAATGTTCTAGTTCTTTTGTCTTGAAATCTGGTTTGTTTGGGGAGGTGTGAATTCGTAATCCAACTCTGATGCGGACCAAAAAAGCAAACTCTGGTCCACCTAAAAACCTACCTATAGTATGTCTTGGTTTAGTTGAAGTGAACTCTGGTGCAGTTTAAATGCATATGTGAATGCAAGCGGACCAGAGACCACTCCAAAAGCAGGAAGCGGGCTATAGTGCAGGGCATTCTGGGTAAATACAACCAAACATACAACTGCTAAAATCTCACGTCACCCCATTTTGGTTTATATTTTGTGAAGAAGGAAATTATGTTCAGTGTTTTCCACCACAAGCAAGAGGGTAAACAGGTTGATCAAAGGGTTTACTTTGTTTGACACAGTGCAGTGTGAAAGCAAACCACACCAGCTGAAAATGTAACAAATGTTGAAATTTTGGTTCCCAATCGAACCGAGTCTACAAGACTATCAGGTGTAAAAACAGCCTTAGATGTTGAATGTGCTTATTAAAATGAAGCTACTGAAAATACTTGCTGTTATCAATTTTAAATGTGGTGACATACTGGTATCTGAGCTGAGTTGTAAGGCAAAAAGTAGTACAAAAAAAATGTGCAGTCACAGTTTAACAGTGTCACAAAGTTGGCCTATAAACAAAAGGTAACAATACATTTTTTAAAGAGAAATCAATGCCTTGAGAGAAAAACAGTCGTCCACAAGTCACTGGGTAGGCTGTTTCATTTTTTTTTTGCCTTTAATATCAACATATTGATGTCTCTTTGGATTAGATACTAAACCACACATTGCCAGTGTTCTTGATATGCTCATTAGAATTTGGTGGAAAAACAGAGCTGCACACTGTATCTCTCTACACCTTGATGAATCTTTAACCTTCAAGGCTAAAGAATGCATCTTTTTCTAATTTGATTTTTTTTCATCTCCTTTTTAAAAAGAAACAAAAAAACCTTCTTTATTGTTTTGGTCTTAGTGTAAAGTGATTAAAACCTTTTCAGTATTTGATTTTTGGTTGTTAATATTAATGCTAACCAACATATTTTCATAACAGTAATGCATAGCACTACCATCAAAAGGTAAATTATGAAAAGTAAGAGATCAAATAAAGGTGAACATATGTATGAGCTTCACACTTTCCTACATAACAGCAACCCGGCATACTGTCTATAATAATGAATGCTTATAGTGGCTGCTCCCAGGTACTCTTTACCTTTTAGATTTTTACTTCCTTTTTTTTTATTCTTGTACTGAACTCTCCCTTTTTGGCTTTCTTGACTGGGTAATAGTAGCAAAAAAAAATCTAAGGGATCTCACTGTTAAAATATTGCTGTTCTCAGAAAAAAAGGAATAAGAAAAATGATAATAACTTTCTTGTAGAAAACAATTACTATTAGAAAAAAAAATGGTCAAAAACGTTTTATTGACACAGGACAACTCATTCTAGATCAGAGAATTATTTGATTAGCTAGAAGTACATAATTAAGAAACAAGATCCTATATCCAAAGCATGACCATTTCATTTCACTCATTTGCAGAATTATCCCTGAAATCTAATTAAGTAAATTAGAAAAGAAAGCAAATGCTATAGCAGCAAATTTTAACAATCCAATTCTTACTTGTGTTCATGTCCTTATTTTGTTACCCAATATGTGGTTCTGTTGTTACTGGAAGCTACACAAAAACTAAAAAGACTGTTAAGGATTTTTCTATTGTCTTTATGTCTTATAATGGAAAATGATCTGCAGTTAAAAACAGATAACAAAAAGCATGCATATTTTCTGTTAGCTGATAAACACTCATAATGATTTAATTGGTTTTTGAGCAAATAATCTTACAGAAGCGTTTGTGTTTCCACACTGACAAGTGATCATTCTCCTTATCCTCATCCTTCAAAGCAACTTTGGCACTAGGCAAGCCTTTGTCTTCATTTTATTCACCATATTAAAACTATTGAATAGATAATGCCCTTTCTGTTGTCAATTTGATTAATGCAGCTTACAGAAAATCAATTTTCCACCATCTTTCTCCTCTGTTTCATCTCCTCCAGTCTTCCATCCCATATCAGTTTATCTGTCAGGTTGTCATGGTAGTGGCTTCAATAAAATGATTTCAGACTGATTTAAAGTTGCACTGCCTGAGTGATGGCATGGATTACTGCATCTACCGATAAGGTTGTGCAAAACTTGATTTTCTTGGAAAGCACAAACTAAGACCTTGTTTTCTATGATGTACTGAACTGAAAACCAGGAGGCGGCACAGGAGTACGTTTTATCCCCAACTATTTGTAAAAACAGTAAAACAAAGCTGAACTGCCAAAAAAATTATATATATGGCTGATCAGAAATGGAAAATAAATTTGTTGAAGAATGTGGTTGTGAATGTCAAGTCAAATTAATGTTTAGAAACAAATAAAGCTGTGCCTGTTCCTGATAAAGTGTTGTCACAACAATATAATAGCTTTCCTAACCTCGTTAATTTTGTGTTGATGCAACATATGACTGTCCTGCAGAAACTCTGGCTGAAAAATTTGTGGCTATAAAGAAAAAAAAAATCAGACTGTAGCATCATGAATGTCAAAGGTGAGGGAGTAAAACTGATAATATAGTTTATTTTACTGTACTTTAAAATGACAGTGTTTTTAAGCACATACCCTGTATGTCATGTCTGTTGGGACTGTATACAGTAATTCATTAGTAATAAATAGTTTTGATGAATAAAACATCTGCCATGGTGTGGCCTTTTTGTTTTACTTCTTGATGTTTTTTAAATATAATGTATATTAATCCCTGTTTACCTTTCTATATAATACAGTCTTACTTGGGAGTATGGATCTGTTGTGAGGTCCTTGTTTTCATGGGCTTTTTGTATGTAGCTAACTTGACAATCTTATAGCCAGAAACCATATTCTAAGCACGCCAAAGCATACTACTAGCCCCAACAATGATTCACTTCCTTTTGAACCATTAAACCAGGTGCTACCACCAACTGACACCACATGATGTCCCAAATGAAGCTTCAAGCTTCATTGAGCACCTGACTCTGGCCAAATGTGTCTTTTTTGTGGCCAGGTATCAGGCACCATTATTCTCAGGACAAAAACTCACGAGAATGAACCCTTGCTCAGTTATTTAATCATTTCCTTCATGACATCTTCCAAAAACTTTTCCAGTCCATACCTCTCCCTTTGAGTTCTCTAGAGAACCACCTGCAGATCAAGAAGACATAATCATTTATTTCTGTATTCAATAAATCATCTTAACTATTTGTATCCATAGTTGTCTCTGTGACAGAGCCACTTACTAACAGATGTGACACTGTATTGCCAAAAATACCACTGAAATCATTAAATTCTTGTTCCATGGCCACAGCTGTGTAAATTCAAGCACCGAAGCATGCAGATTGCTCCTACTAACATTTAAGAAAGAGTTACTCAATCTCAGGTGCTTAGTGTGATACAGTGATAGGACACCATCTGTACAATAAGGTTGTTGTGAAATTTCCATAATAGTCCACATCAATTGGTTGATGTAATATAACAAAATGGAAACGACTGGGAAAGAAAGTAACCAAAAAGTGGCAGGCCGCATAAAATCACAGAGCAGGTCAGAGTATGCTGAGGTGTACATGTGAGTAGCCTCAGACCTTCGAACTTCTTGTGGTGTTGATTGTTGTGCCTGACTGCTGTGTGGAAGGTTTTATCCAGAATTCAGGGTTCTTCTTTGATCATCTGAATTTGTTTGGAATGATAGTGGAGACTACTAACCAGACTTTTCCGTCCAACATCAGTGCCTGACCTTGATAAATGTGCTTCTGATGGAATGGTCAAAAATTCCCACAGACACACTCCAAACCAAAAAGCCTTCTCAGACAGCTGTCACAGCTGCAAAGTAGCCAGCTTTATTGTATCGTTTATCTTTTATCGTGATAAATTTCTTATCATGATTAGAATTTTGATGCATCATCACGATAAATTCCAGTTATTAATGTTTAAAAACCCCATTAAACTGTCTCTATTGTTGGGATTCTTTACCATTTTCTCCATTGTTTGTTCAATGAGAGTAACAAATTTTAAAACATGCTTATATGCAGTTAGTGTGTCTAGATTAGCAATATAAATCACGCTTTTTTATGTGAATGGTGTCCTAAAAAGACATATTACAAATGAATGTTTTTTCTAGAGCAGCATTTGTTTTTGTGGAGCTATGCTTGTTGTCATCCACTCACAGATATACAGTTACGTAAAAAATAAGTAATAAATAGTTCTTATCATCACTTTTATCATTATCACAATAATACCACAAAATATCACGATAAAACTTTTAAGACCATATTGCTCACCCCCACTGCAAAAGGTGGAAGAACATTATATCAAACCCTAGAGATTAAGAATGGGCTATCACTCAAGTTCATATTTGTGTGAATGCAGATGAGTGAACACTTTAGGCAATATGATGTGTATTACATTGATTTTATTTATTTTTTACAAAGTATGACTGTACTTTTCTTGCCTTTTCTTAGATCACTTCTGTTGGTATTGGGAAAACAATCTGATTGGCACATTACTACTTTGAAAAATAAAGGAAGAACATACAATTTCCATTTATAAACAATGCACTAAAAAGTAGGTTGTTTTATTGAAGAACTTGGAAATAAAGTAATTATAACACTGTGTTAAGAGTTGTAGCAGGTAGCTCTGTAATTTGTTTGTATGCAGTAATATATGTTTCAAATACCACTTTCTGAATATTTGATCATTTTTAGCAGCCACAAGGTTAAAATACATTGAATATCGTCTCAAATTAGGGTGATAATTGCGTGGTACTTACCTATACATGAACTTCACCCATTTTTCTCTAATTCTCTCAGAGAACTTGCGACTCAGCCCTTAAATTAGCTGGTGTATCAACTGGATGGAGGGGGAAGGCTGTTTACTTGATGGTGTGCTCTAATTGGAGAATATAAATTATGTAGAAAGATAACCTACATTGAAAGATAAACTGCTCTCTGATTTGTTCGTTTTTGAGCAAAGAAACAAAGCTGACCGCCTATGAGCAGGGCTTTGATACCAACTCTGGACATTCACATGGCCTCATCAATGCACAAGAGATCATATTATACCCCCAAATCCACAGAAAAATGAAATCTGTTGTCCTGACCCCTTTAACATTGATTACTTTGGTATACAGTACTGAGACCAGCTAGGAGGTAGGACAGCCTATATTAGACAACAAATGATCAGTCTGCTCTGAAAGTTGAAGCACTGGACAAAATATGCTATAATATGACATTTAGGTTTGAGTATCTATAAAACAACACATCGTGGTAAATGTTCCTTGCATGCAGCGGTCTGAACTTTCCCAACGTTTATTCAAAGATTTGCAAAATTTCGAGGGTGATCTAAACTTACGAGAAAGCCAAGCAGTACAGCTTTGCACCAGATTATTTTGGGGTAAATAATTTCTCCAAAACTGTGTTTAGCCCCGGCTTATGTTATAAAGATGTTAGATCACACAGGGAGCATAGCCTCAGAGCAGTCTGAAAGATTGTGCTGACCTTTGTCCCTTGTGAAAAGAGGAAATAAATGGTCAGGAGACCTTGGAGCAAATAAATAAAGTGACTTGCTCTTAAAAATCATGTTTTCTTCTAGAAAGTGTGGAGGGCCATATGTGCCCATCATGTATCTGGATTACATTGAAGGGAAACAGGGACTGGGATTCTTTAGACAATGTTCTGTTGATAAATATTGGGTCCTGTCAATCATACTCATGTTACTTTGAACTTGGAGACTTTTGGTATTTTTGAAAACTCTCTTTTTGAGCAAATAAACTAATTTAAAACAAACTGGCATTGCAGGAGGAACTTAGAAAAAAGATGTTGTCGTTTTCATGTCTTAATTCGTCTCAAATCAGGCAGAAAGATTTATGTAACTGCCTTGTAAGAACCATTCATTCCATAACATACACAAATTAACAGAGCTGCTTCTGATTCCTTGGTTTCTTATATCTTGTGTAATCCATACTTCTATAAGCCGTGCTAGCGGTATGCAAGAAGGCAAGATATAAATAGCTGGTTAGTAGTTATGTTGTTGCAGATTAATGTAGGTGTTTTATGTTAATGTCTTTATGTATTTCTCCAGTATGGATTGCTTTGTGAAAAACTCTGGGATTATATCATCATGTGATGTGTTTTTCATAATCTCAAGTACTTGACAAAGGCTGGTACCACATTGTTTGCTTGAGCTGTTCCGCTTATCCTAAAATATAAATTTGTCTACTTTACACTAGCAGAAGAAAGATATTAAGACTTTTGAAGTTCAAGTTAAACTGCAAAACACATTAAACTCTCTGCTCCCTGAGGCATGAAAGACAATTGGTTTATGCCCCGGGTCAGTCAGTGGTGTATGTGAGCCAGCTGGTAAATATTACCTTTGGGTTTAACCCCTTTCCAATGCATCATTAAGATTGACATCGTGTCCTGGCCTCTAAATTGAGGTTATTGGTCTTAATCCACTGCTCCAATAAACTTCTAATAGCCTACACTGTGCGAACTTGATGCATGCTTCTCCCTATGCCTTAAAAGAACTCATTTATATTTATGACAACCTCGGCTCTCAATTCCTGATTAATCCACTTAATATTACAGCGCAGATCCTTAAATCTCCTTCTCCCTGTGTGGGGAGCAGTAAGGGAGCCAGAGATGTGACAAGAATGTCAACTCTGAGATTTGCAAATACTTACACAAAAATGCATCCCTTCCACAATCCTTTGCCATTGTCTCCAAAGCAAAAATTGACAAAGGCAATATGGATGGCAGCCAGACATCAACATTTGCACACCCGCACCTCCATGCAAAACAACCAAAGAAGATTGGTTTAAGTCATCAGTGTGCTATTGAAATGCTGATGATTCTGATCCGCAATTTTTGTTGGAAAGACTAAGAATGAAAATCTGAGAGACAAACAGCCTGAGTTTAGCTAGTCAGCAGAGAGTAAGAGATACTTCATCTCTCTACAGAGTTTCCTTTGGTCTAAATGTTATTAGCAGTACTGTACATACAGAGTGGCACGTTTTTTATGGAAGAAAAGGGACTGAGGTCATAGAAACAGGTGTTTCTAGAAGTTTCAGAGTCCCTTCTTTTTCTTTAAACACCTGATAGAATCACATCACAACTGCAGGTGTCTGTGGAGTATCAACTTCTGATGATGGCATGCAAGACCATGTCCTTGAATACCCCTGCGAATCCCTCCTTCCACCAACACGTATTCCTTTCTTCACTCAAATCAGCTTAAGCAGATGGCCACAAAATGGAAATAAGGCCTCAATGAACCTGGATGCATCTGTTCTGGGTCACTCTGCAGACACAGTAACTCACTCGCAAGCATAAAGACACCACAGACACTCACACGAGGCTCCCTTTTTCGTTATAGATTGGCTGTCATGATACACACAGATGTGACACCGACTGCTATGTGCTCTTGTTACGAGCTGAGGAATAAAAGGTCTCCCTGCCTCAAAGCACAGAGTGAAGAATGTCTATCTTCTCTAAAAACTGATGTCCAGTGTAAAAAAAAAAACAGTTAAATTAATTTTAGTTGATAAAAGTGCTTATCTGAGCAAAATAACCATTCATCTACTTTTCTGGTATTTATTTCAGTTTAAAAAATAAAGTCACTTTGTTGTATTCTGAAAAGATTTATTCTAAATAAGTTTCTAAAGCATAAATTACTTGCAAAAAAGAGATATAGAAACACCTATTGCTACTGCTTGGCATTGCTATAGGGAATTAGAATGTTCTTACAGATCCCATCAAAACATACAAACACCTTGCAGAAATACTCATACCCTGAAAACTTGTTCAATTTGTCCCATTACAACACCAGTAATGAGTCAAAATGTAACCACGATAACGAGGCAAAATGCTCCACACCAAGTTTAATATATTTTATTGGTATTTTATGTGACAGACCAATGCAAATATGTAGCATACTTATGAAGTGAAAAGAGATAAATCCATGGGTTTCAATTTTGTTTTTTAAATTTTCAGGGTTAGTCAGGGAGAAAGTTGTGAAGAAACTTAAAGCATGATTAGGTTATTAAATAATTTTTAAATTTTAAGAAACCACACAGACTTCTCTCCAGTACATCACAAAAAAAAATCATTCACCTAATCTGTTTGGCAGGGCAAGAGGAGCATTAATTAGAGAAACAGCCAAGAGGCCCATGGAGAACTGTGGGGGAGCTGTGGAGACCAACAGCATAGAATCTGTTGATAGGCCAGTTGTTAGTTATGCACTCCTCTCCACATATCAGGGAGAAGATACAGAAAACATGGAAGATGTCAGATGAGACAAAAACTGAAGTAAACTAATTGCAACATACTATTTAAGAAAAAAAACAGTTAGCATTGCACATGAATACAACAAGCTAAAACATGGTGGTGGCAGCATCATGCTATGGGAATTATTTTCTTCAAAATGGATAGAGAAGCTGGTCTGAGCTTATGGGAAGACGGATCAAGCTAAATCCAGGTCAGTCCTCGACAAAAACATGTTGAAGGCTGCAAAAGTTTTAAGACTGGAGCATGGATTCTCCTTTTAGCAGTACAGCAACCCCAAACATACATACATATGATGAAATGGTTTAGGTCAAGGGCGTCAAACTCATTTTCATTTCGGGCCACATCCAGATCATGAATATCCTCACAGGGCCGGTTGTGGCAGAATGTATGAATAAAACTACCTATTAAACTGTTAAAATATTATAGCATTCTCTGTATCCAATGAGTACTTATTAAAATTAAATAATATTTAACATCTTTTCACACTGATGTAATTTGAGACTATACAAATAAAAACTGATTTGATATGACTGATAAAATCATATTTAAGCACACAACTTTTATCTTAAAGTTCTATTTATATGGCCCTCTTGAGTCTTGAGGGCCACATAAATAGCTAGGGAAGGCCAGGTTTGGCCCACGGGCCTTGAGTTTGAAACATGTGTTTTGATGAAAGCATATTCATGTGATGAAATGGCACAGTCAGTCCCAGTCCAGCCCTAAATCCCATTGAGAATAAGTGGCATGTGTTTAAAAATTGTTGTTCACAAGCACTGATTATCCAGTCTTATGGGATTTGAGCTATTTTGCAAAGAATGGACAAAAATTTCCTTTAGGTAGAGACATACCCCCAAAATGAGAGAGAGAGAAAGAGAGAGATGTTTGTGTAGGAAGTTGTCAAGCAAAATGGAAACAATCAACTCCATGTCAATTTTCTCTGCATGCCTACATTCATGCGAACAGGTGAAATGAGGAATGGCCACGCTGCTCAGGGCAGGCCCCATTCACAGCACAGCGAGCACCATCCATTTCCAGCCGACAGATCACTCCACCACTGGTGGTCGACAGATGGTGATGAATTGGCACTGATAAAAGTGCTAGAGATTTTCAGAGGTGGCTAGTTGCACAAACTACTTCATGACATTTTCTCTATGATGTAGTCTTCCTGACAGTGCCAAAAAAATTCCCAAGCTCTGCTGCACCTCCTTCTACCCCTCCTATTCACTAGGGGGTAGCAATACTACAGGGATCTTCTTTGAGCCTGTTGCCCCATGCTCAAACAGATGTTTGTTCTGATGGAAACAGTTCCAATAAACTAAAGGCATTGACTAAGATACAACATATGGCAACCTAATAATGCCTAACAAACAGTGTGCCAAACTAGATGTGCAAACAAGAAAATCCCCAGTTCTAAATGTTTTAATGAATGTCACAGAGAGACAGAAGCTTCAAGAATATTTATTGTTTCTGCTATGACTAATGACAAACACACTGAGTAAGCCATTCATTTTCCCACAAACCAATGCTGTCATCTAGTGGTGTAAATCTGTTAAGGCCTTAATTTTCAATCACGAAAAGAAAAACTGCAGGCTGCCTGCCTCACAGTAAGTTCTGATGAAGAAAAAATGAACAGATAACTCCTCTCAGATTAAACACTGCTTTGTGTTTTGCAAATCAGTCTTCATTATATTTGAATTAACTGAATGAAAAGATAAAAAAAATATTTAAAACAAAATTCATTTCCTGCTCACTTTGCTAGATTTGATAGATTAATTTTGAGCTTTTTCAGCTCTGGAAAAAATTCATGATTAAATGTTAACTTATAACATTTTGAAAGATACACCATAACTTTTCACATCTATTTAGTTACCGTATTTTCCGGACTATAAGTCGCAGGGGGTTTTTCATAGTTTGGCTAGTCCTGCGTCTTATAGTCCAGAGCGACTTATATATGTTTCTTTTACTCTTCATGCCGCATTTTTGCACCGATGCATTAAATGTTAATTAATACTGACAGACATAAACCAAGGATTAAACATTACCATTTGCAGTCACGAGGAAAGCTGAACGCGGTCTGAAAGCTAGATGGCTGGAGGAACTCCTCTGCAGGTGTGTCTGCTCCGCTGCGCACTTTTCAGGTGTTAGGTGGATTTGTGTTTCCCTATCAGAAACAGTTTCACCTGTATCTCCGCGCTGCCCACGCGGCACAAAACGTCCGTGCTTGTTTAGCGCTCATAACCAGCGCGTTGTGCTCGCGCCGCAAGGGAACTACAGACACCATGGAAGCGAAGAGCGTCAGAACACCTGCGGAGCCGTTCCTGACCATCCTGATTTAACACGGACATCGGTGCGTCAGAAACTGCCAGCAGACTTCTTAGCCAAAGCCAACAGTTTCCGTATGTTTGTTAAAAAGCAGGCAACTGAACAACGGAACCTTTATGTTTGACGATTTCTAAATAAATGCGACTTATACTCCAGAGCGACGTATATTCCGGAAAATACGGTAAATAAATGGTTCTAATTTGAACAAGATGACTGTGGTGTGGTAGAATATGTGAGTCGGTAAACCCTTGAAATTACTGGAAAGAGCTATAAAGCCATTTTTAAGTAGACTCCAGTAAGCCACAATGAGAGCCATTATCAAGTAAGTTCCACAAATGGAGAAAATATTGAAGAGTGGTGAATTGCCCCAAGAGAGGCCCACCAAAAATTACTCCAAGACTGAATCAAGAAATCTTTTAGAAGACCACAAAAGAATCCAAAACAACATATAAAGCACTCCAGGCCTCACTTGTTCTCAGTGAAGGTTACATACAAATGACTCCACGGGATAGTTCCGATAGCCAAAAGCCACCGCTGTTTTATGCAGCGGTGGCTTTTGGCTATCGGAACAGAAAAGGCCGTTATTTTTAGAGAAACCTGGCGGTGGTGTGATGGTCTGGGGCTGTTTCACTGCTTTAAGACTTGGATGACTAACAGTAATTGATGGAAAAATGAATTCTGCTCTCCACAAGAAAATCCAGGAGAATGTCTGGTAGTCAGTTCATGACCTAAAGCTTAAGAGCACGAGTTAAGCAACAAGACAGTATTCCAGAGCACACCGGCAATTCCATATGAATGACTCAAATGAAAATGAAGGTTTCAGAGTGACCTAGTCAAAGTATGGATTTAAATCCAATAGAGATGCTGTGGCATGACCTAAAATGGTCCATTCATGCTTGAAAAACTCCCAACACAGCGATTCTGCAAACCGAACCAAAATTCCTCTGCAGCAATGTAAAAATGACTGCCAGTTATCACAACTGCTTGAATGCAGTGGTTTCCTTCAAGGGTAGTACTACCAATTACGCGTTTAGGGGGCAATTACTAATTTTATTTATTTATTTATTTATTTATTTATTTACAAAGAGAACAGTTGATTGGGATAGATCTTTCCCCTTAAAGCTGCATTATGCAACTTTTATTAATGCCGTCTAAAGTAATGCACCGCTGCCGACCAAGAAACAACCAATCAGAGTCAGGAGGAAGGTATTAGTGCTGTCAATCACCCTCGTGTACGCGCTGCTAAATATGCCAATAGTGGAGAAACAACAGCAAAACTGTTTTTTCACCGTCATCGGCGTATATATATATATATATATATATATATATATATATATATATATATATATATATATATATATATATATATATATATATATATGTTTACATTTACGTATGATTTACATACGCCCCGAAGGATCATTTTCACCGTTTTTAATTTGCACACCTGCTCGAATCTTATCTCAAGTACTACAAGTCCCAAGAATCATAGTTGCAGGTCGCTACCCACTTTGGGGGACGTCCTTAAATTGTGTCCAATCATATTTCAGTTTGGTGTTAATTGACACGCCATTTAGGACATATAATTGGTTTCTATGCGGTTTCCAGGAAGTGAACGCCATGATTCTAACCACCTCCCACATGTGAGCTCCTGTCTAAAGCACCACGCGCAGAGAAACCGGTTCGGAGCGCAACGTCATTCCTCGCACCACCGACTCGACGTAACGCAGCAGAACGAGAGCGGAGTGGAGCGGCGTTGTCCGAGGCAGGTATAACACCGCCAGTTTTTTAATTCATAAACTCAATACATAAAAAGCGACCAGATGGTTTCCAGGGGAACGCGAAGAAAGTAGGTCGTATTAGATAAGAACAGGGTGGACGCAGGGCCTGGTTAACTGCAGGCCTGATATTCTCCGCGCTCTGTGCTAGCAGCGTCAGACCTAGCGGAGCCCTTCCCTCACGGTCAGTCCAACTGCCAGTAGTGGTCATGTGCTATAACGGTGACGGCTATAGCAGTTTGGAGCGGCACCCGGTGCAGTTAATTACAGGAGACATGTCCGCCTGACAAGATCGTGTGTACTTGCCAGTCTGTTTCCCTGGCGGCTCACTGCATGTGTTTTTCTCTTATTGCAACCTCTTTTCAGGTGCTGAAGCTATTACAGCAGAAAGATGGCGGACGACCCCAGCGCGGCGGACAGAAACGTGGAGATATGGAAAATCAAGAAGCTGATCAAAAGTTTGGAAGCTGCCCGCGGGTAAGTGATTAAATTACGCTCTGTGTCAATCTGATGCCTGTGGTCGTTGTGCCTCAGTTATATGGCGACGAGCAACGGTGTGAATGTGTACTGCCGCAACAGCTGGGCATCGAGTAAATGAGGCCGAATTTGGGAGTGGTTAGCATAGCTACGTTAGCTGCTATTTTGTTAGCTGATTGCTAAGCGCTAACTACCATCGCTTTCAGTGTGTCAGAGGGTTTGAAGCTTTATGTTCGGATGAGAGGATGTTTTTGCTTAAGGTGTATTTTGTCAGGTTATTATTAAGAAGTTTGTGTCAGTTTCCTGGAAGGAAGGATAGCAAGTTAGGAGCCGCGATGCTAGCTTTTTTGCTAGCACAGTCGGCTAACAGACGTCATCTCTGGAAAGAGGCCGCTATGGGTGGCTTTAAATAAAAACGCAGTTTAATGGGAAAGTAAGGATGCGTACCGTACAGTTTGGCTTCCAAGTGCTTCCCAAGATACGTTTCGCAGCTTGAGATCTGGTTTGACATGCTGATTTAGACATGGCTCATATGACAGATTTTTTTATTTATTTATTTTTTTTTAAATCCCCAAAGTGTCCTTTATGTTGGTCACCTCATGGCAAGCCATCAGCTGAGTGTTTCTTAGAATGAAAAGGTAAAAAATTACTCAGGAGTTGTATTAAGTGACATGAGCATTTTAAGTGTCTGAGCTGATTAGGATTCACATCTGATACGTGTGTCCAGTTACACTGGCATGTTGCTTGTTCTGTAACAGCTTGTCATTTCGTGCTGTGCTCCGAGGCCTGCCATATCACACACTGTTAACTATTTGCCCTACATTCATCCCGCTCTTGCTACCTGCTTCTGAGTGTTTGTGTCCGGTGTCACACTGTACCAGTGTGCTTTGTCTTCATAACAGGTCGTGAAAGGATAGACATGAGCAGTCTTTGGTTTCAAGGGCAGTGATTTAGTTGTGTGTAGAGGTGAAAGACCCATCACTTTTTAAAAACTTTTTTTTTATCTGTGACATTTTGCAAGGAACACTGTGTTTACACACTAATGAAAAAAATAAAAATGGAGTTGTTATGGGTGTGATAAAGAAGGTGAGCTAGAAGTTAATTAGATGATAGCAGTTTTTAATTTACTAAGTTTATCATGTCAGTGTTGCCAATAATTATATGTATTTATCATCTTTACATGTTTAGGTAATCACTAACCATTATTTTTCATAAGTTGTATATCTTGCCTGAGTTTTCGCGAGGATTAACTGTAAATCCTCATCTCTTCCATAGCAATGGCACCAGCATGATCTCACTGATCATTCCCCCAAAGGACCAGATTTCCAGAGTAGCCAAGATGTTGGCGGATGAGTTTGGCACTGCTTCCAACATCAAGAGTCGAGTTAACAGACTCTCCGTACTTGGGGCCATCACCTCTGTACAGCAAAGACTAAAACTCTACAACAAGGGTACGTGTTAAAACCAAAATGCTGTTTGTAAGGGAGTATATTTCAAATGTTAGCATTTTACATGCTAATTTGATATTAAGCCAGTTGGACACAGTCTTACTGTAGCAGATGCTCACATCAGACACAAATGAGATTGCCTCAAATTGCAAAAGGTCAGAATGATGGAAGCACAGATGAAAAAGAAGCAGGAAAACAGGCACATATTGCATCTGATGTTATCACAGTATTTATCATTATTGCCATTGCAAGATCTTCTGATATTGTACAACTGTATTATATATTGTGATTAAGATAAAAGTAAAAATGAAAAGTAACTTAAAATAATTCAGCAGTCTTTTCCGCTGTAAGTCTTTCTCTGCATGGAGTAAGAGTCTCACAAAAATAAATACTGGTTTAAAAATAGACTTTACCCGCTAACAAAAAGAATACTTCACTACCACAGTTGCAGCTATACTGCTAAACAGTACACCGTCATTGCATTTAATCATATTTTAAAATGTTCAAATTGACATTAATTGATGGAACCAGTAGTGGAAAGATAGTTTAAATGTCAGAAGTAGCAATCCTAATCATACTCGCAGTGTTGAGTTGGATTAGAACTGGAATATTTTCTCTCATTGAACAGCAAAAATTGTTTAACTGAAGTCATTATACCAATGAACACATTTTATTGTAGTTGCATCTTCTGTCTGAATACTGGATTGTGCAGTAGTCAATTTCTACACTGTATCTGTATTGAAGCCTAATATCTGTCTAACCTGAACATCTGCCTTTTTTCATCAGTGCCACCAAATGGTTTAGTTGTGTATTGTGGCACAATTGTGACAGAGGAAGGCAAGGAGAAGAAAGTCAATATTGACTTTGAGCCTTTTAAACCAATCAACACCTCTTTGTACCTCTGTGACAACAAATTCCACACTGAGGTGAGAGATTTTTCTGAAGTTCTTTTGTTTTTTGGGTGTTTTTTTTTTTTTTTTTTTTTTTCCCATATTTCTTTTGGAGATAATTTTTTGATGTGTAAATGCAGTTATAGATGTTTTTCACTTCTTTTCTTCTACATTGTCATACTTTTCTTCCCTTGCTGTTCTCTTCCATAGGCATTGACAGCCCTGCTCTCTGATGACAGCAAGTTTGGCTTTATTGTGATCGACGGTAGCGGGGCACTGTTCGGCACGCTGCAGGGCAACACCCGGGAGGTGCTGCACAAGTTCACTGTGGACCTACCCAAGAAGCACGGTACTGCGCTACAGTGATATGGTTTTTTTTTTTTGTTTGTTTTTGTTTTGTTTTTTTTCCTTCTTTTCTCAAAGGCATGGAGGATTATTAGATAATAGCCTGTGCTGGTTAAATGTTGTTAGTTTTGCTTCCAGAGTTTAAAAATATAATTTTATCACCCTCTAACAGGCAGAGGTGGACAGTCTGCTCTGCGTTTTGCTCGTCTAAGAATGGAAAAGAGACATAACTACGTGAGGAAAGTGGCTGAGACCGCTGTCCAGCTCTTTGTGTCCAACGACAAAGTTAATGTGGCGGGAATGGTCTTGGCTGGCTCTGCTGATTTTAAGACTGAACTTAGCCAGTCTGACATGTTTGACCCTGTAAGTGTGTTTTTCTTTTCAAATACAATACCTGCACAATTTATTATTACATTAAAAACTAAAAAGTCATACTTTTTAGTAGTTTAAAACAATTAGGCTTCAGTGTAGAAAATAATTTTGATATTTAACACATTTGTATGTATTTTACCACAGAGGTTACAGGCTAAGGTTTTGAAGCTGGTTGACATCTCCTATGGAGGAGAAAACGGTTTCAACCAAGCTATTGAGCTCTCCGCAGAAGTCCTTTCTAATGTCAAGTTCATCCAAGAGAAGAAACTCATAGGTAAGAATTTTTTCTTTACTGTCTTCTGTCCTCATTTAGAGAAGTATTTACCAGTTGAGATTTTTTTTCCCCCCTCTCTACAGGGCGATACTTTGATGAGATCAGTCAGGATACGGGGAAGTACTGCTTCGGAGTGGAGGACACACTGAAAGCCCTGGAAATGGGTGCAGTGGAGATCCTTATAGTGTATGAGAATTTGGACACCATGCGTTACGTTCTACGTGTGCATGGGGCAGAGAGCAACGGGGCAGAGAATGGTACATTTAGATGTTTTAATGTAACTTTAACCCCCAGTCAATCCATGGGATTATGATTTTCATAGAATTCTGACCTTTGTGCTTTCATTCATTAGATGAGAAGATTTTGTACTTGACGCCTGAGCAAGAGAAAGACAAGTCACACTTTACAGACAAAGAGGTGAGCACTACATACATCTGCATTAGATAAAAGCTGTTACATGTGATGAAGCGTTTCCCCGACTCATTTTTTAAAAAAAAAAAATATTTTTTTAGACGGGGCAGGAACACGAGCTGATTGAGAGCATGCCACTTCTGGAGTGGTTCGCAAACAACTACAAGAAGTTTGGAGCAACGCTGGAAATCGTAACAGACAAGAGTCAGGAAGGGTCCCAGTTTGTCAAGGGCTTTGGAGGCATTGGGGGTCAGTATGCTGATGTTTATCGTAGAACTAAAGAGACTGGAATAGTACACTTGTTGAAAATGAGCTATGCTGAAAAGATCGAGTGTTTAAGAAGTACAAAAAGCATTTCTGCTCTTTGCAGCTGTAAAATGTTCCACATTTTTCATATAAGATGTATGTTGTTGTTGTTTTTTTTTTTTTTGTTTGTTTTTTTTGTTTTGTTTTTTTTTTTTTTTTTATTTATAAGAGCAATGCTTTGATCCTGAGTCTTTCCAGTGTCTAATAAACTCCGAAGTTACTCATACGAAAATATCCTGATTGTGCAGTAAGCTTACTTTTTGCTATGAATCCTGATTGTTTTATGTACACAACACTACCTAGTATTTCCAGCTGTGAGCTTGAAAACTTTGACAAAATTTGCACTATAAAATGTGTATATGAATACAAAAACTTATGAAAATTAGACAGCCAGATATGACCCTGTAATTTGTAGCATATGTGGTTTGTGTGTTTTTTTGTTTTTTTTTTTTTGTTTTTTTTTAAAAAAAAAAAAACAGATTTAGATGCTAATTTGTTGAGTTGCATAAATCAGCTTTTGACGCTGCAATTATTCTGCCAAAAGTAATATTAAGTTGCCTGAAAGTCACTCAGTCACTTTTGTGCCACACAGGTATCTTGCGGTACAGGGTGGATTTCCAGGGCATGGAGTACCAAGGAGAGGACGACGAGTTCTTTGATTTGGATGACTACTAGGTAGTCTTGGACTGATATTGGGAGAAAAAAAAGAAAGGAATGAATGAAGAAATAAGGAAAGAAAAATGCCACCTCTCTTGCAGCAAGTGAGAGGGGCAACTGTGTTGACCATATATATGACAGACACACCTTCCGATTTACCTGTTGCATACACAAACTTGCAAAATACATCTGTACACGACAAAATGCATCACAGAAGCTGAAGAGGAGTGAGAGTTTTCTTTCATCCAGAGAGGGAGAAAGCCCTTCCTGAAATAAATCCCTGCCTTAGAGTGCTGGTTCCTTCCCCTAGTTGGATTGGACTTGACTCACTTTGATTCATTTATTTTATTTTTTGCCCCATCTCCCCTCAATTTTGAATGAACACAACAGCAAGTTCCCAGATTCTTCTTGTCCCCTTACTTGGTCTGATGATGGACTTTGGACTCACTCCTCAGATATAGAAAATATATATTTTCCTTTCTTGCCTCCTCATCTCCCTACTCTCTCCCTCCCCTCTTTGCTTTCTCTCTCTCTTTTTTTTTTTTTTTTTTTTGCATTTCATTTTTTTACTGGTAACTGCTGCTGTTGTATTTTATGAGAGTGGGGGATTTTTTTTACCTGGGTTTCTGTAGAGAAAGGGGGACAAAGTATTAAATTTGAACTGCTGAAAACCACTTCGACCTCCTTGTGCTCTGGTCTTGATCCTGTGCTGTGTATGAATTGTCTTTGAAAAAGCCACAACCCCCATTTTTTATTTCCCTTGTGGTCCAAATGAAATGAAATATACATGACAGTTCTGTGTTAGTGAAATTTAAAAGATGCAGGTTGAGGGTCTGGAAATTTGATCAGTCTGCATATATTTAAACTTGCCTAAAAATGTAACATCAAATCTCTTCAATACATATTTTTTAATATCCATTTGGTATAATCTGTTGAGATGCAAATTTACTTCACAAGTGTCCTTATCAGGTTCTATAATTAAAAATGTATGTACTGTTTTTGACTATAAATTGATTCACTATCTAAATCTATCAATGCAGTCCTACAGATAAAATGTTTAAATAGAACTAAGTAGTTTTAAAAGATTGTAAGCTCCTATTTATTTGCTAAATAAATGGCCATCAATAATTAGTTGTGGATAGGCTGTTGGCTGCTATCAATTTTGAATATGTTAAGCCCTAAGTTGTATAATACTCAGTGCATTTTGCCCTTATATGGCTTGACAACTATCATTAATTATTGATCTATTCATCATCCCTGTACATTGTTTTTCGTTGGCAGAAGTAATATCTCTTAAAATATTGCATTCAAAATTCTGAGCCAATATGTCCCTTTAAAAAAAAAAAAAAAAAAGTGTTGAAGTTTTCAAAACTTTGTTGGATTATGGTTGTTAGTGACTACTATCCAAGAGAGCATTATTATAGAAGTAAGGTTTAAAAACACAATAAAGCTGTTACATTCACAAACCTGTTGTATTGAGAATCTGGATCAGTCTGCTGAACAAAGGCTGGGATAGGAAGATGCATTTTCAGTCCAAAGTTATATTTAGAGCAGCTGTGTGTTTTATCTGTGTTGATACTGAACCTAATGGTTTTATAGAAATTTGAATGAAAAAGCAATGAAACAAAACGATCCCAAGCAATTTGTGACTCCATTATAAACGATATCAACACTGTATATACTCTAAATTCTGAGAGACAGCCCTGTGGTCACATACAGCTTGTTTCAATGGCCAGCATTCTGCATCATTTCATAGCAACGCTATGCGGATGATTGATTTTGCCTTAGTGTATCCCTCTTCAGGATAGCAACAGCATCTTCATCCATTTGCCTTTTTGTTTGGGGGAGTCACCGGGGAAAGCCTTAGTAGCGCAGCAAGCCAATCAATAAAAGCCTAAGCAAACAGGCCACACCTCCTTAGTCAAAATCCCTCCAATCAGCGTGCTTCTTTATTCGATGGGCGTTCCCATCCCCCACCCACTCTTTTGACACTGCCCTACAGAAGCTGTGTGGTTGCGCGAAGTGAATGACGTCTCTGAATTTGCGGGCCGCCGACGCAGGGCTGGGTTTCCATTTTCACAGCGAGTTTCGGGGGGGATCGTCAACATGGAGCCGGAGATGGAAGACAAAACGGTGGAATTGATGGTAAGCTCAATTTCAGTGTTAGCATACCGCACATCCGACAAGATAGCTGGCAGGCTTTTGTTCGGTGAAGGCGCCGAGGCTCGATTCGACGGCAGGAGTGAACTGAAGCAGCTTGTCGGGAGAGGTGGAGGAGAAAGGAGGGGGACCAGAAATCGGAGAGGGAGGGCCTGAACATATCGGTACATTTCGCTACGAATGTCTAACACACCAATGATCAAACAAGAGCTTCAAGCGATAATTTAAAACATATAAAATGTGTGTTGTTTTGAGAAGACGCTATACATAATACGAAATTAAAAGGCTTATGACTGGTCGTCGGCGGAAGACTGGTGAGAATTCTTGGTGTAGTGTTCACTGCGGTGACGCTGCGCCACTTTAACAGGGCCCTGTCTGATACTTATCTAGCTACCCGGCTAACACTGGCTAGGAGGCGATGAACCACGTCAATTTACGCCTAACGCTTTTATACTATGTTGTTTATGGTCAGACGTCATACAGTGTCGCAGTTTTGGCCAACAACCAGACATACAAAAAGCAAAACTACAGTTATCAAATATCGTAACAAAATGCTTCTCCTCTGTTTATATTTCTAAAGTGCGTAGAAGGAAGTGTACTGCCTTTTCATTCACACAGCGATCCGACTATTAGCAAGCATTAGCACGTAGCTTCAGAGCTAGCAGGCTAAATATACCTCGCGTTCTTTACAGACATCGCCATACCGAAACGCAATTATTTATACTTGTAGGAAATATTTTTTATAAGCTACCGTCTTAATATCAGTTTTATTTGAAAACTGTGATAATTAGTCAACCGTTAACGCCTTTTTTCTTTAATCTATTTGCCTTCTCTGTGAGCTATGTAGCTAGCCTATATTAGCTTAACAAATGTTAGTTAAGATTAACATTACATTAAACATAATCACGGAAAAAGGCTTGAGTTTTTATATTTCAAAAACGCGTTTTTCTTTTCATTGAACCTACACATAACATAACCAGTATGCAGTTATTTGGATAGATAATACATATTTGTAATGCCGAATGACTCTCGGTTCCTCGTAATAAAATCCAAACCTGCCCTACCACACGTACTAGGGTAAAAAAATATATTATTTTTTTTTAATAAAAATACGTTGCTTAGTGGATATTCAAGAGCTGTTTTTCTTGTTACCCTGTACCAAAACAGAGAAGCTTTCTCGGATTCAGAAAAAATATAATGTATCATATTTGTTTTATGTGAGCTTGATTAATATAAATATTGAGTTATAGAATAGTTTCTGTGCTTACTAAACTTAATGGTGATATTTCCATATCCAAGTGACAAAGGATAGTTTATGAAACTACAGACAGATCGAGGAGCAAATGTTCTGAACCTGTAGCTGTAAAAAGATTGCTTGTTTAAATTCTTAATAGCAGCTGTTGAACATAGACTTTGATTTTTCCACTTCCTTATTTTCTTAAATTAGGTATCAAGTAATTTACACATGGAACTGAAAAACCTTTGTAGGTTAAGCAGACAGAAGATTTAAAGGCCTGTCAGTGATTTTGAAACCTGTCTAGTTTGTGTCTTTGTGATTGGTTTGATTATATTTATTTATTTGTCTCAGTGTTATCCACTAACCACTCATGAGAGTGGGGATGGCAGAACAGTGGGTGGGGTTTCTGTCAACATAAGAAATAAAATATTCGACAATTAATCCCGTTGCCCCTCCCTCTCCTCTACCTATCTCCACCTTATTCATGTCTATTAATGCTTTGGTGTGTGAGTGTGTTTGAGTTTGTATCTTGTGTGTGAATGAGTGTGTGTTCCTACGCTCACTGTGCCAAATGTGTGTGTAGCTCTAATACTGGTTTTTCCCCTCACTATCCCCCCACCTCTTCCCCTTTTTCCTCTCCTCACCTTTGATGGTTAAACACTCGCCCTCTCTCAATTTCAAACCAAACCCTATTTATTTACCCATTAATTTTGTATTCTTGCACTAAAACCATAATCCACTTGTCCTGTTCTTCACCAACTCCACCACTTCACCCATCTGTTCATCCATTGACTTACCCATTTACTCAAATTATTTGGTTTCCTTCAATCAACTGCCCTCATCATCCTTCCTCTTCTTTTTTCTTTACGACCCATCTCTGGTTTCCTGCTCTTCCTTTTCTCTTCCTCCCTCACCCTGTCCACTTCGTTCTCCTCTTCCCTTCCTCCCTTCCTCTCTCTCTTTCACACAGTGCTCTGTGCCTCGCTCTCTCTGGCTGGGCTGCTCCTCGGTGGCTGAGAGTTTGTGTGCACTCAGGTGCCTGCAGAGCATCCCCTCCACCCGGGCTCACAACCAGGTTCTGCCTCTCTCCTCTTAATTCTGCTACTCCCCCCTTTCTCCCTTCCTCCCTCGCCATCTCTTCATCCTTTTAGTTTTTACTTTGACCACTCCACATGACTGCTCATGCCACCCTGGTGCAGACAGACGGCACCCACTCACCGTCCACATTACCATCCAACCTTCTCTTGTCCTTTTCCCCTGCTCAGCTTTTGGGTTCTTCTCTGGTTCCTTTCTCTTGTTCCTGCTTGTAACCCAATTTTGCCCAGAAACAAAGTTACTTGTTATAAAATTAGACATTACGCCAGTTGAATATTTTTTTAAAAAAATGTAAGTAGTTTAATGGAAGTTGAGAAAGTACGCTATGGCTACCAGAGAATAACCTTGCATTGAGGAGTAATAATTTCTCTCCTGCCTGGAGGTGTGAGAGTCGAGGTGGGGGGGGGGGCTCCTTAAAGCTCTGAGAGGCTACATGCTTGCTTGCCTTCCTGCCTGGCATAACCTGGTCAGTTTTTGATTTGTTCTTGCTTATCTTTTTCTGCTCTGCATGATCATGAACACCAGAAAGACCATTCCAGCTGTGTCTCCTGTCTGCTTTAGTAAATGTTTAGGTTCCAAAATAAAATAAAAAAAAAAAAAAAAAACAGTTCAGCTTTTATACATGAAAAACAAGGTCAACACCAGATTATTAAAAATAACCTCAAAAGATGCATTGAACAGAATTTTGTGACTAATTTCCAGTCTTCAGCTTTGTCAATATTTGATTTGCTGATATTCTAGTTTCTCATTAAGAACTCTTAATATAAGAAGATATAAAAACTGCATTCACCATTTTAGTTTCCTCTGCTTTCTGTTTTGAGCATTGATTATTTGTGTTGAGATTGGAAGGAATGGCACTCTGTGAGAGATCGGTCACTGTAAAACATGGTGGTCCAATGTTGTAAAAGACAGAATTACTGCCCATTATTAAAGATAATGGCCAAGATATTAAAGATTTAAAATCTTTAATATCTTGCATTAACAACTAGCTAGATCCTTACCTTAGTTCTAAAATTTATTTAAGACTAACAAGTGCACAAAAAGCTCAAAAGGATGAAACCTGTGTTTTGTTCTGCTTTAAGTTTCACTTTCCTGCAAGTTGAATAAACCACAGGCATCAAGATGTCATTAAAAACACAACTTCCTTTTAAATAGCTCCTTACATCTTGTGTCTTTCATCTAGCTTCATTCTGTAACATCTTATTTTTCCCTTAGTACGTCATGTACATAAGAGTGTTTGTGTCAGCATGACCTGATAGTGATTATTCATGATGTTTATTTATCAGAAAATGGTTGGATGTTTCAGTTTCCGACCTGCTGGTCACTGGACAGGACCAATCAAGCTGAAACTTGTTTCGGGCAGTTTCGGGTCACAGACAATTCTGTTCGGTGCATCTCAACAGAACAGGCACATTATTTACCTGTTCCAGCTTTTCTGTACGGAAATACTGAGGATAACTTCTGTATTGCCACAGAAGCACTGTCTGCTCTTGCTGCCTCATTGTTTTTTTTTTTTTTTAACTTTTTTTTTGCCAACAAAGCCATTTTTGTGAGGTCGCTATGACTCACTCTAAACGCATAAAGAATAGTTATGATTCATTTCATGTTAAAGCATTTGTGTTTCCCATTTATTCCCTTAAGAACATGACGGTTAAACTGTGTCATTTAGGTGTAGCTTCACTCTGTTCGGTTCAATGTTCTGCTGTTTTCAAAGAGCCGACACCATCGTGCAGGTGTTTGTCGAACATTTTACTACGGCAGATGCAGGTTTGATTGTTCAAAACGATAACCTAATCTTAAAACCTGTAAGCAGCAAATGGGGAAGTGTTGCGGATGGACTGCTAACAAAAAGTTGATCAGTACTGTTAAAAAGTATATTTTCATATCACAAAATTGATGCTGCTTAACATTTTGTTTCCTCTGGTAGTTCCATGTTATCAGTCAATAAAATGTCATGTTCATCTTTCAAAAATATGATTTAATGCAATCATCTTTTTTTTTTTTTTTTTTTTAAGCAGCATAGTTTCACTACTAAATGTAACTAAGATGAAAGGCCATTTTTAATAACTGATATGTTTTGGAGTTGTTTGTTTTTGTTAGACCTGACTGTATGCTAGGATGAATTTACTATTACCAAAAAGACTGTGACAAATTCCTTCAGTGCTTTTTAATGTGACTTTAACTTCATCACAATAAATACCACAAATTATTGCAATAAAATTTGAAGTGCTTGCCGCCCATCCTTACTCAGAATGTGGCCGGACTTTGCCTTTATCAGATACATGTTATGATGAAAGCAGTTTTATAATATTGTGATTGTTACATAACAAGCTGTGAAGTCTATCTGAACTAAAAAAAATAAATAAATGTTATATATAAAGTATATATTATATACTTGATTTGCTAATATACCTTTTCCCATTAAAATGATATAGCTGAGTAATAACAGCAGTAATGAAGATAATACAGTTCAGTCATCCTTGCTAGAACTTGTTAGGATCTTTTCTTTGTTCTACTTTCTTCTTTCTCCGCTGCCATGCCTGAGCTAGTGCCAGTGACATACCCATAATTTTGCGATTTAATTTCCTGTCCAGACTACTTAGCCCACGTTGCAGACAAGCAAACAGATTCCTTTTGTTTTGGATGCTTCGTTTCTTTCACTCCATGTGTGTGTGTAGGCACGGCTGTTTGTTGCGGTCACTTATATGAAACCTTAACGGTAACCTGTCTGTCCTTGGCTGCGTTTGTGCCACTTCTTTTTCAAAGCTCTGTCCACACTGCTGCTTTCCTTAACTCCTAAACTTGCTTTTACAGGCTATAATAAAGGGCTTCACTAAGCTTTGCCGCCTTTGTGTTTTTTCTCTTTTTTTCTTCTACAGACCACGTCAGGGATGGAGTCACAGACCTTAGTGGACGACCTGTCGCCAAAGAAGACTACAATGGTGAAGGTGTGTCTGTTGGAAATAACCTCATAGGAAATCTCAGTTTTGGATAAAACACAGTTTGTTTTTTTTGTATAAACTATTAATATCCTAATGTAAAGTTTGACGATAGGTGAAATATAAAGTTTATTTTTAAAAAGAATAGTTTTGCGATATTGTCTGAAAACAAAATTTAGCTTCTATGACAGTGGCTTTTGAATTTAAGGAAAACACCAACATTACTGCCAGATTTCTTGCTGTTAAACTTCCACTGGGTTTCTGTGGGGTTTTAAAAAAACTCACTTTTAGCTCTGAAAAAGGAAGGAATCCATCCAGATATTTACTCTTGTTGAAGTTGTGTGTAAAAGCACTGGAGTGATTGCAGAGTTAAGGGTGTCAGAGCTATTGACAAAGTAATGCTGAACTTGCTTAAATTAACATAAAATATAAGTTAATTTATTGGGTTTCCATTATGCTTCCTTGAACCTTTTTTTCTATTGGAACGCAATTATCCTGAACCCCCATTCTCCCAGTGGTTGTTTTTATCTGTGTTTCCACTGCAGTGCTGTTTATGTGCTTTAGAACATAAACACTTTAAAACACAAATTGATCAACATCCTAAAATAATGCTCCGCCCGAAGATTCAGGGTAACAGCAAAAGCGGTGTTTTCCTACTTAAGCCTAAAAATTCAATCCCATTAATGTATTTTTACCCTGATACGTTCAGTTTGACCAGAGGGGGTTAAAAATTGGCTGTAGAAAACAAGCTGGAAAAGCTCCTGGAGTGGAAATACACCTTAGGTTAATTTTTATAATTCTTGTAGGTCTTGAAATAAAATACAGATTTTTTTATTTTTGTTTTTTTTAAAGCCCCTACAATGCTTAAATTCAAGTTATTGAGACTTGGAGAAACCTTCCGTCACCATATGCGGTGAACATTGAGTCCAGTTCAAAGGAGCTCATTTGGCATCAGGGTCTTAATATCTACTGATGAGTAGGGTTTACTGGGTTCCACTGGTAACGACACTTTTATTTTAAAAATGATTTTGATTAAGCAGGGAACATTTCACAAATCTGTTTTTTCTGCTGTTTTTCAGCTTACTAATGGTCCTGTAATAGGGTCTCGCAAGCGTCCATCAGAAGGGAACTATGAGAAGGAGAAGGAACACTGCATCGCCTTGTTCGACCAGTGGTCAGAGGCCGACCAAGTGGAGTTTGTCGAGCGGCTGATATCCCGTATGTGCCACTACCAGCACGGCCACATCAACTCCTACCTCAAACCCATGCTGCAGAGGGATTTCATCACTGCATTGCCAGGTACAAATGCACATTAATGCAGCACAATTACAACTTTTAGTAAATATAGTTTGTTATGCTGTCATTTGAGTTTAGAATTACATGAACTGAAAATATTTCATAGATGTGTAACAGGAACATGGGAGGTTTGTGCTGCAAAATTGCGTAATACATTTACAGAACAGTTCGAAAAAATAGAAGGAAAGAAACGCAGCCACTGGCAAACAAAAATCAGCTTGAAAAAATTTTACTAATTTGCTGTGGTCGCTCGTTCACACTCACCTCTGTGTTTCCCCTCTCTTCAGCCCAAGGCTTGGATCACATTGCAGAGAACATCCTGTCTTTTCTGGATGCACGCTCACTTTGCGCTGCAGAGCTGGTATGTAAAGAGTGGCAGAGGGTAATCTCTGAGGGTATGCTGTGGAAGAAGCTCATTGAACGAATGGTCCGAACCGACCCGCTGTGGAAAGGCCTGTCTGAAAGACACCAGTGGTGAGGATTAAAGCAAAACCGTTGTTACTGCCAGAAGCAATTGTTAGTCTTGTAGCTTCGATTGAGTAAGAAAAAAGAGGGGAAAGAAACTTCAAGGTTAATGTAATATTATATATGTTCTTGTTTTCAGTTTAATGGTAAAATAAATCCCACTAACAAACAGGAGATGCCTTTCTATATTAAAATGTAGTTTGTTTTTTTTCTTTCTTTTTTTTTCTTTTTTATTTCCTTACCCCAGGGAGAAATATTTGTTCAAGAACCGCACATCAGAAATCCCGCCCAACTCCTACTATCACTCCCTTTATCCTAAGATCATTCAAGACATAGAGGTAAGACACGGTTTCAGTTATTATATTAAAAGATTATGTATTAGTTCAATTGTAATTTAAAATGGTAAAATTTTGTTCCTTTATGCTCATATTTTATTCACCCTCATTAAAAAGTAGCTGTTTGCAATAAATTGCATCCAGAGAAAAAACTAATCTGCTAACAATCAACTAACATAATTTCGTGGCATTTATTTTTGATTGCTGTTCGGAGAGTTTATTGGAGTTATTTATTGAAATAGCCCCATCTCTTTGATTTAGGTATTTAGATATTAACCTTTTTTTTTTTTTTTTTTTTTTTTTTGGTAACCATGTATTAAGACTGTAGTAAAGTTGCTCTGTCTTCTGAGCTGTACTCACTGCTCAGTTGAATTGTAGAGGCTCTCTCCAAACCTTTTTCAGGAGCCTGTGCAAGTATTATCTACAAGAAATAAACCCCGTCTAGTACGACGCCACCTTTGCCAGTATACGATGTATTAACTTTTTTTTATTTTTGAAACCAGAGCAGTTCACGTCTCTTGATTTGTTGGCTTTGTTAGCAGAGCTCACAGCTAAGAAACACCAAATGTTTGACGTCAAGTACAACATAAATCAGAGGATCAAAAATCGCATACGTCGGAATACGTTACTAATGTCAGAGACTTATTATTATTGAAGATAAATACTTTTGCCAGTTTGTAGAAAGTTGTGCTAGCTGTTATTTATCTGCCTTTGTGCATGTATTGTAATATTGCTGCCTGACTCAAATGAATGATGTGACTATGATGGATTAACACAATATTTCATTTTCTGCTGGTGGGATTGTTAAATACAGCAACCATTTTCACATTCCAGGAATTCAGTTTCTTGATCTAGCAGTGATGGCATCTGTTTTTCCCTTTTTTAAATTTTTACTTTTTTTTTTTAACGGATGTTTAAGGTGTGTTTTGTGTTTTCCTTCTCTTTTTGCAGACAATTGAGGCTAATTGGCGATGTGGGAGACACAACTTGCAAAGGATTCAGTGTCGCTCAGAAAACAGTAAAGGTGTTTATTGTCTCCAGTACGACGATGAGAAGATCATCAGTGGCCTTAGGGACAACTCCATCAAGGTGTGTCTGTTTATGATTGACCCATAATCTGTTAAGATACAGTTTTATTGCCTTTTTGTTCTTTTACTTACTGAATGGTTGCTTTTCTAACCTTTAGTTCGTAGCGTTCTCATAACAGTGTTAACTACTGAATCTTGCTTTATATTTGCTTAAGTTACTGCGGTCATCACTGTTCAAAGTACTCGAAAGAGAAGAAAAGAAGAAATTGATTGTCCATAATCATGACTAGTTGCTCCTGCTGTTATATCACAACAAAACTTGAGGTTTTTTTTTTTTTTTTTTTTTTTTTTTTTTTTTTTTTTTTTTTTTGGGGGGGAGGGTTTACATATTTGTATGAATGTCACATAATTCTGTCTTTTGCAGATCACAAATGGAGCCACATTTAAGTTGCTTGAGGGGAAAAATGGGGTTATTGTCACCATTTTTAAAAGACATTAGTTTTAATACTTGGCCAAAAGCAGCCAAAATATATAATACGGTGGACCCCCACCTATTCGCGGGTTTTTCTGTGGAACTTAACTTCAAATTATTTGTGCAAAATCCGCCTAGTCGTGGATTTTTTTTTTCCCCCCAGAGCATATCTAAAATATTTGAAAGAGAAGGCAGCTTGGAAAGCTGACAGGCACAATGCTGCTTGACATGCTACTGGCTGGCGTTTGCAAAGCAGCCAAAGCAGCTATTTTCCTTGCCGCTGATTGGCTGTAACCCCAAGAGCAGAGTTGAGGCAGACTTTAAATATTAGCTTCTGTGGTTGTGCTCAGACAGTTTTCACTCTGCATATTAGACATATATTTTGTGTTTGAACTGTGAAAATAGGCAGTTACAAGCTTTAGAGGGGATCTCAAGCATTTGTGGATTTCATTCACAGGCAGGTGTGGTCCCTAATCTCTCTGTAATTTCATTTGTTTTTCTAATATTAGACCAGCTGGTCAGAAATAGAATAGAATAAAAGTTTATTGTCCCTCAGGGGGGGAAATTAAGTGTATCAGCAGCTAGAGGTCAGCACTGTAATATATACTCAACTTGTATAGTGTTACAGAGTGATTATAGGCTTCCCAACCTGTTTCCTTGGGCTGAGACAGTTAAACACATTGTTGACGTGTTTCTGTCTGCCTCACTGGTCCACGCTGACACATTGAAGTAATTAACATTGATCCCAGAGCTTTGTTTGGTACCACCAGCAAAGGGGAACCAAATGTGTTGCCCAGAGCAGTCAAGCATTCTCAGCACTGTTGATTTAGTCAGGCCAGTGTTTGTGTATTTAGAAACGAAATGTTATTCTGGTGAAGAGAAGCTTACCTTTTTATTCTTTGCAGTGCCTAAGTGAAACACCGGGTACTTAAACAGGGCACCAGTGAATTATAGGATAAAAAGGGCTCAGCTCTGGTATTGTACTTTCCACTTAATGTCTGTCCTGTGCCAAGAGACGATGAGGGGTAAATGATGGGAGGGGAATGACTCTTCTTAATTTTCATAGAGGAGGCTGACACATGTGCCATTGAAGACCTTGATGGCTCTGATTTGCATGCAGAGCAATAGGGAAATGGAGCATAAACAGTGCACAGACATCTCTGTAAGAATAGGCCATTCTTGGCATGACCCAAATCTGCACCGTTTACAAAACCACATATTCTTTCTCTCTCCCAGCATCCTTCTGTGCCAGAATCTCTTGTTCTCACACTCATCTTCTCCATTCTCTTCCTGTTGCTCTTGTAGATCTGGGATAAACAAACACTGGAATGTCTGAAGGTACTGACCGGTCACACAGGCTCAGTATTGTGTCTCCAGTATGATGAGAGGGTCATCGTCACTGGGTCTTCTGACTCAACTGTCAGGTATGACAAACTTATTACTGTAACAAGAACATCATACATTTCTGATGAGAGGCAAACTCTCTGAAAATGGTTGCGTATGACAGTATGAAATTTTCACACTATAATACAAAGGCTTCAAACTGAAAGTTGTAACATGATAGAATCACTTTTAATCAAAGTGTGTATGCATTTATATTTTGATACACAGACCTACTTATGGTAAGTGAGAAAACATGGCTGACAGTTCCTTCTTAAAGGAGGAGTCAGCTTTCTTGTACTCATGACATCTATGGGTATTTTTAATAATCAAAGAATAAATTCCACAGCAGGGGGGAGGGGGATGCAGCAACTTTGCTCCATACAGCTGGAAAAAATTGTTGTCACTCCAGAAGTTTCTGTGGCATCTTATTGAAAGGACTTTAAACCGCTGGAGTTGTATTAAGTTTTTGGTTGTTTTTTTGTGCTTATGCAACTATAACTATCTTTGTTTTATAAATTGATATTAAAACTCATAACATCAGTGGCGTTAAAACAAAGGCAGTTTGGTTTTGTAGTTCACATCAAACACCATAAGCTAACGAAAGTCTGAAAAGGGTTAGTTTTCCCTCTTTTGAGCAACTGTATTAACATTGTAAACGTATCCCATCACTTTTATATACTGATGCATGATGTTATGGCCATGGATCATCTAAAATAACTTCAGCCTGGTGTCGTCACCGAGGTTAAACGTTGTCTGCGACCCTCATTCCTCCTCCAGCAAGACTGCGGGGGCCTCACCTGCAAAAAAAAAAAAAAAAAACCCGCTGCTGCTTGAGGTGTTCACTTGCCTCCAAACTCCACAAATACAAGGTCCTGGCCTACCACCACGGGGCCTATGACATGCATTATATATTTCTCCCAATTTCTTTTCTTTTTTTTAAATACATTTGTTTTTTTTAACAGTCCAGTGAAGAAAAAAAAAAAAAACCCTCAAACATATTCGGGATCAATTACGTTGAATAAATATTAGTTTTACTTGCCCTAATGTGGCATAATGAGGCAATAATTTATTTGCAAACCAATTTACTTTTTAGTTGCTTTTAGTTTTTTTTTTTGTTTGTTTGTTTGTTTGTTTTTTTTTTTGCCTGCTTCATAAACATGTCGCTTTGTGTAATAGTTGAAGGCTAATGCTACAGCAGAGTACAGCGCTGTGCTCAGGACTCTTCCCACGTGGCTGAAAGTTGAGCATCACATCAGACAACGGCGAGCACCAGCGACTGATAGGGTCTGACTTTCATTGCGTTAGTGCAAAACAGTAAAATCACTTAGGTTGTTATGGAAACTCCATAGTGGTTCGACCTTACTCATCAATATTGCATGTTACACAGTGAATTCCTTTTCAATGAATCAATTCACTTGCATGTATCCATGTGTTTTACACTAGAATGTTGAAATTTGAACGCTGGGATGCATCATCTGTTAACTATAGATTTTCTGTTCCTTTAGTTTGGTAATTGTGTTGTGGTTAAGACAGAAGATTAAAAAAAAAGATTATATTTTTTTTTAAAGTAAGAATTCTGCACCTATATTTTCCATCTTCAAATTGGCACGACTGTTTTATTTCACCCATTCTTATTTCATCTTTTAACATTCTCTTGTGCATCTTGATTCAAAACAAACCCACGTTCCAGAAAACCTATTGAACAAGCTGAAAGTGCAGAGTCTGTCAATTGTAATCTGTTTGCTGTTTACATGACAGGGTGCTTGTGGTTCCAGTCAATATGACAATATGATGACATTTAAAGAGCAAATGCTGTTGGAAAACCACAAATGGAACATTTTTCTGCTTTGCTAGCAGAGGTGTGTTGCACGACAAATTTGCATGAAAATTATTCCCCAAAGTCTTGTTGCTGAGTCAAATGGAAAATGTAGTAAAATTACAAAAAGGCAATAATAAATAGCTTTTTATGATTATGTAATTGTCCAATAAAAGAAACAGAAGAAATAGAAGAAACAGGATATGAATATTAAAGTTTACTCATTCATGCTAATAAGGTTCAAAGCTGTTACTAAAGATTTTTGTGCACGTTTTACTGCAAGTATTCAAAGGCTTGGTGTGGGTTTACATGTTGACATATGCTTGGCTACCGCACACAGAAGCTCAATTTTAATTCTTGTTACTTCACACTTCAGCCATGCTTGCTGGATAATATCCAAGGAAAATATGACCTCACTTCCTTAGCAACAGCTTGACGGGCACGTTGTTTGGAGGGTTAGTTGTCAGCTTTTCCAATGTTTTGCATTTGATTCTCAGTGCCCAGCGGTGCAGTTCAGCAACAAGCAGCTGTGTGTCCACACATGCAAACTCTTTGCAGTTGTTTGGAGTCGAGGTTTCTCCACTTTGTAGAACCAGTAAACATTTTTCTTTCACACACATCTCCCTTTTTATTTTTCTGTTTGTTTTCCTGTTGCATGCCTCATCTCATTTAATTTTTCTTTCCTACTCAGTCCTCCCCCCATTATTGTTCTTATTTTTCATCTCAGTAATTTCTTCCCTTTTGAACTTTCTCACATCTTTTCACACTCAACTTCTTTTTTCTGTCTTATCCTATTCCATTTCATCTTGTGTTTTAGAGGTGGCCACTGATTTTTCAGATTTTCAAATAAGATAAAGCATTGTCTTTAAAGGCATTTAGATGTAATGCATTACTGCTAACATTAGGTGGCGGTAATGCCGTGAGCTTGCCTTGAAAAAGATTAGTGGTACTGCTAACACAAACATTTTCTAAGCAGAGAAACTTAGCAGAAGGCAACAGCTTTCAATAAGCTAACTTTTGTCTCTGTGTGTTTGTATTGGGTTTTATGTTTCCAGAGGACCACACTGGAAAGAAGTTCTTGACTTTATTTTGTTTTTGTTCTCCATTTACCATCCGTTTATGAAAAACAGTTGTTATAGGACTTGATAAACAAGGAATGGATGCTGTTGGGATAACACTGTGGCCGGCCACTGATTCATGGACTTGATGTAACAACATTTCCGAGGTTTTTCTTATTTTGCTCTGGATGACTTCGCCCCTTTGGCAGTCCATATACCCATTTCTTCCTCATCCACCACTTCCATTTAACAAACCATTTTTGGACCCATTTACTTGAACCATTGCATATCAAGTTATATACACATATTTTTCTTCGTAAATATTTTCGAAATACTTTGTACTGCGGCCTTTTTCCATTTAATTTGGCTCTGATCTCTATTTGGGGCCTTTTTTGCTTCTAAAATTGGACTGATTATGACCCCTGATTAATGCTGTATATCTTATCAGTCGTCATCACAATGTCATTGTGTGCAATATCACTATCCCAAAGGACAGCTTAAAAGCAATATTTAGCAGGTTATTATATTTCATGTCCTGTGCATTGAAGCTCTGCATGCCAGTAATGTTGGACCAGCTGGATGGACCAGTGATATAGCCTGATATAGCTCTTATTTTTTTGAAATTCGAGAGCTCGGAGAAAGTGGTGGGTATACCATGATGCTACTGTAAGAAAGAGACTGATGAGGAAAATGTGGGTTAATCATTATTGACAGTCATTGCATTGTTTTCCTGATGATATGCAGCCCTGCCTCTGATAAGTCAACAACTCTAAGAAACCTCCTGCAAGTGCATGTTATTTATGTCAACGATGACAAAAAAAAAGTTCTTGCCGTAAAATGGGAGTAAAATATAGAAAATGACTTGAAACCATCTGTTGTCCACCTGCCAGGTACACGTTTTCATGTGCCTTGAAATGTCCGTTGGAAGGCGGCGCTATTTTGTACCTTGAAAAAAATCAGATAAATAACAACAAAAATTAAAAAGGGATGAAATGAAATGGTGATGTTGACATCACCTTACACTTTAGTCTGTTTTAGCAGCAGGACTTAAGGTAATGAGCCCCAGTCTTGGTCCTGATGACGATTTGGACATCATTGATTTAAAAAAAAAAAATTTTTATATATATATATATATATATATATATATATATATATATATATATATATATATATATATATATATTTTTTTTTTTTTTTTTTTTTTTTTTTATTTAACTTTCCATGGATGTGAGAATTTTTCCATCCTTGGAAAAACAGGAGCAGGTACCATTTTAAGCTCAAACTTTGGCCATGTTAAAATCTGTCCCCGTTTCTATATCTTCCTCCATTTACCACGTTCTATGTGTCCCTCCGTCCTTCTCTGCAGGGTTTGGGAAGTTACGACGGGCGAGGTACTGAACACACTGATCCATCACAACGAGGCTGTTCTGCACCTGCGATTCGCGAATGGTCTCATGGTCACCTGCTCCAAGGACCGCTCGATTGCAGTGTGGGACATGGCCTCACCCACTGACATCAGCCTGCGGCGCGTCCTGGTGGGACATCGTGCTGCTGTCAATGTTGTTGACTTCGATGACAAATACATTGTGTCCGCCTCAGGGGACCGCACCATCAAGGTGGGCTACTGACATGAATTCTCGCTTTTTATGGCTCTAACCATTAACTTGGTTTATTCGTTTATTTGGTTTCAGTGCTTCCATATTCTCACCACTGCTCATAATTGCAAAATGCTTTTTACCCAATGTAGGTGTGGAGCACCAGCACCTGTGAATTTGTGCGCACTCTAAATGGTCACAAGCGAGGGATTGCCTGTTTACAGTATAGAGATCGCCTGGTAGTCAGCGGCTCATCTGACAACACAATCCGGTATGTCTGACATGCCAGCAGTGCTGTCTGATATGGACCTATTTTATTTGCAGTCAAAGATGCCAGTGGGAGAAATCCCTATTTATGATTTGCAACATTAACAATAATCCTCAGAATTATGGCTTTTATGATATTGCTCCATACTTGTTCATAATAATTAAAAATGCAGCATCTATGAGTGATTTAATTAACCTAAAAGATTAAAAAATAAGAACTGCAACTTTTTTTTAGATTGAGTTGTATTTAAATGTCGTCCTTTACCTTTGATTTGCCACATCGCATCTTATGATTGATCATTTAGCCTCCATTTACTTAGAGAACCAACAAACAAATGCACAGTTGTTTTAAAAATTGACCTGTTTTACACCTTTTTTTTTTTTTGTTATTATTCTCTAGGCCCTTTTAGATCTGGTCTTTAGACAGTTGGTTCAAAGGATTCCAGCTTTTCTTAAAAATGCCAACGTTAAAGGCGGTCAACATCACAAGCTGCTTTAAAAGACCTGTTTTTCCTGTAGAAAAATTTGGTTCAGGTTTGATAAATCAAAGTTTCATCAAATTGAAATGAAATTCTTTGTTGATCCAGTTGTCAAAAAAGGTGTGAAATAGCCATTTACCACATTGCTGAATTGGAAGCCAACTTTAACTTTGTTTTTCAGATTTGTAGAACTTGAGGGAAATTCGAGTCTGGAAACGTATGAAGTTTGAAATTAAAAAAAATTAACCAATCATATGCAGAGAGCAATAAAAAGGCAGATAGATGATCTACGTAAGAAAACTACTCCTCTTTAGAAAGTCCTAACATTTCAGTAAAATGACAGCTGAAGTAATTTAAGATATTAATATTTATACTTGTACAGTTTGGGTATGGTTTTAATATGGTTTGTATCAGTACTGGCAGATTGCCCCAACATCCAAACCTGACTTCAGAAAAGCAACTTAAACTGTGTTATTGCTTTAAATAGATTTAATAATAAACGTGCTTTTTATGTGTCATTCTTTCATATCTGAGCTGTTTTAATTGAAGCCATGAAAGTTAATATTGGCTTTTCTTTCTGCAGGTTATGGGACATAGAGTGTGGGGCATGTTTGCGAGTGCTGGAAGGTCACGAGGAGTTGGTGCGCTGCATTCGCTTTGACAACAAAAGAATTGTCAGCGGAGCCTACGATGGGTGAGGTTTTAGCAATCCACGCTTTTTAGCTGAGATTGGGATTGTTCGCTGACGTACCTTGTTTCTGCAGCAAAATCAAAGTGTGGGACCTGCAGGCAGCACTTGACCCACGAGCCCCTGCTAGCACATTATGTCTGCGGACTCTAGTGGTGAGTTGCTTCGATTGCTGTTTTTTTTTTTTTTTTCTTACTTTTTTTGAATAATGACCTACTAAATGGAGCCACAAGACAAGTCTTTAAATGCATCTTTACTACAACTTAAGTGTCTTCATTTCTGAAATAAAGAGATTTATTTTACATTGCATCCTAAATGCTACCAAGCCAAGTTGTCAATAACAGCCATTTTCCGGTAATATCTCAATTTGAAGGAATGGGTTAAAATTGTTTAGTTTAATATGCTCACCCAGAAAAATGATCTTATGGACAAAAGTAAAACCATACATATATACAAGTAGAGAAAAAAGCAGAAATGTTAGCAGTCACTCTAATGGTTCTCTCATACCTGATTTTTGCAGGAGCACTCTGGCCGTGTTTTCCGCCTGCAGTTTGATGAGTTTCAGATCATCAGCAGTTCTCACGACGACACCATTCTGATCTGGGATTTCCTGAACGTCTCACCTAACGGCCAGTCAGAGGGACGATCTCCGTCTCGCACCTACACGTACATTTCTAGATAGCAGGTATCCTAAAAGCATCACTTTTAAATACCCTTTTTCCTTCCCGCCATGTAACTACCTCACTGTGTTAATAAATTAGGTTATCATCGAAAGCTTGATTTCAATTTCAAGTAAATCAAATAGTGATATTCTATAGCACACGTGTCAAACTCAAGGCCCGGGGGCCAAATCCGGCCCACCGTAAGTTTTTCCCTCTAGACTCTTGAGAGTCAAGTAAATAAAACTTTCAAGATTATAGTTCGGTGCTTCAATGTTGTTTTATCCATCAAATCAGAGCAGTTTTTAATCTGTATTTTGCCAAATTACAGCAATTTGAGTTTCAATGTTATTTAATTTCAAGAAGTACTCATCGAATGCAGAGACAGCTGTTAATATTTTTAATAGTTTGTTAATGGGCAGTTTTATCAATACATTCTGCCATTACCGGCCCTTTAAGGACATTTGTGATCTTGATATGGCCCAAAATGAAAATGAGTTTGACACCCCTGCCCTATAGCGTCATTACACACAAAGGGATAGATTTCAAATTTCATTTAGTTCATTTTGATAATTACGGCTTGCAGTTAATGAAAACTCAAAATTCAATTTAGAAATGAGTCATAGTCCTTGGTACAGAAGCTGGCTGTTCAGAGCTCTGTATCTGAGCAAATTAACAGGAATTTGAGTGGAAGGGAAAAACTATCCAGGAACAGCAGGGACTAAAGCAGGCTCGAGAGGATTGTGAAGCAAAGCTCATTCTAAAGTTTGGGGAAGATTCACAAAGTGTGGACTACGGCTGGAGTCAGGGCTCGAACAACCACCACACCCAGATGGATCCAGAACATGAGCTCCGACTCATACGTCTTGTGTTAGGCCACTCTCTTGAAGCAGAGATGTCAAAACACCTTACTTGTACTAATACCTGCTCTGTTGACGGTGGAATCACTGGCTTACGTCGTGTCACAGGCTGATGGCCTCCCTGACACAGCAGTTCTGTCATAAACCCACGAAGGCGAGCCAACGCTGACCTTCCTCTGGCCATTCAAAAATCACAAGTGGCTACGTCGTTATCCGGCACAGCTGTTAGTTTTCAAATACCAGCCAGCATGACAGGAAGTGTCGTTCAGTATCGAAGGCAACTCTTCAAAAAAATCTGCGTCGAGAGTCTCTGCATGTCAGGGGATGAAGTCTGTGTAGTCAGCCTGCTGTTGGCTGACCAATGCTTCAAATTCAAATGTTTATCTTACCTCCTTACTCTCTTGTCAGAAATGATTTTGCTTGTAAATCCTGCTTTTGGCTGGTTGCACAAACCAGACATCATCACTGCATCCCTCCCTTGACCTGAGAAGGTGGCTTGCCCTTACAGAAGTCAACCGATGCGGGGTGAAGACTACCTGTTAGACTTTCTAAAAACTGTTTTGGGTTTTTATTAGCTAAAAGCCATAATCATCCAAATTAACATAAATAAAATTGTGAAATTTATTATCTTTAGAGTAAATTTACTGATACAAAATTAACTTTTCAATGATATTCTTTTTTTCAGATGCACTTGTACGTGTTCACAAGCATCCCATTATTTGTGCTTCCCCCCCAGGTGGCGCCATGCATCTCACCCTTTATAGGAGGAAATCCAGGGCTGATTGGCTGATGGGTGCATCTGTCGCGAAAAGGAGCGCATCTTTTTTTTTTTTTTTTTTTTTTTTTTTTTTTTTTTTTTTTTTTTTTTTTTTTCCCTTTCCTCCTTGTCATCTCTCTGTCCATCTCCCACTCAGCCCCCTCCTGCCCGTTCTGACAGACTCTTAAGCTTTGTGCCCATTGCCTGCCAGTTCAGCGACGTACATACAGGCCAACACCGATGAGGATTCCCTACTGCAGAACCAACGCAACTCTCCCAAGAAGTTCATCTTCTGCTACTAATTTATGTTTTGTAAAGTACACTAATGACAGTATTAACGCAAACCTGGCAAAAACCCACAAGCTCCCTTTTTTTTTTTTTTTTTTTTTTCCAGTCCCCTTGAAGCAAACTTAAAGCAGCTTCTGCTCCTCAGATTTTAACCCCTGCCAAAAAACAGGTTTCCACAGATATGGAATTGCTTATAGATATATATTTATATATATATATATATATTACACAGACAAATGCAGAAACAGTGGCACAGTTGGACAGAAGATGACTGGAGCTGTGATACGGGAGACAGAGACTCTTTACTCGGCTCTTAAGCAAGAAGAGAAGGATCGGAGATCAAGGGACTGAAAGAGGGAGAAATGTGTTGGAGAAGGCTTCCCTGCACCTTCTCTCAGAATTATGCTCCTCCTTGTCTCTCTTTCTCTCTTTCTCTCTCTCTGCACCCCACTCTCCGCCTACCCCACCACTTAGCCTCCCTTTCACAGCCCCTCCCACGAGGTGCACATTCGCTTGGAATAAGGGGGCACACACACTGAACGTGTGTTTTTGTGTATGTGGACTTGTGAAAATGGCAGAACAGAGCAGAAGCGTCAGGCATGCATGTGAGGTTGCCTTGGATACAGCATCTTGGTACACCTCTGCTTTTTTTCCTCTTTAATTCTTACTTTCTTACTGTTTTTTATTACTGTTATTTTCTAATTTTATTTGAGTATTTTGGTTCTTAGTACAAAGAAAATCATACTAAGCATAGTCCTTTCTTCTCCTGCCACTCTTTCCCTGCCTTTCTCATTCTTTCTACCTACTTCCCCCTCACTGTGTTTTTCTGTCCTCCTCATTCCATCTTTCTCTCTCCCATCATCCTAAGTGCTTGCTTTGGTAATGAGAGAAGCTGGAATTCAAGAGCTCAAAATTTAGCTGTAAACGGAGTTGTCTTGTCAAAAATTGTGTTGTATATTAAAATGATTTTTTAAAGAAGAAAATGACCTTATTGTGAATAAAGTACTTGACAGTGGTGAAGTGTTGAGCCAACTGTAACCCTGAATGAGTGTTTTCATCTGTGTGTAAGTGTTATGAGTGGATTTGTATCATCCTTCTTCTCCATGTGACAAGCTCTTGGAAATGTCCCCAGTCTTCATTGTCTCCTTCAGAAAGGAATAAGAGTTAGGTAAGACTTTAACTTTGTGTAAGTGTTGACTTGGTGAGGGCTAGACAGGATTTCAAGGTTTAAGTGTGAAAAGGAACATGTTTGGGAACATCTGGGACTTTGCTTTTTGTGGATTATGATGTCCTATTGTCTTCAAACCATATCCTTTAATGTGCATTAGGCTGTTCCCAAGTGGAGTGTAAGACAGGGTTTTAACTCCTCTCAATCTGTGGCTGTGGTTCTGAACCAAAAAAAGGTAGATTCGTGCCTCTGGGTTGTTGGTCAGTCTGCCTCAAGTGAAGGAATTCAAGTATCTTGATGTCTTGTCCATGGATGATGGTGGGATGGAGCCAAAAGCTAATCAGGACCTCGTCTGCAGTAATGTGGGTGCTATTCCGGCCTGTTGTGTTCAAGAAAGGGTTACGGCGAAAAGCAAAACTGTTTACCAGTCTGTCGATGTTCTGAATCTCACCTATAAGACATGGCTTACGACCGCAAGGATAAAATCCCAGGTACAAGTGACTGAAATGAGCTACCTCCTTACGATGAGGCCGGATGAGGTGAGGAGTCCCTCATCCAGGGGGAGCTCCACATCTAAGGTAGTCTATTGAGGTAAATTGGGTAGTTGATCAGGGTTGGTTCTGGATGCCTCCCTCAAGAGATCACCCAGGAAAATCCTACCAGAAGGAGCCTACTTATCCTACTGGACGTGGCATTGGAATGCTTTGGGGTTTACCAGAATGAGCTGGACAGGGTCTCTGGGCAAAGGGATGTTTGCTTTTCCCTACTTGGATGATTAACATTGGCACAACCAGATCTTGGATAGTCAAAAGAGAATAGGTGGATGGAAGTTTTGCTTGGAAAAAAAACAAATAGTCCTGCACATTTGTGACTGCTTTCTTATGTTCTGTTTCAGGCCTTATACCTGTATCTGTTGTCACCAGTGATTTGCGGGGGACTGGGTTGTATCAGCTTCATTTCGATCAAAACAAAACCTAAACTACAGGGCAGTTAGATTTATGGATGAAAGTGTGTCTGTGTGTGTATAAATCCTGAGGTGTGTTGGAATTTCTTTTTATTTGAAAAAACGTCTGAGTATTTTCTGAACATTACCACCAGATGGGAGTATGTACCCATTTTCCCACTAGAGCACAATCTTGTTTTTAAGACTTTGGCTCTGACAGTTGGGTGGCCAAGTTTGGAGTCTAAACAACCTGTTACAGTGGATCACATACCACATCTTGTAAACGCTGTCAATTTGAGAGATATATTTGAAATGTGGTGCATTTTATGGCAGTCTGCATGTAGTTAAGTTTTTCTTCTTTCACAATAAGTTAGCCCGCTCATTCACTGTATCTTCAGTCTAATGGGGGTGGCCTGCTATGACGGGATGGTTTCTACTGCTCTGTTTCAGTCAGTATAACTGAATGTTTAAAATTTAGAGTATAAGTTATGTGGGATACATTTTCACTTGGTGGAGCACTGTTAATATATGATGTGTGTATGTGTTGGATATGGGTGTGTGTGCTTCCTCTGGGTCTGTGGGATTTTGGCCCATAATTCCTGCAGCTCTCAGGTCACAGCTCTGTTCTCACGCACATATTTGGCATTCCTTCCCCGACATGATTACCATACACCTTCCACTCTGGGTTTGGCTACACAGAATATTTCCATCATTCCCGAGTGGAACTGAAGCAACGTTCCAGAAATGAACAACTTACACCAGCAACCCCCCCCACCTCCTTACTCGCTCTTCTTTATCCCACACCCATTTTCTCTTCCACCTCACTGTCTCCTCCTTATACCAACCCCCCCTTCGGTGCAGATTCCTGTTGCCTTGCAATAGGAATCCTCTGGTGCAACCTTTTTTCCCCCTGAGTCAGCTGTTTGTGTCTGCCGAAGTGATTGGGTCATTTGGCAGTGACATCTCTTCTGTGACCTCCTGCTAGGATTGGGAAGGAAGGGAAGGGATGGAGGATAAGAGCAGGAGAGATGAGCGGGGGGGGGGACAGCAAGAAAACTTCTCACTACTGTGAGGTCTTTTCATGTTCTCCTTTTGGATAATTTATAAGAAGAAATTAAGGTGGATTTTTGCAAACTTTGGCTGTTCTGAGAGTTTGGTAAATGTTAACCTAATATTTTCAGCAGTTTAAAGTGTGTTTATTGGCAGAAACCATATCTATTAAACTGTAGCTTTCAATTGCTTAAACTTATTTTCCCTTTAAATGCAGCTTTCAGGTCATACAGTAGCTCGCTGTCAAATTTCTTAAAAGCACTCCTGTTGGTTGGAGCAGCAAAGATTTTACTACTTTTTGGTTTAATCTACTGTTGGCTTGTGGCACTGGCACTGAGAACTTTCATAAATCAAGTAACACGGTGGCACAAAAGTAATTCTCATTAGCATGAATGAAGTATAACAATCAGGGTATATCAGAATTATGCAAGGACTGCATTACCAGGAGATGGTTCTTATGCACTGTAAGAAAGTTATAAACTTGCAGTCAGAGGTTTACATACTCTCATCATCAACATGAATGTCATACTTACATTGGGCTTTGAATGATGCACTTGAACAATTTAGTTAAATATATATTTTTGAGAGAGTGGAATGGTAATACAGTGTACAACTTAAAAGATTTTGAATTATTTTTTTTAACATTTATAGTGGATTGTCTCTTCCACACAGGCTCAAATATACACATTTACCCCAATAACATTTGGGGGCCTTACTAAAGGTCTTCGCATAATTCTGGCCAAATATTTGACCATTCTTCTTATAGGAACTGACAGAGATGCAGCTTTTAAATATACTCCATAAATGTGTTGAGGTCGGAGCCATTCCAGAAGCTTAATGTAAGCATGCGTAATCCATTCCAAGACGAGCTTTGATGTTTGTTTGGGATTAATGTCCCACTGTGGAAAAAAAAAAATGTGTCCAAGTTTCAGCCATCAAGCTGTTGATTTGAGGTGATGTTGAAGAATTTAGTGGTAGTCGTCTTTTGTTATTTAGCCCACTTTGTGCAAAGTACAAGTACCAGTGACAGGGAAGAAGACACTTTGCATGATATTACCACCACCATGCTTGACAGTGGATACACTGTTCTTAGGTTTGGAAGCCACATCTCAATTCTTCCAAACATACTTCTTATCATCATGACCAAACGGCTTGCTTTTCAACTTCTCTCCAAAGGACAATTCACTCATCTATGTGGGCAGCTGATAATTTCAGTCATATTTGATAGTTTTGATTTTGGAGCAGGCACCTATTTCTTGCTGGACACATTCTAAGTCTATGATTATGTAGAACTTACTGTGGACAGTGACAGTGGTATTTCAGGACATTAAATTTGATGATGGACCTTATGGTTCCTGGGTTGTTTTGAATGACCAAACCAACTTCATTTCAACTAAGGGTGACAATTGAGTTCAGCTGGTTGAAACATGGACACAGATGAGTGGAAGATGATCTCAAACACATCATAACTGGTTTTGGAATGGATAAACTTGGCAAATCTTAAACTTCCTGAATGGGCCTAGCCTCAACCATAAGATGTCAGTCAACCAGCCTGCCAGAGTTGAGACTACAACTCTGGGACATTTAATTAAATTTTAATAAAGGTATGTGAGTTTATTTGAGCCTGTGTGCATCATAGTAAATCCATAATAAATTTCAGCTTTTTCACCCAACTCTTTTTTTGTCTTTTAAATCACTAAAGTTGTATGTTGCATAATCACTGCACCCTGGGAAAAAAAACAGTTCAGATACATCATAAAACCCCCAAAATATACCATGATGCCCATGATGAGAGGATTTAAACTGACAAGAACAGTAAAAAGTAATGAAAGTTACTGTATTTTACATCACACTACCATTTTGTCCATTATATTGCCATTCTATATGTATAGTTTTGAAAGTTGTGACTTGAGGCTAAAAGAGGAAGAATTATGTTGGCCACCTTCACCATGCCCCCCTAAAAAAACCTATAAACAAACAAAAAATATTGAGAAAAGTGACCACACGAACAAAAATTTAATACATGGCAGTGGCTGGCATTTTGATTTGGAAAAAAAATGTTTGCAACTTGGATGTAACTCTCTGTTAATGTTGGTGTGATAAGAGAAAGTGATGAAGCTGTTTAAAAGAGGCTGGGAGACATTTGAAATGTTTCTGAAAGGTTTACTGAGTCAAGAAAGACTGCTGCACACAGAGCTGAAATAAATAAATGAAATAATTTTATCGTAATAATTATAGTAACCATCATAGTAGGATTGCTTATTTACGTTTGTCTTTCTTCAATATATATATATATATATATATATATATATATATATATATATATATATATATATATATATATATATATATGCGCTTTCAATAAATTGTTCCCTTTAATTTTTTTCCCCTGTGTGTGTATGCATGAGACTTTGGATTGCCCACTGAATGTCCTGGTAGCAGCACTCTGTATCCACGGTATCTCACAGGAGCATCATCCCCTGGGTCGTTTCTATAGCAATGCTATTAGAGAAGGCACACTCCCCACTGGGCTTAGCCAAGCACTCATCACCTTCTGCACCTTTAAGCTGTTGATGTAGTGTCCTTGGGGGAGGCAAAGAAATAGGAGGAATCATAAAGAAAGTCTCCAGTTGTCTTTGGTTGCAGTTGGTTTGGTTTGCAGTGATTGGTTGAATTTGGTGCAGCTTGGTTTATTAAGTACATTCCAGTTCTTAAAGCTTCAATCCCTGCATTGAGATGTCCTGGTTCATGCAGGGACACTACGGTCCATTTCCAGAACCTCTTGTGATTTTTATCTCCAAGCACTCATGCAATACACATTTCCTTGTCATCCTCTCAAGAACATGCATATATTCAGTCTCATTCATTCTAATATTTCTTCATTCATCCATTTAGTTTCCTGCCTTTCGTCCAACAGTCTCACAGGTTACCACCAGTTTAGTAGTGAGACAGATAAGTGCGTCACATGTCAACAGTTCATTATATGTCCTCTGGATCTGTGTAGATCATTCTCTCTATATTCTCTTACATATTTTCATGTCCTGATTTTCCCTTTGTCAATAGGCTAAGCACTCATTGTCTTGTTCAGCTAGTCTTTTCCCAGCCATGCTCTCTTGATATGGTCCAGTTACAATCCCACGCTTGACACAGTCCACCTGGTCCAGAGCAGCAGATGGGATTATGGTTGGGATGTGATTTATGTGATTGTGGAATCAAGGCCTTTGTTGTGCCTTGGACTTCAACTGGCCTTAAGGCTCTGTCACTCTTTCTGAGTTCCAAGCATTACTGGAGATCCAGTCCAGGTGGTCCAGTAAGGAAACAAAAAGTTAGAGAAATTATGACTAACCAGGGGCTTGGAGTGTTGAATTAGGATTCTTAAAGCTGAACCCCATTAATGATTCATCAGGTTTCTGGTCAATATTTGTCCCAACAAAGGGATAGACGATCAGTCGAGTGCAACAGGAGAGATGACTGGGTTAGCCATTTGGTGGCTCAGGGTGAGGCTTTTGCTCCTCAAGACAGTGGGTGCTAGCGTTAGCCACTACTAGCGTGTCCCAGTGGTGCGGACCCTTTTGACCCGCTTGCTGATGGTCGTAAAGCGAAAGGGTGTGGTGAGGTCAGGCTGTTCCCCCGGTGGGAAGCGTTTCATAAAGTGTACGTCCTGCTGGTTGGGGAGCGTGTGGGGTCCCCGGCGAGGACGCCCTCTTTTTGTGAAGCCGACATACCAGCCCGTGTAACGTGCAGACATCAGAGCTGTGTAGTGGTTTTCCAGGACCATTTCCACAAAGACACAGTCAGCGCTTCGGTTACTGGCCTTCTGAGAAAGAGCAAAAAAAACCACAGGTTTATACACACAGGCATAAAGAGAGGCCTGTGAGGAAGTTTTGAGATACTGTTTTATTAACACATCTGAATAAGAAAACTTCTCACCTTTCCCACCAGCTTCCCGCGGCGATTCATGCACAGATAGAAGTTGGTTTCTTTGCCTCGGATTCTCACCTGGCTACCAAAGGTGTCTGCCTCCACTACAAGCTGGGCTTATTAAGGGACAGACAGAGAAACAGACAGACATTAGAGATGCAAGTGTGTGGAAAAATACTGTATGAATATTTTTACATCTATAAGCTATAGATTTTGAAGGCTCCTTGATTTAATCTGACAAAAATGACAAAAGAGAAACCCAAAACTTTTCATCTCTGTTTGTTTAAGGCTTCCTGGGATCTATTACAACAGGAAAAAGCAATACTTAACTGATATCCAATGTAAAATGGCTTCACACCCTAATACAGTGTTTTCAGTGTAACCACACGACTGGAACATTTTGCCTCATTATAACCACAGACTGCAATGTACTTTGTTGGGATTTCATGAAATAGACTAACAGGAAGTTGTACATCCCCATGGGTGAATCCTTAGTAGAACCACTCTAAGTGCTTAAGAAGACGACAACTGGAATTCTTCTGTTTCTCGAAGACATTTTGCCTCTCATCCAAAAAGTTTTTTCAGTTCTGATGTTTAGTAGAACTTTCACTGCAATTTCAGCTATAAATCCTTTAGAGGTATGTCTCCACCAGCTTTGCGTATGTAGAAATTAAAAAAATATTCCCAACATTCTCTCCAAGGTAGCTCAGTCAAACTACAAGGAGTAGTTTGACTGAGTAGTTTGACCCTGTGTTCTGAAACATTCAGTTTCAGCTATGCAGCATCTAAAAGGTTTTCTTCATTTTCATCAAACCTGCTTTCCAGCACCTTCTGAAGACAAACATCCCCACAGAATGATGCTGCCATCACCGTGTTTCATAGCGAGGATGGCGTGTTAAGGGTGCCGTGCAATGTAAGTTTTCCACCACATATGACTATTTCACATAGTTCAAAATTTTATTCTGGGTTAATCTGGCCAGAGGACCTCCTTCAGCGTGCTTGCTGTGTCCTCTTAAGATTAGAAATATTAATTGGGACTTTTAATGGCCTTATTTCAACAATGGCTTTCTTTTTGCGACTTCTCCATATGGGCCAGATTTGTGGATTTCACAACTAATAGTTGTCCTTTCAACAGATTCTCTCATCTAAGCTATGGATCTCTGTAGATCCTCCAGAGCCACCAGGCCCCATGGTGACTGCTTTTCTGATTAATGCTCTCCTTATCTGACTTGTGAATTTTAAAATACACACAGGTGAACTTTGTTTATGGATTACGTGACTTCTGAAGACAATCAGTTATACCAAATGTTATTTAGAGGTATCAAGGTAAAGGAGATTGAATACTTACGCATGTCACACTTTTCAGATTTTCATTTGCAAAGTTTTGAAAATCCTGTGTTCTTTAATTTACAGTTATGTGCTGTTTTGCACTGGTCTATCCCATAAACTCTGACTAAAATATTATAAGGTTTGTGGGTATTATGTAAAAAAAAGTTTGAAAATTACACCACTTTTGCAAGACTCTGTATGTACAATGATCAGCTAACATTAAATTTAAACTAGTCAAGGCATTTTCACCAGGTTGTAGTATAGACGTTCATCTCTCCTATAACCTAATCACAGGCAGATGTAAATGTCTGGCGGGACAGATGACTATTAGAGAAATAGATGTGAGAACTCTGACTGCACATAGGGCCTTGAGAAAAATAAAAAGATAACAGCCGAGAGAAAAAAGGCAGCCAAGGGAAGCCGGAGAACACTCAGTCTGAGTGCCTGTGATCCTGTTATTTTAAGGCGTGTGCATGTGCTCCTGTGCCCTTTGTGTTTTTGTGTGCAGGTGCACAGTGTGTGTTCAACCTTCCAGGCAGCAGGCTGCTGCTTCACTAACTACACACCTTTAGAGAATGTTTGCGCCTGTTTAAAAATAAATCCTAAAATGGTTCCTACATGACCTTAGTCAACAAAGGGGTCAGCAGAAATCAATACCTCCCTCCCTCTTGCCCCCTTCATCTCTCTTCCCCCAACTGTCTTCTCATCTCCCTTCTGCTCTTACTCGCCATCTTTATGCTGTCTTACACTTGTCTCAGATTTGTTCTCTGTGCCTTTAGTTCCAACGCAGAAATTACTGGTCTAATTGTTGGGCGGTTTTATTCAGGTTATATTTTAAATGTTCATATAAAAACAGGCGCATCTCTGCATGTGTGGTACCTTGCTGGGCCTAAAGGGACATGTAATTGACCTGAAATGAATAGAACCGATGTGCCAACATACAGAAATATGAAGCTTTATGGCAAGACTTAATTGATTCTGTTCTGTTTAAGAATGGTTTAGCCATCATTACACATCTAACAGGAGGGGCGAAGGATGTTGGGGGATGGACAGAGAGAGTGTCAGACGATAGGTGGAGGGAGGGAAAGGAAGCCTGCTGTTTAAAATCCAGAAGAGACAACAGGAAGGATGAAAAATCAATGGTTGGATCGATGAAAGAGATGAGTTTCTAACACTCGGTCCGATGCTCTATCTGCTAGGCTTCTTCCTTTATCTCACACTTTTTTCTTTCGTGACACCTTTTTGCTCTACGTCTTCTCTCTTGTGAATCACTGAGTCTGCAGCCAGTCAATGTGGTCTTTGTACTCCCAAGACAAGCTTCACTGCCCCTTTGTCAAAGACATGGAAGGTCTGTATGTGTGCTTTTATGTGCATCTCCAATGATGCATGGATTTGGTCAACTTTTAAGTCTTTGCTCTTCTTACAGTGACTCACAAAAGTATTCACAGCCCTTGAACTTTTTCACATTTTGTCACATTATAAGCACAAACTTCAATGTATTTTTATGAGATTTTATGTGGCAGAGTGGCACAAAGTAGTGCATTATTGTGAAGTAGATGGAAAACGATTCACAGTTTTCAAAAAATTTGCAAATACAAATCTGAACAATGTGGCACGCATGTGTATTCAGACTTTTTCTTGAGTCAGTACTTTGTAAAATCAGCTTTCACTCCAAATACAGCATCAAGTCTTTTCGGGTATGTCTCCACCATCTTTGCACATCTAGAGACTGACATTTTTGCCTGTTATTCTGTGCAGGATAAATAGAATAGATTACATAGAAATGCCAAGTCTTTGTTTTGGCGAGGCTAATCTAACATGTGAATATGCTGTGATCTAAACCTTTCAATTGTAGCTTTGGCTGTCCTGTCGGAAATTTAACCTCTACCCCAATCTCAAGTCTTCTGCAGCCTCCAACAGGTTTTCGTTCCAAGATTGTCTTGTGTTTACCTTCCCTTTTTTGGATGATTGAGTGCACAGTGCTCTGTGAGATGCTTAAGCATAAAGATACTGTTTTGTAGTCCTACTTTAAAATTATCCACTGCTTTATCTGTGACTTGTCTGTAGTGCTATGTCTTTATGATGCTGTCTGTTCACTAATGTTCTACTACAAACCTCAGAAAAAAAGAAAACCCTATATCCATTTCTTTTTCTTTTTACTTCAAATCTTTTTGCAACTTGGTGTTGGTCTGTCAATAAAAAAATATGTACAAATTTTGGGTTGTAATGTAGCAAAATCTTCAAAAGGTGTGAATACTTTTGCGAGGCATGTGCAAATAGGGCATGAGTACATTTAGTAGTTAAGCACTGGCTTGGTTTTCACTGTATATTTGTGTTTGTGTGTCTTACCATATTTATCTCCATCTTCTCCCTTGGCGCTGATCCTGCGTCCCAGCACCTGGACATGCTTGCCACTGGTACGGCTGTAAAGCTGGTAGACTCGGTGATGTCTCCGACTCATGGTGTCTCGCACCTGCGTCTGGTTCTCCACATGCACACTGAAGTTGACTCCATCCACGCCAAGTACCTGCTGGAACACCCACAAGCACATCCGCAGTTTGGCAGAGAATTGTGAAGACGTTTGAAGAGCTATGCATAAAATCATTATACAAAACGTCCTTCGCACTACAAAATCGCTCTTTTGTGATGCATGCTGTCTCACCTGCAATGGATTGCACATCACCAATAACATCTGGATACATCTGGAAAAAGCAGAAACAGATGAGTTAAGAAATATAAAATTTTGGAAGAGTAGGGCATGACACCATCATTTCCATTTCTTTCTTCCTCTGTTCTTTCTGTTCGACATCTCATTTCCTTCTCGGGTGATTACTCACACTCCTGGGCGTGAGGCTGGCACAACGACTTGACATATGGACCGGCAGATGTCCAGGAATCGAAAGAGACAACACCCAGAGCAGTGTTTACAGTAATGCTACCAGCCTCCTGTCCGAACCCACTTTTTGACCTGTCTGTGACTTTTGCCCTTCCAAAAATCTGGCCTGCAAATGACCCGATTGGACCAACACCGACATGGCAAACATGCCGAGACGGGTAGAACACGTTTTTGGTTCGGACATCTAAGGAAATGGGCTGGATCATTTGGCTGCTCTGTGTATGTAGACAGCTGTGCTGGACTACAGGTGTTCATTCAGCTGTGATGTGGCTTTCGAGAGCGGTGGATTGTGGTTAGGTTTGGAGATGCTTGGAATATGTGCGAACAAGAGCTAAGACGTGTGGAAAAATGATTTATGGTGGCATGGTACAACAATTTTAGTTTTGTCTACCTGAAACCTATTAGTTGTCCAACTATTTAAAGTTTTTGAATCATTACAGGAGAAACAGCTGTTTACAGTTATAATTAAAATTCTTCTCACTTTCTTGTATTGCCTAATTGACATGTAGACCTTGACCTTGAATGTATCGCATGTTATTTATGGCTTTTGTAAGGGAGTGATTGTGTTGCAAAATCTTCTTTGGCAGTCCTTGAGGAGCTCTGAATTAGTGGCTGAACATAGATAGATAGAGTTCAAAACCAAGTGTGTGGGCTGAAAAGCAATTCTATGAATTTTGTCTTTCCCCACCTCATCTTTTGCTATCTTTCTGCATGCTTCTTCTCTCTTTTTCTTTGGCTCGCAGTCCTCCCTGTTGCTCGTCGAGTTTATCTCTCCCTCCCCGTCATTTCTCTCCACTCTACCTTTCTCCTATCATCCCCCCCTGCCTCCAATCTTTCTTTATGTTTAGGGTTAGCAAGGGTGACTCCTCCACACTGTCATGGGTACGCACACAGATGTGCAGATGTGTGCAGGGTGAATATGTGTATACAGGAGGGGCAGACAGCTGACAGCTGGGCCTAAGCAAAGACATGCTGAGAGAGGCAGATAGCAAAGAGAAAAGGAAAGGTAGGCTGAGAGGTACACAGCGGCCCAGGCTGAGAGAAGGGCTGTGGAAGCCAATGTGAGTGTAAATATAGAGGAAAGATGAAGATGAAGATGAAGCTGAAGCGGTCTGATGGGAGACTGGAGATAACATCTGAAAGAAAAGGCAGATGTACCAATGTGAGGCAGAGGAGATGGGGTCAAAAAACACTGAGGTTACACATTTCAAAGCAAGAAAGAGAAAACTGGGCAAATTATCAACAGAGGTGCAACCGCAAAGTGCAGAGAGACATGAGAAGACAAAAAGGCAAATTATGGAAATGGAAGGTGTTTAACATGGGTTTGACATGTTGCATAACATGTCACTGTCTCCTTACTCGTACACATATGCTATCATAGCCATCTTGTTTCCCTTTATTTTTCTCTCTCCTGTCTCACAAGAGTAACTCCATAGCCAGTGTTGCTGGCTCGCTCCTGGTCATCCTAATAGATGCAGACATCCTGGGAAATGCAGTGGAGCATTGGCCCTCACTTTTTGCCTGCGCAGCCGAAAAAACCCGAGTGCCTGTGCATTGTGAGGACTCTCAGCTGTTAAAACACCACGGCTGCACCACTGCCGAGGACGCTGTAGGAAAAGTGCCTCTGCGCTGGATTCCCCCGCTCCCACAAAAACCACAGACACTCCATATTATGCCAGCTACAGAGAGAAGGAGAAGGAGAGAGGAAAGAGGGAGACGGGATCAGCCGGCAGTGGGGGGAGGGATGAGAAAAATGAGAAAATAAGAGTGGAGAGTAAAAAATTCAAGAGGAATAAGGACAGAAAGAAGTAGGGGAGAAAGTGGGAAAGCCCAATGTGCTCGGGCCCAATGCCAAAACAAGCAGCCATCTGACATCATAAACCTACGTCCCAGAAGATCAAGCATATGGAGGCTGCGGTTAGGAGAGTAGGCCTCAGCGCTGTAGACTGGGCACCAGCATGGAGAAGAGTGGTCGACCTGTGGGACTCGGCACAGACCGGTGGTTTCAGCCGTGTGTAGCAGTGGTTTACGTGGTACGCCAAAGTTGGAGCAGTGGGCTTCAACAAAGTTCAAAAGTTTCAAATGTGCTGCAAGCAGACCCCATTTTAAAGTGTTGCTTAGACCTGTGGGGATATGAGCAGAATCAGGGGCCGATGACAGCAAAGGTTTGAAAAAGTCACGGAAATTAACAGGTTCTTTAGACCAAAAGCCCTGAACTGAAAACCTATGATCAAGAAGATTAAACAGCATCTGGAGGATAAAAAGTGGTTGCGGTAATACCAGTAAGTGAGATGGAAATTAATAAAAAGATGATTGGGAGACCAGCAGACTAAACAGGGAGCGTGTCTCTTCAGATGCCGCCAGGGGCACCGTCATTCATCAGTTATTCAGTTATTAATTTATACTATTTTAATCTGAGAAGGTATCTGTGGAAAAAAGAAGTGGTATGGGCAAAAAAAAAAAAAAAGGAAGACAGATGCAGTCAGTTAGGTGAGAGGAAGGCAAGGAGACACAAACAGCAGCACACACCCTCTCCAGGTTGTGTAAGGAATGAGAAGTATCTAAAGATGACTGCCATCTGGGAGACGAACAGCCGACACAAAGGAAGAAAAATAAATCCCCTGACTTTTGAGAAGGCACACCTCAAATGCCTCCCCTCTGCATCCTCCTTCCATATATTAGCTCTTGGCAATATAATCCTCCTATCCTGCCAGATAAAGCCTTTGTTATTTGATTCAACTTTTAAAATATTCAAAACAGGGAAAAACACATTTTCTTGGATGAAAAGGAAAATAATCCATTTAGAGTCTGTCTGGGCCAAAGTGAGTGCAGATGGTGATGGAGATGTTTATGGCATGTTTTATGAGTAACAAGGCCCTGACTCTGACCCAATGGCCCTGAACTGCCAGCCAATCAAAACAGACCCTTGCACTCCTATGTCTTCTTTGGGGAGCAATGTAACCCTTAGACATTGCAACCCTCATCTTTATTATCTTCATGTGTTGCCCTGACCCTGCAAAGACTTTTACCAGATCAACAGAACCTGAGCAGAGAAATTAGATGAAAAGTGACTTACAAGACGGTCAACGTGGAAAGAAGGGACCACATTGCTTCCCCCCTCCACTATGGAACTTGGCCTAGAGATAGTCTCCTCGCTCGGTCTGAGTCAGTCCGACAGTCCGGAGATTCTCCCTTTACGCTGTGAACGTGATGGATGCTGTCCAGAGTCAAATAGTCAGTGGTCACTCCTGTTGGCATCGGCGGCAGCGGCGTGCTCCGGTCCTCCCGGTGTGGATGGCACAGACGAGACGGGGTGAGTGATGACCGCCGGGCAACCTTTAACAGCTGTCCTGACCGGTGGAGGGACAGATGGGCGGGGGCAGCAAATGAGCTGCGCGTTCCCGACAGAGAGAGGAACAGGTGAAAGCGCGTTCACGTCTCACAAATTGCCTGCACCGATCGACCTAGCTGACCCCCAGGAACAGATGCGTAATCCAGTGCGTAAAAGTTTTCGGAGCAACACACACAAAAAAAAAAAAAAAAAAAAAACAAAAAAAAAAAAACAAAAAAAAAAGGGGGGGGGAATTAGCACTCGCTGAGATCCACAGACTGGAGTATAGGCAGGTTTAATCCAAGCTGTGCGGGTTCTGGAGCTCTTGGAGGTGGGTTTCATGGGCTGGCTGCTGGAGCAAACAGCAACCTGGATAATGGGGCTCTGCGGGCGCCGGGTAATGCAATGCGAACTCGGTCATGTCTGCGCCTCCACGCAGCGGGTCTGTAGCTCAGGTGACACCCGCTAACGTTGTTCCAGAGAGATGCTGATAAGGTCCCGGAGCGGTCCAGCTCAGATGGTAGTATATAGGCAGTCCTGGATTAGGGGGTAATAAAAGGGAAAGAAAGATGATGGAGGGAGGAGGTGGCTGGAGAGGATGGGAGCAGCTGCGACTGGGTGGCAGAGTCAGCCACCCGCGACACGGCGAGGAAATGACATGCCGCACTTTGCACCTGATTTTTCCGGACTCCCCCCCGGCTCTACTCAGCCGCTGGTTACCGCTTGGCTGCAGCAGTCCCCTCTGCGCCCTCTCAACACAATACCTGCCAAAACACAGCACGATGACATCACCTCCAAAATGTTTGAAGGGGAAAAATGCAATCCGATCTTCTTATTTGTTTTTTTTAAACGCAGAAAAGTTTAGAGCAGTTTCTCTGAAAGTGTGGTGGAGAAACACCAACGTCTCTACAGCGTTCCGAGAGAAAAAGGAACTCTGCGCTGCAAAAAGGAGCGGTGGAGTGAAACTCACTAGCTTGAGAAGAATAAAAGTTTAAGGCAAAAGGTGTTTACTCAGTCACGCTGACAGACCGACCCCCCCAGAACACAGCAAAACCTACACTCCACTGCTCTCCCATGTCTTTGCCTCCCTGTTTCATTCAGACATCAGAGGAGAAAAACGCAAGAGAGAACGCAAAAAGAATCCAGCCGTGCGCTTTTATCCACTTCACTGGTATTATGCAGATCCTTCTCCCTTTCAAAAATAAAAAAAAGGTTTCTGTCCTTTCTCTCTCTCTCTCTCTCTCTTTAAAAAAAAAGCTCTTTTTGAAGGGGGGGCTGCACAGGAGAGGAGCGTCGGCAGGCACAGACCTCACTCCAAGAAAAACCAGAACAAGATTTTAACAGACGCTGATCAATCCTCCCTCCTTCCCGCCTCTCCTCCCTCCTTCTCCCTCTCTATCTCTCCTTCTCTCTCACTCACATACACACAAACGCACACTTATTGGATGAAAATGGGATTAGTCGGTCGCTATGCGATGTTGACCAAACTTCCAATGCAAAAATATCAGTTTTAACAAGTGTTGGGCTCAGCATGAAAAACATCTGCTAATGAAGGGGGGACAATTTGACCCTTTCAGTGCAAACTTTAAGGTTTGCTTTACCTCTCTGTGTTTGTGTGTTCGAGGTAATTTCTTAAACAAGCAAAATGCGCTGGAAACAATGAGGATGATGTCATAGCTCTGAGAGTAATTCACGTCAAAAACAAAAACAAAAAAAGTAAAAAAAAATAAAATAAAAAAAAAAAAAATCAAATTGTGTTCCAGCGCAAATGGATTCTGGAGTCAATTCAGCCAAAGAGAAACTATGAAAATGTTTCCTGAAAGAAAACTTCAGTATGTTTTAGTCAGGTGAACATTTGCAATGAAAAACAGTGGAGTTCATGATTATCTCCTCTCAAGATAACCTCGCCCTTGCACCCTCAGTTTGGCCCCGGAATCAGGACCGAAAATGGAAAGTGCAGAGGCAGTGTGCCCCCCTTTCTCTCCTCTCTCTCTCTCTCTCTCTCTCTGTCTCACTCACACACACACACACACACACACACACACACACACACACACACACACACACATACACTCACACCCACCCTTCAAGTGATGTATTTTGACTCCCCGTTTCATAACTTTTAAGTTAAACCTTAAGAGGATAAAATGAAAAGGAGAATGAAAGACAGTCGGGAGGGCGGTATGTAAGCACAGACACGGATCCAAAACGAACATTTCTCAGGGATTTCGGCAGCAACGCCCGCTCAGCGCTCCCAAAACTCCCTCTCACCGCCACACAACCGCAGACGGTCAGCCAAGCCAACACAGCACTCCTGCAATACCTTTCATTCACACACACACACACACACACACACACACACACACACACACACACACACACACACACTTTGCTCTCTATTATTTCCCTATGTGTTTGCATTAGTTTGTGAGTGAGTGTGTGTGTGTGTGTGTGTGTGTGTGTGTGTGTGTGTGTGTGTGACAGAGGTGGGAGGATGCTAACCCCCTATAGGGACAATTATCTTGGCACCAAGCGTAAGCTTTTTAACAATGTACTTTTAGATCACACAAACACACACACACACACACACACACACATACAAACTTCTGCAACTGGACAAAGTTGAGCAGGGCTCTGGGTAGGGGTGCTGTGGTTGAAAGCCTTTCCAGTCATGCACTATAGACAAGCCATTGGCCTTCTTTTACACTACTGCCTCTGTCCATCTTTGCACCTGTGTCTGGGTGCCGTTTTCTCTCTCTCTTCTCACCACAATACTGCAAAGGGACATGAATGTAAATGTTGTGGAGAGAATTTTGAACCACATTCTGGTGATGAGGTATGGGCCTGTCTGGTATTCTTACTATGGAAAGGTTCATCACATGGGCTTATGGCATTGGTTTGACCAATATTACCTGGACACTCTTTAGTTGCAGAAGATTTTTTACAAACTGCTAGAAATATGTGGATTGTGAAATAATTTTTGTTCAGTTTTCAACCTCTAACGTGTGTGACACAAACTGTTTAGTGATGATGAATATTTGATGCACACATATGAACTCACATTGAGATTGAAATATAACCCAAACCAGCCTTCATATTTTGTAGAATAGATTCAAAAGTGTTGGAAACCTCAGAGACTTTGGTTGCTATTGACATGACAGAATGAAGTTTGATCTTGATTTTACAGGGTGTCCATGCATAATACAAATCTTCTGTTCCAGCACATCCCAAAGGCGGCCTTTTGGATTGATTTCTGGTGACTGTGGAGGCCACTGGAGAACTGAAAAGTCACAATGCTCAAGAAACCAATCTGAAAGGGTTTGATCCTTGTGACATGGCGCGTTATCCTGTCGAAAGTAGCCACTAGTAGATGCATATACTGCAGTCACAAAGCAGTTGACATGTTCAGCAACAGCATTGAGCTATGCTGTGGTGGTAATATAATGTTAGGTACGAAGGGTGTCCCAAGAATTGTCATTACACCAGAAATGAATTGTCATTACTCAGCCTGAAATGTTGATACAAGGATGGATCCATGCTTTCAATGGCATTTATGCCAACTTCTCACCCTACCATCTGAATCCCTCAGGTAAAATCATCAGACCAGATGGTGTTATCCCCACAACTGCTGCTCATTGAATATTTTACTATCCTTCAGTTCATTCTATGTGAACCCAAGAAATGGCTGTGTGTTAAAAATCCCTGTCAACCAATTTCTGGCAACAGTGACCATGCCACATACATGATGCTCTGTTTGAACTTTAGTAAATTGTCTTCACCACTTCTAGATGCTTAAATTCACTGCCATGTGATTGGCTGATTTGCAAGCTGTTTTAAAAAGCAACTGAACAGGAGTACCTGATAAAGCGGCTAATGAATGTACATCTGATCCCAATGTAATTTATGAAATCTGACAGATTTTGATCCTGTACCAAAATACCTCTAAGTGAGCTGCTGCTGGTATAAATTATTGCAGAAGCCACATAACCACATATCCTTATGTAGGCTATGAGGAGACCATAAACAATTACTTAAATCTTTGCTTGTTAAAGCTGGTACAAAACGTACTCAAGGTAATTAAAAAGTTGAGTATGAAACAACTAAAATCTACAAAGGTACAACATGGAGAATGGGCGGAATGAACAGCACCCAATTACATTAAGGTAGTTCTAGATGCTATCATTTTTAAATGCAGATTTACACCCAACCTATATAAAACTATCAGTGTCTTTTATTTTTTTTCTGTTTTTTCCAACACATCTCTCTTTCTCCCAATTATTTTCTGTCCACTCTTTTGTCTCGCTAATCTCTGTCTTTTTTTTCTTCCAAATCTACTCCCTCTGCCCCCCACCCCTGTTTGGAGTGAGCATATCGATTGCTCATGTCTTTGCCTCTGCAGCTCTTCCCTATTGATCCTCAGCAATAAGGCACACACCCACACATACTATGCACAAACCTTCTTGCATGCACCGATCTTCCCTTTCCCATTTCCTCCCAACAATGCCTTCCTTTCAAGTAACCTAACTTTGCCACATCATTGATTTATAAATTCCCTTGCCTGTACACTCACACAAAGTGACAGGATACTGTAGATTATTTTGCATATGCCCTCTTGTGTGTAGATCAGACTTGGCAGTGATGGACGTTGTTCCTTTGTGTTTCTTGCTAGACTCATTAAAGTGAATGAGACCTGCGTGTGTCTGTAGCAGTTAGCATCTCCCATAGATCTAGGCTGGTCTCTCTCTTTCTCTTTCTTCGTATTTCTATCTCTTTGCTTCAGCCTGCAGCCTTCTTCATCCTGGGAGCTGGGTCAATATGACCATTCTGTTTAGCAATTAATATCGATCAGTTGTTGTCAATACCGTCAGCACCCAGACAAAGACCCAGGGTGCACTGCGTGTGCGCACTCTTTCTCTATCAGAGCTCAACAAATCCCCAAACAGCACTCTCATTAAATGAGGGCATTATGGCCTGACCCAAAGGTCACCATGCATGACTCTGTGTTCTAGGTGACTGAAGTATAACCTAATGCCAAGCCTGGAGTGTTCTGAACTGCAGGCCAGTTGTTGACTCATTAACGCAGTTGTGCAGGCAAGTGTGAAGGTGTGTGTAAGATGTCAAGTGTAGAAACAGCTTGGCTTGGATTTTTTTCAAATGCAAGCTGGCCAACAGGCAATAATACCCCCCTGCTGTTAACTCTATGTTTGAAATTCTGAAAACTTTAAACAGTCTGAATGCAATCCATCATCCTGATGACACACTGTTCGGATTTTGAGCTTTCAGATGTGTCAAGTGCAGTGGATTGTGTCCAATTCGGTTTGTGTATGAGGCGTGAGCTGTATATGCTTGGATGGGTGGGTTGATCTGTGCATATGCAAGAGAGTGAGCCTTGTGGCTTTGATTAATACCTGCAGACATGGACCCTAAACTTCTCATCAGATGTTGAGATGTCAGCCTAACATTGGTGTCTGGAATAGATATCCCCACTCCGTTAATCATGGGCCAAGTTTAAACTGTTCCCCAATGTGTAAATGTATGAGACACTTAATAAAGGCCCTTTGATGACAGAGGGGCTCATGCAAAGTTAAGGAATGTGTACAGTGAGCTTGACTTTGAAATAAGAACCTGTTTGCCACTTGTTCGCGTCTGCAAGATGAGAGAATTGACAGCTGCAGTTAAGTGAGACCAGGAATTAATTAGCAGAGAGCAACAGTGAGCCTCAGCTGAGATGAATAGAAAAGCAAAATATTGTTTTTATTAGCAGCGATGTTGGTGGTGCACAGCCTGCTCTCTTTTCTCTCCCTTTGCAAGATTAATCCAGCGAATATGAACGTTTGCTCGGCTTCATCTCGGAATCCATTGCAGCTGTTGTCTCTATACATAGCCGAACTAAAGCACTGGAATAACTTTACTTTGACACTTTTAGGTTGGAGGATTTGATGCAGCTTTGGAAACAAGTCAGGGTAATTATTCAAGCAATCTTGCTTGTGCCAAACTTTGGTCATTTGAAGGAGATAATGCCTACACAGTTGATCCCCTCAATCTACACCTGCCTTTTTAGCAGCACACATTTCAAAACTGTAATTTATTTTGTGATTTAAGCCATTTATTGTCACTGTTGTGGGTGAGGTCTAATAAAATATTCAATAATACCAAACATCTGCTTCTTTCATATAAACCAATGCTTAGAAAACATCCAATAATACATGCGATCCAGCAGCAACACTGTCTCATCCTTGCCTCTGGGCCATCTGGCACGACTTGTTTGTTGGAAGCTCGGACATTTTGCATCGATGAAGCAGTATGCTAAAATCATAAAGACATCAACCTTGGAAGGCACCATCTTTGTGCACCTGGTTCATAAATTATTCTCTTCAAGAACTCATGACAGGACCTTGTGGCCAGAGCCAACTATTCAAGAACATCCCAGCAGAGTTAAAGCAGACACAGACATGAATTTCATAAACAACAGGGACAGTCTGAGTAATACATTTGACATTTAGCTGCACAAAACTGAAGACAGATGCAACAACATTACGGCGTAAACAGCAAAACCTGCATGATGTAGATTAAAAGCAGGCGTGGCGCTGCATGCTGCTTGACACTGATTGGTGGAGCTCTGAGAGTGTGTATAAGTTAATTGTTTTTGACCAATGAGGTTGTACATAAATATGTAATGTTCAGCAAGTGGATGGATGTTTGTTTAATTATGGTCCTTGTGGTTGTGTGTGTTTGGTTGAGAGTGTGTGTCATGACCCTCAGTGACAGACTGTGCACAGCTGAGAGTGTGGGATTTGTGGCTCTAGCATGAATGGTTACTGCCTGGGTATATGCAAAGATTGTGTCAACAGGAGTGTGTTCCCAGTTATGTTTTGTGTGTATTTCATGTCTGCATGTGTGTATGTGAGCGTTATCCTGTCACTTTCAATGCACTGTAATGTGAATTGCAGCTGTGGTTTGTGTTGGACGCTGGACCAGCATGTTTTTTTTTTTTTTCTTCCTGTTTCATGTTCAAGAGTTCCGCAATGGAATTCATGTGCATGGTAACTTTCACTACTGTCATCCCCTCTGTTCATCTCTTCCACACTCCTGCCTTTTCACCTCTTCCTCCTCCCTACTGACTGCCCTCTCCTCTTCCATCTTCCTTTCTGCTCCACTTGGTGCTGCTTCTACGCCCTCTCGCTGTGTCCGGTTCTCCCATTCACTTTTTTCCCCTCTTCCTGCCCCTTTAGCCTTGCCACCGAGCAGCGGAGGAACTGTAATGTTTATGAAACCCTTTAATGTGCTATGTAATTACCCTGGCAACACCCCCCATCGTTACTCATGCCAATAAAGCACCACAGAATTGACATGTGAGAGTGAAAAAGAGAGAAAAAGAAAAATGAAAGAGAGGAGCACTGCTTGGACTTTTCCATAACTCTTCTCCTTTCTCTATTCATTTTTTTTCTTGTTTTTCCTTCAGTCTAGATTTGTTCACCTTTTTTGTTTTTCCTCTCATTCTTTCCCTTTACACCTACCCTTGTTTCTCTTCATATCTGTTTCTGTTGAGCAAAATGACTTCTGCCAAATTTCTAGGTGGTGATCAATTACTGAAAAAATGTTTTTGGAATAGCAAAGGCATTCTTGAAAGAGCAGCTCTGTGACTATTTTCAGGAGTTTCTCTTTAGTGAAAGAAGTAAATGAGCAAGAGGTTCTGCAAATAAATAACTTCTATTGTAGGGGGATGATAAGCAGCTGGAGGCGTAATTTTGAATGGTGTTGCAGTTTTACGGAATTGTTTCTTCATCCTAAAAACATCCACATGCATTAAGCAGAAACTAGTATCCTTCATGCTACTTACAACAACTTATTTATTAGGGATCCTTTTCTTCTTGTGTTGGCACTTATGCTCAGACCCCTAGCGTTCCTTGACTTACACAGTGAATACAAAGGCCTTAACTTAAGGCTTCTTCTGCTAATGCCTGACTTGTACATTCACAGCTCCTTATTCTGTGTCTGTTCCAGCAAAATCCTAATTTATAAGACAAATATTATAACAAATTAAGCAGCAAAACAATGGGTGGGTGCCGGACTGACGTCAGCCTGCATTTCATTAGCAATCGCTAGGCTAACACGTTCCATATGGAGGAGCCTGCAGGGTAGCCCCCTGCTGCCCAGTCGCAGCCCAACCCAGTCTAGCGTGGCCCATCTCGACTTCGTTGCCATGGCCTGCCCCCACCCTTGCTCTAAGTCAAGCCCCAGTTTGGACCCCATCCGGGCCCCCACCATTATGTCATCTTTAATTTGGACTTGTCACACATCACCTGACACCTACCCCGTCATGCTGTAACCTTTTGTCCTATTGGAGCAAAAGAAAAAAAATGATATGGATTATTTTGGATGATTTTCTTTACTCTCCCACTTTGCCTTTTATTTTATTTTTATTTTTTGCTCATTCTTCCTCTTTTTTTATTCACTCTTTCCCCTCACTAACACTAACTCTTTTGGCTTCTCTTACTCTCTCTCAGTTCAACCTGTGTAATCCCACCTGCCTTTCCCCCTCTGTCATTTAGAATTAAATTTGATATGCTTGCAGTCATGAAACAATGAAGACTATGAGAAGATTCTGATGACACCTCTGCGCACTTAGCCAGAAATGTTTTCCCTGCAAATGACCTGAATGGGTTGAATGATAGTAAAAAATTGGATGTGACAGTGAGATGGGAAGTAACTCATTCTGCAGAGAGCTAAATTATGGCACTTGACAGGACTCTGGAGTGAGACTAGTAAATTGGTCAGAGCGGTGGACCTCTGGATAGCAGCAGGCTGTGGCAATGTCTCTTGTGATTGAAATATAAAATGTGAGGTATGAAGAAGAGGGGCACAGATGGAGAAAGAAATCCAAAGAGAAAGATTAGAGGAGACATACAGATAAGAAAAGATTAATGATTACTAGCAGGAGCATACACTCAGTGTGTACTGAACGAAGATGTTTTTCAGGTGTTCTCTCTAATTTCAGACGAGTGCAGGTACTTGTGAGGCCTTGGTTTGTGTGCTTGAACCCTTCTGGTTTGTGTATTTGTATGGCTGTGTATCTGAGGGTTGCTGTGCACACCCATATGACTCTCTGGGTTTCTGGTTGCCATCCCTCATCACTGCTTAGTTCCCTTGGGTCCCTGCTGTTGGCTCAGTCTCCTGGTCTGCTGTATGCTTTGTTTTTAGATCTATTCCATTCTTTTCTATTGGTGAAACTATCGCAAAGTCCTGTAAAAGGTTTACTCTACAATTAACTGCTCTGATAATAATTGCTCTTCTTGGTTTAAACTTAAAGGTGGAGTGTTGTTGAAATGATCTGTGATGAATTAATTTTGAAAGCTATATCTCTTAAATCAAATCAGAGCATTCATAGTTCTTCATTGCTTAAGTAATAAAACCAATGAATGAATCACATCTTGACAGCTGAAAGACAACCACTTATTTAAATTATTCTCTTTGGCTCAATTTCTATATTTAGCTTGGCTGGTGGCAAATTACTTTTAAAACGAGGAAACTGTTTTAAGTGATGACCAAACCTGGCTACTGCAAAATATTGTCTTTGCTGCCCAGATATTGAACTGTTAACTTATTTTGTTTATGTCCATATAATGTAATAAATAACTTCATCAGTGCTTTTTTAGAAGTATGCATCTCGCCATAAACTGATGCCCACTCTACATGTGATGTTATCAACTCATCTGTTGCTAAGCTACAGACACAACACTCCAATGAATTTGTGATGATATCTAGAGGTTTTAACAACAACTGCTTTTCTTCTTCACGTTAACATTTCAGCAATTTGTCAACTACTCCATTAGAGAAAATTAAACATTGCATTTGTTTTGGATGCAAGCAGGTCTTATGCCCAACCTACTCTTGGGAGGGAAGATCATGATCTTATCTTTCTCTGTTCTTTGTATAAACCTATTTGTCAGAGACCATCTGTGACCAAAAGAACTGTGAGAAGGTAGTCACAGGAAGCAAAACAGAGAGATGCTGAAAGAAGGTAGAAGCTGAAAAAAACTTTGAAGGGATGGTTTGTGACAACAGACTGCAGCACACTTGCAAAGCACGTGGAGATAACATTAGTCCGATAACGGAATATTTGACAAGCTATTTAAACTTCTATGTGTCCAGCCCGATCCTCACCATAAACAGTTGCTTGCCCCAATATAAACCTTGGATCACTAGTAAAGTGAAAGAACTGGTGAAGAAGTAAAACAAGCCATCAGGGAGGAAGACAGAGAATTAATGAGTATACAAAAACAACTTAAAGTCAAGATAAGAAAGCTCCAACGAAAGCTCCAGCAAAACAATGTTAAAGATTTGTGGTCAAAGGTAAAATATTTCACAGGCTTCAAGTGGTTGGAGAGTCAGACAGACTGAAGTCTGGACAGAGCCAGTGTACTGAACACATTCTTCAATAGGTTCAGTTTAGATGCAAGATCTGCATCCTTCTTTCCTTACCCCAGCCAAACAGGCCTTTCACTGTGAGACTGAAGGGTTGTGTCTGACCAGTTGATCAGCAGTACAGGAAAACCACAGTGTGTTGTACTCCAAACATTTTATTTCATTTTGTATACTTCAGACTTGATATATGTGGGCGTAGTTTAATCTTAATCATTCTTCATCATGAATAACGCTTTTTCTGTATGTGAAGAAATCTTTGCCCTTTTCAGTCTGAAGATTTTCCAAAGCAGTCTATTTCTCTTTGCTAAAAAGTTCCTTGTAAACAAGGCATCGTCTTCAGAATATCTTCCTCCACATGAAAACGCTGAAAACAACAAACATTCCTTATAAATTGTAGCAATTAAATTGTAACTATGTCAGTTTTGTATTTGTGATGCACAAAAAGCAAAGATGAAGGGGTGGAACATTCAAATAAAGATGGGAGTTTGGGTTGAGTGTTATACCCGCGGTGCAACTATGTCATAATCATTAACCTAAAATTGCCTATTGGTTATATATGAAAATCCAACGATGCTGTTTCAGGATATTTTCAGTTTGGAACCCATTTCCAAAAAATATTTTCTAAAACATTATTTTGTCAAAATCCTAGGTCAAGAAAACAGTAATAATGTAAATTACTGCTTCCATGTGGATGGCATTGTCTGCTAAACACTAATCCAGTTTTCTTAAAAGAACTATTTGAAGTGCAAATCTCCATTTGCAAGAGCTTTGTGAATTAGATAAATCTGTTCTGTGGTTTCTCTATGTTTTGCAGATGAGTTCTTTCTCTGGCAGTTCTTTAGCTGTTCTCAGCTTTTAATTTTACATGTTTTTCTGTCTGGTTCTCAGTGCCTACAAAAAAGTTTAGGTGTTCAAGAAGAGACGATGAAGTCAATCAGCATCTCAACTGAGCAGTAAAAAAGAAACATCACTACAGTTCTGTTTTTCAACCAATAACTGTCACATTATGCAAGCTGTATTTTCAACACAGCTAAAATCGCAATGCTCTTATGTTCAAAGAAGTGAGACCGGCTTATAAAAATGACAGTGGTGCAGTGGTAAACGCCAGAGTGACAACATAAGACATTTGTTCAGTAAGTTTTGAGTGTCTGGTTGCACAGTGTGCACAGTAGCCATTTGTTTTTATAGGGTTTCTTCTGCATAAATGTGTGTTTAAATATGTGCTTTAGTATAGTGTTTATTATGTACCTGCTTGCACATTCTTGCTCCAAGTTATTTGCTTGTCTTTTCTATTGAACTGTGCATAAGTGTGTGTTTTGAAGGTGTGATTCTGTGCTCTTTGTGGGGTTGTTGGTATTTCATGCTGTTTAGAAGTTTATGATCAGTATTTTCCGGCTTGCATGACTTAGCGTGTGAAAATTCATTCACACCCAACACAAACACAAGCATAAACACTCACACACACACACATACACACACACACACACACTCCTGTTAATGGTGTGGATCTTGATGATATTCCATGTTGTGTCTTTTACTGTATGGTAGTCTTGGTAGCAATGCAGTGCGGGGGGAGTCAGGGCGGGTGTGTGTGCAGCTGCACGTCGGTGTGTATGGAATGAGTGTAAAAGACATCAGACACCACCGTTAATAGCCTTAATCAATGACAGATGAAATTCCTGTTGTTTTTCTCACCACAGTACTGTCTGCTCCAATAGAAACAAGGCACAGAATATGTACTGAAACTCATGGGGATGACTGAGGTTGGAAATCTCACTTATGCTCTCAGCTACCATATACCTACACACTAACACACACCCACAAACCCTGCAAGGTAAGGCTCCACATTTCTCCGAACCTGCTAGCATTTTGCTCTGCTGCAGAGTTTATGGATTTCATGAAATATGCATATTACAAATAAACTGTGCAAATGCTGTTAACACACATATTCCTGTATTCACATACACACACATACACTTGCCAAAGTCCTCTCTGTGCTCCAGCTGGGGACCCAGCTGCAGTGATGTCATTGCTTGCTGCCACTTCGCTGATTGTGACTTTTATTGAAAGCAGAACTCTTTGATTCAGCTTCAAGAGCAGTCACTCTGCAAAAGCTCTAAAATAGATTGGATTCTGGATGTTCCTATACACACAAGCACTATTGCTCATGTCATCTGCATATATGTGTGCACAACAGGCATCAGGGTTGGATTGTACAGGCCAAATCAGAGAAAGGCTACATCCCTGCAGACTTGATTCTGTCAAAGTGAGGGATGAAAAGAAAGAAGTAGAGTGAAAGAGGTGGGAGCGCAGATTAACAGTTTGCTCTTAGAGAGATAAGAAAGAAAAAGTTACGCAATGAGGGAATGTCTCCTTTGCCTCTCCAAGCTATCCCTTAACACATTTTCTTGTCCCTTATGCATGTAAGTTTACGGAAATGAACATCCCCACCAACCAAACTGACAAACCCTTTTTACATGTATGTTCACCACTAAAAGTCATTCTTTTGAACTTTCTTTCAAATATTAAGATTTGATAAAAAACATTTTTTTTCCAGTAACAAGGTCCTGTAAAAGTACACAAAACCTGCAAAGATATGAGAAGAGGCCTGAACAGTTTCCCCACATTATGTTCCATCTGAAGTCGCCTTAGAGACCCTTTTTTCTCCTGTTCAGATTTTCACTTCATGTCCTCACTGCCAGTGGCACAAAATTTAAGTTCTCAGCCCTCCATCAACTCCTCTACAAGGCGTTTCTGCCCATTCATGTCCCCAGACCCCATTCGTTTTGCCTTTCTCTAAACCTTTTCACTGTGTCCCTTTCACCGTCCCCCTTTCTCTGCCCCCCAGCTTCAACCCTCCTCCTCCTCCTCTCCTCTGTCTTGTATATACTCGTCTGTTGGCATGTCCTCTGTCTTTCCAGCCTTTGAAGGCTTTTCAGGCTGCTAATAAAAGACAGGTCCCCACCACAACAAAAGGGCTCAGCGCTGCCTTTGAATAAACAGTTTATTTCGCTTTTATTTTTTTTTTCTCTTTCTCTCTCTCCCATCACACACCCAGACCCCCATGCCTCACCCCTCTCCGCCCCCGTGTATGTTTTTTTTTGCTCTTGGCTAAGGGGGAAATATGTGCACTTGCTATGTTTTTTTTCCATGTGATCACAATGCTCTGGAACAGATTAACAGAAGACAGGGGAGGGAATGAGATGGATGAAAAAGAGCAGGAGAGGCAGTAGTAGTTGAAGAAAGCAGGTAACTGTGGCAACCTTGGCCCGTCCGTCAGTCCGTCGCTCAATCTAGCCGATTGTATCCTCGCGCTGACCCGCAGCATGTTGCATTTCGGGACACATGCTCACCTCCCATCTCAGCACCTTATCGCCTGTGCGCTGCTGTACACTCCTACAAGCACCTGTAGTCTGTACGCTAAGGCAAACTCCCTAAACCACATTAGTCCCTGTGTACACTGGCAACACCTGGCTTTTCCCAGTAGGGTTCAAATAAACATCTTGTTGAAAAGAGACCTGTTTTGTTGGATAAACTGGAACAACCCAGCTTTGAATCTGAGCATAATCCACCACATCCAGAGAAATCACGTCAAAGTAAAGTTGACAATTTGTCCTGTTTACATGTGTAGGAATATTTCTCTGGCTAGAAAGCACTTGTTAGGCACATTTGAAAAGGCGTATTTTTCCCCCAGAATGTAAATAAGTTCTCAGTTTGTTGGATCTGGATCCGCTGCGGTCCCGCAAGCTGGAAAGACACTCCACTACTGAATGAAGCCCCGACAGCTGGGCCAGGAGCAGGCTGTGCAGGGCAGCATGATCGCTCCAGCAGACCTAGACAAACATAAATATGCCTCAAAATACTTGAAATTCTTAAGGTGAACCTAAATTTGTCTTATCAGACACAGCTAAACATGGATGAAAATCACCTGATAGATAATGTGTATTAAGCACTTGAATTATGTGTTTTTAGGAGCTTGGAGTGAATTCCATCTCTCCCCTGCCTGGATTTGTTTCTCTGCTTGTTCCAACCCAAGAAACGAAGGTCGAAGTGAGATTGTAGCAAAACTGAACTTGATCAAACCACAGCCTGCTACTTCACACCCCTTTCAGGGTGCCAGCTTGTTGCCTCTTTCAGGCTCATCCTTCTGGCTTCTTCTGTTTATCACCTACCTTTGTCTTCCTACTCTCTGCTCTTTTTCACCCTTTGACTCCTTGTGTCTTATTTTTTATGGAACAGGCAGGCTGTGGTGCTGCAGCCTCAAAGCTCAAAGTAAATAAATGGTCATTTTTCGGCCTTTTTCTCTTGGAAGAAGAATAACAGCTCGATGAGACCGTGTGTAAAGGTTTGTATCAAGCAAGTGTGTGAGCACATTCATGTGCCAATGTGTACATAACTGTGTACGTATGTGTGTACAAAGCAGCAAACCACAGGCTTATTGGAGCTATTAGAGAGCTGGCTGAGCAGCTCAGCATAGCAGCACCAGATGGGCAACCAGGAGTAGACTCAGAAAACACGCACTTTATACATACATGAGCACTTTTACACAAAGACACATGGTGCATATTAATGCTGACAGAATGACAGAATATTAATATCTACAATGCACACATGTGCATAAACAGACTTTGAAATGTATGCAAACAAATTGATTGCACACGCATGCACTTGCACACAGCTGGCACTCCGCGTCTGCCACATGGTCTACTGTGATGCTCTGAGTGAATGATGGACAGTGTAAGGGTGAGGATGGATAGCACAAAAGAGCATCCCTTCATCTCTGTCATTCAGCTAATCCCTCTCCTCTGTCACCCATTACGTCACTCTTCCTCTCGCCAACACCCCCCTTCAAACTCTCATCCTACTCTGTGCGTCAGTCTCTTAACTTTTCCCGTTACTGCTTTTTTTGTACTTTTTTGCTCAGAGATTCATCTTGGTTTCTCTTTCCCCTTGTGTGGTTCTTTACTTTGAAACAATAATTTTTGATTTATGCGACAAGATAACACAGCTACTGTGACTTACAAAAGTAATCAAATCCCCCTTGAACTTTTTCACATTTCATCACCTTGTGATCAATAAATTTTATTATATTTTATTAAGATTTTAGGTAGTTGACCAACACAATGGAAAATGTTACATTCATTTACAACAGAACAAAACATCTAAAAAGTGCAGCACCTGCATATATATATTCAAACATAGTAGCGGTGGCATTATGCTATGGAGGTGGATCCTTTAACAGGTCTTCTGTTAAGATTTATCTGTATTTATCTCTGTTCATCTTGCCATGAACTCTAACCAGCTTCTCCGTCCCTGCTAAAAGAACAAGAAGCTTTTTCATGCTGCTACCCACCTGTTTCACAGGATGGTGTGCTTAGGGTGACGTATACTGTTGCCATTTTGCATGTAAGCCAAAAAAATTTTGGTTTGGTTTTGATGGGGCATCTTCCACCTTTTTGCTGTGTCCCCTACATGGCTTGAGGACATATATATATATATATATATATATATATATATATATATATACACACACACACACACACACACACACACACACACACGTGCAAGTATTCCACAGAGGCCAGAATTGTGACATGTATCTGAGCCTTGGGGCTCTGCAGCTCCTTCAAAGTTACCATGCTGATGCTCTATATTTACTAATTATGTAACTTTTAATGGCAATTGGTTGCACAGGATTTATTAGTGCTATCAGAGTAAAGGGCCTAAATACATACAGTGCTGAACAGATATATTCTGTTTTTGATGCTTTGTCACACTAAAATGTTTCAGATCATCAAATAAATTTTAATGTAAGACAAAGATAACCTGAGTACATAAAAAAAAGCCTTTTACAAGTGACAATTTCATTTTTTATTGAAAAAATCTGTTTAAATCAGCCTGTTTCTAGTGAGAAAATAATTACTCCCGAAATCTAATAAGTGGTTGTGCCAGTTTTGGCAGCAACAACTACCATTATGTGTTTTTGTGAAAGTTGGCAAAGAGTCTTTTTCGCAATGGAGGGTTTTTTTCCCGCCTCTTGTTTCTAATATTGTTTTAATTCATCTACAGGTTTTCAAGCATAATGCTGTCTCTAACCTCATGCCACAGCATCTTATTCAAATTCAGCCCAGACTTTGACTAGGCCACTCAAAAACTATTATATATGTACATTTTTTTTTTAAATTTTTATTCTATTTTTGTCAGGTAGACCTACTGGTGTGCGCTGTATCATTGTCCTGCTACATAACCTAAGAGCATTTCAGCTGAAAGATCAAGAGTTGATGGTCAGACATTCATTTTCAAGATATTTTGGTTGAGAGCATAACTTATTGTTCTAATTATCAGGGCAAGTCATCCAGGTTCTGAAGCACAGAAAACAGTCCAAGACTATCATACTACCACAACCACGTTGGACAGCTGGTATGACGTTCCTTTTCTGAAATGTTAAGTTAGTTTTATGCCAGAAATAACAGGGCATGCACCTTCCAGAAAATTCCACTTTTGCCTCATCAATCTGCACATATTTTTCTTTTTTTTGTTTTTACGAAGGTCCTGATGTCATTTTGTTTGACGAATGTGAGATGAACCTTTGGGCTGTGTTTGGTCAGAAAGGGTTTTCACCTTGGAACTCTCCCATGGAGGCCAATTTTGTGATTTATTTTCCCATATGATTGAATCCTAATCACTGACCTTAAATGCAGCAAGTGACTTAGAAGTTGCTCTGGGTTCTTAAAATGACCCCCTTGATGACCATTTGGAGTAATTTTCTTGCTCCTGGGAAGGTTCACCACTGTTCCATGTTTTCTCTATGTGGGAATAATGTCTCTTACTGTGGTTTCCCAGAATCCCAAAAGCTTAGAGACCTCTTTTAAACCGTTTCCAGACTGATAGAGGTCACTGACTTTGTTTTCACCTGTTCTTGAATTTCTTTAGACTGGAGTATGATGTGTTGCTTTTTGAGATCTTTTAGCCAACTTCACATTGCCAGATCTATTTGAGTAATTTCTTGATTGTACATGTCTAGGAGTAATCAAGCCCAGGTGTGGCCAGTGAAATTGAACTCGTGTATAATTTCAAGTACTTCATGATGATTCATTAATTTGTGTAGGTCTTGCACATAAACGCCTAATTAAAAGTGAAGTTTGTAGTTGTAATGGTTTGCAAGGCACTGAATTAATAACAAAACGTACCTGCTGACATTTTAAATGTTACATCTTTTTAATTTGAAGTCGTATTTGTGGATTAACAAAGAAGTTTCCCTTAAATTACAAATACTAAGATGAAAATTTCTAAACTGTTCGTCTGTGCTGCTTTTTTATTTTAATGAGAAATACTCTGTAGGATGACAATTAAAAGCATCTGCTGCTACAATAGTTATGACTCTTTGATACCTACCATGTGATCTCTTCCACTATGTATTCCTGCTGTGGTAATTTGTGCAGAATGTGGTTTGGCATTCTGTTGATTAAATGAGCATGGCCTCACATGGAAAAGATGGTGACATATGTTCCAACAAATTCTGTCTATATTGTTCAGTGTTCACAGATGTGCAGCTTAGAGAGCTGCCTTCTTACTTATTCTCTATGCACTAATGCATCCTCATACCATCATAGATGCTTGCTTTTAAACTACTTGCAGGTGGTCCCTATGCTTGCCAGACTATAGAATGTCTGTGATTTAAGAATGCAGCTTTCAATTCTGATTCATCAAACCATTTTCAAATTCAGCTCACCTGAAATGAGTAAAAGTCCTGAGAAGGCTGATTTGGATCATACTTGTAGACTGTTGACTTTTCTCTCCATAGAAGCTACACCTGGTCTGGTGTTCCATTTGGCTGTGATGCCTTCCTGGAGGAGAGCATCATCTAACATAATGCTGCCATCAACTAATCGTTCTCCTTCTCCTGCTATTAACTTTTTACTTTCATGAACATCAAAAATAATCCTACAACAGTTCATCTGTTTTTCTTGTGTGTTCTGCTCTGTCCTCTCAAACCCCCAGATGTGGCAGATGGCCGCTCGTACTGAGTCAGGTTCTGCTGGCGGTTTCTTCCTGTTGAAGGGGAGTTTTTCCTCTCTACTGTCGCCACATGCTTGATCAGTATAAGGAATTGCTGTAAAGTCAATGACACAACGCAAGTGATTTTCTGCTGTTGCTCCAAGCTCGTCCAGGAGGACTGAATGCTGCAAGTCAGTGACTGGATGCAATTTGCTGGGTTTCCTTAGATAGAAACTTTTTAAGCTACTTTGAAAAAATTATTGAGCTTACAGTACTGTTTGATAACTAAGATCAATTGAAATGTTTGCATGATTGAATTAAAATGATTTTTTTGTAAAGTGCCTCAAGGCGACATTTGTTGTGAATTGGCGCTATATAAATAAACTGAATTGAATTGGTTTTGTTAATCCAACAAAGAAATTAAATCTTAGGACAGGTACTAAACATTTTTTGAACACAGGTAGTGATCTCCCCTTCAGGATCATTTCAGTTTTATCGCTGTGTTTCCCAGGTGCCAGGATGTAACAATACAGTTTTATTCTCCATTGGCCAGATATTTACTTAAATGTTATCAGTCTGACAAAACCTTATTAAAAGACTTCTATAATATCACATTTTACATTAATAATGTCCAAACTTTTTGAAGGCCAAAAAAAGGAAAGTCAGAATCACTCAAGGGCCAAAATAATTATCTTTTGCTTTAAACTAAAAACACAAAAATTATTTTGTGACTTTTTTTACTTGTTCAATAATAAACTAAGCATTTTAAATAAATAGATACAGTTTTTGATGGAAATGGATGCGTAAATCATTGTAGGTCCAAAACTTCATAATGGTTTTGCATATTTGCCTTTTTAAAGGAAAAATATCCAATTTGTAGATTCTTTTGGGCTCAATTAAAAAAATGTAAAACAAAAATATTTTTCTTTTGGCAATAAGAATAGGAGTAGGGTCACTTTTTCTTAGAAAATGTTTGCTCTATTTCACCAAGCTCAATAAATCAATTAAAAGCATCTGGATGCACCAAAATCTGCTTTTGAGTAAAAGTCAATGGATAGATGCAATCCTCTTTGCAAAGAAATTAAAGAGCATCTAATGGATGAACACTTTCTGCTGTACCTAACATCTTGCACTATAAGAAGATTCTAGTTTGTAATCATTTTCCCTCATGTAAAATAAACAATCTCCATCTGCATCAGTCACCTTTGCTGGGGGGACAAATTTGTATAATTCTCTTGCAGTTGAGGGTCACACAAAACACAGTTGATGTGTGACCCCAAAAAAGATCACACATCCTAATATTTTGTTGGACAGCATTTGCTGTGGGATTGTTTCAATAAACTTATGCAATGTCACAAGATTTATTTCCATCCAGTGTTGCATAATTTTTTCACCAAAATCTTGTACTGATGATGATGGACGAGTCTGACCACTGTGCAAAGCCTTCTCCAGAACATCACAAAGATTCTCAAAGGGGTTAAAGTCCAGACTCTGTGGTGGCCAATTCACATGTGAAAATGATGTCTCACGCTCCCTGAACCACTTTTTCACAAATTGAAAAATTGAATGAATCCTGGCATTGTCATCCTGGAATATCCCCATGCCATCAGGATGAAAAAAATAAATCCATTGATGGAATAACCTGGTTATTCAGTATATTCAGGTAGTCAGCTGACCTCATTCTTTGGGCACATAATGTTAATAAACCTAGACCTGACCAACTACAACAACTCCAGATCATAGCACTGCCCCCACAGGATTAAACAGTAAAGTTCTAGATGGCATGAAGCAGCAAAGCTGGCATTCCAGGAATCTCCCTCCAATTTTGCTATAAATTTTAATTAGCTCTTTTGCAAATAGTAAACTTTAAACCAGTCATCTGTATCATCGAAATACGCACACTGACGTCTGGCAAAAACAGGATTGGTTTAAATTTTGACGGATGGCGATGCAGAGGTGCTGCGGAGGCAGTGTAAATGCTTTCATTGATTTTAATGGGTGCATATGTACTGTGGAGTCCGTTTCGTGGTAGAGTGGAGATGCAAGCAGTGTAAATTGGGGGTAAGAGTAATTTTATCACATGAATACATGAATTTGCACATTAACCTATGCTGCTTACCTAAACTGTGTAGAAATACTGAGATAAAAGAGAACTGAATTCATTTGGAGAAATTGATGTTGAAATCCAACAAAGTTAATGTTCTTGGTGGAATGAAGGAAAAAGTTAACCTCAAAAGCAGAGGTTTATTTGTAAAGTCAAACAGAGACTGAGAATATATTTGTTTTTTTCTAAAACATTTACATATATTCAGGAAACATGTATAAAGGACTTTTACTGCTGAGCATAGTTGGACTGACTTTTCCTGGTCTGCAGCATCCTTACATTGTACCCACACCTGAATCATTATTGACAAAAACTGGTATTAATTTAAGTTAGTCACAGTTTGTTTTGTGTTTCTTTGTCAATATCTGGCAGTCAACATTCTCAATTAAGTCTCTGGTTTCTCAAAGCTAATAACACAGCTCATGTTCTTCTGATTTTGAAACTTCACTGTGTATACGCTGTGGTTGTTTTAATCATTCATGTTTGGCTGGGTGGTTAAGACATTTCTCAGTAATGTGAGAAAGGCAGATAATTGTATTGTTTCTATTTTACTTTATTTTTAAGACACACTGAGAACAAAAATTAAACCTTCACTTGCAGAGGCTAAAATAAGCATTCCAATCCCTTGAACATTTTCACATTTTGTTACAGCTACAAACTTTAATGTATTTTATTGGAATTTTATGAAGTTTCTAAAGTGTTTTACAAATGAAAAGCAGAAAAGTGTGGTGTACATTTGTTTGCAGCCCCAAAATCAGTGATGTGTGGAGTAGGCATCTCAAACTCCAGTTCTCCATTGCCATTGTGTGGAACTTCCAAATGTGTCTCTGGTTTTACACAACATAATCAAGCAGTTGAATTATGTCCTCCTCATACAATCAAGATCTACAGAGGCCTACTAATGATGAGTCAGGTGTGTTGAAGCTGACACACATATGAAGGCTTAAAAGGCACCGGTCCAGGTGTAAAAACACCTTGTTAATAACATCTTGTTCCTGGTATGTCTCTAACAGCTTTGCATACCCAGAGACTGAATTTTGGGTCTATTTCTCTTTGAAAATGGTACCATTAATTAGAGCTATTTTAAATCAAACTACTGTATATTTAACAGATAAATCTGTCTGATGTAGTTCACTATTAATAACACAATCTAATTATAAATCTGAGGTGAATCATTTTACTTTCCCATTGAATGATCAATAGTTATACAATCACACAGAACAGGAGTTAATCTATGTCATAGCACTGTAACTTGTTTCTATCTGTGATAAGGGCACATCACCAAAAGCCTAAGAAATAAATTACCTCTATGCTACAACACCTAGTTCAAATTGATCCAAATCCTCAACTGAATTTATGTTTGGACCTCATTAGGCCTTTTGAAATATATGATTTGATCTGAAAACAACAATTTGTAGTTATGGTTGTATGTTTAGAGCCTTTATCCTGCTGGACGTTGAACCTATACCCAAGTCTAAGTCTTCTGTAGCCTCTTATTTTCCTCATGCTATTCCTGTATTCAGCTCTGCCCAGCTTCCCATCAACACTAACCGCCCCCACCTGTACCTGCTGAAGGAAAGTATTCGCCATGTCTCAACATAGGAATGGTATGTTCAAGGGGTTATCTGGGGAGAGCTTTTTCAAACATGCTTGCTGTATCCCCAACATGATAAGCGACAAATAGGATTATTTATGGCTTTCCTCAACAATGGTTTTCTTCTTTTCAGTCTCCCATAAAAGCCAGATTTGTGGACTGAACAACAAATAGTTGTGAGTTTCTTCCACTTGAGCTGTGGATCTCTGCATCTCCTCCAGAGTAACCTTGGACCTCATTGTTGTATCTCTGTTTTATTGAGGCAAAAGAAAATGAACATACTTCCCTCATTTTCATCTCTGACAGACTCAGCCTCACTTAAAATATTTTTTTCATACCAAAGTTTTAAAATAATATAGCTAATTTTAAAATGCATTTTAATTGGATTACTTTGTCCTTTTTCTAATGTTGCACAACTTTTGTAGTTTTATTTATCTTTACTGTGAAGCAGTTTTAAATATTTTGCTGGTTTCAAATTCTATATTTAAACATATAAAGAAAATAACAAACAAAAATGTTAGTCTTTGCAAATTATTCTTGTATATCCAGATATTGTTTACAGTCTTTTATATTGCAGCTTTTCTAAGTTATTCTTAAGAACTCTTGATATTTATTGCATGTTATGTCAAGCCCACACTGAGGATGCTACCCAAACGTGTTTACTATATTTACCTTTAAACTTAATATTTTAAAAGCAACATCTCCATAAGCCTTATTAAATCTGAGTTAATTTATTCCTATAAATTATAACCGTTTATTATTTTCTTCCCAGAAATCACAGCAGCTTCTCATTTTCCTTGCAATGTTCCCTTTTCTCTCTCTCCCTCTTGGCCAGCAGGAATTTACTACTAACTGGATAGTTACCCCAGCAGTTCTCCCATTTGTCATCCATCAGGCGCAGCAAAGTTATTGGAACGTTGCAGTTGTGCTTCTCGTGGCGTGGATGCGGCTGGCGGGCACGTTCTTGGGGTTGCAGTAAAACAAGCGTCTAATGACACCCCCTATAACCACAGTAAAAGGAGGGGGGGCATGCATCACCAGTACTAACCCAGGAAATGCCTTGGTTGGCCACAGGGTAATTGGGACTGTCCCATATAATTTGGGCAGAGACGCAGGCAAGTTTGGCCAGAACTCCTGCACTTGTCTCTCCCTGGATGTTGGTCAACCACACTGCACCATATAAATGATAAAAGGAACAGAGAGGCAGGCTTTGAGATAAGCTTGTAGTTTGGAAAAAAGTAGAGAACACGGAAAAATGAATCTGAACAGAAATAAAACCGTGAAAGCAGAGGGAAACATGGGAGATTGACTGCACAGATGAGCAGTTTGCACCCTTGGATCTTTGTGTATATTTTCAAGTGTCACAGCAAGAGTAGAGAAAGTGAAGAGTGGCGCGTGTATGGTGGGCATTATTTTTCCCTCGGCAGGTTCTCCTATGCTGAGGCAAATGGAAAATAGGAAAGGGGAGCAGGGGGGAAATTCAGCTTAGTCAGGTCTTCTGGTGCGGCAGTGTACTCATCGCAGAGCGTGTGGATGTGTGTGTTTTCTCTTTCTGTCAGGTCCTCTTCACAAGCACCGCTCACTCTAAGTGAGGCAGACAGCTTGAAGACTAAAGAGTTCTTGTGAGCGGGCCTGAAACCACAGGTGTGTGTTTGTGCACAGATGCTTGTATCTGCATTGGGCTTGCAGATTTTTGGTGTATTTCTGCTTTGTTATACGCAGCAATTGGTTGAGCATATCTGTGTTTGAATTCACAACAAGCTTGAGGCAAGTTATCATGTATTTCAGTATGTGTGGGGAGCTGTTGCAGTTGAGTGTGTGTGTTTGTGTGTTAAAGCTAAATCTCACTAAATACATAACTGTGCACTGAAGTGTGTTTAATGTCTCTGTTCTGTGTTTTTGATGGCTGCTGTGTTATACCTGTCTGCCTTTGCAGACTTTACTTGTATTAGTGGAATTAGACGGGCTTGTTCCGCATGTTGTCTGTGTGTGTGTGTGCTCTGTCTGCATCTCCTTTGTGTGTGTTTGTGAACTCATGGGGGAAAAAATGTGTCTGCTTACAGCATATGCTTGTGTGTGAGCATGCATATAGAAAAGTGCAAGAATGTATGTGCGTATTTCAAGCTTTGGGGGTCACGGGCAGGTCTTCATCTCCTGTGACCAGACCAGACAACAAGGAGGGAAGTGCCTTGCTGTGGAGCAGACGGCAGCAGTGTGCTGTGGTTCTGGGACATCGCCTTGGGCTTCAACTAAATGAAAAATGAAACCGCGTGGCGGTGGGGTGAAATGTTTGTAAATCGGACACTGACTAAATCATGCTAAATATAAAAACACAGAGAGAGTAGACTTCTCAGTAGATCCCCAGCAGAAGAACAACCCCCTGAACTGCTTTTCCCTGCCTGGTTCTGGTCCCAGTCCAAAACTAGTCTTCTCCACACAAAAGCAAATTCTCCACCATTGGCCTCCCTTTATTTACCTTTGCTTTGTTTTCATGATTAATCAGAATTAAGGGTTTTCAAGGAGAGTTTATGGCCACAACTGAATAGAGTTTTAATGTCAATAAACAACATATTTAGCAAGTGTTGTGGTTCTTCGTCCTAGATTCTTGCGTAATGGTAATATGTATAACAAAGCACAGATGCTGTATTTGCCTGAAGACATCTGCATTACAGAGGGAGAAAGACATAGAGACAGACATTTTAAGAATGTCCCAACCTTTTGTTAGGCCATAAAAACACACTTCTTCAGGCTGACTGAGCCATAGAAACACAATGACCTTTGCCTGGACAAAGCTTTCATGTTATATGTGTCTTTGGGACGTTGGGCACTGTGTTCCTGACATGTGACTCATTAGGGGAAAGAGAGAGAAGTACAGGAATACGCTTTAATGAAAACAAAAGGAGAACAGGAGTACAAGGTGTAAACTGTGATGAAACAGGAGACAAGGAGAAACAAAACAGAGGCATAGCAAGTCAAAATGGAGTGAGATGGGAAGAGAATGAGATGCACAAGACCCCAAATGGTTTTTTAACCTTCTGTGCAAGAGTTGAAGTTAGGAGTTGTATAATTCAGGAAAGACTCTCTTTTGAATGTTTCCAGTGTTTCTGCACCAGTGGCAGACAATTCCACAACCTCTGCACTGCTTGGAAAGTCCAATCTGACTCATTAGCAAATGATGCTTGCAAAGACTGGGAAAACTCTACTTCTGTTTAAAAACAACTGGAATGTTGAAATGCAGTCTTTTCTTTTCTCAAATTGGAAAGTGTAACTGAGGATCACTAGTCATACAATTACCTTTGTATTAGCACTGTGAAAGACTGGCTATTTGTCCAGTATTTACTTTGCAATCCAGTAGGTGTTAGGTGGAAAAAGTCAGCACTCTATAACACTGCATAGGGTCAAGCAGTTGCCTAGGGCCTATCTTCAGCAGTCATTGGGCGAGAGGCAGGGTACACCTTCGACAGGTCCCTAAACATACAGGCAAAGTAAAATGAAATGGTTTTGATCAGTGTTCCCCAACCCTGGTCTTCAAGGCCTACTGTCCTGCTTGATATAGATGAGTCTGCTCCACCACAACTGATTCAGTGTGTACATTGCCTCCTTAGTATGCCATCAAGTGCTGCAGAAGCCTGCAGAACCGGAGGTACCGCCTGCTTACGGTTCGCTCTCTGCTCCACCTTCACCTGACGTTACCACCAGGCGCGTCCTCACCGCTACAAGGAGGATCTGGGCTGGAGGTGAGCGGCTGTAAATAGAATGAAGTTGTCTTAAAACTGATACATATACATGTGAAATTTTAATAAAAGTTGAAATTCAATTGTCAAACATATTCATCTATCTTTACCCTGATAAATAAATATAGGATTTTTTTTTTATATTTAACTTATTTGAAATTTTATTAATATGTTTACGTCATGATTGAAGACATGCCAAGGCAAGGCAGTTTATTTGTGTAGCACATTTTAATATGTTTTGGTGCTAAGTCATTCAGTTTATTGTAAACTAACAGAAGTATTTTAAAGTCTATTCTCTGAGCTCCAGGGATCCAGTGGAAGGACTTTAGAAATGGGGTGATGTGCTCTATCTTCCTGGTTTTAGTGAGAACACGAGCAGCAGCGTTCTGGATTGGCTGCAGCTGTCTGATTGACCTATGAAGACACTGTTGCAATAATAATAAACTAAATTAAAACACACGGATGAGTTTCTCAAGATCTTGTTGAGAAGGACGAGATCTCATGAATATAATTTATATCTGAGCCTTACAGATCTAAACTTCTCAGAGGTGCTAACAAAGAAGAAACTTTGTAGATAGCTCCTCTGAGCTATTTTGACCTTTAAAGCAGTCTGCGTCTGAGTTACTGTGGAGGTTAACCAGTCAGATATTAATAGGGTTTATTCAGTAAGACAGTAGCAATATAGATTATTTCATAATATAGTCCTAATCAGCACCCATCTTTCCTATGGTCTTTTTAACAACTACAGTCTCAGATCATCTCAGCCTCCACCACCATCAGCAGCAGGAGCAGCAACCCTTCAACAGCAACACTGTACCCATCAAGGAAAACATAGAATAACATTTGCTTTGCATTGTTCCCACATGATGATAATGATAGAGTATGATCCGATTCCATATTAGATTCTTGATTAAAATGGGTTGTTGTTGTTGTTGTATGGTAGTTTAAGCTCTTGTTCTATGTGCCCCTATTTAACTTTGAGCACCTGCCCCTCCAAAGGTCTCTTCATGGCCCTGACTATCGTTCCTCCCTCCTGCTCCTTCGTTTTCTGTCCTCTCTTCTTTCATCTCAAGCCAGACGAGACCAACTGTAGCCAATTAGCATTTTTCTCCCTCTCCTTTTCTCTTTCTTCCCCTTCTTTCCTGTTTTTGCCCTCTCTTCTCTCCTCTCTCTGTTTGTTGTGTAAATTAGATTTAGGGGTGCTAGACAGATTTTGTACTGTTTAACTTCCCCCTCGTTCTCTCTTTTTCTTGAGCTCCCTCTTTTGCTTAACATGAATAAACCTGCTGGCAATTAAACATTTATGGAACTGGCATGCCCCCATTTATCCCATCTCACTCCTGACTTTTTTCCTCTCCCCCGCCCTCTCTCCCGATCCATTCACCTCTAACCTGCTTTTATCTTGCTCTGTCACTCAGTCTTTCTTCCTCCACTTTCACTCTGACACTCACATTGTCTCCGGTCTTCTCGCTTTCCAACACCTGCTGCGCAGGTCGCACAGTCCTTTACTCCTCCTCGCCCCACCTCATCTCTCTGTCTCTTGGTGGAATGGAGGGCTGATTAGTAAGAACACATTCAGATTTTCCTTCCACATGCTGTGCCAGTGAAACAGCCGTGTGCCCGCTGCATTGAAGACAGCTGTGCCAGGGAAGAAGTAGTGCTTGAGTTTGTGTGTATTCGGTGTGTTTATAAGTCAACAGCATGATAGTGTGCAGCAGGGTTAAAAAGCAACAGCGTATGATACAGTGCACTGTGCTCACACAGCTTAAATGAGGAGTTGTATGACTTGTGCAATGTGTGTGGCAGCTGACTGTATGTGCATGCATGTTTTGTGTTGTAGGGATGTTTAGGGGGCAGAGTGTGCACTTGATGCCTGCAAACAAATCACAGATCCTTGTGTACCACCAGTGGTTCATCAAGGTGCATGTACACGTATGTAATTTTGTTTAGGCTATGTCTTCTTAGTCGTGGGAACTCTAATTCTGTTCTTGCAGCCCAGATGTGTTGCACGGTGCTATGAAACCTGACCCACCCCCCCTCAACACCAACTACAGCAGCCCCCTCTCCTCCCTTGTCCTCCAAACCCGCCCAGAACTCTGTGTTAAGACACATGTGGAAACAATTCAGTCAATGCCCTGAGCAGGGTAGCCCTCACACACACAGACGTATGCACACACTCCTCTCCCATACACACATAACATACACGCTCAGTCCATGCTTACGCTTTACATATACCATGCGCAGCCATACAAACGCCCCAGCACAAGCTTTACACATTGCTCTCCTCTGTCCTGCTGCTGAGGTGCTCATTGCTTAGCGTTTGACAGTCTGTTAACGCTGCTGTGATCCTAAACCCCTATCAGGTTTTCTACACTCAATCAGTGGGTCGTGTGGATCCCCTGGATTTCACAGAGTTTGTGAAGGAAGAACGTGGGAGTCCAGGCCTTCAGAACAATATGTGCAGACTATGAATTTAAGGATGTTGTAACATGGTAATACCGTGTAGCAGGGCTATGTTAGCGTCCGCTTTTGCTTTCCTTTTCATGCATTCGTGACGGCATTTAGGTTTCTTATTTCCTGTGTGTACATCCATAAATATATGTGTGATATCAAAATACATTTTTTTTTACATCTACACTCGTAATGATACACCATAAAAGTACACAAATTTATTTGTTTTTACTAGGGATATAACGAGATCTTGTGGGGCACTATGTGATAATGAAACTCAAGTCTGTCTCACAACTTAATAACTATTAGCTGTCAGCATGTAATTTCATCTGATAAAGAAAGTGTAAGCTCAAATTAGTTGCAAAAGAAAAAAATGTAAAGGCCCTTAGGGACTCAGTGCAATGCTGCTAATTTGATTGCTTCTATTTGCAACTTGTTACAGGTTAGATGGATAACTAGAGGCACATGTTGTTAATTTAAGCTCCCATTATCAATAAAAGGGAACACATTGATTGAGATATGCAAGTGCTTAATGTTTGATACCCAGTACCACCGTTGTAGACTTTTATTTTGAAGAAAGCAAGGAAGGAGTTAGTTCTTAAATTGCCCTGTTGTGTTTACAACAGCTGCAAAAGCACTGAAGACGCTTCCTCTGAAATTGTTTGTGTGGCTGCATTTTAGGTTTGCTCTAAAAAAAGAAACAGTGACAAACAAAATACAAACAATTTGTAAGAGCTGTGAGAATAAAGCAACAACTGTTAACCACTAAATGATTAAAAAAAAATGATGTGTGCTACTGTGCTTCCTAGCTGTGCTGCACTAAAGGGCTGTTCCGGGTTTTTTTTAAAAATAAATTTTTGACTTCATTCAATCATCTCAAGATAAAAACATAAACTATCAATTCAAACCTAAACTGGATAATTTTACACTCCACAGAGAATTTGAGTGCTTGCTTCAAACAAAATCTTAAAAACTGTTAAACTGATTTAGCAACTTTACATTTTGCCACATTTTCTTGAAGTCATCTTAATTCCTCTACAGGGCTTCTACAGCACTTCCAAAATGTTTCTTTTAACAATTTCCATCATTTTTATTCATTCTTTTCATCCTGACCTCTACATCATCATGGGGAGGTTGTGCTTAAATAAATAACAGACAGGTCCACTCATGTCTATACTCACCTAATCCTTAAAGGGTCTTGGCAGTGCCCATGTCCAAAAGGCAGGAGGCAAGATAAACCCTGGGCAAGTTGCCAGTCCATCACAGGAAATCTCAGAGACACACAGTACATACAACCATGAACACACATACCTGAAGGCAATGTAGAATGGCCAACTAGCCCAACATGAATGTTTTTTTGTTTTGTTTTATGGTGGAAGGTAGCCAGAGTACCCAAGCATGCACAGGGAGAACATGTGTACCTCTTCACCGGGGTGGAATTTGAACAAAGGATCTTCTTGCTGAAATACAACAAGAAGATGACAAAAATCATCATTAAGATGCAGAATTGAAAAAGGTAGAACAAAAGCTTAATTCATTCTTCAAGATAAAGCCTGTAAGCGAAGTTGACAGCAGACAAAGGAAAACTGTTGACACAGACTTATAGCCTGTTTCAATTTGATATTGTTTATATTTATATCATGATCTTTCTTTAGTTAAAGTTGATTCCCTTACCTGTGCACGCTGCTTTTTAGAACAGACAGTTGCTGGAGGCACTGGTTTCAGAGAGCACAGGAAGAATCAGAGGTCAGCAATTTAAAAAAATATTGGTACAAAATAACATGCAGATCTTTTAGCGATGGTTTGTGTGTCATGGGTGAAACTTTTTTCTATACAATGTACACATATGTATCTGGTACAACAGAGTATAGGCCAGACTAAGAGATTTTTCGTTTTTAAATTATGAGAATAAAGTCATAATATTATGACAATAAAATCATAATTTTAATAGAATAAAGACGTAATATTATCAGAAGAAAATCATAAAATTACGAAAAAGAGTCGTTTTAATGAGAGCAAAGCTTTGATAGAGTTATCAAGATATGACGTGACCAGTTCTGCAAGCTGTGATTCTTTCTTCAAAATAGCCAAGTCATTTGCACAGTCACTTCAAAGTCCTGCCTCTAATAACGTGATGCTAATGTGACAAAAGATTGAGCAAAATATTTCCTTATTTGTAAAACCGATTCCAAAGTATAACGTCACAAGATGCTCAACATTTCTCATTTTATTTTTTTATTATTTTTCGAGGAGCATTCTTATAAAATTACTACTTCATTCTTCTAATAGGCAATCTTATTATGACTTTATTCTCATATAATTGCAACTTTATTCTTATATTATTTCAACTTTATTCTGGTAATATTATGATTCTATTTTTGTGCTACTTTTTTCTCATAATATTATAACTTTATTCTCATACTATGACTTTATTCTCTAAATGAAAAAAGTAACATATAAAATCCCTAATTTCCTTTTAAATGTTTTAATTCGGGTTTATGTAAGGATATGGCCAAGAGTGAGAAGAACTGAGATGAAAAGAAAGGAGAAGGCAGACTGAATGGCAGATAGGAAGAACAGGGTAAGGAAGAGGTTGGAGATGAAAAGGATGAAGATGAATTGGCTCAGTGAGGGTCAGAGAACTCAGATGGGGCTGTTACTTACCCACAGTCTGGAAAGCCCTATTAGCTAGGTCCAAAATGCATCGTAAAAGAAGCTCCTACACAAATATTCTCTGAGCTTTTAATCTCAGAAGCAGAAACTCCTAATAATAGAATATATAACACACATATGTATACATTCATGAAGGCAGTTGGCTGCTCTAGATTATTTTTAGGACTATCAAAGACTTTGTACAAATAGACTCTACAGTTTTAAGAAAACTATTTGTAAAAACTATGAAAAGCGTGTATCATTTTTCTTACACTTCACAATTATGTGCGACCCTGTTTTGGTTGATCACAGTAGAAATACAGAGATGTTTGCGTTTTAGATGTGGCAAAATGTGAAAAAGTTCAAATAGTACGAGTAGTTTTTCAGGCATTGCATGTTTTATGTACAGACATTCTCTTTATAGATCCATGTTAATAATTTGTAATGAATAATAAATTCCCTAGAAATGCTTAAGCTCTGGAGTGGCGAGAAATTAAAAATCATATAAAATCCAAAAACTCAAGAGCTCAAAAAGTATGAATAAAAATACCAAGAAGGTCTGACTCTATAGAAGCAAAATAATTTAAAAAATTGGGATGATTCAAAACTTTTGCATATTAATATTCAACAAAACAAAAACGGAATTATATTTTTATGTTTGGATACAAACGATGTCTGTTGAATGGACTGTATGACTATATTTACCAAAACCCGATATTTTAGTTTTTCTCAATGGAACCTTGAAGCAGAGATGAGCATCTTGGTAATTTCTTGGTTACTGTCGTATATATATTTTTAAATCAGGAGCAAAATCTGACCAGCATATTGCATTAAGTACAACTGTCCAATTATCAGATTGGTAAGTATCTATAAGGCATAAATGGATGGATAGATATAGTGGTTTGGGGTTGATTCTTTTTCTTTTTAAAGAATTTACCTTTATTAAAATTTCTTAAATGTTTCACCTCAAACTTAAACTGTTTTCCTTCATATCACCATATGCGTGCATACCTCACCTCAGCTCCTGGGATTTGTCGGTTCCTTCCTAGCTACAGTTTTAAAACAATCATAATACATATTGCATATATTTAAGTAATTATATGATATAAAAAGCATAGAAATGTTAAAAGAAATCCTTTGGCAATGTTATAGTCTAGTTATAGTTACAGTATTTTGATTCAGAAAATGGATTTAAAAGAAACATGTTCTTTTTCCTTGTAGCTTTCAGTTCAAACTCCTGTCTAACAGAAGGTCAGAACATGTGGACATAAACATTTAAAACATACTGAATATTCTGGATTAATATTTTTAAATACATAAATAATCATTTTGTTATGCTATTGTTGGCACCTCAGACCTATATTTCACATTTGGTTTTTACAGGTCTTTGTTTACATTTTTGTGGTGTAAAATTAGAGATGATAGTTAAACTAAGCTAAAACAAAGGAGATGATTTTGATTTTTGGAGGAAAATAAATCATTAAGATTCATTGATTAGTTAGACGACAGATAAATCAATTCACAAATTCAACAAAAATGTGTTAGCGGTGGCAATAGTATGATTGGGAAGCAATGCTGATTGCTGCAGGAAAAACGTTGCCGCTCTCAGAACAGAACATGGTTTGATTGATTATCACTCAGCTTAAGATAGCTGCAAAAATAATTGACATTGTTTAAGCTGCTGTTTAACATATAAGGCATCACCTAGAAAAAACAACAACAAAGGGAAATACCCATCCTCATCAATGTAATTGTTATTAAAGGCTGGGAGTATTATATTTATTTTTTGAAGTTGTTCAAGAAGCTCACTGCAATGCCTCCAGTGGAATCCAAATTACAGCTGTAGAAGTAATATTTTAGCTTCTCTTCATTTATTCTGGAATATATCTGTTTAGGGGTTTAAAATTAATCTTCATACATGGAAGATTTTATTGATCAAGCAGTAAAAACCTCTTTGTTACCCAAACTGAGCTTCACTTAGTTCAATATTTTTCACTAGAAAGCCTTGGCTTTAAAACATATGTGCTTTAGGAGCTCCTGAGTGAGACTGCCATGAAGTTTGCTGATAAGAGTAACATGTTAATCTTTTTATAGCCAATTTAATATGGATAATATAATTTACTAGTGGTATTTAAAAGCACTATGGCATGCCACCGCCCATGTGTTCTCATTGAAACCATCATAAAAATGCAAGCAACGATAATCTACTGTAGTCTGAAGCACAGAGACACTCAACAGTCCCACTGATTTTTGCACCTTAATCATGTTGTTTGATGAAAAACAGAGCATTATTTTTCTCAATAAAACTTTTATGTTGAGAAAATGACTGTGATTTTGAATTTTTCTGTGTTAACACGATGTTTTCTCAATACCTACGAAAACCACATGGAAATTATTTATAGTAGGGACTGGGCTTTCTCAGCCTTTATAATTATATAAACTTTTTGGATTGGGGGTTTTTTCTGTTTCACTGTCTGCAGGACCACAAATGCAAAACACATATTTCCAAACAAAAAAATTTAGAGGATGGTGTCAGGTTTTTTTTGTTTTGTTGTTTAAGGATATACTTAGTAGTTTTCTGTTGTTGGTACTTACAGTTAAGTCCAGAATTATTCATACGCACTGGTTGATGTAGGTTTAAAGTAATCTTTTAATTTTACTAACAACTTTCCTCTGCCTGGAAGTATCATTAATTTTTTGGACTGGGCCAGCCAGGTTCCCAATTTGAAATTTCACCTGATGAAATTAAATTTTAGTCAATTCATAAAAACAAACTTTAATTATTTATTGGGATTTTCAGTGATAGACCAACACAAAGAGATGCACAATTGTTAAGAAATTATGCACAAACAATTATATTAGAAATAAAAATAAAAAGTCTTGTGTCCATAAGTATTCAGCCCCATTTCACCTAAAACTCATGAATAAAATCCATGCTAACAGTTTCCCATAGAAGTCCACAAATTAATTAATAATTAGTCATACGCTCCACAAATCTCTCCTTTGTTGGAGAACGGAAAGAAGATTTGCAGTTTGCCACAAGCCATGTTAGGGACACAGCAACCATGTGGAAGAAGGTGCTGTGGTCAGATGTGACCAAAATTAAAGCTTTTGGCCTACATGCAAAAGGCTATTCGCGGAGGAAAACTAAAATTGTAAATCCACTGAAATAAACTATAACCAGGTTGAAATATGTGGTGACAGCATCATGCTGTGGTGTTTCATTTTTTCAGTAGGCACAGGCTATTTAGCCAGAGTTTATAGTGGAATGGATAGAGCTAGATACAAGACAATCCTAGAAGAAAATCTGCTGATGGCTGCAGAAGACTTGAAACTGGACCCTCCAGGAGGACAATGACACAAAACATCAACGGAGAGCTGAGATAGTTTAGATCAATGCATATTCATGTACTGAAATGGCCCAGTCAAAATTCAGCCTTTAATCTGTTTAAGAATATGTGGCAGGACATCAAAAAAGATGTTCACAGATACTCTCCAAGCACCCTGACTGAGCTATGTGTAAAGCCAGTAGAGGCAAATCCTAAAAAGCTTGCAGCTGTAATTCTTGTGCAAGGGGCTTCTATAAAATACTGACTCAGAGGGGGTGAATACATTGGCACCCCACACCTCTCAGATTTAAAACTGAAAAAAAAAAAAAAAAAAAAAAGACAAAAATTATGAAAAACCATTCAGCGATTTTCTTCTTGCTCTATCACAGAAAATTCTAGTAAAATACACTGATGTTTGTGGCTATAATGTGAGAAAATGTGGAAAAGACTGGTTCAGTTTTTCATTTAATAAAGCACATAGTGTGGTTTGGTTTCCTTTAGAGTAAAATGAACAAAAAAATTGAGAAATGCAGTAGTATGGGATGAAATTGTGATCATAAGGTCACAATTTACTTGCTTTTTGCTTCTTTTTAAAAACAAAAAAAAAAACAAAACACTGCTTGCTTAAAATGTTGAGTTTTCCATTGGATGCTTAGTCTTGACTAAATTGCTGATCAAGTGGCTTCAAAACAAATGTTTTAATGTTCCATGCAATGCAAAGAGTTTTGGGAATTAAAATGAAGACAGTTGTAAAAGTTTCAGAAATAAGAATTGCACAGATGAGAACAGTGGCTATCCAGTGTGCTGGTCCTTACACTGATTGACTCCAAGTTAGCATAAAAAGGTGAACTCAGCAAAGAAAGGAGCATGAAATACAACGCAGCATTCAAAAGTATATTTAGTGGCTTCACTTACCAGTGTTCATTATCCATAACACCCAGTTGTACTCCATAAACCAGTTCTTTGACCACAAGTTAGAAATTTTCAGGAAAAAATGCAACTAAAACAAACAAAATAATAATAACACAAGGACAACTACGCTCAACAAACATTCCATAGTGCTACACATTATTCCTGATACTGCCACCAAGTGGCAGACTAAGCTACAACATGCAAAACCCCCAATAACTCAGGGATCTGATGGGCCTGGAAAACGCCTTAACAAACTGTTTTAAAAAATAAAAAATACAGCAAAACTGAGAGCAACAACTCCAAGCAAAGTCAGTAATAACCAAGGAACAACGATTAATTTCTCCATTTTCCTTTTAGGAAATGATCGAGCACACTTTAAAATATTATCAGAAAGGGTGAATGTGTTTGAGTGTATGTGTAAAGGTCAGGAAAGAGCACAGGCTGGGTTGTTTTTGATGTAGCCAAAGTGCAGAAACAAGCCCATTTTGGTAATTTAATATTTCACTCCCTTCACATCTGGAGCTGCATGTAAAAATGGAAAATAGAGGGGTGGGATATGAGACTGACATGGAGCGAGGGAGGAAGAAAGAGGAGAGAAAAAAATACACCCTCTTCTCCACACATCTCGAGCTGTTCCTCCCTCCCCGTGCCTGCTCTATGACCACATAGCTTGTCCGTGCACATGCTTATTTCACACTAACATTGAAAGCATTCTTGCTGCATGGACATGTACTTCTTGCTTTTTTTTCTTTTTTCTTTCACTCCACCAGAGCTCTCTCTCTCTCTCTCTGTCTCTCTCTCTCTCTCTCTCTCTCTCTCTCTCACACACACACACACACACACACACACACACACACACACACACACACACACACACACACACACACACACACACACACCACTCCAGAGTGACTGGTGTTGTAAGTTGGCGTGAGCGTTTAGGTGATCTGGGTGTGATTACTGCTTGGCTCTCCGACAGCTCTGATGATGACATTCAGCGCTTTGAGCTCCTCTGGCTTGGGCCTGCTCCAAACACAACCAGGGAGTACACACTCTACCTCTCAGCCATCCATATATGCAACCCAGATAAACTGTAACACAAATGTTTTACTGAACTTAAAGCATGTTCGATTTTTATTAGGAGAAAATATGACTTTTATTTTCTGTGCCTTCAAAGATTCTACTGGTTTTTTCCTTTTTATTTGAACCCTTTAAAGCTGAAGTTTAAGAGCAACCTGCTTCTCTGTTCTTTAAACCTTTCCGATTCCTCTGCCTCAGTCTGCGTCCCATTTACTCCAACTGTCTGCTTGCCTCATTTAAATGCCAAGCTTAGAGAGCAGCTGTGTGTTGAATCGTTGCTATCAAGACCAGAGTCAACATATGCACACACACCATTCTCTCAGTGATGGGGCTGTGTGCCCAGATTGTGTTAATCCTTACTGTCCTCCACACATTTCTCTTCACCCATCAACGCCAGCGCCACTTTGATGAAGACACATACACACATATGTTCGACTCTCCATCATTATCATTGTTTCAGCTGGAGAGGAGTCAGCGCTTTTGTTTGTAATTACAGGGGTTTGAAGTGAGAGGGAAGAATTTTCAAGAAGAGAGGAGTGGATGGAAAAGAGAAAGAGCAGGTCAGAAAAAACACACACGCACACATACACCAGTGTGTCTGCGACATATTAGTCACATTTTACCGTAATTGTTGTTAGACCCCATCCCACACTTGTAAAAAGAAGAAAAAAAGAAATACTCTGGGAATGTGCTCTGCAGTGGATGCCTTCCAAGGTTTTGTCTGGTGTGTTCAGCACAAAGGGTGAACGGAGCTCTGCGGCTGGCTGGTATGGCTTTAAAAACACTACGGCTTTGGGTAAAAGCCTGTTGCGCTTCCTAAACCCAGAGCTTCAGTTAGGATTGACCCCATCAAAGCAGAATTGATTGTATCGTTTGTAGACGTACTAAACAGCTTTCAGCTAAAGTCTTTTAGTTTCCCTAAAATCTAAAAGAATCCCTGAAAGCCAAACATAAAGACAACCTGAAACCAAGTTGACTTCCTTCAATCAGGATATGTGTTGATAAGACAACTTGAGGATCTAACAAAGAAAACCTAAATGATTTATGGCACAAACCTTCTGAATTACCACCAGAAAGAAAAAAGAAAAAACAATTTTCTCAGAAGTACAAAGTAGAGATGTGTTCAAAAACAGCAGTGCTGAACGATGACAGGCACGTGGCACGCTGCAGCATCCACACAGCTTGCTGGGATCCCTCAGGGTTCATAAAACATAAGCCTCGTTAAAGCCAGCGCCCCCTCTGTGACGGGCAAGCCAAGTTCACAGTTCGGGGATAAGGGACATTTGAGTAAATCACAGAACAAGTGAAACTTACTGAAGTAAACAAAACTTCTCCTTCTCACCAGCTACCCTGTAAAGATGTTTTTTACATTTCTCAGCTGATCTACCGTTTTATCCTCTTTGATTCTTTGTCTTCCAAACTATTTACACCTCCTGTACCCCCATTACAGTGAATATTTCATGTATCACTTTCAAAAATAAGCACTACTTTCATCTGGCCAGGAAATGGATTATGCAAAAACATAGCCACTTATGGATGAACAATATAGCGGTACAAAACGTGCAGAGCCCACTTGCACACATCTACAAATGCAATTGCTCTCAAACTTGTGGAGCTTTGGGGAGGTGTGCTACCCATGTGCGTCCTCTTCTAACTCCCAGTGTTGCCCAACAGGGAGTGTTTGTGTGGTATCCAGGGGTAACTGGTAGAGAGGGTGGGGGGAGGCTGATGTTCAGAGGCAAGGCTACAGTCGCACGTTAAACTCGGGGTTTGTTTTCACTTTGATTGCTATAAAAGTGTATGCATGTGTCTGCAGAGGACGCAGGTGGGCTTATGCACGATGTCACTGAGCAGCTATGTTTGCATATGGCTTTGTGTGCATGCATATTTGTGCATGCATGTGTGTGTGTCAGAGCAGAGTGTGTTGGTTGTCTACAGGCTAACTGTTACTGACATGCACAGACTGACTACTGGAGTCAAAAAGTTAAATGCACTCTATGCTCTTTTCTCTCCTTGGAGACTCTCTCTGCCTCCCTAACGTTCTCTCCTCCCATTTTTTATTTTCTATATTTTTCACTCTAACATACTTTTTTCTCCCTTCCTGACGATTTCTTTCTTTTTCTCCCTCCTCCTTCCATCTCTGATGATTTTAGCAGAGGTGTGACTCATTGGGCATTGAGCCATAATGTCAGGTAGTGAGGGGAGGGCGGGAATGAGGTGGAGAGGAAGAAAGAGAAAATGGGGAGAGACTTAGAAAAGGGGGAAAGGCGAGTTGTTTTAAAAGCAGTGAGGTTCGCTGTGTGTGTGTTTGGGGGTATGATAGTAGTCAAGAGATATGCAAAATGGAATGAAAAGTGCAAGAAGAAATAAGTGAGAGAGAATGAGGGGGACAGGGGAGTGGGAGGGGTATACAGTGAGCACAGGGAAAATATAAAAAGGAAGGGAAATGAATAATTTCTGCAAATAGTTTTCGTCATTTTTCTCTCTCTCTCCTTGCATGTTGTGTTGCTCATGTTTTGCCCATGCAGCACAGTTTACGAGCTGACCAATGTGTTTATGTGCAAATATTTTCCTTCATTCATGAGTTTTATGTTGCTAAATACCAGTGTCATCACACAAGCCCACCTCCCAGTATTTCTGGAGAAGTAGAAAGCTAGTCGAAGGAGGGCTGTTGGGAGAAAGTTGTAGACTATGAAACAAGCTAGGAAGAGGAGAATGAAGGGATAAAAGATTTTTTAAAAAAAGTTATCAAGATGCAATTCGAGATTGATTTCTGCAGGCACAATCATGTTCCTGCTGCTTTTCAGTCAGCTGTAGCTCCGTCCCCTAAGGCAGGGGCTCTCCACTCTCATCTCGCCCTGACACTTGCCCACAGGCACACACACACACACACACACACACACATACACATGGTTTTGGCTGACGTAATGAATGGTCTGTCCACTTCATGTGATGAGACATTTACTTGGTGATATTGTTTAATTTTCCCCAAAGGTCAGCTCACCCCGAGAACATGCTTGCACGCTCACATACCCACAAACAAGATCTTTTGACCGCTGACTTCTGTTCTCAGTAGACACTGGCTTTGTTCCATCCATCACATCTCTGTTTCCCATTCTTTTCCTTTTTTTTCCTTCCTCGTGTTTTTCTTGCCTTCCTCCAATCTCAGATCATCTTGCTGACAATCCAGAGAAAATGATCAACCATACAGGATCTAGTGCAAAGGCATCATCGTTGTTGGTTCATGTCAACGAATGACCAAACATTCTCATTATGTTATTTGTCAGATTTCAGGTATGACCCGGTTCAACTCCCTGTGGCTGGTGTCAACGCCGCCCTCTTCAGGTCATTTGTGTAACTGAACAAATGAACTCTGGTCATTTTATTAGATACACATTGCTGTTGTTATTAGATTCCATTTTTCATGTAGAACTGCCTCACTTCTCCCAACAAGATTCAACAAGAACCATTCCTCAGAAATGTTGGTCCAAATTGACATCAATCTTCCATTCCACCACATTCCAAAAGTGCTCTCTTTGATTTAGTTCTGGAGACTGTGGAGGCCACTGGAATACAGTGATCTTATTGTCATGTTCAAGGAACAGGTTTGTGATTATATGAACTTTGTGACATATGGTGCATTATCCTAATAGAAGTAGCCATCATAAGATGGGTGCACTGTGGTCTTATAGAGGTGGACACAATCAGCAACAACATCCAAGTTCACTTTGGTGATTAAATGAGGCTCTATTGGTATAAAGGGAATCAAATTTTGCAAAGAACAACCCCCACAAGACCATTATACCACAGCAAGAAGCCTGAACTATTGATACAAGGCAGGATATATCCATGTTCTCACAGTGTGCATGCCAAATACTGACCCTAACACCTGAATGTAGCAGCTCAAATTGAAACAAGTAGGAAGAGGTACTATTTTCTATTTTGTTTGAGGAACTTTGTGCAAAGTGTAGCCTCAGTTTCCAGTTCTTAGCTTACAGGAGTGGCACCTGATGTGGTCCTCTGCTGCTGTAGCCCATCTGCTTCAAGGTTCACAGTGTTGTGCATTCAGAGACATTATTATGGATACCTTGTTTTGGAATAAGTTATTGTTGCACGTCTATCATCTCAAACTCGTCCCCCCCACCCTCCTCTGGTCTCTGACATCAACAAAGTAAACTCATATAGGATTTTTTTTGTTTGTTTTTTTTTTTGGGGGGGGGTGGGAGGTTGGGGGAAGCTTTTTCCCCAGAGATAATTGTGCATGAAAATCCCAGTAGATCAGAACTTACTGAGATACTCGGACCAGCCAGTCTGGTACCAACACCCATACTAAGTTCAAAGTCACTTAAATCAAATCTCTTCCCCATTTTGATGGGCTGTTTGAAATTCAATAAGTTCTATTTACCACGTCTAGATGCCTAAATGTTTTGAGCTGCTCTCATGTAATTTACTGATTCGCTATTTGTGATGATAAGTAATTGAACCAGTGTACCTAATAAAATTGCCAGTGAGAGTACATGAAAAAAACATAAAATAGGCAGAAAAAATTAAAGAGATGACTTTTTTTTTGTCTTGGAGAAAGACTGGAAGGGCAAATGGACAGATGGCATACCATATGTAAATATGTATCTCTATGCAATGACAGGAAATGCATTTTTATCTTAGCTCACTAAACATTTTTTCATTGGTTAAAGGTACTTTGGTTTGGTGGTGGCATTACATCTTAGCATAGATAAGCACATTATGATTGATTGGAGGCAGTCCTGATTAATGAATCATTTATTTTTTTAGCGGCAGTGACAGAGGCATGGAGGAGATCAAAGTCATCCTGATAGATTGCTATCGCCATTCCCACCTGTTCCCTCTGGAATTTCCTCTCTTCCCAGCATTAGTGCGTGTGTGTGCACTACTGTTATGTCTACTATTCTGTTTGTGTTTCTGCATGTGTGCCTGGGTTTGCATCTGCTACCATGTGGCTGCAGACCTAAATGCCAATGTGTCTGTATGTGTGTGTGTGTGTGTGTGTGTGTGTGTGTGTGTGTGTGTGTGTGTGTGTGTGTGTGTGTGTGTGTGTGTGTGTGTAGTCTGAACACGTTTGCCACTTGCGGGAATTTTATAATCTGGAAGTGGAATATGTGCTCATGTCTGTTTCTGTCTAGCTCTGCACCATCTCGCTCCTTTCTGTCTTTGTCTTTTTTCTCCTTTCATTCTTTGACAGCTCTAATAGGTTTTGGGATACCACTGGTTGATACACGCCAGCCTTTCCCAATGCTTCTGTTTTCTCTAATTTGTATCTCTTCATTCTTTTGTTCGAAAAGCAATGTCCTACCAACAGGCAGGTTCTCAGGAATGTGAGGAGACACACGCTGAGAAAAGTGGGACACAGTCCATGCAGACACAGTCTGTAGGCATCTCAGGTTGCTGACATTTTTCCATTTTTGTGAATATAAGGTAATAATGATAATATTTGTGGGTGTGACAGAGCAAGGACCCATTCACTGCCTCTGCCAGCCTCCTATAAATATCCCCCTTCTTCTGGGGAATCCGAGACGCAGTGGAGACCTTCAGTTTACACAGCTGAGGAGCATGTGGACGAAAACCTTCTTTCTCCCTCTTATTTTCCTCCCTCTTCTTCCCCCTATCCCAAACTCTTCTTTTTCCTATCACCTCACTGCTCGCTGTGCTAGTATCATCAACATTTATCTGCTGCCTTTCTTTGTCTTCCCTCTCTTATCTCCTCTCACCTGCCTTCCTCCCTCATGATTTCTCGCTCATATCTCTTTGTCTTGCATGACCTCAAAACTCACCTCTTACTCCCACATCTCTTTTTTTTTGTGTGTGTATGTCCTCTGATAGATTTTGTGGTGACACACTGGACAAAGTTCATCAGGTTATTATGGAAACTGCAGAGTGATGAGGTGAAGCTAATTGCAGGTGGAAGTCACCCTGCTTTTCATCACGTCTGTGTATTTTGTTGTGTCCACTCGTTTCCCTTTGGCTTCTGTTCACCCCATCCCCCGGCCTATCTCTCTCTCTCTCTCTCTCTCTCTCTCTCTCTCTCTCTCTCTCTCTCTCTCTTTTGAAAAACTCTCACACATGCACACAGATTTAGCAAGCATAGTTAGATCATAGTACATTCATACAGAAACAAAATCCATAGAGATATACATACCTAATAAGCTAAAGTGCCTTGTAAAGTTATTCCCTTGAAGTTTTCCACATTTTGTCATGTGTCAACCACAAACTTCTGTGCATTTTATTTTTCATGATAAACCAACACCACATAGTGCATAATTTTGAATTCGGATTATAATGATAAATGAGTTTACAAACAAATATCTGAGAAGTGTGGCATGAATTTATTTTCAGGTCATTTACTCTGACTTCACAAAATAAAATTGAGTAAAGCCAGTTATTTTCTGGAATCCCCTAATTAGCACACATATACCTGCATGTGTTTTAATCTCAATATCGAAAGAGTTGCTCTGCCAAGGCCTCAAATCTTTGTTAGACAACATCGGTGAACAAACAACATCATGAAGACAAAGGAACACACCTGACAGGTCAGGAATAAAGTTGTGGAAAAGTTTAAAGCAGAGTTAGGTTAGAAAACAATGCCCCAAGCTTTGAACATCTCACGGAGCACTGTTTAATCCATTATTCAAAAAAGTGTACAAGCTTCATAAAAAGAGCATCAATCAGAAAAGCAGCTGAAAGGCCTTTGATAACTCTAAAGGAGCTGCAGAGGTCCACAGTTCAGGTGGTAGAATCTGTTGACAGGACAAATAAGACTGTTATGAATAGGTGGCAATAAGAAAGCTATTGTTGATAATCATAAGCAGTCCAGTCTGATGTTTGATATAAGCCACATAGAGGACTAAGCAAACCAAAGAAGGTACTCTGCTCAGATAAAACCAAAGAAAATGGAGAGAGGTAAACAGGACAGCCTGGGAAAAAAAACTGTTAGAAGACAAAATATCAAAAAAGCTTCTCAGATTTATAGAAGATGACTTCCATCCTCTCCAGAAGTACTGGTTAAAATCTGAAAATAAAATTAACAGTAGGATGACTCAACCATGCTGACCCTATCTGAACAATAGAGGAGGTCATTCCTACTTTCTGATTTTAGACTTTTTAACACCTCCACCTGTAGGTAGAGTTACATGCTTGACAACTGTTCTTAACTTGCTGTTCAATGACAAAATTTATTATTAATTGTTAAAAAAAAGTTATGTGTTCTTTTTAAATTATCTTGCTTATTTGCAGATGAATTGTTGTCTTTCTGTTATGTTTTTATATAAATAGCTGCTGTGACAATTTCCACTCTGGGATTGATAAAGTATTGCGGATCTAATCTATTTATCTAAAAGCTTAAGAGCAGTGATGAGGTTTACCTTCCAACAGCCTTGGCATGATTTTGGGCTAGAATGGACCAAACTCTACAACAAAATCTAATTGAGATATGTGGGAAGCCTTGAAAACTGCTCTTCACATGCTATCAATCCAACCTGACTGAGCATCTGCAAAGAAGAATGAGCAACAATTTTAGTTTTTAGATATGAAGATCTGGTAGAAACATACTGCAAAAGGTTTACAGCTGCAACTGCATTGAAAGGTCTATGGTTCTACAAAATATCAAGTACATGTAAGGAAGGAAAAATGTATTGTTTTCCCTTCACTTCACAAACATTCACCAACTTTTATTGGTCTACCATTTAAAATCTCAACAAAATACATTTAAGTCAACAAGTGTAATGTGACAAAATATCAAAAAATGCCAAGGTTTTCAGATATCTTTTCTGAATACTTTGTATGCAAGTCTCACTGTGTTTATATTTTTATGAAACAGAGAAGACAATATTGAGAAAAATATATTTGTCATGTTTTTTGTTTGTATTTGGCTCCCCCTAGTGGATTTTCTTTGTCAACATGAACATTTCTGAAATCCTATCCCCTTCCTGGATTGTAATCATATTGCCTTTTTTCACCTTTGAACTTCCTTGTTGCTGAGATGTGCCATACAAATAAACTTGACTTGGCCTATAGGCATACGCGATGTGTGGATAAACATACATTCGTAGTTGATTAACTGACATAAAATTAATTGGCACATTTTAACTGTATTGATTTATTTATTGGGCCATTTATATATTTCTGCTTTTATCTTTAATTCTGTCAGTTTCGGTCCTCCATACCTAACAGGTCAGTTGTTTCACTCAAGTTACCCCTAATGAAGAACAACGTCCTCAAGGTGGTAGCTTTAGACCAATGATAAGCAGGGGAAAAAAGTTGAAGGACTCTTTCATTAAAAGAAAAGTTGGATTTATCAGCAGACTGGTTTGTTGTTTTTGAGGTTATAATTTTATAAAATGAAACTAGACAAATTAAAACATTAAAAGCCTTGTAATTAACTCTTATGAAGTAGTTAATCCAAGGACAGGTATGGTGGTGAAAGAGCTTTAGAAAACAGTTGCTTGGTATCAGCGTAGCTCAGCTGTTACTTAAAATATGACAAGAGTCAAGTTCCTAGTCTGTGAAATGTTTTGTATTTCTTTCAGTAAAACATATTTCCAAACTGATCTATGAACCATGATTTATTGCCGTCTTTATTTTTTTCTTACTTTACTTCTGACAGTCGTAGTGCAAATCTAGACAGGTAGTTAGCCATGCTGAGAACTGTTTCGAGTAGGGATTTTAACAATCAATCGTCTTATGATTACTTATCGATTAATGGTTTATTAGTTTAAAATTAGTTCAATTCAAGTAACTAATTAGGTCAACTCAGACCTTCTTTCAGTGATGCAGTGTGGTCGCGATCCAGAAGAGGGCGCTGCTGGTCATCCTTAAGCGGAGACAGTTTTAAGAGAAATAATAATGGCAGAGGCATCCCAGAAAAGGAAAGTAAAATGGTTGGTTGTGGGATGCAAAATGCACTTTATGTGGTTCTGTTTTGAAATATAAACACTCGACAAGCTCCTTAAGTTTCACCTTAATAGCGTTTATTCAGCCGTGCCATGGCAGAGCAGTGCTAACTTCTCAGCCACAAATTACTGATGTACTACAAAGGTGAGGATGTGATGACAGAAAAGCAGAGGGTATAACACAGAAAAATTGTAACATGATAGGAAAGGACATGATGCCAATAAGCATGGTTGATTTTGAGGGCTGTCATGAGGTATTGCACTTCATGGAGCCAAGTTTTTACATTCCTTGGAGAGCAACTATAACATCCCGTTTTGAGGGGTGCTCCAAGGAGGAAGCTGAATTGGAAGCAAGCCAAACAGCACAAAGTGTTGCTCTCACCACAGATTATAGACTGCCCTGACAGCAGAGAGCTAGATTCCAGTTTCTGTCCACTTTTTTGACACGGAGTGACAAGTAAAGTCTGCGATAAAAAACCCCCAAAAACAAACAAACAAACAAAAAAAAAAAAAACAGGCTTATAAACTTGTGTTCCTGTTCATTTTTTCTGTTTTCCTTTACATTGGTTCAGGCCACAAAACTTGATAAATAAAATATTCTATACCTTAAAATAAATCTACAAAATTATTATACATGTAGGAACTGTGTGTGACATGAAATGAAATAACTAAAGTACATAGTGACATGCCTTTTATGTGTTTTACATCAATTTAAATTAAATGGTTGCTTATATACTCACTAAGCATTTAAGTGGTGTTTTGCTTTAAGTATCTTACTTCTGTTCTGTTGTATTTATTATTTATCAAATATCTGCCTTAATCCACTAAAGGGTAACTTATATGTATTTATTTTTGTCCATCAGGGTTTCATCAAAGAGATCACAAGAGAAGACTTTGCTCATCACAACTTAAAGATTATCGTCATTCATGACAACGAGATGCAGGAAGGCCCCCCCACGTAATAATTGTCACTGAGGGGGAAAGAAGTCCTTGATGACTGCAAAAGTGTGACAAAGGCTTGCATTCTACTGATGGGTTTCATTTATGCAGTATACTTAAGTTACCCAGTTAAACTGAAATACACATTTGAAGTATTTCAGAAGCTCTTTCTGGAGCTATATGCATTATAGATGTTTCAAAAAGTCCAATCTTAGCACAAGAAGCTTCTTGCATGAGTACTGTCACTTTAGTTTCTGAACCAGGTCCAGATGAATGAATTTGGTACTACCAAGTCTTTAGTTTGACCTTGCTTCTTCTTGAAAAAAACTGTTTTGCTGTTGCTCAATTAATATTCCATTCATGGTCTTGTTTATGTTTTGGGTATAGTCTTATTATCTTGTGGCACATTATATTGCCTCAGTGCGTATGTCTTCTAGGTTTTTTGGTGGATATTTTTTTAAGAAACAGTTTTTTTTTAATAAATCTGTTATTTGAAAATTTACCATATTTAGCTTAGGATGAATAGAAAATATTGTTTAGCTGGTCTTGTCTTGATCAGCACAACTTATTGAAGGTGACTAGATCATTTTTTAGTGTCAATGTTATGAAAAAAGGTTAGCTTCAAAGTCTAATCCTGCTTTCCACAGTTGTAAGTTTGTATACTTTGCACTGTCAGTGGCAACTAAAGCAAACAGAAATATAGATTTTCATGGTAATGTGTATGTAGCATTTAGAGTGATTTAATTCACAATGTTTTTAGTTGATACTAAAGAAGTTGATATGCTAATGATTGCACTTTGGTTTCCTCTGTAGTTCTGGAAGGCTGTATTATTAAATTTTGCACAGTTTCTATGTAAAATTATCTGTAGGCTTGTGGAGATAAATAGCAGAAGTGTTAAGAGTTGTATGAAATTTTTCTGGGATTGCTGAAATGGCTCTTTTGGTAAAATTGGATATAATTCTTAAACAGGGGTTTAGAAATGCTTGGAAAATTGCTGCCAACAGCTTGTATGATTTTAAACTGCTGTTAGTGCATCTGGTGCAGAATGTTAAAATAAGGTGTTTGTAATGTTATAACTGTGTTTTATTAAATGAGTTGTATATACTGAAAATAAACTAAACAAAAAACATGAAAATAGTAGTTGTGAGATTTGATTGAGTAAAATTAACTTCAATATTACATAGAAACTATCACTCATCACTAGAACATGCAAGGGAAACGTTCTTTGCAGAAATCATAAACAAAAACATCAACAATGCTCGTGCCTTATTTGCCACAGTTGACAGATTGACTCACTTGTGACTGTAACACTTGTACTCCACTTCTCCAAGGCCTGCAATGAATTTGTCAACTTTTTTACAGAGAATTTTTTAAAAATTAGAGGGTTAATCTGCACATCCACATGCAATCCAGTACCATTGCTATGCCCAAACATAACAAATGCCGAGAAAATGGATGAATTTCACCAACTCAACCATGAAAATGTAGAGGAAATTTTGAAACAATTAAGCTTCTCCTACTAATGTCTTGATATCCTACCTACAACCTTCCTTAAGAAAGTTTTTCCTGTCATTGCATCTGACCTGATTCAAATAGTAAACTTGTCAAAGTGTTCAGTGACATCCACACAAATACAGACTGTGGAAGAACCACAGTGTTGATTCTGTTGGACCTCAGTGCAGCATTTGACACTGTTGACCGTGATATATTATTAAAGCGCTTGGAGAGCTGTGTCAGACTCTCTGGTACAGTGCTCAGTTGGTTCGAATCCTACCGAAAGAACAGGGATTTCTTTGTGACAATAGGCAACTTCTCATCAGAGTGGACAAAAAAAAAAATCACATATGGAGTACCCCAAGGTTCAATCCTAGGACCCCTCCTATTTAATATCTACATGCTCCCACGAGCTCAGATTATAACAAGTAATAAGATTAGCTGCCATAACTATGCAGATGATACACAGCTCTACATTACGATGTCACCAGTGACTTTGAACCCATCCAAAGCACTGAACAGATGCTTGGAACAAATCAATGCATGGATGTACCAAAACTTTCTCCAGCTGAACAGAAACAGAACTGAAGTTATCTTTGGACGAAAGGAGGAATGATCTAGAGTCAGCGTGCAGCTTCAGTTATTACAACTAGAAACTAGTGATCAGGCCCAAAATCTGGGTGTAGTGATGGACTCAGACCTGAACCTTCAGAAACACATAAAGACAATTACAAAGTCAGCCTTCTATCACCTGAAGAACATATTTGCTTGATGATTTTTCTGTATACCTGATTGATGTTTTTATGATGTGAAGCACTTTGAACTGTCTTGCTGCTGAAATGTGCTACACTTGAACTAGAAAAAAACCATAGAAAAGAAATTCCTTTTACAAAAGTTTGGGAATTTAATAAATAAGTAAAATTAAGTAAAATTTACTAGCAAAACAAGAGTACATTTTGTGCAAATGTGCAAGTAAAAGTGACCTGAGAGTGTTCGTTAAAAACAAGGCTTACAAAGTAAAATTAGCTTAGACTTTTTCAAGTGAAAATTACAAATTACAATTTGTAAAAACTTGCCTAGCTTTTTCTAAGTAAATGGCATTCCAATTTTTTTCACTGTGTCTTAAATCAGTTTATGACTAGACGTATTGTTAAATTAAGATATCCTTAATTGTTTTTTGACCTATTTAAAATATGTCTAATTCCATTCTGACTTGTATAAATGACATCAGATTTACCATTGAGCTGTATGGAGGCTTCAGTTTAAGATAGCTACAATGAATTACTGGCTATCTGAAACACATATTTCAGATATCTGCAATTAAATTATTACTAGTTCTAAAGTAAATACCGGATAGTATTTTAGTTCTGACTAGTCATAATTCTTATGGCAAGCCATTTTAATATAAAATCGGCTTCACCACACTTACATTCCAGATATCTTAAATTGCTTTATGACTAGACGTATTAGTAAAATTAAGATATCTCGAATTATATTTTGACTAGACAAAATACCTATTTGAGATATCTCTAATTACATTCTGACTAGTATAAATGACATCAGATTTACCACTGAGTTGTATGGAAGCTTCAATTCAACATATCTACAATGAATTACTATCAGAAACACATATTTCAGATATCTATAATTAAATTATGACTAGTCATACAGTAAAGACCAGATATCTTGAATGACACCATAATTCAAGGTATCTTAAATGTATTTTTGGATAGGAAATATATAGATTTGACTAGTGCAAATTAAATTTTAAGATGTCTTGAAAGCAAATTATGACTAGGCAAAACTAAATTAGAGATATCTGGAACTGTAATTTTGACTAGTCAAAATTCCTTTAAAATATCTCTAAATGAATTAGATAGATCTTGAATTAGACCGCTTTTCTATTGCAGATATCTTGAATTAACATTCTGACAAGTCAGAATGACATTACAGATATCTTGAATTACTATTCTGTCTAGTCAAAACGTCACAGATTTACATAGTATTTTTAAATTTCAATGAAACAAAAAATAAAATAAAATGTAATGAAATGAAAGAAGATTTTTGAAAATGCACCATTTTCATCTTAGGAACAGGTGAACAGTTGCATGTTTAGCTTTTCAAAGCCGTTTTTAAGTGCTTTACGTTTGTCGGAAGAGCATAAATAGGAAATTCTTTGCCGATTTCTAATGTCTTAAAGTTCACGAAGCTTTGCGTTGTCGCATACTCCATACTGCCGACCTATTTCTACATTGTGTTCATTTCTGACAATTATGCGCAGGACATCCAAAAATTCTGCAGGCAACTGTTTAGACAGCTCAGTGGCAGCATAAGGGGGCGTACGCACAATTCCGATAGCTAAAAATTTAGTCAAAGTCAATATGTAGTTTTATCTAGTCAAAACTCATTTTTAGATAGCTGGAATATAATTACGGATAGTCAGACGAAACCGATTTTATGTTAAAAAAGGCCCGCCATACACAGTGGGACTAAACTCAGAAACAGAAAAACGGGTCACAGCACAGAACAAAGAAGATGTGAATCAGTGCATGAAAACGGAGAATAGCGAAAACTCCAGAGCTGGAGTGGCAGATCAGGTGAAACAGATGAGGATGATGAGGCATTGTGGCACGAGGGATTACTGGTGAACATACAATAACAAACAGGAGGCAGACTATAAACGTGAGAGAAGCTAAAGAGGACATAATAAATCAAGAAAGGTTAACACTAAGGTAAGAAAACTAAATAGAGTGCACAAAGAACAAAATGCAAGAATAAACTTAGAAACTAAATACAAAGGAAAAAACCGATATGGCAAGACCTTTTGATCAACAATACAGGGGACTGAACAGAATATGGCAAGACCATAACTGAAATAACACAGTAGGTAATGATAGGAAAAATATCCAGGAATGGGAACAAAACAATGAACGATGAAAATATACCTTAAGGAAAGAACTAATATGGCAGAAACTATGAAGCATGAACTTTCCATCTGCACAAGCACAGGTGGGTAGATAACCCAAAAACTGTACTCAAGTAAGAATAGCACTACTTAAGCATATTTTTACTCAAGTGAAGGTAAGAACTATCCATCCAAGACATTACTCAATTAGGAGTAAAAAAGTGTTTGTAAAAAGGATACTTAACTACTGAGTAACTGACCAGAACATCTGATTTAATATTTAAAAATTATGTCATCAGACAGACAAAAAGTATAAAGTATATGTCCAGTTTTGGTATTATAAAGAATAAAATTAAAATTAAAAAACCCGAAAACAAATAACATAATTACAAAGTAAGAAATTAAGGCAAAAAACAAAAACACTTTTCCAATTTTTTTCCCCAATATAAAACATATTAAACTAATACAGAAGGTAATGTATATGTATGTTAGAACAGGGTAAAGTACGTCCAGTGACAATATATAGTGTTTACTGTATCTTTTTGACCTTCAAATGACTCAGCAGATAGAAACTAATATCAGATCAACAAAGCTGGTGTTTAAGCAAGAATTCTCACTTTAACATAAACTGTAGTTGTGTGTCTGTATCTGCTGCAGTTTTGGTTAAAATATGCTTGTTCTTCATTTACTGAAATTACTCACAGCAGGTAGAGTATCCAGAACTTTTCCTCAAGTAAGAGTAGTGATACCTCATAGTAATACTACTCAAATAAAAAGTATGATGTAGTAAAACTATCCCTAAATGTAATTCGCGCCCCCCCCCCAAAAAAAAAAAAAAAAGTTATTCAAGTAAACATAACTGAGTAAAAGTAATTATTTACTATGCACTCTGAGACACTTTGAATTTGAGTCATGTGAATTTGATTTAGAACTGGCTTGTCATTTTTGTGCAATAAAACTACTTATCTGTAGATCGATAGACAAATGTGTGTAAAAATACTACTTTTCTGTCCCATATTTTTATGACATTAAGGGAGTACTGGCACTTATTTTTTTCCACTTAAAGCACTGGTGATACCGTAAGCTACATATTCTGTTCCTTAGCATAGTCCATGCATTTGTTAGTTCAAGGCTGAACTACTGTAATTCTTTACTATCAGGAAGTCCACAGAATGTAGTTAAAAGCCTTCAGCTGATCTAAAATGCTGGAGCAAGAGTTTTGATGAAAATTAAAAAGAAAGATCATATTTCTTCCATTTTAGTTTCTCTTCATTGGCTCCCTGTTAAACCCAGAATAGAATTTAAGATTCTCCTTCTCACATATATAGCCCTCAATAATCAAGCACCATGATACATCAGCGATCTGATTATTCCAATGTATTCCTAACAGAGCACTTTGCTCTCAGACTGCAGGTTTACTGGTGGTTCCTAGAATTTCTAATAGTAGAATGGGGGGCAGATCTTTTAGTTATCAGGCTCCTCTCCTGTAGAACCAGCTCCTAGTTTTAGTCCATGAGGCAGACACCCTGTCTACTTTTAAGACTAGGCTTAAATCTTTCCTTTTTGGTAAAGCTTATAATTGAAATAGCAATGTTTGCCCAGTCAAGTGGAGGAATAGGGGGAGGTAGAGTGTACAGCCTGATCCGACAGGCTATATCTACAGTCTGGAAAGATGGTTCCCCCTGGCTCTGCCTCTCTCATTCCTCATTCTAAGGGCTTAGGTTATCCTGAGCTATCTCTGTAGTTATGCTGCTGTAGGCTTAAGCTGTTGGAGGACAAACTGACCACTTTTCCTCACTTTCTTCTTCTACTACCCTCCAACTTGCATTATTTGCTGTTATTTCAACTGTGAACTTTATGTTTTCTCTCAGTTTTTATTCTCTCCAAAGAAGCTAAACCTAGTCTGGCATTCTGTTCTGGCTGTGGTGCTAGCAGTCTTGGAAGAACAAGAAAGAAAAACCACAGAGCTATCAATGCTAGAAGCTGAAGACAAAAAAATATCAGCACAGTTTGAGTCTGAAAGCCTGGGGAGAAACCCATTCAAGAAAAACGCAGGAAACTGGAGCGCTTAGAGGAGGTGAAGAAATTTAATGCATCAAGAGCTCGGGTGAACATTTATGACCAAGAAGACAAAAGAAACACAAATGTTTAAATTACTCAATTTGTTGTATCAAATACACGAATATTTGGTCATTTTAGTCATAACAATTGTGATCATTGAGAAAAAATTATCTATACCATGTAATCAAAATAAGACAATAGTGGAAATCACACAGCAGTATGTATTTAATCCATTGTCTAACAGATATTATGGGTTTGCATTTCATTTGGATTGAAAATCTAGTTTCCAAAGCATTCTTGTTTTCTTGGATGGACTTGGCATTCACAATATGGCAGAGCCTGAGACGTATTTATGGGACAAAAAAGTCACTACGACATTTCGTTTTTTGTGTTTCATGGAGAAACTCAAAGGAGATAAATAAAAGAGTGTGCAAAAACAAACACCAGTCTTATCTAGAGCCATTCTTACTGGTGTTATGCTTTATCATCATGTTGTACCAGACAGTATTTCAGCGTTGGCTTCGCTCAGCGGTTGCTTCAAACATGACATAAGTGAAGTTCTCAGTCTGCCGCCCATCATCCATGGCTTTGACCACAGGCGCTGCCTGATGTTTTCTCTTGTGTGATTGTCTTTTTTGTCTCCATAATTTTTTTCCTTGCTTTTTTTTTTTCTTTTATCTTAAAAGAAATGATTCAACAAAAATATTTAACGTTGCTTTAAAGGCATTTGTATCATCTCCCAAAGCTATCTGGTACATTTTGCCGAGGAGGATATCAAGAATAAAACTTTCAAACGTCTTACGGTTTATCCCAAATTAAGACACAAACACTCTAAAGTTTTTGTGTTTGAAATAGAAGTCAAAACAATGTGCTAGAATGTGTTTAAGGAAAAAAATAAATCAAATTCAAACAGACTGATCCAAGTATGACAATATGTTAAAAATAAATTTAAAAAGTATTTATTAGTAAGAAATCAGATTGAAACATTAGGCTAATGTAAGTATGACAATATGTTTAGAAAAGTTTATTTAATAGTAAAAAAATCAAATTCAAACATTAAAGAATAATACTTTAATAATTTAAACACTAAAAATACTATCTATATAACTAGAAAACAGATGGGATAAGATGATGCAAATCAACACATGAGAGATCAATTTTCAGATCTGACTGAAGCACTCTGAAACAGCACAGTTGTTTGAGGTTATCACTACCACTCATGCTGTCGTACATCTCATTAATTGCAGTCTGGTATCCTTTTACTGATTTCAATTCATGTAAAAGTGTCTCTGTTTTCACATTTAAATCCTCTGTTTGTATGTTTCGCTGTCTCAACAGATTCTGAACTGCACAAATGAAGCACAGAGTTAGAAGTCGCCGTGTGATGCTATGAAAGTGGACTTGGTAATAATCTTCCTCCACTAACTCCAGGGATTGATGCTGTCGCTGGTTCGGATGGTCCGTTATGCATCCATAGCAGGTTTCTTTGAGGTACAGGTTACAAGAGCTGCCTTTTATCCATGGTTGTTGAAGTGGATGCCTCAGATGTTGAGCATGATCTGCTGGGATTACCCGTCACATTGTCTGAATCCTGGTACACGGATATTGGGATTTCATATACAATAGATGATGCAGATTAGGCAAGTTCTTGCTCCTCTCTAGGAGGATGAACTCCCTTAGCTTCATACATTGCTAAGTTCTTCTTCAGAAAGTGTTACAAGTAGAGCGTTGTATTATCTGGTCATATTTATAGCAGTAAACACCAAAACCCAGACCCTGCCATGCTCTGTGTCAGTTAGGAAATTCATGAACACTTACCCTATCTCCTGACATCTTATCACGCACCATCACCTGCTGTCATGTGCTGCGTTGGATAATTACCTGTTGGATAATTATTTAATATTTTAAGATGTGACATTCATAAGTATATGAAAAAAATGAATAGAAATCCAGATAGAAAAGATGCTGTGATTAATCTGCTTAAAGGCCATTTTGTGCATTTCTTTTAGACTGCTTCAATCCTTGGTCATTTCAATTTATTTTGTTTGCAAGACTATGACACAGTGCTGCATGATTGACCCTCCCTTTAAACTCAGATGAAATCATGACAGGCATCTGGAAAAAGTTCTATTTACTGAAGGCATAATCAGGAATCATTAACAAACACAGAACTAAGGTGAGTCAATGCACACCATGTGATCTTTAGGTGGTGTCTACACAGAAACCCAAACACACAGACACAGTGTATCGTATCTTTTTACTTGGAGGTCTCTAGAGTTTTTCTTCTTATGGTCAATACTTGTTTTTTTTCCTGCTATTTTTATTTTCTGATGTCTCTTCATTTTGAATCCCTAAAATAAAGACAAACAAAGATAAACTGGTTTCAGGTCCCATGCTTTTTTAACCTATATAATGCAGCTGTATGAGTTTGCTTTCACATCTGTTTGGCTCAGTAGTTCTTTCCATTACTCATATTAAATGCCAACCTCATGGTGTAAACTGTGGGAATTTACCACTGGCGCTGTCCAATGTTTTAATTCTTTTTCCCATTGTATTATGTGCTTTTGATCTCCAAACAAGCAAAAACAAATAATGAGAATAAAACAAAAAATGTGATGAGTTTATTTCACTCTATGCAATTAAACATATTATACTCCATATTTTCATGAGGAAATGGTTCAGAATACCTCTGCTCTACAGTAGGAGTCGCTGTACTGGAACTTGTTTTATAGTAAACCATGAATTCTCCTGGTTTCTGTTTTTCATATTCAAAGTTTACAAGATAAAAAAATAAAACTTTTAAAAAGATTTGTTAATGTTAGTGATACTAGTGATATAAGTTTCTGAGAGAAAGGGAACTGAAACAGCTGAACCTGCAGAGATTCGAAAACATAACCTTTAAATTAATGACTCCAGTCATAACAAGTAAAAAAGAAAATAATTTTGGTCTTAAATTCACAGAGCCAACTGTGTTATGCTAACGAATGTCCACTAGATGGCGCCATAGGATCGCGAATTAATAAAGACTTGGGGTTTGTGATTATCAAATACATTTCTTCAATCTCACCTAAATTTTAAATTGTTGTTACACCATAATTATCTAAATCAGATAGATAGATCTGCTATTAGGGACAGCGTAATCTTTAAAAAACGCTAAATGCGTCTGGCACTTTCACTGGAGATTTTGGTCAGATGAGGTTAAAATTAAGCATTTTGTAGTAGCCACTCCTGGTAGGTCTGGTGTGAAACAAATGATGGATATTTGGAAAAGCATCTTATGCTCATTGTTAAATGTGGTGGAGGATCTGTTATGCAGTGGGACTGAACTCCTCCAAATGCACTGAGAACCCTGTTGGAGTGCCTTGTACCAAGGACTCGTTGAAATAATATCACTCTTTAAATTAAAAACCTGGTATATTCTAAACTTTATAAGATGGTCATCATTGGAGCTTTCAGTAGGATAATGATCCAAACCATACAACCAAAGCGATACAAAAATTGTACATCAGGTACAAACTCACCCTCCTCCATGGCCTCTCAGTCGCCACCCTTAAATCCAGTAGAAACCTTGTGGGCTGAGTGGGGACAAATGCACAAGTGAGGACCCAGGATGATGTTGAGATTATGCAAACAGGAATGGTCACAGGAATTCTCTGAAGGCTTCAAGTTTGCTCAAAAATTCTTCACATGGTTCATTTAGGAATAAACCTATTATATATGACAAAACACACTGATTTACCACATTAGCATATTTGTGTTTATTATTCCATGGTGATCTTTATATCTGAAATATCAAACAGTGTACAATGATTCTTGAGTAATATTTCCCCTTCCTTTTGCCATCCAAAGTATATGAGTATTGCACTATGGGAACAAAAAACACAAACAATAAAAAATCATAGGATGGATGACTCATATGATTCGTGGATGAATACAGAACAGCTTCAGTGCCGGACAGTTTCAGTACATACATGTACTAGCAACTTTAGCTCACCCCACAGACTTTTTGAGATTAAAGGAAGGGCTTCCACCTTGACATTTCAAACTTTTCCTTTTCAACTGTAGATTGTCATGCTGTATGATTTACCTTCCCACCAGAGCCAGTTTGCAGATAAGATGTCCTGTCATCCTTCTGCACAATTATCCAGTATAATTCAGAAATCACTGTCTTATCCCTGGCCAAAATAAAAAAAAAAAGACAGGCTCAAACTATGATCTCTCATCACCCAGTTTAACACACCTAATAATGCTTTTAATCCATTTTATTATCACTATCTTTTGGACTGGCACTGTTTTTGTACCAGTATTGGTTGTTGTTGGTTTAGATCATCCCAGGAGCCTAATGATGGTCTTGTCTCTCCACTATTTGTACATGACATGTTGTTTGACTGGGGGTGTTTCAAACTCTGTCAGTGTAGTCTTGTATCAACACCAAGACACAAAGATGGTCTGCTTGTAAAACATCGTAAATTACAAGTGCAACTCAAACAATTTGAAATAATGTAAAAGTTCAGTGGGGTTTTTTTTTTTTTTTTTTTTTTTTTTTTTTTTTTTTTTTTTTTTTTTTTTTTTTTTTTTTGGCCACTCATTTCGAAAAGAAACTCATACAAATTCATTACAAATAGAGTGAAATATTCCAACCCTTTATTTCTTGTAACTGAATTGATAATTATGGCTTACAGATAAAGAAAACCCAAAATTCAGAATGTCACACAAGATGAAAAGATTTTTAAAAAATCAAGAAAAAAAAAATACAAAGATCTAGTTCTTTTTGCCATGATCCCAAAAGTGAGCTCATACCTCCAGGAATTAGCATGCAAAGGCTCTCTCTCTCCTGCCACCCAGTTTGTATGGTACCTGACCGTTATATTCTATTTCTCCCCACAGGTGGTGGGCCCACATGGTTGGGGATTTTCTTACTTTTTTGGGCTAAACCTGGCAGAGCACCAGCCACCAGGCATTCACCTGCCTCCAGGCGGGCACCCCATCTCCCTCGGTAAGGCTTACCTATGATTGTTCTTTACCAAGTCCACTGAAATCAATTTGCCGGGAGTACCCTGCTAAGAGCCAGTGAATCTGATGCCAATCAACATGTGAAATTAACACACACACACACACACACACACACACATATATATATATATATATATATATATATATATATATATATATATATATATATATATATATATATATATATATATATAATACAATGCTCTATGCTTACCTAATCAAATTATTTCACACCTCTCCATTTCTGCGTAGTCCCCAGTAGATGGCGCCATCGGATCGCGAATAATTGTGGTGAATCGGTTTAGTTCTATCCATCTTGATGAGCCAATGCAACACATACCACCAGTAATAAGTTGAAAACATTTTGAAGAATACCGAACTTCTATTTTAAGAGTGTAAAAGAATGATTAAAAAAGGCTTCTAGCCACCATCTATTACACTTTTTGATCCACCCTTGGGGCTTCTTTATCCTGTGACACGCTTCAGAGGCAGAAGTAACGGGTCACGGTCAGGTGGCTGTTGCGCATCAGCTCAGAGAAAGTAATGGCTTTCTTTTTGTCGGACAATGAGGTGAACCGGGCGATAGGGGCGGGATGAGAGCGGCTTAATACTCCGTGTAATGTATGTTAATATCAGGCACCGAGGGAGCACCGGACGGAGCGCTTTGGGATTATTTATCACAAAACATTTGTATTCTTCTGTCGGAGAACGCTTGATCCCGGATAGCTGTACACTAATCCTTCACTCCGTTAATTAAAAAGAAGTGGAAAGCAATGGAACTGGTGGTGCTGATTTTTTCTCTCTCTTTTTTTCCAGAAATGTAATCATTTCTAGAGAAGCTTAACCATCTGTTTGAGGTTAAGTCTTCAAGCAGATTGTGTTTTCTGCTTATTTAAACCTGGGGATTTTAGTTTTTTGTTGTTGTTGTTTGTTTGTTCCCGGAAGGGTGTGCGTGTGTGTGTGTGTGTGTGTTGGGGGTGGGGGGGTGCATGTCTTTGATTCTTGTTGGGGGAAGTAGGGGTGGGACTTTTTATGCAACATTCTCCAAAACAATAATAGCGCTTGTGAGCAAATCGTTATTTTGAAACTCAGTTAATGCAAGGGCTATTTGGATTTCAGTGATTTTCTATGTTGCGTTAAGGTGAAGCTTCACAATAAATCTCTATTTGCTCTTATGAAAGTAGAACTTTTGTTCTTCTAAGGTAAAAAGACACCATCTGGATCACTTTCTCCAGTGAGGGTCAAGCATCAATCCAAAGTTAAACATGCATTTTGTCAGATTCTATTAGGAAGCACATAACAGTTTCCTGTTCTCTATTACAGACTCAAATATTTTTACTCACTACCAACTGACTCCTTATCTACAGTGTTGCTTTGGGGTCAAGGTTGTGCCTTAAGTCCCAGAAAAACATTTTCACATTTCACGCCACAGTTTGGCATTAGGATGCCACTCATGTCTGGAGACGAACTTGGACTCACAAAGGCGTCATTTAATTCCTCCTCCACTCTCTTTTTCACTCTCTTTCTCTGTCATTCAGCAGTTAACATGGGGCAGATTAGGTCCAAGCAAACATGTGCCTCTCTTTAGAGATACTTACTTTGTAATAAACGATATGACTGGTGCTTTTCTCCACTGGCGTTATTTATAATCTGATTTTAAGATTTCTCTGTTGCATCAGTCACCATGTGAACATTTTGTCTCCTCTTCAGAGGCTGTAAACAGTTAATCTCTGGAATATTTATCTGATCCTAGCTATAATACCTGATTAGAGACAAGTGTGATTATGGCTTCATACCATAGCTTTTATGTTGATTGTGTTGATACATGTTCAGGTTTACTTAAGTGAATTAAAGTCGTGTAATGCGCATTTGCATGGCTGTGCTGTCCAGTCAGGACTGTCAGTGTAATCATTTTAAGCCCAAGCACACTCATTTGAATGTTGATTAAAAATGAATATCCTGACCTATCAAAGATTCTTTTTGTAAAAGCCCATTTCGTGTGTGATGATTAATGAATGGGACTGTTTTGCAGTGTGGGCATTCATCTTCAAAGGCCTCTAATTAAAAAGCATTATGGAGTCCCGGGAGCCTACTGGTAGTGGCTACTAGGCCTTTTGAGGCAACGCAAAAGAAGGATAAAACATCGGTTATCTAAAGCAATACACTCCAGGAGTTTATTCTTTTCCAAAGCTACAACACTGTCATTATAAAACACTGTTAAATTATGTTGCCTATCATTGTTATCTTGTAGGACTTCTTGGACATCATTACAAATCCTTATCTGGTAAATGCAGCCTAGAAAGTGACCACTATCCGTTTCCTAATCCAAATCTGGCTTTGACGTCTAGAGTCAAACATGTCCCCTCTTCCCTCTTTAATGGGTCAGAAAGGAGGATGTGAAAGGGTTAAAAGTCTACAGTAATTAGAGTCGCGCTTATCGTCGACGTCCTCCAATACAGAGCAGCGAGAAGCAACGTCCACCCCCTCCATCTCTCTTTCTCTCCCTCTTCTCTCTTTGTCATACACACATGCACATCATCATCTCTCTCTCGCTCTCTCTCTCTCTCTCTCTCTCTCTCTCTCTCTCTCTCTTACACACACACACACACACACACACACACACATACACACACACATACATACTCGCGCGCGCCTTACCACCAGCTCCTCCGAGTGTCTAATACACTGGAAAATCAAAGCGCGAGCCTACTCCGTTCACACACCAGTGTTGCGCGTGGTGCACAGCACAGAGAGAGCCACCTTCCTTCTCCTTTCGCTTGCCGTTCTTTCATCTGCAGTTTCCATAAAGTTTTATACACAGATACATGTTAAAAACTTTTCATCTTAAGATATTTTTGTATCTGGAGAAACTATTTTCAGTTTTTTAATTTTTTTTTTATTTTTTTTAATTATTTTAAACTTCGCAGCTTTAATGGTGACAGGCTTTATGAGACAAAGCATGTCTGGGTGAGGTTATTTTTACGCACGCCGCAGAAATGGAACATAAACTCTGGAGAGGCAGTTGGATTCCAGTGACTGGTCTGGTCATATGTCTACTTCTGTGTGCGTGTGTAGTGGACCTGGTACTTGCGCAGATTCGGTACTCCATCCCCGAGGAGCTGGACCACGGAGCCTTTGTGGGCAACATCGCAGAAGACCTGGGTCTTGATGTGGCCAAGCTTTCAGCTCGAAGGTTTCGCATCGTCTCCGGCGCAAAGAAACAGTATTTAGAAGTGAACTTGGAGAATGGAATCCTCTTTGTCAACGAAAAGATAGACAGAGAGGAGCTATGTGAAAGAAGTCCGAGCTGTTTTCTACACCTACAAGTTGTCATTGAAAACCCGTTAGAATTGTACAGAGTGGAAGTGGAGATTTTAGATGTCAACGACAACTCTCCCAGCTTCCCGTGGACTGAGTTTAATCTCGACATCACAGAGTCCGCTGCGCCCGGCTCACGATTCCCTTTAGAGAGCGCACAGGACCAGGACGTGGGCACCAACTCTCTGCGCTCCTACCAGCTGAGTGCAAACCAGCACTTTGTGCTCAACATCCAGACACGCAATGATGGCAGCAAGTTTGCTGAGCTGGTGCTGGACACCCCGCTTGACAGGGAACAGCAAAAAAGGCATGAAATGGTTCTCACTGCTTTTGATGGAGGTTCACCAGAACGCTCTGGGACAGCGTTGATAACTGTCACTGTGTTAGATGCCAACGATAACGTGCCTGTGTTTGACCGCTCGGTTTACAGGGCGAGCTTGGTGGAAAACGCACCTAGGGGAACGATGGTGCTAAAGTTAAACGCCACAGACTTGGATGAAGGCTCAAATGGGGAAGTTACATACGCGTTTAGCGGGCACGCACCTCTTAAGGTACGTGAATTGTTCAGCGTGGACCCCTATATGGGGGAGATACGTGTGAAGGGCGTTGTGGACTATGAGAAAGCCAGTGTGTATGAACTGTACGTTCAAGCAAAAGACAGAGGACCGTCGGCTGTGGCAGTGCACAGTAAAGTACTGGTGGACATCCTGGATGTGAATGACAACACCCCTGAAGTTATCCTCACATCAGTGTCTACACCTGTACAGGAGGACGCGCCGCCTGGCACAGTAATAGCTGTGATCAGCGTCATGGACAGAGATTCGGGAGAGAACGGGAATGTGGACTGTCAGATTCCGAACAACGTTCCCTTTCAGCTTCATTCATCTTTTAAAAACTATTACACGCTGGTGACGAGTGAGCCTCTGGACAGAGAGACTGTGTCTGAGTTCAACATCACACTCACAGCCAGGGACTTGGGCTCTCCTTCACTCTCCACCAGGAAAACAATTCTGGTTCAAGTGTCTGACATCAACGACAACCCCCCGCGGTTCTCTCAGCCTTCATACACAGTTTATGTGACCGAGAATAATGCCCCGGGCGCATCCATTTGCTCTGTCTCTGCATTCGACCCTGATTCTAACCAGAACGCATATCTGTCTTATTCTATTCTAGAGGGTCAAATTCAGGGCATGCCCGTGTCCACTTATGTCTCCATCAACTCTGACAATGGCAACATATACGCACTGCGCTCTTTCGATTATGAGCAACTTAGAAACTTTCAGATTCTGGTGCAGGCGCAGGACGCTGGTTTCCCCCCTCTCGCCAGCAATATCACAGTCAACGTGTTTGTTTTGGACCAGAATGACAACGCACCTATCATTGTGTCCCCACTTCCCAAAAACGGTACAGTGGCCACGGAGGTGGTTCCGCGCTCCGTGGACTCGGGGTATCTGGTTACCAAAATCACAGCGTTAGACGCAGACGCAGGGCAAAACTCCAGGCTGTCTTACCAGGTTTTGCAGGCGACAGACCCGGGTTTGTTCAGCGTGGCTCTGTACACAGGCGAAATCAGGACCATTCGCCGCTTAGTTGAAAAAGACGCAACAAGACAAAGATTGGTAATATTAATCAAGGACAACGGGCAGCCGCCGCTCTCCGCCACAGCGTCTATTGTCCTCACAGTTGTAGACAGCGTGCCTGAGTCGCTGTCAGATCTTGGAGACCTCACACTCAGCCCGAAACCCCCATCAAACCTTGCCTTGTATCTCATCGTGTCACTCAGCACAATATCATTAATATTTCTGGTGGCTATCATAGTGCTGGCTGTAGTCAAATGCTATAAGGACAGGGAGACCCACAGCGGTTACAACCTGCCCCCCTTAGCCTGCTGCTGCTGCGGGGGGTTTCAGCCAGAGCCGCCCACGGAGGTATTCAAAAAATCCAACCTCAACTTGCAGATTTCATCCGCGGCCAAAGTACCCACGAACTGCATGGAGGTGAATGGAAATAGCAGTTTTTCTCAGTCATATTGTTATAAAGCCTGTCTGACCCCCGAATCAGCCAAAAGTGACTTTATGTTTCTGAAGCCGTGCAGCCCGAGCAGCACGCCGAGGAACAACGAGGCGAAGAACGCGGACAACTCATGGAACGCGCACAGCCGAAGCGCATCTGTGAACAACGGAGCTACTACTCCGAACGAGGTGAGAGTGAAATTTGCAACCAGCATAAGAGTTTAAACTGTGTTGTGTCAATTAATTTTGCTTGTTTCTCTGTAACAACGCGCCAGACTGACATTCCATCCCTTGAAGGTCAAATTACGCATGCCACACAGGTTTAAAGTCAAACCTGGAAAAAAAAAAAATAAAAAAAAATAAGTGAGTTTGTTTTCACCCCGTCTTAGAGACATTTTTTAAAAAGACAACAGGCTAATTTATCTTCATTTTGAGGTCCGTGGTAATGTTTTGCTTTCGTGGAATGAAATTACATGAGGCGAAATTACATTTTAATTGACATGTTAATGAAAGTGTAAAGCCCCATCTTGCGAGGACCATATGCTGCGCACGGACCGTGACTTAAAATGAAGTGAGATGTCAGTTACAGTACAGGAAAGAGGGGAGGGAGTGCAGTTAAAACTGCTTCTGCTTTCAGTCTTAATAACAACTCTAGTGCTTTGTAATAATACATGAACTAATCGGGAATTGATGTGACTTGTATGAATAATCACGGGGTGTCTCTACCAATAATTGTCAGGGAATGAGGCCACGCGCACACCTGCTTCCAGCACCTGAGTGTGAACACAAATTCAAGGTTAAAGGCATTCATTTGGTTTCATACAATTATTGTTGGCTTTCCCTGACGCCTTCATATGGTCATGCTGACCATATGGGACATATAACCCTACTAACTATGCCTCAAGGGCAAAAGCAACAGCCGGGCTGCACCATCAAGAACGTGGCGTATTCGCAGAGGGGTGGGGGTGTCAATTATTGATGAGAAATGGCAAATGGGCGGTTTCGGAAAGACAGAGTAGGACATCGCAGAAGGGATGGAGGGGGTGGAGGGTGGGTGTGCAAGGACATGGCTGGACTAAGACGTGGACTGCCTGTAGATCGGCCCGGTGTCGTCCTTTGAATGCGAGGAGAAAGAGAGAGGGAGAGAGATACACCGATCGAGGTTGGGAGGAGAGAGAGGGGAAGGATGTAATCGAAGAAGAGGGAGTGAAGGAGACAAGGAGAGAGGGCATTTACGGCAAAAGGATTCTCAGATCGTTGTTTTCTAATCCTAACAGACGGAGCATCAGAGCGTAAATGTATGCGTAATGCTGATTGTTGTCACCCCGATTTCCTGAAAAAAAAATCCTAGAGGCACAGAGTCACAGTCCTCGCACTAAGCTCCACCAGGCAGAGGGAGAATTGTCACTGGCACAAACACCTCTGGCCACGAGAGGGATTTTGAGGTCACGCTGATTGTTCCGCCCGCAGCTATACCCTTCTGGAGAAAGTGCCCTTCCTCTTGTTAATTGGTTCCAGTAATTCACCCAGAGTCCCTCGTCGTGCGCTCAGACAAGTCCTACTTAAGGTCGTCGGTGACAAAAAAAAAAAAAGGACAAATCACAAAGAAACTACTTGAGCGTTGCATAAAGCGAATGCACAGGCGTACATGAGTTGATGGATTGGAGGTGAAAAGGAAGATTAAATACACATCCAAGCGTGTAAAACAAACAAGACAGGTGAGTGAACGTGCGCTCTATATTGCGCCATACGAGTGCAGAGCTGTGCACTTTAAGCTGCGAGGGCCGCAAACTTTTCAAGGCTCTCTGAGAGACTTTTAATTAAAAACCTTGCTCGAGGAGCATCAGGGAAATATTAATGAAAAACGATGCATAAAATCCACAAAACAATGACGTGTGTAATTTTCTTAATTTTTTTTTTCCCTGGTACGCTTTCCTTTGAAGATTAAAATCATTTTTCGTTTCATCCCTGTGGGGTTCTAATTGGTTTTATGCGCAGTTGGCGAGGAGACTATTTTGAATGCCGATTTTAATAATACGCTTACGTCGCACTCCCCTTGTTAACAACTTTAGATGGACTAATCAAGCGTGGAATACATGCTATGAGCTCCAAGTCCGAAAAAAAGTCCCTCGGCTGCTTTCCTTCAGCTTTCAGTTTCAGTCCGCTGCACAACAGAGGATAAAAGCAAAACTTAGTCACTGCCGAAGGTGCCTTAGAAAAATCTGTGTTTTGACAAAGAGCCACAAGGCGGCAGTCACATTCCATCTGAAATGAGCCTCCATTTCAAGACAAACACAACAGAGTGCTCCAGTTATTTCTCACTGACCTCTATGATCTATGAGGGGTGAAGTGAACAGAAGGCCTTTGTTTACAAACCTGCATTAGGAAGACATGTTCTTTATAGGGTTATGAAAACAGATGTTCTTCACAAAGTCGCAGAGATATATTAAAGTCAAATTTTGATGAAGTGCTGACATATCTTTATTGTTGCAGCTGAAACAACCAAACACAGACTGGACTCTCACAAAGACTCAGAACTCCTCCATCAAAAGGTAATATTGTGACTTAAGTAGGTGGAATGCTAACCAATGTTACATTTCCCTTCATTCATTAAGTATATTTTTGAGCTGTGCATGTTTATTCATTTCCAAAACCATTTTTAAAACTATTGAGTGAATGTGCCTTTTTTGTAGTTACAACTCGATCAACATGGATGGCACTCTTATGCGTAAGGCCATGCATGCAGACCCAGAGAACTATGTCACTTCAATGGCACCTGGACAGTATTGGACATGGGGAACTCAAATGAAAGGCATGAAAGGTAAGAGAGTCCAAATATGTTGGAGCTGAAGTGGCTTTTGATGAAACTGTATACTCTTCCATTTAAAGTTAATGGCACATGTCTGTGATGCCATGTTAGGAGAACACATTTCTTTGTTTTCCTTCCAAAAACAGCAGGTTTATGTTAAGCATCATCAATGTTCAGCTTTACTCTCTAGACCCTCAGTTCTTTTTTGGGAGAACTACAAAACACAGACTTGCATTATATTAGTATAAATGAAACTAGTGCTGTCACATTAAGGTTAGTTGTGCATAATAAGTAGTTGTTTCCAGGGATGGAAAATAACTAGTTACATTTAATCGCATGACTGAAATTAAGTACAATTTGTACTTTTTAAAGTTGTTTACAAAACTTGAACTTTTACTTTTACTAGAGTTTGTTTTGAGTAAAGTATTTTACTCTGTTACAGTGAAATCATATCAGTTTATAAGTGAAATAAAACTTAAATTTTAAAAAATGTATCAGAAAAAAGTGGCATTGATCATTCTGCTGGGTTAGTGTTAAGATCCCATGGTGTTTTATTAACTGGAAGATGGAGGCACTGGGAAAAAGCAGTCAAGTATAGTTCAAGTTAACCTCTGAGGAAAAAAAAAACCTATTGCCTTACTTAAGGGACTAGTTTAACTATAAGTATGAGAAAGACAACAGCTTTATCATACAGTGTGAACTTTGTTTGGTTTATGTTCAAAACTATGACCATGTAAACATTCTGAATAATATTTTGGCTGAAGATCAGAACTGCCAGGTTCTAAGGGAGAGGAAAACCACAGAGAAGCTTCATAGATGAAGTGAGGGATGCAGAGGGTTTGGTGTGACAGAGAAGGATGCTGAGATGGGCAAGATGATCAGCTGTAGAGAAACCTAAAGACAGGAGCTGACAGAAGATATTAGAAATGTATGTCCCAATAAAATTACACATAATATATCCTAAATAATCAAGGTATCATATGCTAACTTGATTTATTTTGTGTTGTATTTTTATTGAAAAAGGTGCTCCTTTAATTAAAAACAGCTTGCTTAAAAACAATTTCCTTTGTGAAATCCACAAGCTGAACTTTGTTCTGCTCATTAAAAAGTAAGTAAGTTTTGCGTAAAGTGAAATTTTAATGAGGTACATTTTACTTTTATTTGAGTAACATTTTACACTGGTAACTTTACTTGTATTTAAGTACAATTTTATCAAACTAACGGTATTTTTACTTGAGTACATTATTTCTGTACTCATTCCCCTCCTGGTCTTTGTGCAGACTACAAGATGTCTCCATCACCTAGTGGTGTCCCTTCTCGACCCTGGACTCCTCGATGCACGCCTCCTCCACAGCAGCAGCAGCCATCAGTTCCCTCGCATCCACACCCACATCCACATCCACACCCACCACCCGACTATCACCACAATGTCTACATCCCCGGAACTCCATCAGGCTTTTGCACCCTGCGGCCCACTGCACAACGAAGCGAACTGGACGTTCACAATTCTTTCTCCACTTTTGGCAAAAAACGGCGTCTTCAGATGTCTCCGCAAGGTGAAGCTGCTGTAATAAATAATGATCTGTACAATGACTGATACTCCAGTGGATGACCTAATTGATAAAACAACAGAGCAAATTCAGTGCAACAATATTTTGACATTTTTAAATGCTATGAAAATGGAGATGATCAAAAAATCACAGATGAATATTATTTAATGGACATTCTCTTTTGGAGAAATCTGATAGCTCTTTATCTGACTTACCACTGCAACACTGTCAATGTGTCTACCTGTTATATTATCTTTAATATAGTTATTTTGATCATCATTATTATTTAGACAATCAAAGTGCATCTCAGTTCCATTCAAAAAGCAAAAGTGGACCATGATTTTGCACATCTTTTTGTCTTTTTGTATGTTTATTTCCTTGCAAAGCTTGTGTAAATATGACATATATTATGTATATGTATATGCAAGCTGCACTAAGATGCCAGCTACTCTAACAAGGGACTATTTACCCCTACACATGTACTGTACACATTTATGAAATTAAAGTATTTTTTTCACTTGGTCTTTCCTGTTTTCTTTTAAGTCAAAGTTAAACTCAAATAAAACTTACACAGATAAATCATTTAAATGCAGGTTCCACAGATCGAATTTAATTAGCCTCAGTCAATTATTTTGGGGTGAAAAAGTTCTGCAGTTGCTTCTACAAGGCTGGAAAGATTTTCGCCTTGGTAAGCTGTTTTCTGCAGTGAGGAATAAACATAGCAAAATGCTAACATATGCTAATTGGAGCACTTGCATTTCCATTTGCCCGCAGAGAATACTGGGGTTCATTAACTGAACAAACAGAACCTTCTCTCTCGAAATATCACTTTAATTAAGACCATGAACACGAATACAAGTGTCAAGGGAAGCACAAGGATCAACTCCAAATGCCACACCTGAATAAAAAAGCTACAGGGGCCTCTGGCTTCTTTCTCTCTCTCTGCCCTTTTGCATCTTACTTGTCAGGGTATTAGGTCGTACCAGCAACAGATCAGAGTGGGCCAGTGGCCAGGAATGAGCAGTGAAATTAGGTCGCCTTGTGGCTCGGATTGAAAATAATTTTGTTAATAAGGAAACCAGTGTCCACAGAGACATGGGGGTGGGGGTGGGGGGGTTCTAACCTTCTCTGCTGTAAGGTGATCCACTGGGACAACTAAAGGGGAAGGCATATTTAGGTCATCTCTATTTATTTTCAGAGGAGCAGTGAGCAGTCCTGCACTTTTTAAATGGCGATTTGAGAAGTTTATCGACATGTCTCAACTTTGAAGTTATAAATGCACTCAAAAACTAATTTCCTGACTGAAATGGGTGGCTTTAGATAAATATGAGGTAGTTACACACTTTGGTTATAAAACTGATTAGATGATGGAAGTAATAGTTATAAAGTATTTCCAGTTCAAATAGAGGAAACCTTTCTGAATAATCCTGGTTATTTGAACTGGGAGCTGTCCATACACAGGGTGCTGAAACTTCTGACATTTGTCCTCTTCTGTCCACCTGCAATTTATGCATATCTCCACCAGAGGGCGGATGTAGCATTACTTACTGAACACTGTGCTTAATATCCAAAGATTTGGAGGCACTCCTTTCAAGAATTACATGTACAATACATATTATTTAAACTTTAGAGATTTAAGCAAAACGCTTAGAAAACTCATACATTTTAACTGTATGCTATTTATGGCTTTTACCTAATTATTTGTAGAGTAACTCATTAGGTGTAAATAGTGTAAATGAAACCAAGCTTAGATGTGTATCGGGGGCTCAAGTGGTTTGTATTTAAGTTCAAAGGTAAAAAAAAAAAGGTGTTAGACTTTTTTGTCATATCAGTGTGACATAAAAATGAAAACAAGTTGCATAGCTATGTGCTTTCACCTAAAACAACAACCATAAAATCAATGAGCTCAGAGCTCATACTTCAGCGACTTCGCCAAGTTAAATACTGTTGGTTATCTCAGTGTGAAGATGTTTTATTCCACCATAAAATATGTTTGGTGGTTTCAAAATGCACAACTCAAATCAAATCCTCCTCAGGTTAATTTAATTTCATACAATTATGCTGTTGAATGAAACAGTTATGGAAGTGTGAAAATGTAAGCCATACTTTCCAAACACAGTAAATATATTTCAAGCAACTTTTTAGATTAAGATAAAACATTTTTTAATCTTTAAGGACTTCAGTTGTTGCAGTTGTCTCTATGGAGCTTAGCTATTGGCAATTGAAAACAGCCTTCATTCATTAGCTTGACTAACATTAAATGTGGTAAATACAGAGTCTGGGAAAAAAAATTGAGGAATCCTGTTTCTCCAGCAGATGGCAACATTGAGTAAGAATCGTTTCAACAGAAAATACAGTGAAACGTAAAATTATAATGCTGTGTAGAAAGATACAGACCAATATCTGGCAGAAGACAGCTTGATTAAACTACTAATCTAAAACTTTTAGCTGTGTTACTGTCACTGGTTTTAATAATTTTTCTTAATCCATTCCTTCATGTCACATTCAAATTGTCATACGTTTTCCACTGATAAAATTTGGCAAAGAAGTAACAGTAATATCTTGGTCAAAAAAGGACACATGTTTGCATCAGAAAGGCATCAACATGAATGAGGCTGTTTACCTGTAACCCCAAAATTTTATTCGTATTAAGTCTGAAAGAGCAACGTTGTTTTATTTTGTTGATGTTATATCTGCATTCTCCTATATGGTACAAGGACATCGCATATAAAAGAAAATTAAGAGGCAAAAGCCTGGAACAGATTAAAGTAGTTAAAGTAGTGGCTACTGTGAGCCATTGTGTTTTTCACCAGTATAATGGGATTTATATATTTTAAAGTCACTACTCTTATTTCTGTGTTTCTTCAGGTCATATTTAGTTTTGGCTCCTTAATTAATTTGTAATTAAATATTAAATATGAAATCTAGAAACCTTATAGTAACCTGAAAGTGAAACCAAATAACCTACTAAAAAGTACTTTTAGGTATTTAGTGGCTTGTTTCTACAAGAAAAATGTTAATTACAGATTTTTGAAGGGGTTGGTCATCAGGGTAGTTTTCAGTTCCAAGTTGACTTTATTGAAGCAAACAGTTTGTTTTATGTGCAATTTTTAAAATAGAAAATGTGTTGTGTATAATAAGCATAATTAAGCAATTGATGTCTAACTGAAATAAAATTCAGAAATGGGCTGACCTATAGTTCACACAGATTTTTAAAAAAATAAATAAAAGTCCTTATGGTGAAATTCTAAAATAAAAAGTTTTCTAATATAACTTTTCAAAGTAACTTTACCTTGTAAGCTCTCTTTTAAAGTGCTGGCAGGTATACAGAGGTATTGATGCACAAAACATATGCAGATCAGAAATGTAGGTTTAATCAAAATTAGTTTTTTTCTAGCTGTTTGTTTGTATTTAGCTAAATGACAAAGTCTGGTTTGATTTGATTCAACTTACCTGAGGGCTGTTTCACAAAACCAGAATAGCAGACTAAGCTGGGATTTTCTGATGTAAGATTATTTTTGATGTTCATGAAAGTAAAAAGTTAACAGCAGGAGAAGGAGAACGATTAGTTTGTGGCAGCATTAACTCAGCTGAAGCCCTCTTCCAGGAAGGACTCACAGCCAAACAGAACGCCAGACCAGGTGTAGTTTCTATGGAGAGAAAAATAACTGGGAGAAAACAAAATGTTAACAGTTGAAATAACAGCAAATAATGCAATTTGGAGAGTAGTAGAAGAAGAAAGTGAGAAAACTGGTCAGTTTGTCCTCCAGTAGCCTAAGGGTATGGCAGCATAGCTACAGAAATAGCTCAGGATAATGTAAGCCAGTTTAAGTATAAGCTTTATCATAAAGGAAAGTTTTAAGCCTAGTCTGAAAAGTAGACAGGGTGTCTTCCTCATGGACTAAAACTGGGAGCTGGTTCCACAAGAGAGGAGCCTGATAACTAAAGGATCTGCCTCCCATTCTACTTTTAGAAATTCTAGGAGCCACCAGTAAATCTGCAATCTGAGAGCAAAGTGCTCTGTTACGAACATATGGAACAATCAGATCTCTGATGTATGATGCAGGTTGATTATTAAGGGCTTTATATGTGAGAAGGAGAATCTTAAATTCTATTCTGGGTTTAACAGGGAGCCATTGAAGGGAAGCTAAACTTGGAGAAATATGATCTATCTTTTTAATTTTCATCAGAACACTTGCTGCAGCATTTTGGATCAGCTGAAGGCTTTTAACTACATTCTGTGGACTTCCTGATAGTAAAGAATTACAGTTGTCCATGCTTGAAGGAACAAATGCCTGGACTAGTTTTTCAGCATCACTCCTGGACAGAATATTTCTAATTTTGGCAATATTCTGGAGATGAAAGAAGGAAATTTTAGAATCATGTTTAATATGGGACTTAAATGACATATCCTGGTCAAAAATAACATTGAAGTTCTTTACTTTATTATCTGAGGCCAATTTAATGTCATCCAGGTCAAGTAATTGACTAAGCAGTGTCTCTTTCAGAGGTTCTGGTCCAAAAAACAACCACTTCTGTCTTGTCAGAATTTAAAAGAAGAAAATGCAGTGTCATCCAGGTTTTAATGTCCTCAAGACATGCCTGTAATCTACCTAGAGCTATGACTCTGTGTAAGTTTGGCAATTGTACTAAAAAGAAACCAAGGATCATTCCTATTCTCCTCTATTAATGATGCAAAATACAATGTTCTAGCTTGGGGAAGGGTCTTTTTGTACAGCAGTAGACTATTTTTCCAAGTTAAGTAGCACTCCTCTAGCTGTGTAGAGCACCATTTTCTCTCAAATTTCCTAGTGTTCTGCTTCAAAGTACACAGCTGTGAATTAAACCAAGGAGCCAACCTTCTATGGATAATTACCTTCTTTTTTAAGGGAGTTACATTGCCTAATACCACACACGATGAGGAAGTAACTCTATGAACAAGAACATCAATTTGAGAAGGGCTGGAGATTAAACTGCTGCCTTCGACTGTGTTTATCTGAGATTCTGAGGAAATTAAACATGGAACAGGTTGTTTAAACATCTTTACAGCATTGTCTGATAAAGCTCTTCTATAATGAAATTTTCTCTCAGGTTTGGAATACTCAGTTAAAATAAACTCAAAGGTTATTAAAAAATGGTCAGAGGGTTATGGGGAAGTACTGTTATTTCTTCACACTCAATGCCATATGTCAGCACAAGGTCTAAAGTATAACGACATGAGTGGGTAAGACTGTGAATTCTTTGAGTAAAGTCAATTGAGTCCAAGACAGCATTAAAGGCTACATTTAGGCTATCACCCTGAATGTCAACATGAATGTTAAAATCTCCCTCTATAATGACCTTATCAATATTTAACACTAAATCAGATTTTAAAAATTAAGAAATTATCTAAAAATTGAGAGTAAGGGCCTGGTGGATGATACAGAACACTAAACAAAAGTGGTTTTACTTCTTTGCTACTAGGATGAGGAAAACTAAGGGTTACATGTTTAAAAGAACTGTAGCTATTAATAGGTGTAGGATTAATTAATAAATCTGAATGAAAAATAGTTTCTACTGCTCCACCTTGCCCGGTACTTCGAGGAATGTGAACATTTAAATAATTAGAAGGGGTTGATTCATTTATACTTACATAATCCTCTTGCTGCAGCCAGGTTTCTGTCTCACAGAAACCTGTGCATGCATGGGTTCTCTCCGGAAACTCCGTCTTCCTAGTCCAAAAACATGATTGTTAGGTTCATTGGTCTCTCTAAATTCTCCTTAGGTGTGAGTGTGTGTGTGCATGGTTGTTTGTCCTTTCTGTCTGTGTGTTGCCCTGTAATGGACTGGTGACCTGTCCAGAGTGTACCCCGCCTCTTGCCCAATGACCGCTGGAGATAGGCACCAGCCCCCCATTGCGAAATAAAGTTTCTTGCATCTTGACTTTTGTTATCCTTTTGTCCAACTGTTCAGTTATCTTATTTGATCTTTGATGAAATGAACTGTACATTAATTAGGCCAGATCTTCACTAAAGCTACTGTCGTTTTCCTAAAAAAATGAGAGATGATTGAAAGAACAGTCTCTTCAAGTGCCACCCATCTTTTGAAGTAATTCAAAACACTTCAATTCACTACAGTTCAAATACTTAGGTTTTTAACACACTAACAATAACCGTGCACCTGCTGGATGTTAATGATAACGCGCCACAGTTTCCCCAGTCATTGTATACCATAGGGGTCATGGAGAATAACGGGCCCGGGTCTTGCTCAGTTCGCTCACTACGTTTGACCCTGATAACACACAATACAAAAAGAACAAATGAGTAATTCTTCTAAAGTATACATTAGATTTGCAAAAGGATCCCTACAGTTTGAGGAGCGCTGGGCACATGGTGTCACTGTTGACTACAACAGCAAAAAGCCGTCTGCTTCCTTGAAATCACGACACACCTATTTGTACTGGGTGTGTAGAACACAGCTTTCTGGATGCTTTTATTATTTAACTAAGTCTCCATACACACCTTATTTTTTCCCTCGTGCTTATGTGGGGATTTTTATCAGAATTTTAAAATCAACAAATGAATAATTGATTTTTTTCCCTTTCGAAGGAAGGATGACATTTTGGGCCTCTGTCTTTGTCTTGGCTGCACTCTGGCCCGACGCTTTGTCTGTAACACGGTACTCTATTGCCGAGGAGATGGAGAGGGGCTCTGTTGTGGCTAATCTTGCTGCGGATTTGGGACTTGAGCTCGGAGGTTTGGCACAACGAGAGGTAAAACTCGATATCTTCACAAACAAGAAATATCTCGACTTTAACAAAAAGACTGGGGAGCTTTACATTGTTGAAAAAATAGACAGGGAATATCTTTGCCCGGCGAAACCAGCATCTTGCTTTTTGAAGCTTGATTTTATCATAGAGACCCCGTTACGTATCTTCAATATTGAGCTCGGAATAACAGATATAAATGATAACGCTCCACATTTTCGAAGAGACAGAGTAGAGCTCGACGTTTCAGAATCCGCCACGCCAGGGGAGAGATTCTCACTACCCAATGCTGTAGATCCAGATGTTGGCATAAATACGATTAAAACATACAGACTTAGCCCCAGTGAACATTTTACCATAGAAATTCAGACCGGCAGTGACGGAACTCAGTATGTGGATTTGGTATTAACGAAATCGTTAGACAGAGAGGAGAAATCTGTGCATAAATTAATCCTGACTGCTGTAGATGGAGGTGTCCCTGTGCGCTCCGGTACTGCCAACATAATAGTAAGAGTACAGGACACAAACGACAACCCTCCTCAGTTTGACAAGCGGACTTACACAATAAACATGACAGAAAATACTCCAGTAGGAACTCTGGTGGCTAAGCTCAACGCTACTGATCCTGATGACGGGCTTAATTCAGAGATTGTGTACTCATTCACTCTTTACACGTCTGAAAAAACGCAAGACGTCTTCGCACTGAATCCCAACACGGGAGAGATAATTGTTAAAGGAACTATAGATTATGAAGATACAAAATTTTATGAGATGCACATTGAAGCAAAAGATAAAGGAGCACACCCTCTGCTGGGACAGTGCAAAATAGTGGTTCATGTGACAGATATGAATGATAATTTTCCAGAAATTACTGTACAATCTGTAAAAAACACAGTGCCTGAAAATATACCTGTAGGGACTGTTATTGCGCTGGTAGGTATAAGTGACAGAGACACAGGTGATAACGGAAAAGTAAACATCTCCATACATGAAGCCATGCCGTTTATTCTTAACAAATCGTCAGACAGACCCACACATTACAGCCTCATAGTGTCTGAGCCGTTAGATCGAGAAAAGGTACCTGAATATGACATAACACTGATTGCGAGGGATACAGGAATACCTCCCTTATTCGACAATGAAACAATAACCGTGCACCTGCTGGATGTTAATGATAACGCGCCACAATTTCCCCAGTCATTTTATACAATACGTGTCATGGAGAATAATGCACCCGGTTCCTTGCTCAGCTCGCTCACCGCATTTGACCCTGACCTCCATGAAAACCAGTATCTAGTTTATTTCATCACAGAGAAGGAGATAGCCAACACCTCCATGTCCATGCTGTTCTCCATCAATCCAGAGAATGGGAATCTTTACGCACTGAAAACCTTTGACTATGAGATTGAGAAGGAGTTTCTTTTCCACATTGAGGCCAGAGACTCTGGTTCTCCTCCTCTCAGCAGTAACGTGACCGTCCACATCATCATCGTAGACCAAAATGACAATGCTCCAGTTATTGTCTCTCCATGGCGTGCTCACGGCTCGGTGGTGGAGGAGAAGATCCCCAGATCCACCGATAAAGGCTCCCTGGTGGCGAAAGTGATCGCCTTAGACACAGACTCTGTTCACAACTCTCGGATTATGTACCAGTTTCTCCAGGTGACTGATGCTTCCTTGTTCAGTCTGGACCAATATAACGGAGAGATCCGGACCATGAGGATGTTCAGCTACAAAGACTCACGCCACCACAGACTGATTATTGTTGCCAAGGACAACGGGGAGCCTGCTCTCTCTGCTACAGTCACCATCAAGCTGCTGACGGTGGAGACTGATGTTAAGGCCTACTCTGACATGACTGAGATGCCTCTGGAATATGACATCTTTTCAGACATCAACCTGTATCTGGTCATCGGTCTGGGCTCGGTGTCATTTCTCCTGCTCATCACCATACTGGTCACCATTGTGCTGAAGTGTCAGAAACCCAAACCCAGCAAAGCTGCTCCTCCCAGCAGGAACAGTGTGATCAGTGAGAGGAACTCCACCATCGCAGACTCCACTCTGGTCTCCAACGATGCCTACTGGTACAGTCTGTTTCTAGCAGAGACCAGGAAAGGAAAGCTGGTGGTGAGACAGCCTGTGCCAAAGGGCTCCAGGTATATTGTGTCCAGCATCCCGAGAGGGACAGGACTGTCAGAGACGAGTGACTCAGCAGCTTCTACTCTGCAGGTGAGCATTGATAGCACATTTTCTTACATATGCATATTATCATAGTGCAGCTTCAATGTATTTTGTGAAATATTTAAGGTGAGGCAGATTTTTCAGTAGGTTACATAAAATCATGATTTATTCCGTGTCCGTTACATGGGAAAATGTTATTAATATCTTAGAACTGTAAGCATTCATGACTGAAAAGTCAAGTAAGAATCTTAGGGGCGCTGTTTGCTGGAAAATATTCCACGTCACACATCGTATGAGAGTGAGACTCGGTCAGTGGGATGACGTGCAGAGGAGGAAGAAGATACGTTCGAGCTGCTATAACCCGAACCTTTTTAAAGAACAGTCTGTAATTTAGAGATCATAATCAAAGAAAGATGAACTGAGCAAGAATTTCCGTTCACTTTTCAACATCATCATATGAAATCCAAGGAGGTGAATTTAGTGCTGAATTCTCGGGCAACAAGGGGGGCGTCGTAACAATGGGACCACAGAAGAGGTACGTGCTCCTCGCTGTTCTCTGTTTTTCCGTTCATCATTCATCGACTTCTGTCAGTCATTATTCTATACCAGAAGAAATGAAAACAGGATCAGTTATTGCCAATCTTGCAACCGACCTCAGCCTGGACGTCAAAACACTCCAGCACAGGAAGATGCGAGTCGATATCATCGCAAATAAAAAATACCTAGATGTGAACAAAGAGACTGGTGACTTGTATATCGTTGAGAAGATTGACAGGGAGCATACGGGCCTTTGCAACACCAAATCGTCTTGTTACCTCAAACTCGAAGTGATACTGGATAATCCAGTAAGGATTTTTAACATCGAAGTTGAAATTCTGGACATGAACGACAACGCACCACGATTTCGAAGAGACGCAATATATTTAGATATATCTGAAGCGACTCCAAAAGGGGAGAGATTTTCTCTCAGCAATGCGGTTGATGCAGACGTGGGAATAAATTCAGTTAAAACGTATCATTTGAGTGAAAATGAATACTTTAATATTGAAGTCCAGACTGGACGAGACGGTTCAAAATTTGCTGATTTGATCTTGAAAAAGACATTGGATCGAGAGCAGCAAGCCATTTATAATTTAATACTCACAGCGGTAGATGGCGGAACACCTGCTCGATCTGGCACTGCCAGTGTTATTGTTCGTGTTTTAGACACCAACGACAATGCACCTACATTTGATCAATCAGTTTTCAATGTGAAAGTAATGGAAAACTCTCCCATTGGAAGCCTTGTTATTCATCTCAATGCAACAGATTTAGACGAAGGATCAAATTCTGATATAACATACTCATATAGTTTATATACGTCAGAGAAAACACAGGAAACATTTCATTTGAATCCAACCACGGGTGAAATTACTGTGAAGGGAATGTTGAACTATGAGGATTTCAGGATTTATGACATGGAAGTTATAGCAACAGATAAAGGAGCCAACAGTTTATCAGGACAATGTACCATAAAGATTCTAGTAGAAGACATGAATGACAACCACCCAGAAATATCTATTAAATCATTTCAGAGTCCAGTCAGTGAGAACATAGAGTTAGACACAGTGATAGCTGTCGTTAGTGTCAGTGATAAAGACTCTGGTGATAACGGAGTGGTTGATCTTCATATTCCAGAGAACATGCCTTTCAAACTGAGGGAGTCCTCTGATAACTATTATGAGTTAGTGGTGTCAGAGCCATTAGACCGAGAGAAGGTCCCAGAATATGACATCATTTTCACTGTCACAGACAGGGGGTCTCCTCCTTTATCTGACAATGAAACTATGACTTTGGAGCTGCTGGATGTTAATGACAACGTTCCACAGTTCACCCAGTCATTTTATACAATACGTGTCATGGAGAATAACGCGCCCGGTTCTTTGCTCAGCTCGCTCACTGCGATCGACCCTGACCTCCATGAAAACCAGTATCTAGTTTATTTCATCACAGAGAAGGAGATAGCCAACACCTCCATGTCCATGCTGTTCTCCATCAATCCAGAGAATGGGAATCTTTACACACTGAAAACCTTTGACTATGAGATTGAGAAGGAGTTTCTTTTCCACATTGAGGCCAGAGACTCTGGTTCTCCTCCTCTCAGCAGTAACGTGACCGTCCACATCATCATCGTAGACCAAAATGACAATGCTCCAGTTATTGTCTCTCCATGGCGTGCTCACGGCTCGGTGGTGGAGGAGAAGATCCCCAGATCCACCGATAAAGGCTCCCTGGTGGCGAAAGTGATCGCCTTAGACACAGACTCTGTTCACAACTCTCGGATTATGTACCAGTTTCTCCAGGTGACTGATGCTTCCTTGTTCAGTCTGGACCAATATAACGGAGAGATCCGGACCATGAGGATGTTCAGCTACAAAGACTCACGCCACCACAGACTGATTGTTGTTGCCAAGGACAACGGGGAGCCTGCTCTCTCTGCTACAGTCACCATCAAGCTGCTGACGGTGGAGACTGATGTTAAGGCCTACTCTGACATGACTGAGATGCCTCTGGAATATGACATCTTTTCAGACATCAACCTGTATCTGGTCATCGGTCTGGGCTCGGTGTCATTTCTCCTGCTCATCACCATACTGGTCACCATTGTGCTGAAGTGTCAGAAACCCAAGCCCAGCAAAGCTGCTCCTCCCAGCAGGAACAGTGTGCTCAGTGAGAGGAACTCCACCATCGCAGACTCCACTCTGGTCTCCAACGATGCCTACTGGTACAGTCTGTTTCTAGCAGAGACCAGGAAAGGAAAGCTGGTGGTGAGACAGCCTGTGCCAAAGGGCTCCAGGTATATTGTGTCCAGCATCCCGAGAGGGACAGGACTGTCAGAGACTAGTGACTCAGCAGCTTCTACTCTACAGGTAGGAGTGCAGACAATATTAATCCTTATTTCTTTTTTTGTTTCATGGCATCCAGTGAAATCTGTATTTCTCTCCTGTATTTTTTCCACAATAACCCACGCCTTTTATATAAACTGCAGTATTGTCTTTAACCTTTAAAAATAAATGTTTTGAACATTACTCTATGTGACCAAGGGAGCTCGGTTTTATATGAACTACCCGATTTTTAGTATCTTGAATCCTATTTCATAATTAGAACGTTTTGTTTTTTTCTCAAAAAACAAAACAAAAACAAAAAAAAAAAGTTTCAACATGTCAAAACAACACTGTATAATGTTGTGATTGTATGATTGGCATTGTAAATTATTAAACTTTCTCAGAACAACTTCAACGAACACATGACCACATGCAAGGAGAAGAAAGATGGAGGTGTATGGTGATATCTTGGTCTAAAGTATATTCTGACATACGTAGTTTTATCTTTTAAATATGTTTAACAATTAGACTTCTTCAGGGATTTTTAAAATTACTGTTAAAAAAATAAACTCAATTTGATTTAAGACAGTTCAATCACTACACTTCTTGACTTGTGTTTTAAACATTAAACAAAAAACACTATCTAAAATTTATCTAATTCATTATCCACGACATGGAGAATTGTTTAAGAATCAGAATAAGCCTGCAATAGTATGTTAAAAGCATTTTCTGAATTATAGGAGGAAAAAAAATTATAAAATGTGTAAGACAAAGTCCATTTATTTTTAATAGGTTAAAACATTTAAGAAATCAAATATTACACTTGAGTTTCTTCTACATTTAATTTGGTGTACAAAATAGAGACTTAAAGCAAATTTTAACTACATTTACCCCATAATAATAATAATAATAATAATAATAATAATAATAATAATAATAATAATAATAATAATTATTATTATTATTATTATTATTATTATTATTATTATTATTTTATGTAGAAATATACTCCACAAAAGCCTACATTTAAAATATCACCCCACTTAAAATTATTGGAAATAGTTATTACATGAGAAACGTAACATATTTGTGACATTTTATTCTTCGGGTATGCAATGACAATATATCAAAAACAATAAAGATATTAATATGTTTCCAAATATGATTTTAAAAATTGGGGTTTAATTAGAGCAGAATGGTGGCGCTGTTTTGCTTTTTGAAATCCAGGCACAAAACGTCATTAAAGTAGATCGCTGTTATCCAAATGTTTTCATACTGACTGGACAGCTCCATGGTGCTGAAACGCCATTCCGAGAATGGAGTTTATATTAATTTTACTCATTTCTATTTAAATTATCCATAATACTTTTTGAGTAGAAACTTTGTGAATGTAAATTATCACCGAAATACGTTAGGTTACTTTGTAATTTAAATTGTGAAATTCTGAAGGTAACAATGGATCCCGCTTTGACAAAGAGATCATGGCAGAGGTACGTGCTGCTCGTTATGCTTTTTTCCGTTTTTTGTGAAATATCAACCTCAGTGACTCATTACTCTATACCAGAGGAAATGAAAGAAGGATCAGTAGTCGCTAACCTCGCCACTGATCTTGGTCTGGACGTTAAAACATTGACAAAGAGAAAGATGCGCCTCGACATCATCGCTAACAAGAAATATCTGGATGTGAACAAAGAGACTGGTGAGCTGTATATTGTCGAGAAGCTCGACAGGGAGCATATTTGCTATACAAAATCATCTTGTTATCTAAAACTTGAAGTAACGCTGGAAAACCCATTACGGATATTTAACATAGAGTTAGAAGTCTTAGACATGAATGACAACGCCCCGCAATTTCGAAGAGACGCAATTCATTTAGATATATCGGAAGCAACACCAAAGGGAGAGCGATTTTCTCTCAGCAATGCGGTTGATCCAGATGTTGGAACAAATTCATTAAAAACATATCATTTAAGTGAAAGTGAATATTTTAACATCGAGGTCCAAACGGGAAGAGATGGATCAAAATTCGCTGATTTGATACTGAAAAAGACAATAGATCGGGAGAGGCAGGCTCTTCATAACCTTATATTAACGGCTGTGGATGGAGGAACACCTGCTCGATCTGGTACTGTTAGTATTGTTGTTCATGTTTTAGATACAAACGATAATGCGCCCGCATTTGATAAAACAACTTTCAATGTAAAAGTAATGGAAAACTCTCCCATTGGAAGCCTTGTTATTCATCTCAATGCAACAGATTTAGATGAAGGATCAAATTCTGATATAACCTACTCATATAGCTTATATACATCAGAGAAAACACAGGAAACATTTCATTTGAATCCAACCACGGGTGAAATTACTGTGAAGGGAATGTTGAACTATGAGGATTTCAGGATTTATGACATGGAAGTTATAGCAACAGATAAAGGAGCCAACAGTTTATCAGGACAATGTACCATAAAGATTCTAGTAGAAGACATGAATGACAACCACCCAGAAATATCTATTAAATCATTTCAGAGTCCAGTCAGTGAGAACATAGAGTTAGACACAGTGATAGCTGTCGTTAGTGTCAGTGATAAAGACTCTGGTGATAACGGAGTGGTTGATCTTCATATTCCAGAGAACATGCCTTTCAAACTGAGGGAGTCCTCTGATAACTATTATGAGTTAGTGGTGTCAGAGCCATTAGACCGAGAGAAGGTCCCAGAATATGACATCATTTTCACTGTCACAGACAGGGGGTCTCCTCCTTTATCTGACAATGAAACTATGACTTTGGAGCTGCTGGATGTTAATGACAACGTTCCACAGTTCACCCAGTCATTTTATACAATACGTGTCATGGAGAATAACGCGCCCGGTTCTTTGCTCAGCTCGCTCACTGCGATCGACCCTGACCTCCATGAAAACCAGTATCTAGTTTATTTCATCACAGAGAAGGAGATAGCCAACACCTCCATGTCCATGCTGTTCTCCATCAATCCAGAGAATGGGAATCTTTACGCACTGAAAACCTTTGACTATGAGATTGAGAAGGAGTTTCTTTTCCACATTGAGGCCAGAGACTCTGGTTCTCCTCCTCTCAGCAGTAACGTGACCATCCACATCATCATCGTAGACCAAAATGACAATGCTCCAGTTATTGTCTCTCCATGGCGTGCTCACGGCTCGGTGGTGGAGGAGAAGATCCCCAGATCCACCGATAAAGGCTCCCTGGTGGCGAAAGTGATCGCCTTAGACACAGACTCTGTTCACAACTCTCGGATTATGTACCAGTTTCTCCAGGTGACTGATGCTTCCTTGTTCAGTCTGGACCAATATAACGGAGAGATCCGGACCATGAGGATGTTCAGCTACAAAGACTCACGCCACCACAGACTGATTGTTGTTGCCAAGGACAACGGGGAGCCTGCTCTCTCTGCTACAGTCACCATCAAGCTGCTGACGGTGGAGACTGATGTTAAGGCCTACTCTGACATGACTGAGATGCCTCTGGAATATGACATCTTTTCAGACATCAACCTGTATCTGGTCATCGGTCTGGGCTCGGTGTCATTTCTCCTGCTCATCACCATACTGGTCACCATTGTGCTGAAGTGTCAGAAACCCAAACCCAGCAAAGCTGCTCCTCCCAGCAGGAACAGTGTGATCAGTGAGAGGAACTCCACCATCGCAGACTCCACTCTGGTCTCCAACGATGCCTACTGGTACAGTCTGTTTCTAGCAGAGACCAGGAAAGGAAAGCTGGTGGTGAGACAGCCTGTGCCAAAGGGCTCCAGGTATATTGTGTCCAGCATCCCGAGAGGGACAGGACTGTCAGAGACGAGTGACTCAGCAGCTTCTACTCTACAGGTAGGAATATAAGTGATATCTATGCTTTCAGTTCTAAAGGTTAAGACCTTTTTGGTGACACTTCATTCAGTTGTCGAACCTAATCCTGTAAGAGTAATTCAAACCTTTTTCTAAGAATACCTCTTAAGAAAACAGGAACTCTTACATTTTTAAAAAATGTTTCTAGTTGCCCCAAGGTCTATACATACTTTGCAAACATTGCAATACATATTATTTTTAAACTATCTTTAAATATACCTTATTTTTGTTCATTGCTTTTTCTTCTTCTAAAAAATAAGTACAACTAAAATAAAATTTAGAATTTAGTCTAACAAATGTTTTTGTACGATGAATATCTATACCTTTTATGTCAAATGTTTAACTACATCACATATATAGTTGCAATTTGTCAGAATTATCATAATTTTAGATTAATATCTTAAGTAATAGAATATGGTGTTTTATTACCTATAATACATCTAAAATTTTCACATTTTTATAGTTTCTATCATTTCAAGTTTCAAAAACAATCTCTTTTCTCGAAGTCAAAATTTTATTATTTTCTCTTTTTATGTATTTTAGAAAGTAATTTGAAACTTTAGTAAAACCTAAATGTGGTTATGTTTAACCCAAGACCTTAATGCACGTTCTTTATTTTTATTTGTTCATTGATTCTTGAATTACTTGTTTTATTTATTTGTTGCTTCACTTAGAGTTTAGCCAATCCATCATTACGTCAGCTCTTAAAATCAAGGAGTTTGTTTTGCTGTCATTCACTGTTTGAAAATGAATTTTATTTGTGTATAAAAAATATTAAAACCCGTATTTCCAAAATCTAGATACAGCATGATCAGATTTTTTTTATCTGCTGTTTACCATGCTTTTATTTTCATTTTGGATAATAGCAATTTGACGCTCATGCAACAAGAATGCAAGACCTGTTTGTCGAAACGCAATGGAATGTGTAATTAAAATGTCAAAATTGTGTAAATGAAGACCAATATTAGTTTCTTAAAAACTAAGGCGATCAAATGTGTTATATTTATTATCTCGTGTTTACATTTCGTTTACGGTTTAAGAGCATCTTATTTGTCTTATTGACTTGGACTGGTATTTCACAACCACTTTTTTTGTTATCTTAATGGTGGCGCTATTTTGTATTTAAAAGCACAGCCTCTCAACGTCACCAGGGGTGGTCTTTTTTGATTTGACCGTCACTGTGCAAAGACTGTGGAACTGTGTGGTGCCAGAACGCTATTCTGAAAATGTAGTCACGATTTTTTGCATTTTCACTGAATCAAAATGTTATAGAAAAAAAATTCAAATTAATGGTTCTGGGGAACACATTCATGATCATCGGGAACTTTTGTTTGATCATTCATTGTGTTTTCAACCTATAGTAACAATGGCTCCTGTTCAAACAAAGAGATCATTGCAGAGGTACGTGGCGCTTGTTCTTCTTTTTACCACCGTTCGCCACGTTTCGGCCTCAGTAACTCATTATTCTATATCCGAAGAGATGAAAGAAGGCTCAGTTGTCGCTAATCTCGCTACCGATCTCGGTCTGGACATTACAACACTAACAAAGAGGAAGATGCGAGTTGATATAATCGCTAACAAGAAATATTTGGATGTGAACAAAGAGACTGGTGAGTTGTATGTTTTGGAAAAGATTGACCGAGAACACATCTGCAACACGAAGTCATCAGCGTCTTGCTACCTCAGACTGGAGGTCACATTGGACAGCCCGGTGCGAATCTTTAATATCGAAGTGGAAATTCTCGACATAAATGACAACGCCCCTCAATTTCGAAGAGACGTCATAAATTTAGACATATCGGAAGCGACACCAAAAGGGGAGAGATTTTCTTTGAGCAATGCCGTTGATCGTGATGTTGGTACTAATGCATTGAAAACATATCATCTGAGCGACAGTGAATATTTCAATATCGAGGTTCAGACTGGGAGAGAAGGGTCCAAATTTGCAGACCTAATTTTAAAAAAGACTTTAGATCGGGAGAAGCAGACTGTACAAAATTTAATACTCACAGCTGTAGATGGAGGAACACCTGCCAGATCTGGCACTGCCAGTGTTATTGTTCGTGTTTTGGACACGAATGACAATGCTCCTACGTTTGACAAGGTTAGTCTAACAGTTAAAATCTTAGAAAATTCTCCCATTGGAAGCCTTGTCCTTCATCTTAATGCAACAGATTTAGACGAAGGATCAAATTCTGATATAACCTACTCTTATAGTTTATATACATCAGAGAAAACACAGGAAACATTTCATTTGAATCCAACCACGGGTGAAATTACTGTGAAGGGAATGTTGAACTATGAGGATTTTAGGATTTATGACATGGAAGTTATAGCAACAGATAAAGGAGCCAATAGTTTATCAGGACAATGTACCATAAAGATTCTAGTAGAAGACATGAATGACAACCATCCAGAAATATCTATTAAATCATTTCAGAGTCCAGTCAGTGAGAACATAGAGTTAGACACAGTGATAGCTGTAGTTAGTGTCAGTGATAAAGACTCTGGTGATAACGGAGTGGTTGATCTTCATATTCCAGAGAACATGCCTTTCAAACTGAGGGAGTCCTCTGATAACTATTATGAGTTAGTGGTGTCAGAGCCATTAGACCGAGAGAAGGTCCCAGAATATGACATCATTTTCACTGTCACAGACAGGGGGTCTCCTCCTTTATCTGACAATGAAACTATGACTTTGGAGCTGCTGGATGTTAATGACAACGTTCCACAGTTCACCCAGTCATTTTATACAATACGTGTCATGGAGAATAACGCGCCCGGTTCTTTGCTCAGCTCACTCACTGCGATCGACCCTGACCTCCATGAAAACCAGTATCTAGTTTATTTCATCACAGAGAAGGAGATAGCCAACACCTCCATGTCCATGCTGTTCTCCATCAATCCAGAGAATGGGAATCTTTACGCACTGAAAACCTTTGACTATGAGATTGAGAAGGAGTTTCTTTTCCACATTGAGGCCAGAGACTCTGGTTCTCCTCCTCTCAGCAGTAACGTGACCGTCCACATCATCATCGTAGACCAAAATGACAATGCTCCAGTTATTGTCTCTCCATGGCGTGCTCACGGCTCGGTGGTGGAGGAGAAGATCCCCAGATCCACCGATAAAGGCTCCCTGGTGGCGAAAGTGATCGCCTTAGACACAGACTCTGTTCACAACTCTCGTATTATGTACCAGTTTCTCCAGGTGACTGATGCTTCCTTGTTCAGTCTGGACCAATATAACGGAGAGATCCGGACCATGAGGATGTTCAGCTACAAAGACTCACGCCACCACAGACTGATTGTTGTTGCCAAGGACAACGGGGAGCCTGCTCTCTCTGCTACAGTCACCATCAAGCTGCTGACGGTGGAGACTGATGTTAAGGCCTACTCTGACATGACTGAGATGCCTCTGGAATATGACATCTTTTCAGACATCAACCTGTATCTGGTCATCGGTCTGGGCTCGGTGTCATTTCTCCTGCTCATCACCATACTGGTCACCATTGTGCTGAAGTGTCAGAAACCCAAACCCAGCAAAGCTGCTCCTCCCAGCAGGAACAGTGTGCTCAGTGAGAGGAACTCCACCATCGCAGACTCCACTCTGGTCTCCAACGATGCCTACTGGTACAGTCTGTTTCTAGCAGAGACCAGGAAAGGAAAGCTGGTGGTGAGACAGCCTGTGCCAAAGGGCTCCAGGTATATTGTGTCCAGCATCCCGAGAGGGACAGGACTGTCAGAGACTAGTGACTCAGCAGCTTCTACTCTGCAGGTAGGAATTTTATGACTTGTTAGGAAGATACGTTTATTTTTATTGTCTGTTGCATTGAGTTTTATTGCAGTATATTCTTTTTCAATATCATGATCTTGTTTTTGTTACAAAGTCTGCTAAAGAAAATATGAACCAATTCAAAATACTAGTTCTTCAATTTAAGAGCAATATAATGTTTTTCCTTTAAATTTGTGAAAACACATTATTTTTATAATCGTTTTTTTTTTTCACAAAACAAGAAATGTTAAACAATATCAGTAAAATAAAAGTAACTGAGTTCCCTGTAATTAGTTTTAGGTCATTTAGTGTTACACAGATTAGATTTGATTTGTTTTAACAAAACCTTACCTTTTGAATCACTTAATGTCTCTGAAGAATTTCAAAACAGAAATAGAAGTTTGGGACATGTTGAGTAATATATGGTCATATCCTTAAAACAACATTTTAATAATTTTTTCTAAAAATAACATCAAAGTTTCTCATCCTCGTGTTCAAAAACTTATGTGATTCACTTTGAAAATGTAATTTTTATTTTTATTTTACCTACCAAAAAATATGTCACAAATTTGACTCGAGCTTCATCAGGTGGAGTCAACGTTCTATTTTACTGTAGATATTTACCAAGGATAAATCACGTTGTATTGATAAAATGATGTGGTACATAAAATAAATTAAGAGTTAGAAATTAAGAGAAGTGCTACTACTGTATCGCCACTAATAAGAACAACAACAATCAATCAATCAATCAATCAATAATAATAATAATAATAATACTATATAATAATAATAATAATAATAATAATAATAATAATAATAATAATAATAATAATAATAATAATTATTATTATTATTATTATTATTATTATTATAAAGAAAGAAAATAAATACTTCTGAATTTGTGTTCATCCAATGTTCAAATTTCATTTGGTAGAAGAGTTGTTAATATTTCACCAGGCAATATTAAATTCATTCCTGTCAATTTAAGATACAAGAAAAGAATTGCGAGTTGTCCAGGATTTACCCAGGAACTTAACTCATGACTGGTCGACAAGCTCTGGTACTGACCAGGGCATAAGTGGGATCAAACGGGAATAGAAAACGGATGGATGGATGGATGAATGGATGGATGGGTGGATGGACGAAAACCATAAGCAACATTTACTGACATTACTTAAAAATGTCATTTAGATTTAACAATTCTGCAAGTAAAGTTAATGATCTACCGTAAATAAAATAAATAAAATCGCAACATTTAAAGAATATTTCGAGGTAGACATTGCCTCAAAATTTTTTGTATAAAATAAAAATTAATATTAGTTTTTACGACTTTCAATCTAAGTTTATAGTTGGGGTTACTGAATGGTGGCGCTGTTTTTTTGTCTGAAAGTTCAGCCTAAGAACGCCATTCTGGTGGTCTTATTTATCGTAGTCTGTTCTTGTAGAGACTGGACAGCTCCGTGGTGCTGAAACGTTCTCCAGAGAAAGAAGTTGCCGTATTCCTGTATTTTGACTGGATTTAAAACATCTTAAAGGCTTCGCACTGATGACAGAGGAGTAAATTCACTGTTACTATCATCCTATTTTTTTTTTCCGTTTGAATTTCAGTGATAACGAATTTTAATATGAGTCCGTCTTTAACAAATGGCTATGTGCACAGGTACGTGCTGCTCTTTTTTCTTTTTCTAATCATCCCCAAAATATCAACCTCAGTTACCCATTACACCATACCAGAAGAGATGAAAGAAGGATCAGTTGTGGCAAACCTTGCTACCGATCTCGGCCTTGACGTTACAACACTAACAAAGAGAAAGATGCGCCTCGACACAATCGCTAACAAAAAATATTTGGATGTGAACAAAGTGACTGGTGAGCTGTATATCGTTGAAAAGATTGACAGGGAGCATATTTGCACTACGAAGTCGTCGTCTTCGTGTTATCTAAAACTTGAAATGACGCTAGAAAACCCTTTACGGATATTCAACATAGAATTAGAAGTGTTAGACATGAATGACAACGCCCCGCATTTTCGAAGAGACGCCATTCATTTAGATATATCGGAAGCGACACCAAAGGGAGAAAGGTTTTCTCTCAGTAATGCGGTTGATCCAGATGTTGGAACAAATTCAGTGAAAACCTATTATTTAAGTGAAAGTGAATATTTTAACATCGAGGTTCAGACAGGAAGAGATGGATCAAAATTCGCAGATTTGATACTGAAAAAGACCTTGGATCGTGAGAAGAAGGAACATCATAATTTAATACTCACAGCTGTAGATGGAGGAACACCTGCTCGATCTGGAACTGTCAATATTTTCGTTCATGTTTTAGATACAAATGATAATGCACCTACATTTGATAAAGCAGCCTACAATGTCAAAGTAATGGAAAATTCTCCCATTGGAAGCCTTGTTATTCATTTAAATGCAACGGATTTGGATGAAGGATCAAATTCTGATATAACATACTCATATAGTTTATATACATCAGAGAAAACACAGGAAACATTTCATCTGAATCCAACCACGGGTGAAATTACTGTGAAAGGAATGTTGAACTATGAGGATTTTAGGATTTATGACATGGAAGTTATAGCAACAGATAAAGGAGCCAACAGTTTATCAGGACAATGTACCATAAAGATTCTAGTAGAAGACATGAATGACAACCATCCAGAAATATCTATTAAATCATTTCAGAGTCCAGTCAGTGAGAACATAGAGTTAGACACAGTGATAGCTGTCGTTAGTGTCAGTGATAAAGACTCTGGTGATAACGGAGTGGTTGATCTTCATATTCCAGAGAACATGCCTTTCAAACTGAAGGAGTCCTCTGATAACTATTATGAATTAGTGGTGTCAGAGCCATTAGACCGAGAGAAGGTCCCAGAATATGACATCATTTTCACTGTCACAGACAGGGGGTCTCCTCCTTTATCTGACAATGAAACTATGACCTTGGAGCTGCTGGATGTTAATGACAACGTTCCACAGTTCACCCAGTCATTTTATACAATACGTGTCATGGAGAATAACGCGCCCGGTTCTTTGCTCAGCTCGCTCACTGCGATCGACCCTGACCTCCATGAAAACCAGTATCTAGTTTATTTCATCACAGAGAAGGAGATAGCCAACACCTCCATGTCCATGCTGTTCTCCATCAATCCAGAGAATGGGAATCTTTACGCACTGAAAACCTTTGACTATGAGATTGAGAAGGAGTTTCTTTTCCACATTGAGGCCAGAGACTCTGGTTCTCCTCCTCTCAGCAGTAACGTGACCGTCCACATCATCATCGTAGACCAAAATGACAATGCTCCAGTTATTGTCTCTCCTTGGCGTGCTCACGGCTCGGTGGTGGAGGAGAAGATCCCCAGATCCACCGATAAAGGCTCCCTGGTGGCGAAAGTGATCGCCTTAGACACAGACTCTGTTCACAACTCTCGGATTATGTACCAGTTTCTCCAGGTGACTGATGCTTCCTTGTTCAGTCTGGACCAATATAACGGAGAGATCCGGACCATGAGGATGTTCAGCTACAAAGACTCACGCCACCACAGACTGATTGTTGTTGCCAAGGACAACGGGGAGCCTGCTCTCTCTGCTACAGTCACCATCAAGCTGCTGACGGTGGAGACTGATGTTAAGGCCTACTCTGACATGACTGAGATGCCTCTGGAATATGACATCTTTTCAGACATCAACCTGTATCTGGTCATCGGTCTGGGCTCGGTGTCATTTCTCCTGCTCATCACCATACTGGTCACCATTGTGCTGAAGTGTCAGAAACCCAAGCCCAGCAAAGCTGCTCCTCCCAGCAGGAACAGTGTGATCAGTGAGAGGAACTCCACCATCGCAGACTCCACTCTGGTCTCCAACGATGCCTACTGGTACAGTCTGTTTCTAGCAGAGACCAGGAAAGGAAAGCTGGTGGTGAGACAGCCTGTGCCAAAGGGCTCCAGGTATATTGTGTCCAGCATCCCGAGAGGGACAGGACTGTCAGAGACGAGTGACTCAGCAGCTTCTACTCTGCAGGTAGGAACTGAAAACTTTGTTTGCTATAATATTTATTGTTAAATATTATGAAGTGAGATTTCATCGAGCTTTGGAGTTATACCTGTGGTTGCTATAGAAAGCTTTCTTTACCAGGCAGAAAGTAGCAATTTTCATGTCTTTTGAATATTATTTGCATACTTTCTCATTTAGTATACATATTATACCAAATGCAACACTGGTCATTTTATATTTTAATTTTCTTCAATACTTTCATCTTAAACCTTTTACTTTTCACCTTGTGAAAAACAGAAAGAATAGGCTTCAATATTTTTTTTGTCATTTAGACTTTTGCAATTTACCTCAAATACTTTTCTGAACAATATATGTGTTAAAGTAATCTAATTCAAGACAAGTTTATTTGTATATCACATTTCAGCAACAAGGTAGTTTAAAGTGCTTTACATTAGAAAAAACATAAAACAAAAAACAATTAAGAAGATAACAGCAAACAAGCAACAAACATTGCATTTTCTCAAATGCTATCATCAAAATAATCAAGAAATATTATAATCAAATATTGGAATGAAGATTAAAATTAATCAGCATTCCAGTTATTAATCAAAGGCAATTCGAAACAAGTGGGTGTTAAGTCTTGATTTGATAGAACTCAGTGTTTCAGCATCTTTGCAGTTTTCTGGAATTTTGTTCCAGATTAGTGGAGCATAAAAACCGAATGCTGCTTCTCCATGTTTGGTTCTGATTTTGGGGATGCAGAGTAGACCACAACCAGAAGACCTGAGTGGTCTGGAAGGTTGATACAATGACAACTGGTCTTTAATGTATTTTGGAGCTAAGCCATTCAGTGATTTATAAACTAACAAAAGTATTTCAAAGTCTATTCTCTGAGCTACAGGGAGCTAGTGTAAAGACTTTAGAACTGATTAGAACTTTTTCTAGTTTTAGTGAGAATGCGAACAGCAGTGTTCTGGATCAGCTGCAGTTGTTTAATTGACTTTTCAGGCAGACACTGTTGTAGTAATCAGTTTGACTAAAGATGAGTTTCTCAAGACCTTGTTGGGACATTCGTACTTTACCCTAGAAATGTTCTACAGCTAAGAGAAAGCCAACTTCGTAATTGTCTAAGAGCACCTCTATAGAGCACCTCTGAAAAATAATACCATATTGAACTATTTGGTTGGAGGAGGGAGGTTTTGTAAGACATCTAGAATGTAAAATCGTACACATTCACAATTGCGATCATTTGAAACATCAGAAATGTGCAACACATATTCTTAAAGTCCAGTTTTTATTTAAGCAATTTACCCTTTCATTTGAGTAAGCGAGTTAAATTCAAGTTTGGCAGCAACCAAATGTAAATTATTTTTATTCAAGAATCTGAAACTTTTCTCATGTTTATTTATTTACTCATTTATACCGCTGTTTATATATTTATTTATGCACTTATTTATAGATATATTGCATCATCTGCAGTACAGCCTATTCATCATAATATATATGGTCAAGACAAATGACTAAATGCTGAAGCTATTTTATCACTTAGAAAGTATTTTAAAGGGGAGGGGGTGGGGTATGATGTATTTTCCAGGCACATATTGCCATTTTATAGCACAATCAAGAAACTATGGTACCTTCAGTTGTCATGAAAATGTTGTACACTAGTAGATAAAAAACAACTTAAAAGAAATTTGACTTCGCATCGTAGCTATATCTGACCTTGAAATTGGCCTTTGTCTCTTTAATAGCGTTCTATCCTTTCTGAGACTCCCTCTTAAGCACGTCATCATAACAATGCTTCTCCATAGTCCATTGATGGTTTACAACCGTTCTTAGGAGAATTCTAGTTTGTATGATAAACTCAGCAGACTTGCAGTTCCACCAGGTCTTTGCTAATTGCTGCTGCCACTGGTCTGGTGGAGCTGTGTGGGGGAGGCATGGGGGCAGGGTGCTTTGTGGGGCAGGAGCTCGGCTGGGTACTGAAGCTCCAAGGTGGAACTTTGGGTAAATAAGCAAGATATGAGCAGGCACCACTGGAGATTCAAGAATTTCTCAAACATGCATGAATGAGTTAAAGCAACACTCTGAGTATGAGCTGGATGAGGGAATAAGATGATGATATGAAGCTCAAAAAAGTTGATTTTGCAGAACAAATAATCAAACCTTAATCTCCATAGCCTAAGTCTAGTATAACAATGCTGGTTTTTGTCTGACCTTGTCCTACCGTCTGGTTATTTTTTTTTAATGATCATCACATGTTAGTCATACTTTTCCCGTGTCCATTGCCGTCGTGTTCCAGCAGCCCATTTGTCGTCACTGTGCCCTGGTTCCTCGACGTTTGACACGTATGACGGACTTATACATGTTTCAATGCACTGGGAATGCAGAGCAATATTTGTCTTAAAACAGACAATGAGACCTGAGATATTCTGTCTCTCTATGATGCTGGTAAATTTATAACATGGTGATGAACACTGAGTTTTTCTTGCTTTTCTGTCACCCTTCCATGAAACATCTGTGGTTTTCCTGATCCTCCAGGTGGCGCTATTTTGTGTCTAAAAGCCAATACAACGTCATCACAAGGCAACGTTATAGTGCAACAACAAGACAGCTTCGTGGTGCTGACGCACAATTCTGAAAATAGAGCAGTCGATTTTTTAATTTTTCCACTTAAATTAAAAAATAAAAAAATAAAAAAATCAGATAAATAAATGAGGAGAGCAAATTTATTTTCACTAGAAACCTCGCTTTTATTGTTTGAAGAGATTTCAGTCTGAATACAACAATGGAACCCATTGTAACAAGGGGGTCTGCACAAAGGTACGTGCTGACCTTTATTCTTTTTTACTTCGTTGGCAACATATCGGGCTCAGATACACATTATTCCATACTAGAAGAGATGAAAGAAGGATCAGTTGTCGCTAATCTTGCTACCGATCTCGGCCTGGACGTTACAACATTAACAAAGAGGAAGCTGCGCCTTGACATCATCGCGAATAAGAAATATTTGGATGTGAACAAAGAGACCGGTGAGCTGTATGTTCTAGAAAAGATTGACCGAGAACACATCTGCAACACGAAGTCATCAGCGTCTTGCTACCTCAGACTGGAGGTCACATTGGACAGCCCGGTGCGAATCTTTAATATCGAAGTGGAAATTCTCGACATAAATGACAACGCCCCTCAATTTCGAAGAGACGTCATACATTTAGACATATCGGAAGCGACACCAAAAGGGGAGAGATTTTCTTTAAGCAACGCCGTTGATCGTGATGTTGGTACTAATGCATTGAAAACATATCATCTTAGCGAAAGTGAATATTTTAATATCGAGGTTCAGACTGGCAGAGATGGGTCCAAATCTGCAGATTTAATATTGAAGAAAACCTTAGATCGTGAGAAGAAGGCTGTTCACAATTTAATACTCACAGCTGTAGATGGAGGAACACCTGCCAGATCTGGCACTGCCAGTGTTATTGTTCGTGTTTTGGACACGAATGACAATGCTCCTACGTTTGACAAGGTTAGTCTAACAGTTAAAATCTTAGAAAATTCTCCCATTGGAAGCCTTGTCCTTCATCTTAATGCAACAGATTTAGATGAAGGATCAAATTCTGATATAACCTACTCTTATAGCTTATATACATCAGAGAAAACACAGGAAACATTTCATCTGAATCCAACCACGGGTGAAATTACTGTGAAGGGAATGTTGAACTATGAGGATTTCAGGATTTATGACATGGAAGTTATAGCAACAGATAAAGGAGCCAATAGTTTATCAGGACAATGTACCATAAAGATTCTAGTAGAAGACATGAATGACAACCATCCAGAAATATCTATTAAATCATTTCAGAGTCCAGTCAGTGAGAACATAGAGTTAGACACAGTGATAGCTGTAGTTATTGTCAGTGATAAAGACTCTGGTGATAACGGAGTGGTTGATCTTCATATTCCAGAGAACATGCCTTTCAAACTGAGGGAGTCCTCTGATAACTATTATGAGTTAGTGGTGTCAGAGCCATTAGACCGAGAGAAGGTCCCAGAATATGACATCATTTTCACTGTCACAGACAGGGGGTCTCCTCCTTTATCTGACAATGAAACTATGACCTTGGAGCTGCTGGATGTTAATGACAACGTTCCACAGTTCACCCAGTCATTTTATACAATACGTGTCATGGAGAATAACGCGCCCCGGTTCTTTGCTCAGCTCGCTCACTGCGATCGACCCTGACCTCCATGAAAACCAGTATCTAGTTTATTTCATCACAGAGAAGGAGATAGCCAACACCTCCATGTCCATGCTGTTCTCCATCAATCCAGAGAATGGGAATCTTTACGCACTGAAAACCTTTGACTATGAGATTGAGAAGGAGTTTCTTTTCCACATTGAGGCCAGAGACTCTGGTTCTCCTCCTCTCAGCAGTAACGTGACCGTCCACATCATCATTGTAGACCAAAATGACAATGCTCCAGTTATTGTCTCTCCATGGCGTGCTCACGGCTCGGTGGTGGAGGAGAAGATCCCCAGATCCACCGATAAAGGCTCCCTGGTGGCGAAAGTGATCGCCTTAGACACAGACCTCTGTTCACAACTCTCGGATTATGTACCAGTTTCTCCAGGTGACTGATGCTTCCTTGTTCAGTCTGGACCAATATAACGGAGAGATCCGGACCATGAGGATGTTCAGCTACAAAGACTCACGCCACCACAGACTGATTGTTGTTGCCAAGGACAACGGGGAGCCTGCCTCTCTCTGCTACAGTCACCATCAAGCTGCTGACGGTGGAGACTGATGTTAAGGCCTACTCTGACATGACTGAGATGCCTCTGGAATATGACATCTTTTCAGACATCAACCTGTATCTGGTCATCGGTCTGGGCTCGGTGTCATTTCTCCTGCTCATCACCATACTGGTCACCATTGTGCTGAAGTGTCAGAAACCCAAACCCAGCAAAGCTGCTCCTCCCAGCAGGAACAGTGTGCTCAGTGAGAGGAACTCCACCATCGCAGACTCCACTCTGGTCTCCAACGATGCCTACTGGTACAGTCTGTTTCTAGCAGAGACCAGGAAAGGAAAGCTGGTGGTTAGACAGCCTGTGCCAAAGGGCTCCAGGTATATTGTGTCCAGCATCCCGAGAGGGACAGGACTGTCAGAGACTAGTGACTCAGCAGCTTCTACTCTACAGGTAGGAATTGAATGAAAATATATGCTTTTAACTATTGATGTGCTAGAATTCCAATAATATGAAATTTCAAACTTTTTAATGATTGGGCTTATTCTGTTTTCCTCGAGTGTTCTGTAGGTTTACTCCTACTGCTGCACCTCCCCCTGTCACTTGGCACTTAATTCATTCAGTTGTTAAAACATGCCCCTGAGACATTGGATAATTACTTCAATAAGTTATTTCGTTATCTTTTCTCATACTTTCATTGTAACTTTACTTATGATATTAAAAAATTAAAAGTTTGCATTGTGGACACCATCTTCAGCCATGCAGCATACATCGCTGATTTATGTTGCATGATCCAATGAGTTTCATGGCCTTGTTGATAATACGGGAGAGTTAAAAAAAAAAAAATGTTAGTATACTCAAATTACAAGAAAAAACAACTTACAATGATCATATATTTTCGGTTAGATAAGCGAATCAGGTGAAATTTTATGGGTGGCGCTGTTTATGAGTAAAAAATAACAAGACCAGCATAACAGTGTGCCGCTTTCGACAAGAAACACCGAGCGGCAACGGACAGCTCCGCGGTGCTGAAACTCTGTTGCAAACAGTACGCTCGTCCCTTTTGTTGCCGAACATACCGTGGGACATTTCTTTGACTGAATATATTTCACGAAAAGGACACTACAGCAGAATTGAAGGATACCATCGATTTCTGTGCTTTACTATTTCTCGGATAATATAATGAATTGTGTTGCAACAATAAGGACTTGGAAAGGGTATGTTCTGCTTGAATTGATATTCATTTTGTTATTTGTAAAAAACATATCGACTTCAGTGACTCATTATTCAATCCCAGAAGAAATGAAAGAAGGATCGGTTGTTGCGAACCTCGCTAATGATCTCGGTCTGGACGTTAAAACGCTGACAAAGAGAAAGATGCGGCTTGATATCATCGCGAGCAAAAAATATTTGGATGTGAACAAAGAAACTGGCGAGCTATATGTTGTGGAAAAAATTGACAGAGAACACATTTGCCCCACAAAGTCGTCAGTGTCTTGTTATCTCAGAGTGGAGGTCACGCTGGAAAACCCTTTGCGAATTTTTAACATTGAAGTAGAAATTCTGGACATGAATGACAACGCCCCTCAGTTTCGTAGAGATGCCATCCATCTTGACATATCTGAAGCTACACCAAAAGGTGAAAGATTTTCTCTCAGCAATGCGGTTGACGCTGATGTTGGAGCTAATTCAGTTAAAACTTACCTTTTAAGTGAAAGCGAATATTTTAATATTGAGGTTCAAACTGGTAGAGAGGGGTCAAAATTTGCAGATTTGATATTAAAAAAGACATTAGATCGGGAAAAGCAGGCTATTCAAAATTTAATACTGACAGCTGTAGATGGAGGATCACCTGCTCGATCTGGTACTGCCAGTGTTATTGTTCACGTTTTAGACACCAACGATAATGCACCTACGTTTGATAAATCAATGTACAACGTAAAAATAATTGAAAACTCTCCTATTGGTAGTCTCTTGTTTCATCTCAATGCAACAGATTTAGACGAAGGATCAAATTCTGATATAACCTACTCATATAGCTTATATACATCAGAGAAAAACACAGGAAACATTTCATTTGAATCCAACCACGGGTGAAATTACTGTGAAAGGAATGTTGAACTATGAGGGATTTCAGGATTTATGACATGGAAGTTATAGCAACAGATAAAGGAGCCAACAGTTTTATCAGGACAATGTACCATAAAGATTCTAATAGAAGACATGAATGACAACCACCCAGAAATATCTATTAAATCATTTCAGAGTCCAGTCAGTGAGAACATAGAGTTAGACACAGTGATAGCTGTAGTTAGTGTCAGTGATAAAGACTCTGGTGATAACGGAGTGGTTTGATCTTCATATTCCAGAGAACATGCCTTTCAAACTGAGGGAGTCCTCTGATAACTATTATGAGTTAGTGGTGTCAGAGCCATTAGACCGAGAGAAGGTCCCAGAATATGACATCATTTTCACTGTCACAGACAGGGGGTCTCCTCCTTTATCTGACAATGAAACTATGACTTTGGAGCTGCTGGATGTTAATGACAACGTTCCACAGTTCACCCAGTCATTTTATACAATACGTGTCATGGAGAATAACGCACCTGGGGCCTTGCTCAGCTCGCTCACTGCGATCGACCCTGACCTCCATGAAAACCAGTATCTAGTTTATTTCATCACAGAGAAGGAGATAGCCAACACCTCCATGTCCATGCTGTTCTCCATCAATCCAGAGAATGGGAATCTTTACGCACTGAAACCTTTGACTATGAGATTGAGAAGGAGTTTCTTTTCCACATTGAGGCCAGAGACTCTGGTTCTCCTCCTCTCAGCAGTACGTGACCGTCCACATCATCATCGTAGACCAAAATGACAATGCTCCAGTTATTGTCTCTCCATGGCGTGCTCACGGCTCGGTGGTGGAGGAGAAGATCCCCAGATCCACTGATAAAGGCTCCCGGTTGCGAAAGTGATCGCCTTAGACACAGACTCTGTTCACAACTCTCGGATTATGTACCAGTTTCTCCAGGTGACTGATGCTTCCTTGTTCAGTCTGGACCAATATAACGGAGAGATCCGGACCATGAGGATGTTCAGCTACAAAGACTCACGCCACCACAGACTGATTGTTGTTGCCAAGGACAACGGGGAGCCTGCTCTCTCTGCTACAGTCACCATCAAGCTGCTGACGGTGGAGACTGATGTTAAGGCCTACTCTGACATGACTGAGATGCCTCTGGAATATGACATCTTTTCAGACATCAACCTGTATCTGGTCATCGGTCTGGGCTCGGTGTCATTTCTCCTGCTCATCACCATACTGGTCACCATTGTGCTGAAGTGTCAGAAACCCAAGCCCAGCAAAGCTGCTCCTCCCAGCAGGAACAGTGTGCTCAGTGAGAGGAACTCCACCATCGCAGACTCCACTCTGGTCTCCAACGATGCCTACTGGTACAGTCTGTTTCTAGCAGAGACCAGGAAAGGAAAGCTGGTGGTTAGACAGCCTGTGCCAAAGGGCTCCAGGTATATTGTGTCCAGCATCCCGAGAGGGACAGGACTGTCAGAGACTAGTGACTCAGCAGCTTCTACTCTACAGGTGAGACACCTGATGTGATTTATCACTTTTATTTTGATTAATACCATATGTAAATTTAGTTTTAACATAGATTATACATTCCTGCTGATTAAGAATACCAGGTTTACAAATGTCAGTGAACATTTTAAAATATTTTTGGAATGTTTTCTTTTTGAAGTAGCACATTTATATTTTAGCAATTGAAATGTATTTGGAAAGTTTTGTCATGAATTCAAATAGGTCTTAACTCTAACAGTATGTGAACACGAGTTCATATACTGGAAAGTTTGATTCATTGAAATCAAAAACTTTTACAGGTCAAACTTCTAATCATTTTTGTTTACTTGTTTTTTTCACATTGAAAGTATTGTGGCAAATGGCTAACTGAGCGCTGAAATACAAACGAAATAAACAGATAAAATCGGCTGTTTTGTTTTTACAAGGAAAATAAATAATTTTGAACATGTACATATCTTAATGAGCAGCATTTGACAAAAACCTTTTTGTTAGCTAAATTCACGAAAGAAAAGACCTTTTAACCAACTAGTTTACTCTACTAAGAATTTTACAACGGGTTGTTTTTTTCTTCTCTTAAGCAAATTACTTCTTCACATTACATCGATGAAATAGCAGAATCTTGCACACCGAGGTGCTGTTTTCCATGCTGTTATACGTACATTGGTGACATCACAATCGCCATCACTGTTTCCAATGAAGTGATGAGAACAGACCAGCAACCGCATGCTCATTGCATTTCGATTTAAAGCTGTGTCTGTTTAATCACTAAACGGGTTTTACTTCGCTTGGATATATTGTCAAATTTTTAGTGTTTGTTAAAGCCCCTTTTTAAGAAAAACAAAGATCAGTGGCAGCCATGGAAGGTTTTGTCTGCTATCTACACTGGAGAAGGTATGTTTTGACAATTTTTGTCTACCTTGCTGCAATTAAATCCGGTTTTGCAGTGACACACTACTCCGTATCGGAAGAACTGGAAGAAGGATCCGTTGTCGCAAATCTCGCAGGAGATTTGGGACTAGATGTAAAGACATTAATAGATCGAAAAATGCGTTTGGACACCATAGCAAGTCGGAAATATTTGGACGTGAACAAAGAAACAGGGGAGCTGTTTATTGTCGAGCGAATTGATAGAGAATCTCTCTGCCACGCCAAGACATCGTGTTATCTGAAAATGGAGGCTATAATCGAAAACCCAAAACGGATATTTTATATCGAGTTGGAGATAATGGACATAAATGATAACGCACCTCATTTCAGAAGAGACACGATAGATTTAGATATTTCAGAGGCAACACAGGCTGGTGAGCGGTTTTCTGTGAGCAACGCAGTTGATCCAGATGTAGGTTCTAATGCTGTCAAAGCATACCACCTGAGCGAAAGTGACTTTTTTACGATAGAAATTCAGACTGGGAGAGATGGATCAAAATTTCCTGACTTGATTTTGAAAAAAAAGTTAGATCGAGAACAGCAAGCTGTTCATTATTTAATCCTCACAGCTGTAGATGGTGGTTTGCCCTCTCGTTCTGGCACAGCCAGCATCATTGTCCATGTTTTAGACACAAATGATAACGCCCCTAAATTTAAACCAGAAAGCTATGAAGTCAGCGTATTGGAAAATTCTCCCATTGGAAGTCGGGTAATTCTTCTCAATGCGTCGGATTTAGACGACGGATTAAATTCAGAATTAATATATTCGTATAGTTTATACACATCTGAGAAAACGCAGGAAAACGTTTCGTTTAAATCCAACAACAGGTGAAATAACGGTAAAGGGTGTGTTAATTATGAAGATTTTAGGATCTACGACATGGAAGTTATTGCAAACAGATAAAGGAGCTAGTGCACTAACAGGACAATGTAAATTAAAATTCTTGTAGAGGACATGAATGACAACCATCCACATATTTCAATTAAATCATTCCAGAGTCCAGTCAGTGAGAACATAGAGTTAGACACAGTTGATAGCTTGTAATTACTGTCAGTGATAAAGACTCTGGTGATAACGGAGTGGTTGATCTTCATATTCCAGAGACATGCCTTTCAAACTGAGGGAGTCCTCTGATAACTATTATGAGTTAGTGGTGTGTCAGAGCCATTAGACGCGGAAGAAGTGTCCCCAGAATATGACATCATTTTCACTGTCACAGACAGGGGGTCTCCTCCTTTATCTGACAATGAAACTATGACTTTGGAGCTGCTGGATGTTAATGACAACGTTCCACAGTTCACCCAGTCATTTTATACAATACGTGTCATGGAGAATAACGCACCTGGGGCCTTGCTTAGTTCACTCACTGCGATCGACCCTGACCTCCATGAAAACCAGTATCTAGTTTATTTCATCACAGAGAAGGAGATAGCCAACACCTCCATGTCCATGCTGTTCTCCATCAATCCAGAGAATGGGAATCTTTACGCACTGAAAACCTTTGACTATGAGATTGAGAAGGAGTTTCTTTCCACATGAGGCCAGAGACTCTGGTTCTCCTCCTCTCAGCAGTAACGTGACCGTCCACATCATCATCGTAGACCAAATGACAATGCTCCAGTTATTGTCTCTCCATGGCGTGCTCACGGCTCGGTGGTGGAGGAGAAGATCCCCAGATCCACTGATAAAGGCTCCCTGGTTGCGAAAGTGATCGCCTTAGACACAGACTCGTTCACAACTCTCGGATTATGTACCAGTTTCTCCAGGTGACTGATGCTTTCCTTGTTCAGTCTGGACCAATATAACGGAGAGATCCGGACCATGAGGATGTTCAGCTACAAAGACTCACGCCACCACAGACTGATTGTTGTTGCCAAGGACAACGGGGAGCCTGCTCTCTCTGCTACAGTCACCATCAAGCTGCTGACGGTGGAGACTGATGTTAAGGCCTACTCTGACATGACTGAGATGCCTCTGGAATATGACATCTTTTCAGACATCAACCTGTATCTGGTCATCGGTCTGGGCTCGGTGTCATTTCTCCTGCTCATCACCATACTGGTCACCATTGTGCTGAAGTGTCAGAAACCCAAGCCCAGCAAAGCTGCTCCTCCAGCAGGAACAGTGTGAATCAGTGAGAGGAACTCCACCATCGCAGACTCCACTCTGGTCTCCAACGATGCCTACTGGTACAGTCTGTTTCTAGCAGAGACCAGGAAAGGAAAGCTGGTGGTTAGACAGCCTGTGCCAAAGGGCTCCAGGTATATTGTGTCCAGCATCCCGAGAGGGACAGGACTGTCAGAGACGAGTGACTCAGCAGCTTCTACTCTGCAGGTGAGACAAATATACGTGTAAAAAAAAAAAAAAAAAAAAACTCTGATTGTTTTCAAAAGGTTTCTTCCAATGTCAGAGAGAATGGATGTACTTTGTATTTTAAAAATGCTAGCCACCAAAATGAAAGTTCCATAAATGAAAGCTCTAAAAACATGAAAAACAATAGTCCTGAGTTCGAAACACACATTACCTAGTTGATCACCAAATATTTGTAAAATAACAAGTATCATCCACAATTTCTTCACAAATTTTTGATCCTTGTATACTGTAAATACTTTTGTGTTGTTGGCTTTTGAAGTTCTCCTTAAAAGTTACACATTACCCATTCCCATTGTTAATCATCCAAATCTTAAAACTGAAACAAAATATTACACCGTACTATGATGTTTAAACAACTAAAACCTAACTATATAGTCATAAAATGTACTAAAAACATTTTTCGGATCATGTCTTTCATTTATTTATTTAATACTTCTTACAATGTCTTTAACTCATGTTAACTTTCAAACTGATTTCGTTGTTCTAAAAAAAATAACAAAAACAAACAAACAAACAAAAAAAGCAAACGAAAAAATTACTTATGCTTCCTACACCAGCTTTAACTTAACCTTTATGTTTTTGGGATTGTATTAAATGATAAATCGCTTCAATGTACAAACAAGACAAAACAAAACAAAAAAAGAACAATAACAAATGATCCAATGAGAGTTTTTAGGACTGTTTAAAAGAAACATATCAGGCATAATAAAAGAGAAAAAAACAGCAAAGATTCAAACATGCCTTACTAAATTGTAAAAAAAACAATCCAAAAAATTGTTTTTAAGCAGTTTTCAAGTCATTTTTGAAGCCTTTGAAAAAACTATTTTTCTTTCCGTTTCCATTGTAACAACAAATTGTAAAATTAGCCGTTCATGTCGCTGCTCTCCAAAAAAAGAACGTCGTGGTGAAGTCATCATTTTCACGATAGTTCATTGGAACGTGAAAAAGGAGTCCATTCCGTCAAGTCTCTGCTATAAGGAGTTGTTTATATAACATCCCGTTGAACTTAGGCACCTTTACGCCTCCAAACATCAAAGTATAGGGATTTGAAGACGGATTAATATCAATGGCTCGTCAGCCTGTTTATTTTGCTTGGACGAGGTATGTAGCAGTATTTCTCTGTTTTTCTTCTTTTATGGATACGGCAAGCACGGTAACTCATTATTCCGTTCCGGAGGAAATGGATGAAGGCTCCGTTGTTGCGAATTTAGCCACCGATTTAGGATTAGATGTGAGGAGTCTGAGCAAAAGAAAAATGCGGGTGGATGTGGTGGGCAACAAGAAGTATCTTGACATTAACAAAGACACAGGGGAGCTTTTTATTTTGGAAAGGATTGACCGGGAGTTTCTTTGTCCTCTCAAGACATCCACATCCTGCTTCCTTAAAATAGACGCAACAATTGAAAATCCAGTGCGCATGTTTAACATTGAGGTAGAAATATTGGATATAAACGACAACGCTCCTCATTTTAGAAGAGGAACGATGCATTTGGACATCTCTGAGTCGAGCCCTGTTGGAGAGAGATTCTCCCTGAATAACGCTGCTGACCCGGATGTCGGAACGAATTCTGTGAAAAACTACCACCTGAGCGCAAGTGATCATTTTGCAATCGAAATCCAGACCGGGAGAGATGGGACGAAGTTTGCTGACTTGGTTCTGAAACAGGCTTTGGATAGAGAACAGCAGGCTGTTCATAATCTGATTCTGACTGCTGTGGACGGTGGTATGCCCACGCGCACAGGTACAGCCAGCATCATTGTTCGCGTGCTTGACGTGAACGACAACGCCCCTTCATTTGACAAAGACAAGTACGTTGTAGATGTGATGGAGAACTCTCCCATTGGCAGCTTAGTAATCAAACTGAATGCTACTGATTTAGATGAAGGCTCCAATTCTGAGGTTGTTTATTCATACAGCTTATACACATCAGAGAAAACACAGATGATGTTTAACCTGAATCCAGAAAATGGTGAAATCAGAGTGAAAGAAATGATCAATTATGAAGATCTGAAACTGTATGAGATGGAGGTCATAGCCAGTGACAAAGGACCTAATTCCTTATCTGAACAGTGTAGAGTGACAATCCAGGTGACTGATATGAATGACAACCACCCTGAAATTTCCATTAAATCATTTCAGAGTCCGGAAAAAGAGAATGTGGCCACAGACACAGTGATAGCTGTCGTTAGTGTCAGTGATAAAGACTCTGGTGATAACGGAGTGGTTGATCTTCATATTCCAGAGAACATGCCTTTCAAACTGAGGGAGTCCTCTGATAACTATTATGAGTTAGTGGTGTCAGAGCCATTAGACCAGAGAAGGTCCCAGAATATGACATCATTTTCACTGTCACAGACAGGGGGTCTCCTCCTTTATCTGACAATGAAACTATGACTTGGAGCTGCTGGATGTTAATGACAACGTTCCACAGTTCACCCAGTCATTTTATACAATACGTGTCATGGAGAATAACGCACCTGGGGCCTTGCTCAGCTCACTCACTGCGATCGACCCTGACCTCCATGAAAACCAGTATCTAGTTTATTTCATCACAGAGAAGGAGATAGCCAACACCTCCATGTCCATGCTGTTCTCCATCAATCCAGAGAATGGGAATCTTTACGCACTGAAAACCTTGACTATGAGATTGAGAAGGAGTTTCTTTTCCACATTGAGGCCAGAGACTCTGGTTCTCCTCCTCTCAGCAGTAACGTGACCGTCCACATCATCATCGTAGACCAAAATGACAATGCTCCAGTTATTGTCTCTCCTTGGCGTGCTCACGGCTCGGTGGTGGAGGAGAAGATCCCCAGATCCACCGATAAAGGCTCCCTGGTTGCGAAAGTGATCGCCTTAGACACAGACTCTGTTCACAACTCTCGGATTATGTACCAGTTTCTCCAGGTGACTGATGCTTCCTTGTTCAGTCTGGACCAATATAACGGAGAGATCCGGACCATGAGGATGTTCAGCTACAAAGACTCACGCCACCACAGACTGATTGTTGTTGCCAAGGACAACGGGGAGCCTGCTCTCTCTGCTACAGTCACCATCAAGCTGCTGACGGTGGAGACTGATGTTAAGGCCTACTCTGACATGACTGAGATGCCTCTGGAATATGACATCTTTTCAGACATCAACCTGTATCTGGTCATCGGTCTGGGCTCGGTGTCATTTCTCCTGCTCATCACCATACTGGTCACCATTGTGCTGAAGTGTCAGAAACCCAAGCCCAGCAAAGCTGCTCCTCCCAGCAGGAACAGTGTGATCAGTGAGAGGAACTCCACCATCGCAGACTCCACTCTGGTCTCCAACGATGCCTACTGGTACAGTCTGTTTCTAGCAGAGACCAGGAAAGGAAAGCTGGTGGTTAGACAGCCTGTGCCAAAGGGCTCCAGGTATATTGTGTCCAGCATCCCGAGAGGGACAGGACTGTCAGAGACGAGTGACTCAGCAGCTTCTACTCTACAGGTGAGAAAAACATATAAAAAATGGAATAGAAAGATATATTTGAGTTATTTTTTAAGCTTTTCACTTTTAAGAGAATGTCCTCCCTTTTAAAAAAAATATTGTATATACGAACGCTACATTGCTTGTGCATAAAAGGAATGCGTTTTATTTTTATTTTATCTTCAATATCCTTTCGGCAACATGTCGTGTTTTCTGCTCTCTGGTCTCTCTTAATATTCATTTTTGTTTGTTAATTAATATGGCAGAATATTAAAGTTTATGCGTGTTTTTTTTTTTTTTTTTTTTTTTTTTTTTTTTTTTTTCTTTCTGGCAGTCCGGCTGCACTAATTTTTCCCACTCAGACATCTTTACCCACCCAATATGTGGAATTTGCAGAGAAATATAATCTACTTGCCCTGTCCTGAGCTTTAGACCCAGGGCACCCAGATCTAATTGTGTTGTACCATAACTTGATGATGCACTGGAATTAAGTTATGCTCAAAATTGGCGTTGCTGGAAGATATTTCTCATCTATTTTATTTATTTTTTTATGTTTGTTCTCCCAAATATTTGGCCAGCCATCTTTTCTGTCATTGTATCTATGCTTTCTTCTCGCGATAGTTATGTTGGACGCATTTTGCACTAGCAAAAAGCAGGTGAGGAATTACTTAATAGAAGTAAACAACCAACTCTCAACTAAGTTTTGGTCACGTATATCAGGTTGTGTACGTTTTTTTTTTGTTTGTTTGTTTGTTTGTTTGTTTGTTTTTTTTTTATCCCACATGCCTGAAAAGTTACTGCTTTACAAAAGGACTGTAATGAAAACAGATTTTTGACCACAGCTCACATCTTTAAACATTAATATTTGATTTATTCACTAAACATACGATGTAAGCATGACAACAACCTCCATAAAGATGAAAATGTTGTAGTTATACCGTCTAAAACTGTTGTATTCAGCTGCTCATGAGGTCAGCCGCAGACATTTACCCATCTTTTGCATTTTTCCATATTCCGTTTGGGTTTTGGAAATGGAATAAACTCTAGTCCGCTCTCTAAATGATCTGGGTAAAGCGTGTCTCAAGTACATGTTATTTAACCATTTCTTATGATTACTTTTCACCAAATATCTATATAACCACAGCGCATTCGTCATGATAAACCCCAACAACTCGGAGGTTCAATTCATGCATATTTTTTTCCAAATTTTTCTCTCTGTCCCTTTAACACCTTAATGCTACATACTTTGGTTAAACTATTATTCTTAAAAGAGGGAATCTATGGTCACATAAAAGACACTGTGTGAATAATATCATTCAGTGACTATGTTAACATACAGAAAGATCAACAAAGTATGGAACAAGTGAATAACCATAATATCACTTACATAAAATTCACAAGTTGGAATGTCAGGGAATTTCAAGAAATTAAACTAAAACATGTTATAAACAGGATTAAACAACTCATTGAAAATAATCATTCTTCAAGAAACGCATTTTACAGATTGTGAATTAAAATTAGTAAAAAACAGATAGCCTGGCCAGATGATAAGGGCATCATGGATTTGGAAGTCATTTCTCAAATGGGTTAAGCTTTTTTATAGAAAACGCAAAGCCAGTGTTTTAACATAGTTTCTAAGCCTTTCACTTTGGAACGTTCTACTCACCAGGGATGCACGTCATCTCCAATTTTATTTATTCTGGCTATAGAACCCTTGGCAATATCTATTAGAATGGTGAACTGATCTATCTGGTATCCAGTTAGGAGATCAAGGGTATAGATTGGCTCTGTATGCTGACAACTTGATAGTTATTTTTGACAAGACTGTCCATTAGAATCCAACACTTAATGCAACAAATAGCTATTTGATTTGATTTTCCAGCTGTAATATAAATGATTCAAAATCCTCCATTCTATTTCTGAACAAGGATGAAAGACTAAATCCAGCGATACAAACCACATTTATCAATACAAAAGAGGGATTTGTGTATCTTGGTGTTAAAATCACCCCAGACATTAAAACCATTGTATCAACAAACTATGACACTTTGGTTAGTGAAGTGAATGAGTCTCAAAATAAATGGATAATAATGCCCATATTAGTGATTGGCTGGATAAAAATGATCAAAATGAACACATTACCAAAAAAGTTATATCTGTTTCAGTCACTTTCTTTGCCTCCTGCAAAACAATTTTTTTTGATTAATTAAAATGTATTTTAATAGATTAATTTGGATTAATAAAACACCTAGACTAAGACTTCACTTGTTGTACCTGCCATATGGTAGTGGGTGACAACTCCCTAATCTTAAATTGTATTACTGGTCTGCACAGCTGCACTCAGCCATGTTCTACTTTTCAACTGAGACAGCCCCACCATAGATAAAAATTGAACAATCAGTAACAAACCTTGAATTAAATTTATATTTATATTCTGCAAGTCCCCCCCCCCCAAAAGAAAAAAATAAAAAGACAAAACTCCTTTTTTAAAAAAACAAAATTGATATTTGTTGTAGGGGCCATCAGTATATGGGAGATACATTTCCCATCTCTCTTTTTTCACCTATTTGGTGGCTATTTATTGTGCGTGCTGTTTATTTACTTTCTCTTCTTTTATTATTTGTATTTGTTTACTTTGGGGATTAGGTTGTTAAATGTAAATCTTATGTCAATTACAACACTATCACTTGCTTGTTTTTTAATACAAAAAAATTCAATAAATATAAGGTATAAAAAAGTTAGGTAATTAAAACTGCTGACATAAACTTATAATTATACAGGTATTCATTTTGCTAAAAATAAATATTTTTAACATTTATCTATATGTTTATTTTTGATATCTGTCACATAATGACCTCTAAATACCCTGACTGGCCAAATCTCGTTAAAAAGTAATTGGGGCCTGGCATAGTAATGTAAGGAAGGCAGTGCATCCCATGCATTGCATGGAAGCACCCATCATTGTCCACCTCAGCATATATATATATAAAAATGTGTGCTATTATCATGGCGATGTAATTCACCAAAAACCACACCTCAAAAAAGCCATAGGTCTTGAAAAATCCTGAAAGTCCACTATTTTTGGGGATTTGCTGTGTCATCATAGTTTCAGCTGGAATCACCATTTAACTTTGTTAGAGAAATCCATGCTCTGTTCAGAATGGAAGAACAACTAGCTTCTAAATGCCCCAAAGTATGAGGAAAAACCTGGATTTCAGAATGTGACAGCCAATCAGTTAGTGAGGCAGTCTTTTTTTTTTTTTTTTTTCTTCCACTGAGGAAGATTTTTAACTTGCCCTCACAGCTACAAATTTTGTTTCACTGTTATAATATTTTGTCATTTTATAGCCCTGTCTATCGGGTTTCATAAAATCTTTTCAGAATTGCTCTCGGGTTGACAGTTTTCTGTCAAAGAGCTTCAGATGTCGTAAGGAAAATGAGACGCTCAACCATTCATTTTCTTTAGAGTTTTATGATCTGAGCAGCCTATGCACACCATCTCTCTCTCATCTCATCCACTGTGAGTGAGGTACAGCTGTGAGCTGCAGCATATTCCAAGATGAAAGATGACCCTAGCGCATGCTTCGAAATTTTTCCGATACCAGTTTTGGTTCCTGAATGGAAGATGTTGTTCGGACAGTTTCTTCGAGTTAGATTAGCTGGCTCTAAGGAGTAGAATTCTTTCTGCATCTGTCGTCACACTCACAGAGTAGTTTGTTGGCCGCTCATTAAATACCAAAACAACAGAACACTGACGAGAGCAGCCAGTGTTCAAAACTATGAGGTCTCCAGCTTGGCAAGAGAACACTGCCTAGAGGCAAGCTGGCAAGACACAAAAGGAAGTAAGCTCCATATGACTCTTGAGACTTGACCTGCCTAAACTGTCAATCACACTGGACTTTCAAAATAAGACCTAAACATACCCTACAAAATAAAAGCCTTCATATTTTACACAGCAGGTTATTGCAGCTTTGGGCTTTGTATGGCTGGTTTAACCCAACCTTTTAAAATGAGCATTTTAGCTAATTTTAATATAAATGATAAACTTAACATACTGAATTTACTAAGTCAATGTTAGTAAAACTTCATAGTAATAGCTCACATTCTATTGACATCATTTTAGCTAACCATAGTATTTTTACTAATTTTGGCTTGTACACTGCTGTTTCCATACCAGATGGAGTATGTCACTTAAGTTTCAACATGCTGCTGATAGCCATCCATCCATTCCATCCATCCAGACAATCTATATGTTGTTTTAAGCTGTTTAGACTTTGACGCACAAACTTGAGGCCCGCAGAACCTAACTCAGCATCAGAACCTCTAATTTGGCTCTACTGATAAACACACTTTGGCAAGCCTCTCTTAAATTTCTTCAGAAACTTTCTAGTCATGGAATATTCTTTTAAAGTTAGACCATGACTCTACATGTCTGGATCCCCATTTCCATGTTCTGAGTAATTTAATCTATTTAACAGATTTCTTGTTAAATCACCTCATATTAATATATCTTCATGTCATTTTATGTCAACAAAATGTCTGCTTCTGTTGGTAACATTCACCAAAAGCTATTCATTTTTTTTTTTTTTACTAAGTTATGTTTTTGTTTTGTTTTCGCTATGAATCTGTTGGCACAGATTCATCTGTGCCAACTTAAAGATTGAGTTGGCACATATGAATCTGGAAGCCAAAGAACTCACATTATTCTTATTATACATATTTACAGAATTTGTTTTGCAGTTCTATTCAAAAGAAATAGTTTAGAGCCAAAAATAAACTTTATGATAGTTGGATTTTTTTTTTTTTTTTTTATAGGTTAAGTGCTGCAAAGATCTCTGTTAATTATCTATCTATCTATCTATCTATCTATCTATCTATCTATCTATCTATCTATCTATCTATCTATCTATCTATCTATCTATCTATTTTTTTTTCAGTCAGTTTTGAAGTGCAGTGTTTATTTACCATTAATCTGAAGCTTTTGAATTCAGTAAAGAACGTTTATTACTTCTGGTTGGCGACAACTGAATGGTGTATTATTCTAAGGTTTTAATATGGAAAATAATAAGTGAAAGAGCAAGTTTGTTCACACATATAGTCATGGGTGGTTCTTGACAGGGGCCAACATGGGCCATGGCTCCTGAAGAACTGGTTCTGGTTCCTATTATGGCCCCTGTACTGAAGAGATAATATTAAATAAATTTCTTATATGTGCTGGCATAGAAACTGTAACTAATTAGACCCCTGGACCAATTTCATTTTACCTTCACACTTTGATTTCAACAATGAATTAAAAATTTAGGTGTTGGACTTTTAGCTTCAGCCATATTAAGACAGGATCACATCTTGCATCTGCTTTTTGTTTCATTCTTTTGTGCCCCCATGAAAAAGCATCTCCCCCCCCCTCCGGTAAATTTGGTTGAGGGTTAAGGTTAAAAAAAACTTAGTCTTAACATCAGTTTGTGTAGCATATACATTTTACCATTCAGTGTTTTTAGTGTACGGGGTATATAGTATCTTTACTATATAGTATATATCTTACTATATCTTTACTATATATTTACTGTATCTTTACTATCAAGCTTAACTTTGAAATCATGGAGTTACATAACTCTTGTTCTAACTTTTGTATAACATGCCTTAAAAATAAGTCATGTTATTAAGGAAGTTACATGCTTTAACTGTGTTACAGCATGTGTACTAAGTAACTACTTGCACATTATGAAGCTGAACTATCAAAGCAGCCTTGGTTGTCTTTGGATTTTCTCAGCTCTAAGTCAAGTACATTTTGGAGCTTGATTTCTTCTTTATTTTGTTGATTTGTGATCTTCAATACAAAATCCTGAGTTTTCAGGAGACATCTTAAATCAACCTAACCTTTCCAAAAACAAATGAAGTCAAAACGTTTTAATTTCATAATGTATAAAATAACTAAAGTCATAATTTTGTGCGTAATCGAATGTAATTTTGATCAAATTTCACATTTTTTAAAAAGTAAAAAGGTTTTTAGTTGGCTTAATCATCATGGTTTGTTTTACTTCAGATTTATTTCAATTTTCAGTTAGACGATTAAAGAGGGGAACGAGCAAGCTTGAAATAGCACAATACTAAAGACATTCATACCCTAACTACATAAATTATCAAAAATGTTTGATGCTGTTTTGTTTACTGCTTTTGCGCAAGTTGGAGAAATAGAAAAAGTTTCATCTTTGTAACCCATCGCGCCTTCCAGCAGAGATGAACAAAATACAAACTTTTTTTGAGAAGTAACAAGCAAATAATGACCGATAAATATTAAATATGTACATTACTATTCTAAACCAGACACCAAATAATGACCCGGAAGTACATTTATTCCGTTTTATTCAACTTTGATATAACCTTTTCCAATTACTACGAAATGAATGTTAAAATGGCTCTGAAATAATTTTTTTTTTTTTTTTTAATGTTATGAAGGCTGTCTATAGCTTTATTATTTTTCAGTTCCGGACTCTTTGAGGTCATTGTTATCGCGATATGTTGTCTGAAGAGTGGATGAGAGAGTTGTGCACATTTCTCGCGTCATTTCTGAAGGAAAACGCCTTTTTTAAAGGGATTTGCGTTGTGTTTTCCGCTTTTAACTTTAAGACGGAACCATCCGAACAGAATTTTCACCATGACACAACCGGTCGAACGACTGTGCGGGACGGGGTATGTGCTCCTGTTTCTCTGTCTTTTTGCCACCTTGAATGCGGTATTGTCAATTACTCATTATTCTGCACCTGAAGAAATGGAGGAGGGATCTGTCGTTGCTAATCTGGCATCTGATTTGGGATTAGAAGTGAAGACTCTGAAGACGAGGAGAATGCGCGTGGATGTTGTAGCCAATAAAAAATATCTTGACATTAACAAAGACACAGGGGAGCTTTTTATTTTGGAAAGGATTGACAGAGAGTTTTTGTGCCCATCGAAAACATCCTCCCCCTGCATGCTTAAATTAGACGCAACAATTGAAAATCCAGTGCGCATGTTTAACATTGAGGTAGAAATATTGGATATAAACGACAACGCTCCTCATTTTAGAAGAGGAACGATGCATTTGGACATCTCTGAGTCGAGCCCTGTTGGAGAGAGATTCTCCCTGAATAACGCTGCTGACCCGGATGTCGGAACGAATTCTGTGAAAAACTACCACCTGAGCGCAAGTGATCATTTTGCAATCGAAATCCAGACCGGGAGAGATGGGACGAAGTTTGCTGACTTGGTTCTGAAACAGGCTTTGGATAGAGAACAGCAGGCTGTTCATAATCTGATTCTGACTGCTGTGGACGGTGGTATGCCCACGCGCACAGGTACAGCCAGCATCATTGTTCGCGTGCTTGACGTGAACGACAACGCCCCTTCATTTGACAAAGACAAGTACGTTGTAGATGTGATGGAGAACTCTCCCATTGGCAGCTTAGTAATCAAACTGAATGCTACTGATTTAGATGAAGGCTCCAATTCTGAGGTTGTTTATTCATACAGCTTATACACATCAGAGAAAACACAGATGATGTTTAACCTGAATCCAAAAAATGGTGAAATCAGAGTGAAAGAAATGATCAATTATGAAGATCTGAAACTGTATGAGATGGAGGTCATAGCCAGTGACAAAGGACCTAATTCCTTATCTGAACAGTGTAGAGTGACAATCCAGGTGACTGATATGAATGACAACCACCCTGAAATTTCCATTAAATCATTTCAGAGTCCAGTCAGTGAGAACATAGAGTTAGACACAGTGATAGCTGTCGTTAGTGTCAGTGATAAAGACTCTGGTGATAACGGAGTGGTTGATCTTCATATTCCAGAGAACATGCCTTTCAAACTGAGGGAGTCCTCTGATAACTATTATGAGTTAGTGGTGTCAGAGCCATTAGACCGAGAGAAGGTCCCAGAATATGACATCATTTTCACTGTCACAGACAGGGGGTCTCCTCCTTTATCTGACAATGAAACTATGACATTGGAGCTGCTGGATGTTAATGACAACGTTCCACAGTTCACCCAGTCATTTTATACAATACGTGTCATGGAGAATAACGCGCCCGGTTCTTTGCTCAGCTCACTCACTGCGATCGACCCTGACCTCCATGAAAACCAGTATCTAGTTTATTTCATCACAGAGAAGGAGATAGCCAACACCTCCATGTCCATGCTGTTCTCCATCAATCCAGAGAATGGGAATCTTTACGCACTGAAAACCTTTGACTATGAGATTGAGAAGGAGTTTCTTTTCCACATTGAGGCCAGAGACTCTGGTTCTCCTCCTCTCAGCAGTAACGTGACCGTCCACATCATCATCGTAGACCAAAATGACAATGCTCCAGTTATTGTCTCTCCATGGCGTGCTCACGGCTCGGTGGTGGAGGAGAAGATCCCCAGATCCACCGATAAAGGCTCCCTGGTGGCGAAAGTGATCGCCTTAGACACAGACTCTGTTCACAACTCTCGGATTATGTACCAGTTTCTCCAGGTGACTGATGCTTCCTTGTTCAGTCTGGACCAATATAACGGAGAGATCCGGACCATGAGGATGTTCAGCTACAAAGACTCACGCCACCACAGACTGATTGTTGTTGCCAAGGACAACGGGGAGCCTGCTCTCTCTGCTACAGTCACCATCAAGCTGCTGACGGTGGAGACTGATGTTAAGGCCTACTCTGACATGACTGAGATGCCTCTGGAATATGACATCTTTTCAGACATCAACCTGTATCTGGTCATCGGTCTGGGCTCGGTGTCATTTCTCCTGCTCATCACCATACTGGTCACCATTGTGCTGAAGTGTCAGAAACCCAAGCCCAGCAAAGCTGCTCCTCCCAGCAGGAACAGTGTGCTCAGTGAGAGGAACTCCACCATCGCAGACTCCACTCTGGTCTCCAACGATGCCTACTGGTACAGTCTGTTTCTAGCAGAGACCAGGAAAGGAAAGCTGGTGGTGAGACAGCCTGTGCCAAAGGGCTCCAGGTATATTGTGTCCAGCATCCCGAGAGGGACAGGACTGTCAGAGACGAGTGACTCAGCAGCTTCTACTCTGCAGGTACAACTGACCGTTTTAATACATCTCTTTTTCATTCAAATGATTTCCCACACACTGTAACATCTTTTCATTCTTTGTTTTAGAACAGTTCTGAGTTTGTGTTGCATAATATTCCCAATACATTTAATATGTTTTCAACAGTCAAATAAAAATACATATCGTTGTCTTTTTTGCATTCTCCTAGTAATCTTAAAAACATAGGTTCTTGAAATCGGATTGTTATTGCTAATATGAATTCATACTACTTTGGATTGTTTTACCTTTTTTCTTTTCAACCAGTGTGTTTCTGCCTCATGAAATGCCACTGTTCATCCACTGTTTTGGATCAAGACAGTAATTTTGTTTTAGTCAATAACTAAAAATATAACATTTTTGATCTTAAAAAATAAGCTTTAACTTAGAAATATTTAAACAGATACTTATTTTCTTTGTTTAAAAAAGACATAAACACAATACATTTTAATTTGTTATTGAATGGATTACAATTTATTTCACAGAAAGAAGAGATAATCACCTTTTCATTTCCTCTGTGTATTAACAATGGAAAATGTAAATACTAACCTGTGTCAGACATTTTCATATAATTTTTCCTATTACAAAAAATGCTCAAAGGGAAAACATTTTCAAACACATCTTTAAAATAATTTTAAAAAATGAAATTGACCCTTTAACCTTATTTTTTTGTTTTAAAGATCTGTCTGTCTATGGTAAGTATGTATTCCTATAGGAAGTGCCACCTTTTTATTTCAAGATTCTTTTCTGTAAGGCTCACAAATTTTTCTTTTTTCAAAAGTAACATTTTATTTATAAAAATTTTTTAACAACTCTGCGATCAGAAGATATATGCATACAGTTCTTTCTTTCATGCTAAAGACCTGATCATTGAATTGCTTGTTTTCTTTCTCTCCACTCCAAAGTACCCTAAATGAGGAAGGTCCACTCAGCAGCTGGAGGTATGCAGAGTTCCCGCCCCAGAAAATGTTTTCATGGATAAGTTGAAGTATTTTTAGTGTTTTAACCGTTTCTTGTTTTTCTTTTTTCAGTGGATATAGTTTTCTTTACTAAGCCTGTTACTTTGTTAGATTTCTTTTGACAAGATGTGTTTCAGTGTTTAAATCTCATATTCGAAATAACATGCTGTTTATCAGGTTCTCCCAGCTCTTCAGATGTCTGGTTTGTTAATTGTTACTGATATTTCAGGCTCATCCTTAAACACTAAAATGCCAGCAATGCAATCTAACTAACCAGGTTAAAATAACATCCTCAACTTCTCTATATTTCCTAATATTTTCTTGGATTTGATGTCATGAGCCCTATTGACATTTAATAATGGACTGGTTTTTGGAACAATAAAACAAATATGGTGATTCACATAAAGTGTTTTGGAAGCTCAAAACCTTAAAAGCAAAGTACAAAGATGATTAGAGAGGACTGGAGTTTTGCTCATAGTATATCTGGGTCAAAACACCCATCTGATTTTTTAGACACATTCTTCATACACTATCTGAATTTAATGTCATATTTTTTTTAGTCAGTATCTGCATCTTTAATTGAATCACCATGTTCTTCTGTTGATGCTGTGCATGTGACTATTAATCTGTGTTCATGCCCCTTTCTGACCCATCGCTAACATTTTAAAACTCTAACTTATTGTTTCACATATTTGTAAGGGGAATAGGACTTTACTCTTTCTGTCCTTTTCACAGGATGGCACTTCAGAGCATAACTGACACTGTCTCCTGTCTGAAATGTGACCTAATTCTTTGTGCAGGAGATGTGCAAAGAGAAATCAGGCACTCGGTTACCTAGCAACCACTCTCCTTCATGTAATTCTGGGGCATGGTGTTCAGTGACAGATCTGTCACATCCACAATACATGTTCAAAGATCCACCAACTTCCCTTCAACTCACTCTGTCCTCTGCCTGAAGCCCCTGTCTGAGCAAAAGAAGTCAGCTGCATGCCATATCTCAGTCTGGTCAACCACAAGGCTCTTAGTGCTGTGGGTCCTTTTCCACAAATGTCTAATTCTGTTGTCTCGTTGGCAGGCCTCCACTACAAGCAGCAACAGCTCCAAGTAATCCCAGTCCTTCAGCTGTGGATAGAATTTTCGCCAACAGCAAAAGCATCATGGAAGAGGAACCCTTACGATATCCACCTCCACGCGGATGCTCTCCTTTGTCTTGTTCATGTCCTTACTCTGTGCAGTCATCATGCCAACTCAAAGGACCAGACAAGAAAACGTAACCTGCACTCCCTCATTCTTTGAGCACATGAAAAGTTAGATCAGCAACGCCCTGATGTCCATACCTATATGCATGAATACACTGCATGGCTTCAACTATATTTAAAAAACCTGCCGTTCAGAATATTGTAAGATGATGGTACTAACAACATGAGCAGACTATAAACAAGTATGCGCTTCTACATTTGTATAGAAGCCACAACAAGGATTCCAGTAGTTGACATGGAAAGGTTGGAATGCCCTTTAGAGACTTTTACCTTTAGAAGAAAGAAGCACATGTTGGATTCTACAATTTAATCCATTGTACACTGTCTTGCACCATATAAACACTGATTGTATAATATCAGAGGTAAAATGCAGCACACATAATAAATGTTCAAAAAGCATCGAACAAATTAAAAGTAATGAAATGGAATCAGCATTTATATAAATGTTTGCTGTTAGCTAATTCATGTTTAGTACTTGTGTTTTATGAGTTAGCCAGGCCTGAATATGTTAAAGTGCCAAGTCCATTCTAAGCATAAATGAATAAGAGTGAGGCCTTTCTTCAGCCACCATGCCTTTAAGTTGTTTCCTGCTGGGAGCAATAGAGTAACAAGTATCAAAGATATCATTTTCTGCAATTAGGACAAACAGTGTTGTTTTTGTTTTTTTTTACAGAGATGAACTATTAGATTTGGTGGGACCAGAATCAAAAGGTGCGATGTTTTGTTTTGTTACTATATGTCTTGTTTAGGATAAAGCAGCACAATGACAGCTCAGTTGATTCAAAAATGTAACATTTCTCATAACTTATTTAAATCTCACCATGTTTGAAGGTTTTGGCTACTTGAACATTATTAAAGGAGTCCTGAGGTTTCTGTGAGTGAGTGACCATGAGAGAAACAGACTGACTTGTTCCTATATGAACTGTATATATATTAGGACTTGTAATGAAATTTGTTTCATTTATTTGAGTTTGCAATCTAAACCTCTAAGGTTAGTATGATTTGAGTATATTCAGTGGTGCAACCTGTTAACCTTAATGTTGACTTTACAAAATGGGAACAACCAAACTGTACCTGTTTATTTTCACTCAATGAAAGCTGTGTTTATGTATTTTACAGTATTGTATGTATCCCCTTAAGAGAATATCAATTCAAACACGTGACTGACAAAAATAATATTTAACCTGTTTATTATTATGCCTTTTTATCAGTACAGGATTTTTAAGCCTCTTTAATGTGAACAGAATTATGTGCCATCAGATTTAAGTATCTTTGTATGCAAGAACACAACCATGTTAAACTACAGCTTGTATTTCTAGTTAGGTGTAATGCGTTAAAACATATATGGTAAATGCCTTTGTGTGGTTGTTACTTTTCACAGTTGCAACATGTGGACAATGTGAGTTAATTGTATACTGTGGTCTGTGTGAATTACTAAATATAAAAATAAAATTTCAGTCTCTTAGATGTTCCATCAAATGTAAAATATCTGAAAATTTGCATCGTTTTAAATGTTTTAAGTTTAATCCACATTAAATGAGTGGAATTATGTTTGTCATTTTAAAATATCAAACTAAAAACTCTGTTTTGATTATTTTAGACTCTTGACAGCTAGTAGATTACATAAATTCACTCCTTAATCTTTTTTAAATTGAACTTGAAATAGGTCTCTCTACTTCAAATGATCCCACATAAGCATCTTGCCATAGAGAGTTTCTGTCTTAAACGTGTATACAGATGACAGCTAGCAAGTCACGTTTCTTTGTATGGTACATGTACTCGCAACAACACGTTCAAAGTGCTTTACATGATAAAAACTATACAACAAATAAAAAAAGTACAGTGGCCAAAGAGAAGTAATTGTAATCCCGGACTAGCATTAATCTTTCAGTTCATTACTCAAAGGCAACTCTCAGCAAATGGGTTTTACAGGAGCTCCGTTTTCTGGAAGTTTGTTCCAGATTAGAGGAGCATAAAAACTGAACCACGTTTCTCCATGTTTGGTTTTGGTTCTGGGATGCAGAAGTAAGACTTGAACAGGAAGACCTGAGTGGTCTAGAAGATTGATAGATGACAACAGATCTTTATATATTTTGGTGCGAAGACGTTTATTGATTTAAAAACTAACATATTTTTAAAGTCTTTTCTCTGAGCTCAGGGAGCACGTGTATGGACTTTTAGAACTGGGGTGATGTGGTCTGTCTTTCCATCTTCAGTGGTGAAAGCTCTTGCAGCAGCATTCTGGTTCAGCTGCAGCTGCAGCTGCAAGAGCTCTCTCGGTCTGATATACATGCTGTGTAAATTTGGGAGGAAAATCCCTTTCCTCGCTAATAACTGGCAAACAAAGACCTTTATAGGCTGAAGCATATTTACACAAGAAGTGACTGGTAAAATGGTTTTCTGGTATAAAGTTTCATAAATATTTTTTTTCCAAATAACCTTCAGGCTAACAATCCTGGGTATTTTTTAGAAAGCACAAATCTGTCATTCTGTATTTGTAAAAATGTTAGTAATGCATTCTCCTACTAGAGTCTTCCAGTATTTCATGACTGTCTTTAGTGGCAAAATATTCTTTTGACTGCTGATATTATCTTTAATGTAACATAATTTAGAATTCAATGTGTTCAACTTAAAAAAAACTTTGTAAAAAATTATGTACAGTAGCACACAAATGGAGGCAGCAAATAATTGCTCCCAGTCATTTACTGACAACCTCTCTGGAGTCATGCTTCTTTAATAAAAACAAAACTATTACCTTTATGTCACCAAACATGACGTTGCCTTATGCTCTTAAACTTGCAAAATCACATTATTGTTCCTGAGTGAACTTGTCATTTCAAGTTTTATCAAACTGCTTTGCTAATTAGAAGACAGTGGATCTCAGGATTTACCCACAGGGTCAAAGGTAAAAGAAATAAACCACAACTGTTTCCTCAAGCATCATTAATCTTCGACTGGTGAAATAAGTCCTGAACACATCAAAGTGTCTCTAAGTTTAAAAGTTTCTAATTGGCCATTGACATAAAATTCACACCAAATGCTGGCAATAACAATGTAATCCACACATCAGTGCAGGGAATAACTATTGAACATGTGAAGGAAAGAATGTGCAAAAAGGGACAGAAATCCAAGGAACCAACTGATATTTGTCAGTATTTAGAAAGCATTCTTGGTGCTTTGTGCAAATCAATATCAGCTGGTTTCATATTCACCAATGTCTTGTAAAAAGATTATTCATTACTAAAGTATCACAGAGTGGAATGGTTAGTAAAAATCCTATTTATTCTTTTTAATGAGACCATTGACATTGTAATCCAGAAGAAGAAAGAACATAATAATCTAAAACCAGCCACTGCCAGTTGCCTCTCGTAAGACTTCGGACAAGAGAATAATCAACAGAGCTGTCCGAGAGCCAAGGAGGACTTGGAGCTGCAAAAGACCTGGAATAGCAGGTAAAGTTTTCATGTCCAAATTACATGTGAAAAAATGTGTGTGGTGTGTGTGTGTGTGTGGTGTGTGTGTGTGTGTGTGTGTGTGTTTTTTTTTTTCCAAATTATAAACTTTACAGTCCAAATTTGACAATATAAAATTCACAGGTAAAAATTTCCAAGTGAATAAATTAGCATATTTCAGTCTCAAATATCAGCTCTTCTGTTCCCCAGAAGAGCTGACAACATTGGCTACAGTCCAGGGTCTCTTTTGGTCATGTGATAATACAAATCAATTCATCTTATTTATATACTAGTGCATCTCAAAAAATTAGAATATTGCTTAAAAGTGCAACATTTCTTGCCAGTCATCTCAGAAAGTGAAATGGTCATTTTATAGAGATTTTTTTTACACAGAGGTAAAATATTTCAAGCTTTGATTTTATTCTTTTTTTTGCAATTTTAAATGATTATGGCTTACAGCTAAAGAAAACCCAAAATTCAGTGTCTCAGAAAATTAGAATATCACATTAGACCAATCAAAAATGGATGTTTTAAGCACAATTTTTGTGTTCTGGACCAGTCAGCAGTCTTCCCATTGATTGTGTCCTATTGACCTAGAGCGTGTGTTAAAGGCTCAGGAACCTTTGCATCTGTTTTGAGTTAATTAGCTGATTAGGGTGTGACACTATAAGTTTCCATTAATTACCTTTTTCACAGTATTCTAATTTTCTGAGATGCTGAATTTGGGGTTTTCATTATCTGTAAGTCATAAATCATCAAATTACATCAAACAAAGGCTTTGAATCACTATATATAATGAGTGTCACTTTCTTAACTGAATGGGAAGAAATATTGCACTTGTATGCAATATTCTAATTTTTTTTAAAATGCACAAGTAGTGCCAATTCAATACACATTCCATCTCGAGGCACTTTACAAAAAAAGTAGATTCAGTAGAGAGAGACAGGGTTAAACATTAAGACAGGGCCAAGTGTATCATCTAGTGAAGGAAAATATTAAGTTGTTGGGAGCAGCTCAGCCAATGTGCCCTCCAGGAAAGTGTCACAGCTAACCAAAACGCCAGAGCAGATGAAGTTTTTAGGATGAGCAAAAAAAAAAAAAAAAAAAGAAAGAAAGAAAAAAAAAAAAGAACACCACAGAGAAAACATGAAGTTAAAAGCTCAAATAAAAGCACCATTGGAGCAGGGGAGAATGCAACAGTTAGAAAGTGGTCAGTTTGTCCTCTAACAGCCAACGTCTATGGCAGCATACATAACTAAAGAGATAGTTCAGTATAGCCTAAGCCACTCAAACTAAAACCTTTTATTACATCCCCTGGCTTAGTCTGGGGGTTATAAGGTACTAACATAATTCTAGACAGTGAAATGAGGAGTCAAGATGGCATTTAAGATGTTTATTTTCCGCCATATTTTTAAGTTATTTTCTGTACAGACTGGTAAAAGCTTCAGGGAGAGCTCAGGACAACATAATTAACAAAATAACCCTGAAACAAAAATAAGAAACTTACCTACTCTATAATATATATATATATATATATATATATATATATATATATATATATATATATATATATATATATATATATATATATAGTTTATAAATAAACCTGCAAGATAACCTACTTAAAAAGTATAGGAGAAAATTAGGATTGAACAAAAAGGAAGCTCTCCCCTACTAAAAGCAGCTTGACCCAGTTCACATTGTACAAAAAGGCATTCAAGCCTGTACAACACCCAAGGGGTGTATGGCAGTCCAGCGGCCAAGAGACACTCTAGTGCAGTGCCACAGGCATTAAATAGTCACAGGTAATTGGTGATTGGCTGAAGATCCAGGAAGCAGCACCCAATCCTTAAACGGACGAATCAGAGAACAGTTTATCTTTCTACGTAATTCATATGCTCCAATTAGAGCACACCACCAAGCAAACAGCCCTCCCCTTTCCCCCTCTTCTCCCCAGTTCACCGACTAATTTAAGGGTTTAATTAAGTCGCGCTAGCATGTCTGGCTAGTCCTCTTTAGAAGAGGATGGCTACTAAAAGCGGAGTTGTTATGTCCGAGGGAGTTCAAAAACGGCTGGAAGTTTCCACTCACTCCAGAAGTTTGAGAGAACCAGAGAAGAGTGGCTGAAGTTCATTTATGGGGAAGAACCACGAACCGAACATGGATGAATTCAAGTCGGGGTTTTCGAACAAACTGATTTTGAAAAAAACTTTTGTACCAACACTGAAGGAGGCGACCTCAGTGTCATTACCCGTAAGTTTATTTAAAATGTTTGTGCCAACGGGATGCTGTCAGCGATGGTATTACAGCTCTTAAAACTGTGACTGAACAGCAGAGGTGCCAACGAGGTGGATGTGAATTTATCACTCGGATCAGCATAATGTGGTCCTCCTGGGCAGAGTGGTGAGAGTCTCCACCGCTCATGTGGGATAGCAGAGTTCAGTCCCCGGGAGGTGTTTTTAATTAAAGCTAGTGGGATGAGTTGTGCTAGTTTTTAACTTAAAGTGACTTTAAAGCAAGGCCATGACAGTAATGCTTCAAGCTAAAATATCTACATATATTTCAGGATGTGGTTCGTCCCTGGGAACGATCACTTTGGGTCTGAAATATAGTATTAAAGAAATACAGCTTTGTGGAAAAAAAAAAAAAAAAAAAAAAGTCTCGTTGCACAAATTGTGCCAGTGATTATTTAAGTAAAAAAAAAGTAGATTTTGATTACAGAAACTGTATTGCTATATAAAAACTAGAAACATTTTAATACAAAATTACTCATTTGAGCTTTCCATCCATCCATTATCCATCACGCTTATTCTTGCAGGGTCGTGAAGGGGGCTGGTGCCCATCTCCAGCGGTCATCAGGCGAGAGGCGGGGTACACCCTGGACAGTTTGCCAGTCCATCGGAGTCATTTGAGCTTTTTTAAAATTTATTTTACAACATCAAAGGCCAATTCTCTAAGCCAGTTATGCCATATGAGCACTTCAAAGGTCGGTTTTCTTAAACCAGGCTTAGCATTACATGAAAACAATTTCAAACAAAATGAAATTGAAATGAAGACAAAATTGACTGGAATGCTCTTCACACATCTGGACTGCTACATAGCCTACCACTCGTCTTTGGTACAGAGTAAAATAGACTTCTGCTCCCTTTTAGCTGTACCACCAAGTTATTTTGGTGTGGGTAGCTTCTTATGCATATCTTCTCAAGGGATGACTCCATCATTTTCTTTGACTGTGAAGATGGGCTTCCCATCCACAGGCCTCTTACGACTTCGCAGAAGAAACTTTGCAGTTACATCTGCATCATCAGCCTTCTCAGCAAACCCAGTTTTGCCTGCAAAGTCAACAGCGAAAAAATCCCCAGCAGACAGATTCTTATCATCATCATCATCATCATTCTGAACATCTAAACACTCATAGTCAGTGGTGTGTTTAGGTGGAATGGAAATGTCACTTTCTTTTGAGCTACTGGGGACAACCACTTTTTTTTTTTTTTTTTTTTTTTTTTTTTTTTTTTTGTTTGGACCAAAAACCCTTTTTATTTTTATTTTCGTTCCTTTTCACCCCTTTAATTTTCTCTGTCATGTGTGTTGTCCAGGTCATCCGCTGCACCATCATTATAAATGGTGTCATCAAGCTGAATATCCACGGTGCTATCTTCTGAGCTACTGTACACAAGTGTTTTCTTCATGAGTTTAGTTTGATTTGATTCTTTGAGGGCCCTTTTATTCTGCCTTTCATTCTTTTTCTCTTCTCAGACGTTTCATCTCTTTTTTTTTTTTTTTTTTTTTTTTTTTTTTGTGCCTTCTCCAGCTCCATCTTCTCAGATGTGCCGGTCATGATTTTTTACTTTAGTTTCTTTCTTCTAATTCTAGGCCTTCCTGCTGTAGCTTTTGGCAAGGGAAAATGGCTTTTGGGGATACATGACCCAAAATGGGAGAAAAGGCAAACTAATCACTTGATGATTGCTCGGGATTTGGTTGGAGAAGAGTGGGTGTCTCCCTTGGGTCTGGACCTACTTCAATAGGTGTCCAGTGCATGATGGTCTGTTTCTATTTTTGGTCTAAAATTAGGAATGTCACATTTTAGCTAAGAAATGAAATGTAAGAACACAATGTATAATTGCAATAAAATAATTTAAATATTCACTTGTGGCACAACTTATCCCACGTCCTTTGGCACAAATCATCTCAATCATTTTGGAAAAGACATTTCATCCAGCAGTTTTGAGCTAGCATCATGCTAACTGTAGAGACTCATAGTGTAGCTTAACAGAGCACTAAAACACATGTGAAATGTTTTCAAACACCATTTTACAACAATCAATAAACCTTGATCATAAAAATGTTATACTTTGAAAGGCATAAAACAGTTTTTTTTTTTTTTTTTTTTTTTTTTTTAACTTAAATGTGACTTTATGTCATGCACTGAGGCTCTCTTCTTTGCAGGATGAGTTAAATCAGCGGTGTCCAAAGTTGGCCCTCGAGGACCAACTTTGGACACCGCTGCGTTAAATGATTGAGTCCTCAAAAATGCGTGGTCACATGACCAATTTCTTTTGATTCCCTAGAAACAGGGTGTGGCACAACTTACCCACTGGCACAAATCACCGCCCTCTCCCCTACTGCTTCTCTTTTATGTTATTGGTATTGTTGGGAATCAGAATTTGCATTCGTGTTTGACTTAGGTAATTATTAATAATTATAATTAATAATTTATTATTAATTAAATTATCCCAGGTGAGGGTTCCCAGTAGAACCAGTGGTTCTGTTGGTTGAAAAACCAAAAAGGTACCTCTTCATCGACAGATGCAGAGGCCTGGCTTCAGCAGGGCTCTGGAAATAGATGTCAAAAGATTTTGTATGTCTAAAGAACTTAAAAGCTGGATCCACGGACAGCTTCTTTAAAGTTCCCCAGTTAACACTTAAAAGGTTTAAAAAGTCCTTTTTCCTGGCCAGCAGGTTAAAAGGAGTCATACGCAGAGCTGTTGTGTCTTCATCGGAGGCTTGTCCAAAAGACGAGGGTTTTAGAGTCAGGAGTTGGTTTTGTAGCCTGTTCTTATCTGATCAGCTCAGATAAGGTCAGTTTTATTGCAGGGGGGAGTTTTGGCAGTAAAGTCTCCAGCCAAAAGAATGTGATGCTTAGGAATGCGATCTGATCAGTATGTGAATTAAAAATGTGGATTCCAACAGTATCAAGCACAAATAGCTTAGTTTTAGGTAAATTTTATTTTGCAGCTGAGCTTTTTGACAGGAGTCCTCCTACCGCCGGACAGTAGATCATTGTGACTTAGACATTTATAAGTGGGTCACTATTGAAAACTGTGGGCAGCTCTGCTGTACAGTTTTGAGGTGTCCTTTAGTCGCAGGCCCACAATAATAATAATAACGCTTCAGATTTGCAGTTATCAGTGGTGCAATAATGTAGTCGGTATCACATTTTGAGACTTCAAGCACTATCTATTCGTATGTTTTTAGGTATCTGGGCATAATTGGTTGCATAGATGGCAGTCACATTCACTGCTCCTTCACTAAATAGAGATTATGTCGAACTTTTTTATATTTCATATCATATTGCACAGTTTTTACTCTGCTCAACTAGTCTTTACATTGATGCAGTCATCGATATCACTATGCTGCACCTGCAGTTTATTTAATCTGAGTATGCCTTTTTGATACCCACACAGTATGTTCAAGAATAAATTTCATTTCATTTATCCTGACACACTCAAATTTCCCCATTGTGGGAAAATATAGATCTGTCTATCTATCTATTGTTGCAACTTCTGATTTACCAATCACTTCCTATACTAAAGATGACAGTCCTTTTATTTCATTAAGTGTTCTTTATTGCCTGCAAGTGAAAATACAGTACTTATTAATATTTTGTTCAATCAAATAAACTCACCCACCTTACTTTTGGGCGTGGGGTGATAAACAAATGTAGAGGTGAGAGTAAAACTTTAATTCTCTGTCAAATCACACTCACTCATTAACTTACTTGGTATGTGTCACGCTAACTCTCATTATTTTACAGCAGCAACAGTTTTGTTGTTTTAATAAATATGTTGAGAGTCTACATATGTCGTCAATAACATTTGTAATTCCGTCAGCGAGAAATGTGCACTTTGAGGCTTCTTATTTCCTCCCGTTGCCATGGTGAATTGTGTTGCGGCGCTCACGCTTAAGTCAGGGGTAGCTTGACTCAGAACTGAGTTACCTTGTTTATATCTCCTGTTCTGAAACCGAAAATCCCAAGTATCGCAGAACTGGGTAGGTTTGTTCAGAGTACCTGGCTTCTAGTCAGAGCTTTCTGAAATGGGGCCCCGATCATACTCGACTATTTATCAACATGTATGACCATTATATCAGATGTAATGTCTTATCAGGAGACTGGTAGTACATACGGTTGTGATGCAGTTGAAGGAATGAAAGGTGGAGAAACTGAGGAAGCTCAGATGAGATTTTAATTAGTTTAGTGAAATATGTATTAGTCTGTTGTTGCTTTTAAATATAAAACAAAACAGTTTTATGATGAGAACTGTTTCATGGAGGAGATATGGGAGCCAGGTGGATCTTCAGGGGATCAGGCAAGGTTTAAAAATCTTATTGATTATAATAGAACCAGAAAGGAAAGGAGAACAGGTGAGGAGTGATGTCAGGTTGATTTTAAGTTTTCAATATTTTTTTCACAATATATTAGGTTTTCAACTGAGCTAGAACCCATCACTTGTGTTATATGGTAAAATGCTTCTTCTAGTGATCAATAAGTGAATTTTGTTTTTCCTGTTCAGCTCTAAAATGAGCCACCCTTATGCCCAGGAGCTGTACCTTGGATGTGCATCTCTGAAGCAACGCAAGCAATGCAGCAGCGGAAAGGAGACAGCAAAAGGAGAGGATGGTACAAGGCTTGAGGTGAGGTCAGCGTATGAGATGTATAATGTATACATCTGCAAATCAGTTGTTAAAAATTCTTATTCTGTATGATAAAAACCTTAACAGATACTTTTTTGGCTTTAGTAAGTTACATGCTGGTACTGTACATTACTATATGTAATGTCTGTTGTAAATACATGAATGTCATGCAGGGACATCAGGGGCCTTGATGTCAAAGTGAGGGAGAGACAGGATCTCACCAACAGGTAAGAGAGAGTAACACATAATAGCAGACATTTTTAATGAAGAAGCCATGCACTTGTGTGTGTATGTGCGCTACCGAAAATATTTAGCTTGCTAGTTGTGCTGCCACCTGATAAGGTAGGTGTACATCCCTGGAATGACACAGTTATTATGCTTGATTAAAGACTTAAACCATTTTGTTCAAGAGGAAAAGTGAGAAGAAGTTTTTTTTTTTTTTTTTTCTGGGTGGTTTGCCCACGTCTTATGATCATAAAACATATACATATTATGCATGTATTAATAGTGGTGAACAGAACACTATTTTCTCAGAAACATTTGATAAAAGAAGAAAGTTTAAAAAAAAGGCGTTTTGCAGTGTAGTTAATTTGATTTCAATGTTTACAATATTTACTGCAGATGTATTTTTCACAAGATTTATTTATTTTTTCATATATATTGCTCATTCTACCTCTGGGTTTCAAGTGTCTCAATAATTTGTTCTCTGTTCTGCTGTCACAGTCTACCAACAGCTTAATTTAAGTATTGTGTAACATCCACTTGGTTAAACACTGGTATGGGTGCAAATAGGACACAGTCTAAGTGAGAATACATTTACATCCGCTGTTGATGGTAAAGTACGCAACTTGGTTTTCTGTAGGTTTAAAAACTTATGAATAATACATAAATCAATCATAAAGAGAGAATTCAGAGTTGAGCTAGACTTTTTTGTTGTCTGTCATTTTGGCTGATGGCGTCAAAAAAAATCCTGTCAAATTGTATTTTTACCTGTCAATTTTTATATTAAAAAACAATGTCATTATAATATTGACATATTTAATTGCATTTAATTTTCATTTGGTTTAATATTCAACAAGCTGAACAGAGAATCCACATCATCCCATCACACATCAAGCAGATGAATACTGACTGGGGACTCTGTTGCTATATGAAACAATTGCACTTAATACGAACGCCTGAACGCACAGTCTCACCTTCCTCCTGGCATGCACGTTCCTGGATTACGTACCCCCTTGTAATCAAATGTCAGGTTTTTGATGTTAATCTGGAGACTGGAATTACAAGCACCACTTCAGCCAAAGTGTCGAAATCAGGCAAGACTGAACGCTGGTTCAGCTACACCAGAGGCGCTCCAAAGCCTCCATAACTCTTCAATCCTCTGTCAGCTCCCAGATAGCGAGATGCATTGAGTTCAGGTCATAGATGATGCTCAGCCACGATTTTTTAATTTTTTTGATTGTTTTTGATTGATTTGGTTACCTCCGTGTACTCTGTGTGTAAGGTTTAAAATGTCTGTGCCAAGCGGTCAGGTGTATGAACTATAATCTGTCAAAATGACGGATAGCCTTCAGATTTTCCCATCACCGTTTATAAAAACGATCAATGAAGGAAAATATCCTGTTAATGCGGCCCCTGAAATATACTCCCTAAGTGTCCGTTCTTGGAGACAAATTCATGCTTTTTATGAGTAACTCATCTTTTGAATGATGCACAGATCAGCAAGCATTTTATTATGAAGCACCTGCAAGTTCCTTATGTTAATGCAGTATATGAATTATCAAGAAAATACAAAAATAACGCCACCCTGGTTGTTTGTGTGTACCCCCATTTAAAAACTGTAAATGGACCTATTATCATTCAGTTCTTACTATAGAGTTCCCATCTCCTTTAACCTTAAAACAGATGCCATAGATATGAAAGTCACACCAACAGCTCAAAGAACATTTGTTATTTTGTGGAAAATGTTATGTCATATATAACTCTCTATTTCTTTAAAATAGCAGGACACACGTCTTTTGGTAATGGTGATTTGGAGGCTGGCAAGATCTGCACCCTCTTTTTTCAACCAAAAAAATTTGTCCTAATGATATAAACACACTAGCAGCTCAGAGGACACGTGTGATCATATAGAAAATGTAATATCGTCCACAACTGTGTTATCCTTTGAGATAGCAGTGCATGCATGGGTTTTTTTTTTTTTTTTTTTTTTTTTTTTTTTTACATTTTTGTTCTCATTGTTCTTTAACTGTCCTTTTTTCTGCTAAATGGTATTTATTCACACGGTACCATATATCTTCTTAACCTGCTACAAACCTTGTTAGGTCTATAAATTAGGATAGTTTTATATGACATTTTTCTTGAATGCATGATATGAAACATTCAGTTTGTTTCAGTGTAAAGACCACTGCTAGTCTAGACAGATAACTGTTTGTCCCAGCCATAATTAAATTTAACTCAGTCTTGGTGGTTTGCGTTAATTCACTGGTGGTGACCTGGGATGGTATCAAATTCTTGGCCTGGATTATTGTCCCAGTCAGCCCCTGGAATAAAGTGTCAGTGGGCTTCCCTTGCATTTATGTAGCAGTAACATGGGACAAAACCTACAATGTACTTAATTATATACAGCCAAATTGGATCAGAAAGAGGGTCTGTGGAGAGAGCTAAAGAATAGGATAATGTGATTAAATCTACCAGGGGAATGAATTATTATGACCCTTAATGTATGTATGCATGTAATTGTTTTTCAGCTATTGTCAGTCTATTTCTAGCGGTTGTGTTGCATGTATTTTATGCAGTATATAGATATATTTATGGAAAACAATCTTCACATTTCAGTGCCTCTTCTTCCACCATTTAAATGATCTCTCTAGCCTGCTGTCATTAGCTCTAGCTGCTGGATCTAAATCATATACCTTTGGGCCTACAGTGTGAGCCTGTAGTCGATGGCATGTTCAGGATCAATCTCCTCCTCCTTGTATGATCCTGTGTTTTTATCAGGAACGATTCCCTCCAGTTGTGTCACTTCCAGTAGCCCACTAGGGGTGCTGTTTTTGGGTGGAGTGGCGAAGGACACAACATAGAGGGAGTAGCAACACCTTTTTATTTTGAAATGAGCCATATTTGCACTGACAATTTTTAACTTAGACCTGTTAAGAGCATGAAAGCTTCTAGATGTTTAAAGTGTTAGGTTACAGATTTTTTTTTTCCCCCACCACAAATCTTGTGGATGTTATTTGGCAAATGTGAGCTGGTTCCTTTTGTTCAGCAATGGATGTCATTTCTGCTCACTATCTTTGTTATTGTTGAATCATGAATAATGTTGTGCTTCAGTAGGTTTAACTTTGGCTATGAATGATTATTATTATTATTATTATTATTATTATTATTATTATTATTATTATTATTATTATTATTATTATTATTGCTTATGGCAATTATTAATAAACTAGTAATTAAGATCAAAAATTGCAAACTTGGGGTACCATCTTTCTAATTAAAGAAAGAAATGTATATTATAGCCAAAGAGTTCAGTCTCAGTTATTTATAATACCTGCCTGATAAGGCCTAGGTTTTTAATAATAGATGAAGGCATAAGTCCAGCACTGGCATTATCTGAACAGCAATATGCTGCACATGTGTAAGGAATAAACACGGACAACTTCTCTCAAATATACAAGAGTTTACTAACAAAATGAAATCAACTTCATGGTTAATACATTTTATTTACCAAACTCACTATGCTAGTAACACATACACAACTAAACTAAGGAAGAAAGATATAAAAAAAAATGATTAAGCTAAAACTACTAGAAGTTAAAACAGTAAAAAGTTAAAAAATAGAACCAATAAAATGATGCAGTGATGTTATAATTCAGTGTAAATTATGAATATTGAGAGACCAGATTTATTTAATGAGGAAAGTGAAATTTTAATTAGTTTAAACTAATTAAGGTTTGTTTATACCAAGATATGCTGTTTATTCTTCATACAGCAACACTAGAAATGTGCAATGATTAAACATTATTCCAAGGAAGTAATGTCTTAAACAGAAATCGTTAACCCTTTTGGAAAGTTGATTCTTAATCAATTTAACAGTTCAGATATTGATAAATTTTAATAAATTTGGTGTTGCAAGATGGCAGAACTGATGAAGCTGTAGTTGGTTTCCGATTGCAGCTTCTGATTTTCCAGCAATCCCTAATAAGCATGTATACCATGACAAAAGAGAGGAAAACCTCCCTTTTTTAACTGGAAGAAACCTCCAGCAGAACCAGAACCAGGCTCAGTACGAACAGCCATCTGCCAGGACTGACTGGGTGTTTGAGGAGACAGAGCAGAGACACAAAATTGAAACACAAACACTGATGTAGGAGTATGTTCTGTTAAAGAAAAGCAAAAAATGTTAACAGCAGGAGAAGGAGAATGTTAAGTCGTTGGCAGCATTGTATCAGCTGATGCCTCCCTCTAGGAAGCCACCACAGCCAAACAGGCCAGACCAGCTCAAGCTACTATGAAGATGGAAAAAAGTAGAGAAAACAGAGAGTTAAAATTTAAAATAATACCAAATAATGCAAATTTGATTGGAGTTCCGCTCTAACATGTTCCAGATGGGAAAAAAGTTCTGAAATGTCTTTTTATTAAAGTTTCACAAATGAAATAAAGGTTTCACAAGTCAGACACTTGGTTGTAAATATTCTATCAGTTTAGAATAATCTAGTCCAGGTTTGAAGAGTCTAGTTGTTGTGGTTTTGGAGCAGGACCAGTTCTAGTGTGATTCAGATATCAAGGAAGCAAGAACATGGCCGCCCTTTTATTGAAGTTTCACAAATCACAAACTTGGTTTTAAATATTCTGCTATTAGTTTAGAATATTCTATTCCAGGTTTGAAGTGTCTAGGTGTTGTAGTTCCTGTGAACCTGTCCAGGGCATACCCCATCTCACCTACAGACTGCTGGAGGTTGGCAGCAGACATCCTGCAAACCTGCATGGATAAGTAGCTATAGTGGATGGATGGATGGATGGATGGATGGATAGATTTTTCTTTCTCTGTACAGCTCATAAACTCACCTTTTTTGACTGTTAACCATTTTTGTTTCCATCCAATACATTCAGTTTAGATTGATTTCATTCATCAAGGTTTATTCAACTCATTTACTATGATTTAGTCCAATCTAAATTATTAGTTCTTTTTTTTATTTCAGGTTTGTCCAGCTAATAGAGTGAGGCTGGGTACATGGTGGACAGATAACCAGTCTATCACAAGGCAATGTAGAGATACACAGGACATATAACCACGCACACACTTACATTGGACAATTTTGATCGGCATTTAACTTAATATAAATGTTTTAGGCCTGTGGGAGTATCTGAAGAAAAGCTGTGCCTGCACTGAAGTATCCTGAATTCATTAAACAAACTGTGCTGTTGCATCCTCTCAAGCTGAATCCAAAGTGGAACGTAACGATAAATGAGGAAATTCATAATACCACCATGGGGAACAGAGCCTTCAGCCGATTTGCTCCTTTGCTCTGGAACTCCCTTCCTCCTGCCATTAGGAACATAGACTCTCTTCCCTCTTTTAAATCAGCTGAAAACACACCTGCTCAAACTGGCATATTCAATTCAACATGGATTAACTGTTGTTCCATCTTGTTTACTGACTTGCTTTATATAATTGTTGCTGACTCTGTTTATTATGTGTTGTTTTTTGTCTGTTTTTGTAAGGTGACTTTGAGTTTTTGAAAGGCGCCCTCAAATAAAAAAATATTATAATACAATCTGGAAAACAGTATCATGATATGAAGTTGATATGTAATTAATTTAGGATCTCACTGGTTTTATTCCTCTAGAGAGTTAGTCAAAAAATATGACATAGTTTGTGACTGTTATACTTGAAATAATCAGGAAAAACTGCAGCAAAGTCATTTCCAACAAAACATCTATTTGTAGTTAACTTAGTCCAATAAGTCCAGGGTTCCTACCAGTCTTGAAAAGTCCGGAATTTGATTTGTCATTTTTTAAAGTCTGGATAAGTATGGAAAAAAAAGACTGAGTTTGTACATTAAAATGTTTTTCGGCTGTATTGTTGAATATATTTTTTTAATATGCAAAAATACAGAAATTTGAAAAAAAAATGTAGATCTTTATACACTGATTTATATGTAGGTGACTTTTTTGTCTTTCAATTTGTCAGGAAAAGAATTACATTTTGACACCAAAAATGTGTAGGAACCCTGTAAGTCCACTGCTAGCTGTGACCAAAGCAATATGCTTCTATGTTCAACATAAAGGAGGACTTTTGTGGATGTTGCTTGGAAAGCAAGTGGAAGCTTTCTGCTTTTACCCTGTAATTTTTTTTTAACATTTACATCATTTTTTTTTTTTTTTTTTTTTTTCAAATTTAGCTTTGTCTTCCACTCCTTAATGGTTTGTTATATAAATTTGAGATATGCAGGTAACTCTGGCTTCACAAAGGCTTATATGTAGAAGTGTAAAATATGAATCTCTGTTATTTTAAATTTCCTCTGATTTTATTTTAATTAAATGAAAGGCAAAATCATGCTTTCATGTTCACATTTATTGTAAAGGGGATCTGTGTTGTATTTTGTTTTTATATCCACTCAAAATTATTATTCAATACATTGGGAAATCATAAAATGTGTGAATCTGTTATGATTTTTCATGTTTTTTTTTCCTTTTGTTTTTATAGGACTAGCTATGCAATGGTGCAATTATCCTGAAAAGAAATCCCTTACTTTTGCTTGTATAGAAAATGGCCACACATATTTTCTCAACTGAAACTTATAATACATAATGTATATTAGATGATCTAATTATGTAATTATGAAAAAAAATATAAGTACTTATTATGCAATATGAGTCATGTAAAATGCGTTTTCAGGTGTTCCTTGTTTTCCTGAGTGTGATGCAATAAGCAAGTCTTTTTATGTGCTTTCACATGACCTCATCTCCAAAGAGAGATGAGATCATGCCAGAGGACACAATGAAACAGACTCACTTAGAGAGACACAGACATATACACAAAAATACTGCTTTCAGGTCAGCTGAAGTCACTTATAGTCAGAACAACATAACTGCCAACATTTTTGCATAATTTTAACACATGTGAACTCCTACCTAGTTCTAGTTTCTTGCTTTTATTCAGCTATATTTGAAGAATACCCTAATGAAGGTAAAAGTAAATGCTTCTGTTGGTGACCAAGAGAGGTTAATTTAACAGTTCCTAGCATATGCTGGTCTGCTTCACAGATGGATTAGCACACATATGCATGTCACAGCAATTCAGCAATGTGTAAAAAAGCACAAAGCACTGGAACAACCACCAGCAGGCAGGAATAGGGTAACACAGTTCCACCACATATCTGTTAATGTTAAATCAGGTGTGTCACTTCCAAAGCAACTGTTTGTAGTATATTGAAGAGAGAAAAATAATTTCTAATAAAAATATGAACAATGGCTACTTGTCTTTTTCTTTCAAAGCACAAATATACACATTTTTCAACTTTTTTTTTAAATTGCCCTCAATTGCACATTTCTTTTGATCTGAGTATGCTATTTTTATGTTGTAAGATTGTCCTTACTGTACAGCCTCTTAATTTTATTTTTAAGTTAATTTGAATATACATGCTTCAATTTACCTTTAACTTGCTGATGGTGCACCTGAATTTCCCCACTGTAGGGCAATAAAGGATAATTCTATTCTAAGAAAGTTACGTGAGCCTATAGAGCGTAATAATTATACTCGTGTTAAAACGTGCTTGAATTTAGATGCCAGTAGAAATAACAGCCCCAGTATCCATCCCCCTCCCTCTCTTTTCCTCTGCGCCAGCTTGTCTTCAGCACCACGGTCAGCAACTTGTCTAAATGAGCTGCGTTGCCATGGTAACGTGTCCTCTGTTTAGCTCCCTTTCTGCCTGCAATGTAGTGTTACAGCGTGTGCCCCACCCTCATTTGCACAGGGTCTACCGGTCCTTGACATCAGATGAAAAGGCTCTGCAACGTCGTTGTCCTTCAGCTGTTATTAAGAACAAAAAAAATATGGTGGTGTACTTTGATACGAGCTGCCATCAGTGCTGCAGCAAGAGTGCACAAAAATGGCGACAGAAATGGGAGGACGTGGTGTAGAATGCTGCAGAGCCTTTGCATGCGCACGTACTCTCGTGGCCCACATTCAGAGCCATGACGTAGCAGAATCATGTGCGAGCGCTGCGAGCATAAAATGATGTGTGGGTCACCTTAATTCCAAACTGCTGTAAGGATCAAAGTCATTTTATTCTTTTCTATCAACATACATCATGTGTTGTCTATACACCATTTAACCTATGATGTAGGCTCCAAAAAAAAAAAAAAAAAAAAAAAAAAAAAAAAAAGGCAAAACAACGGGGTGGCGTTCATCATAACTGCACATAAGGTTTTCAACCACATGATGTCGTTGCTCACCTCGACAAAACATTAAGGATAATGGGAGTGTGCTGATCAAACTACACAATATAGGCAGATATATTGCAAATGCATATGTATTTCAACAGACTAAAGTTTGATACGATTTATTACACGTGTTTATACTCTTTGGAGCAAAATGTGTCAATATTTTTGAAGAACTTTAAACCTCTGAAAGCGTAATGTTTGAAAACAAAAAACAAAAAACGTAGCAGTCCAACGAGCACGCTTCCTGCACAGTAATTACAACATCATACTTTTTAATTGACAGAACATTAGCTACATAAAAGCACGAGGAAGAGAAAAGAGGTATTTACTGCTAGAAATTATTTGTAACTAAAGTTGATTAAACTAAAGAGATTTGAGGTAATTATCTGTTAAAGTTAGGAACATTCTGAAGAAATAAACTTACTTCATGTATTATTATTATTATTATTATTATTATTATTATTATTATTAAATTCAACCACTTTAAATTACAGAGGGGCAGTTTCAAGACAAAGTGCGAAAGTAACGAGAGCCAGCAGGGTAAAGACAGAACACTAGAATATGTTTTTAACTTAACGTCGTCAAAACTGGACAAAACCATTGGAAATTCAGTTTAAAAACCACGATTAATATTGCAACACATGAAATGTTTAAATAAATTCAGCAATACAATTTTTTTAAAAAATGTTTTTTTTTCCTGGCCCTCCTAATCTTTTTTTTGTTGTTGTTGTTTTTGGAATACGTATACTACATGTTCAGCAAAATGTCACAGGCTAAAATGGAAGGGACCATCGTGCCTTCATTGACAGCAGGTGGTGCTGATACACTTTTTTTGATTGCAGTAGAAAATGTGAGGGGCATCTTTTCTACGTGTGTGTTCAGGAACAACCGTATTAGACGGTTTGAAAGGATGGAATAAAGCACCTTCCCTCTTCTGCTAAAATAATTGTTCACATAGGAGTTTGTTTTTCTTTTTGTTTTTCCAAAAGAAACTGAACATCAAGAATGAATTTTGTTGAAGGAATTAGAGACATTTACTGAAAGACTAGTTTTCAGAAACAATGGATCTGACGGACATGAAAAAACAGTGGATGGATGTATGGGCTTCTTTTTGTCTGGTGCTGCTGATCATTACGAAATTGGAAGGAATTTCAGCTCTGTTCCGATATTCTGTCCAGGAAGAATTAAAATCTGGGACCCCAGTTGGAAATGTAGCCAAAGATCTTGGGTTAGATCTAGGAAAACTGGCGGAGAGAAACCTGCGCGTTGTATCAGGAGCAAAGCAGGATCTATTTAAGGTAAATCCGAGAGATGGGGTTTTATTAATAAACCGCAGAGTAGACAGAGAAGCACTTTGTGCAAAAAATGTTCCATGTGTATTAAATCTTAAAGCTGTTGTTGAAAATCCTCTCGAAATGCACCAGATAATAGTTGAGATTCTCGATGTAAATGACAATTCGCCGAAATTTCCAGAGGAAAACTACACATTGGAAGTGTTGGAGTCAGCCATTGTTGGTTCTCGGTTTCAGGTGGAAGGAGCACACGACTTGGATGTCGGGTTGAACTCCATACATTCATATAAGCTGAACCAAAATCAATATTTTCAGCTGGACACGGACGCTTTTGAGGAGGAAGGAAAGGTTCCTTTTTTAGTACTTAAACGCTCTTTGGATAGAGAACAAACTCCTCAACTCTGGATGCTATTAACAGCGACAGATGGAGGTAAACCAGCAAAATCAGGAACTATGAATATCACTGTTATATTATCGGATATTAATGATAACTCACCTATTTGTGATAAACAAAAATACACCGTAACAATAAAAGAAAACGCCCCCGTCGGGACGTTCCTGTTAACAATAAATGCATCAGACCCAGATGAGGGTTTGAACGGGATGATTGAATATTCTTTAAGGAGTAAACATCGAGGGCTTTCGTCTGAGCTGTTTGATTTGAATAGTAAAACTGGAAAATTAACGGTGAAAGGACAACTGGATTACGAGGAAAAGCAAATGTACGAACTTAAAGTTTTGGCAGCAGACAAAGGCCCTGTTTCTCTCTCCACACAATGCAACGTAGTTGTAAGAGTGGAAGACATAAATGATAACCAGCCCGAAATAGACATTACGTCCCTTTCCAGTCGTATTCCAGAGGATGCAGCACCTGGAACCGTGGTGGCGTTGATAGGCGTGACAGATCTTGACTCAGGCGTGAACGGACAGGTGGTGTGCAGCTTGTCAGATTTTTTACCGTTTGATCTAAAGCCATCACCTGATGGACAGTCATACTCTTTAATTACCAAGGACTACTTGGATAAGGAAATTACTCATATGTATAACATTAAAATAACAGCAAAAGATTTAGGCAGCCCCTCTCTATCGTCTGCTAAGCTGATACAGGTAGATGTGCTAGATGTAAATGATAACAACCCTTCATTTTCTGAAAGTCCTTACACTTTTTATGTGCCTGAAAATAACAAGGCTGGACTGTCCATTTTTTCTGTAACAGCCACTGATGCAGATGGAGGAGAAAATGCGGCAGTTTCATATTTTCTTGACCGTAAGAGTACAACTTCCTCTATAACCTCCTTTTTAAATGTAAATGAAGCCAATGGCACAATATCAGCTCTAAAAAGTTTTGACTTTGAAACTCTGAAAACTTTCCAGTTCCATGTTGTCGCCACTGATTCTGGGACTCCGTCTCTGAGCAGCAACGTCACAGTGAACGTGTTCATTCTGGATCAGAACGACAACGCTCCAGTCATCCTGTATCCACTCAGCTCCAATGGTTCTGCTGAAGGTGTGGAGGAGATTCCCCGCAATGTGAACGCAGGACACTTGGTGATCAAAGTCAGAGCTTATGATGCTGATATAGGATATAATGGGTGGTTGCTGTTTTCACTGCAGGAAGTTACTGACCACAGTCTCTTTGGTTTGGACCGCTACACAGGACAGATCAGAACACTTCGCTCATTCACAGAGACAGACGAGGTTGAGCATAAACTGGTCATTCTGGTGAAAGACAATGGCAACGTTTCCCTCTCAGCAACAGCTACTGTGATTGTCAAACTTGTAGAGCCAAAAGATACTTTTGTAGCTTCTGACGTAAAAAGTGCAGCACAAGAGGATCAGGAACACAATGTCACGTTTTACCTGATGATCACTTTGGGCGCAGTTTCAGTTCTGTTTATCATCAGTATCATTGTGCTGATTGCAATGCAGTGCTCCAAATCCACAGACTATACTTCAAAATATCTGCAAGAGACTAATTATGACGGGACACTGTGTCACAGCATCCAGTACAGATCTGGAGACAAACGGTACATGTTAGTTGGACCCAGAATGAGTATTGGAAGTCATGGAAATACACTTGTGCTACCTGACAGGAGGACATGTGAGGTGGTAAGCCATTTTTTATTTTTTTCAATATATCTGGGTTATCAAAGTAAAGAGAGATTTTAACCATCATCTGCCATAGGTACTTGAATAAATTATTATTATTAGATTTTTTTTCTGTTATTTAATTGAATGTTTTTTTTTATTTACTTTTGTTTTTCTTGTCTTTTGCTTGGGTGTGCTTACGCTGTCCATGGTGCTAGAATCGTGTTGCATTTCTTGCTTCTTAAAACCTGTTGCAGCATTATTTTTTTCTCTCGGAAAGCAACACTTCATCGTATTTTCCTTAACTAAATAGTCTCCCGACAAGGGTATGAGAAACAATAGTTTTTTTTCTCCACTGATGAAATTTGTAAATTAAGATAGTCTCATCGTTCGATATGATTTGAAGCATATACAGTATGTGAAATTATTTCTGCTTCAACCACATTAATTTGATCCCAGTTCAATTTCGACTTAAAAGAAGGAGTAGAACATTTTAATGTTTGCAGTTTGATTAAATTTATCTGATATAACGGAAATGAATGAATGCATGAATGTGACTATTAAATTTACACACAATATAAATGTTAATTTCTGTACAGATGAAAATTTAAAGTGTTTCGATAACATTGTTGCAGTGCTAACTTGTTATTTTGGTTAGTGAAAATACACTATTCATAAAATTTACCGTTCAGTCAAGATTTATTTAAGTCAAAAAAGGTTGAAGAGGAACCTTTCTATCACGTGGCAGCCCATTTAAATTTCTTTTCCACAGAGAGACACAGTGGCATTTGATCTGGTATTTGATTGAAGACATATAACAGGTCCTTTGCAGATAAAGTAAAGCAAAAGAAAATCTTGGTTTCATGTATTGCAGTTCCGTTACCACTTGATGTCAGTGTGGTCTTGTCAATATTTGTGACTTTTTTTTTTTTTTTTTTTTATAGGTTCAGCCCAGTTTGCGTTGATATATCAGACAGAAGTGGTGTGCTGATGAAATATACATCGCAGCAGGGTTTGTTAAAAACAGAAGATAGCAGGTCCCTTTTACGCAAGAAAAAAAAAGCATTTAAAATGAAATTTAGAAAGGTGTAACACGAAGGGCTCCATGAAAATTGGATCGCTGTGTTTATTTTTAAAGAAAACATGTCATATGTTCGTTTCGCAATGAGAGAAGGAAGACAAAGGCGCCGATTGATCTTTTGGTGGTTTCCTGGGATTTTGTTGCTGTGCTCTGTGGATATGATTTTGGGTCAGCTGAAATACTCCATTCTTGAGCATGTTAATGTTGGATCCACTGTTGGAAATGTTGGCAAGGATTTGGGATTGGACATCAACACTTTGACAACCAGACGATTTCGCATTGTTTCGGGTTCCAATCACTCCCTGTTTCAGTTAAATCAGAGTAATGGAGTGTTGCACGTCGCGCAAAATATAGATCGGGAAGAGCTCTGTGATGGAACAAAGGTTTGTTTAATAAACCTTAAAATTGTTGTTGAAAGCCCACTGGAAATACATTATGTTAGTGTAGAAATAATTGATATCAATGACCATTCACCGTCTTTTCCTGAAACCGAGCACCGGCTGGAAATAGCAGAGAACACTCCTCCAGGCACTCGTTTCCAGATTCATGCAGCCAGAGATCCTGATTTTGGCATACAATCAGTTCGACTGTATCGATTAAGTCAGAATGATTACTTCGATATTCAAGTCAAAGAAAGTGAGGAAGACAAAATACCATTTTTAGTGCTTAAAAAGCCTTTGGATAGAGAAGGTAAAGCAGAGCATCATTTAGTGTTAACGGCTCTGGATGGGGGCACACCATCACTATCTGGAAACCTTAATTTAACTATAATTGTATTAGATGCAAATGATAATCGTCCTGTATTCAGCAACGATATTTATACTATTTCTTTAAATGAAAATGCTCCGCTAGGAACTCTTGTAATCAAAGTAAATGCAGCAGATTCAGACGAAGGCCTGAATGGTGAAATTGAGTACACCTTTGGAAAAACACAAAAGAAAAAGGTTTATGATATATTTGAATTAGATAATATCAATGGTGAAATTCGAGTAAAAGGAAAAGTGGACTTTGAGGAGACAGAGATATACAGATTAGATCTGCAAGCTTCAGATAAAGGTCAACCACCCTTGACCGGTGAAAGTAGAGTTGTAATAAAATTAAAAGATTTGAATGATAATAAACCTGAAATTGAAATAACATCGCTGTCCAGCCAAATACCCGAGGATTCAAAGCCTGGCACTGTTGTCTCGCTTATCAGTGTCACAGACAGAGATTCAGGTATGAATGGAAAAGTTATTTGTAAAATATCGGATAATGTTCCATTTGATTTGACGCCCTCTATTGAAGAGAACATGTACTCTCTAGTTACAAAGGGGAGTTTAGATCGAGAAGCTGAATCACATTATGACATCACCATAACTGCCACTGACTGTGGGGAACCCAGACGTTCAGCAGTAAAGACTTTGCAAATTCAGGTGTCAGATATCAATGACAACAAGCCAGTTTTTGGCGAGAAACCGTTTGAAATCTATCTAGTCGAAAACAACGCTGCAGGCGCGCCAATATTTTCTATAACAGCCTCTGATGCTGACGTGAACGAAAATGCAGCAATGACATATAGCATTGGGGATCAGGGTGATATGGTGACTTTTTTAAACATCCATTCCGAAAACGGCCAGATATCTGCACTGAAAAGTTTCGATTTTGAAACTCTGAAAACTTTCCACTTCCAAGTTGTCGCCACTGATTCTGGGACTCCGTCTCTGAGCAGCAACGTCACAGTGAACGTGTTCATTCTGGATCAGAACGACAACGCTCCAGTCATCCTGTATCCACTCAGCTCCAATGGTTCTGCTGAAGGTGTGGAGGAGATTCCCCGCAATGTGAACGCAGGACACTTGGTGACCAAAGTCAGAGCTTATGATGCTGATATAGGATATAATGGGTGGTTGCTGTTTTCACTGCAGGAAGTTACTGACCACAGTCTCTTTGGTTTGGACCGCTACACAGGACAGATCAGAACACTTCGCTCATTCACAGAGACAGACGAGGCTGAGCATAAACTGGTCATACTGGTGAAAGACAATGGCAACGTTTCCCTCTCAGCAACAGCTACTGTGGTTGTCAAACTTGTGGAGCCCAAAGATACTTTTGTAGCTTCTGACGTAAAAGGTGCAGCACAAGAGGATCAGGAACACAATGTCACGTTTTACCTGATGATCACTTTGGGATCTGTTTCAGTTCTATTTATCATGAGCATCATCGTGCTGTTTTCAATGCAGTGCTCCAAATCCACAGACTATACTTCCAAATATCTGCAAGAGACTAATTATGATGGGACACTTTGTCACAGCATCCAGTACAGATCTGGAGACAAACGGTACATGCTAGTTGGACCCAGAATGAGTATAGGATCTACAATAGTACGTGGAAGTCATGCAAACACACTCAAGCTACCTGACAGGAGGAGAACATCTGAAGAGGTAAAGCAATTCTTTTCTTTTAAACTTTGTTACGGAGTTTTCTTTTTCATATTTTGTTAACCAAGGTTTCACACTTTTTCTAGCTTACATTTTTGAAATACCATAGGAATTTTGGAAAACTATGTTCGAACTTTTATATGTTTTCGATTTTTTTTTAAAGAACATCTTTGTACTCCCCTTTTTGAAATAGTGTAGAACAACCCTAAATGTAGTTTTTCCATTCTTTTTTATATATAGGAAACGGAGAACATTTTTGTTACGTTTTTGTAGTAGTTGAGTGTATTAATCAATCGCTAGTTTTCGTGCATGACAAACATACAGTTGAAACCAGAAGTTTACATGCACTATAAAAAGACACATATGCCCACTTTTTTCACTGTCTGACCTGAAATCAGAGTAAACTTTTCCCGTTTTAGGTAAATTAGGATTACCAGATTTTTTTTCTATTTGCTAAATACCAGAATAATGAAAGAGAGCACTTTTCAATGAAATTTGTATTACTTTCTTTAAAGTCAAAAGTTTAAATACACTAAGATTACTATGCCTTTAAACAATCTGGGACATTTGATGTCATGTCTTTGGAAGCTTCTGATAGGTTTATTGATAACATCTGAGTCAATTAGAGACACCTGTGGATATAATTTAAGGCACACCTGAAACATAGTGCCTCGTGTAACATCATGGGGAAGTCGAAAGAAATCAACCAGCATATCAGGAAGAGAATTGTGGACTTGCACAAGTCTGTTTCATCCTTGTTTGCAATTTCCAGATACCTGAAGGTGCCTCGTTCATTTGTACAAACAATTATATGCATGTACAAACCAGATGGTAATGTCCAGCCATCATACCGCTCAGGAAGGAGACGGGCTCTGTGTCCCAGAGATGAACGTGCTCTGGTCCTAAATGTGCATATCAACCCAAGAACAAAAGCACAAGACCTGGTGAAGATGCTGACTGAAGCTAGTAAGAGTCTGTGATTATCCACAGAGAAACCAGTACTGTATTGACATGGGCTGAAAGGCCACTCTGCCAGGAAGCAGCCATTACTTCAAAAGCAACATAAAAAAGCCAGATTAATGTTTGCAAATTCACATAGGGACAAAGACCTTGATTTCCTGTGGTCTGATGAAACTAAAATTGAACTGTTTGGCCATGGTGACCAGTGTTACGTTTGGAGTGAAAAGGGGAAAGCTTGCAAGCCTGAGAACACCATCCCGACTGTGGGTGGAAGCAATATGTTGTGGGATTGTTTTGCTGCAGGAGGGACTGGTCCACTTCAGAAAATAGATGGCATGAGGAAAGAATTAGCCTGGTTGCGTTGCAGAGCAGGAGTATGCAGGTGGAACAGATGAACTTGATTGTAGAGACGGAGAGCTGAGGAGGAAAACGGAGCAGGCAGACGGGGCAGAACCATAACACACTGACCTAAAACGGGAAAAGTGTATTCTGATTTCAAGTCAGGCAGTAAAAAAAAAAAAAAAATAAATAAATAAATAAAAAAAAAATGCACGTGTCTTTTTATATAGTGTGTGCAAACTTCTCGTTTCAACTGTATGTAAAACACCACTGCACAACTTTAGTGAAATAATATCCCTTTATTTAACAAAACACTATTTATTACTATGCTAATGAGAGGAAGTAATATTCTAATTTCAGATTGCTCATCATTTACGTCTGAGCTTTATCACAAAGTTTTGCTTATTTTTTACTCATTAACTGTATAGTTTCATGACCTATTTAAAAAAAAACCGAGTAAATCATTCAGTCCTTTAAAAATGATTATACATCTGAGACGTGTAAACTAATAAATGTATAATAAATAATGAAAACTTATTGAAACATGTTAATAGAGATGGGTACAGCCATATAATTAAATTAAAAGAACCGCTCTAAACGATTAAAAAAAAAATGCTTACCTAAAACAATGGAATAGCGCTTTATGTTTCCAGCTTTCGTGATAAGCTGTCTTGTGATCAGTCCACAAGGTGTCAGTATCATATCAGCATAAATTGTTTTGTGATTGTGTTGGCCCTGCCCATTGCATAAAGATTCTCTTTCGGATAAGGAGTAAATACGCTTTCCTTAAAGATACGTGTCCTCTTAACCACTACACGGATCGGTCAGAATGGAATCTATACCAGCGGGATACTTCACAACTAAGGCATTTTTGTGTAATGAACTGTAAGTGATATTTTTTCTTTTTTAACCGGGAACGAAACCATGGGAGTAGAAGGACAAAGACGAGGAATAAGGTTTTGGTGGGTGGCTCTTGGTTTTTCTGTAATGCTCGGCTGCATGCAACTGATTTCAGCACAGATAAAATATTCAATTCCAGAGCAAGCCAATGTTGGATCTGTAGTTGGGAATATTGCAAAGGACCTTGGTTTGGACATCTCTACGTTGGAGGAGAGACAGTTTCGCATTGTTTCAGGAGCTGATGATGTTCAGTTTAAAGTAAACCCAAACAATGGCGCTCTGTATGTGCATGAAACAATCGACAGAGAGAGACTCTGTGAGAGCATTTCCCCATGTATGATTAATCTGAAAATAGTGGCAGAAAATCCAATGGAAATACACTATGTCGGAGTTGAAATCACTGACGTAAATGATAATTCACCGATTTTTCAGGAGAAAGAAAAAGTATTCGAAATTTATGAGTCAACTCCTCCAGGCAGACGTTTCCAGTTACCATCTGCTCACGATCCAGATGTTGGTCTAAATACGGTGCGTGTTTATAAATTGACCCATAACGAACATTTCAGTTTACAAATTCGAGAAAGAGGAGAGGATAAAATACCCTTTTTGGTTTTGCAAAAGTCTCTTGATCGAGAAAAAAGTAATGAGCACAAGTTCATTCTGACAGCGTTAGATGGTGGAAATCCTCCAAGATCAGGAACTGTCAATGTTACAGTTTTTGTTCTCGATTCAAATGATAACCACCCTACATTCAGTCAAGAAGTATACTCGGTAACAATTCCTGAAAATGTAAACGTTGATATGAGTGTTATTACAGTTAATGCAACTGATCTAGATGAAGGTGTAAACGGAGATATTGAATACATGTTTGGTGGTGAACTTGATCCCAAAATATATGAAACGTTTAGCTTAGACAAAGTCACAGGAGAAATTAGAGTACAAGGAGGAATTGACTTTGAAGAAGTTGATGTGTTTAAATTAGATGTTCAGGCATCTGACAAAGGACATCCTCCAATGAGTAGTGACTGCAGGGTGATCATTAGAGTGCTTGATGAAAACGACAACAAACCTGAAATCGAGGTCACATCTCTTTCTAAGCAGGTTTCAGAGAACTCAAAACCTGGTACTGTAGTTTCTTTAATTAGTGTTACAGACCAGGACTCAGGTTTAAACGGTAAAGTCATTTGTAGTCTTTCAGATAATGTGTCGTTTGATTTAAAACCATCGTTTCAAGATAATATGTACTCTTTAGTTTTAAAACAGCATTTGGATCGAGAGTCAGTTTCTCATTATGACATCATCATAACAGCTACAGACTGTGGACAGCCCCCGCTATCTACATTCAAAACTCTGAGTATTGATGTGTCAGATATAAATGATAGTGCGCCGCAATTTGCAAAAAATCCACTTGAACTTTATCTGACAGAGAACAACGTGCCTGGAAACTCAATATTTTCAGTTTCTGCTTCTGATAAAGACTTGGACGAAAATGCGGCTATAAGTTATCATTTAGTCAGACGAGAGGGAAGCCAGTCGAAAATCATTGCTTTTTTAAACGTTAACTCAGAAAATGGCGAAATATCTGCGCTGAAAAGTTTCGACTTTGAAACTCTGAAAACTTTCCAGTTCCATGTTGTCGCCACTGATTCTGGGACTCCGTCTCTGAGCAGCAACGTCACAGTGAACGTGTTCATTCTGGATCAGAACGACAACGCTCCAGTCATCCTGTATCCACTCAGCTCCAATGGTTCTGCTGAAGGTGTGGAGGAGATTCCCCGCAATGTCAACGCAGGACACTTGGTGACCAAAGTCAGAGCTTATGATGCTGATATAGGATATAATGGGTGGTTGCTGTTTTCACTGCAGGAAGTTACTGACCACAGTCTCTTTGGTTTGGACCGCTACACAGGACAGATCAGAACACTTCGCTCATTCACAGAGACAGACGAGGCTGAGCATAAACTGGTCATACTGGTGAAAGACAATGGCAACGTTTCCCTCTCAGCAACAGCTACTGTGATTATCAAACTTGTGGAGCCCAAAGAGGCTTTTGCAGCTTCTGATATTAAAAGCGCTGTCAACGATGATGAGGATAATAATGTGACTTTTTACCTGATGATTACTATAGGTGGAGTTTCAGTTCTGTTTATCATCAGTATCATCGTACTAATTGCAATGCAGTGCTCCAAATCCACAGACTATACTTCAAAATATCTGCAAGAGACTAACTATGACGGGACACTGTGTCACAGCATCCAGTACAGATCTGGAGACAAACGGTACATGTTAGTTGGACCCCGAATGAGTATAGGATCTGCAATAGTACCTGGAAGTCATGCAAACACACTCAAGCTACCTGACAGGAGGATAACATCTGAAGAGGTAGGACATTTAAACCAGTTAATCATTATGTAAAAAAAAACAAAAAAAAAAAAAAAACAGATTTCATCATTCTGTACGACCCCTAATTGCTAATTGATGCATGTAAAAACAATCACTGAAATGTAGGGGTAATCTTCAGGGTACTGAAATATACCCTAAATATCTAGATCTATTAGCAATCTGTTCGCAAGCATTCTCCGTCTGTTTCCATTATCAAAAGAAAAATTAAAACAAAAGTCGTTTTTGTGCAACACATACTTTGTAAACTCACTTTTACTTTAAAAAAATATTCTTACTATGGCAGCTTGGTACTAACAGATGACATGGTTTTATACATGTTGGTGGCTATGTTCATCAGAGTGGGCAGTTGAAATCAGTTTATTGCATGCAGTTTATCTGGAACAAAGCAGCTAGTTTGAAAAATAAATGTAATACCCTCATATATACATTGCGTTAGTAGTCCAGTCAGTGTGTTTTGGTATGTGAAGTAGGCCTACTTATTTTTTTTATCATTAAATAGGCTGTAAAAGAAATAATGTACTACCGATAATGTACTACCCGCAATTTGCAATGAAATAACTGTTTCTGGTCCCTTAATTTAAATAGGTGCACTGCATAAACTCAGGGTGTCACTGCAGCATCAGGAAACGATGGTTTTCCTTCCCCTCGAAAGCTTTTGTTTCACATGTAAAGTCACACATCGGGTTCGTGGTGTGCTTTGTGTATCTATAACATGTTCAGGAGAGACTTAAAGATCTTATTTTTGCAGTTTTATTTTTGATGTCCCTTTTCCAATTTATGATAGGATGATGGGGACCTACAGACATAGCCAACGAAGGAATTGTGGTTTGCTTTCGCTTCAAATATTTCTTTTGCTTATTGTCGGAAAGCGGGCCTATTCTCAGATTCGATACGCAGTCCCAGAGGAGGTTAAAGAAGGATCAGTTGTTGGAAATGTCGCCAAGGATCTTGGCCTTGATGTTGCATTGTTATCCAGCCGACGTTTTCGTGTTGTCTCCGGATCAAATGAAGCATTATTTGAGGTTAACCACGACACTGGGGATCTTTTTGTCCATAAGAAAATCGACAGAGAGGAGCTGTGTCAAGGGAACGGTGCGTGCTTAATTGACCTAAAAATTTTAGTCGAAAACCCTTTGGAAATGCACTATGTAATTGTGGAAGTCTCTGATGTAAATGATCACTCACCGAGTTTCCCTGAAAAAGAGCAAGAGTTTGAAATATTTGAGCAAACATTACCAGGGGGCAGATTTCAGCTGCAAGCTGCGCGTGATCCTGATGCAGGATCCAACTCTGTTCGCAGTTATATGTTAACGCCAAATGATCACTTTGAATTAGATATTCGTCAAAGTGATGATGACAAAATACCATTTTTAGTGCTGAAAAAGTCCCTGGACAGAGAACAAAGAACTAGTCATTTGTTAAATCTAACAGCGACTGATGGTGGTAAACCTCGCAGATCAGGGAATTTAAATGTTTTTATTATTGTTCTCGACAGTAATGATAACCGTCCAAAATTTAGTCAAGAGATATACGAAATTGAAATACGGGAAAATGTTCCATTGGGCACGTTGTTATATAAACTAAATGCTTCGGATCCAGATGAAGGTATCAATAGTGAAATTGAATACAGTCTCGGGAAAACACTTAAGAAAAAAGTCAACGAGATTTTTGAACTTGATAAAAAAACAGGAGAGATAAAAGTTAAGGGAATACTGAACTATGAAGAACATGACGTTTATAAACTGGATGTTGAGGCAACAGATAAAGGAACGCCTCCCTTAAAAGGTGTGTGTCGAGTAAATATAAAGATAAAAGATGAAAATGACAATCCGCCTGAAATTGAAATCACCTCTGTGTCAAACACTGTATCTGAGGACTCCAAACCTGGTACTGTTATATCTCTCCTAAGTGTTACAGATAAAGACTCTGGTCTCAATGGAAAAATAATATTAAGCATAGTCTTAGACGTGCCTTTTGAACTAAAGTCATCTTATCAAGAAAACATTTATTCAGTTGTGACTAAAGGCATTTTAGATCGGGAAGAGGTGTCTGAATATGATATTACAATAAGAGCGACGGACTGCGGTGACCCTCCATTATCAAATTTAAAAACAATAAGTATTCGCATATCTGATGTAAATGACAACAGCCCCAAATTCCTCCAAAATCCATTAATATTTTACCTTCCAGAAAATAACCCTGCTGGCATGTCAATATTTGCTGTCACTGCCACAGACAAAGATGCGAAAGAAAACGCGGCTATTTCATATAATATTGCAAAAGAAGGAAGTAAAAAAGAGATTTTGTCATTTCTAAACATAAACACTGACAACGGACAAATATCTATGCTGAAAAGTTTCGACTTTGAAACTCTGAAAACTTTCCAGTTCCACGTTGTCGCCACTGATTCTGGGACTCCGTCTCTGAGCAGCAACGTCACAGTGAACGTGTTCATTCTGGATCAGAACGACAACGCTCCAGTCATCCTGTATCCACTCAGCTCCAATGGTTCTGCTGAAGGTGTGGAGGAGATTCCCCGCAATGTGAACGCAGGACACTTGGTGACTAAAGTCAGAGCTTATGATGCTGATATAGGATATAATGGGTGGTTGCTGTTTTCACTGCAGGAAGTTACTGACCACAGTCTCTTTGGTTTGGACCGCTACACAGGACAGATCAGAACACTTCGCTCATTCACAGAGACAGACGAGGCTGAGCATAAATTGGTCATACTGGTGAAAGACAATGGCAACGTTTCCCTCTCAGCAACAGCTACTGTGATTGTCAAACTTGTAGAGCCAAAAGAGGCTTTTGCAGCTTCTGATGTTAAAAGTGCAGCGAAGGAAGACGAAGATAATAATGTGACTTTTTACCTGATGATCACTTTGGGTGGCGTTTCAGTTCTATTTGTCATCAGTATAATTGTGCTGATTGCAATGCAGTGCCCAAAATCCACAGACTATACTTCCAAATATCTCCAAGAGACTAATTATGACGGGACACTGTGTCACAGCATCCAGTACAGATCTGGAGACAAACGGTACATGTTAGTTGGACCCCGAATGAGTATAGGATCTACTATAGTACCTGGAAGTCATGGAAATACACTGGTTCTACCTGACAGGAGGAGAACATCAGATGAGGTAATGTTTGTTTTAAATTCTAATATATAAGTTTGACAAAATATAGTCAAAGCTATTATATTTCGAAATGTAAATGTGTTCATTGTTCTACATCTCTATGGCCAAGAATTTCTACAATATTTTTATATGAAAAATTGAAATATCCTATTTTTGAGAACATTTTAATTTTTTTTTTATCTTATGCGTTATATTTTAGCAACATACACACATTCAGTTTCCATAATATATTTATCCACTTGAATATGCCATAGTGGGACCCAGGAAAATAAACATAATGCAACTCAAATTGTAACTGCCTGTTTGATCATGCTTGAGTGAAAATAAATTCATTGATTTTGGCTAGAACACAGATGGTGTGCCTAGATTTGAATATGGGACTTTTTCGACTTTTAGCTTGTTCTTAAAGCCGTTGGTATTGATTTTTTTTTACCTGTTTGTTTGCTTAATTAACATAAGAGGTATGTTTGCTAAACAATGGAGATTTCCCACTGAGCCCTTTAAATTAACAATTTGTTGACCTTTCTTTATTGTTTTTGTATATATTGATGTCGTTGCGTTTTGCCGAGGTAAAATGTATTTTAAGTCTACATATCAATGCTTAAAATACCAGCTAACATTTGAGAGGGTCATAATAAAATCTAATTCTATGTGGATACTAGCAGTTTTCAGGTGTGAAGGTATTCATCCATTTTTTGAATTATTTTTAAATTAAACCTACATAGTTCGGTTTATATAAAACGAAAGCATAAGATGTTCTTTCTTCTGTTCATGAAATCTGTAGTGCTGATGAAATATTTGCGGTCATTTATTTTGTTGTTATCTTTAAAGTCAGAACATGAATTTGATTTAATTCTTGTATATTTTATTAGACGTTGCCAAAAAACAAACGTGTTTTTCACAGTTTATGTATTTTAACCATTCACAAACTTACCATCATCTCTGTATGTATGAAATTTATTGCAAAGATATTTAATTTTTGATTCTTAATGAGGAAAAAAATTGAAGGACATGTGATAAAGGATCTGCCTTCAAATTAGTCTATTATAAGACACTTATAACAAAATTTACGTTTCCCAGGAATTCGGACACTTTTTCGTTTTCTTGAAATGAGTATCACATGATCAATTGTTTTGCACACACAAAGCTCTGGGAATTAAGCAAAACACTAAACGTTTGCAGTCTGTCAGTTCAACAGAGCTTCATACAGTCATAAATTGCTTTCTGAAGTTTTAGAAATATGTTTTTGTTTTATCTTTAAATCGTGATGATTGGTAAAGTTTTATTTGTTTAAAGTAGAAAGAAATGTAAACCTTTATTTCTTTATTTCTGTATCAGTGTTATTGTGTGTTTAGTCCACTGGGTGTCAGTGTCATCTCAGCATAAATTGATGAGTTATAGTTGGCCCTGCCCCTCCACAAAGATTTTGTTCTAGTCATCAGAAAGGAGACCGAACTCTAACAAAGAGAAAATGTTGCTGTCTTGAATGAAATTGATATGATGTAAAGACTTGTTACATTTTATCTCCAAAACTTTTATCAAGGAAAAATGTGCTTGGAGAACCTGTGAGTGGAGTTTTTTTTATTTCTTTTTCCCCCCCTAAATTGGAATGATGGGACAAGAAGGACAAAGCCGAAGATTGCAGGGTTTGCGGGTAGCCGTCAGTGTGTCTGTGATGCTGGGCTGCATTCTGAAGGTTTCAGCCCAGATAAAATATTCAGTTCCAGAGGAAGTAAAAGTAGGATCTGCCGTTGGAAATATCGCGAAGGATCTCGGACTGGACATTAACACACTGGAGGAAAGAAGGTTTCGGATTGTTTCGGGAGTAAGAGACGGTCAGTTTGAAGTCAACCAGAATAATGGCGTACTATATGTGGACCAGAATATAGACAGAGAAACCCTTTGTGAAAGCATTTCGCCTTGTTTGATGGATGTAAAATTTGTAGCTGAGAATCCCATGGAAATACATTATGTTGTAATAGAGATTTTGGACATAAATGATAATACACCAACTTTTCCAGAGAATGAAAAAAAAATTGAAATTGCTGAGTCGACTCAGTTAGGAAGACGTTTCCAGTTACCAACTGCTCGCGATACAGATGCTGCTGTTAATGCTATACGTATGTACAAATTAAACGACAATGAACATTTCAGTTTACAAATTCGAGACAGAGGAGATGAAAAAGTACCACATTTAGTTTTGCAAAAACCTCTTGATCGAGAAAAACATAATGAACACAAACTGATTCTTACAGCATTAGACGGTGGCAATCCTCCAAGATCAGGAGCTCTAAATATCACAGTAACTGTCCTCGATTCGAACGATAATCATCCCATATTCAAGCAAGAGGTATACTCAGTATTATTACCTGAAAATACAAACGTGGATACGTTAGTAATTAATGTTAATGCTACTGATCTGGATGACGGTTCAAATGGAGAAATTGAATATTTTTTCGGTGGTGAACAAGACCCTCAAATACATGCAATGTTTAGCTTGGACAAAGTCAGTGGTGTAATCAGAGTAAAAGGAGTCATAGATTTTGAAAAAGGTGAAGTTTATAAATTAGAAATACATGCAAATGACAAAGGAACACCTCCTATGGGTGCAGATTGCACAGTCCTCATCAAAGTGCTGGACGAAAATGATAACAAACCTGAAATCGAGGTCACATCTCTTTCTAAGCAGGTTTCAGAGAACTCAAAACCTGGTACTGTAGTTTCTTTAATTAGTGTTACAGACCAGGACTCAGGTTTAAACGGTAAAGTCATTTGTAGTCTTTCAGATAATGTGTCGTTTGATTTAAAACCATCGTTTCAAGATAATATGTACTCTTTAGTTTTAAAACAGCATTTGGATCGAGAGTCAGTTTCTCATTATGACATCATCATAACAGCTACAGACTGTGGACAGCCCCCGCTATCTACATTCAAAACTCTGAGTATTGATGTGTCAGATATAAATGATAGTGCGCCGCAATTTGCAAAAAATCCACTTGAACTTTATCTGACAGAGAACAACGTGCCTGGAAACTCAATATTTTCAGTTTCTGCTTCTGATAAAGACTTGGACGAAAATGCGGCTATAAGTTATCATTTAGTCAGACGAGAGGGAAGCCAGTCGAAAATCATTGCTTTTTTAAACGTTAACTCAGAAAATGGCGAAATATCTGCGCTGAAAAGTTTCGACTTTGAAAATCTGAAAACTTTCCATTTCCAAGTTGTCGCCACTGATTCTGGGACTCCGTCTCTGAGCAGCAACGTCACAGTGAACGTGTTCATTCTGGATCAGAACGACAACGCTCCAGTCATCCTGTATCCACTCAGCTCCAATGGTTCTGCTGAAGGTGTGGAGGAGATTCCCCGCAATGTGAACGCAGGACACTTGGTGACCAAAGTCAGAGCTTATGATGCTGATATAGGATATAATGGGTGGTTGCTGTTTTCACTGCAGGAAGTTACTGACCACAGTCTCTTTGGTTTGGACCGCTACACAGGACAGATCAGAACACTTCGCTCATTCACAGAGACAGACGAGGTTGAGCATAAACTGGTCATACTGGTGAAAGACAATGGGAACGTTTCCCTCTCAGCAACAGCTACTGTGATTGTCAAACTTGTGGAGCCCAAAGAGGCTTTTGCAGCTTCTGATATTAAAAGTGCTGTCAACGATGATGAGGATAATAATGTGACTTTTTACCTGATGATTACTATAGGTGGAGTTTCAGTTCTGTTTATCATCAGTATCATCGTACTAATTGCAATGCAGTGCTCCAAATCCACAGACTATACTTCAAAATATCTGCAAGAGACTAACTATGACGGGACACTGTGTCACAGCATCCAGTACAGATCTGGAGACAAACGGTACATGTTAGTTGGACCCCGAATGAGTATAGGATCTACAATAGTACCTGGAAGTCATGCAAACACACTTATGCTGCCTGACAGAAGGAGGGCATGTGAAGAGGTAAGAGTTAGAAACAAAATTTTTACATGCATGTCTTAAGTTAAATCAGACCAAACTTCTCTTGTTTTAGGTCCGTTCTCATTACTAAAATTATTTATATGTGCTAAATGCCAAAAAATTTAGCGATAAAAAATTTTAAAATATTTTTTTTGTAACTTTCTTCAAAGTCAGAAGTTTACATAATGGAATGGGCCAGAACTCGAGCAAACTATTGTGAGAAGCTTGTGTAAGGAAATCGAAAAGATTTGACCCAAGTCAAACAGTTTAAAAGACAATTATCCCTTATAGGGACCAAACGTATGTAAGCCTCTGAATTTGAAGACAGTGAGAAAAATATCTCTAAAAAATGTTCTTGCTAACTTTTCTGGCATTTAGCAAATATAAACAATTTTGGTAATTCTCACTGGCCTAAAACAAAAGAGGTTTGGTCTGATTTAACTTCAGACTGTGAGAAAAAGTTTGTGTTTGTGTGTTATGTGTATATGTGTATGTATGTGTCTTTTTATTCGGTGTATGAAAAGTTCTGGTGTCAACTGTGCATAACTCCAGTATGGATGCTTAATTGTTATTTTTGAGCTTTTGAGAATTGTAACAGTAAAAAATATGTACATGGACCTTTTTCGATATTTTGATTGTTTTTCGTTAGAAATAGGGCATGGAGATATAATTCCATAAGTGAATCCATATTTCTGTTGCTGTAATTCCTTTCACGAGAACAAGCAGTGAATCCCAGTTGGAACTGTCCTTTCACCACGTCCACTTGGTTTGCAGTTTTTGTTTCTTATTTTTTCGAGCTTGTTTTTAGCTAATACAGTGCATATGCACGCATCAAATTACAAAAAAGAAAGTCTGACCACTTTTCAAGCTTCTTTTTGAAGTTAATAGATGCCCAAAATATATATTTTCCTCCTTCACAACGGTCCCCAATGTCTCTCGCATGGCTAAGGATGTCCAAGTTTTAATTCCCTTGTTGAGTTAACATGTTGCTTACATAGTTTGTGATTCGCCTGATTCATGGAAAGGTCAAAATTTGAAAGACGTTTATACAAAATAACCGCTTAATTTTGTCCAAAGCCTTTAAATAATTAGAATAACATTTGTAACTTTAAAAATCTTTCGAGTTAAAAGCATCTATTAATCAGCCTTAACTAACATTAGCTCACTAATTTCTTTTTGATGATTGGTAAACACAGTTAACCTTAGTGTTATTATCTGGAGGCAAGAAAACACCTTTTTGGTGTGTTTTTCTTATCAATATATGCATTTTTAAAACAGCTCTTTGAGCTTCACTAGATTGGTTTTTACTACTCCTTTTTTGTGGAAAGATATTGCATTCATGATCTTACCGTTCCTAAATACCCTCTAGGTGTCAGCAGTATACTAAGAAACCAGACAAAACTCTGTCCATCCCCTCAGAGGTCTTTTGTTTCATCCGAAAGGAAGAGGGAAGGTATCAGAATTGGGGTTGCTTCTCGATTCCACAAGGCTTTGTATTTAACCATTTTAAGCTGCTGTGGTCGTCTATATAAAATGCTTTAGAATATTGTTGTCCTGCTGCTGGATAATGGGAACCGAAATGCAGAATCAAATGAGGAATTACGTCTGGTTTGCTTTGCGTTTAACCATACTCCTGTGTAATGGTAAGGGTGTTTTGACAGAAACAAGATATTCTGTTGCAGAAGAAGTTAAGGATGGTACTGTTGTGGGTAATGTTGCAAAGGATCTCGGCCTTGAAATCACTTCTCTGAAGGACCGTCGGTTCCGTGTGGTGTCTGAAAACGACAACTCATTTTTTGATGTAAACCAGGACAACGGAGACCTTTATGTTGTTCGGAAAATGGACCGAGAGGAGCTTTGTCGGGGAAGTGGCGCATGCTTAATGGAGTTGAAGATCATCGTAGAAAACCCTTTGGAAATACATTACGTGGTAGTTGAAATTAAAGATGTAAATGATCACTCCCCGGTCTTTCCAGAAAAGGAACAGAGGTTTGAGATAGGTGAACAAACACTGCCCGGAAGACGATTTCAATTGCACGCTGCCCGTGATCCCGATGCTGGATCTAACTCCATACGTACGTATACATTAACCTCAAATGAACATTTTGAGATCGACATTCGTCTAAGCGATGAAGATAAAATACCGTTTTTGGTGCTAAAAAAGTCCCTAGACAGAGAACAAAAAAGTTATCATTTGCTGCAGTTAACAGGTTTTGATGGAGGTAAACCTCCAAGAGCAGGGGCACTAAATATTTCAGTTATTGTTCTCGACAGTAATGATAATCGTCCAAAATTTAGTATGGAAACCTATGAAATTGAAATACAAGAAAATATTCCAGTTGGCATGTCAGTGTTAAGAATAAATGCAACTGATCTAGATGAAGGCGCTAATAGTCAAATTGAATACAGCCTTGGAAAAACACTGAAGGAAAATGTCTACGATATTTTTGAATTGGATAAAATAACTGGATATATCAGAGTTAAAGGTGCTGTTGACTATGAAGAAAATAATGTTTATAAACTGGATATTGAGGCATCAGACAAAGGAACACCGCCGTTAACAGGTGAGTGTAGAGTTATTGTAAAAATAAAAGATGTGAATGATAATCCACCTGTAATTGATATTACATCACTTTCAAACACCGTGTCTGAAAGCTCAAAGCCTGGCACAGTGATTTCTCTGATTAGTGTGAAAGATAAAGATTCAGGCCTCAATGGAAAAATAATTACAAGCATTATTTCAGACGTTCCCTTTGAACTGAAGCCTTCTTATAGGGAAAACACATATTCAGTTGTAACGAAATATTATTTGGATCGAGAAGAGATTAGTCATTATGATATTACTATAAAAGCAACTGACTATGGTGACCCTCCATTATCAGCTATAAAAACACTTAACATACAAGTAACAGACGAAAATGACAACAATCCTCAATTCTCACAAAATCCAATAGATATTTACCTGCCAGAAAACAACGTCCCTGGACAGCCAATATTCAGTGTTAGCGCTGTTGACAAAGACTTGAGTGAAAATGCAGCTATTTCTTATCGTATTGCAAGAGAAGGTCATCAGAACGGTGTCATAACCTTCCTTAATATAAATTCAGAAAATGGAAAAATATTTGCGCTTAAAAGTTTAAACTTTGAAACTCTGAAAACTTTCCAGTTCCACGTTGTCGCCACTGATTCTGGGACTCCGTCTCTGAGCAGCAACGTCACAGTGAACGTGTTCATTCTGGATCAGAACGACAACGCTCCAGTCATCCTGTATCCACTCAGCTCCAATGGTTCTGCTGAAGGTGTGGAGGAGATTCCCCGCAATGTGAACGCAGGACACTTGGTGACCAAAGTCAGAGCTTATGATGCTGATATAGGATATAATGGGTGGTTGCTGTTTTCACTGCAGGAAGTTACTGACCACAGTCTCTTTGGTTTGGACCGCTACACAGGACAGATCAGAACACTTCGCTCATTCACAGAGACAGACGAGGCTGAGCATAAACTGGTCATACTGGTGAAAGACAATGGGAACGTTTCCCTCTCAGCAACAGCTACTGTGATTGTCAAACTTGTAGAGCCCAAAGAGGCTTTTGCAGCTTCTGATGTTAAAAGTGCAGCAAAGGATGATGAGGATGATAATATGACTTTTTACCTGATGATCACTTTGGGATCAGTTTCAGTTCTATTTATCATCAGTATCATTGTGCTGATTGCAATGCAGTGCTCCAAATCCACAGACTATACTTCAAAATATCTGCAAGAGACTAATTATGATGGGACACTGTGTCACAGCATCCAGTACAGATCTGGAGACAAACGGTACATGTTAGTTGGACCCCGAATGAGTATAGGATCTACTATAGTACCTGGAAGTCATGCAAACACACTAGTGCTACCTGAGAGGAGCCGAACATCTGAAGAGGTAGGACTAATTTAAAGTCTGAAATAACCTATTCAAAGTTGGTATATTTTAAATCGTTTTTTTAGATCCATCCATCCATCCATCCATCCATCCATCCATCCATTATCCATCACGCTTATCCATGCAGGGTCGTGAGGGGGGCCGGTGCCCATATCCAGCAGTCATCGGGCGACACGCGGGGTGCACCCTGGACAGGTCGCCAGTCCATCACAGAGATAATTTGCAATGGAGCTTTAAAAACACTTAATATAAGCATTATGTTGTAAGATCCAGCAGCTATATTTTTTCATGATTTGTGTCTCATTGTGATGATATGAGGTCCAGCTTAAGTTCTTTAAATATATCAAGAATGCATTTCGCTGTCCACGGTGCTGACTTGCCATGAAGCTTTGGTAAGATAGTGCACAGCAAACAAAGTGCTTTCACTTCAAGTCAGCGATAGCTTTGTGAGGATAAGTTACTTCAGTAACCTGTTGGGTTTTTTTGTCGGTGTTTTTTTCAAGAATCACTACAAACTTGAGTTGTTTAAAATTGACCGTACATTCAGGACTAAAAATTGTGTCAGTTTTGGGGCACTGTGTCATCTGAAGATGGAGGTATCTGATTATTCGATGTTGTTTCCCTCTAATCATCAGACATTGTGTCCATTGATTAGCTCACTAGGTGTCAGTGTTACATTAGGCAACAATTTAGCTTTCAATACCAATAGACTCTGCCCATTGCACGTTTTTTTTTTTTTTTTCATTTGAGCTAAAGAATGAGGTTGGTTTGGAAGTGAGCCGCGCGTTGTCCATCCTACTATCATCGACGAAATCTTATCTTGGAAATACGGGAGTTGTTTTACACGTTGGAAATTTGTAGACTGACCTTTTTATGATAATGTGAACAGGGACGAAGGATAAAACGGCACAATGATATATTGGTCTCGAGCTCTGTTTTTCTTTCTGTTTTTTTGCGACACGGAGCTGATTTTTGCTCAGATAAAATATTCCACACCAGAAGGGGTTAAAGTTGGAGCTGTGATCGGAAATGTGGCCAAGGATTTAGGTCTCGATGTCAGCACACTGACAAATAGGCGTTTTCGCATTGTATCTGGAGCTCACGGCGCGCTGTTTGAGGTAAACCCGAACAACGGGATTTTATATGTTCACCAGAATATTGACCGAGAGATGCTGTGTGACAGAAATATTGCATGTTTAACTGATCTAAAAATCGTTGTTGAAAATCCACTTGAGGTTCACTATATCACTGTGGAAATAATCGATGTAAACGACCATGCACCGAGTTTTGCAGAAGAAGAAAAGATTATAGAAATAGCGGAACTGATAGCGCCAGGAACCCGATTCCAGTTACCAGTTGCACGCGACCCAGATGTAGGAATAAATTCCATCCAGCGCTATAAACTGAGTCAAAATGACCATTTCCATTTGGAAATTCGAGACAGAGGTGAGGATAAAATCCCCTTTTTAGTGTTGCAGGGGCAACTAGATAGAGAGCAGAAAACAAACCACAGCTTAATTCTAACTGCCATGGATGGAGGGGCGCCATCACAATCAGCCCATCTCAACGTTACAATACGGGTTCTTGATATAAATGATCACAGACCTGTTTTTTCCAAAGAGGTTTATTCCGCTATATTGCAAGAAAATGCGGCAATAGATACAATTGTAATACAACTTGAAGCGACTGATCTAGACGAGGGAACTAACGCTGATATAGAGTATGCCTTTGGAAGTGATAGTAATTCAGACTTATTACAACTATTTAGTTTAAATATACATACGGGAGAAATTCGAGTTAGAGGATTAATTGATTATGAGACAGCTAATGTTTACAAATTAGACGTACAAGCTTCTGACAAAGGCCAACCACCGATGACCACTGATTGTAGAGTGATAGTCAAGATTCAAGATGTCAATGATAATATGCCAGAAATAGACATTACATCTTTATCCAGCGTGGTCCCAGAGGATTCAAAGCATGGTACTGTGATTGCTCTTATCAGTTTTACAGATAGGGATTCTGGTAATAATGGCAAAGTCCTTTGTCGTCTTACAGATAATGTGCCTTTTGAATTAAAACCATCATATAAAGAAAATATGTACTCATTAGTTACGAAGGAAACGTTGGACAGGGAAACTGTACCAAATTATGATATTTCAATAACAGCTATTGATTGTGGTGAGTCACCTCTTTCCACTGTAAAAACTTTAAGCATTCAGGTGTCGGATGTAAATGACAACTCTCCTGTGTTTTTACACAACCCTCTTGAATTGTATTTAATAGAAAATAATCCCCCTGGTGAAGCTATATTTTCTGTAAGCGCACTCGACAATGACTTAAACGAAAATGCTGTGCTGTCCTATCGTTTGCTGAAAGGGGAAGGCGGTCACAGGGAAATTACAACCTTTTTGAACATAAATGCTGAGAGCGGGCAAATATCAGCAATGAAAAGTTTCGACTTTGAAACTCTGAAAACTTTCCAGTTCCACGTTGTCGCCACTGATTCTGGGACTCCGTCTCTGAGCAGCAACGTCACAGTGAACGTGTTCATTCTGGATCAGAACGACAACGCTCCAGTCATCCTGTATCCACTCAGCTCCAATGGTTCTGCTGAAGGTGTGGAGGAGATTCCCCGCAATGTGAACGCAGGACACTTGGTGACCAAAGTCAGAGCTTATGATGCTGATATAGGATATAATGGCTGGTTGCTGTTTTCACTGCAGGAAGTTACTGACCACAGTCTCTTTGGTTTGGACCGCTACACAGGACAGATCAGAACACTTCGCTCATTCACAGAGACAGACGAGGTTGAGCATAAACTGGTCATACTGGTCAAAGACAATGGCAATGTTTCCCTCTCCGCAACAGCTACTGTGATTGTCAAACTTGTGGAGCCCAAAGATACTTTTGTAGCTTCTGATGTTAAAAGTGCAGCAAAGGATGATGAGGACGATAATGTGACTTTTTACCTGATGATCACTTTGGGATCTGTTTCAGTTCTATTTATCATCAGTATCATTGTGCTGATTGCAATGCAGTGCTCCAAATCCACAGACTACAATGCTAAATATCTGCAAGAGACTAATTATGATGGGACACTGTGTCACAGCATCCAGTACAGATCTGGAGACAAACGGTACATGTTAGTTGGACCTAGGATGAGTATAGGATCTACAATAGTACCTGGAAGTCATGCAAATACATTGGTGCTACCTGACAGGAGGAGAACATCTGAAGAGGTAAGTTTGAGAAACTAGTTTCATCAGTTAGCTTCTTTTCCCTTAAGCTGTATTTAAAAAAAGTTTTACAAAAGTGAAGATTTTGTTTTATATTTGAAAAGTACAACTGGAAATTTTTATGTAAAACATGTATGTCCTGTTTCATTCTTATAAATTGTTAGAGTGGAAAAGGCTGTTTGTTCTTATTGCAAACCTCTGGGTGTCACTATCCGTTTGGAAAACCCTACACTATTCCTTCCCACCCTTTTAGAGCCTTCTCTTTGTTGTCTCAGTGGTTTGCATCAGGAGGATAAGCCACACCACTCGTTAAAATCCGACTTTGATTCTAAAAACATGGTTGTCTGAAGAGATTGCAACAATCGTATATTGAACTAACTGGCTACTGTGATCACACGTGTTGCTGGATTAAGATGGATTTCTACATCAAAACTCGGAGAAGAGGTGGCTTCTCGTTGGCCTTTTATTTTGCATTATTCCTTTTCTCAGGGCAAGAAGCTTCTGCTCAGATAAGATACTCGGTTCCAGAGGAGGTAAAAGACGGAACTGTTGTTGGGAATGTTGCAAAGGACCTCGGCCTTGACATTACTTTTTTAACTGAACGTCGATTTCGTGTTGTATCTGGAAGCAATGATCCTATATTTGAAGTAAATCAGGATAATGGGGCATTATATGTCATTAGCCATATTGACCGAGAGGAGCTCTGTAAAGACATCGGTTCATGTCTAGTAGAGCAAAAAATCCTTGTTGAGAACCCTTTGGAAATGCACTATGTCACTGTAGAAATTACTGATGTTAATGATAACTTTCCTAGTTTTCCTGAAAAACAGCAGATCATTGAAATAGCGGAACATGCAATGCCTGGAAGGCGATTTCAGTTACACAATGCTCATGATCCAGATGCTGGTATTAACTCAGTTCGTACATATACTTTAACACCAAATGACTATTTTGACATAAATATACGTCAGAGTGATACAGGAATGATTCCATTTTTAGTCCTGAAGAAATCGTTAGATAGAGAACACAAAAACAAACACGAATTCGTGGTTACAGCTGTTGATGGAGGGAAACCTCCGAAATCGGGAAAATTAAACATTCTCATTACGGTTTTAGACAATAATGATAACCGCCCCATATTCAGTCAGGAGATCTATCAATTGTCAATAAAAGAGAACGTACCTCTCGGCACAACAGTGTTTAGAGTTAATGCGACTGATGTCGATGAAGGCGTCAACGGGGAAATTGAGTACAACCTTGGAAAAACTTTATTGCGCAAAGTGTATGATATTTTTGAATTGGACAAAGTAAAGGGAGAAATAGTCGTAAAGGGGTTAGTGGATTATGAAGAAAAAAACGTTTATGAACTGGATGTTGAGGCATCAGACAAAGGAACACCTCCATTAACGGGTGAGTGTCGGTTGATATTAAAAATTTTAGACGTAAATGATAATCCACCAGAAATTGAAATCACGTCCCTTTCAAATACAGTATCAGAGGATTCAAAACTGGGAACAGTTATATCACTACTAAGTTTTTCGGATAAAGATTCCGGTATGAATGGAAAAATAGTTGCAAGCATAATAAATGATGTGCCTTTTGAATTAAAGCCATCTTATAAAGAAAACATATATTCAGTTGTTGCTAAAGGAATTTTGGATCGAGAGGATGTGTCACATTATGACATCTCAATAAAGATCACTGACTGTGGTGACCCTCCATTATCTACTATTAAAAGCATAAAAGTTGAAGTTTCAGATATAAATGACAACAGTCCTCAGTTTTCCTATAACGTATTACAAATTTACATAGCAGAAAATAACGTTGCAGGAGGTTCAATATTCTCTGTAAGCGCAACGGACAATGATTTGAACGAAAACGCAGCCATTTCGTACAGTATTCTTAGACAAAGAAATGAAAATAGTGTAGCAGGCTTTTTAAACATCAACTCTGAAAATGGGAACATTTTTGCGCTAAAAAGTTTCGACTTTGAAACTCTGAAAACTTTCCAGTTCCAAGTTGTCGCCACTGATTCTGGGACTCCGTCTCTGAGCAGCAACGTCACAGTGAACGTGTTCATTCTGGATCAGAACGACAACGCTCCAGTCATCCTGTATCCACTCAGCTCCAATGGTTCTGCTGAGGGTGTGGAGGAGATTCCCCGCAATGTGAACGCAGGACACTTGGTGACCAAAGTCAGAGCTTATGATGCTGATATAGGATATAATGGGTGGTTGCTGTTTTCACTGCAGGAAGTTACTGACCACAGTCTCTTTGGTTTGGACCGCTACACAGGACAGATCAGAACACTTCGCTCATTCACAGAGACAGACGAGGCTGAACATAAACTGGTCATACTGGTCAAAGACAATGGCAACGTTTCCCTCTCAGCAACAGCTACTGTGATTGTCAAACTTGTGGAGCCCAAAGAGGCTTTTGCAGCTTCTGATATTAAAAGTGCAGCAAAGGATGATGAGGACGATAATGTGACTTTTTACCTGATGATTACTATAGGTGGAGTTTCAGTTCTATTTATCATCAGTATCATCGTACTAATTGCAATGCAGTGCTCCAAATCCACAGACTATACTTCAAAATATCTGCAAGAGACTAACTATGACGGGACACTGTGTCACAGCATCCAGTACAGATCTGGAGACAAACGGTACATGTTAGTTGGACCCAGAATGAGCATAGGATCTACCATAGTACCAGGCAACACTAGTACACTGGTGCTACCTGATAGAAGGAAAACATCTGACGAGGTAAGACTAATTTAAAGTCTGAATTAATGTATCCAAGTATCCAAAGCTGGTATGTTTATCATTAGTTTCATAATGAACTTTCTTGTTTTTAGGAGATATCACTTGCAATGTAGATTTAAAAAAAAACTTGCTCTTTGTTGTTTTTTATTAGAGGTATTGCATCATTGTCTAAGATGCAACAGATATATTTTTTGAGGATTTGTGTCTCATTGCGATGATATGAGATAAAGCTTAAGTCTTTTAAATATTTCAGCGGGCCATTTCGCTGTCCATGGTCCTGACTTGTCATGAAGCTTTTCGAAGATTGTGCACAGGAAAGAAAATGCTGTTTTTTCAAATGAGTGATAGCTTTTCGAGGATAATTTACTTCTGTAACCTGTTGTTTTTGTTTTTTAAGGAACACTTCAAATTTGAGTTTAAAGTTGACCATACTTTGAGTACTTAAAATTTTTTCAAGTTTGGGTCACTCTGTCAAATGAAGATGGACGTATCTGATGATTTGAAATTGTGTGTATCTTTTCCTTCAACTCATCAGACATTGTGTTCAGTGATTGACTCAGTAGGTGTCAGTGTTACATTAGGCAGCAATTTAGCCTTCAATCACAATAGGCTCTGCCCCTTGTAAGGTGATTTTTTTTCTCAGTTTGAGCACAAAGAATGATGTTGATTTGGAAGTGAAGAGCACGTTCTCCATGCTACTATCATTCTCGGAATATAATCTTGGAAATACGGCAGTTGTTTTTCACGTAGGCTATTTGTGGACGGACTTTTTATGATAATGTGAACAGAGATAAAGGATAAAACGGCACAATGATATATTGGTCTCGTGTTCTGTTTTTCTTTCTGTTTTTTTGCGACACGGAGCGGATTTTTGCTCAGATAAAATATTCCACACCAGAGGAGGTTAAAGTAGGAGCTGTGATCGGAAATGTGGCCAAAGATTTAGGTCTCGATGTCAGCACACTGACAAGTCGGCGTTTTCGCATTGTATCTGGAGCTCATGGAGCAATGTTTGGGGTAAACACGAACAACGGGATTTTATTTGTTCACCAGAATATTGACCGAGAGATGCTGTGTGACAGAAATATTGCATGTTTAACTGATCTAAAAATCGTTGTTGAAAATCCACTTGAGGTTCACTATATCACTGTGGAAATAATCGATGTAAACGACCATGCACCGAGTTTTGCAGACGAAGAAAAGATTATAGAAATAGCGGAATCGACAGCACCTGGGGCTAGATTTCAATTACCAGGCGCCCTCGACCCAGATGTAGGAATAAATTCCATCCAGCGCTATAAACTGAGTCAAAATGACCATTTCCATTTGGAAATTCGAGACAGAGGTGAGGATAAAATCCCCTTTTTAGTGTTGCAGAGGCAGCTCGATAGAGAGAAGAAGATAAATCACAGCTTAATTCTATCTGCTGTGGATGGAGGGGCGCCATCACAATCAGCCCATCTCAACGTTACAATACGGGTTCTTGATATAAATGATCACAGACCTGTTTTTTCCAAAGAGGTTTATTCCGCTATATTGCAAGAAAATGCAGTAATGGATACGGTTGTAATACAAGTCGAGGCGACTGATCTAGACGAGGGAACTAACGCTGATATAGAGTATGCCTTTGGAAGTGATAGTAATTCAGACTTATTACAACTATTTAGTTTAAATATACATACGGGAGAAATTCGAGTTAGAGGATTAATTGATTATGAGACAGCTAATGTTTACAAATTAGACGTACAAGCTTCTGACAAAGGCCAACCACCGATGACCACTGATTGTAGAGTGATAGTCAAGATTCAAGATGTCAATGATAATATGCCAGAAATAGACATTACATCTTTATCCAGCGTGGTCCCAGAGGATTCAAAGCATGGTACTGTGATTGCTCTTATCAGTTTTACAGATAGGGATTCTGGTAATAATGGCAAAGTCCTTTGTCGTCTTACAGATAATGTGCCTTTTGAATTAAAACCATCATATAAAGAAAATATGTACTCATTAGTTACGAAGGAAACGTTGGACAGGGAAACTGTACCAAATTATGATATTTCAATAACAGCTATTGATTGTGGTGAGTCACCTCTTTCCACTGTAAAAACTTTAAGCATTCAGGTATCGGATGTAAATGACAACTCTCCTGTGTTTTTACACAACCCTCTTGAATTGTATTTAATAGAAAATAATTCCCCTGGTGAAGCTATATTTTCTGTAAGCGCACTCGACAATGACTTAAACGAAAATGCTGTGCTGTCCTATCGTTTGCTGAAAGGGGAAGGCAGTCACAGGGAAATTACATCCTTTTTGAACATAAATGCTGAGAGCGGGCAAATATCAGCAATGAAAAGTTTCGACTTTGAAACTCTGAAAACTTTCCAGTTCCATGTTGTCGCCACTGATTCTGGGACTCCGTCTCTGAGCAGCAACGTCACAGTGAACGTGTTCATTCTGGATCAGAACGACAACGCTCCAGTCATCCTGTATCCACTCAGCTCCAATGGTTCTGCTGAAGGTGTGGAGGAGATTCCCCGCAATGTGAACGCAGGACACTTGGTGACCAAAGTCAGAGCTTATGATGCTGATATAGGATATAATGGGTGGTTGCTGTTTTCACTGCAGGAAGTTACTGACCACAGTCTCTTTGGTTTGGACCGCTACACAGGACAGATCAGAACACTTCGCTCATTCACAGAGACAGACGAGGCTGAGCATAAACTGGTCATACTGGTGAAAGACAATGGCAACGTTTCCCTCTCAGCAACAGCTACTGTGATTGTCAAACTTGTGGAGCCCAAAGAGGCTTTTGCAGCTTCTGATGTTAAAAGTGCAGCAAAGGATGATGAGGATGATAATATGACTTTTTATCTGATGATCACTTTGGGTGGCGTTTCAGTTCTGTTCATCATCAGCATCATTGTGTTGATTGCAATGCAGTGCTCCAAATCCACAGACTATACTTCAAAATATCTGCAAGAGACTAATTATGATGGGACACTGTGTCACAGCATCCAGTACAGATCTGGAGACAAACGGTACATGTTAGTTGGACCCCGAATGAGTATAGGATCTACAATAGTACCTGGAAGTCATGCCAATACACTGGTGCTACCTGACAGGAGGAGAACATCTGAGGAAGTAAGTTTCATAATTGCTTTTATCAATTCACTTTCTCCTCTCTTAAGCTGTATTTAGAAAAGGTTTTACAAAAGAGAATATGTTTTACTTTGAAACAATACAACTGGAATTTTTTATATGTACAACGTGTATTTCCTGTTCCATACTTACCAATTGTTAAAGAGTAGAAAAATGTTTTTGGTTTTGTTTTGTTTTTTTCATTTTGGTGTTTTTGTGTTTAAGATTATCACCCATATTTAGATGATTTCACATGGGTTTTGACTATTTTTTGGTGGGTGCGGTTGTTGTCCTTGGGGCTGAAATCAAGTTCATTTGCAATAAGTATTTTACAATGGTTTTACGAGCTGTGGAATGATATAGAGGTAGAATTAACAATTAGCTTGTAATTCAATGCGTTTCTTGACTCAAGACACCCCCAAGTCACTCTCTGGCCTTTTGTTTTGCATTATTCCTTTTCTCAGGGCAAGAAGCTTCTGCTGAGATAAGGTACTTGGTTCCAGAGGAGGTAAACGATGGAACTGTTGTTGGGAATGTTGCAAAGGACCTCAGCCTTGACATTACTTTTTTAACTTAACATCGATTTTGTGTTGTATCTGAAAGTAAGGATCTTACATTTGAAGTAAACCAGAATAATGGGTCATTATATGTCATTAGCCATACTGACCAAGAGGAGCTCTATAAAGTCATGTCTAGTAGAGCAAAAAAACCTTGTTGAGAACCCTTTGGAAATGCACGATGTCACTGTAGAAATTACTGAAGTTAATGATAACTTTCCTAGTTTTCCTGAAAAACATCATATCATTGAGATTGCAGAACATAAAATGCCTGCAAGCCGATTTCAGTTACACGATCTTGACGATGCTGGAATCAGTTTGTACATATACTTTAACACCAAATTTCTATTTTGACATTAATATAGCTCAAATTGATACAGGAATGATTCCATTTTTAATCCTGAATCAATTGTTAGACAGAGAACTAAAAAACAAACGTGTTCCTGGTTTGAGCTGTTGATGGAGGTAAACCTCCAAAATCTGAAACATTGCATATTCTCATTACTGTTTAAGACAATAATGATAACCGTGCCATATTCAGTCAGGAGATTTATCAGTTGTCAACATATTAGGAAAATTAGTTTATTAAAAAAAGAACAACCAAGACAGAAATTGAAAGAGTTAGAGATTCTCTTTTAGATTTTCTACTTATTTGCCAGCAAGGAGAAAATGCAATGAGCTGCACATTCCGTAGGTCAAAACATTCTCTGACAAACACAGAAAAGGATCTTGCTTAAATACACTATGGCTCGTGCAAAGATGTAAGATAGGTGTTTTGCAGCCTTACAAAAAGCACCTGGAAACGATGGTTCCTGATCTCACAGACAGTCCTTGTCTCATAAACAGGAAAGTAATTGATGAACTCACACTATATATGTCACTATGAGTAAAGTTTCACTTCTACCATCAAATGTCATGCGACTGGACTGTCTGGAAACATAAGGTTAAATGAGCAAAAGGGAATCTGACAGTAAACAATAAATCACAAAAAATTTAATGAATAAATGCAACTGACGATTAGTAGATAGCATAAAATAATGATAATGAACATTTTTTCAAACACAATAAAAGAAAACGTACCTCTCGGCACAAAAGTGTTTAGAATGAACCCAACTGATGTTGATGAAGGCGTAAGAAATTAAGTACAACCTTGGAAAAACCTTAGTTCTCAAAGTATATGATATTTCTGAATTGCACAAATTAAAGGGAGAAATAGTCGTAAAGGGATTAGTGGATTATGAAGGAAAAAAACGTTTATGAACTGGATGTTGAGACATCTGACCAAGAAACACCTCCATTAACGAGTGAGTGTTGGTTTATATTAAAAATTTTAGATGTAAATGATAATCCACCAGAAATTGAAATCAGGTCCCTTTTAAAATACAGTATCAGAGGATTCAAAATAGGGCACCGTTACATCACTGCTAAGTTTTTTGGATGAAGATTCCAGTTTGAATGGAAAAATAGTAGCAAGCATAATAAATGATGCGCCTTTTGAATTAAAGCCATCTTATAAAGAAAACATATAATTAGTTGTTACTCAAGGAATTTTGGATCAGGAGGATGTGTCACATTATGACTTCTCAATAAAGATCATTGACTGTGGTGACCCTCCATTATCTACTATTAAAAATTTGTAAATTGAAGTTTAAGATTTAAATGATAACAGTCCACCATTTTCCGATAACATATTACAAATTTATATAGGAGAAAATAACTTTGCAGGAGTTACAGAGAAGTCCGTTGCGCTTTTCTGTAAGCGCAACGGACAATGAACGAAAACACAGCAATTTTGTACAATATCCTTTGAGAAAGAAATGAAAATAGAGTAACAGCCTTTTTAAGCATCAACTTTGAAAAATTACAAATATTTGCGCTTAAAAGTTTCAACACTGAAACTTTAAAAACTTTAAAGTTCCACGTTGTCGCCACTGATTCTGGGACTCCGTCTCTGAGCAGCAACGTCACAGTGAACGTGTTCATTCTGGATCAGAACGACAACGCTCCAGTCATCCTGTATCCACTCAGCTCCAATGGTTCTGCTGAAGGTTTTGAGGAGATTCCCTGCAATGTGAACGCAGGACACTTGGTTACTTTTGGTTTATCTCTTTGGTTTGGACCGCTACACAGGACAGATCAGAACACTTCGCTCATTCACAGAGACAGACGAGGCTGAGCATAAACTGATCATACTGGTCAAAGACAATGGCAACGTTTCCCTCTCAGCAACACCTACTGTGATTGTCAAACTTGTAGAGCCCAAAGAGTCTTTTGCAGCATCTGATGTACACAGTGTAGCAAAAGGTAATGAGGGAAATAATGTGACTTTTTACTTGATGATCACTATAGGCTCTGTTTTAATTCTGTTTATCATCAGTATCGTCTTATAATGGGACACTGTGTCACAGCATCCAGTACAGATCTGCAAGCAAGTGGCACATGTTAGTTGCACCCAGGATATGTACAGTATCTACTATGGTACCTGAAAGTCATGCAAATACATTGCTAACTGACAAAAGGAGAGCATCTTGGGAGGTAAGAATTTGTATTTTGCAATTAAATAATCCAATGTCAGTTCAGCGGTTTAAAGAAAATAACAAAAACCTCCCAAATATCTGTTAAGTAAAAGTATACATTCCTATTCTTAAAGGTAAACAAGCATCAGTCGTAAAGTTTTTACTCATTTTCCTTTTATTTCGAGGTGTTTGCTGTATCCAGCAATGTGTTCTGTATGACAAACACATTGTTAGTGAGTTTAAAAAATATATACTTTTCTGCCATAAAGATATATTAACGTCTGGTTAAAGTTATTGATTTTGTCAGGAAGTATTGGAATAAGAAGCAATTGAATTTCAACACACCTGTCAAGCACTTTCATATTGCAGAACTATGGAAACTTCTGCTCAAACTGAGAGAGCACTTAAAGTTAGTTTTCGTGTGTTGTTTTATTTAATTTGATTAACTTCATATAAGCATTTGCAATATGCTTTTTAATCACAGCCTAAAGTTATTTAACAAATTAATTACTAACGTCGTAACATTCAGATTCGCAGCATAAAAGCTTGTACATTTGTCACTCACGCTTGCTGACAAAAGTATCTTTCTCTTTTGATTGTCTTGCACAGAACTTTACAATAAAGTGCAAAAACTTTGGTCAAAGATAGAGGAGTTGTTCAAAGAAAGTATGTCACTCTCTTTATTGCTTAACTTGTAACTTGATTATGATGTACACTTTTTAATTTGCATGAATGTATTAGTTGACGACCAAATCAAATAATGTGCGATGTTTTCCTCTTGGTGTCACTGCAGCATAGCAAACCCGTTACAGACATGGTTCCTCCCCTAATAAAATCTTTTGTTTGGTCAATCACAGCCGAAGATAAAGGTAACATAAGAGCAAGAGACGGGCAGTATCACATTTTGATCGGATTTGTAAACTCGAAAGGGGATAGAAAACAGGCAAAAGTGAATGTGTGTGGCTGGAAAACAATGGAGGGACTATTTAGATCACTTAACCGTGACTGGTTTGTTTTTTATTTCGCCATACTGCTGGTTATCGGGGAACAGGTTCTGGGTGAACTGAGGTACTCTATCCCGGAGGAGGTAAAAGAAGGAACCGCTGTGGGATACATTGCAAAAGATCTTGGTTTGGACAAAGCCTTATTGGTTGATCGTCGGTTCCGTGTTGTGCCTGGATCCAAGGAAACATTTTTCGAGGTGAATTCGGATGACGGTGCTTTACAGGTTCGTAGAAAGATCGACAGAGAGGAGATTTGTCACGGTAGTGGCCCATGCCTAGTGGAGCTAAAGATTCTCGTTGAAAACCCCTTGGAGATGCACCATGTTGTTGTCGATATAGCAGATGTAAATGATCACTACCCCAGTTTTTCTGAAAACGAACAAACGTTTGAAATAGGGGAACAGTCGTCACTTGGAACACGATTTCAGTTACATGCAGCCCGTGATCCGGATGCTGGAACAAACTCCATCCGCACATACACATTAACATCAAATGATCATTTTGATATTGAGGTAATCCAGAGTGAGGAAGAGAAAGTGCCATTTTTAGTATTAAAAAAGTCGTTAGACAGAGAGCAAAAGAATAAGCACATGTTTCTTTTAACAGCAGCTGATGGAGGCAAACCTCCAAAATCGGCGACACTTAATGTTTCCATTATTGTCCTTGATAGTAATGACAATCGCCCAGCATTCAATAAAGAGATTTATCAAATTGAAATTCAAGAAGATACACCGATTGGCACAACTCTTACCCGATTAAATGCAACAGATCCAGATGAAGGAGCCAATGGGGAGATAGAGTACACCCTTAGCAAAACACTGCCGCGTAAAGTGTATGAGGTATTTCAGTTAGATAGCGTGAGTGGAGTCATAACTCTAGAAAGTGCCCTAGATTTTGAGGATTCTGACACTTATAAACTAGATGTTGAAGCATCTGACAAAGGACAGCCTCCACTGATAGGCAGGTGCAGAGTTATTATAAAGATAAAAGACGTGAATGATAACGCTCCAGAAATAGAGGTTACATCACTTTCAGACTCTGTCTCTGAAGATTCAAAGCCTGGCACAGTGATTTCACTTGTTAGTGTAACAGATAAAGATGCAAGTGTTAACGGAAAGGTAATTGTGCAGATAACTGACCGCGTACCATTTGAGCTAAAGCCTTCCTACAAGGAGAACATATATTCAATTGTCACCAAAGACTTTTTGGACCGAGAAAAAGAACAACAATACGAAATAATTATAAAAGCAATAGACTGTGGCAAACCTCCCTTATCTACTTTTAAAATTCTCAAAATTCAAATCTCAGATGTGAACGATAACAGTCCGCAGTTTTCACAAAACCCATTACAATTTTACCTGATGGAGAACAACATTGCGGGTGCTTCAGTTTTTTCAATAACTGCGACAGATATCGATGTCAATGAAAACGCAGCTTTGACGTATGATATAGTCAGACAGATTGATGTAATGAGCTTCTTTAATGTGAACTCTGATACCGGACAAATATCAGCAATGAAAAGTTTCGACTTTGAAACTCTGAAAACTTTCCATTTCCAAGTTGTCGCCACTGATTCTGGGACTCCGTCTCTGAGCAGCAACGTCACAGTGAACGTGTTCATTCTGGATCAGAACGACAACGCTCCAGTCATCCTGTATCCACTCAGCTCCAATGGTTCTGCTGAAGGTGTGGAGGAGATTCCCCGCAATGTGAACGCAGGACACTTGGTGACCAAAGTCAGAGCTTATGACGCTGATATAGGATATAATGGCTGGTTGCTGTTTTCACTGCAGGAAGTTACTGACCACAGTCTCTTTGGTTTGGACCGCTACACAGGACAGATCAGAACACTTCGCTCATTCACAGAGACAGACGAGGTTGAGCATAAACTGGTCATACTGGTCAAAGACAATGGCAATGTTTCCCTCTCAGCAACAGCTACTGTGATTGTCAAACTTGTAGAGCCAAAAGAGGCTTTTGCAGTTTCTGATGTTAAAAGTGCAGCAAAGGATGATGAGGATAATAATGTGACTTTTTACCTGATGATCACTTTGGGTGGAGTTTCAGTTCTGTTTACCATTAGTATCATCGTGCTGATTGCAATGCAGTGCTCCAAATCCACAGACTATACTTCCAAATATCTGCAAGAGACTAATTATGACGGGACACTGTGTCACAGCATCCAGTACAGATCTGGAGACAAACGGTACATGTTAGTTGGACCAAGAATGAGTATAGGATCTACAATAGTACCTGGAAGTCATGCAAACACACTAGTTCTACCTGACAGGAGGAGAACATCTGAAGAGGTAAGCCTTTTACTTGAACAATTATTTCAGTTCTCACAGCTACAGTTCACCAACTTGTCCTGTAACCGATTTACTGCATCTATTTATTGCTATAATTTTTTAAATATCAGATAACATCAGACATTTGCAATGGTTTTATATTGTTTTAAAGAAAAAAATATCGCAGTGTGTTTTTTTTTCTTGCGTTGCATAGCTCTTGGGATATACCTGGGAATATTTCTTAAATTGCTAAGAGAACATAAACTATTTGACAGAAAATTATTGAGAACAAATTGTTTAAAACACCTTTCAGCACATAACATTTGTCAGTGAAACTGTTATTTTTACTGAAATTGTTACTCAGTTATTATGTTATTGTTTTTCAATGGAATCACATCACCTCATATTTTCGATGCTTTTTGATGAAATTAATCTAATTCACCAAAAGGCTTACAACTGTTTTTTTTTTCACTAATATGTAAGCGCAGTTTTTTTTTTTCCAGATTTTTAAACAGCCCCACATATTCTTGATAGTTTCAAGTTAGTATGTTTGTTGCAATAATAGGTGAACAGAAACGGCTTTCATGCAGCAATTTGTGGAATAGCGTCAAACACTGTCCTTGGTGCTGAACTAAACTGTTTCTCCTTTAAAAGAGTAACAGAAAGTAAGGTGGATATGGATAAAACTGAGCATAAGCTGGTCGTACTGATTTAAGATAATGGCAATTGTTTCCCTCTCAGCAACAGCTACTGTGAATGTCAAACTGGTAGAACCCAAAGAAGTTTTTTTAGATTCTAATGTTAAAATAGCAGCAAAGGATGCCAAGGATAATAAAGGGAGTTTTTACACGATGGCCACTTTGGGCTCGGTTTAGTGCTGCTTATCATCATCAATATCGTCTTTCTCATTGCAAAGCAGTGCTCCAGATCTACAGACTTCACTTCCAAATGTCTGCAAACGACTTGCACATATGAATTATAATGGGACACTGTGTCACAAAGAGTACATTTTAGTTTGTCCCGGAATGATGCTTATCCATACAAAATACTTTTCACTGATAGTATCTGACATGGTAGTGACAATTGTTTTACTTAAAAGTTTTATTATGATTTATACCTCATATTCATAGCCATAACGGCATACGTAACCTCAACTACTATCTCTCATAATTTTTTTTGGGACCATTCATGCCTCAAAGGGTAGCTGAAGTTTCGTTATTCATACTTTCCATGTCCTTAATATGTAGATTTTCCTAAAATAAAATTACAAAACACAGTTCGATATAATTTTTTTGACAACGAGTAAGAGACACGTCGTTGTGTCCAGGTGCATTTTAAAACAGACCCTCAAAATAGATTTGGGGATTTTCTAAATTTTTACATTTAAAATTGTTTAAATTATAAGGCAATGCATTAGTAGAGAAATTCAAGTGTATAAAGAGAGGCATTAGGTGCCTATGGTGCTGAATTATATTCCTTCAAGGCAAGGGTTTTAAACGAAAGACGGTTTACATTTCGCAGATGTCATTTTTTTTTCACACTTTCTCAAAGATCTAAGTTTGACTGTGGCGTCAGTGTGATCCCAAGCTGAAGGTATTTTCCAGATTTTGAAAAGATTGTCTTGAGGTTTTAGTGGAAATATATATTTGAATATATGCATCACTTATATTAACTCTAATATTTAGTGCATTTATTCTTGCCTTGACTTTGGTTCTAACCATAGAACGCACATCTTTCACTTAGCAGCGTTTCTTAGAATTTAAAATTTAATTTGAAACTTTAATCTGTAATGTCCACTTGGTGTCGTTGCAATATAACCTTCCTGCTTTAGACTATCCCTCTTCTGAACAAACCTTTTGTTTGCTGCTTCACAACGGAAAGTACATCGGATGGAATAACAGGCAATTGAAGTAATCATAGCACAGTCTGACAAAGAAAATTCAATGGATGCAAATAAAAAAACCTGAAATATATATGTGGCAGAGAAACAATGGAGAGCTGGAAACGATCGAGTAACTACAGCTGGTGTGTTTTAATTTTAAACCTTCTACTGATTGTCGCGAAGCAGGCTGTGGCTGAACTGAGGTACTCTGTTCCGGAGGAGGTGAAAGAGGCAACGGTCGTTGGAAATATTGCCAAGGATCTTGGTCTGGAAAAGGCATATTTAATTGGTCGCCGTCTGCGTATTGTTTCGGGATTTGAGGATACATTTTTCAGTGTTAACACGGATAACGGGGCCTTACAGGTTCGTAGCAAAATTGACAGAGAGGAGCTTTGTCACGGTGGTGGCGCATGCTTAATGGAGCTAAAGATAATTGTTGAAAACCCGCTGGAAATGCACCATGTTGTTGTTGAAATTACAGATGTAAATGACAACTCCCCCAGTTTCCTAGAGAAAGAGCAACATTTTCAAATTGCTGAACATACTTCTCTCGGCACACGATTTCAACTCCAAGCGGCCCGTGACCCGGACGTAGGAGTGAACACGATCCGCACATACACGTTATCTTCAAATGAATATTTTGATATAGATCTAAGTCAAAGTGATGAAGATAAAATACCGTTTTTAGTGCTAAAGAAGCCTCTAGACAGGGAAGAAAACAAGAAACTCCTCCTGTTAGTTACAGCAATAGATGGAGGTAAACCTCCGAGATCAGGCACACTTAATGTTTCAGTCACTGTCCTTGATATAAACGACAACCGTCCATCCTTCAGCCAGGACGTTTACCAGATACAGATGTATGAAAATGTCCCGGTTGGCACCGCTGTTGCACGAGTTCATGCAACTGATCCAGACGAGGGGAATAATGGAGACATTGAATACAGGATTGCCAAGGCATTGGAACCAAAAATATATGAAACATTTGAACTGAACTTATTAACAGGTGAAATTAAATTAGGAGCACCTCTGGATTTTGAGGAATCTGAAATCTACAAAATTGATATTGAAGCATCAGACAAGGGAACGCCTCCTTTAATAGGAAGATGTAGAGTGGTTGTAAAGATAACAGATGTGAACGATAACTCACCAAAGATAGATGTCACATCTCTGTCAAATACAATATCAGAAGATTCAAAACCCGGAACAGCAATTTCCCTCATCAGTGTAACAGATAAAGACTCGGGTGTTAATGGAAAGATTATTTCACGCATACTTAATGATGCACCTTTTGAATTAAAGCCATCGTATAAGCAAAACATATATTCACTTGTTACAAAAGAGCATTTAGATCGAGAGAAGGTGTCGCTTTATGAAATATTAATACAAGCCACTGATTGCGGTAATCCACCATTATCTACACTGAAAACACTCAGTATTCGGGTTTCCGATGTGAATGACAACAGTCCTCGTTTCGAGAAAAACCCATTGCAGTTTTATTTATCAGAAAATAATGCTGCTGGGGCGTCAATATTTTCTGTGCGCGCGACGGACATTGACATGGATGACAATGCAGCTATTTCTTATTATATTGTTAGAGGAGGGAGTAAAGATGATGTAACAGCATTCTTAAATATAAACTTAGAAAATGGACAAATATATGCGCTGAAAAGTTTTGACTTTGAAACTCTGAAAACTTTCCATTTCCAAGTTGTCGCCACTGATTCTGGGACTCCGTCTCTGAGCAGCAACGTCACAGTGAACGTGTTCATTCTGGATCAGAACGACAACGCTCCAGTCATCCTGTATCCACTCAGCTCCAATGGTTCTGCTGAGGGTGTGGAGGAGATTCCCCGCAATGTGAACGCAGGACACTTGGTGACCAAAGTCAGAGCTTATGATGCTGATATAGGATATAATGGCTGGTTGCTGTTTTCACTGCAGGAAGTTACTGACCACAGTCTCTTTGGTTTGGACCGCTACACAGGACAGATCAGAACACTTCGCTCATTCACAGAGACAGACGAGACTGAGCATAAACTGGTCATACTGGTGAAAGACAATGGGAACGTTTCCCTCTCAGCAACAGCTACTGTGATTGTCAAACTTGTGGAGCCCAAAGAGGCTTTTGCAGCTTCTGATGTTAAAAGTGCAGCAAAGGATGATGAGGATGATAATGTGACTTTTTACCTGATGATCACTTTGGGCTCTGTTTCAGTTCTGTTCATCATCAGCATCATTGTGTTGATTGCAATGCAGTGCTCCAAATCCACAGACTATACTTCAAAATATCTGCAAGAGACTAATTATGATGGGACACTGTGTCACAGCATCCAGTACAGATCTGGAGACAAACGGTACATGTTAGTTGGACCCAGAATGAGTATAGGATCTACAATAGTACCTGGAAGTCATGCAAACACACTAGTTCTACCTGACAGGAGGAGAACATCTGAAGAGGTAAGCCATGCACTTGAAAGCGTTGTCTTCAGTTCTCACTTGTACCACTCGTAAGTTGTCCTGCTACTGATTTCCTCCATATATTCATTGCTATTGTTTATTTGGCATTAGACAGTTTCAGACTTGATTTTTACTTCGTTTCAATTGCAGGTTTTGCCACAGTGCATTTCTTGTTTTGGATATGAATTATTATAGGATTTCTTTTCCAGAGTTACAAACATAAAATATCATTTTAAAGTGCAATCAGGTGTTCTAACACTATGAATTTAAAACACATTTTAGCACCTACCATTTGCTAGGGTCGTTGTATCTTGAATTCTAATCATTTAGTTATTTCTCAGTTGTGATGTAAATACTTCAGGCGTCCTTATTTTTGCGATTTTACATTGATAAATTCTTCTAATTCCCAAAAGCAGTTTTAAGTTAGTTTTTCAGTTTTGTGTAAACACAAGTTTTGGCTTACGCTCATATTTTCTGGCAGTTCCTACATAATCTGGGTAGTTTGCAGTAAGTTTCTTTATTGCGATCATTTCAACTGGTCAGAACGCATTTGGCAGACTGTGGGAATGGTATCATTTGCTGTCCATGGTGATGGATTCAATAGCATACCTGAAAAGAAGAACGAGAGAGAGAGAGTAGGGTACACAACTTGGATGAGCGGAATATTTTACAGAACACATCTTGGGTAATCGATATTTTATTATGCTATCATGTATGCATTTATATGGTTGTCTGTTTTAAATCTGTAAAAAGACTGTTGAAGTCACAGCTATACAAAAAGTTTACCCGCTATTATTTTTGTTTAATGACTGAAGTATTTCACTGTTCACTCGTTGCCTCCAACGTGTCGATTTTTTGAAAGGACAAAAAACAAAGCTGTGTCACGAAGCAATTCACATAGACATTTGAAAATAAACTATGTTGTCCACAAGGTGTCGTTGTAATATATCCAAACCGCCGTAGACAGTCCACACTCAGACCAAGCCTTTTGTTTGCTGTTCTACCACACAGGGCACTTTTTATGAAAGAACGGGGAGATTTAGTAATCCATGTGGGGGTTCGATCTAGACAAGTTCATCGTCATAAATAATACACCTGGAGTGAATGTGAAGCTGACTGACGATGGCAATCTGGAAACGATCGAGAGATTACTGTTGGTGTGTTTTTATTTTACATCTTCTGCTGATTTTCACAAAGCAGGCTGCGTCTGAACTGAGGTACTCTGTTCCGGAGGAGGTGAAAGAGGCAACCGTCATTGGAAATATTGCCAAAGATCTTGGTCTGGAGAAAGCAGATTTAACTGATCGACGGCTACGAGTTGTTTCGGGATCTGAAAACACATTGTTCGTTGTTAACATGGATAACGGGGCCTTACAGGTTCGTAGAAAATTTGACAGAGAGGAGCTTTGTCACGGTGAAGACGCATGCCTGATGGAGCTAAAAATTATTGTTGAAAATCCGTTGGAGATGCATCATGTTGTTGTTGAAATTACAGATGTGAATGATCACTCCCCAAATTTTACAAAAACCGAGCAATATTTACAAATTGCTGAACATACTTCAATCGGCACACGATTTCAGCTCCAAGCGGCCCGTGACCCCGATTCAGGAGTGAATTCAATCCGCACATATACGTTATCTTCAAAGGAATATTTTGATATAGATCTAAGTCAAAGCGATGAAGACAAAATACCATTTTTAGTGCTAAAGAAGCCTCTAGACAGGGAAGAAAACAAGAAACTCATCCTGATAGTTACAGCAATAGATGGAGGTAAACCTCCGAGATCAGGCACACTTAATGTTTCAGTCACTGTCCTTGATATAAACGACAACCGTCCATCCTTCAGCCAGGACGTTTACCAGATACAGATGTATGAAAATGTCCCGGTTGGAACTATTGTTACAAGAGTTGATGCAAGAGATCCAGATGAAGGAACAAATGGAGAAATTGAGTACAACATTGCCAAAACATTAGCACCTAAAATATATAACATATTTGAATTGGAAAGCTTAACAGGTCAAATCAAATTAAAAGCAACATTGGACTTTGAGGAATCTGAAACCTACAAAATTGATATTGAAGCATCAGACAAGGGAACGCCTCCTTTAACAGGAAGATGTAGAGTGGTTGTAAAGATAAAAGATGTGAACGATAACTCACCAAAGATAGATGTCACATCTCTGTCAAATACAGTATCAGAAGATTCAAAACTTGGAACAACGATTTATCTTATCAGTGTAACAGATAAAGACTCGGGTGTTAATGGAAAGATTATTTCACGCATACTTAATGATGCACCTTTTGAATTAAAGCCATCCTACAAGGAAAACGTATATTCACTTGTTACAAAGGAACATTTAGATCGAGAGAAAGTTCCCCTTTATGAAATATTAATACAAGCCACTGATTGCGGTAATCCACCATTATCTACACTGAAAACACTCAATATTCGGGTTTCCGATGTGAATGACAACAGTCCTCGTTTCGAGAAAAACCCGTTGCAGTTTTATTTATCAGAAAATAATGCTGCTGGGGCGTCAATATTTTCTGTGCGCGCGACGGACATTGACATGGATGACAATGCAGCTATTTCTTATTATATTGTTAGAGGAGGGAGTAAAGATGATGTAACATCATTTTTAAATATCAACTCGGAAAATGGACAAATATCTGCTCTGAAAAGTTTTGACTTTGAAACTCTGAAAACTTTCCAGTTCCACGTTGTCGCCACTGATTCTGGGACTCCGTCTCTGAGCAGCAACGTCACAGTGAACGTGTTCATTCTGGATCAGAACGACAACGCTCCAGTCATCCTGTATCCACTCAGCTCCAATGGTTCTGCTGAAGGTGTGGAGGAGATTCCCCGCAATGTGAACGCAGGACACTTGGTGACCAAAGTCAGAGCTTATGATGCTGATATAGGATATAATGGGTGGTTGCTGTTTTCACTGCAGGAAGTTACTGACCACAGTCTCTTTGGTTTGGACCGCTACACAGGACAGATCAGAACACTTCGCTCATTCACAGAGACAGACGAGGCTGAGCATAAACTGGTCATACTGGTGAAAGACAATGGCAACGTTTCCCTCTCAGCAACAGCTACTGTGATTGTCAAACTGGTGGAGCAAAAAGAGACTTTTGCAGCTTCTGATGCTAAAAGTGCAACAAAGGATGAAGAAGATACGAATGTGGTTTTTTACCTGATCATCACTTTAGGATCCGTTTCATTTCTATTCGTCATCGGTATCATTGTGCTGATTGCAATGCAGTGCCCCAAATCCACAGACCATACTTCAAAATATCTGCAAGAGACTAATTATGACGGGACTCTTTGTCACAGCATCCAGTACAGATCTGGAGACAAACGGTACATGTTAGTTGGACCAAGAATGAGCATAGGATCTACTATAGCACCTGGAAGTCATGCAAATACACTGGTGTTACCTGACAGGAGGAGAATATCTGAGGAGGTAAGAACAGATGTGTTCATAAATTCCAAGTTTGGAAAGACATGTTTGTGCCGTTTTTTATTATTTTGTCTCATCATAAGTTTGTGTTAAGAAATCACAATCAGAAATTCTAATGTAAAAGACTGCACGTGTTGCTGCTCATTGATATTGATGCACAAAAAGTCTGATCAAATATTTAAAAACTCATTTTCCATCAGCATATCCTTTAGGTAATGGAGAATTTCGTGTGTTTTTCACAAGGTGGCGGTATATTAACAATATAATGGCTGATACAATCTCAGCTGCCCCCTTGGATGCAGAAATTATCTCCTTCATTCGGGCTAGACATTTTGCTTACGGTGTCCGGAGAACTGAAAGGGGACCAATTTTGTTTTGTGAGATGCATTAATCGTAGGAAATAATTTATTTTCTGTGATGAAAACAACACCCTAGGAAATTGGAGAATCATGGGCGCATATGGATTCTTATTTACACCGCAAGATACGAAACAAAGAGGAAGGGATTCGTGGCAACACCGATCAACACTGCTCGCCGTTTGGGTTTGGCTTTCATTTGTCCTTTCTGCGTCGGCACAGCTGAGATATACGATATCAGAAGAGCTTAAAGAGGGAAGTTTTGTTGGAAATTTAGCCAAGGATTTGGGAATAGATGTGACTGTGATGAGAAGGAGGGGATTCCGAATTATTTCTGGCTTGACTGAACCTCTTTTTAAGGTAAATGAGAACGACGGGGTCATGTATTCTAGGCAGCAAATAGATCGAGAACAAGTATGTAAAGATAATAATGCGTGTTTGATCAACCTCAAGACAGTTCTGGAAAATCCGCTAGAAATACACTATGTCACAGTGGAGATAATCGATTTAAACGACCACTCTCCCACATTTCCTGAGAAAATACAGCGGCTGGAGATCTCAGAATCTGCTTTGCCGGGAGCACAGTACCAGTTACAAAAGGCCCATGATCCGGATGGTGGTACAAACACTGTTCAACAGTACACAATCAGTCAGAATGACCATTTTCGACTCCAAATAAAAGACCGTGGTAGAGATGGCAAAACGCCAATTTTGCAGTTACAGAGGCAGCTGGACAGAGAGACCAAAAATAGTCATACATTTGTGCTTAAGGCTATTGATGGCGGAACACCGCCAAAGACAGGTACAGTTGAAATATATATAGATGTCATTGATGTGAATGACAACATGCCGATATTCAACAAAGACAAATATTCAGCGTCGCTGCAGGAAAATGCTCCAGTGGGTACAACAGTTATCCAAGTTAATGCAACAGATTTGGACGCAGGACCTAATGGGGAAGTATTTTATTCATTTGGGAGTGACGTCAAAGAAAAAATCAGAGAGCTATTTAATATCGACTCTGTTACTGGGGAGATCACTGTGAAAGGGCACGTGGACTTTGAAGAAAAAGACAGTTATGACATTGATATACAGGCCTCTGATAAAGGAAGCGTTCCACTGAAAACGTATAAAAGTGTTATCATTAAAATTAGAGACATTAACGACAATCCTCCTGAGATTGAAGTGGCCTCTCTATCAAGTGCTGTTTCAGAGGACTCCAGACTAGGAACAACAGTGGCACTTATTAGCATTAGAGATTTAGATTCTGGTGTTAATGGAAAAATAATAAGCTATATTGCTGATGACACGCCATTTAAATTATCTCCATCATATCAAGATAACATGTTCGCTGTAGTCACCAATTCTCTGCTGGACAGAGAAGCTCAATCTGTTTATGATCTCACAATAATAGCTAAGGACGCAGGCGTACCCGAATTAAAATCACAAAAGACAATAAGTCTACATTTATCAGATGTAAATGATAACAGTCCCGAGTTTCTGGAGAGCCCTTATGCGTTTTACATCCCAGAAAATAACCCATCAGGAGACTCTGTGTTTTCGGTGCGAGCATCTGACCGTGATGAAAGAGAAAACTCGCAAATTGCATATAGTCTTATCAGAACGGTTGGTAATGAATACACTGTGACATCATTCCTAAATGTTAACTCTGAAACTGGGGACATTGTGGCGCTGAAAAGTTTCGACTTCGAAACTCTGAAAACTTTCCATTTCCAAGTTGTTGCCACTGATTCTGGGACTCCGTCTCTGAGCAGCAACGTCACAGTGAACGTGTTCATTCTGGATCAGAACGACAACGCTCCAGTCATCCTGTATCCACTCAGCTCCAATGGTTCTGCTGAAGGTGTGGAGGAGATTCCCCGCAATGTGAACGCAGGACACTTGGTGACCAAAGTCAGAGCTTATGATGCTGATATAGGATATAATGGGTGGTTGCTGTTTTCACTGCAGGAAGTTACTGACCACAGTCTCTTTGGTTTGGACCGCTACACAGGACAGATCAGAACACTTCGCTCATTCACAGAGACAGACGAGGCTGAGCATAAACTGGTCATACTGGTGAAAGACAATGGCAACGTTTCCCTCTCAGCAACAGCTACTGTGATTGTCAAACTTGTAGAGCCCAAAGAGGCTTTTGCAGCTTCTGATGTTAAAAGTGCAGCAAAGGAAGACGAAGATAACAATATGACTTTTTACCTGATGATCACTTTGGGATCAGTTTCAGTTCTATTTATCATCAGTATCATTGTGCTGATTGCAATGCAGTGCTCCAAATCCACAGACTATACTTCTAAATATCTGCAAGAGACTAATTATGATGGGACACTGTGTCACAGCATCCAGTACAGATCTGGAGACAAACGGTACATGTTAGTAGGACCTAGAATGAGCATAGGATCTACAATAGTACCTGGAAGTCATGCAAACACACTAGTTCTACCTGACAGGAGAACAACATCTGAAGAGGTAAGACTGTGTACGTCCTTTTGGGTGATATTAATTTGATCTTGGTGTTGTGGTTAAAGTTTGATTCATCAGTGTGTTATGATTTTTTTTTTTTTTTTTTTTTGTTTGAGAGTGCGGGTAGCAAATCTCCATGTTTAAAAGGTCAAGAGAATTTGCTTTCTTTGCGGTCACCGCACATATCTGACAGAACTCCGATGGCAGATACTATTCTGAAGCAGTTCCTTTGTATCTATAAAAGATTTCTGCAATATTACGCATTTTTTTCTTATTGACCTTTTTCTTGTTTTTTAGCCAGTGACTATACATAGCTAAGGTTATGGATACTGGCTCAGATGGTTAAACGTATTTTTCAACATCTTGGAACTTTACCATACACCCTCTGCTTTAAGAGATGTGAGAGAATCAATTAAAAGGGTTCTATTAATAGTAATGATATTTTTTGTAAAACTGGTTTAAGAACTATTATCTGAGGTTAATGATGTGTCAATTTGTCCCTGTGATTTTTTACAGTTTGTGGTCTGTTTTCTCAAATAGTGATGTTTTTGTTTGGCTCCTTATTTTTCATGTGTTACACCTCTGAAAATGGACTGTTTGTGACTTGGTGCTGTCCATCGGTGTGTTCTTCATTTCTCTTAGATTAAATTAAACCTATTTTGAAAGGTTAGAATTGATATGGAATTTCAATCCCTTCTTGAAAACTTTTTAGATAAGGTGTGTTGAAGTCAGTGAGGTGTGTTTTGAAAAATCCATAATTTTTTTTCTCTTTCTTTTTGTAACAACTTTCCCGTTTAAGGTATTTTTTCTCGGTGCTTGAATTTCTGTTCTGCAGTATTTCGTCCAAGACACTTGGTGTCAGTATAATAACAAACTATGACTGCGTGCTTGTATGATTTCGACTGTACCCATCCCCTTCCTATTCAGTAATTGCAACCAAGCCGTTATTGTGACTGCGGATGAATTTCACATTTTAGTTGGCAGAGTTCTTTGATACAATTATGGTGTCATTCTGAAAACGAATGCATAGGAAGATTTTTAATTTTATCACATGTGAGTCGTTCTTTCAAGTTGGTTTTACATTTTTTTTTAAATAATTTTTTCTCTTCCCATCATGGAACAAAGACGATCTGCAACAAGGAGAGCGTCGATAAAATGGACTACAATAATAATGTTTTTGATGTCGTTTTGGAGCAGCTCTACGGCACAATTCCGCTATTCTGTATTCGAAGAAGTTCCAGAAGGAACAGTTGTTGGGAATATTGGAAAAGATTTAGGTCTTGATAAGACTATGCTGAAAGAGAGGGGTATCCGTATTGTTTACGGATCGACAAAGCCTCTTTTTACAATAAACCAAAATGATGGTGTCTTGTATGTGGACAGAAAATTCGACCGAGAAGAAATCTGTGATCGAAGCAAGGTTTGTGTGCTTGATTTAAAAACAGTCCTTCAAAACCCACTGGAGATCCATCACGTCGCTGTGGAAATCTTGGATGTCAATGATCATGCACCGGTTTTCGCACATAATGAAAGTCAGCTGAACATTTTTGAATCTGCTTTGCCTGGCTCGAGATTTCAGTTGCAAGATGCACGTGATGCTGATAGTGGTTCATTATCCGTTCAACAGTATAAATTAAGTCAAAATGGATATTTTCGTTTAGAAGTAAAAGATCGAGATGAAGACCGTAAAACACCTAGTTTAGTTCTTGAAAAGCCCCTTGACAGGGAATCAGTGAAAAGCCATGTGTTGCTTCTGACAGCATTAGATGGAGGTAAACCTCCAAGATCTGGTAACATGACAATAGTTGTTAATGTTTCTGATGTTAATGATAACCCGCCAGTGTTTAGTCAAGAATCATACACCGTGTCTCTAAAAGAAAACTCCCCTGTTGGTACAACTGTGATCCAAGTAACTGCAACAGATTTAGACGAAGGCTCAAATGGGGAGGTGACATATTCGTTTGGAAATCACGTGGATGGACGGGTGCGTGGACGTTTTAGTTTAAATCCAGTGACTGGGGTCATTCTTGTAACTGGAGTGCTAGACTTTGAAGAATGTAGCAGATATGAAGTTGATGTTCAGGCATCTGACAAAGGTGCAGCCACACTAAAGACAGATAAAACGGTGGTAATTAATATAGTTGACGTGAATGACAATGAACCAGAGATTGAAGTGACATCTTTTTCGCATGCTCTTCCAGAAGATTCAAAACCAGGGACAACAGTGGCGTTGATTAGTGTAAAAGATGCTGATTCTGGTCTGAACGGAAAAGTTATGTGTTACATAAACCAAGACCTTCCGTTTTCACTAACTCCTTCATTACAAAACAACGTCTATTCTCTGGTAACTAAAGCTATTTTGGACAGAGAAAAGCAATCTCAATATAATGTTATAATAATCGCAAAAGATGCAGGGGAAACATCTTTATCTTCAGAAAAGAATATACCAGTTCTTGTGTCTGACATAAATGACAACAAGCCTAAATTCGATAAGCATCCGTATATTTTTTACATAACAGAAAATAACACACCAGGAGAGAAAATATTATCAGTGTCAGCCCGTGATATTGACGAAAGTAGTAATGCACTTATTTCATATTTAATCTTAAGGGATAAAGAAGGGACAAATATCCTGACATCTTTTCTAAATGTTAACTCTGAAACTGGGGACATTGTGGCGCTGAAAAGTTTCGACTTTGAAAATCTGAAAACTTTCCAGTTCCAAGTTGTCGCCACTGATTCTGGGACTCCGTCTCTGAGCAGCAACGTCACAGTGAACGTGTTCATTCTGGATCAGAACGACAACGCTCCAGTCATCCTGTATCCACTCAGCTCCAATGGTTCTGCTGAAGGTGTGGAGGAGATTCCCCGCAATGTGAACGTAGGACACTTGGTGACCAAAGTCAGAGCTTATGACGCTGATATAGGATATAATGGGTGGTTGCTGTTTTCGCTGCAGGAAGTTACTGACCACAGTCTCTTTGGTTTGGACCGCTACACAGGACAGATCAGAACACTTCGCTCATTCACAGAGACAGACGAGGCTGAGCATAAACTGGTCATCCTGGTCAAAGACAATGGCAACGTTTCCCTCTCAGCAACAGCTACTGTGATTATCAAAGTTGTGGAGCCAAAAGAGGCTTTTGCAGCTTCTGATGTTAAAAGTGCAGCAAAGGATGAAGAAGATACGAATATGACTTTTTACCTGATCATCACTTTAGGTTCAGTTTCAGTTTTATTCATCATCAGTATCATCTTGTTGATAGCAATGCAATGCTCCAAATCCACAGACTATACAAATAAATATCTGCAAGAGACAAATTATGACGGGACACTGTGTCACAGCATCCAGTACAGATCTGGAGACAAACGGTACATGTTAGTAGGACCCAGAATGAGCATAGGATCTACAATAGTACCTGGAAGTCATGCAAACACACTAGTTCTACCTGACAGGAGAAGGACATCTGAAGAGGTAAGACTGTGTACGTCCTTTTGGGTGATATTCATTTGATCTTGGTGTTGTGGTTGAATTTTGATTCATCAGTGTGTAATGATTTTTTTTTTCGTTTTGGAGTTTGAGTAGCAATGCTCCATGTTTAAAAGGCCGACAGAACTCCGATGATAGATACTCACTATTCTGAAGCAGTTCCATTGTATCTACAAAGATTTCTGCAATGTTACGCATTTTTTTCTTATTGACTTTGTTTATTTTTAGCCAGCGACCAGCGATTGATAAGGTTATGGATACTGGCTCAGTTGGTTAAACGTATTTTTCAACATCTTGGAACTTTACCATACACCCTCTGCTTTAAGAGGTGTGAGAGAACCAATTAAAAGGGTTCTATTAATAGTAATGATACTTTTTGTAAAATTGGTTTAATAACTGTTATCTGAGGTTAATGATGTGTCAATTTGTCCCTGTGATTTTTTACAGTTTGTGGTCTGTTTTCTCAAATAGTGATGTTTTTGTTTGGCTCCTTATTTTTCATGTGTTACACCTCTGAAAATGGACTGTTTGTGACTTGGTGCTGTCCATCGGTGTGTTCTTCATTTCTCTTAGATTAAATTAAACCTATTTTGAAAGGTTGGAATTGATATGGAATTTCAATCCCTTCTTGAAAACATTTTAGATAAGGTGTGTTGAAGTCAGTGAGGTGTGTTTTGAAAAATCCATATTTTTTTTTTCTCATTCTTTTTGTAACAACTTTCCCGTTTAAGATATTTTTTCTCGGTGCTTGAATTTCTGTTCTGCAGTATTTCGTCCAAGACACTTGGTGTCAGTATAATAACAAACTATGACTGCGTGCTTGTATGATTTCGACTGTACCCATCCCCTTCCTATTCAGTAATTGCAACCAAGCCGTTATTGTGACTGCGGATGAATTTCACATTTTAGTTGGCAGAGTTCTTTGATACAATTATGGTGTCATTCTGAAAACGAATGCATAGGAAGATTTTTAATTTTATCACATGTGAGTCGTTCTTTCAAGTTGGTTTTACATTTTTTTTAAAATAATTTTTTCTCTTCCCATCATGGAACAAAGACGATCTGCAACAAGGAGAGCGTCGATAAAATGGACTACAATAATAATGTTTTTGATGTCGTTTTGGAGCAGCTCTACGGCACAATTCCGCTATTCTGTATTCGAAGAAGTTCCAGAAGGAACAGTTGTTGGGAATATTGGAAAAGATTTAGGTCTTGATAAGACTATGCTGAAAGAGAGGGGTATCCGTATTGTTTACGGGTCAACAGAGCCCCCTTTTATAGTAAAGCAAGATGATGGTGTCTTGTACGTGAACGAAAAAATTGATCGGGAGGAAATCTGTGAACGAAGAAAGGATTGCCTTTTTGACTTAAAAATGGTGCTTCAAAACCCGCTCGAGATTAATCATGTCATTGTGGAGATTCTGGATGTAAATGATCATTCACCAGTATTCCAACAAAAAGAAAACATCTTGGAGGTTTCTGAATCTGCGTTGCCAGGAGCAAAATTCCAGTTGCAAGCTGCGCGGGATGCTGACAGTGGTTTATTATCTGTTCAGCAATATAAGTTAAGTCAAAACGGACATTTTCGTTTAGAAGTAAAAGATCGTGGTGAAGACCGTAAAACACCTAGTTTAGTGCTCGAAAAGCCCCTTGACAGAGAAGCAGTTAAAAGTCATGTGTTGCTTCTGACAGCATTAGATGGAGGTAAACCTCCAAGATCTGGTAACATGACAATAGTTATTAATGTTTCTGATGTTAATGATAACCCGCCAGTGTTTAGTCAGGAATCATACATCGTGTCTCTAAAAGAAAACTCCCCCGTTGGGATGACTGTTATCCGAGTTAATGCAACAGATTTAGATGAGGGTTTAAATGGGCAGGTTGAATATTCATTTGGAAATGACGTGGATGCACGAGTACGTGAACTTTTTAGTTTAAATCCTGAAAATGGAGTTATTTCTGTGGAAGGGACTATAGATTTCGAAGAGAGCAGCAGATATGAAGTTGATGTTCAGGCATCCGATAAAGGCACAGCAATGTTGAACACAGAAACAAGTGTGATAATCAATATTGTTGATTTAAATGACAATGAACCAGAGATTGAAGTGACGTCATTTTCTCATGCCCTCCCAGAAGATTCAAAGCCAGGGACAACAGTGGCGCTGATTAGTGTAAAAGATGCTGATTCTGGTCTGAACGCGAAAATTGTGTGTTACATAAACCAAGACCTTCCCTTCCTGTTATCTCCTTCCTTACAAAGTAACATATATTCTTTAGTAACTAAAACTATGCTGGACAGAGAACAAAAATCTCAATACAACGTACTAATAATTGCTAAAGATGCAGGAGAACCAAGCTTACATTCAGAAAGAAATATTAAAGTAGATGTATTTGATGCAAATGACAATTTCCCTGAATTCTCTGAAAATCCATACACTTTTTACATTTATGAGAATAACACCCCTGGTGAGAAAATTATTTCTGTAACAGCCTGTGATAAAGACAAAGGCAGTAATGCAAAAATTACATATCAAATTTTAAGAGACAGAGAAATAACAAAAATTGAATCATTTTTAAATGTTAATTCCGAAACTGGAGAGATAGTGGCACTGAAAAGTTTCAACTTTGAAAATCTGAAAACTTTCCATTTCCAAGTTGTCGCCACTGATTCTGGGACTCCGTCTCTGAGCAGCAACGTCACAGTGAACGTGTTCATTCTGGATCAGAACGACAACGCTCCAGTCATCCTGTATCCACTCAGCTCCAATGGTTCTGCTGAAGGTGTGGAGGAGATTCCCCGCAATGTGAACGCAGGACACTTGGTGACCAAAGTCAGAGCTTATGATGCTGATATAGGATATAATGGCTGGTTGCTGTTTTCACTGCAGGAAGTTACTGACCACAGTCTCTTTGGTTTGGACCGCTACACAGGACAGATCAGAACACTTCGCTCATTCACAGAGACAGACGAGGCTGAGCATAAAGTGGTCATACTGGTCAAAGACAATGGCAACGTTTCCCTCTCAGCAACAGCTACTGTGATTATCAAAGTTGTGGAGCCAAAAGAGGCTTTTGCAGCTTCTGATGTTAAAAGTGCAACAAAGGATGAAGAAGATACGAATGTGGTTTTTTACCTGATGATCACTTTGGGATCCGTTTCATTTCTATTCGTCATCGGTATCATTGTGCTGATTGCAATGCAGTGCCCCAAATCCACAGACCATACTTCTAAATATCTGCAAGAGACTAATTATGATGGGACACTGTGTCACAGCATCCAGTACAGATCTGGAGACAAACGGTACATGTTAGTTGGACCCAGAATGAGCATAGGATCTAGTATAGTACCTGGAAGTCATGCAAACACACTAGTTCTACCTGACAGAAGACGCACTTCTGACGAGGTAAGATCAACAATTTACCATTAAAATTTTCTTAGCTGGAAATATATTTTTTAATCATGTTGAAAGCGCTGGCTCATAGTTTGGCTTTTCATTCTCCTTACATTACTTTTTGTGGAAAAAATAAGAATTAATATTTGTCCATATTTAACTTTTTTCACCCATCGACTGCTGGGATTCTAGTAATTTAAACTTAGATATTTTCTTAGCCCATGAACCTTTCATTTGCCTCAAATGCCAAATTTGAAACCCTTGTGAGACTTCTTTTTATTGACTTCTGTTCTGCTTTTAACTGCATCCAGCCCCATCTTTTAGCTGAGAAGTTAAAGTATCATTTTCATATTCATATTGGTCTCATATGTTGGCTTATAGACTTCCTAACTGTTAGGTCTCAGAAAGTGAAAGTGATTGGGTACTTTCTGATGTTCTCTTCTCCTGTACGGGGCTCTCCCAGGACTGTGTCTTGTCACTCCTCTTATTTTTACAAATGATTGTTAGAGTCAGCACCCTCAGCAACATATATTTTAAAGTTTGCTGACGATACAGTTATTGTATCTCTTTTTAGAAGTGATGACCCTGATCATGGGGCAGTGATCAGGGAGTTTACAAACTGGTGTGAGACCTCCTTTCCACAGATTAATGCCTCAAAAACTAAAGAGATGGTCATATACTTCAGGATGAGCTGTCCTGGTTTACAAGCTGTGGTAATTTCTGAGAAAAAAGTTGAAATCCCTAATAATTACAAGTACCTGGGGACAGTGATTGATGATAGGCTGACCTTTGAACTCTATGTGGACCCTCTATGCAAAAAGCCTCATCAGAGGATGTTTTTTTTTATCATAAGCTTTGAGGATTTAATGTTGATTCTGTTCTACTGTCATGCATATGTTTTATTCTTGTTTTATTGAGTCTGTTCTTACTTTTAAAATTGTCTGTTGGTTTGGCATTTTAACTGTTAGAGATAGGATTAGACTTCTGAAAATTATTAAATTATGTTAAAAGATTGTGGGAATTAATTTGTTGGACATTACTCATCTGTACAAGACCAAGTCTATCCTAAAGCAAAAGAGATATTAGAGCAACAGGATCACCCTTTTAATAATGAATTCCAGTTGCTTCCTTCTGGAGATATCTTTTTCCCAGGTGAAGAACAAATAGATTCAAAAAATAATTTGTCCGTGCAGTTTTAAAGTCCCTAAATGATTTTAAATGACCTTATATGTCTTCCTCTCATGTATGCATGGTCAGGCGTTATCTCAGCCTGATTTTTGTTTTGTTTGTTTGTTTGTTTGTTTTCCTATTATGCTGCACAACAATTGCCCCTTGGGGATAATAAGGATGACTGAATTGAATTGATATCAATACCGCATTTAGTGTCTTTGCAATATCAGTTTATTGTCATTTCTTCCAAAAAAGGTTAAATGGTTTATCTTGAAAGAAAGATCCACAGCAATCTAGAAAAATATATGCTTAGACGCTTGGTGTCAGTGATGCTCAGGGTATCTGCACAGCTTGCACCACAAAACATCCAGAAACACATCTCTCATATTCAGCCGAAGGCACGCACTGCGTTAGATCGCGGCTTACAGCAAAGGTAGCTAAATATTTGGTAAACTTACACATTTTCTATACACTACATATATATCACAGCTTCCAGGACTGTTAGTTGGATTTCAAAATACGACTTTTTTTTAAAAAAAAAAAATTTTTTACCGCACGTTCATCTTTTTTGTTATGGAACAAAGAATAGGACATGCACGGAGGGCGCGACATTGTTGGTTTGCTCTTCTATTTGTTTCAACCGCATTATGTAGCGAGGTTTTTGCACAGCTCAAATACTCCATATCCGAGGAGGTTCAAGGTGGAACTTTTGTTGGGAATATTGCAAAGGATTTGGGACTGGATAAGACTGTACTGAAAAACAGAGGATATCGCATTGTGGCAGGCTCATCAGAACCCCTTTTTGAGGTAAATGAAAACGACGGTATTCTTTATCTAAAAAGCAAAGTTGACAGAGAAGAGGTGTGCGAACGTGTCAGTCCATGCCTAATCAACCTAAAAACCGTGCTAGAAAACCCACTTGAGATTCACTACGTGTCAGTGGAAATCCTGGATATGAACGATCACTCGCCCGTTTTTCCAGAGAAAGAGAAGAAGCTTGAAATTTCCGAGTCAGCCCTTCCGGGGGCGAGATTTCAGTTGCAGGCAGCCCGCGACCCCGATGTAGGCCAGTTCTCCATTCAGCAATACAAGCTAAGCCATAACGAGCATTTCAAGATAGAAGTCAAAGATAGAGGCGAGGATCGTAAGGTGCCATTTTTAGTTCTGCAGAAACAGTTAGATAGAGAAATGGCTGGGAAACACAGGTTACGTCTAACAGCAATGGATGGAGGAAAGCCAGCAAAGTCTGGAGATATAGACATTATTGTGGATGTTCTCGATGTTAATGACAATTCTCCGTTGTTCACCAAAGACATTTATTCTGTTAGAGTTGATGAAAACATCTCGATTGGCACTGTAATAATTCAGGTAAATGCAACAGATTTGGATCAGGGTGCCAATAGTGAAATTATATATTCATTTGGTAACGAAATTGATTCGAAGTTAATGGAGCTTTTTAGTATCGACGAAAACACGGGTGAAATTAAAGTGATTGGTCAGATAGATTTTGAGGAAAGCAAATTTTATGAAATTGACATTCAGGCTTCTGACAAGGGACCCGTTCCTCTTACAAGTGATAAAAGTGTTATGATAAGTGTTACCGATGTCAATGACAATCCACCTGAGATAGAAGTGACGTCATTTTCGAGTTTGATAAGGGAAGATTCAAAAATAGGAACTACAGTAGCTCTCATTAGCGTAAATGATTTAGACTCTGGGATAAATGGTAAAGTAATTTGCACGATCAGAGAAGATGTCCCATTTTCTTTGTCTCAATCCTTCCAAGAAAATATGTATGCCGTTGTGACCAAGTCACAGTTGGATAGAGAAATCATTTCTCAATATGATGTCACAATTAGTGCTAAAGACGCTGGTGATCCACCATTTTTAAGTGAAAAGACTATGAGAATTGCTGTGTCTGATGTAAACGACAATGTGCCTGAGTTTTTATTAAGCCCGTACACATTTTACATTACGGAGAATAACATTCCCGGAGCCTCCGTTTTTTCAGTAAAAGCACATGACCAAGATGATGGGGATAATGCGCTAATTTCGTATCATATTTTAAGAGAAAACGGAAGTAATAATAAATTGACTTCGTTTCTCAACATAAACTCTGAGACTGGAAACATTGTGGCGCTGAAAAGTTTCGACTTTGAAACTCTGAAAACTTTCCAGTTCCAAGTTGTCGCCACTGATTCTGGGACTCCGTCTCTGAGCAGCAACGTCACAGTGAACGTGTTCATTCTGGATCAGAACGACAACGCTCCAGTCATCCTGTATCCACTCAGCTCCAATGGTTCTGCTGAGGGTGTGGAGGAGATTCCCCGCAATGTGAACGCAGGACACTTGGTGACCAAAGTCAGAGCTTATGATGCTGATATAGGATATAATGGGTGGTTGCTGTTTTCACTGCAGGAAGTTACTGACCACAGTCTCTTTGGTTTGGACCGCTACACAGGACAGATCAGAACACTTCGCTCATTCACAGAGACAGACGAGGCTGAGCATAAACTGGTCATACTGGTCAAAGACAATGGCAACGTTTCCCTCTCAGCAACAGCTATTGTGATTGTCAAACTTGTGGAGCCCAAAGAGGCTTTTGCAGCTTCTGATGTTAAAAGTGCAGCAAAGGATGAAGAGGACGATAATGTGACTTTTTACCTGATGATCACTTTGGGATCAGTTTCAGTTCTATTTGTCATCAGTATCATTGTGTTGATTGCAATGCAGTGCTCCAAATCCACAGACTATACTTCAAAATATCTGCAAGAGACTAATTATGATGGGACACTGTGTCACAGCATCCAGTACAGATCTGGAGACAAACGGTACATGTTAGTTGGACCAAGGATGAGTATAGGATCTACAATAGTACCTGGAAGTCATGCAAATACACTAGTTCTACCTGACAGGAGAAGGACATCTGAAGAGGTAAGATATTTTGTATAAACCACGGTCAATATTTTTTTTAACTTTTGTTCAGGGAAATATTTGACAAATGAGCAAACTGAATGATAAGAATCTGGTTAAACATTAAGATTCCACTTGTATTTTCTAAATTTTTCCCCCAGACTGGACGACTAACGTTCCCTCATATATTCAAATGCATAATAAGAAATGCAACATGTTTCAAACAAACTAGATAAGACTACTGTAGATTAAAATTCTCTCTTCCCTGAAAAAACAATTGACGCTCGCTACCTATGGCACTGAAACTGCTACAACACACTGGTTTGTGCTAAATTGTTAAATCCAACAATTTCCTCCAGAATAAGCATTGCTGAGAATCTTAAACAGTTTTATTTAATGCGCTAATAAAACCTTCAAAATTACCACTCATTTAGGTGAGGTATATATCGCCCAACTGGATGTTTTTCCTATGTTGCAAAACATGCATTACTGACAGGAATCAGAATGAGAGTAAGTCTCAATTAATAGCAACACTATTGTGTATGTAATTTGTCAGAAAGCGTTTCCGGATGACTAACTTGCTCTAAACTCTAAACTAAGAGACGTTATGCATGTACTGAATGCTTAACAAACTTCATAGCATTGTTTAAATTCCTACACTTTTTGATATGCAGTGTATGTTTTTCCAAACAATTTTGACAATATATATATATATATATATATATATATATATATATATATATATATATATATATATATATATATATATATATATATATATATATATATATATATATATAGCTTTGCTTTATCAGCACCCTTGTTTTTAAAAAAATACAAAATTTTGGTCGGTGCAACACATGTTGTGCTCTTTTAACAGATACCGAAACTTGCAATCTCTGTCCTCGGTACTGAATTGTTTGCCTTAGGCTATGGCATTAGTGTGGTTATGTGTGCATTTCCTTATTTACCCGCGATAACAGTAAAAAAAAAAATACTTTTGGCCAGTTGCGTTGTGTAAAGTGGATCCATACTTACTTATTTTGAAATACCTCTCTAAATATTTTCTGGGATTATATGAAAGCACGGTTCTTGACTTGACTATTTTAAAAATATAGGTAAAAAAAAATTAGGAAAAAAAATCTGCAATAAGAATAAAGGACGCGTGGTGTCACTGCGACGTAAAAAGTATACCACAGATGAGTTGTTCTTCATCCTTTTGTGGTTCCACCTTTTTCTCACATCTTTCCGCTCAGCTGCTGCCTCATTTTCTTTGCACAACGCATGTTAAATTATCGGATTTCTGCAATGTTTTACGTGCAAAAGGCGAATGTCTATCTGAATTGCAAGCGTTATATTCTGTTGTAACAGGAGAGTTTGGGTCCATGTTGTGGATTACTGATATATTTTGGTTGATCATGGGACAAAGGAAACGCACGCCAGGAAGGGCTCGGGAATTTTTATTTGGATGCTTATGTGCTGTTCTTTTGTGGAGTTTAGCCTCAGCACAATTAAGATATTCGATCTCAGAGGAAATAAACGAAGGAACTGTGGTTGGAAATATCGCAAAAGATCTGGGATTGGATAAAAGCACACTGAAAGACAGGAAGTATCGCATAGTTTCTAGTGATGCTGAGCCCCTCTTTCGTGTAAATCAAATCGATGGAAACCTCTATGTCACCGGAAAGATCGACAGAGAGAAAGTGTGCTCAGATAGCAGTACGTGTTTAATAAATCTGAAAACGGTACTTGAAAACCCGGTAGAAGTGCATTATATTAGGGTGGAAGTGCTGGATATAAATGATCATTCTCCTATCTTCCAAGACAACGAGACCACTATGGAGATTTCCGAATCGGTGTTGCCAGGAACAAGATTTCAGCTTAAAGCCGCAAAAGATCAAGACAGTGGTCATTTCTCTGTGCAGCACTATAGACTTAGCCATAACGAGCATTTTCGACTGGAAGTTAAGGATAAAAGAAACGACATTAAACTGCCAAGTTTGATTGTACAAAAACCTTTAGACAGAGAAACAGCAAGGAGCCACTCACTGACACTCACAGCCCTGGATGGAGGTAAACCTCCGAAATCTGGTAATATGAATATTTTAATCAATGTTTTGGATGTAAACGATAATGCGCCTGTTTTTTCAAAAGAGGTTTATTCAGTGATGCTCAATGAAAATTCACCAATAGAAACAACAGTCATACAAGTGAATGCAACTGATTTAGATGAAGGCCCAAATGGAGAAGTAATTTACTCCTTTAGCAACAGTGTGAGTCAAAATATACTAAATCTTTTTGATATTAATTCATTAACCGGTGAGCTAATAGTAAAAAGTTTAATAGACTTTGAGGATAAAGAGGAATATGAAATAGAAATTCAAGCATCTGATAAAGGCCTTGCCCCACTTACAGCTGAAAAAAGTGTGATCATTAAAATTATTGATACCAATGATAATACTCCGGAGATTGAAGTTACTTCATTTTCAAGCTCAATTCCTGAAGATTCTCGACCAGGAACTACGGTCGCGCTCATCAATGTAAATGATTTGGACTCAGGTCTTAATGGAAAAATTATTTGCTCGATAACTGAGGAGGATACGTTTGCTTTATCAGCACCCTTGCAAGACACAATGTTTTCAATAGTTACCAAATCATCTCTGGACAGAGAGAAAAAGTCACGATATGACCTGACAATAACTGCAAAAGATGCAGGTGATCCTTCACTGTCATCTGAAAAAACAGTCAGCGTTGTGGTGTCAGATGTGAATGACAACAGTCCAGAATTTTCACAAAGTCCATATGCTTTTTATATCACCGAGGATAACAAGCCAGGAGCTAAGGTGTTTTCTGTCAAAGCTTTTGACAGAGATGAAAATGAGAATGCACTTATTTCATACCATGTTACTGGAGAGGGAAGCAAGGATAGCACATTAATTTCATTTTTAAGCATTAATTCTGAGACTGGAGACATTGTGGCAATGAAAAGTTTCGACTTTGAAACTCTGAAAACTTTCCATTTCCAAGTTGTCGCCACTGATTCTGGGACTCCGTCTCTGAGCAGCAACGTCACAGTGAACGTGTTCATTCTGGATCAGAACGACAACGCTCCAGTCATCCTGTATCCACTCAGCTCCAATGGTTCTGCTGAAGGTGTGGAGGAGATTCCCCGCAATGTGAACGCAGGACACTTGGTGACCAAAGTCAGAGCTTATGATGCTGATATAGGATATAATGGCTGGTTGCTGTTTTCACTGCAGGAAGTTACTGACCACAGTCTCTTTGGTTTGGACCGCTACACAGGACAGATCAGAACACTTCGCTCATTCACAGAGACAGACGAGACTGAGCATAAACTGGTCATACTGGTCAAAGACAATGGCAACGTTTCCCTCTCAGCAACAGCTACTGTGATTATCAAACTGGTGGAGCCCAAAGAGGCTTTTGCAGCTTCTGATATTAAAAGTGCAGCAAAGGATGATGAGGACGATAATGTGACTTTTTATCTGATGATCACTTTGGGATCAGTTTCAGTTCTATTTATCATCAGTATCATTGTGCTGATTGCAATGCAGTGCCCGAAATCCACAGACTATACTTCTAAATATCTGCAAGAGACTAATTATGATGGGACACTGTGTCACAGCATCCAGTACAGATCTGGAGACAAACGGTATATGTTAGTAGGACCCAGAATGAGTATAGGATCTACAATAGTACCTGGAAGTCATGCAAATACACTAGTTCTACCTGACAGGAGGAGAACATCTGAAGAGGTAAGAAGTTGATAAAATATGTTGCATGTATAGAATTCTTTGGAGCATTGTGTAAACTGGATTTCTACAAGCAGCACAGATGCTTATCTTTTTAATTTCCCAGATTTATTTTTGTCATAATTATTTATAAACACCAACCATTCTACCTTTTCTGTGTTAACATCATGATACAAATATCATTTTTTGCTCTTTTTCAGCTAATGTAATTGGGTAGAAGTAAAATTAATGGTAGCCATGTCCGTTGTGCTGATCCAGTACACACTGACACTCTTCCAATCCAAGATAAGAACTAATATTTAAAACACCAAGAGTTTTTTCTCAGATTTTGGTGTTTTGTTTTACAACATATTAATCAAATCTCCATTATGAATATTATACGTTAGAGTGAAGAACCAACGTAAATGTGGCTGAAATTAAGATACTAAAAGTGAAGACCTATCTCTTAGCAGCAGGTGCAATTATTTAAAAAATGTGTGGAACTGTAGTGGGCTTTTTAATCTTATTGTGTTTCAGCATATTTTTTAATGTTGGTAACAATACAAAACTTCAAAAGAACGGAATTGAAAAGGAAACAAGAAAAACTTTGGATCTTAATACAGTATCAAAAGTATTCAGCAGAAATCTAAATGCAATGGGTTGTTTTTAGTTGGAACTGTTGAGTTTTAGATCTGCTGTATTGCTCCAAAGTTGTCTCATTCTGCTTGTCACCTGAATAAAGATTAGTCAGGAAAAACGGATCAATTTAGAAAAAAAATGGAGCTTACTTAAGTATTTCTCTATGGTAGATACTGTACTTGGCTCTATTATATACATTAGCCCACAGTCAATTGCTATTTAGACTTGTTAAAAGGCGCCGGACGATGTTGAACAAACTAATCTTTTTAGAGGTAGAAAAAAATTAAACTAATAAGTTACCAACAGTGTATACATGTTTCTGCAATGAGAAAATTCAACGCGTGGTGTCAGTGCAATGTAAAAAAGCAAACCATCGATGACCGTGTCATTTTTTTCTGTGGTTCAAATTCTTTATTATTGTGTGCCGGTCGGTTGCTGCGGGATCTTGTCTGTGCTTTGCTTTTTAAAAGGGTTCAATTTTTTGCATTTTTTGCATACATGGAGAAGCTATATACCTGACAGACAAGAATCTGCTTTTCATACTGAAACGATTTTTGTCCCTGTGGGATATTAAATTATGTTCGAGTTGATTATGGAACAAAGGAAACGTGTACCAAGAAGGCTGCGACGATATTTGGCCGGATGCATTGTTGCTATGCATTTATTGTGTGCCGTCTCAGCCCAATTAAAATATTCAATCTCTGAGGAAGTAAATAAAGGAACAGTGGTCGGGAATGTCGCAAAGGATCTGGGATTAGATAAAAGCGCACTAAAAGAAAGAAAATATCGGATTGTTTCAAATGACGAGGAACCCCTTTTTCATGTAAATCAAAACGATGGAATCCTTTATGTCAGCCAAAAGATCGACAGAGAGAAGGTGTGCTCGCAAAGTAGTACGTGTTTATTAAACGTGAAGACTGTGCTGGAAAACCCACTGGAAGTGCACTACATCAAGGTAGAAGTGTTGGATATAAATGACCACTCTCCCATCTTCCAAGAGAACGAGATCACGCTGGAAATTTCGGAATCCGTGTTTTCTGGAGCACGATTTCAACTGAAAGCTGCAAAAGATTCAGATAGTGGTCATTTCTCTGTGCAGCAATATAAACTGAACCAGAATGATCACTTTCGATTGGAAGTTAAGGATAAAGGCGATGATGGGAAATTACCCATTTTGATAGTCCAAAAACCTTTAGACAGAGAAACAGTTAAGAAACACTCCCTGGTACTCACAGCTCTGGATGGAGGCAAACCTCCAAAAACAGGTAGTATGAATATCCAGATACTTATTTTAGATGTAAACGATAATGTTCCGGTTTTCTCCAGCGATGCTTATTCTGTTACGTTAAGAGAAAATGCCCCACTGGGAACAAAGGTCATACAGGTGAATGCAACTGATTTAGATGATGGGTCAAACGGACAGGTGATTTATTCATTAGGCAAGAGTATGAATCAGCATGCTTTGAATATTTTCGATATAAACCCCATAACAGGTGATATAACTGTCAAAGGTTTAATAGACTACGAAGAAAGAGACAAATATGAAATAGAAATTGAGGCATCCGATAAAGGATTGGCTCCTCTAACAACTGAAAAAAGTGTTATTGTAAAAATTATCGATCTGAATGATAATGCTCCTGAGATTGAGGTTACTTCGTTTTCCAGCTCAATTCCTGAAGATTCCCGACCTGGAACTACAGTCGCTCTTATCAGTGTAAATGATTTGGACTCTGGTCTTAATGGTAAAGTGATATGCTCAATGAGTGAAGATATCCCATTTACTTTATCACAAACTATTCAAGACACTATCTTCTCATTAATTACCAAATCCCCTCTGGACAGAGAGAAGCAATCACATTATGACCTGACAATATTTGCAAAAGATACAGGACAGCCTCCATTGTCATCTGAAAAAACAATCAGCGTTGTGGTTTCAGATGTGAATGATAACAGCCCAGAATTTTTTTTGAGTCCATATACTTTTTATCTTACCGAAGCCAATGAACCTGGGACGTCGGTATTTTCAGTTAAAGCTTTTGATCGTGATGACAACGATAACGCGCTTATTTCATATCAGATTGTTAGAGATGGAAAAGAGAATAACAAATTGACCTCATTTCTCAACATTAATTCCGAAACTGGGGACATTGTGGCACTGAAAAGTTTCGACTTTGAAACTCTGAAAACTTTCCATTTCCAAGTTGTCGCCACTGATTCTGGGACTCCGTCTCTGAGCAGCAACGTCACAGTGAACGTGTTCATTCTGGATCAGAACGACAACGCTCCAGTCATCCTGTATCCACTCAGCTCCAATGGTTCTGCTGAAGGTGTGGAGGAGATTCCCCGCAATGTGAACGCAGGACACTTGGTGACCAAAGTCAGAGCTTATGACGCTGATATAGGATATAATGGGTGGTTGCTGTTTTCGCTGCAGGAAGTTACTGACCACAGTCTCTTTGGTTTGGACCGCTACACAGGACAGATCAGAACACTTCGCTCATTCACAGAGACAGACGAGACTGAGCATAAACTGGTCATACTGGTCAAAGACAATGGCAACGTTTCCCTCTCAACAACAGCTACTGTGATTGTCAAACTTGTGGAGCCCAAAGAGGCTTTTGCAGCTTCTGATATGAAAAGTGCAGCAAAGGATGAAGAGGATAATAATGTGACTTTTTATCTGATGATCACTTTGGGATCAGTTTCAGTTCTGTTTATCATCAGTATCATCGTGCTGATTGCAATGCAGTGCTCCAAATCCACAGACTATACTTCTAAATATCTGCAAGAGACTAACTATGACGGGACACTGTGTCACAGCATCCAGTACAGATCTGGAGACAAACGGTACATGTTAGTTGGGCCTACGATGAGCATTGGCTCTACTATAGTACCTGGAAGTCATGCAAATACACTAGTTCTACCTGACAGGAGGATAACATCTGAAGAGGTAAGGTAACAACTCAGATTGTTTTTAGAAATTTTCTTTCAAACTACGGATTTTTTTTAAATTTATTGACCATATTTACCAATCCTTTCTATGGACAGCCTTCTTTGGGTTCTACGTTTTACACCGTGCAACGATTGCTTTCAGTTTTACTGGGAGTATTTAACAATATTTAGACATTTCACTTTCTTTGCAAATAAAATAAGACTAGGAAAAGCTAAACATGCTTTACCAAAGTGTGATTTTAACGAAAAACAGCAATAACACATATTATATAGAATTCGAAAATTAATTGGAAAAAAATGTCTGAGTAATTAATTAATATAGGTAATCTGTTAATATACAAAGTAACCCAATATCTTACAGTCCGTGAATCCCATCAATTTGTTGAATCAGGCTAAATTTAACCTTTTGCTGAACATAACTTTATTTAACAATTACATTTCTTTAAAAAACATATATGCTTTCATGCCATGACAAACTCTTTACTTTAACAGTCAGGAGACTGTTCATTACAGATTAATATTTAAAAAACAAAGTAATCAGTGTCTTGCTGTCCGTGGTGCTGAAAATTTCTTTCTTGCTTTCTTTCTTTTCTCAACTTTCATTGAATACATTTTTTCCCATTTGTGTTACTTTGTAAGCTGTTGATCACGAGAAGGATCTACAACTATTATGTCTTTGATACGGATATTGTAGCACGGATTTATCTCTAGCATAGACCGCACAGTAAGGCATTTTTTTAAGATGGAGCTTCTGCACCCTGAGAAACCACTCGGTCTTTGGGTGCTGTATGAAAAAAAAGTTTCCCACCTATGTACAAGTATAAACTAGGAGGAACTAAAAAAAAAAAAAAATAAAAAATCCCCCGTGTCTTCACTCAGAATTCGAAGCAATTTCCACCCATGGAGCACCTGCCGCAACTCTAACAGGAATTTAAAGGAGAATAAGAATAAGAACACTCAGTAGAATATGCAATACCACTTAAGCGACAACAAAACCAAGAGAACAGACGCAGCAACGGAGCAATGCATGTTGGTAAAATTCTGTCTAGCAACATGCAACATATTAATGTAAATAAGCTATTGATCAAGATCTTGGACATACAGACCATCAGTTCGCATCATTACCATATTCATATCAACTAAATAAGGTGAGATTTCAAATATGTATGAAACCATTATGAAAAAATCCATTGTTTCACTTCGATCTAAGATTTGCAGTGAGGCCATTCACAACAAATAGTTTATCCAACTGGTAAAACGTATTCAGGTTTTGTGCATCACATGTGGTCGCATGGTGTCAGTACGGTACAAAAAAGATATATGTAGCACATGAGACTGTCATCATTTCGTTGCGGTCCCACCCCTTCAGATCATGCTCTCGTCACTGTTCTGTCTTTTTGTTCTTGAGCATTTTGTGAACACGCTGATAGCAAAGGGCTTGCAAACAGAAATAAGCGGCATGTCTGCGTTGAGAAAAGTTGAAATTGTTTCCAAATCAAAGATTTCGCGTTTGTAATGGACTACTGATGACTTCAGAAAAGAGGATGGAACAAAGAGGAATCAAGCAACGGAAGGAGCAGGGATATTTTATTGCAGTCGTGCTTCTTGTGGTTTTGTGGAGTGCAGCCTCGGCGCAACTGCGGTATTCAATTCCCGAGGAGGTAAAAGAAGGAACTGTGGTTGGAAACATAGCAAAAGATCTGGGGATAGACAGAAACATACTGAAAGACAGGAAGTATCGGATTGTATCAAGTGATGTTGATCCGCTCTTTAACGTGAATCAAAACGATGGAATCCTTTACGTGAGCCGGATGATTGACAGAGAGGAGGTATGTGCCCAGAGTAGTCGATGTGTAATGAATGTTAAGACTGTGCTTGAAAATCCTTTAGAGGTCCATTATGTGGAAGTGGAAATCCTGGATATAAATGATCATTCGCCTGTTTTTTCGGACAAAGACATTACACTGGAGATTTCAGAGTCGGCGTTGCCAGGAGCACGATTTCAGCTTAAACCGGCACAGGATCCAGACAGCGGTCAATTCTCTGTGCAGCAATATAAACTTAGCCAAAACGATCATTTTCGATTGGAAATTAAGGATAAAAGAAACGATATTAAAATACCAATATTGGTTGTTCAAAAACAATTAGACAGAGAAACTACACGGAGCCACACGTTGATACTAACAGCTCTAGATGAAGGCAAACCTCCGAAATTTGGGAATATGAATATACTAATACATGTTCTTGATACTAACGACAACGCACCAGTATTCTCACAGAAAGAGTATACAGTGACACTAAATGAAAATGCCCCACTCGGAACAACTGTCATGAAGGTGAACGCAACTGATTTAGATCAGGGGTCAAACGGAGAAGTCATTTATTCGTTTAGTAACAGTGTGAGCCAAAAAATACTGAATCAATTTAATATTAATCCATTAACAGGTGATATAACAGTTAAAGGTGTAATAGACTACGAGGATAAAGACGAATATGAAATAGAAATACAGGCATCTGATAAAGGTTTTGCTCCTCTAACAACAGAAAAAAGCGTGATTATCAAGATAATTGACATGAACGATAATGCACCTGAAATTGAAGTTACTTCGTTTTCCAGTTCTCTTCCTGAAGATTCCCAACCAGGAACAACTGTGGCTCTTATTAGTGTGAATGACTTAGACTCTGGCAACAATGGAAAAATAATCTGCACTCTACAGATGGATGTTCCGTTTAATTTATTGCCAGGTTTAAAAGATAAAACGTTTTCTCTGGTTACTACATCTTCTTTGGACAGAGAGAAAAAATCACATTATAATCTCATCATAACTGCAAAAGATGCAGGGATGCCTCCATTGTCATCCGTAAAGACAGTCAGCGTTAAAGTGTCAGATGTGAATGACAACAATCCAGAGTTTTTTCTGAGCCCATATACTTTCTATATAACTGAAAATAACAATGCAGGGTCGTTGATGTTTTCTATTAAAGCTGCAGATCGTGATGAAAATGAGAACGGACGTATTTCTTATCATATCATCAGACATGGAATTGACGAAAGTAAATTAACTTCGTTTCTCAACATAAATTCTGAAACTGGAGACATTATAGGATTAAAAAGTTTTGACTTTGAAACTCTGAAAACTTTCCAGTTCCATGTTGTCGCCACTGATTCTGGGACTCCGTCTCTGAGCAGCAACGTCACAGTGAACGTGTTCATTCTGGATCAGAACGACAACGCTCCAGTCATCCTGTATCCACTCAGCTCCAATGGTTCTGCTGAAGGTGTGGAGGAGATTCCCCGCAATGTGAACGCAGGACACTTGGTGACCAAAGTCAGAGCTTATGATGCTGATATAGGATATAATGGCTGGTTGCTGTTTTCGCTGCAGGAAGTTACTGACCACAGTCTCTTTGGTTTGGACCGCTACACAGGACAGATCAGAACACTTCGCTCATTCACAGAGACAGACGAGGTTGAGCATAAACTGGTCATACTGGTGAAAGACAATGGCAACGTTTCCCTCTCAGCAACAGCTACTGTGATTATCAAAGTTGTGGAGCCCAAAGAGACTTTTGCAGCTTCTGATGTTAAAAGTGCAGCAAAGGATGAAGAAGATACGAATGTGGTTTTTTACCTGATGATCACTTTAGGTTCAGTTTCAGTTCTATTCATCATCAGTATCATCTTGTTGATAGCAATGCAGTGCTCCATATCCACAGACTATACTTCAAAATATCTGCAAGAGACTAATTATGACGGGACACTGTGTCACAGCATCCAGTACAGATCTGGAGACAAACGGTACATGTTAGTAGGACCCAGAATGAGCATTGGCTCTACTATGGTACCTGGAAGTTATGCAAATACACTGGTTCTACCTGACAGGAGGAGAACATCAGAAGAGGTAAGCTATGTACGTGAATTCTTTGGTTTATTTCGGTTCCCACAGCCATCGTTCACTAACTCGTCATCACAACTGATGTATTGGATATAGTCATTCCTTTTATGTATTTGGCATTAGACAGTCTCAGATATGTTGCAATGGTTTAACATTGTTTTAATGTTTAATTTCGCCACTGTGTGTTTTCTACTTTGCCTAGTTTTTATAACTGGAAGTATTGATCGAGGTGCTTATAGATCAAGAACAATATTTAAATAAGAAACTTATGTAAAACACATGTAAGCACATAACATTTGCAGGTGAAAGAGTTTTTTATTCAATTAATTATTCAGTTATACTGCAATTGTTTTCTTTTCTTTGAAATCACTGTTATCCACCAAAAACGCTTATAACTTATATGTAAACACAGGTTTTGACGTACTTTCATATTTTCTAATAGCACCCATTCTTGATCGTTTTAAGGTGGAATGTACGTTGCAGTAACATCATTTGAACAGACATGGTTTTGGTGCACGATTTCGATTGTAGAAATAGCATCAGCCACTGTCCATAGTGCTGAACTACAATTGCTCTTCTTCAAAAATAGTAAGAGGAATAGGGTTTATTCAGAGCGATACGAAAAACTTCATATAAAATAGTCATACTGGTCAAAGACAGTGGTAACGTTTCACTCCATGCATGGTGCTGACACTTTGCTTTAACCATAATGTCATTCCAATTCACAAAACATCTTCAGTATATTCACATATTAGACATGTCGCGTCATTAACATGCATTAATTATTATTCATTTCAGGAAATGCATTTAGGAAATTTATTGAAACGTCTACAAAAGTTTCATTTTTTTAAAGCCGGAATGGCGTATTGCTGCACATTCCTTTAAATGAAAAGGGTTATTGTGTGCACAGAATTTACATTTGAACCAACGTGCTAGAAGACTGTAAAAACCCACGGTTGTTATTTTGGTCGCATGGTGTCAGTATAACAGAACAAAAAAGCATTGCGTTTGCTTTTCTTCACTGATTTTGTTTCGGCCTATGAATGCTCACTACTCGGATGTTATCACCACCGTTGTCCCCGAGCTTACTGCTGCCTTTTGTGGATTTTTCTTCACGCTTGACGTGAAAAGTTGGTAAAAATTTTCTATATGGATATAATCTTATCGACCATCGCAAAGCCACTTCACTTGTTTGAGTGACTACAAGTGCATTTTGGATTAACAATGGAACAAAGAAAATACGAGGCGCGACTGGGAACAAGATGCATACCCCGATGTGTGGTTGCTATGCTTCTACTGAGTGCAACATCAGCACAATTGAGGTATTCTATCTCTGAGGAAGTTAACGAAGGGACTGTGGTTGGAAATATAGTAAAAGATCTGGGATTAGATAAAAGCACTCTGAAGGGTAGAAAATATCGTGTTGTTTCTGGAGGTGCGGATCCTCTTTTCGACGTAAACGAAAACGATGGCGTCCTTTATGTGACCCGAAAAATTGATAGAGAAGAGGTGTGTGCACAGAGTAACGTGTGCCTAATAAATATTAAAACTGTGTTAGAAACCCCCCTTGAGGTACACAACATTGGGGTGGAGGTGCTGGATATAAATGACCACTCGCCAAATTTCTCTGAAGCAGAAAAAATCCTAGAGATTTCAGAGTCAGTCTTGCCAGGAGCACGATTTCAGCTTAAACCTGCACGAGATCTGGATAGCGGCCAGTTTTCGATTCAGCAATATAAACTTAGCCAAGACGATCACTTTCGTTTAGAGGTGAGAGATAAAGAAGATGATGGGAAAATACCAATTCTAGTTTTGAAAAAAACACTGGATAGAGAAGCAGCACGAAGTCACTCTTTACTGCTGACAGCGCTGGACGGGGGAAAGCCTCCAAAATCTGGAGATATGAAAATTACAGTAAATGTTTTGGATGTAAATGATAACACGCCAATTTTCTCAATGAATGTTTACTCTGTTACTCTTATTGAAAATGCTCCGTTGGGAAACACAGTTATACAGGTAAATGCAACTGATTTGGATGACGGTCAGAATGGAGAGATAGTTTTTTCATTTGGCAACAGTGTGAGTAGCGATATATTCAATATTTTTGATATCAATGAATCTACAGGGCAGATAATTGTTAAGGGGCTTGTAGATTACGAGCAAAAAGACAAATATGAAATTGAAATTCAAGCATCTGATAAAGGTTGGGCTCCACTAACTGCAGAAAAAAACGTGATAATTAAGATAATTGATGTAAATGATAATGCACCTGAGATTGAGATAACTTCATTTTCCAGTTCAATTCCTGAAGATTCTCGACCGGGAACCACAGTAGCTCTTATTAGTGTCAGGGACTTGGACTCTGGATTTAATGGAAAAGTTATTTGCTCAGTCAGCGAGGATGCTCCATTTTCATTATTACCATCCATACAAGATAATATGTTTTCACTTGTAACTAAAGCCCCTTTAGACCGAGAGAATACGTCACAGTATGAGCTGAGAATAACTGCAAAAGATGCAGGACAACCTTCATTATCATCAGTAAAGACAATCAACGTTGTGCTGTCAGATGTAAATGACAACTGTCCAGAATTTTTATTGAGCTCGTATACTTTTTATATCACTGAGAGTAACAAGCCAGGAGCTAAAGTCTTTTCTGTCAAAGCTTTTGACAGGGATGAAAACAATAACGCGATTATTTCTTATCATATTGTGAGAGAGGCACACGAAGATAATAAGATGATTTCTTTTCTCAACATAAACACTGAAACTGGGGACATTGTGGCGCTGAAAAGTTTCGACTTTGAAAATCTGAAAACTTTCCATTTCCAAGTTGTCGCCACTGATTCTGGGACTCCGTCTCTGAGCAGCAACGTCACAGTGAACGTGTTCATTCTGGATCAGAACGACAACGCTCCAGTCATCCTGTATCCACTCAGCTCCAATGGTTCTGCTGAAGGTGTGGAGGAGATTCCCCGCAATGTGAACGCAGGACACTTGGTGACCAAAGTCAGAGCTTATGATGCTGATATAGGATATAATGGCTGGTTGCTGTTTTCACTGCAGGAAGTTACTGACCACAGTCTCTTTGGTTTGGACCGCTACACAGGACAGATCAGAACACTTCGCTCATTCACAGAGACAGACGAGGCTGAGCATAAACTGGTTATACTGGTGAAAGACAATGGCAACGTTTCCCTCTCAGCAACAGCTACTGTGATTGTCAAACTTGTGGAGCCAAAAGAGGCTTTTGCAGCTTCTGATGTTAAAAGTCCTGTAAAGGATGATGAGGATAATAATGTGACTTTTTATCTGATGATCACTTTGGGATCAGTTTCAGTTCTGTTTATCATCAGTATCATCGTGCTGATTGCAATGCAGTGCCCGAAATCCACAGACTATACTTCAAAATATCTGCAAGAGACTAATTATGACGGGACACTTTGTCACAGCATCCAGTACAGATCTGGAGACAAACGGTACATGTTAGTTGGACCGAGGATGAGCATAGGATCTACTATAGCACCTGGAAGTCATGCAAACACACTAGTTCTCCCTGACAGGAGGAGAACATCAGATGAGGTAAGATTATATTTAGAAACTTTTTGAAGAGACCTTTAAGATGTCAGTAGTATTTGATTTTAAATGGGAGTAAAATCAATTATGTTAAATGTCAGGGTGGATGTGGTAAGTGTACATGTTTAAAAGACCAGCACATGTTGCTGGTTTCATGGTAACCACATATAAACAATATTAAACAACAATGTTTTCCTTACTCTCCATATTTTTGTTTTGTTGGCAAGAAATCATCAACGTGCATTTTGGCTTAGGTCTTTTTCTTTGTACATCAAGGTTCGGTTACCATCACTTTAAAAGCACTTCCTGCTCTATCAAGTCTGCATTAATCTTGGATCTTTGTGGTATATCAAATCAGCTCATTGATTTTGTGCACCTAGTATTATGCCCTCTAAAACTGTTTCTGAGAATTTTTGTTATACCTGTTAATTGTGACGTGATTCTGAAAATGCTGATCTGGAGCTTGTTACTGTCCATGGTGCTGAAATTTGGTGTATTCTTAGCTTCTTTTCGATAGAATGCATTTGAATAGCTAAAAATGTTAGACAGGAAGACTGTTTTGAGAAGCTTTTTAAATAACAAATTGTGGAATTTGTGGCTCGGGTATTATTCTGTTGATTGTAATGCGGTGCTCCAAATCCACAAGATAGTGCTTCTAACTATCTTCAAGGAACTAACATAGATAGGATAATATGTCAAAGCATCCATTGCAGATCTGCGGAAAATCTGTATGTTATTTTAATGAAGAATAAATATGGGATCTACAATTGTACCAGAAAGCCATGCAAACAAACCAGTACTATTAGAATTATTTTATTGTCATTCTGTATCCAGTCGGCCCCAACGATTCTGCTGAGGGTGTGGAGGAGAATCCCCGCAATTTGAACGCAGAACACTTGGTGACCAAAGTCAGAGCCTGTGATGCTGATATAGGCACACAATGGCTGGTTGTTGTTTTCACTGCAAGCAAACTTGTCGGGCCCAAAGAGGCTTTTGCAGCCGCTGATATTAAAAGTGCAGCAAAGGATGTTTAGGATAATATTGAGTTTTTACCTAACAATTACTTTAGGTTCTGTTTATCACCAGTATCGTTGTCCTGATTGCAATGCAGTGCTCCAAATCCACAGACTATATTTCTAAATATCTCCAAGTGATTAACTCTGGTGGGACTCTGTGTCACAGCATCCAGTACAGATTTAGAGATAAAAGGTAGATGTTAGTTGGACCCAGGATGAGCGTAGTAACCTGGAAGTAACGCAAACACTTTGGTGCTACAAGACAGAAGACAGATATTATTTTCTATTACTGTTAGTTGCAGTAGTGCACAAATAATAATTGATTGATTTATTTGCTCGATCATGTTCCTACTTGTTTGTATATATTTAACATTACATTGCAGATGGATTCATGAGTGATAAAAAAAAAACATGCAGTTCAGTTAAGTATATCATTTTCTCTGTTGGTAAATCTTTTGGGATTAATGGATGCTCGTGTACATGTTAGTTCTTTCTTCTACTTCTTCTTCCTTTTCATGTGCTGAACAACTAAAGTAATATTTACCAAAATAAAATGATGCGATAAATTTGTAAACTTTCACGCAGAAATATATTTTAAAAAACATGTCAATGTTTAAAGCCTCCATACGTTTCATGGCAATATTATTTTTATCGTGTTGCGTGGTGCTGACGGATTTTGCGCTTATGTTCCTTACATTCACAAGAGCATCGTCACTAGATTGTCTATAAAATGATTTTTTGTAAGTCTTAAGCAATTTTTGAAAGATAGCTCAGTTATGAATATCTCATCCCAAAATGTCAGAGGAGACATTTCTTCCCCAACAGGCCATCGTGAATACCTAAAATTTATTATTATTATTATTATTATTATTATTATTATTATTATTATTATTATTATTATTATTATTATTATTATTGTTGTAAATGAATTAAAATATTGTCTGTATTATTTGTAACATTTAAAACTTGCAGTTATTGTAGTTAGCCACATCATCGCTTGGTGTCAGTGTGCTTGTATAAGAATGGCTGCATCTTTCGTCACTGCTTTGGAGTTCCACCTCTTTTACCTCCTTATCCCACTTACTGCTGGATATAATCGCTTGGTTGTCTTTGCAAATATTAAGCATGTTATTTGAGAGAGTGTGGACATTTTCGGACCTGGGTTTGGTGTATTAATTTCTGTGGAAAAGACTGTTTATTGTATGAAGAACTGATATTGTTTCATATATGTTTTTTTATGATGGAACAAAGAGGATTCCACGCAGCATGGATGAGGCAGCGTTGGATCGCGTGTGCGGCCGCTTTGCTTTTGTTGAGTGTTACCTCTGCGCAAATGAGATATTCCATTTCTGAGGAGGTTAAAGAAGGAACTGTTATCGGAAACATAGCGAACGATCTTGGATTAGATCAAACCACACTAAAAGACAGAAATTATCGCATCGTTACCAGCACGACGGATCCTCTTTTTCATCTCGATCCGAATGATGGCATCCTTTATTTGAGCCGAAAAATAGACAGAGAAGAGGTTTGTGAACATACCAGCAGGTGTGAAATAAATATAAAAACTGTCTTGGAAAATCCATTGGAGGTCCACTATGTTGGTGTTGAGGTGTTAGATATAAATGACAATTCTCCCACTTTCCCGGAGAATGAGACGGTGGTGGAAATTTCTGAGTCAGTGCTGCCTGGAGTGCGCATTCCGTTGCAGCCTGCCCGTGATCCAGACGGGGGAATATTCACTATTCAGCGTTATAAACTAAGCTCTAATGACCACTTTCGTTTAGAAGTTAAAGATACGGGAGACGATGGCAAAATACCTGTTTTGATTGTTCAAAAGTCATTAGATAGAGAAATATCAGCAAGGCATGCATTGGTACTGACTGCTCTCGATGGAGGTAAACCTCCAAAATCTGGCGAAGTTGATATTGTAGTAAATGTTTTGGATGCAAATGACAACGCACCGGTCTTTTCCAAAGATGTTTATTCAGTAATGCTTGAGGAAAATTGTCCGCTTGGCACAACAGTGTTGAAGATAAATGCGACAGATTCAGATAGCGGAAAGAATGGGGAAGTAGTTTATTCTTTCAGCAACAGTGTAAATCGTAAATTCTTTAAGCTTTTTGAAATTAATCCATCAACAGGTGAGATAACCGTTAAAGGTTTAATAGATTACGAGGAAAGGGAAAAATATCAACTTGAAATTGAGGCATCAGATAAAGGTCTCCCTCCTCTCTCAGCTCAAAAAAGTATCATGATTAAAATAATTGATATGAACGATCATGCACCAGAGATTGAGATTACTTCATTTTCAAAATCGATTCCTGAAAATTCCCCACCAGGAACCACGGTCGCTCTGATTAGTGTAAATGACTTGGACTCGGGTCTTAATGGAAAGACCATCAGCACATTAAATGATGATATCCCTTTTATTTTATCACCATCTTTACAAGACAAAATGTATTCACTGGTAACCAAATCCCCCCTTGACAGAGAGAAACAATCACATCATGTCATAATAATCACAGCAAAGGATGCAGGTCAACCGCCACGTTCGTGTGAAAAGACAATAGGTGTTGTGGTGTCAGATGTAAATGACAACTATCCCGAGTTTTCAATGAGTCCATACAACTTTTATGTGACTGAAGGTAATAATCCAGGAGCTTCTTTGTTTTCTGTAAAAGCTTTTGATCGTGATGAAACCAGTAACTCAATAGTGTCCTACGAAATTTTAAGAGATGCAGGGCAAGATAGTACAGTTTCCTTTATAAATATTCACTCAGAAACTGGAGACATTATGGCGCTGAAAAGCTTAGATTTTGAAGCTCTGAAAACTTTCCATTTCCAAGTTGTCGCCACTGATTCTGGGACTCCGTCTCTGAGCAGCAACGTCACAGTGAACGTGTTCATTCTGGATCAGAACGACAACGCTCCAGTCATCCTGTATCCATTCAGCTCCAATGGTTCTGCTGAAGGTGTGGAGGAGATTCCCCGCAATGTGAACGCAGGACACTTGGTGACCAAAGTCAGAGCTTATGATGCTGATATAGGATATAATGGCTGGTTGCTGTTTTCACTGCAGGAAGTTACTGACCACAGTCTCTTTGGTTTGGACCGCTACACAGGACAGATCAGAACACTTCGCTCATTCACAGAGACAGACGAGGCTGAGCATAAACTGGTCATACTGGTGAAAGACAATGGGAACGTTTCCCTCTCAGCAACAGCTACTGTGATTGTCAAACTTGTGGAGCCCAAAGAGGCTTTTGCAGCTTCTGATGCTAAAAGTGCAACAAAGGATGAGGAGGATGATAATGTGACTTTTTACCTGATGATCACTTTGGGCTCAGTTTCAGTTCTTTTTATCATCAGTATCATTGTGCTGATTGCAATGCAATGCTCCAAATCCACAGACTATACTTCTAAATATCTGCAAGAGACTAATTATGATGGGACACTGTGTCACAGCATCCAGTACAGATCTGGAGACAAACGGTACATGTTAGTTGGACCAAGAATGAGCATTGGCTCTACTATAGTACCTGGAAGTCATGCAAATACACTTGTGCTACCTGACAGAAGGAGAACATCAGAAGAGGTAAGATTATATGGTGATGGTCAGAGGACATTGTGGCATCCATGTATGGCAATCTGCCTTCTGTTAGACTGCCCTAGAGCAGCTGTGGTTACAGTGTAGCAGCTTGTCACCATCAGCTTGTGAATGTTTGCTTTAATGGATGAGTGTACAGGCCATTTATATTTAGATACTGTTAGGAGAGACCTTTATGATGTCATTAATGTTTGATTTTAAATGGGATTAAAAATAATTAGGTTATTTGTCAGGGTGGACGTGGTAAGTGTACATGTTGAAAAGGCCAGCACAGGTTGATGGTTTTGTGGTAACCACAGATAAAAGGAAAACGATGCGATGTGATACCCTTTTGCTGAAACAATTCTATCTCAGCTTAGTTTTTGATAAAGTTAACAATATTTTCCTTACCCTCCACAATGTTGTTTTGTTGTGGTGCTGGCAAAAATTCTCCGTGTGTAGTTTGTCTTAGACCTTTTTCTTTGTACATTAAGGTTTGTTTACTATCGCTTTAAAAGCACTTCCTGCTTTATCAAATCTGCAAGAAGCTAAACATTTATATCAAATCATCTCACTGATTTTATACACCTAGTATTGTGCTCCCTTAAAGGTGATACTTTTCTGAGAATTTTTCTCCCTGTTAATTTTGACGTGGTTCTGAAAATTCTCAACTGGATCTTGTTACTGTCCATGGTGCTGAAATTTGGAGCATTCTTAGCTTCTTTTTGATAAAATGCAATCTGAATCGCTAAAAATGTTAGACAGGAAGACTGTTTTGTAAAAGCTTATTAAATAACAAGTTGTGGAATTTGTGACTCGGGTGTAGTAGTATTCTGTTGATTGCAATGTGGTGCTCCAAATCCACAAGATAGTGCTTCTAACTATCTTCAAAGCACTGACATTGATGGGATATTGTGTCAAAACCTCCATTGCAGACATGGAGAAAAACTATGTTCTTTTAAGGAAAAATTAATATGGGATCTATAATAGTACCTGAAAGTCATGTAAACAAACTAATACCATTAGAACATCTAAACAAGTTGAATAAAGCTGTAGAAAGTGAAACTGTTGTTACATTTAGTAGTAAATATTGATTCATAACCAAGCCTGTACTGGAATGTTGGATAGATGTTGAGTAAACTGGTGAGTTATTTTGAAGTTTACCTTTTCTCTTTTTGTTTTTCATCACCATTAAGTGTTTATAGAGTTTAAAGACTGAAAATGTGAACAAAAGTAAATATATCTGCATTGCAACAGTAGCTCGCGTGGGGGCGCTGCTTATGAAATTTTAAGACTTGGTGGAACGTCCACCAATACTTTGGGGCTTTTGCCAGCGGTTCAGAGTGTGCATTAAAGCAATTGCTACTGATCCGCCATTCTTCATCAGTTCCTTGATCACTATTTTTTTCTAAAAATTTCCATTTCTTTTTTTGCTATAAACTCATGTTTAAGATATTGATTTTTTTAAAAAATCATTCTTGATATGATTTTTTTAAATCCCTTTTTTAAAATTCGCGATGGCACGAAGAGGATGCAATGCAGTGTTGGAGCGCCTGCTCATTTTTATTGTTTGTCTGGGTTTCACTTTTAATTTAACTTCGGCGCAGCTGCGATACTCACTACCAGAAGAACAGACAACGGGTGCTGTTGTTGGAAATATTGTACAAGATTTAGGATTGGAGTCAAGTGTTTTAATTTCCAGAGGATTTCGCATCGTCTCTGGATCAAAGGATTCGCTTTTCCAGCTCAATGATAACGGAGTCCTTTACATCAGCCGAAAATTAGACCGAGAGGCGGTGTGCGACCAGATCGCCAGCTGTATTGTCAACATAAAGACTGTACTGGAGAATCCCTTGGAGGTACATTATGTCACCATCGAGGTTTTAGACGTGAACGACCATTCTCCCACCTTTCCTGAAAACGAGACGCATTTAGAAATATCAGAATCTGCTTTAGCCGGGGCTCGGTTTCAGCTGCAAGGTGCACGGGATCCAGACAGCGGCTTGTTCTCTGTTCAACAGTATAGGCTTAGTCAAAATGATCATTTTCGTTTGGAGATTAAAGATAGAGGGCAGGATGGTAAAATTCCTGTTTTGTTTTTGCATAAACCACTGGACAGAGAAGTTGCTAAAAGTCACAGATTACTACTCACAGCTGTTGATGGAGGAAAGCCCGCTAGATCAGGAACAATGGGAATTGTTATTAATGTTTTAGATGTAAATGACAACATGCCTGTATTTGCCAGGGAGTCATATACTGTGAAGCTTAATGAAAATTCACCTGTAGGCACAACAATTATACAAGTAAATGCCACTGATCAAGATGAGGGTCTAAATGGAGAGGTAGTGTATTCTTTTGGGAATAATGTAAACAATAAATTGCGTAAACTTTTTGAAATCAATGCCATTACAGGAGCCATTATTGTCAAAGGAATCTTAGATTATGAAGCAAAGGATAGATATGAAATAGACATCAAAGCTTCTGATAAAGGATCAGCCCCCTTGTCAACAGAAAAAAGCGTTATAATAGCTGTTGTAGACTTAAATGATAATGCACCTGAAATAGAAGTGACATCCTTATCAAGTGCAATACCTGAAGACTCCAAACCTGGAAGGACAGTAGCATTGATAAGTGTTAGTGATAGGGATTCAGGTGTAAATGGGAAAGTCATTTGTTCCATAATTAATGATGTACCTTTCACATTAGCACCTTCTTTACAAGAAAACATGTTTTCTGTTGTTACCAAATCTCTACTTGACAGAGAGCAAAAGTCAAAATATGAAGTAACAATAATTGCAAAAGATGCTGGTGAACCAGCTTTGTCAGTTCAGAAGACAATAAGTGTAACAGTATCAGATGTAAATGACAACAGTCCAGAATTTTCAACAATCCCATATACGTTTTATGTGACTGAGAATAATGCTGCTGGAGCCTCTTTATTTTCCCTGGATGCTTTTGATTATGATGAGGGGGACAATGCTCTCATATCATATAACATACCAAGAAGTGGTGCTGAACATAAAACAATAACGTCATTTCTCAACATAAACTCTGAAACTGGAAACATTGTGGCATTGAAAAGCTTCGACTTTGAAACTCTGAAAACTTTCCATTTCCAAGTTGTTGCCACTGATTCTGGGACTCCGTCTCTGAGCAGCAACGTCACAGTGAACGTGTTCATTCTGGATCAGAACGACAACGCTCCAGTCATCCTGTATCCACTCAGCTCCAATGGTTCTGCTGAAGGTGTGGAGGAGATTCCCCGCAATGTGAACGCAGGACACTTGGTGACCAAAGTCAGAGCTTATGATGCTGATATAGGATATAATGCCTGGTTGCTGTTTTCGCTGCAGGAAGTTACTGACCACAGTCTCTTTGGTTTGGACCGCTACACAGGACAGATCAGAACACTTCGCTCATTCACAGAGACAGACGAGGCTGAGCATAAACTGGTCATACTGGTCAAAGACAATGGCAACGTTTCCCTCTCAGCAACAGCTACTGTGATTATCAAAGTTGTGGAGCCCAAAGAGGCTTTTGCAGCTTCTGATGTTAAAAGTGCAGCAAAAGATGATGAGGACGATAATGTGACTTTTTATCTGATGATCACTTTGGGTTCCGTTTCAGTTCTATTTATCATCAGTATCATTGTGTTGATTGCAATGCAGTGCTCCAAATCCACAGACTATACTTCTAAATATCTGCAAGAGACTAATTATGATGGGACACTGTGTCACAGCATCCAATACAGATCTGGAGACAAACGGTACATGTTAGTTGGACCAAGGATGAGCATAGGATCTACTATAGTACCTGGAAGTCATGCAAACACACTAGTTCTACCTGACAGGAGGAGAACATCTGAAGAGGTAAGACTAAATTGTTTTGGAAAACTAGATTAATCCTGAAATAAATGTGCATATGACACAGACTGAAACTAATTATACAGAATAATCATATAGAAATTGTCAACAACTCTTTCACTTAGAGGAACAAGAAAGCCATGTTCCTCTATAAACCAGCTGAGGTATGTGTTGTTGTGCTTATCTGTGTTGTTTTTCTTTGGATTTATGACTGGGTCTCATTTTTTAAAGCAAGTCAAAGTATTGATACTTTAAGGACACCTTAATGGATTGACCTATGCATTCTTATTGCTTATATTTTGACTTTTACTGTCATTGGAGGAAATACTTTCTTTTTCTAAATGCATATTTCAGGCTGATGTATTGTTGCTTATGTTTTTTCTAAGTTGTAAAACCTCAAAAACAAGGCGTAAAATACAGGTTTCACTTAGACTATATGTTGAATACAAACTGGTTTTAAGTGTTCATGTTTTATTAACTATACATTTTCTCAGATTTGCTTTAACCTTCACCTCTGCAATAAAAGAAAATCATAGTTTGATTACTTCTTATAACATCTGCTTTAGGATGCAAGAATCTATCACATTTTGTATTTACATTTAAATGAAGATCATTTCATCATCCCCTTTTTTTCGTCTTTGTGTCCATTACATCTGAATTAAACCCAAAGGAATTTTTAACAAAGTTTCGTATATATATATATATATATATATATATATATATATATATATATATATATATATATATATATATATATATATATATATATATATACCAACGGAGACATCATGGTAAAAGCCGTAATGCTCCACTTCACTTGTGAAAACAGATCTGTTGGGCCTTACCAACAGACTGCCACACTGCCGGACATGACACGTTAAAAAAAATAAAATAAATGAAGATCATTGTTTTTTTGTTTTTTTTAATTTTTATGTTTTTGTCACTTTTTCTACACATCTTGGTTATCTATTAAGAAGGCACTTACTGCCTAAGACAAGCACTGGAAGTCTGGGTTCTGATACAGTCTCATAGATTCAGTGTGCAATGAATGGCTGAGACACAGAGGAGGACAGAGTGAGCCTGAGGCGTGAGTGCAATGAATCACAATGTGCAGCCAGTCAGGTGGGGTAGGCTTACTTTGCCTTACCATGGGTCTTATAATAGTGGGTGACTAAAAAGGAAGCAATGCATTCTATTGTCGAGTTTTGTTTATCGGATTTTTTATGCTGTGGAAATAAAATACAAAGATGTCAAAGAAGATGCATGAAAATGTATTTTTGAGGACACCAGACATAAAGCTCAGAATGTACAATCACTTTTGATTAATTAAAAATTAGGTCACTTGTGTCAACATCTGCATGCTAGACTTTAAAGCTGCCTGTCTCATGAACATTGAGCGTTGCCCATAGCAACACACTGGGAGATCCACCTCTTAGGCTCTACTGGTTTCCACAGACTAGCCTGCACTCCTCAGTCTTAGCAACAGCAGCGGAAGAGGATGAATGAGGGAGGGAGATGCAGGGAGAGAAACTGAGTAGGGGGAGGGGAAAAATGCAATGCATCTATTTACAAGATAGAATATTTAATAAATATGTAGAAAAAATAGATTTATTTAATAAAACTGCCACTGCAAAGCAGGCAGCAGATGTTGCAGAGTCTTCAGCTATAAGGAAGGTAGGAATAGTTAAGTTTCTAATTTGTCATTGCACTATATGGAGATCATCTATTTTCTCCCAAAAATAGGTCAAGCTTAGAGTTCATTGAATACAACTGAAAGAACAGTGTGTATTTTATGACATTTAATTTGCCTGTGATGAAAAGTGAAATTTTTAAACAAACACATGAGCACATGAGATGGCTATTTACTGGAGTACACATGGAGGAAAACAAAGGATCAGTTCAGATTCAGAGTGAACCACGGTTTCATGAAGAAGAGAGCTTGAACACACTTTCTCAGCAGTTCTTCTGCCCCTTTTCACTGTCTGCTTAACAGCAGTAATTGCCTATGTGCATTTATCCATTTTTTATGCACCTCCGTGTCTGTATGCGTATGAATTGGAAAAACTGTATGAGGCATTATGTGGTTCAAGTGCAGCAGGACTGCTAAGCTGTCCCTGAACAGCAGATGGCAAGGAAATATGTGAATGAATAAAAATACATATCTTAAATCTTATGCATTGAGATTATCAAACTGACTGTGGGCTTAAACGGTGAGGTGATTGCATGCCCCAAGCCAGTTCTTAGCTGCTACTGTAGTGGTAATTTGCTTGAATAATTGTGAGGAAAAAAAGGACAAGAAGTGGGTGAATTAAAATTGGGTTATTCAGAATGAATAACTAATGCCAGAATATTCAAAATGCCCTTTGATTGAAACTGACAGATCTTTTTTTTGTTTGGTTGTTTTTTGTTTTTTGCTGTAAAACAGTAAAGAGGATACAGTGTGTGTGAGATTACTATACAATTTGTTCAAAACATATTTTGATTCAGCATGCCCTTTTTGGCAAGGGTGTGCCTGCTTGCACCAGTGCCTTTGTCTCTGTGACTGGCTAGCTCAGCAGACCAGTGCAGCTGTGCTTTTATGCTGTTCAGGCTGTAAGTTTTTCACAGTGAGGTGACATTTCTTCATTTATAGGTTTTTGTCTTGAGTGAAATTAGTTTCAATAGAAAAATGGAAGTAGGAAGAAAAGTAGCATGATTAATGAAAATGTGTGCAGCTTTAAAACAGTGTCCTTAATAATAATTTGACCAATAAACCATTTATCCATTTATGAGCCTTTTTTGCCATCAAAATTGCAGCCTTGACTTGACAGATGCACTGAGATAATTTAAAAATGTATCATGTCTTCTAAATATCCATATGAACTTCACCTTTTTACCTTGGATGCTGTTTGCCCCACCCAGTTCAGTGCAGCAGAGACACACTGACATAGCATTTATTTAACCCACTGTTCACTCAATACAAAAATGGGTTCTGCTTTTACTGTTAATTTACTCTTCATTTACTTAACTCTACTTCACTCTACTTTTTCTACTTCTTTGTTGGGACCTCCACCCTCAAAGAGTAAGATTTTGTCTTTGACCTTGGACTATTTTTAGCAAAATCACCTTTTGTTTTGGTGTAAATGTGGAAAATCACAGGGCACATCCAATAAGTTTACGCAGTATGAGGTTTAAAGAGAACTACAACTGCACTTTTGTCAGAGAAATGCAGAATATTCATTAGCATATTTTATTTTAATCTTAAGCATATTTTTGAGGAAAAAAAAACAAACAAAAAAAAAACATGACATACATTAATTTTTTTAGTTTAAGGCCAAGACTTGGCCATGTAAAAAATCACTTAAATCCAACATCTTCCTCCAGAAAGTTAGTTCTTCTCCTGTCCAACTCACATCTCTGTCATTGTAGCTGGTTTCTCCCAGGACCGCATTTGCATTAAAGTCAGAATTCTGAGATTAAAGTTTTTCATCTTTTTATCCAGTGGCCCTAATCCTCTTCTGTACCAGGACAGCCATCCAGTCCAGGGCCCTGATAAACTTATTCTGAACGCCTCTAACACCCAACACCTGCAGGGGACGGCCCCTTTAACAGCAAACGAGAACTATGGAACACCTACGGCAGGGGTTCTCAAATCCGGCCTCGAGCAGTGGTGGATGGTCCATAGGGGGGCGTTGGGTCACCACCCTCCCAGATGTGGAGGGGGGGGTAATCTAAAAATGATCTATAAACATGTTTAAAAAAACTGTGTTATCAAAGCCAGTTCTCCTTGATAGTGTGTGCCTAAATGTAATCTGAATTATTTACACATTTCCAACTGACTCTCATTCATCAGTGAATGTCCTCTAACAGACTCTTATCATTTCTCTTCTGCAGAAGTTAAGCAAAATAGCCAATGGTGTGTGGTTGTGAGGGGAATTTATATTTAAATAAATTTAATTATAAACATTTTCCACATCAACGTTGCTGAATTTAATGTCTTTGGGGTGCTTGGAATTTCACCCCTGCAATAGATGATGCTGGAAAGTTTTGGTGATTGCTATGGTGATAATGTTGATGATGGCAATGAGTCGAGGGGAAGTTTAGACCGAATTCTACACCTTGCATGACAATGCAGAGGATTTTACAGATGGCTGACAGGCTACAGCTTCTGTTGTCCAGTGCATTTTATGTTAGCTACCACATTGCTCTGCTCTTTTCTGCTGTTTTTTTTCTTTTTCTGATCATCAATTGCTATCAGTTGTTCTTTGCTGATGATCAGTTTGAACATTGCTGTAGTTTATATGATGCTTATGTTACTCTTGTTAGCATAATGATAATGCTAATGCTCCTGTTGCTATTTTTGAGTTTCTACTGCTGTTATTAATGTTTGCTTAACATCATAATGCTGGGTCAGATGGCCATTCTGAGGTGGTGTTGTATAAGGAGGAGCTGAAGTCCTGTTTGGTGACTCAGATCTATGAGTCAGCATCTGTAAGATTTTGCTGAGCTCCTGATGTCAGATAAATCCAGGGGGGGTTGCTTAGTGTTGTAGTCCCAGCAAAACCTGGTTAAGTTTTTTGGATTTCTGGGTTAATTTTATGTTAGTTGCCACAAATATTTCATCCTATACCAGTCTGTTTTAATTTTTTTTAGGTAGGAAAACCTCTGCTGTCTGGTGTCAACAGCTGAAGCTCAAAAGTTCAGTTTTAATATAATTTAGACTGTTGTTTGTTCAGGGTTAAACTTGTAGGTGATCATACATTAGTGTGGTGTTTTTCACAGTTTTGAGTCTAATTTTGAGTTACTGGCTGACACTGATTTAATGATTAAATACTGTATATTTTGCCTTAAGTGTTGCTGAACAGGCCTTTTACTTTTAGCTAATTTAACCCTTCGTGTTATTTTGCTGTATGAAGAATGTTATATTAATGTGGAATTGTAGTCATTTTCCTACCGTTCATTTAAATCCTTGACTAGGAAGGGAAATCTATTGGCACATCAGCCCCACAAAGAATCTTTTTCACCAGCTGCCACTGACCTTGAGGGCCAGTGTCCTGAAACTTTTACGTGTCCCTCATCCAAAACACTTCAAACGGCTGAATTACCTCCTCAGTATACAATCAAGTTCTTCAGAGGCCTGATAATGACCTCATTATTTGGCTCAGGTGTGTTGAAGCAGAGATACATCTAAAAGTTGCAGGACACTGGCCCTCAAGGCCTGGGTTTGAGGACCCCTGGCCTACGGGGTCAAAGGCTTTTCATAGAGAACACTCCTATGTGTCAGAGCAGGGTGCGAGCTTGGTATAAATACACACACAGGCACAAACAGAAGCACATTGATGTCACTATATTGGAAGTTAGCTTATAAATCTGAATTTTGACAAAAAAAAAAATAGACTTTTGATTAAGAATGGGTGGATAGTTAAGCTAAAAAAAATGCTATGACTTCTTAAGCAGAGAACTGATAAATGTGTCTGTTTCACTGAAGCTGTCAACAGTTATGTAAATTAATCCCGATGCAAGTTTCAGCGTTGACCTAAAAATTAAGCATCCCAGCTCCTATCAATCATTATTTTGAGCATGAAGCAATAAAAGGTTCCTAAAACTAAATCAAAGAAGAGTAAACAATTTGCATTCAAATAACTGGTGAACAATAAAATAAGAGGGGAGATGGGGGAAAAGTTAAAAGAAAAGAAACTCCAAAAAGTAATGGGTTAAAAATATCAAATTCAGAGCCTTTCTGCTGGTGTGTCAGCAGGAGGAATGTAGTCTTAGACATCAACCAAATCCATATTCTCCCATAGCAAGACACCAAGTAGGAGATGAATCTAATGAGCATCACCAGGCTGTTAATGATGAGGGACAGACAACAAAGGAAATCTCACCTGAGATACAATTAGTTACAGGTAAATATCCAGACAGTGATAGAAAGCAGTAGGATTAATTTCTGCCAGGTTCTACCTGAATTTGCTTCATGATAATGATGATGTGAAAAATACCTTTTCATTCAGTTCTGTGAAATATAATGTATTAAATAGTACCTGTCTAGTCAGTTTAAAAGTAACACACACAAAGATCATTCAGAGGAGGAGCACATTGCATCATGTTGCTGCAGTCAGTTCATTTCTACAACTAGGCAGAAGACGATGATACTGAATATAATATGGTGGAAGAATAAAATTGGGGCAAATTTAGTTATTTTAACCAAAGGTTTGTAGAAAATCACTTTGAAGCTGTTTACATCTGAATGTTTGTTTCTCCCTCTATGTTTCATATTTCTGTTGTGGGCTTCGTTTGAAATTATACAAAATACATATACCTGAGTGATTTTTAGAGGTGCAGCAATATAAAGAAAATTATAAGAATTAATCACAGCTTCAGTGTACTGTAAATTAGTCAGTTGTTTTGTTTTATCATTTCTCAAATGTGCCCAGAAACTTTTTTTATGAACTTCAAAATGTTTATTCTGATCTATGCAGATATCAGGACAAACTTGCTGCTGGCTATAGGTATGTATCTGGGAAGTGGGCCTAGCCAGGTAAAAGTCCAGAGCTGATATTTAGTCCCAGTCCACCCCCGTGTTGAGGTATTACAGACTAGGTATTACATTTTTCTTTACAAGTATAAAAGAACAAGTAGGTTAAAACAAATGTATTCCCTCATAATTTGCTTTATATCTTTGCTTTCTGACATTTACTGCATCCATCTTCACCACTTGAACAGTATGTTACGCAAATCTTTAAGAAGGTTAATGCGTTTCACTCTTCACTTTAGAGTTATCAGCAAACTGCCCACCATTCTGCAGTTTACTGTGTAAGATTTAAAATCTTAGAAAGTGTTGCATCATGACATTCTTTGATTTATTTATTGCTTAATCTCTTTTCTGTTCTGTCTATGTATCAGTATGTTTGTTCTCCTTCTTCTTTTATTTTTTGAATGTGTATAAAAATACTTACAGTATGAAGCATAATGTCAAAACATTTTTACATATCAGTCTCATTTCAATCTCCTGTAAGTCAATAGACTGTTTTTACATTCATTTACAATATCGACTGTTTCTTTTTCAGTCAGAGCACTGAGGAACATTGAGTTGGAATTGCTGTTTATTATGTTGTTTAAATTTTGTACAGTATTCAGTAGCTCCGGGATCACTTTAGATAAATCAGGTCCAGTATTTACAAGAAATGATAAAAACTATTAGCTATTTTACTCATAATATAGTTTTCAACATCTTTAGTGAGATAATTTGGATACTCCTGTTTTTTATGACACTGTTTAAGATATTCCAAATTTCTTTAATATTATGTTTATTTTCATCCATTTTTTGTCATAGTATTCTTTTTTGCAAAAGCCAATGATGTTTATTCATTTTTTTTAAATCTTTTTATTTCGATTCCATTTACATAGTTCTTAATTTTTTCTTACAGAAAAAAAAGCATTGCTCTTTTCAATTTTTACTCCTCGCTCCTCTTATTCTCAGTTTATTTTTCGCTTATATTCATGCATAAGTGTTTCCTCATTCATCTTCTTCCCTGTTGATTTTTGGCCATCTTTCTGCATTCGGTCCGCTTTCTCAATCTGTCATATGTTTTTTTGCACGGTGCCTCCTGCCTGTGGGGTTGTGGCTGTAAATTCAGATTGTGCTGTTGTGTGTCAGTAGGGCAGCTTCTCCCTTCGTTGCTGCAGTTTTGTTTGAGAATGTTTGCCACTCATATTGGGGTCAGCAGAAAGGATGGTAATCTAATTTACACACACACATAATGCTGTTGAAGCAAAAACAGTCATGTTTACTCATCACACACAAGAAGAGTTTGCTCGTAGACAGACATTTGTGATGTGCAACAGCACATGGCAGCTACTCACAAATGTCTAATCCTCTTGAGCCAAAGGCACTTTTATAGAAAAAAAAGTGATTTCATAAAAAAAGGAGACTAAGTAAAAACAGAATGAATATCCTTGATTATATGGCATGTCATAAATGAATATAAAGACACTGTTACTGTAGAAATCGGCATATGCTTAAGATTATAGCACTGATAAATTATTTAAGAATATATTTAAGCAGCTTAATTTTTTCACAGATTATCTGTCTCATATTGTCAGAACATAGTTTTAACAAATATGTAAAAAATACATTTTTATTAAAGTTTCCTACTGAAGCTTTAAGTCTTTGACCTATATTTTAATGAAAATATAGGTCAGCAGACTGATTTATAATGGAATGAATCAGTCAGCTCTTTTAAATTGCTTAACTATAGCCTAATCATGCATCAATCAGACTGCTTATTTTAGTTATCTTTGTGACAGTCCGCTCAGATATTGTTTCCATCATAAAACACAAATCCTTCTCTTAACCACAGAGATAAGTGATTCTTTTCTGCCGGTGCCATTTACAGAGGCCTTCTCTCTGAGTGAAACAGTCTGTTGTGATGTTGCCACCTTCTCTGTCTTCTTTTGTTGGGAATTGTCTGTGGTCTTCTGTGACTGACAAGACAAAGAAAAATACCTATTACAAGTATTTTCTTGCATTTTGAATCAGGTCATTGCAGGGTTACCATTGTATCACTGCACAGCAGTGAAGCTACTAAACGGCTGATGGCAACCAATGAGTCTCCAGACAGCTGAAGTGCATTAAGATGACAGGAAATGTGAAAAGAGATAAGTATTTATCAGGACCTGTTACCAAAGAAGGCCTGATTCTTTTGTCCTGGGAAGACTGGGCCTTTAAACAGTTTGGATCTACAATGAGTTCAGCTTCAGGCAGCTCAAAAGATAGAAGCACAAATAACAGCAATAATAGTAACAATGCAGAGGTGAATCATTCTTTCAGGCATACCTTGTAAAATCCTGCTGTGGTTCAGAACATAAAATTGAAGTGATTCTACCTCTGTACTTTTGCGCAGCCTGCACTTAGTTTCTGCCAGATACTGTTGCTTCATACATGGTTTAAACTGTTACCACCTGACCATCTGTGCTGGATGCATATAGTCATTCATGCCCTACCACTCAGGATGACATAGTTTCATGGACAACCTGCCCATGGTGTGCCCCACCTTTCCCCCAGTTACTGGTGGTAATAGAACTGGTCCGACTGTGACTGTGCATAGATGAGCAGTTACACTGAAAGAAAAAGTCTTTTGGATTTATATAAATGAAACATGTACATCGGTTGCACACAATTAAATTATGTTTTGGTTTTATAACCTCATTATGTAATGCCGACACATTTAATACATATATGATAGTGAATATTTCATGTTGAAAACTTGTAATCAAATTATGTTTCTTTTATGCATTTCTTTTACACTGTATGTGAATAATTTATACATGTAATATATATTTCTTTTATGTTGTATGCATTCTATTGTTTTTTATCGAGACATTATGACAAATTTAAATATTTCATTTTCAATAGAGTTTTGTTGATACAACCTAAAATGTATAACAATCTAGATTTAGTGTTAATTTTCAATAAATTAATTTTACATAGCCTAAACCTTTTGAAAGTAGTACACCACAGCACAAATAAACAAACACAAATATAACTGTTATAAAATATTCTTTAATAAGCCAAACAGTTTAATACAAAATGGTCAAACATCCAGACGGCTCTATATCGATGGATGATGGGAAACAGTGTTTCTCAGACATGTACAATCGAGGACCACTTTGGCATAAAGGAGAAAAAAATGTTCAGACGAATCAAAAAAGGAAGAAGCCTGAGCAAACTCAAATTTTGTTGTACAGTGTGAGGTTCCTTTGCGTTATCTGTCAGCTTGTATGGAAAGGCTAATATTGGTTCCAGGATAATCCCAAGATCGCCTGGACAAGGCTGCACCTCTTGTTGTTTCACCATGAAGATCCCAACAGCATTTTCCTCAAATGATTTTTCAAAGGCTGCTTCGCTGACTCTGCAAAAACAGTTAAAAAATACACGGTATTGGACTTTGTATCAGATTATTAGAAACACACCAGTACAGAAGTCAGTACCTCAGACAGAGATGTCATGTCATGCAACTCTTACAAATGCAGAAAATTCAACCAGTTTTATAACACTCACTACTTGCTGTTGAATCAGGTGTTCAGTGTCTTCACTGATGTCCACACAAAGGCCCTTAAGAACACTTGGACATCCATGGTCGACATCTTCCTAGAGGATATGTGAACAGATTTGAAATGAGTACATTTCATTATAATTTTTTTTTTTTTTAATTATAACTTTTTTTCTTTCTTACTTCAGTTGTGGTCCATTATACTTTTTATCCGTTTGCCAATTTGGCCACCTCTCTTTTAATAGAGTGCAAGAAGTTTGGAAGACACAATGCTGAAAGAGGAACCGGGACTGCAGTGGCAGAGTAGTGATTCTCTTAAATTCAGCATTTATCTGGAAAAACAAGACAAAAATATTTTTATATATTTTTATAGGCTGACTTCAATTCATTGCATTTCATCACAATTTTATAAATTTCAAACATATCAAACAGAGCAGGTCATTATTCCTGGTAATAACAAATTTAAAATTACATTGAAAAAAATACAGATAGAAAATAAAAGCTCTTTAAAACTTATAGAAGCTATAAGTCCCTTTTAGACTTTAGAGTTCAATAAGCTTACTATTACGGTCTGTAAAATATCTCTTCTTTGTATTAGGCCTAGCCTCAACAAACATATGGCACTTTAACAATATTATCTTACCTTTTATCTGTGGGAAAAATGAAATTTTATATATATTTTTTTCCCATAATATATATATATATATATATATATATATATATATATATATATATATATATATATATATATATATATATATATATATATATATATATATATGGGAACTGGATGTCAAGCTAATATGTGAATTAGGCACTCCCTAAATTATCGTGAGGCTATGTAAGGCTGTTGCTAAAGCCTACATGCTAATGCTAACATGGATAGCCATGTGGGGTTATCCTTTTGAGCATAAAACCTCTCTGCAAGCACAGCATCAACATTAGTAGGCTACATACTATAAACTACATAGCGCTTAAACTTAGGAAAAATAAACAAGACCTACCTCTTAAAGTTTGGAGCAGCAATTATAAAACGGCCAAAATGGCTTCTTCCTCCACAGTAAAAGTTGTTTTCCTGGTCAAAGCAGTGGGAAGGGAAATTTTCTTTTCAAAAAGTAGGTGGAGCTTTACTACACACTGCAGCTATTTCATGTTTTATGGTCATAACTGAAACATGTCCATTTTTTCACAAGAGCATTTACAAGGATGTTTCATGATTGAATCATGTTTAGAGAAGCAGCACAATAAAAACATGACAGTTAAACATAAAATATGTTTACAAAATGAACAACCTCTCTTTTCCCATTTTGTCAGTGTATAGACACCAAGTGGATAGATGGATGAATTTTACACTATGTTGCCCCCTGCCCAAATGTTTCTAAAGTGTTTCTGAACATGTCAGTGCTAAGCTATTTTAGTGTGCTCTTCTGTTAGTGATTGTTCCTGTTTATATTAGCATTATTCCCCCACAGACCTTGAAGTGATTTGTTAGTGGTGAATCAGGAGGCTGTTCTCCTGGATGTCAGCACAAATATTGCTGCTGTGCAGCTGATGGGAAATTTAGCAAATAGTGTCTATTTCTGTTTCATTTTTAATATGGAGTGGGATTACAAAAGTTAGACATGAAACTTCTTCCTGTGTTCTGAGCTAATTTAAGCGCAAATAACTCTTGTATATAGAGTTCATATCACCAAATTTTGCTCCTCTTTCCATGTCTGATAGCATTTTACAGACTGCAATTTTTGCCCATTTTTATGGTTATCAGTTCTTGTTTTTCTTCTGTTGCCTCATAGTTGATAGGGTAGACACAAAGTGACTGGGCTAACATTTCATTGCAGGGAGCATTCACAGCTGTAGAGTAAGCTTCCTTGGCACAACATGTTTCACTCTTGCCATGTGTCTCAGAACATGACTAAGAGCAGTTTGGAGCCATGTGTGCCTTTGATGTGAATTGGGCCTAGTCGGTAAACAGTATTTGGGTCAGATCTGGTGATTTTGTATTGACTAATAGCTATGTAAATATTTGTTGGAAATTTTCTTTAACACAAGTTACTGAGAGATATTAACAATTTACAAAAAATATTGTATTTCAGGGTAATGTCTTTGAGTCCAGGTGAATCTAAGTGAGTGTGACTTTTCCTGCTTCCATGACTTGGTTGAAAAAGTTCACAGTATCCTTCCCACTCTGGAATCAAAGTTGTGTAGATGAAACCTACTTTTTTGTGTTGCCTCTCTCATTTTATAATCACCTGACTTAGTGGATTGACGCCTGTTCCCTTTCTGTTAGCAGCTTCAACCTCTGTGACCAATAACCATGTAAAAGGCATTAGTAAATGCTATCTTGAATTGTCATTTTAAATCCTTACTGGATGAGCAAAGCTTAAGTTGGGAATCAAGATGATGTTCTGTCTCGCTTTGTTTAAACAATTGTTATAGTAAAGGTGGGGATATTATTATAACAATGCTTAACCAGTTTAGTTACTATATAGCTGTCTCTCTGATGTGATAACCCCTACTTGATAGCTTATTTAAGTGCAGATCAAGGCAAGTTTGTTTATATATATATATATATATATATATATATATATATATATATATATATATATATATATATATATATATATATATATATATATATATATATATAATTGTTATTATTATTATTATTTTTTTTTTTTTCTGAATCAACAGAGATTAGAGCAGATGAGGGTCTGCAGAGCTGTTTTTGGCATCAGACCCACACAGCCACAACATCTGCTGCTGTGCGCGGGACATTATGTCATGCCTGTGGCAATGAACTGACTCATGGGTAAAGCCACATACATGTCAGCCACATCCATTAAGGGCAAATATATAGGATCTCTGATTGATTGATGTTGAAAATCTAAATCCAGATCCTCAAATCTAGATTTATGGAGTAAGGTGCTGGTGTCTGATTGAAAGAGGAGTGAAGGGGTGTGGGAAATCCAAAGTCATGGGGTCAGACATTGGATGCAGCTCTGATAAGAGGATTGGCTTCTTCCTGCACTATCTATGTCCTGTTTGCCATAGGGGAAAATGGGGTAGACGGCTATAAATTCTGTCCGATTAATACTGGATCTTGTGTTTATTTGTGACCATTGATGAATGGGATCAGATGTTTGCTGTTAAAGAGAACCAGTCTCAAGGTGCAGGGTTCCTCATCACCCTGTGTCTATTTTCCTCATCCACTGCTCCCATTATGCATCTTGGGTAATTGCTAAGCCTTGTGTTCAGCAAGTTCAGTCCTCTTTACTATTCTTTCTTGACTTTCTCTCTTGTTGTCCTTGACTTGTGCTGTCAGAGCAATTACGCTGAGTAGCATAGTGTTATGTGTGCCAGGATATTATTATAGATCAGGTAAGACAACATTTCTGTCATGCTGTTCAACATAATTTGCCGATGAGTTTAAGAAATGTCTTGCTGACAGTTGTAAAATATTTTTTCTATAAATGGATTGATTTGTTTGTTTATGCAAAACTATGAGCCTTTTAGGTTTATTTTATTATTTCAAGCATTTTTGTGTGATGGATTACATATTTTTAGCCAGCAGTTAACAAAAAGTTGCATTATTTATCAACTCATAATCTTTAACAATGCATCAGAAACATGTCCAGGGCATAAAGCAAAATGAACAGAAAGCTTGCACTTGGAAAAAAAAATAAGAATTTGGAAGGTTGTATATCAAATATCTGAGTGAGCCCTGATTAAGAAAGAGAATTGACCACAGCAGATATTATCAGTGGATGAGATGTTGTGATAAAGGTTCTGGGAATAAAAAGACTTTAGCACCATGATCTGATGTGGAACTGTTGATTCAACTGTAAATAAACTTCATAACATTCATATCAGTTGTAATTATATGTACACATTCCAGGTAGGTTCAAACATATTATGCATACAAATATTGTAAATAAAGTGAATAAATTTCAACTAATAAAAAAAAAAAAAACTGCTTAAACAGCGAGGATTTTTTTTTCTGGTATGTTTAAACAAATCCCAAACTGCAAGTTGTACAAACAAATGTTCCAGAAAGTAATTGGAAATCTCCAGAGGTGAGTAGTAACTAGTTACAGTTACTTGAGTAACTTAATGGAAACTGTGTGCTTTTATGAGTCACATATTTGAACAAAAAAATGCACAAGACACAGATGCACGCCTATAGTTTATGTTAAAGTGAGACTTGGTGTTTGCAAACAAGCTTTCTTCTTCTAAAGCTTTTTTCTTTCTGCTGAGCCTTTTGTGGCATTTGAAGAACAAAATGATCTTTATATATATATATATATATATATATATATATATATATATATATATATATATATATATATATATATATATATTCAGGAGTAGTTTCACAAGTCTTATAATTAAAATATTTTCTTGGAAAAGTGTTACTCCTGTCTGAATTTGTTATTGTGTTATTATTATTATTATTATTATTATTATTATTATTATTATTATTATTATTATTATTATTGTGTAATGATGATGTTTATTTTTGTCTTTATTTTAGTCTTTAAATTTGCACATAATTTTATAATTTTGTCTTTCTGATGACATCATTTTGAAATATTAAATCAGATGTTATGATCAGTTACCCAGTACTGTTGTAGTCTTTTTATTTTATATACTTACTTTTTTTTTTTACAATGCTTTTTTACTCTTACTTGAGTCATTTCTGTGTGGCTACTTTTTACTTTTACTTGAGTAAAATTATACTGAAGTGCATAGTGAGTAGTGCTACTCTTACTTGAGTACAATTTTTGGGTACTCTACCCACCTCTGGATATCTCATCTTAAACTCACCTTTTACATTTATAAAGATAAAACAAAATATTTTTTGTCCTTTGAGGGCATACAGGAGAGCTGGTTGATCAGATGGCATTGACAGACTAAATAAGTAGAAGTAAACAGATGATTTTATTGATGAATACATCTGCAGCATAAATTGTCCTCCCTTGATATCAAAATGAACTGATCTTCATTTGACTCTTTCTGGTCATCATTCTGAAATCTGAACCTGTGAGGTGCTCTTTACAGTCCATGAGTCATCCCATCCCACATGCAGCTTTGCCTTTTGTAAAGTTGTTCTGCTGTGCTTATTTTTAGTTGAGCCGTCTGTCCTAAAATTGAATCAGAAATGTGGGCATTTAGAGCTAGTGCTGTTATTCTGACAGTGTTGTGGAGATTAGAGTTTACATTATGTCACATAGCTCTTGTGTGTGTTTACTTGTGTGCTTTTTGTCACTTAATGTAAGTATAAATTTCTCCTCAGTGTTTCCGGCCATCTTATCTAGTAGGTTATGTGTATGAAGAGAACAGAGGGATGGGTGTGGAAGATGAGTGTTAATCCTGTCAGCTTGACTAAGATGCTGCTTTCTCCTCCCACCATATTTCTCTTTTTGCCGGTCTTTATTCTCCTTATCGCTACCCCACATTTCTCTACCACAGATGATTCTCTGCATCACCTATTGCTGTTCCCTCCCTTTTGTGTGATAGTTTCTTCAGTCCTATCCGTATCTTTGTCTCCTTTTCTCCTTGTTCTCTTCTTTAAACAAAGAACCCTTATCTCTGATTTTTGCCATCCCTCCCCCATCCTACACATGCTGACGTCCTTAGCTGTTTTTTTTTTTTTTTTTTTTACTTATGCCCCCTCCTGTTGCTTTTTGCTACTGCAGGTTTATGGGAGATAGGGACTGCTTTAACTCTGTTCTTATTCCTTTTTGATCCTTTTTCTCATTTTTAATATTTTATTTATTTATGTTTCACTTCAAACTGTTATTTAACTACCAAACCTTTCCTCCTTATTATTTATCTGTGATATACCATAATTGTTGCTGTTTGTAGCCAGTGAGTAGAGGTGGGTAGAGTACGCAAAAATTGTACTCAAGTAAGAGTAGCACTGCTTCAACATATTTTTACTCAAATAAAAGTAAAAAGTAGCCATCCAAGAAATTACTCAAGTAAGAGTAAACAAGTATTTGGTAAAAAGGTTACTTAGGTACTGAGTAACTGATCATAACATCTGATTTAATATTGTGAAAATGATGTCATCAGAAAGACAAAAATATAAAGTTATGTGTAAACTCTGGTAATTTAAAGACTAAAATGAAATAATGTATATAATTACAAAATAACAAATTTTAGAAACACTGTTCCAAATCCATTTTTGTCAGTATAAAACTTATGAAACAAATGACACAGTAGGTTCAGCAAACAGAAAATAACATGAGAACAACAAAACTTGTGTACAGAGAAGTAGTCTCACTTTAGCATAAACTGCAGATCTGTGTCTAATACATTTTTGGTTAACATGTTTGTTCTTCATTCAGTGAAGTTAATTGCAGTGGGTAGAGCATCCAGAAATTTCAGTCAAGTAACAGTAGCCACATTTCATAAGAATACTATTCAAGTAAAAGTAAACATTATGGTGTAGTACAACTACTCCTAAAAGCACATTGTTTCTATTAAGTTACTCAAGTAAATGTAACTGAGTAAATGTACCCAAGTTAATACCCATCTCTTCCAGAGAGACAAGTCGTCTACCACCTCAAATTTCTCTTATTTCTCTTAACTTAAAAAAGATATAGTTTGTCATAGCATCTATTGGAATCATATGAATTATCTTTTTACTGGGTCAAGCCTAGGCCTACTGTAATTAAAAGGAGCAGTTTAAAGTATGTTTTGCATATGACATAAAACATCACAGAGTCTTGTTTATATACGATACACGTAATGAAAATAAGTGACAATTTTATGTTAATTCACAGCACTTCACACTGTCTTATATCATATATGTAGTTTTAGTCATTCAACTGCATACTACTGATTAAAAAGTGGAGTTATCATTTCATGCTTTCAGAACATCTTGTACATTTCTCTGTGACAGCATGCAGAGGGAGTTTTAAATGCTTATTTCAGTTTTTGCAGTGCTTGCAGAAGTTGCAATGTATCTATCATTTTCTCATCTACAGCATGACATCAATGTCACTGGCTCAGTGTACGACAGCCACCTTTACTTTTCTGCTCTGATTGTTTGACTCCAATTTTAGCAGCAGAAAGAATAAATCCTGTTTTTTTATGATGTACTGAAAATATAAACAAAAGTTTCTCAGCAAATCTAATTGTCTCATAAGAAATACTGTGATGGATAACATATGGGGCACAGAATGATGAATGTAATATTTGCTGAATATTGAGAAGATGACACAATTTGGCCCAGAAAGAAAAAAAAAGACTGGTAGCAAAGTAACTAGGGCTTTGCTCTGTTTATCAAAAGGTTTGTTAAATTCAGTATTTTTGATTAATGCTCCTGGAACAGTTGTTTACAATATAGTAAGTCTTAATTGTAACTCATTCTGTGTTGCCTTCTTACTAAGAATGTGTGAAACAAGTTATTACAGTGTCGCATTTGATTGAACAATATATTGTAAAGTAATACAATATAGGACAGAAATAGCATGCTCTGCAGGGGACAATATTTAGTTTTAACATGTTAGAATGCAATGTACTGTGTGGAAGGAACTTCTCCACTTATAGACTACAGTGTAAGCTTGACTTCTTTATTGGTTTTAAATAGGAAGCTGTTCAAGTATTATCTGTATGCTGCTAGCACTTTCAGATTATTTCCATTTGACCTGAAATAAAGTTTGATTAAAGTGTGTAAAGTCATAAAGTTGCTTCAGTTCGCTGGAATAATTTTCATGATGCATGATTTAATTTCAATCATTGGAAGAAGTTTTCATGAAATGCTTGGTTGGCAATTGCTGGTTGAGCACTAACTCAAAATAATTCAGTTCAATTCAATTCAAAAATACTTTATTGATCCCAAAGGAAAATTAAATGTTGTTGTAACTCATTTAATTAAAGAGTTATTATAGATAGTTATGGCTGTGGGCAGTAAAGATCTCCTGTAGCAGTCTGTATTACAACAAATTTGAAGAAGCCTCCGACTAAAGACACTCTGTATTTTGATGATAGTCTCATAAAGAGAATGGTCAGAGTTGTCCATAATTTCCTTTATTTTATGTAAAACCCTTCTTTGTACCATTCTCTCAAGTGGTTCCTCAGTTGTCCCCAGAACAGAACCAGCCTTCTTTATCAGGTTGTCCCTGGCTCTGATGCTGCTGCTCCAACAAATAATATTGTCTTCATAATTTCTCTGCTTATCCAGCTCTTCCACCCACACAAGCACTCATGTTTCTTCTGATCAACATGCCAAACACGGCATTATTTCAAGTTTAAACTAGGCTGCACTTTCCTTTGTGAAACCTTTGCCCATGAAGCTTGAGTTGGTCTAATATATATGTTTAGCTTTGAGGGTAGCAAGGAGAGTGGAAGGCGTTTACTATTTTTGGAAAGTGTCAGCCAGACCTTGTATGATTGGTTGGCAAGTCATTATTTTATAAATAGTCATCATCATATCCTGTAGAAAGTAGAGCAACCTCACAAAGTTATTCCAGCAATTTCTAACGTAAGACTCTCTGCAGGCCAGCACACTCTTCTATTATTCATTCATTTTTTAAAGAAACAGGCCATGGCACAGCACAGCTGGCCTGCACCTGCAATGCTTTTCACATCTAGTGCTGCCTAATGCATCTTCTGCTGCATGACTAATAAGAATGTAAAATATAATTTGTACAATTGCATATGAATAATGAAATCTGGAAAGTGTACACAATATACAAAAGTGTCGATACATATTTTTCAGAGACAGTTTTTTTATGTTGTACTTAAAAGACTGATACTGTGTATTCAATAACTGCCCCATGTATTTGCATGATCTGTAGTTAAAGATGAGGGAATGTTCTCAGGGTCTCTGCCTTTTTGTTTTGTTATGTATGGACTCAATAAGAATAGGAAGGTACTGTTAGAAAAAGAACATCCTCATCTCTATTTGCCATCGAGAACAGCTAACATTTAAATATCCAGAGCCAAAGAAACTGCATCACACTCTGAGGCTGCAGAGGAAGCTATAATGCTGATCCCATTTATGAAGTGTGTAAGAGTGCTGATCTGATATAGGGTTTTATATTCACCACTGCCTCTGCCATCAGGATGTCTGCACATGTAGAAACTCTTATGGAGAGCAAAGAAGAGTGTGAAAAGGCTCCCCCTTGTGGCAAATTGTATATATCGCTTGTCACTTTTCATGCGTTTGCCTTCAGTTATTTAGCATGTTGCCACTGTGAGTGTTAAGCTGCAGTGACTAGAACTGTTATTGACTATCTGTGTGACTGTTGATCCATAAATAGCAGGTTCTGTCCCATTTCCCCACTGTGTCTGATTCAAACATAAACATCCCTCTTGAATGGTCAGCATTTTATTTTTTTAAATCTGGGGTTTTTGTGCTTTATTACAAAGATAGATCTTTTCCTAATCCCACCAAATACAGCCTGTTGGCCCCAGGCTGTGTCTGATAGATCAAGAGATAAAAAGTGAAAAAGATTGATAAAGACTGTTGGAAAAATTGGGAATTGGTAAATTGTTAAATGTCCATATTATTCAAAATACTTTTGTCACATACAGGGGACAGTTTTAGTTATAATTCATTTGTGAGGTTTTTATGATCAGCAAATAAATGTGTTTTTGGTGAACCTGCTCAGTGCCATAAGGCAGGGTGTGGCGGAGGAGGATGTGGGGGGCTTGAAAGAGACTGCATATGCGTCACGATGAAAACAGGAGGGAGGATAGTGAATCAATTATATGAGTGCAGTGTGAGGGGATGTGTCAGATGGACTCTGCCTTTGATGCTGGGCAGAAATTTTTAGCCAACCAGAGTGACTATTACAGTCACATTGATTCTGGATTTCCAATCAAATTGATGTGATATATTTGCTGATATTTAAACCTTATTGTTGCCTCCTTTTTAATTAGATTTGACTGCTGATGTATTTATTCATTGTTGTTGATCTAATTCTGAGTTTGCCTTCTATCTTCTGCTTTAGGATGGGTTTCATGTTGTTTTTCATCTGCCATATTTTTATCTCCTGCTCTCACACAAACAACTTCAGACCATAAAAATCCTAATGGGTACGAAGTGAATCTCCACATAGTCTTTTATGTGATACAGATCATATTAATTAAACTTACCATGGCAATATATACCTCCCTATTTTTACAGGAAGTTATAAATAGAGTACTGTGAGCACGTCTGATCATTATTGCTTTTTAACATTTGTTTCCTTTCTCAACAGACACAATGGGTAGCATTGGTGCATATTAAAATAGCACAGTGTTTGGTATTTAAAGCATCAGGTTTTGTGTCTGTTTTCATAAAAATGTTAGTGATGTGTAAAGGGGAGCTCATGACACAAACAAAAATAATCACACAGCAGGTGTAGCATACATGTTGTTTTACAGTAGAGTAACTAATTAAATGATTTTTTTTTTTTAGGCATCGTTCTATTACTTTCCAAATGAGTGAACAATGTGTCCCTCTGTGCCCCTCAGTGTGCGTGTATATGTGTGACTAGGTTTTGGGCATGGTCTATATTGCTGTGTCCTGATTTTTCATCTTGTTCCGGCACGTTTCCACAGACACGCCCCTGCCCTACTTACTCCAGAAATGAGAGGAGACAAGCACAGATTTGGAAATAAATGATTAAGTGGAAGTAGAATTAAACAGTATGGATGATTCATATTTTATATTTCTCTTCAAATCTTTCAGGAATCATATTAAAGACGAAAGAGAATAAGCATAAAAGACAATATATAACTGACCACATGTATTTTAACACTGTGTGTGTTTGGTAAATAGTCATATACATGGCTCCCAACTATTACTTTCCTTTTTCTTTTTTTCTATTTACTGGAATGTCTGGTCTGCAAATTTATTTGTTTGTATTCTGTTTTGTTATAGTCATAAAATGCTTTAGCTTCTTATCACTTGAAACCTCTCCTAATTAAATTTTTGACAATAGAAATATAAGGATACACGATGGTGTGAAAAAAGTATTTGCCATCTTGCAGATTTCTTCTGTTTTTGCTTTTTGTAAATTTACTTTAATGCTTTCAGTTTATCAAACAAATTTTAATACCAGACAAAGAAAACCCTAGTAAATGCAAAATCCATTTCTGAAATTATGATTTCATTCATTAAGAAAAATAAATTTATCAAACCAACCTGGCCCTATTTGAAAAAAAAAAAAAAAAAAAAAAAAAAAACATTTTCCCTCTTATTAAATCATAACTAAATTGACAACATAGTTTGGCAAGCGTAGCCACACCCAGGCCTGATTGTTGCCACACCCACAGAATCAAGAAATAACTTAAACAGGACTTGTCTTACAATATGGGGGAGGTTATGAATCTCACAAATGCTTTCCTTGAACTTAAGAAATGTAAGAACAGATGAAACATTAAATCACTGACATCTACCAGTCTGGAGAGGTGTTCAGATCCATTTTTCTAAGCTTTGGGTCTTCATCTCATCACAGTAAGGACCATCATCCACAAATGGAAAATAACATGGAATGGGTGTAAGCCTTCCCAGAAGTGAACGGTCTCCTAAAATGATCAAAGAGTTCAGAAGGTCACAAAAGAACCCAGAACAGCATCTAAAGCACAATGGGTCTCTCTTGCTTCAGTTAGGTCTAGTGTTCATTATTCCACAATAATAAAGAGGCTGAGTAAATTGGGATTTGCTGGAGAGTTCCTAGGCAAAATTAACTACTAACCAGAATAAACTCAGAGGCTCATCTCAAATTGACAAAAAAAAAAAAAAAAAAAAAAAAAAAAAAAAAAAAAAAAAAAAAACTCTTTGTGATCTTAAAAACCTTCAGAAAAATTATCAATGGACTGACATGTGAATTAAATTTGTGAGGGACAAATACTTTCGACACCACTATGTGTGTAGTTTTATTCAAACTTTCTAAAACCTAATTCCATGTAAACCATAAAACAGTTCATTGCTGAAGGACCAGCAAGAAATTTAAATATATAAGTTAAAGCCTATTTTATAAAGAGAACCTTAGAAATAGCTATGTGAACAACAACTAAATGTGATATATAAGCAGATAGTAGTGGTTAGAGCAGCATATTTAAATAAGCATTAGAATGCCCCCTTGTGTCATAATGAGATGTAGTTCACACTAAAAAAGACTGCCAATATCTCGACACATGATTGCAGGACAACTTCTGCAAGGAGGTGCAATGTAGGGCTCAGAGGTGCAGTGGGTGGGGGATGGCAGGATGCAAAGGTCAGGCTCTCTCAGGAGGTGTGGATGTGGAAACAAACTGTCTATTTTTGCTACAGTGCTGTCACAGTGAATATGTTACAATAGTGTTACATTACCAATGTATGGGCAACCCAGCTGGAGCCCAGCGCCTAAAAGGATTGTTTGTGTCTGCTTTTGAAAGTATATTTTTTTTTCCCACAAGTGTTACAATGATGTGATGAGATGTATTAATATAAACAAATGTTTTATTAAAGTATGCAGCAGAAAAAAAGTGTAAGTAGTTCCAGAATCTTATATGTTGTTTTTGCATCCCTAGTGCTGTGAAAGCTGAACTAACAGCTTTCAATGTAAGTGAGTGTGGGTGTGTGAGTGTGTTTGAAAAAAAAAAAAAAAAAACCATCCTTGATGGAGTTGCTATGGAGATGAGAGAGCAGTGCACAAGAAGAGAGGAAGCAGAAAAGGGGGAGGACTGGCCTCAGAGGACGTTCAGATGGCACCCTTCCCCCCATCCACAGACGTCAGTGTGAATGGTACAGTAGATGTATGTGAAGCCCACATTTACTCCCTATTGAGCACGCTGCTGACAGCTTTGGAAACAACTATTGAGAAATTATTATACAGAGGTGACAGAATACATTCAGTTCTTAAATATGGTGGAATTGATCAATAACACAGGGAAGTCGCTTAAACTATATAGCTGACCGCCTTCATCCCTGCAGACCCCTTCCCTCTCTTACCACTCACTTCCCTCTTTAATTACACTGCTCATGATGCTTCCTAAAGAGTGAAACATGTTTAGAGAAGAAGGCACAGAGAATTATCAGGGATGAAATAGTGTGTATTTTTCAAAAAACTATTCACACTATTCACTATTATTTATTCATAATATTATATTATCATATACCTTCAGGGAGATAGACGTTTATCACTGCATACATAGTTTGAATATTAAATATCAAAGACTGAATGAAATACAGTGGCTTGCAAAAGTATTCATACCCCTTGAACTTTTCTTTATGTGAAAGACCAAGGCAAAGTGATATACAATTCTTAAGTAGAAAGAAAATTATGCATGATTCAAAACATTTTTTGCAAATAAAAAACTGAAAAGTGCAGTGTGCAAAAGTATTCAGCCCCCTTTTCTCTAAGTGTAACCAATTACCTTCAGAAGTTGCTTGATGATTGCTAATGACTAAATAGAGTCTGCTTGTGCATAATCTGATCTCAGTACAAATACAGCTGTTCTGCGAGGGACTCAGAGGTTGGTTAAGAGAATATTGGGGAGCAAACAGCATCATGAAGTCCAAGGAACACACCAGACAGGTCAGGGATAAAATTGTGGAGAAGATTAAAGCAGGCTTAGGCTATAAAAAGATTTCCCGAGCTTTGAACATCTCATGGAGCACTGTTCAATCCATCATCCAGAAATGCAGAGAGTCTAGCACAACTGTAACCTACCAAGACAAGGCCGTCCACCTAAACTTACAGGCCAAACAAGGAGAGAACCAATCAGAGATGCAGCCAAGAGGCCCAGGGTGACTCTGGACGAAATGCAGAGAGCCACAGCTCAGGTGGGGGAATCTGTCCACAGGACAATTATTAGTCGCATTATACAAATGTGGTCTTTATGGAAGAGTGGCAAAAAGAAAGCCATTGTAAAAAGAAAACCATAAGATTTGCAGTTTGCCAGAAGCCATGTTGGGGACACAGAAAACATATGGAAGAAGGTGGTTTTGTCTGACAAGACCAAAGTTGAACTTTTTGGTCAAAATGCAAAACACTGTCTGTGGCGGAAAACTAAAACTGCACATTAGTCTGAACACACCATCCCCACTGTCAAATATGGTGGTGGCAGCATCATGCTCTGGGGATGCTTCTTTTCAGCAGGGACAGGAAACATGGTCAGAGTTGATGGGAAGATGGATGGAGCCAAATACAGGGCAATCTCAGAAGAAAACCTTTTGAGTCTGCAAAAGACTTGAGACTGAAGCGGGGGTTCACCTTCCAGCAGGACAACCACCCTAAACATAAAGCCAGGGCTACAATGGAATGGTTTAAAACAAAACATATTCATGTGTTAGAATGGCCCAGTCAAAGTCCAGACCTAAACCTAATTGAGAATCTGTGACAAAATCTGAAAACTGCTGTAAACAAACGCTCTCCATCTAATCTGACTGAGCTCGAGCCGTTTTGCAAAGAAGAATGGGCAAAAATTTCAGTCTCTAGATGTGCAAAGCTGGTAGAGACAGACCCTGAAAGACTTGCAGCTGGAATTGTAGCAAAAGGTGGTTCCACAAAGTATCGACTCAGGGGGGCTGAATACTTTTGTACACCACACTTTTCAGTTTTTTATTTCCAAAAAATGTTTTGAATCATGTATAATTTTCTTTCTACTTCACCACTTTGTGTTGGTCTTTCACATTAAATTCCAATGAAATATATTTACATCTGTGGTTATAATGTGACAAAATATGGGAAAGTTCAAGGGGTATAAATACTTTTGCAAGCCACTGTAGTTACTCATTCATATAAAAAACTGTTTAGTCAATAATTTTTTTTTAGGGAAAACACATTCATGTGCATCTAGGAATAAAATAAATGCATATAATTTTATGATTCTAGAGTAAAGCATTTAATGTTGATTAAATTCAGTGGATGTTTCCCAGACAAGCTTTAACTCTGGAGGAAATTATGTGCATGGCAATCATGCCCTTCATAAGGCCAAACAGGCATGCTCTCTGATACAAACCCAGTTTTACTAATGTTGATTGCAGTATTCTCTGATCTAATTTATATAAAGTATGTCATCTATGTGGAGTTGAATCACAAACAGCTTTACAGTTATATATGTTTTGTTTACATTTCGTTTTATTGTTTGTTTTTTACAATTTTTTTTCTTTTCTTTTTTCAAGATGGATTTTATTGTAAATTTTTACTGAAGAAAAATAAACAATGCTTAGAGGCTGTCAGACAAAAAAGCAAAATCTTTTGTTAGATATACATTTTTACAACATGTCTTGACCTAATAATGCTGAATATGTCTGGGTCTGTATGTGTCATGTTGTTTTCATTAGAAAGATAATCCAGGGACAAACCCCGTGAGAATTGTCCAGCATAATTGTTATGACCTACAAACACATGACTCACTGAATTTCGAGTAGGTATGATATGATATGAAGTATGATAGACCAGGTGGCCTTTACATTTAACTTTGTGTTTGTTCAAACATACATAAATATTCGCCCTGTGTTTCTAACTCAGCTTTGAGTACTTTACATATGATTTTCACATACACATTTGGAAATTAAGCACATAGTCTCTCATCATAAAACATTATTGTTATTGAAACTGGGGTTGAATAGATGACTTTGGCTGTAAAATGATTATTAATATTTTTAAATCAAATAATGCTTCCTTAGGAATGGAAATGGGGCACGAGTTACTGAATCAGACATGTAATCCCCGGATTATATACTGGAGAATCTGCATAAGCGCATGGCTGGTCTCTCTGTGGAGATGTTGGGAAACTGAAATATCCCAAAATAATCCTAGCGAACTGTGGAGATAATTCACTAAAACAATTAGGCCTAGTAAAAAATATTTGTTGCTGTAAACAGACTGGGGAAAAAAGAGAAATAGAAGTCTCTATCTGATCATGTTCATTTAAATGCCATACTGAAAAATTAACAGAACATTGTGCTGACTGATGTGTACAATGGAAAGTAGACACATTGCCCCAGAGCAGGATTCTCTAGCATAATAATAATAATAATAATAATAATAATAATAATAATAATAATAATAATAATAATAATAATACATTAAGATGAGTTTCTAAAGTTAAATTGTACATCTTTGGTAGATAAAAAGCTGTAAAAAGAACTGACATGATCTTCATTGCCGTAAAGTTACTTGAACTGTACCTTGTGGTTGTAACACTGTTGTCAGATGGGTTTTATGAAAGCACATAACATAATACTTGATTGAAAAGTAAATATTTTTTGTGCTGCCTGTACCTCTAGTCGTTCTCCACCTAGCGTCGCTGTTGATCCATCAAAGACAGCTGTGCATTTTTATAGCTCTAAGCCCCTCCTGTTTTCAGCTGAACATCTTCTCCTTCTTTGTTACAGAGACATTGAGGGAGGTATAAAAAGACACTGGACATTACTAACATTAATCTCATTGCGGTTACTATCATCCTTTATGTGTAAAATATCCATCTTGGTTTTAATTTCGTTCACATTCTTCATTCATACTGGAGAGAAATGGCTTTTTCTTGTGGATGGAGCAGTTTTGGGATGTATTTCTACCTTTTTTTACTCAGCTACTGGCAAACGCTGGCCGGACAGCTCTCATATTCCGTTTTAGAGGAGGTAATCGCAGGAACACCGATTGGAAATATCGCTAAGGATTTAAACCTCAACACACAGCAGCTGGAATCTCGTATGTTTCAGATTGTTGCTGGATCTAAGAAAAAAATATTTGATGTAAACCTGAAGACAGGTTCTCTTTATGTTAGTGAGAGAATAGACAGAGAGGAGCTTTGCTCGGAGGAGCGCAGATGCTCACTGAAAGTAGAAGCTGTGATAAATAATCCCTTAAAGATTTTCCATATTGACGTCGAAATTTTAGATGTAAATGACAATTCCCCGTCCTTTACCACCACACTGCAGAATTTGTATATTGCTGAGAATACTTTACCGGGAGTGAAATTCGCTTTATCTGAAGCAACTGATGCAGATATAGGGAAAAACGGGGTCAATACTTACAAATTAAGTCTGAATGGTCATTTTTCTTTGGCTGTGCACAAAGCAGATGACAGTGTGTCTGCAGAGTTGGTGTTGCAGAAGCCATTAGACCGAGAAACGCAAGCTGTAATCACCATGACGCTGACTGCATTAGACGGTGGGACTCCTCCTAAATCAGGCACCTCACAAATCATTGTTAATGTGCTGGATATCAACGATAATATTCCCGTATTCAGTGAAGCACTGTATAAAACAAATATTTCCGAAAATACACAACTAGGAACAACAGTGATCGCTGTGAGCGCCACCGATGCTGACGAGAGTCTGAATGGTGAGATTGTTTATTCGTTGAGAAACAAAGATCAGGATCACATATTGGATCTGTTTGTAATTGAACCACAGACAGGGATTATTAAGGTAAAAGGTAATATAGATTTTGAGGAGAGAAAAGCTTTTGAGATACGAGTAGAGGCCAGTGATAAAGGACAACCACCCATGTCTGCTCACAGCAAGGTGCTGGTAGAAGTGTTGGACCTAAATGATAACGCTCCTGAAATCACCGTCACTTCATTGCATCACACTGTGAAAGAGGACGCAGCTGAGGGCTTCGTGGTTGCACTTGTTTCAGTTCTTGATAAAGACAGTGGAAAAAACGGTGAAATAAAGGTCCAAATTAAAAACTACGTTCCATTTAAACTAGAAACAAACTACAAAAATTATTATTCTTTGTTAGTTGACGGGCCACTCGACAGGGAGATCGTCTCTAACTACAACGTTACTATACTTGCTAATGACAAAGGAATCCCGCAACTTTCAAATATGACTATTGTTTCTATACTTGTTTCTGATGTAAATGATAACGCACCTTTGTTCTCAGAGGGTGTAATAAAGGTTTCCGTGAGGGAAAACAGCGCAGTGGGAGCAGTGCTTAAAAGAGTGACTGCAACTGATGCTGACAATGAGCAGAACAGCAAGGTGAGCTACTCGTTTTTACAAAGTGCCGGTAATGGAATACCATTATCTACACTGGTGAATATTAATTCACAGACAGGGGACATAATCAGTCTGCAGTCCTTTAACCATGAAGAGTTACAAACATTTCAGTTTAAAGTTCAGGCCACAGACTCTGGTGTTCCTCCACTCAGCAGCAACGTTACCGTGAACATTTTTATCATGGATGAAAATGATAATAGTCCAACAATTTTAGCTCCTTATTCTGAGCACGGATCCGTCAACAGCGAGACCATCCCTTATTCAGCTGAAGCAGGATACTTTGTAGCAAAGATCAGGGCTGTGGACGCAGACTCTGGATACAATGCGCTGCTCTCTTATCACCTGTCTGAGCCCAAAGGAAACAACCTGTTCAGGATCGGAACCAGTACCGGGGAAATCAGGACTAAGAGGAGAATGAGCGACAATGACCTGAAAACTCATCCCTTGGTGGTGCTGGTTTCTGATAATGGAGAACCTTCTCTATCAGCTACTGTTTCTATTGATGTGATGGTGGTTGAAAGCACAGCTGAGGTCCAGACTCAGTTCAGACATGTGCCTACAAAGGAGGACAACTTCTCTGATTTGAACTTGTATCTGCTGATCGCCATCGTGTCAGTGTCTGTGATCTTTCTGCTGAGTCTCATCAGTTTAATAGCTGTCAGATGCCACAGGACAGACAGCGATTTCAGCAGGTACAGCGCCCCCATGATCACCACCCACCCTGACGGGAGCTGGTCTTACTCTAAAGCTACTCAGCAGTATGACGTGTGTTTCAGCTCAGACACACTGAAGAGTGATGTAGTGGTTTTCCCTGCACCGTTCCCATCTGTTGATGCAGAACTGGTCAGTATTAATGGAGGAGATACTTTTACCAGAACTCAGACTTTACCAAACAAAGACAAGGTAAGGTGTTTATAATACTTACAGTAGTTACAAATGTAATTTCCAAAAGAAAAGATGATACATGAAATGTAGAAAATTGTTCTGCTTTTTTAGTTCAATGGGACAACCTCCTCCCCCCAAACTTTCAAGGGCCACTGTTATGTAAAATCGAGTTTTTTTAGCTTTACATCATGTTATAATGTTATTTCTTCATCAAAAACATACCTGGAGTGTTCCCTTGATTCTTTCGTACATATTTGAGAAATCCTTTAATCTTGCGTGGCAGCCATTCAGCTATAAAAAACGACTGGATGGACCTTGCGCTGCCTTTGAAATCCAGCTCCTCCTCAGAGCTGCAGTTTCTAAGCTTCCAAGTTTCCGCTTCACAGAGCACATCTACCCAGCGACTCCCCCACTTATTTCCTTCAGACTAGCCAACAGGAATTGGCAAACACTTGGTGGACCTGCACATCTGGTGAGCTCATTATATGTGCTACTTCTCAGTGCAACGCTGGTAAAAGCTTTGTTAAAGGGTTAGTTGTTTTGAGGACTTGCTTTGAAGGCAGAGTTTCAGAAAGAGCAGCCCTATTATCGGTCTCCCTGACCGATCGGCACACGTGGCCTGCCACAGGAGGGCCCGCGTCGGCCCTGGTGCTCAGCACCGGGTGCTTCGGCGGTGGTGTTCCTCCGGCCCGCAGGCTCGACTCCAGGCCGGGGAAGGGTGTTGTTTGCCGGACACGGCAGCTCTCGTCCTCTTCCCATCCACCGCGGCCGTCACGTCGGTAACAACGGAAGGTAACATAGTTACTTGATTGTGCTATAAAATGATTCTATGTGCCTGGAAAACACACAACACTGCCCCTTTAATATATTTCTTTTAGTATTCTCTTAAAACATTTTGCTGTGTTAAAAGAACCATTTTCCATTTTGACTGGATACTTATTAGGACTTTTATATTGTTGTCAATAGTGTTGAAATAAGAAACAAAACAGTGTTGTTTGTAGGAAGGATCGTGCAAAATACTGGTTCATTTACTGTCATTGTAAATCATAAAAAATGGAGCTGGTTAGTTTTAATGGCATTTTGTGCGGGTTACTTATATGGACCTTCTTTTTTTTTTCACAACATGAAAAACATTCTTAACCATTCAAGAATTTGCTTTATGTTTTGATGAAATTTTACTTCTTATTAAATATTATTATTATTATTATTATTATTATTATTATTATTATTATTATTATTATTATTATTATTATTATTAATAATAATAATAATAATAATAATAATAATAATAATAATAGTAATATAAAAAATAATCATCATCATCATTATTATTATTATTATTATTAGTAGTAGTAGTAGTAGTATTTCCTGTTACGAATGTAGTTCTTTCAAACAACCACATGGAGACATCCTAGACCGTCACATGGTGTATATTGCTTGCTTGAGGCCCCTCCCAAATTCATAGGATGACTTTTCCTCAGTGCTTTGTTACAAAGAGGCGCAGAACAGGAGTAGACGGACACGCTTTTGCCTATTATCCTTCCTCAAGCAGTTACTCTCTGTTCTAATACCTCAAAATGAACATGAACAATCCAAAGGATTAAATGGAGATTACAGTCCATACGATCGTTTACAGAACTGGATAACAATATGCCGATGGGAAGGATACACGGACCTTTTAGGATCTATGTGCTCTTTGTCATTTTGGAATGCTACTGGAAACTGGGATGTGGACAGCTCTCTTACTCTGTATCTGAGGAGGTAAATCCAGGTACTTCTGTGGGAAATCTCGCAAGAGATTTAAATCTTAACATACAAGACTTGGAGACACGCATGTTTCAGATTGTCAGCGGATCTAAGAGAAAATATTTCGATATAAATCTGAAAACAGGCAGTCTTTATGTCACGGAAAGAATCGACCGAGAGGAGCTTTGTGCAAAAGCTGCACAATGTACTGTTAATGTAGAGGCTGTTGTTAACAATCCGCTAAAACTCTATCGACTGGTGATAAACATTATTGATATAAATGATAACGCTCCATATTTTTCTGAAAAACTGCAGTCTCTCAAAATAGCAGAAAGTACAGCACCGGGAGGAAAATTTGGATTTGTGGGCGCATCAGACCTTGATGTCGCAAAGAACAGCGTTAGCACATACAAACTCAGTCGAAATGATTATTTTTCTTTAGATGTCCACAAAGGTGAGGACAGTGTGTCTGCCGAGCTTGTGCTTCTAAAAGCTCTGGACCGAGAGCAACAGCCGACCATCAAACTTACTGTGACTGCTGTGGATGGTGGAAATCCACCAAAGTCAGGGACAGCACACATTATTGTCAGTGTTTTAGATATCAATGACAACTCTCCAGTTTTCAGTAGTTCTATGTACAAAGCGAGAATATCTGAGAACATATCAGTAGGTAGCACTGTTATAGTTTTGACAGCAGTAGATGCAGATGATGGCTTAAATAGTGAGATAGAATACTCTTTGAGAAAGAAAGGTCAGGATCGTGTTTTAGATTTATTTCACATTGACCCTAAAACAGGTGCTCTTCTTGCCAAAGGTAATATCGACTATGAAGAAAACCCTGCGTTTGAGATTCATGTTCAGGCAAGTGACAAAGGTCAACCTCCGATGTCTGCTCACTGTAAAGTGCTGGTAGAGGTGGTAGACCAAAACGATAACGCTCCTGAGATCACTGTGACATCGCTGCTAAGCACGGTGAAAGAGGACGCACAAGTAGGTACAGCTGTTGCTCTTGTTTCTGTGGTGGACAAAGATAGTGGGAAGAACGGAGAAGTAAAAGCTGTTATTGTAAATGAAACCCCCTTTAAATTGGAAACAAATTACAAAAATTATTACTCGTTAGTAGTGAATAGGGTGCTTGATAGAGAGACTGTTGCTGAATACAATATAACAATGGTCGCAACGGATGGGGGGACCCCATCTCTCTCCAGCACAAACACTATTAATATTCAAGTTTCTGATGTCAACGACAACCCTCCTCAGTTTTCTGAACCTCTAATTAATGTTTATGTGAGAGAGAATAGCCCGGTGGGAGCAGTTATGAAAACTGTATCAGCATTTGATGCTGATATTGATAAAAATGGTCAGGTCACCTATTCGTTGTTACTAGATAACAGTGATCCACTGAGTCCATCTAAACTTGTTAACATTAATTCAGATACCGGAGATATAATCAGTCTGCAGTCCTTTAACTATGAGGAGTTAAAAACATTTCAGTTTAAGGTTCAGGCCACAGACTCTGGTGTTCCTCCTCTCAGCAGCAACGTGACTGTTAATGTTTTAGTCATCGATGAAAATGATAATAATCCAACAATTTTAGCTCCTTATTCTGAGCACGGCTCTGTTAACAGCGAGACCATCCCTTATTCTGCTGAAGCAGGATACTATGTAGCAAAGATCAGGGCTGTGGACGCAGACTCTGGATACAATGCGCTGCTTTCTTATCACCTGTCTGAGCCCAAAGGAAACAACCTGTTCAGGATCGGAACCAGTACCGGGGAAATCAGGACTAAGAGGAGAATGAGCGACAACGACCTGAAAACCCACCCCTTGGTGGTGCTGGTTTCTGATAATGGAGATCCTTCTCTATCAGCTACTGTGTCTATTGATGTGATGGTTGTTGAAAGCACAGCTGAGGTCCAGACTCAGTTCAGACATGTGCCTACAAAGGAGGACAGCTTCTCTGATTTGAACTTGTATCTGCTGATCGCCATCGTGTCAGTGTCTGTGATCTTTCTGCTGAGTCTCATCAGTTTAATAGCTGTCAGATGCCACAGGACAGACAGCGATTTCAGCAGGTACAGCGCCCCCATGATCACCACCCACCCTGACGGGAGCTGGTCTTACTCTAAAGCTACTCAGCAGTATGACGTGTGTTTCAGCTCAGACACACTGAAGAGTGATGTAGTGGTTTTCCCTGCACCGTTTCCACCCGTGGATGCTGAACTAATCAGTATTAATGGAGGAGATACTTTTACCAGAACTCAGACTTTACCCACAAAAGAAAAGGTAAGAAACAACTAGGTATTTTCATTTTACTCTGGGAAGTTGAGATTTGTGTATTAGTGTTTTCCTTTTTTGTTTTTTTTTTCTCTCATGAATTAATTTAAATCTGTTGTTGCCGTTAATGTTGTTGTTTCGCTATGGTTGTCCAGTCACATCTGATTTTCACGGATATTAAAAATGTAGATTACAACTTTGAGTGAACCAGAACACGAACATTGTTTTAACTGTTTAAGAAACGACACACTGATCTTGAAAAGTTGTGCGGTTATTAATCGTGCTGAAATAAGATGTTCTTGCCCGTCTTGTGTTATGCTTAATAATTATAAGGGCGCTGGGGTTGTTTTGCAATCGCATAAAAAAGGTCATTGTCTTTCCCTACCAAATCTATTTTAGAGAACTGAGTAATCAATCAGTCTCTGGTTTGATGTTATTTGGTTGAGAATATTAAGATAATGATTTTTCTTTCTTTGATTCTTTTGCTTTTTTTTGCATTTAGACACAGATAAATTGAACACCAACGGATATAAATGTTCCTCTTTAAATAAATTTTGTTTTGCAGTACTGTTTTCATTCATTATTTTGAGTGCTCATAATTTAATAGTAGGTCGAAATATTTAGTATAATGTAGACGTCGTTAGATAATAATAATAATAATAATAATAATAATAATAATAATAATAATAATAATAATAATCATTTATTATTAGTAGTAGTAGCAGTAGTAGTATTGTTATTTGGAGGTGAAATTAAACGAAAATATAATTGCAGTTCAGAAAACTTAATGTGTCTGTGAGAGATAGTTATTACTCGGTTTTTGTTGTTAATGAAGCAGATAGTGATTTTTCATGATGTTATATACCCACGTGGTGGCACTGAAGACCACAAGATGTAGGCAACAGCGTTATTACACGGTACAAAACTCCTCCCAGTCACAAGGGCTTGTGATTTTTTTCTGTTCTTTGTTCGAGAGAGAAGCAGACCGTGAGAGAAAGAAAATATTAATCTGACTGGAAGCATGCTCAAGACTGGTTTTTGCTCCGTATTCTTATGCCTGTTTAAAGGTTGTGACTGGACTCGGATTAGTGCAGTTTTACACTGTATCTAATCATGCATTTCTCAAGAGGAGCGAGCCCTTTTTGGACTTGTGTTTGCTTCGTGCTGCTGTGTTGCGGCTGGACCATTGCAACCGCACAGCTCTCGTATTCAATCTCAGAGGAGGTAAACCCCGGGACTTCAGTGGGAAATATCGCAAAAGATCTCAACATTAACGTCCAGGATTTAGAGCGTCGCTTGTTCCAAATTGTTGATTCATCAAAAAGGAAATATTTCGACCTTGACTTGAAAACAGGGATTCTTTTTGTAAATGAAAGAATAGACCGAGAGGATCTTTGTGCGAAGGCCACAAAATGCACTATTAGCATAGAAGCTGTGATAAGTAACCCGATGAAGCTTTACCGTATAGCGGTAGCAATAAAAGATGTAAATGACAACATACCTGTTTTTTCTGAACAATTACAGTTAATTGATGTTCCTGAAAACACTTTACCTGGAGTCAAATTTAGTCTAATAGAAGCATCAGATTCAGATGTCGGAAAAAACAGCGTTAATACATACAAACTAGACAGTAATGATTATTTTTCACTAGAAATTCACAAAGGAGCAGATAGTGTGTCTGCTGAGCTGGTGCTGGAGAAACCACTAGATCGTGAACGAGACTCTGTTATAAAACTCATTCTGACTGCAGTAGATGGAGGAAATCCACCAAAGTCAGGGACGTCAGAAATAATCATCACAGTTTTAGATACCAATGACAACCACCCTGTTTTCACTCGGTCTCTATACAAAATTCAGATTCCTGAAAATTTATCAACAGGGACAACAGTCATTACTCTAAACGCAACTGATGCCGACGAGGCTTTAAATAGTGAGATAGAATACTCTTTGAGAAAGAAAGGTCAGGATCGTGTTTTAGATTTATTTCACATTGACCCTAAAACAGGTGCTCTTCTTGCCAAAGGTAATATCGACTATGAAGAAAACCCTGCGTTTGAGATTCATGTTCAGGCAAGTGACAAAGGTCAACCTCCGATGTCTGCTCACTGTAAAGTGCTGGTAGAGGTGGTAGACCAAAACGATAACGCTCCTGAGATCACTGTGACATCGCTGCTAAGCACGGTGAAAGAGGACGCACAAGTAGGTACAGCTGTTGCTCTTGTTTCTGTGGTGGACAAAGATAGTGGGAAGAACGGAGAAGTAAAAGCTGTTATTGTAAATGAAACCCCCTTTAAACTGGAAACAAATTACAAAAATTATTACTCGTTAGTAGTGACTAGGGTGCTTGATAGAGAGACTGTTGCTGAATACAATATAACAATGGTCGCAACGGATGGGGGGACCCCATCTCTCTCCAGCACAAACACTATTAATATTCAAGTTTCTGATGTCAACGACAACCCTCCTCAGTTTTCTGAACCTCTAATTAATGTTTATGTGAGAGAGAATAGCCCGGTGGGAGCAGTTATGAAAACTGTATCAGCATTTGATGCTGATATTGATAAAAATGGTCAGGTCACCTATTCGTTGTTACTAGATAACAGTGATCCACTGAGTCCATCTAAACTTGTTAACATTAATTCAGATACCGGAGATATAATCAGTCTGCAGTCCTTTAACTATGAGGAGTTAAAAACATTTCAGTTTAAAATTAAGGCCACAGACTCTGGTGTTCCTCCACTCAGCAGCAACGTGACTGTTAATGTTTTAGTCATCGATGAAAATGATAATAATCCAACAATTTTAGCTCCTTATTCTGAGCACGGCTCTGTTAACAGCGAGACCATCCCTTATTCTGCTGAAGCAGGATACTATGTAGCAAAGATCAGGGCTGTGGACGCAGACTCTGGATACAATGCGCTGCTTTCGTATCACCTGTCTGAGCCCAAAGGAAACAACCTGTTCAGGATCGGAACCAGTACCGGGGAAATCAGGACTAAGAGGAGGATGAGCGACAACGACCTGAAAACCCACCCCTTGGTGGTGCTGGTTTCTGATAATGGAGATCCTTCTCTATCAGCTACTGTGTCTCTTGATGTGATGGTGGTTGAAAGCACAGCTGAGGTCCAGACTCAGTTCAGACATGTGCCTACGAAGGAGGACAGTTTCTCTGATTTGAACCTGTATCTGCTGATCGCCATCGTGTCAGTGTCTGTGATCTTTCTGCTGAGTCTCATCAGTTTAATAGCTGTCAGATGCCACAGGACAGACAGCGATTTCAGCAGGTACAGCGCCCCCATGATCACCACCCACCCTGACGGGAGCTGGTCTTACTCTAAAGCTACTCAGCAGTATGACGTGTGTTTCAGCTCAGACACACTGAAGAGTGATGTAGTGGTTTTCCCTGCACCGTTTCCACCCGTGGATGCTGAACTAATCAGTATTAATGGAGGAGATACTTTTACAAGAACTCAGACTTTACCAAGCAAAGACAAGGTAAGACGATGCTGATCTTAAACATTTTATGTCGATATTTAACTTACATTGTGGTTTACTTTGGAACTTAACTTTTTAGAATTTGTGCAGTGTATTGTCAGTAGCGTAATTCAGATTTCACTGACTACTAATATTCAGCAAGTGGACATTTCTACGGTTTGAAATCGTACCACCTTGAGTATAAAAGACGTAAAGCATTTAAACTGTGAATATCAAAATGGTTCCACTTTCTCTGTACCAACCAACCTATTTATCATGGGATGCCATTTATAAAGTCACACTGTAAAAATTAACTGCAATACTGTAGTTTACTTCGCCTGTCATAGAGAAAAAAAGTGTTCATCTTTCAAAGTCATATTTTCATCAAGTTATTCGTACATTTATAAATGTTAGCCTTCCAAACTAAATATTTAATCCACAAGCTTTCAAATTAAATATTTAGATAGGAAGCTAAATATTTCGTTTACAAACTAAACATTTAGCTCTAAATTAAATATTTAGTTTCACTAAATATTTAGTTCCACAATAAATATTTTTCAAACAAAACATATAATTCTAAACTAAATATCTATTTTCCAAACTAAACATTTAATTTTCAAACTAAACATTTAATTTTCAAGCTAAACATTTAAGTTTCAAACTAAATATTTAGCTTGCTAACTAAATATTTAGCTAAAATGCAAATTCGCTTGCCGATAAACGGAAATGGAATATCAAAATAAGAATGGCTGACATTTTTAAATATATGAATAATATGGTGAAAATATGACTTTGAAAAATGAACACCCATTTTGTTCGCTATGAGAAGTTAAATAAACCAAAAATATTGCTGTTATTTTTTTTACTGTGTAACTTTGCAAACAGTACCTCTTAATATATATATACATATTTATTTATCACACAGCATCCAAGACCTAAACCGAAGGTTGACGTTTGAAAGGAGATCCTATAAGACTTGCAATGTCTCAAAACTAATTTTGTGAAATCACGGATGGCAACACAGCACCACCAATCTCCCCTCGGTATTAGGATGTTTGAACATTTATCATTGCACAACACACATTTTGTGAAAAGGAATAAGTTTGTTTTAATTTGGAAAAGTAATCTCATATGAACTTTTTCAGATAAATGCAACATTTTTTTCTGTCTATGTAGGTTGTAAACCAGTAAATTAAGATATGGAATGAATTTGAAACATTCTATGTATGCCATTCATTCAGTCAGTCAGCAGTCATTGAGTCATTCTTATTTTTTTAGGGAAAAGAGCTAAGTTTTGTGTTTACTACGACTTCTGATATGTAGGTGCAATGATGCCAGTTTCTCTTTTAATGGTTTCTCGCTGTCCGTGGTGCTGAAAGTGATTGTGGTCATGCATGTATAAACAAGACGTGTTCTCATGAGAGAAACTGTATTGAAAGAAAATATTTGAATTGATAAAAGCTCATTGTAATGAAGTCATGTTGAAATTCGTGTGCTTTGCTAAGACTTTTACAATGATGGCATCCATTTAAAAAATACATTTTAATAACAAATCAAGAACTCATCAAATTTACTATGAATCACTTTCTTTCCCCAGGAAAACAATAAAAAATAATAGTTAACTACTGACTAACATGATGTGAGATTTATACAATGATCTATTCATTTAGTGTGGACAGTTTAGGAAGAGTACAATATCTGATATTTGCCTAACTTTCTGAAATATTTTGTGTTAATTATAAAATGGTTTATCAGAGCAGTTAAAATAAGGGGAAACATGAACAGGTTTGCAATAATATTCATTTTGCTGCACGAACAGAATAATCTCTATTATTGTACAAAAAAGGAATCAAGGCTCTTTCTTGTGAATACACTTCCTGCATATGTCCACATGGGGACAGAGTAGACCATTACATTTCGGCTGGCTGTACGGTATATCGGGCTCCTCCCTCCTTAGTACGTGTTTCAAAAACCACAGAGACAAAGGGATTCAGAGAGGGAACAGGAACGGTGCAGTGATCTTTTTCTTTCGGATATATGCCTCAAATCATTATTTTCTATTAATTTCTTTTAGACTTTGAGTTTAGATTATAGTAAATAATATATTCATTTTAAAATTAGTTGTAGGTTTTTCAAGTTGAATGTAAATATGAATGGACCGGATAGATCGAGTTCTGTGTGGATATATGTCGTCTTTGTGCTGGTGGATTGTTACTTGGAAGCAGTTTTTGGGTATCTCTCTTACTCCATTTCGGAGGAGGTGGACCGTGGAAGCTTTGTTGGAAATATTGCCAAAGATCTTAACCTAAATGTCCAGGAGCTGGAATCCCGCATGTTTCAGATCGTTGCTGGATCGAAGACAAAATATTTCGAGGTAAACCTAAAGACTGGTACTCTGTACGTTAATGAGAGAATAGATCGCGAGGAACTCTGTGGTGATGAAGACAAATGTTCACTAAATGTAGAAGGAGTAATTAATAATCCACTTAAGCTGTACCGCTTTGAAATTACAATTCTGGATGTAAATGATAATTCTCCATCTTTTCCAAACGCGTTACTATCAATGAATATCAGTGAAAACACAGCGACGGGGACAAAATTTCCAATGAATCCCGCTGAAGATTTAGACGTTGGAAAAAATACTGTTAATACGTACAAACTTAGTCAAAATAACTATTTTTCTCTGGTTACACATAAAGGAGAAGTTGTTACTCCTGAAATTGTGCTACAGAAAGCTTTAGATAGAGAAAAACAGGCTGTGATTCAGCTAATATTAATTGCCTTGGATGGAGGAACACCAGCTAAGTCAGGCAGCATGATCATAACAGTGAATGTTTTAGACAACAATGACAACGCGCCAGTATTCACGCAAACTCTATACAAAGCCAGAGTGTATGAAAATGCGAAAATAGGGACATCGATAATAACAATAAATGCAACTGATGTGGATGCAGGACAAAATGGAGAAGTTATTTATTCTTTGAGTGGAATGGGTCGTGGGAAACAGACCAATGTGTTTAAAATAGATAAAATTACAGGGACAGTAACAAACAAGAAGAATGTGGACTTTGAGGAGAATAATGCTTTCGAGATTCGAGTGCAAGCCAGCGATAGTGGTACCCCACCTCTCACGTCACACGCTAAATTACTGATTGAAGTTTTAGACGTGAATGACAACGCTCCTGAAATTACAGTCACATCCCTGATACATACAGTGAAAGAGGATGCGTCCATTGGCACTGCAATTGCTCTTGTTTCGGTATTTGATAAAGACAGTAGTAAGAATGCCATGGTAAACTGTGAAATTTCCGATAAGGTCCCTTTCAAATTAGAGTCAAATTATAAGAATTATTATTCTTTAGTTGTGGGAAACCCCCTAGACAGAGAAAAGGCGCCTCACTACAATATTAGCATCACTGCTAGAGATGAGGGCAGGCCACCTCTCTCCAGCACCAGCTTCATTCTTGTACATGTGTCTGATGTAAATGATAACAAACCCCATTTCACAGAAGACACTGTAAACATCTTTATGAAAGAAAACAGTCCAGCAGGAACAGTTATTAAAACAGTGTCAGCAGTTGATGCAGACACTGATCAAAATGGTCAGGTTAGTTACTCTCTTTTAATTGACAATAGTAACCCGCTGCCACTCAGATCAATGATAAACATTAACTCCGAAACTGGAGATATAATCAGTCTGCAGTCCTTTAACTATGAGGAGTTAAAAACATTTCAGTTTAAGGTTCAGGCCACAGACTCTGGTGTTCCTCCTCTCAGCAGCAACGTGACTATTAATGTTTTAATCATCGATGAAAATGATAATAATCCAACAATTTTAGCTCCTTATTCTGAGCACGGCTCTGTTAACAGCGAGACCATCCCTTATTCTGCTGAAGCAGGATACTTTGTAGCAAAGATCAGGGCTGTGGACGCAGATTCTGGATACAATGCGCTGCTCTCTTATCACCTGTCTGAGCCCAAAGGAAATAATCTGTTCAGGATCGGAACCAGTACCGGGGAAATCAGGACTAAGAGGAGAATGAGCGACAACGACCTAAAAACCCACCCCTTGGTGGTGCTGGTTTCTGATAATGGAGAACCTTCTCTGTCAGCTACTGTGTCTCTTGATGTGATGGTGGTTGAAAGCACAGCTGAGGTCCAGACTCAGTTCAGACATGTGCCTACAAAGGAGGACAGCTTCTCTGATTTGAACTTGTATCTGCTGATCGCCATCGTGTCAGTGTCTGTGATCTTTCTGCTGAGTCTCATCAGTTTAATAGCTGTCAGATGCCACAGGACAGACAGCGATTTCAGCAGGTACAGCGCCCCCATGATCACCACCCACCCTGACGGGAGCTGGTCTTACTCTAAAGCTACCCAGCAGTATGACGTGTGTTTCAGCTCAGACACGCTGAAGAGTGATGTAGTGGTTTTCCCCGCCCCGTTTCCACCTGTTGATGCAGAACTGATCAGTATTAATGGAGGAGACACTTTTACCAGAACTCAGACTTTACCCAGCAAAGATAAGGTAAGATTAAATTCTCAGCCTCGTCAACTGTATGTGCACTATGACCATGATGTGTTTTTGATTGTCCTCTACTATACATGAGTTTTTAATTGCTGTATTTGACATTTTTTCAGGTTATTTCTGACCAATTTTGTTAGCTTTTGTTCAAGGTGCTTCATAATCGAACTTACTTAATAAAAAGTTGGATATGCATGGGCTTCTATGAGGGCTGAAAAAATCTTACTAACAAGTTTGTTATTGCTCTTCAGAGTATCTTTTTTTTTTTTTTTTCATTTTTGTAGCAAAATGCCTCTTTTAAAATGCAAAATCTTGTTTACTGATCCTGTTCATGCAATAGGGGTCTAAAGTTGCTGTCTGAGTCTTATTCTTCCAACGTCCCAGTTGTTCTTCACTAAATTCACTTTTTTATGAGCTTTGTTCGTCATTCGTTTCTTTTAGACTTGTTTAGACTTTCAGCTGTTTGGCCATAATGCATAGTTTTAGCGTATGTGTCAGAATGTATAAATTACAACAAGCATAAAGCAAAACTGTGATTGGGCTGTCCAGCATTGTTGTTCTAACTTATCAACGAAGAATACATATAACAGCACAGATTATCTAATAAGAAAACATATTTTTTAATCATATGAACTGAATGCCCCAACAGTAGACTGCCATTTATTTACGTCATATAGTTTTCTTTTCTTTTTTATTTTTTTTTATTGGATTACTCATAATATAAATGTAATCAAATACTGTTTTTTACCTGTTGTGTAATAAAGACAAAAAGCCAAAAGGGGGCGCTGTAGACCTTAACATGTTGAACTGAATACTGAAGTCCGTCCCTTTTAAAAAAATACGTGAGGACTTTTTTTTGGGCTTTGGCACAAAGAGACGAAGAAGCACAGGAGACTACAGGATAGGCGCTACGCTGAGGACTGTTTCAAAAGAAAGGAAACAAAGCTTTCGTTTTATACTGGAGATATATTGGAGGTTTTATTAATTTATTTTTTTGTCCGATCGGATTATGAATTCAGTTCAAGAGATTCATGTGTTGACATCTATATTATTTACTCTCCTTTGCTTCGGGTGGACCTCGGTGTCTGGGCAGTTCTCTTATTCCATATCAGAGGAGGTAAATCCGGGGACCTCAGTAGGAAATATCGCCAAAGATCTAAACCTTGGTGTGCATGAGTTGGAAGCTCGTATGTTTCAAATTGTTAATGGAGAAAAGAAAAAACACTTTGAGGTAAATCTGAAGACGGGTGTTCTCTTTGTCAACGACCGAATAGATAGAGAGGAGCTCTGTACAAAAGCAAGGAAATGCACCGTGAGCGTAGAGGCTGTGATTAATGCTCCTTTGAAGCTTTATCGTTTAGAGATAAATATTATAGACGTTAACGACAATTCTCCATCATTTACTAGTAATTCTCAAAATATTGAAATAGCAGAAAGCACACTACCTGGAACTAAATTTCTAGTTTTGTCGGCTTATGATGCAGATGTAGGACAAAACGATATCAGTACATATAAGCTGAGTACAAATGATCATTTCTCCTTATCAGTGAACAAAGGAGAGAAAGTGTCAGCTGAACTCATTCTGCAGAAACCTTTAGACCGAGAGAAACAGTCTGTTATTAGACTGACGCTGACTGCTGTAGATGGAGGAAAACCTGTAAAATCCGGAACATCTCAGTTAATAATAAATGTTTTGGACAATAATGATAACGTTCCTATATTTGCGCAACCCTTATACAAATCAAGCATTACCGAAAATACGCCACTTGGTACGTCAGTGATAACAGTTACAGCGACAGATAACGATGAAGGGCTAAACGGAGAGATTTTCTACTCACTTAGCAACAAAGACCAAGACCAAATTTTAAACATCTTTGAAATTGATGAGCAGACAGGTTTGCTGACAGTAAAAGGAAACATTAACTTTGAAGAGCATCCAGCTTTTGAAATCCGCATTCAGGCTAGTGACAGGGGGTCTCCTCCTATGACATCACAGTGCAAGGTGCTGATAGAAGTGACTGATTTAAATGATAATGCCCCCGAAATATCTGTGACCACTCTGATTAATACCGTTAAAGAAGACACAAAATTAGGAACGGCTATCGCACTTGTATCGGTCTTGGACAAAGATGGGGGTAAAAACGGAGTAGTTCACTGTAATATTAAAAGTAAAACTCCATTCAAGTTAGAAACAAATTATAAGAATTATTACTCTTTGGTGGTGGACGGCCAGCTGGACCGAGAGACTGACTCATATTACAATATGACCATCATTGCTACAGATGAGGGAAAACCCACTCTGACGAGCACAAAGGATTTTATAATTTATATTTCCGATGTGAATGATAACGCACCTCAATTTTCAGACGCTATTTTCGATGTTTATTTAAAAGAGAACACTCCGGTTGGAACTGTTTTAGAAAGAATATCTGCGTTTGATGCAGACATTGATCAGAATGCTCAAGTGAGTTTTTCGCTTGTTGAAAGTAACAGTAGCATGCAGCTGTTGTCGATGGTAAATGTTAATTCAGACACTGGAGATATTATTAACTTACAGTCATTTAACTTCGAGGAGTTAAAAACATTTCAGTTTAAAGTTCAGGCCACAGACTCTGGTGTTCCTCCACTCAGCAGCAACGTTACCGTGAACATTTTTATCCTGGATGAAAATGATAATAATCCAACCATTTTAGCTCCTTATTCTGAACACGGCTCTGTTAACAGCGAGACCATCCCTTATTCTGCTGAAGCAGGATACTTTGTAGCAAAGATCAGGGCTGTGGACGCAGACTCTGGATACAATGCGCTGCTCTCTTATCACCTGTCTGAGCCCAAAGGAAACAACCTGTTCAGGATCGGAACCAGCACCGGGGAAATCAGGACTAAGAGGAGAATGAGCGACAACGACCTAAAAACCCACTCCTTGGTGGTGCTGGTTTCTGATAATGGAGAACCTTCTCTGTCAGCTACTGTTTCTATTGATGTGATGGTGGTTGAAAGCACAGCTGAGGTCCAGACTCAGTTCAGACATGTGCCTACAAAGGAGGACAGCTTCTCTGATTTGAACTTGTATCTGTTGATCGCCATCGTGTCAGTGTCTGTGATCTTTCTGCTGAGTCTCATCAGTTTAATAGCTGTCAGATGCCACAGGACAGACAGCGATTTCAGCAGGTACAGCGCCCCCATGATCACCACCCACCCTGACGGGAGCTGGTCTTACTCTAAAGCTACTCAGCAGTATGACGTGTGTTTCAGCTCAGACACACTGAAGAGTGATGTAGTGGTTTTCCCCGCCCCGTTTCCACCTGTAGATGCAGAACTGATCAGTATTAACAGTGGAGACACTTTTACAAGAACTCAGACTTTACCAAACAAAGACAAGGTAAGACCATAGCTTAACTTTTTTACAGCGAGTTTTATTGCTCACATTGTGGGTATGTTTTTCTCACTTTGACAAGATCTTGACTTTTGTGAAAAACAAAAATATATGAGCTGCCAGTTGAGCTGATATGTGTAATTGAACCTGTTTAATACAACAGGTAGTGTGTGACTCCACACTAGGGTCACAAATTCAAGTATGGCCAGGTAACTGGTCATGGTGCTTATACATATATATATACATTCATCAGATTTTGAATGGAAAAGACATATTAATATCTTCCATTCTCATAGGACCAAAATGCCACCAAGATGTAGAGCTACGACACAAATATGATTCTTGAAATTTCTTCAGCACAATATGGATTTTCTTTCAGTTTGGAGATTTGAATTTCAAATGATACTTTTTCTCTCTAAAGGTTATTTTTATAATCAATGATGCTGTTAAGAGGTTTTCTAGTACAGAAGTTCAGCAAAAGAGAGACAATCGAAGAGAGAAGAAAATTCTTAAGGATCTGTGAGGGGTTAAGATAATTTTTAAAAAGTTGTCGATGAAAGTTATTCAGTGGATTTAGAAAGAAACCATATTTTAAAAAATATGTTGAAACACATACTCTAAGACTGAAATTTGTTTTCGGGATGATTAAGTAGCACACACATCATGGAGTTTGCTACAGGGTGTAGATTTTGCACTTGACCACACGGGGACATTGTAGACCGTCACATCTGAATTGCCTTTTTGATTTTCTCGGAACTCCTCCTAGAATCAGATGCAGATGATGTTTCTTCTACATTTGAAACAAAGGGAAGAGAGGCTTAAAACAGAACGACACCGCGATTTTGGATTTTTTTTTTAGGGTTTTGGCATTATTTTACGTTTACTTCTCGAACAGGATCGCCTTAATTACTTTGTGTTTTCACAGAAGGATTTTAAATGTATTTTTTCCATGCATTTATGGCAACATGAATTTTCCGGGGAGAACAAGCTCTGTGTGGATATACCTCGTCTTTGTGCTGCTGGTTTGCTTCTGGGAAGCGGCATTAGGACAGCTTTCTTACTCCGTGTCAGAGGAAGTGAACCAAGGGACTGTGATCGGGAATATTGCCAAAGATCTCAACCTAAATGTCAAGGATCTGGAAACTCGTATGTTCCAGATCGTTGCAGGATCAAAGAAAAAATATTTTGAGGTAAATCTAAAGACTGGTGACTTTTACGTCAATGAGAGAATAGATCGAGAGGAACTGTGTGGTGATGAAACAAAATGCTCAATAAGTGTAGAAGCAGTCATTAATAATCCTCTAAAATTGCACCGCATTGAAATTCTAATTTCAGACGTAAATGATAATTCTCCCAGTTTTCTCATTGATCCTCAAATTATTAACATTAGTGAAAGCACGGCAGCAGGAACTAAATTTCCGTTGCATCCAGCCCATGATGCGGACATTGGCAAAAACACAGTACACACCTACAAACTTAGTCAGAATGAACACTTTTCTCTAGCAATACAAAAAGGAGAGACTGCAACACCTGAACTGGTGATTCAGAAAATGTTAGACAGAGAAAAACTATCTGTGATTCGGCTCATATTGACGGCTTTGGATGGAGGAACGCCTGCAAAATCAGGTTCCATGGTGGTAATCATAAATGTGTTGGATATTAATGATAACGCTCCTGTTTTCAGTCAAACTCTGTACAAAGCCAGAGTGTATGAGAATGTAAAGCTGGGTACGCCAATTATAACTTTAAATGCTACGGATTTAGATGGAGGAAAAAATGGACAGGTTACTTATTCATTCAGTGAAGTAGGCCGTGGTAAACAGACAGAGCTCTTTGAAATTGATGAAAATACTGGAACAGTGACAAACAGGAAAAATATAGACTATGAAGAAAATAATGCTTTTGAGATTCGAGTTCAGGCCAGTGATGGAGCTTCCTCGCCTATGACTTCAAATGCTAAATTGCTTATTGAAGTAGTAGACGTGAATGATAATGCTCCTGAAATTACAGTTACCTCCCTATTAAACACTGTGAAAGAGGATGCGTCCCTGGGTAACGCCATAGCTCTTGTTTCTGTATTTGATGAAGATAGCAGTAAAAATGGAATGGTTAACTGTAAAATTTCTGACAACATCCCTTTTAAATTAGAGTCAAATTATAAGAATTACTATTCCTTAGTTGTAGATGGACCTCTGGACAGAGAAAAAGCACCGTACTATAAAATTAGCATCACAGCTGCAGATGAGGGCAGCCCACCTCTCTCCAGCACCAGCGTCATTCTTGTTCATGTTTCTGATGTAAATGACAACAAACCCCATTTCACAGAAGACACCATAAACATATGTATAAAAGAAAACAGTCCAGCAGGAACAGTTATTAAAACAGTGTCGGCAGATGATGCAGACACTGATCAAAATGGTCAGGTTAGTTACTCTCTTGTGCATGATAACAGTAACTCGCTGCCTCTTAGTTCACTGATAAGCATTAACTCCGAGACTGGAGATATAATCAGTCTGCAGTCCTTTAACTATGAGGAGTTGAAAACATTTCAGTTTAAAGTTCAGGCCACAGACTCTGGTGTTCCTCAGCTTTGCAGCAACGTGACTATTAATGTTTTAATCATCGATGAAAATGATAATAATCCAACAATTTTAGCTCCTTATTCTGAACACGGCTCTGTTAACAGCGAGACCATCCCTTATTCTGCTGAAGCAGGATACTTTGTAGCAAAGATCAGGGCTGTGGACGCAGATTCTGGATACAATGCGCTGCTCTCTTATCACCTGTCTGAGCCCAAAGGAAACAACCTGTTCAGGATCGGAACCAGCACTGGAGAAATCAGGACTAAGAGGAGAATGAGCGACAATGACCTGAAAAGTCATCCATTGGTGGTGCTGGTTTCTGATAATGGAGAACCTTCTCTGTCAGCTACTGTGTCTCTTGATGTGATGGTGGTTGAAAGCACAGCTGAGGTCCAGACTCAGTTCAGACATGTGCCTACAAAGGAGGACAGCTTCTCTGATTTGAACTTGTATCTGCTGATCGCCATCGTGTCAGTGTCTGTGATCTTTCTGCTGAGTCTCATCAGTTTAATAGCTGTCAGATGCCACAGGACAGACAGCGATTTCAGCAGGTACAGCGCCCCCATGATCACCACCCACCCTGACGGGAGCTGGTCTTACTCTAAAGCTACTCAGCAGTATGACGTGTGTTTCAGCTCAGACACACTGAAGAGTGATGTAGTGGTTTTCCCCGCCCCGTTTCCACCTGTAGATGCAGAACTTATCAGTATTAATGGAGGAGACACTTTTACAAGAACTCAGACTTTGCCAAACAAGGAAAAGGTAAGATCAGTATTTTATTTTTGTTACTGCGTCTTTTATCGCTTTTAATTATTGATATGATCTAATTCTTGTAAAGAATCAAAGAGCAGCTAAAAATGCTAATGAATCTAAACTACATATTGAGCTTTCAAGTGGAATTGAACTGGAATGATTCGAACTGTACAGTGCCGAATTATGTTTCTTTTAAAAATGTCTGCGGGTTTCTGGATTCATGGGTTTCTGTCCATGGTGCTGATGCATACATATTTTAATTTCTCTTTTACTGTAACGTGTGGGTTTTATAGATGGTGGTAAGATCACTGTCTGTTAGAAGAAACAACAGAATGGAGACCGATAACTTTGATAAACTTTACTCTTTTTCACACGTCATTACAGTTTGTTGACACATACTTCGTGCTTCTCTCACACATGTCACGGAGCCAACCAATCAAGAGCAAGACTGAGTGAATTTAGAGTAAATTAGAAGATTAACTACAACAGATTCAACAAGTTAGATCTCCATCCTTAAAACACTAAACCTAGTTGATTAAGTGTCTGAATATGTAAACATCAAGGGTGAAAACATAAATTAGCAATTAGCTTAACTTTTAAGTTAATTGCTATTAGCAACTAACTATATAACAGTCTTTCAACGTCTTTTAACAAGCTAAACAGAAATCTAATAATTAACTATTGACCCTTACGTTATGGTTATGGTTTTTAGGGGGGTTATGTTTTTGTTAAGCATATCTATGTAGAGACCTAATTAAAACATTTAGTTTCTAAATGATGTTTTCCATCAAAAACAAATGTAATTGCATAATGATTACTTCCAGTCTGAAGAGTGTAAAATACTTTATATGTGCAGGAATCCTAAGCAAATGATGGCTGAAATCATCCAAATTGTTTTTACTGAATTATATGGAGCTGTCACGTCTCTTTAGAGACTTTGAATTCATATTACAGATTTACTTCGGGGGCAAAGTCCGTATGCGGCTTAAAAGAAGTTCATAATTTCGACAAAACGGAACTAAACATGTACTTTCAATGAGAAAAAAATAATTCAAACTTTTGTTCGCTTAACAGCAAGTTTTGTCTGTTTTGTGATTATTTTCTTTTGTTCTCTTTTTGATTTGCTTGTTTGTTTTTCGAAATGTACCTCAATTGGAAAGGAAACAAGAACAACTCTATTTAATTTTTTGCATATTTAATAGTGAAGCCTTTTCATAAAAATCTTCCAAGACATTTTAAGTAAGTTGAACGTGACGGTACGTTGCAGGCTTTTTTTGAAGCTGGATGTAGTTTTTGCAGGTGTCCGCACGGGGACACTGTAGACCGTTACATCTGAATTTTATTTTTTAATTTGTCAGGACTCCTCCCAGAGTTAGATGGTGATGATGATGTTTCTCTGACGGTTTAAACAAAGAGAGAAGAGGGTTAAAACAGAACAACGAGAGAGGGATTTTTGTGGAGCTTCAAGTTTTGTTTTTTGATAGATTCGTGAATAGCAAACATATTGTTTTAATTATTTCATGGCCTAACAAATTAATTTTTATTTTTGTGTCCTTTTATTTGTGGGAACATGCATTTTTCGTGGAGGACATACTCTGTGTGGATATACCTCGTCTTTGTGCTGCTGGTTTGCTGCTGGGAAGTGGCTTTAGGACAGCTTTCTTACTCCGTGTCGGAGGAAGTGAACCAAGGGACTGTGATCGGAAATATTGCCAAAGATCTCAACCTAAATGTCAAGGAACTGGAAACCCGTGTGTTTCAGATCGTTGCAGGATCGAACAAAAAATATTTTGAGGTAAATCTGAAGACCGGTGCCCTTTACGTCAATGAGAGAATAGATCGAGAGGAACTGTGTGGTAATGGAGCAAAATGCTCAATACACGTAGAAGCAGTTATTAATAATCCTCTGAAATTGTATGGCATGGAAATTGTAATTTTAGACGTAAACGACAATTCCCCCAGTTTCATCAGCACGTATCAGATGATCAACATTAGCGAGAGCACTGCAGCAGGGACTAAATTTCCGTTGCATCCAGCTCATGATGCAGATGTTGGAAAAAATTCATTGAGTACTTACAGACTTAGTCAGAATGAACACTTTTCTCTAGTAACACAAAAAGGAGAAAAAATAACACCAGAATTAATGCTTCAGAAAATGTTAGATAGAGAAAAACAGTCTTTGATTCAGCTCATAGTGACCGCTCTTGATGGAGGAACACCAGCTAAATCAGGTAGTATGACAATAGTAATAAATGTTTTGGACAACAATGACAACCCTCCAGCATTCAACCAAACTCTTTATAAAGCAAAAGTGTATGAGAATGTTAAAGTAGGGACATCAATAATAAGACTGAATGCTACAGATGTAGATGTAGGGCAAAATGCACAACTAATATATTCCTTCAGTGAAGTAAGTGGAAAAGGGACAGATCACTTTGCTATTGATGGAAATACAGGATATGTAACAACTAAAAAGAATATAGACTATGAAGAGAATAAAGCATTTGAAATTCAAGTACAGGCCAGAGATCAAGGTTCCTCACCTCTCACTTCACATGCTAAATTGCTTATTGAAGTTTTAGATGTGAACGACAATGCTCCTGAAATTACAGTAACTTCCCTATTAAATACAGTAAAAGAAGATGCGGCCATTGGGACCGCGATTGCTCTTGTTTCAGTATTTGATGAAGATAGCAGTAAAAATGCTATGGTTAATTGCAAAACCTCCAATAACGTTCCTTTTAAATTAGAGTCAAACTATAGGAATTACTATTCCTTAGTTGTAGATGGACCTCTGGACAGAGAAAAAGCACCGTACTATAAAATTAGCATCACAGCTGCAGATGAGGGCAGCCCACCTCTCTCCAGCACCAGCGTCATTCTTGTTCATGTCTCTGATGTAAATGACAACAAACCCCATTTCACAGAAGACACCATAAACATATGTATAAAAGAAAACAGTCCAGCAGGAACAATTATTAAAACAGTGTCGGCAGATGATGCAGACACTGATCAAAATGGTCAGGTTAGTTACTCTCTTGTGCATGATAACAGTAACTCGCTGCCTCTTAGTTCACTGATAAGCATTAACTCCGAGACTGGAGATATAATCAGTCTGCAGTCCTTTAACTATGAGGAGTTAAAAACATTTCAGTTTAAAGTTCAGGCCACAGACTCTGGTGTTCCTCCACTCAGCAGCAACGTGACTATTAATGTTTTAATCGTAGATGAAAATGATAATAATCCAACAATTTTAGCTCCTTATTCTGAGCACGGCTCTGTTAACAGCGAGACCATCCCTTATTCTGCTGAAGCAGGATACTTTGTAGCAAAGATCAGGGCTGTGGACGCAGACTCTGGATACAATGCGCTGCTTTCTTATCACCTGTCTGAGCCCAAAGGAAACAACCTGTTCAGGATCGGAACCAGTACCGGGGAAATCAGGACTAAGAGGAGGATGAGCGACAATGACCTGAAAACTCACCCCTTGGTGGTGCTGGTTTCTGATAATGGAGAACCTTCTCTGTCAGCTACTGTTTCTATTGATGTGATGGTGGTTGAAAGCACAGCTGAGGTCCAGACTCAGTTCAGACATGTGCCTACAAAGGAGGACAGCTTCTCTGATTTGAACCTGTATCTGCTGATCGCCATCGTGTCAGTGTCTGTGATCTTTCTGCTGAGTCTCATCAGTTTAATAGCTGTCAGATGCCACAGGACAGACAGCGATTTCAGCAGGTACAGCGCCCCCATGATCACCACCCACCCTGACGGGAGCTGGTCTTACTCTAAAGCTACTCAGCAGTATGACGTGTGTTTCAGCTCAGACACACTGAAGAGTGATGTAGTGGTTTTTCCCGCCCCGTTTCCACCTGTAGATGCAGAACTGATCAGTATTAATGGAGGAGACACTTTTACCAGAACTCAGACTTTACCAAACAAAGACAAGGTAAGGATATGGTTAAATTATTTGTCATCCACTACTTCTACATATCTTATTGTGTTGGCTGGCTAGCTCTCGCTGTAATAAATTCTAATGCATCATACGTTCACAGACAAGCTACTATCTCTTCTTCAAAGACTCAAAATGCTTGTGAAAAAAGTGTGGTGAAAACGGGTGTTATATTTTTCCGGTATGTGACATCAGATGCCGAATGGTTATTACCGCTATCCGTAATTCTGAAACAACATTCATTGACGGTCTGTTTTACTTGTGATCTAAAGAAAAGCCACATTTAACTTTGTAATATTAATGGGAACGTTCTGTAACCTTTTTAGTATCCAGATAGGAACAGTACATGACATTATTTTTACATAAGTAAATTAATAAATAGATTAAAATAAATAAATGAGAAAATAAATGTTGTCTAATACAGCTTTTGTCATCCATTGAAGTTTTGTGATTAATTGATTTGTCTTGTCAACTTACTTTTAAACATTTCCAAACAGATTTCGATTCTAAATGTTTTTAAAAGCATATTATTAAAAGAAAGAAAGAAAGAAAGAAAGAAAGAAAGAAAGAAAGAAAGAAATAAGGCTTTATATTGTTTATTTGCCAGATGTTTAACCATAGGTGTTTCCAGTAAATCTCCAGAAGAGGACACTGCAGACCGTAGCATTTCAATGTAGTGATTCGGGACTCCTCCCAGATTTAGTGAATGATTCCTCTTTGCTCTGTTACAAAGAGAGATCTCGAGACAAAGGACGGTCGTCGTCTTTTTCGTTGCGAACAGGCTGGCCTTTCTATTCGAAATATTTGGTTTCTGATTCTTGTCCTGTAAGTTTTACCATACTGCACCATGTTGTCCTGATTTATCGGGTCACTTTGTCATACGTCTGGAATTATGCATCTACTGGATGGACCAAGTTGGATATGGATTTATATCTTGCTTGCGCTGCTAAACTGTTATTCGGAAGCTGTATCTGGGCAGCTCACTTACACCGTCGCAGAGGAGTCAAACATTGGGACTGTTTTGGGAAATACTTCAAAAGATCTGAACATTAATATCCAGGACTTGGATACTCGCATGTTTCAGATCGTTGCTGGATCTAATAAAAAATATTTCGAGGTAAATATAAAGACTGGTGCTCTATATGTAAATGAAAGAATAGACCGAGAGCAGCTCTGTGGTGATGAGCCAAAATGTTCACTCAGTGTAGAAGCAGTAATAAATAACCCTTTAAAACTATATCGTATTGAAGTTGTTGTTTTAGATGTAAATGATAACTCGCCTTCATTTCCCAGTATGTCGCAGATAATTAATATTACCGAAAGCACAGCAGCGGGAGCTAAATTTCTGCTCAAACGGGCACACGATGCAGATGTAGGAAAGAATTCTGTTAATACCTACAAGCTCAGTCAAAATGAATATTTTTCTCTGAATACACTCAAGGGACAGAGCATTAATGTCGAACTAGTACTACAGAAAGTACTAGATAGAGAAAAACAGTCTGTGATACGACTCACGCTGACTGCCATTGATGGGGGAACACCAGCTAAATCAGGAAGTATGACAATTACAGTAAACGTGTTGGATGTTAATGATAATTATCCAGTTTTTAGTCAAACACTGTATAAAGCCAGTGTCTATGAGAACGTTAAGATCGGAACAACAATAATTACTTTGAATGCTACAGACTTAGATGGGGGACAGAATGGCCAAATACGATATTCTTTCATTGAAATAGACCAAGGAAAACAAACGAACCTATTTACTATTGACGAAAAAAATGGAACCATAACAAACAAAAAGAACATAGACTTTGAGGAGAACAACGCTTTTGAGATTCAAGTGCAAGCTAGTGATAGGGCAAACTCTCCTCTCACTTCAAATGCAAAATTACTAATTGAAGTTCTAGACGTTAATGACAATGCCCCTGAAATTACAATAACATCACTGCTAAATACAGTGAAAGAGGATGCATCTGTTGGCACCGCTATAGTTCTTGTTTCTGTATTTGATAAAGACGGCGGTAGAAATGGAATAGTCAGCTGCGAAATTTCAAACAATGTTCCTTTCAAATTAGAGTCAAATTATAAGAATTATTATTCTTTAGTTGTTGATGGAGTCCTTGACAGAGAGAAAACACCTTACTATAATATCTGTATCACTGTTAGAGATGAGGGCAGCCCACCCCTCTCCAGTACCAGAATTATTCTTATACATGTTTCTGATGTCAATGATAACAAACCTCATTTCCCAGAAAACAGTATAAATGTCTTTATGAAAGAAAACAGTCCAGCAGGAACAGTTATTAAAACAGTGTCAGCAGCTGATGCAGACACTGATCAAAATGGTCAGGTAAGTTACTCCCTTTTAAGTGACAATAGTAGCCCGCTGCCACTCAGATCAATGATAAACATTAACTCCGAAACTGGAGATGTAATCAGTCTGCAGTCCTTTAACTATGAAGAGTTAAAAACATTTCAGTTTAAGGTTCAGGCCACAGACTCTGGTGTTCCTCCACTCAGCAGCAACGTGACTGTTAATGTTTTAATCATCGATGAAAATGATAATAATCCAACAATTTTAGCTCCTTATTCTGAGCACGGCTCTGTTAACAGCGAGACCATCCCTTATTCTGCTGAAGCAGGATACTTTGTAGCAAAGATCAGGGCTGTGGACGCAGATTCTGGATACAATGCGCTGCTCTCTTATCACCTGTCTGAGCCCAAAGGAAACAACCTGTTCAGGATCGGAACCAGTACCGGGGAAATCAGGACTAAGAGGAGAATGAGCGACAACGACCTGAAAACTCATCCCTTGGTGGTGCTGGTTTCTGATAATGGAGAACCTTCTCTGTCAGCTACTGTTTCTATTGATGTGATGGTTGTTGAAAGCACAGCTGAGGTCCAGACTCAGTTCAGACATGTGCCTACAAAGGAGGACAGCTTCTCTGATTTGAACCTGTATCTGCTGATCGCCATCGTGTCAGTGTCTGTGATCTTTCTGCTGAGTCTCATCAGTTTAATAGCTGTCAGATGCCACAGGACAGACAGCGATTTTAGCAGGTACAGCGCCCCCATGATCACCACCCACCCTGACGGGAGCTGGTCTTACTCTAAAGCTACTCAGCAGTATGACGTGTGTTTCAGCTCAGACACACTGAAGAGTGATGTAGTGGTTTACCCCGCCCCGTTTCCACCCGTGGATGCTGAACTAATCAGTATTAGTGGAGGAGACACTTTTACCAGAACTCAGACTTTACCAAACAAAGACAAGGTAAGACTGCATTAAAATATTGCAATTCAGTTTTCATTGTCAAAGATGGTTGCATAATACTTATATTAATAAGGATCATGCAAGTTTTGAAACAAAAAAAAAAAAAAATAATAAATAAGAAAATAAATAATCTGCAAAATTCTTGTTACGTGGCCCAGCTTTATGCTTGTTCAGTGTTATTCTCTGAGACCTGCTTGCAGAACTGTGTGCCACTCTCCAAGACGCTGAATGTCAATTTTCAAATTTATTTTTTTTCCAGTGACAATACATTGACAGATTATTGTGTACTAAATCCATGCTTGCTGAAATGAGCTTTGTTCAATTGTGTATGATGTATAATATTTTAAATTACACACATATTTTTCTATAAACATTTGTGTAAAGAAACGCACCAGCCATGGTATAATCGAGACAAATTTGCTTACAGAGACAATTCTTCTCGTTGGCCACAATTTGGTTGAAACAAAATTCTAAAACAATGTTTGCTTATAAAGCACTGTTAATATTTATTTCTGACGCTTATCGTACCGCTTTAATAACTTTATTTAATAAACGTATTACACCCACACCGTCCCCTCTTCAGCCATCTTCCATTCTTGCTGTGTAGGACGTAAAATAGCAATTAATACTTTTGACATTTTTTCGTTTATAGAAACGTAACTTGAGATCTTTATTAGGATTTGTGTGTGTGTGTGTGTGTGTGTGTGTGTGTGTGTGTGTGTGTGTGTGTGTGTGTGTGTGTGTGTGTTAGAAATAGCATTTTTTTTCCCCATGGCTGGTAAGTGCTGTGTTTTAAAATCTCCACGCAGCGACGCTATAGACCGTAACACTGACATAGTAATGCTCCTCCTGGAGTAAAAACACACTGGCTGTGATTTTTCGCACAAAGAGATCAAGGAACAGACGGAGTACACATCAGCAAAACCAGGGATTGCGCTTTGAATTTTGACTTCTCAGACTTATCGGTGGGAACTGAAATATAAGTGAATCATATTTTGATCTCTTTAAACGGAATTATGTTATCAACACATTTTTGGAGACCCGCTTTTACACATTGTCTGCTGACACTGCTGGGTTGTTACCGGGAAGCGGCGACGACACCGCTGTTTTATTCGGTTTTAGAGGAAGTAAAACCAGGCACTAATATCGGTAACATTGCAAAGGATCTTAACCTGAATATACAGGATTTGGAGTCCCGCTTGTTTCAAATTGTTGCCTCTAAAACGAAATACTTCGAGGTAAATTTAAAGACTGGATTTTTGTATGTTAGTGAGAGGATAGATCGAGAAAAGCTGTGTGCAGATGAATCTAAATGCATTGTTAGCTTGGAAGCTGTGATAAACAACCCATTGAAGCTGTACCGCGTGGAAGTAGAAATTAAAGATGTCAACGATCATTCTCCTTCTTTTCATGCGAAATCCCAACTGTTGGATGTCGCAGAAAATACCACGCCTGGGTTTAAATTTGCCTTATCGGAAGCAAGCGATGCCGATGTTGGTCAGAATGGCGTTAGTGGCTACAAACTCAGTCCTAATGAATATTTCAGTCTTGTCGCACACAGAAGAGGAGACAACATATCTCCAGAACTAGTGCTGCAAAAGACCTTAGACCGAGAGACAAAATCAAATATAAAACTCCTGTTGACTGCATTCGACGGGGGCTCTCCGCCAAATTCAGGTACATCAGAGATTGAAATAAATGTCTTAGATATAAATGACAATGCACCTATTTTTAGCAGTAATCTTTACAAGATTAAAGCGCGAGAAAACGTCGCATTTGGCACTCCAATCTTGACTTTAAATGCCACAGACGCTGATGAAGGAGCAAACAGTGAAATTGTGTTCTCTCTTCGCAGTAAGGATCAAGATCATGTTCTTGATACTTTCAGAATAGACTCTGTAACCGGGGTCATTTCAGTGAAAGGTAAGATTGACTATGAAGAAAAGAAAAATTTTGAAATCCGTGCCGAAGCAAGAGACAAAGGCCAGCCTCCCATGTCTGCACATAGTAAAGTGCTGGTTGAAGTCATAGACGTTAATGACAATGCTCCTGAAATCTCTGTGACCTCATTTACGAGTATTGTCAAGGAAGACGCTGCTGTCGGTACTGCTATTGCTCTCGTCTCGGTTCTAGACAGAGACAGTGGTAAAAATGGTGAAGTTAACTGTCAGATTTTAAATACGGTTCCTTTCAAACTTGAGAAAAACTACAAAAACTATTATTCTTTAATTGTTAATGGATGTTTAGACAGAGAGGTAACCCCCCAGTACAATGTAACAATATCAGCTTCAGATGAGGGGCAACCTCCTCTCTCAAACAGCAGCGTTATTAGTGTTTTTGTCTCTGATGTAAATGACAATGCACCAGATTTTCAGGAACCTGTTATAAACGTGTATGTGAAGGAAAACAGTAAAGTAGGTACAATTATACAAACAGTGACAGCAATCGATGCTGACATCAACAAAAACGGTCAGGTGACCTATTCGGTTTTGGAAACTAATAGTAAAGGCCAGAATCTCCACTCAATGATACATATTAATTCAGAATCCGGAGATATAGTCAGCTTGCAGTCATTTAACTACGAGGAGGTAAAAACATTTCAGTTTAAAGTTCAGGCCACAGACTCTGGTGTTCCTCCTCTCAGCAGCAACGTTACAGTAAATGTTTTAATCCTGGATGAAAATGATAATAATCCAACAATTTTAGCTCCTTATTCTGAACACGGCTCTGTTAACAGCGAGACCATCCCCTACTCTGCTGAAGCAGGATACTTTGTAGCAAAGATCAGGGCTGTGGACGCAGACTCTGGATACAATGCGCTGCTCTCTTATCACCTGTCTGAGTCCAAAGGAAACAACCTGTTCAGGATCGGAACCAGTACTGGGGAAATCAGGACTAAGAGGAGAATGAGCGACAATGACCTGAAAACCCACCCCTTGGTGGTGCTGGTTTCTGATAATGGAGAACCTTCTCTGTCAGCTACTGTGTCTCTTGATGTGATGGTGGTTGAAACCACAGCTGAGGTCCAGACTCAGTTCAGACATGTGCCTACAAAGGAGGACAGCTTCTCTGATTTGAACTTGTATCTGTTGATCGCCATTGTGTCAGTGTCTGTGATCTTTCTGCTGAGTCTCATCAGTTTAATAGCTGTCAGATGCCACAGGACAGACAGCGATTTCAGCAGGTACAGCGCCCCCATGATCACCACCCACCCTGACGGGAGCTGGTCTTACTCTAAAGCTACTCAGCAGTATGACGTGTGTTTCAGCTCAGACACACTGAAGAGTGATGTAGTGGTTTTCCCCGCCCCGTTTCCACCTGTTGATGCAGAACTGATCAGTATTAATGGAGGAGACACTTTTACCAGAACTCAGACTTTACCAAACAAAGACAAGGTAAGAAGTGCACCTTTACTGTGCCGATTATTAACAATCTATGTTTTGCGTCATAGCAGTATGTTAAAAAATAGGAGCTCAAACTGCATAGAAGATTTTGTAAACGTAGTTTGAGTGTTTTCATCAGTAAAGCAGAAGTTCAGATTTACTCAACAAATTAATAACATGTCAACCATAATCACTGTTTTGCCACAATGACTCAGTTTAAAGGCGTCAAAACCTACACCTTTACTTGCAGTTCTTCGTTCTTTATATTTCCATCAGTGCTTTGATTAAATTTTGGTAAAGTTTCAGGAATCCGTTGTGTAGCCAGAGTTTAATAAACTCTATCGAAACAAATAATATAAGCAACAGATAGTTTGTGTCATTGTGTCTATAATAAATCAAAGTAACTAATTGGCAGAAGAACGTTGGAATTTGATTCATGCGCTGTCCATGGTTCTGACAAGTTTTTGCCTCCTCGCTGTTGTCTGTTTTGAAATTCAAGAGCTGTTCTTGGTGCTGATGCTGTTCAGTTTAGTACTCTGGGTTCTATTTGACCGATTATATCTCTTTCTTTACCAGGAATCTGTGTGTCTGTCTGTCTGTTTGTTTGGCTTTTAAATTAAATAAGGTACCATTTTACCGTCTTATTGAAGGAGCACTGTTCCAACAGAACATACTTTGCAGTTTATTTGTCCAGTCAAATTATTTTTAAAGAACTTTGCCCACCAAAATCTCATCAATTTAGTTTGTTGTACTATTAAATGATCACAAGATGTCGCAAGAGACCGTGCAAATAATGGTGTTTAAGACGGTGGAAACGCCTCCTTTAGTTACGACATAAAGCTAAAACGTCATCATCTGGAGCTGCTTTGTGAAAATACCTCGCAGATGAGCGAGGCCCGAATCGAAAGAGCATCGTTTGCAAGAATGGATACATGAAAAAAAACATGCTTTTTAAATACTAAAGTAGAACGTGTGGGACTTTTCCTGAACAGCGATGGCTGTTCGGACACAATGGGATTATATGTGGAGCCTGGTTTTCACCGTTTTTTGTCTCTGTGATTGGTCCGTGGCTCAGATATCATATACCATTTCCGAGGAGGTGGACAAAGGCAGAGTGGTTGGAAACGTTGCGAAGGATTTAAACCTCAATGTGCAGCAACTCCAGTCCACGGATCTCCAAATGACATCTGGGTATAAAAAGCAGTATTTTGACATAAATCGTGAATCTGGAATACTTTTCGTTAGCGAAAGGATAGACCGGGAGGACCTTTGTCCTAATCTGGCAAAGTGTTCTTTAAACATGCAGGCCATATCGAACAACCCTCGCAGCCTCCATCGAATTGAGGTCTTAATAAATGATATTAATGATAATGCTCCCACTTTTCTTGAGGAAGTAATTACAGTTGATATATCTGAAGCTTCATATGTCGGAGAAAGGCATCCACTCCCAGTCGCTTATGATGCGGACGTGGGAATTAATTCAGTAAAGACATACAAGTTAAACACAAATGATTATTTCTCATTAGATATACAGAGCGCTGGTGACCAAAGTGTCTCTGCTGAATTAGTATTGCAGAAAGCATTAGATCGAGAAAAAGAACCTCTTATTGAGCTCATTCTGACTGCAGTCGATGGCGGAAAACCCCCTAAAACAGGAACTTTACGGATAAAAGTGAATGTTCTGGACGTGAACGACAATTCACCCGTATTTAGTAAGTCTCTTTACAAAATACAAGTGACTGAAAATGCAAATATAGGCACAACTGTATTAACACTGAGTGCCACTGATTTAGACGAAGGTGTTAATGGTCAGATCGTTTACTCTTTTACAGAGGGGGCTCGTTTAAACCCTGAAGAAATGTTTTCTCTTCATAACAACAGCGGAGAGATTACAGTTAAAGGCAGCATTGATTATGAGGAAAATCAAGCATTTGAAATTCGCGTTCAAGCACGAGACAAAGGCAGTCCTCCCCGCAGTGCACATAGCAAAGTTTTAGTCGAAGTGATTGATGTCAATGACAATGCTCCGGAAATATTGGTGTCATCTCTGATGAGCCCAATAAAGGAGGACGCTGAAAAAGGCACGGCTGTTGCGATGGTGACGGTCACTGATAGAGATCGAGGCAAAAATGGCCAAATAAATTGTAAGATAAGAGGTTCTGTTCCATTTAAATTAAACTCTAATTATAAAAATTACTATTCGTTGTTGGTTGATGGTCCACTCGACAGAGAAAATAATTCCAAATATAATATATCAATTGAAGCAGCAGATGAGGGATCACCTGAGCTTTCGAGCATAGCTGTAATTGCCCTTCAGGTGTCTGATGTAAACGACAATCCTCCTCGATTCCCTGATTCTCTGATTAATGTGTATGTAAAAGAGAACATTCCAACTGGAACCACGATTCATAAACTCACCACGTTTGATTCAGATTCAGAGGAAAATGCAAAGTCAATGTACAGCTTAATTAATTCTCCCAAAAATGCGGAAATTAGTTCCATGGTAACAGTTGACTCAAATACAGGAGATATAATAACTCTACAGTCTTTTAACTACGAAGAGTTTAAAACATTTCAGTTTAAAGTTCAGGCCACAGACTCTGGTGTTCCTCCTCTCAGTAGCAACGTGACTGTTAATGTTTTAATCCTGGACGAAAATGATAATAATCCAACAATTTTAGCTCCTTATTCTGAACACGGCTCTGTTAACAGTGAGACCATCCCCTACTCTGCTGAAGCAGGATACTTTGTAGCAAAGATCAGGGCTGTGGACGCAGATTCTGGATACAATGCGCTGCTCTCTTATCACCTGTCTGAGTCCAAAGGAAACAACCTGTTCAGGATCGGAACCAGTACCGGGGAAATCAGGACTAAGAGGAGAATGAGCGACAATGACCTGAAAACTCATCCCTTGGTGGTGCTGGTTTCTGATAATGGAGAACCTTCTCTGTCAGCTACTGTGTCTATTGATGTGATGGTGGTTGAAAGCACAGCTGAGGTCCAGACTCAGTTCAGACATGTGCCTACAAAGGAGGACAGCTTCTCTGATTTGAACCTGTATCTGCTGATCGCCATCGTGTCAGTATCTGTGATCTTTCTGCTGAGTCTCATCAGTTTAATAGCTGTCAGATGCCACAGGACAGACAGCGATTTCAGCAGGTACAGCGCCCCCATGATCACCACCCACCCTGACGGGAGCTGGTCTTACTCTAAAGCTACTCAGCAGTATGACGTTTGTTTCAGCTCAGACACACTGAAGAGTGATGTAGTGGTTTTCCCCGCCCCGTTTCCATCTGTTGATGCAGAACTGATCAGTATTAATGGAGGAGACACTTTTACAAGAACTCAGACTTTACCAAACAAAGATAAGGTGAGTTATTCTCAAAAGAATCTATTTTACAAAACTTAAACAGTTAATTTTCTTATTGCAATTTGCACATGAAATAATGTTTTCATGGATCTAAACATAAATTGGCATTCTATCGGTGTTTTTAAGTTGACAATCATTGATGACAAATGTTCATGTTCAGTTAAATTGCAATCAATTCAGTTGCAAACAAGTGTAAAATAATCTGGTATAGTTGTGAATTTATCGTTGTTACTGTTAAATTTGTGGTCCAAAACTTTCGCAAACGTCGCTAGCCATGGTGCTGACCTGGAGCCGTGTTAACAATAAATTATTATTATTATTATTATTATTATTATTATTATTATTATTATTATTATTATTATTATTATTATTATTTTTATTATTATTATTATTATTATTTCTCTACCGCCAGTTAATGTCTTTTTTTTTTTTTTTTTTTTAAAAACGTCACTATATTTATCACCTCCCACACTGTGTTGTTTCCTTATCAACTTACCTTAAACATGACGTGGCTAACCGAAAACTATATTTTATTTGATGTTTCTTCTGTACAAACAATACCTCTGAATGATTTTATCAGGTGTTTTTTTCATTAATAATATATGGAGGTCTGTATATCGAACACAAGATGTCACCCGAGACCATATATTGACTTAGGTACGCCTCACGATCTAAAACTCCTCCTTGTACTTGCTGAAATATGAACCACTCGGTACATGGTGTTGGGTCTGGGCTAACAAACGTCGTCGTGGGGAAATATGGTTTCGAGACTCATAGACGCTGGATATTTTTTATTTCTCTTTTCCGCTTTATAAATGAAGGAACTTTGTGTGGATTTATCATCTTTACAATCATGAATCTCAAACCGAATAGAGAAGCTGAATGGTTGCTGCTCGCCTTTACTCTTTGTTTATTTGATTGGTCTTCCGCTCAGATCTCCTACTCGGTTTCTGAGGAGGTAGACAAAGGGACAGTGGTCGGGAATATTGCTAAGGATTTACACGTCAGCGCACAACAGCTGGAGGAACGAGGATTTCGAATTGTATCTGGATACAGTAAGACGTATTTTGAAGCTAATTTAAAAACAGGAGCTTTATTTGTAAACGAGAGGATCGACCGCGAAGAGCTTTGTCCCAATACACCAAAATGCCGCTTAAACATACAGGGACTTCTTAGTAATCCCATGAATATATATCGCATTGAAGTAAACATCCTAGATATTAATGATAACGCACCGGCATTCCCAGAGAAAATCCATGTGTTTAATATCTCTGAATCATCTTCCACGGGTGAGAGGTATCCTCTCCCAGCAGCTCATGACGCAGACACTGACATTAATTCAGTCAAAACCTTTAAAATAAGTCAAAATGAGTATTTTTTGATAGATGTCAGCAGTAGTCGTGACAGTGTGTCTGCTGAGTTAGTTCTGCAAAAAGCTTTAGACAGAGAAAAGCAATCCACAATTAAATTGACTCTAATAGCTTTGGACGGAGGTAAACCTTCGAAGTCTGGCAGTATGCAAATTCTCGTAAATGTGATAGATGTTAATGATAACTCGCCTTTGTTTAGTAATTCCCTTTATAAAGTAAGTATCAGCGAAAACATACCGGTAAATACAACAATATTGAGATTAAATGCAACTGATTTAGACGAGGGTCCTCATGCGGACATAACGTATTCTTTAATGAGAGGAGGGACGGTAGACTCTTCTAAAAAATTCTATGTTATTCCGGATAGCGGTGAAATTATTGTGAAAACCGATTTGGATTACGAGGAAAGTAGTGCCTATGAATTAAGAGTGCGTGCAACAGATCAAGGTGCATCCCCCAGGAGTGGTTACTCTAAGGTGTTGGTAGAGGTTATTGATGTTAATGACAATGCACCAGAAATATCGATAACGTCAGTGATGAGTTCTGTGCAGGAAGATGCGGCAATTGGAACAGTCGTTGCATTTGTAACCGTGACGGATAAAGACGGAGGACCGAATGGCCTCACCAATTGTAAAATCCAAGACTCCGTCCCGTTTAAATTAACGTCAAACTACAAAAACTATTATTCATTAACAGTTGACGGTCCTCTTGACAGAGAGACAGTATCAGTGCATAATTTGACAATTACCGCTGCTGATGAAGGTGGCCCGGCTCTCACTAGTACTGCTGTAGTCAACGTGTATATTTCTGACGTTAATGACAATGCACCTAGATTTCCAGAAGGTGACATCAATGTGTATGTGAAAGAGAACAGCAAAGTTGGGCAAATAATCACAAAGGCAACAGCACAGGATGCAGACGCAAACGAAAATGCTAAAATTACTTATTCTTTAATTGGTAATAATCCCTCTAAAACTCCTCTTTCAACTACTTTAGACATAAACACAGAAACAGGTGAAATAACTACGCTGCAGTCTTTCAACTATGAGGAGTTAAAAACATTTCAGTTTAAAGTTCAGGCCACAGACTCCGGTGTTCCTCCTCTTAGTAGCAACGTGACTGTTAATGTTTTAATCTTGGATGAAAATGATAATAATCCAACCATTTTAGCTCCTTATTCTGAACACGGCTCTGTTAACAGCGAGACCATCCCTTATTCTGCTGAAGCAGGATACTTTGTAGCAAAGATCAGGGCTGTGGACGCAGACTCTGGATACAATGCGCTGCTTTCTTATCACCTGTCTGAGTCCAAAGGAAACAACCTGTTCAGGATCGGAACCAGTACTGGGGAAATCAGGACCAAGAGGAGGATGAGCGACAATGACCTGAAAACCCACCCTTTGGTGGTGCTGGTTTCTGATAATGGAGATCCTTCTCTGTCAGCTACTGTTTCTATTGATGTGATGGTGGTTGAAAGCACAGCTGAGGTCCAAACTCAGTTCAGACATGTGCCTACAAAGGAGGACAGCTTCTCTGATTTGAACTTGTATCTGTTGATCGCCATCGTTTCGGTATCCGGGATTTTTCTGCTGAGTCTCATCAGTTTAATAGCTGTCAGATGCCACAGGACAGACAGCGATTTCAGCAGGTACAGCGCCCCCATGATCACCACCCACCCTGACGGGAGCTGGTCTTACTCTAAAGCTACCCAGCAGTATGACGTGTGTTTCAGCTCAGACACACTGAAGAGTGATGTAGTGGTTTTCCCCGCCCCGTTTCCACCTGTAGATGCAGAACTAATCAGTATTAGCGGAGGAGACACTTTTACAAGAACTCAGACTTTACCAAACCAAGAAAAGGTAGGTTTGTGCTTTTAAACATTTTATGTTGTTTTTGAGCAGAGAACTTGTAATAACCCTCTCTAATATATATTCAAGGAAAGAAAATCGGCATCTTTTTCCTCTCAAATACATGTGCTGCTGATTTTTGGAGTTCAACGAATTACATGCTACACACTGAAACGCACCATTCAGACCTTAAGCAAAACAAGCAAATATATATTTCCGAAACAAAGCAACAGTTCTTGCTAAATATTTTTTTACATATAGCTATCAACAAAAATCATTTTACCCGTTCTCTTAACTGGAGAGCAATCCATTGAAAACAATTTAGGCTTATCGTATACGGGGTACCATTTTTAAAGTTACATAGTTAAAAATTAACAGCAATACTTTAGGCTATTCTTCTTCTCATAATAGGAAAAAATGAGGGGTCATTTTTTTAGTCATTTTTTTCACCATGTTATGCATGTTTATAAACGTCACAGTTTCAAACTACATATTTAGCCCCATACTAAATATTTTGTTAGCAAGCTAAATATTTAGTTTGAAACTGTTCATAAATGAATGAAGAGCAGGGTCAAAATATCCCTTTGAAAAATTAACCCCCATTTTTTTCATCTTATGACAGGCTAAATAACCCAAACTATTGCTGTTCATTTTTGACTGTTTAACTTCACAAACTGGACCTCATAGTCGTAACCTTGAAAAGACATAGGGATCATCTGAAAATAGGGCGCCTACAGAGAACATCACAATCCCCATTAATGTATGAAGCTCTCCATGGTGCTGAAAACAGTCACGTCTTTCAAATCAAATATAGAAACCACAAAACCTGATTATTTTAGGTCGATTTGTTAGATTGGTCGGATATTCTGTTAAAAAAGTTAAACGCATGTTTTTGCTATTTCATGAAATGAAGTTAACTTCTTCCTGTAATGCATCATAGAGATTTATCTGTAACCCCGATTGAGCCTAAATACAGTGCGTTTAGAAAACTCAACGCAATAATATGATTCAAAATGTAATTATTTGCCATTATTTTTAAAGTACCCAGAGCGTCCGGTAGCACATGCATTAACATTTGAGTTACTTCAGATGCCCCACGAGATGTCGCTCGAGACCGTATGTACAATTTTTACAGCTTGTCTAAAATTCCACCCTGCACAGAAAAGCTAAAACACCAATTCATCATTCGTTTACAGAGACTGCCTGATTGTGCGGTGGTAAGAAGAGCTGTTGTTGTTGCTGGTTATCCTATTTATGAAGGAGATATATTGTACATACTGGATTAACCGGGATTCAAGAAATTCGGCGTTTATACCTCAGGATGGGAAACGAGAAATGCACTTGGATATGTTGGATTGTGCTGCTTTGTCTTTGTGAATGCACTGCTTTGCATTTATCTTATACCATTTCCGAGGAGGTGAAAAGAGGAACCTTGGTGGCCAATATTGCGAAGGATCTGAACATAAATGTGCAAGAGCTGGAGGACCGGGGTCTGAGCATTGTTTCGAGTTATAGTAATAAATATTTTGACGTGAATTTAAGGACAGGGGATATATTTGTTAATGACAGAATAGACAGGGAGGAGCTATGTCCGAACACGGAACAATGCTCTCTCCGAATACAGGTTGTTTTGACGAACCCGATGGCTGTTCACCATATTGAAGTGAATGTTTTAGATATTAATGACAACTCGCCTGACTTTACTGAGCATATATATTTTCTAAACATCTCTGAATCAGTGTCACCAGGAGAGCGCTATCTTCTGCCAATCGCAGAAGATGCAGACGTAGGAACCTATGCAGTAAAAAGCTACAACCTGGATAAAAACGAACATTTCTCATTGGATGTTCAAACCACCGGAGAACATGGTTTATCTGCTGAGCTTGTACTTGATAAAGCTTTAGACCGAGAGAAACAGCCAGTACTTAAACTCACACTGACCGCTATGGATGGAGGAAAACCAGGTAGATCTGGGACATTACAGATACATGTAAATGTGATCGATGCTAATGATAACACACCCATATTCAGCAAATCTCTTTATAAAGTACGTCTAAATGAAGACACAGCACCGGGAACAGTAATAGTAAAATTAAATGCCACAGACTTAGACGAGGGCATGAATGGCAAGATCGTGTATTCTTTTCTAAGACGAGGTAATTCTGATCCAACAAATGTGTTCGATTTAAATTCTGAAACTGGAACAATTACTTTGAAGAGTAGTGTTGATTTTGAAAAAACACCTGCTTATGAGTTAAGAGTGCAAGCAAAGGATCGGGGAGTCTCTCCTCGTAGTGCACATACTAAATTATTAATAGAGGTGATTGATGTTAATGACAATGCACCAGAAATATTGCTAACATCATTAATGACACCGGTAAGAGAAGATGCAAAATTAGGAGCGATAGTTGCTTTAATTACAGTGAATGATAAAGATGGAGGGAACAATAGTGTAACTAAATGTGGCGTCGTTGGATCTGTTCCTTTTAAGTTAAAGTATAACTACAAAAATGACTATTCATTAATAGTTGATGGACCGCTGGACAGGGAAAATATTTATGTTCATAATATCACCATAATAGCTACAGATGAGGGAAGTCCACCTTTGTCCAGCATGAAAATTATTACAGTCAGTGTCGCTGATGTCAATGATAACCCTCCTCGTTTTCAGGAGCCAGTCCTTCATATTTATGTCAAAGAAAACAGTCCAATTGGTTCAAAAATGTATAAAATGAATGCAGTTGACTCTGATCTAAATGACAATGCAAAGGTTACCTACAAATTGCTAGCTATTTCACCCAAAAATATTCCAATATCTTCTCTTTTAAACATCAACTCGGAAACTGGAGATATAATCAGTTTACAGACTTTTAACTACGAGGAGTTAAAAACGTTTCAGTTTACAGTTCAGGCCACAGACTCTGGTGTTCCTCCTCTCAGCAGCAACGTGACTGTTAATGTTTTAATTATCGATGAAAATGATAATAGTCCAACCATTTTAGCTCCTTATTCTGAACACGGATCCGTCAACAGTGAGACCATCCCTTATTCTGCTGAAGCAGGATACTTTGTAGCAAAGATCAGGGCTGTGGACGCAGATTCTGGATACAATGCGCTGCTTTCGTATCACCTGTCTGAACCCAAAGGAAACAATTTGTTCAGGATCGGAACCAGTACTGGGGAAATCAGGACGAAGAGGAGAATGAGTGACAATGACCTGAAAACTCATCCCTTAGTGGTGCTGGTTTCTGATAATGGAGAACCTTCTCTATCAGCTACTGTGTCTATTGATGTGATGGTGGTTGAAAGCACAGCTGAGGTCCAGACTCAGTTCAGACATGTGCCTACAAAGGAGGACAGCTTCTCTGATTTGAACTTATATCTGTTGATCGCCATCGTGTCAGTGTCTGTGATCTTTCTGCTGAGTCTCATCAGTTTAATAGCTGTCAGATGCCACAGGACAGACAGCGATTTCAGCAGGTACAGCGCCCCCATGATCACCACCCACCCTGACGGGAGCTGGTCTTACTCTAAAGCTACCCAGCAGTATGACGTGTGTTTCAGCTCAGACACACTGAAGAGTGATGTAGTGGTTTTCCCCGCCCCGTTTCCACCTGTTGATGCAGAACTGATCAGTATTAATGAAGGAGACACTTTTACCAGAACTCAGACTTTACCAAACAAAGACAAGGTAAGAGATATATACTGTCATACTGTGATATGTATTCAAAATGAGTAGGATTTGTGTAATAAGTCATTCTTAACCACAAACATTTCGTGTTTTAATGCTAATTCCTTCTGTTAACTTTTGTTTTTTGATTCAAAACTAATATTATATAGTTTCTTGACAAATGTCATGGTTTATAATGATGCTATGTGTTCCTTATTCAAAAGTGACTTTTTCAACTGGGTCCGAAACCAAAAACCAAAATTCATGCAAATATTATCATGTTGACACTTGCAAAACACGAATTAAACATTTTCATTAAATAACTGTCCCGTTGTTCATTAGGTCCAGCCTAAATCTTAATAATATGATTTGTAAAGCCTCGTGGTTACCCTGTTTCCTTTAATAAAAGTCAGTTTGTTTTGGTTTGAGCTGCAAAGCAACTGGTTTTTTGACCACATGATGTCGCCGGAGACCGCGGATTTCAGTGTGATTATATGTTTAAAAACTCCTCCTCCTTATAAGACAGAGAGAAAAAAAAATTTTTTTTCGGCCACTAACAAGCCCGCGTACATTGTTGTAAGGGGACGTGCAATAGATTGCCGTCAACACCGTTCCTCTTAACTAAAACATGTTTACTTCTCATGAATGATTACTTCGCTTGATTTATATTTTGTGATCCCATGATGTATCCACGACGAGAAAAGGAATATGTCTGGATTATCTCTGCGTTGTTTTTTTCTCTGTGTGGCTGCTCTTCTTCGCAACTATACTATTCCATTTCGGAGGAGGTGAACAAAGGCACGGTTGTGGGGAACATCGTCAAGGATTTAAATCTGAATCTGCAGAACTTGGAGGACAGGGGATTGCGTGTTGTTTCGAGTTACAGTAAGAAATATGTTGACGTTAATTTGCGAACCGGAAACCTCTTTGTCAACGAGAGAATAGACAGAGAAGAGCTTTGTCCGCATCTGGTAAAATGTTTGCTAAAGATACAAGCAGTTTTAAATTACCCAATGACTGCACATCGCATAGAGCTTAATATTGTAGACATAAATGATAATTCTCCCGCATTTGTTGAAAACAAACATTCGCTAAATATTTCTGAATCATCACTAACGGGAGAGAGATATCCTCTCCCTATAGCTGTGGATGCAGACATAGGGAACAACGCTGTGAAAAGCTACAAGCTGAGTCAGAATGAACATTTCTCTCTAGATGTTCAGAGTGGTGGAGAACACGGTGTGTCTGCTGAATTAGTATTGCAGAAAGCTTTAGACAGGGAGACACATTCGGTCATAACACTTCTATTAACGGCAGTTGATGGAGGTAAGCCTCCCAAATCAGGATCAGTACACATACATGTTTATATTATAGATGCAAATGACAATGTACCAAGTTTCAGCCAATCACTTTACAAAGTAAGTGTGAAGGAAAACGCCCCTCTTGGGACACCTGTAATAAAATTAAATGCAACAGACATGGACGAAGGCATAAACGGTATGGTTTTGTATTCCTTTATTAAAAGAGGAAATACTGACCCAACAAATATGTTTGAATTACACTCAGAAACCGGAGAAATAACTTTAAAAGGCAGTCTGGATTATGAAGAAACACGTGCTTATGAAATTAGAGTCCAGGCCAAAGATCAGGGAACTTCACCTCGAAGTGCATATGCAAAATTATTAATAGAGGTGATTGATGTGAATGACAATTCACCAGAAATATCGGTCACATCTTTAATGACACCAGTAAGAGAAGACGCACAATTAGGGACGATTGTTGCTTTAGTTACAGTGAGTGATAAAGATGGAGGGAACAATAGTGTAACTAAATGCAGCCTAACTGGATCTGGACCCTTTAAGCTGAAATCTAACTACAAAAATGATTATTCATTAGTAGTTGATGGACAACTAGACAGAGAAAATATTTCTACTCATAATGTCACCATAACAGCTACAGATGAGGGAAGTCCGCCTCTCTCCGGAATCAAAGTCATTACTGTGCAAGTGACAGATGTAAATGACAACACACCTCGTTTTGTAGAACCAATCATATACATTTATGTCAAAGAAAACAAACCATTGAATTCAAAAATTCACACGATACATGCCTTTGATCCAGATCAAGATGAAAATGCAAAGGTTACTTACAAACTGTTAGACAATTCATATGAAAACATTCCAATATCTTCTCTTTTAAACATCAACTCAGACACTGGAGATATAATTAATCTCCAGTCGTTTAACTACGAGGAGTTAAAAACATTTCAGTTTAAAGTTCAGGCCACAGACTCTGGTGTTCCTCCACTCAGCAGCAACGTTACTGTGAACATTTTTATCATGGATGAAAATGATAATAATCCAACCATTTTAGCTCCTTATTCTGAACACGGCTCTGTTAACAGCGAGACCATCCCTTATTCTGCTGAAGCAGGATACTTTGTAGCAAAGATCAGGGCTGTGGACGCAGACTCTGGATACAATGCGCTGCTTTCGTATCATCTGTCTGAGCCCAAAGGAAACAACCTCTTCAGAATCGGTACAAGCACTGGAGAAATCAGGACTAAGAGGAGAATGAGCGACAATGACTTGAAAACCCACCACTTGTTGGTGCTGGTTTCTGATAACGGAGAACCTTCTCTGTCAGCTACTGTTTCTATTGATGTGATGGTGGTTGAAAGCACAGCTGAGGTCCAGACTCAGTTCAGACATGTGCCTACAAAGGAGGACAACTTTTCTGATTTGAACTTATATCTGCTGATCGCCATCGTGTCAGTGTCTGTGATCTTTCTGCTGAGTCTCATCAGTTTAATAGCTGTCAGATGCCACAGGACAGACAGCGATTTCAGCAGGTACAGCGCCCCCATGATCACCACCCACCCTGACGGGAGCTGGTCTTACTCTAAAGCTACTCAGCAGTATGACGTGTGTTTCAGCTCAGACACACTGAAGAGTGATGTAGTGGTTTTCCCAGCATCGTTTCCACCTGTTGATGCAGAACTTATCAGTATTAATGGAGGAGATACTTTTACCAGAACTCAGACTTTACCAAACAAAGACAAGGTAGGTCACCAATGGAACTTGGGGTTTATGCTATGGTTGTAAGGACTAAAACATAGACATCTTAAGAAGTGATTGTTAATTTGTTAGAATAAAAAAGTAGAACAAACTTTTTTGCATTTTAACAGTCATACAACGCTCAGTAAGACGCCATATTTCCCTTTTTTTTGTTAAGATGATACATATGAACCTTTAAAAACAACTCTTGTAAATACTGGAGTGAAGCTGCCTGATTTTTTTTTTCTACAAACAAGTAAGAACTTATTTAAACGACACACTATGTGAGTAGTTCAAGGTATCCGATACATCTTCCTTGACACACTACAGCAAAACTCTTCTCCATCCAGTTTGATATTCAAGTACTTTACCTAATGGATCTCACTTGATAAACCTATGACAAAGTAAAAATACAAACATGTACTGTTGCGAGAGATAACCGGCATAAGCAGGTACAAAAATTGACTTTTAAACATGCTATTGTTGTAACATATAGTCCTAGTGACTCATAATTAAGCACTGGGTATAACTCACAATGATCATGAAAAGAAAATACTTCCAGTATGTTTTCTTTACATAGTACGATTGCTCATTTAAAAATGAAGAAAGTTAAGTCACGTCGCTATCCATGGTGCTGACATCAGAAATACACCATGTTAATGCTGAACCGACTCCGCTCAAGTTATGTTTGTCACTACAGTTTATACAGGTATATTAGATGAAAAAGATTTTTGCACTACTGGGCAACATTAACTAGGTTTAAACTGTGTATGTTTTATTTGGATTTTTCAGGATATTTTCCTGTCATCACAATATCAGTTTTCTAAATTATTGTACTCTTAAAATGGACTTCATATTTACATTCATTGTTGACATTTATAAACTCATACATGAATATTATCTTTCTTTTATTTTATTGATATAACCAGTATCGAATATGTGTCTCAATTGTAAGGTTTACCCACGTTAGTTTCCTATTTTGGTAAGAGTTTTTATATCTTCTACCACATGATGTCACTCGAGACCATTAGTATGAATTCCTTTATACGTCTATAACCCCTCCTTCGTTCATGTTGAAAAGAATAACCCGTCATCAGACTTTGTGGTTTCTAATCATTCGGTTCTACGGCGGGGAAAAGAACATATGTTCTGAAAATAGAGCCTACATATTTTTTGGAAGTTAAACGGTATATGGGGCTCTGGTTTGTCGCCACATTAAGAATGTTTTGGAGAATACAACACGGACATCTTTGGATTTATTTTCTTGTGCTGCTTTGTCTTTTTGAGCGGTCTGTATCTCAGCTGTCGTATTCAGTTTCCGAGGACGTGAACAAAGGGACTGTTGTGGGGAATATTGCTAAGGATTTAAACCTGAACATGCACGATCTGAACACCAGGGATCTACGCATCGTTTCTGGTTTCAGCAAGACATATTTTGACGTGAATTTACAGACCGGGAACCTCTTTGTCACTGAGAGAATAGACAGAGAGGAGCTTTGTCCATATGCGGTAAAATGCTCTATTAAAATACAAGCGGCTTTAAGCAATCCAATGAACGTACATCGTATCGAGATAAACGTTCTTGATGTAAATGATAACTCACCTTTGTTTATTGAACAAACGCATGCATTAAATATCTCGGAGTCATTATCACCGGGGGAGAGATTTCCTCTCCCTGTAGCGATGGATCCGGATATAGGAAGCAACGCAATAAAAAGCTACAAGATGAGTCAGAATGAACATTTCTCACTTGATGTACAGAGTGGTGGAGAACATGGCGTTTTGACCGAGTTAGTGCTGCAGAAAGCTTTAGACAGAGAAAAACAATCAGTGATTAAACTTGTTTTGACTGCTGTAGATGGAGGTATACCGCCTAAATCAGGGACATTGCAGCTCACTGTTAATGTCATAGATGTGAATGACAACACTCCTGTGTTTAGTAAATCTCTGTATAAGGTGCAGATCAGAGAAAATGTTAGTCCTGGAACATTTCTTCTTAAATTACATGCGACAGATTTAGACGAAGGTATGAACAGTGATATTTGTTATTTCTTCATAAAAACAGGAAGTATTGATCCATCAAACCAATTTGATTTAAACTCAGAAACCGGAGAAATAACAGTGAAAGGAAATCTAGATTATGAAGAAACACGTGCTTATGAAATCAGAGTTCAAGCAAAAGATAAGGGAGTCTCACCTCGTAGTGCGCATGCTAAGTTATTAATAGAGGTGATAGATGTTAATGACAATGCTCCAGAAATATCTGTCACCTCATTGATGACACCAGTAAAAGAAGATGCAGAAATGGGCACGGTCGTTGCTTTCATTACAGTGAGTGATAAAGATGGAGGGAACAACGGAGTGACCAGGTGCAGCGTAGGTGGCTCTCTTCCTTTTAAACTGAAGTCCAACTACAAAAATGACTATTCATTAGTAGTTGATGGACCGCTGGACAGAGAAAACATTTCTATTTTTGAAATCACTGTTACAGCTTCAGATGAAGGAAGTCCACCTCTTTCTAGCATCAAAGTAATTACTGTTCACGTTGCTGATGTTAATGATAACGCACCTCGTTTTACGGAACCTTTGATTCACATTTACGTCAAAGAAAACGGCCCAACCGGTTCAAAAATTTACACAATAAATGCCGTTGATAGGGATGTAGATGACAATGCAAAGGTTACCTACAAACTTTTGGATGGTTTCCCAAAAGTTATTCCAGCTTCTTCGGTATTAAGCATCAATCCAAACACTGGTGAAATAGTCAGTCTGCAGACTTTTAACTACGAGAATTTAAAAACATTTCAGTTTAAGGTTCAGGCCACAGACTCTGGTGTTCCTCCACTCAACAGTAACGTGACTGTTAATGTTTTTATCCTGGATGAAAATGATAATAATCCAACAATTTTAGCTCCTTATTCTGAACACGGCTCTGTTAACAGTGAGACCATCCCCTACTCTGCTGAAGCAGGATATTTTGTAGCAAAGATCAGGGCTGTGGACGCAGACTCTGGATACAATGCGCTGCTTTCTTATCACCTGTCTGAGCCCAAAGGAAACAACCTGTTCAGGATCGGAACCAGTACCGGGGAAATCAGGACTAAAAGGAGGATGAGCGACAACGACTTGAAAACCCACCCCTTGGTGGTGCTGGTTTCTGATAATGGAGAACCTTCTCTGTCAGCTACTGTGTCTATTGATGTGATGGTGGTTGAAAGCACAGCTGAGGTCCAGACTCAGTTCAGACATGTGCCTACGAAGGAGGACAGCTTCTCTGATTTGAACTTGTATCTGTTGATCGCCATCGTGTCAGTGTCTGTGATCTTTCTGCTGAGTCTCATCAGTTTAATAGCTGTCAGATGCCACAGGACAGACAGCGATTTCAGCAGGTACAGCGCCCCCATGATCACCACCCACCCTGACGGGAGCTGGTCTTACTCTAAAGCTACTCAGCAGTATGACGTGTGTTTCAGCTCAGACACACTGAAGAGTGATGTAGTGGTTTTCCCCGCCCCGTTTCCACCTGTTGATGCAGAACTGATCAGTATTAATGGAGGAGACACTTTTACCAGAACTCAGACTTTACCAAACAAAGACAAGGTGAGTTATTATTAGCCACCAAGTTTATTTTGTAAAATGAAGATGCAGATAGATGTTGTATCTTATGACTAAGAAACCTGTATAGTCATACTGTATCAACAGTACATGATTTAAAAAAAAATATATATTAATACAAGTATATCATAAATTTATAATGCAAGGTTAAACTGATAATATTTTTAACTATATGAAACAAGCAGCCTTTAAGGGGCTTTACATGGTAATCCAAATCATCTCCATGCTGTTGTGCCTTTGATCTAAAAATTCCTTTTTCCTTTGTTAATCTAATGTTCATTTTTTCCTTACTTTAAGGATGATGGTCTGCTACCATTGAAATCACTAAATATGTTTTGTTTATTTGTTGCTGTTATTTATTACTATTAGTATTTTTTGCACGTTCTATTTTTTAACTTCCTCTTTTTGAGTCAAAGTAATCTCACATAACTGAATTTCTATTTTATCGCATTTACTTTAAGTGATTTTTACGCAATTATTATGCCATCCTTGGGTGTGCTGCCAAATTTCCTTACGTTTCTCACAGTTTATGGTTACGCCACGTGGGGTCGCTGATGACCGCGTGTTTTGTGAGCTTGTTGTTTTTAGTCTCCTCCTTTCTTGTTATGCGTCACAGTTGACTGTGTGCTTTGTTAGAGGAGCTGAAACATGACTGAAAGCTGGAGAGTGGAGTCATTTGCTTGGAAATTTTTGGCTTATCGAGTGGTGTTACTATAGAAGCAATTTGGACCTGGTCTCTATTTCTTATATTAGCGATGGGCAGAAGAAGGAATAATATTATCCTATTTTCGCTGCTCTTGTTTGTATCCGACTGGTCTGCTGCTCAGATATCCTATTCTATCACTGAGGAGGCGGACAAAGGAACTGTTGTCGGGAACCTCGCAAAGGATTTAAATGTCAACACTGCAGACCTGCAAACCAGGAATCTAAATATTGTGTCGGGACACAGTAAGAAATACTTCGAAGCTAATTTTAAAACAGGAGATCTTTATGTTAACGAGAGAATAGATCGTGAGGAGCTTTGTCTGAACATTATTAAGTGCACATTGAACCTTGAGGCCATACTCAGTGATCCTGTGGTGCACAGACGGATTGAGATAGTAATTAGTGATGTGAACGATAACGTCCCTACTTTTGTGGAGAATTCATTTTCTATCAACATTTCTGAATCTTCACCAGCGGGCGAGCGCTTCTTGCTGCCTTTGGCAGTTGATGCAGATTCAGGCAGCAATTCTGTAAAGACTTACAAGCTGAGTGGTAGTGAATACTTTTCCCTCGACGTGCAGAGCGGGGGAGAACACAGCGCATCTGCTGAATTAGTGCTACTGAAAGCTTTAGACCGAGAGAAAGAAGCAACTATTAAACTGACACTCACTGCAATAGATGGTGGCAGACCTCCAAAAACTGGAACTGTTCATATTATTATTAAGGTATTAGATGCCAATGATAACACGCCCTCTTTTAGCAAAACACTTTATAAAGCGCGCGTTAACGAACATTCTCCAATCGGAACTAAAATTATTCAGCTTAATGCCACTGATTTAGATGAAGGGGAAAACTCAAAGGTAATTTATTCTTTAGTCAAACGTGCTACCTTCAATCCCGCCGAGATATTTTTCATGGATTCAGAAACAGGTTCGATTACCCTTAAAAGTAAATTGGATTATGAAATACAGTCAGTGTATGAAATACACGTGCAAGCAACAGACAGAGGTCCCTTACCTCGGAGATCAAATGCAAAGCTTTTGATTGAAGTAATAGATGTGAACGACAATACCCCAGAAATTGCTGTAACATCACTGATGAACTCGGTTAAAGAAGATGCTGAAATAGGAAGCGTTGTCGCTTTGATTACAGTGACTGATAAAGACGGCGGCAAAAACGGACAAACTCGTTGCAAGCTTGTTGGGTCAACTCCTTTTAAGCTACATTCAAATTATAAGAGTTATTACTCTTTAGCTGTAGATGGACCGCTTGATCGAGAGGCACACGGTTCTTACAATCTCACAGTTGTAGCTAATGATGATGGTGTCCCATCTCTGTCCAGCACCAGCGTTATCATTGTACACATTTCTGATGTCAATGACAACGCGCCTCGTTTCCTGGATTCCGTGATCAATATTTACGTGAAGGAAAACAGCCCAGTTGGAACCAGAATTTTTACTATAAGTGCTGTCGATGCTGATATAGATGAAAACGCTAAAGTAACTTATTCCTTAGAAGGTGATACAAAAAATATCCCAGTGACTTCATTTATAAACATCAACTCGGAGACTGGAGATATTGTAAGTTTACAGTCTTTTAATTATGAAGAATTTAAAACCTTTCAGTTTAAAGTTCAGGCAACGGACTCTGGTGTGCCCCCGCTCAGCAGCAATACAAGTGTAAACTTGTGTATCTTGGATGAAAATGATAATAATCCAACAATTTTAGCTCCATATTCTGAGCACGGCTCAGTTAACAGTGAGACCATCCCTTATTCTGCTGAAGCAGGATATTTTGTAGCAAAGATCAGGGCTGTGGACGCAGATTCTGGATACAATGCGCTGCTCTCTTATCATTTGTCTGAGCCCAAAGGAAACAACCTGTTCAGGATCGGAACCAGTACTGGAGAAATCAGGACTAAGAGGAGAATGAGTGACAATGACCTGAAAACCCACCCCTTGGTGGTGCTGGTTTCTGATAATGGAGATCCTTCTCTGTCAGCTACTGTTTCTATTGATGTGATGGTAGTTGAAAGCACAGCTGAGGTCCAGACTCAGTTCAGACATGTGCCTACAAAGGAGGACAACTTTTCTGATTTGAACTTATATCTGCTGATCGCCATCGTGTCAGTGTCTGTGATCTTTCTGCTGAGTCTCATCAGTTTAATAGCTGTCAGATGCCACAGGACAGACAGCGATTTCAGCAGGTACAGCGCCCCCATGATCACCACCCACCCTGACGGGAGCTGGTCTTACTCTAAAGCTACTCAGCAGTATGACGTGTGTTTCAGCTCAGACACACTGAAGAGTGATGTAGTGGTTTTCCCCGCCCCGTTTCCATCTGTTGATGCAGAACTGATCAGTATTAATGGAGGAGACACTTTTACCAGAACTCAGACTTTACCAAACAAAGACAAGGTGAGTTAGTATTGGCCACTGGGCTGATTTAGCAAAAAAGAATTGCAGATATATATTGAATTTTATTGCTTAGATTGCTTTATAGCTGTACTCCATCAAAAGTAGTGTGTTTTCTTACAACCAAAACAAGGATATAATAAACATATATATATATATATATATATATATATATATATATATATATATATATATATATATATATATATATATATATATATATATGTGTGTGTGTGTGTGTGTGTGTGTGTGTGTGTGTGTGTGTGTATAAATAAAGCAAAGCAATACATACATACATATATATATATATATATATATATATATATATATATATATATATATATATATATATATATATATATATACACACACACTAAATAGATAACTGATTTTACCCTCGTCAAACAAGTAACCTTTTAGTCCGCTTTCCATGGTGCTGCAATTCAGCTCCATGATGTTGGGCTTTTGATCTAAAACATATAAATTGGTACTTTCTACGTTGCTTTACGGATTCTGGGTTGCTAAAATTAATGTAGTTTGTTTTGTTTGTTGCTGTTGTTTATTACTGTAAGTATTTTTTGCCCGTTTTATTTCTTTACTTTATCTTTTTTTGCGTCACAATAAACTAATATGGTATAATTGCCATTTTTTCGCAATTTTTAAAAAATGATTTGTGCTCGATTAAAATGCCAGGTTCCATATGTTACACGAAATGTGCTCCATTGAGTATGCTACACAAGTTTCGTACGTTTCTTACAGGTTACAGCACGTGGGGTCGCTGGTGACCGCCTGTTTTGTGAGCTTGTTGTTTTTAGTCTCCTCCTTTCTTGTTATGCGTCACAGTTGACTGTGTGCTTTGTCAGAGGAGCTGAAACCATGACTGAAAGCTGGAGAGTGGAGTCATTTGCTTGGAAATTTTTGGCTTATCGAGTGTTATTATAGAAATAATTTGGAACTGGTCTCTATCTCTTATATTAGCGATGGGCAGAAGAAGGAATAATATTATCCTATTTTCGCTGCTCTTGTTTGTATCCGACTGGTCTGCTGCTCAGATATCCTATTCTATCACTGAGGAGGCGGACAAAGGAACTGTTGTCGGGAACCTCGCAAAGGATTTAAATGTCAACACTGCAGACCTGCAAACCAGGAATCTAAATATTGTGTCGGGACACAGTAAGAAATACTTCGAAGCTAATTTTAAAACAGGAGATCTTTATGTTAACGAGAGAATAGATCGTGAGGAGCTTTGTCTGAACATTATTAAGTGCACATTGAACCTTGAGGCCATACTCAGTGATCCTGTGGTGCACAGACGGATTGAGATAGTAATTAGTGATGTGAACGATAACGTCCCTACTTTTGTGGAGAATTCATTTTCTATCAACATTTCTGAATCTTCACCAGCGGGCGAGCGCTTCTTGCTGCCTTTGGCAGTTGATGCAGATTCAGGCAGCAATTCTGTAAAGACTTACAAGCTGAGTGGTAGTGAATACTTTTCCCTCGACGTGCAGAGCGGGGGAGAACACAGCGCATCTGCTGAATTAGTGCTACTGAAAGCTTTAGACCGAGAGAAAGAAGCAACTATTAAACTGACACTCACTGCAATAGATGGTGGCAGACCTCCAAAAACTGGAACAGTGCAGATCATTATTAATATTTTGGATGTGAATGATAACACGCCCTATTTTAATAAACCACTATACAAAGCACGCATTAATGAAAATGATCCAGTGGGATCGAAAGTTATTCATCTTAATGCCACTGATTTAGATGAAGGGGACAATGGGAAGGTTGTTTACTCTTTTGTCAAACGTGCAAATTTTAATCCATCTGATATATTTTTAATAAATGCAGAAACGGGAGATGTCATCGTAAAAGGTCAATTAGACTATGAATCACAATCAGCTTACGAAATCCATGTTCAAGTGACAGACAAAGGTACATCCCCTCGGAGATCAAATGGAAAGCTTTTGATTGAAGTCGTGGATGTGAACGACAATACTCCAGAAATTATTGTAACATCACTGATGAACTCGGTTAAAGAAGATGCTGAAATAGGAAGCGTTGTCGCTTTGATTACAGTGACTGATAAAGACGGCGGCAAAAACGGGCAAACTCGTTGCAAGCTTGTTGGGTCAACTCCTTTTAAGCTACATTCAAATTATAAGAGTTATTACTCTTTAGTTGTAGATGGACCGCTTGATCGAGAGGCACACGGTTCTTACAATCTCACAGTTGTAGCTAATGATGATGGTGTCCCATCTCTGTCCAGCACCAGCGTTATCATTGTACACATTTCTGATGTCAATGACAACGCGCCTCGTTTCCTGGATTCCGTGATCAATATTTACGTGAAGGAAAACAGCCCAGTTGGAACCAGAATTTTTACTATAAGTGCTGTCGATGCTGATATAGATGAAAACGCTAAAGTAACTTATTCACTAGCAGATGATGCAAAAAATATCCCTTTGACTTCGTTTATTAACATCAACTCGGTGACTGGAGATATTGTCAGTTTGCAGTCTTTTAATTATGAAGAATTTAAAATCTTTCAGTTTAAAGTTCAGGCCACGGACTCTGGTGTGCCTCCACTTAGTAGCAATGTAACTGTGAACTTCTGTATCCTGGATGAAAATGATAATAATCCAACCATTTTATCGCCGTATTCTGAACAGGGCTCTGTTAACAGTGAGACCATCCCCTACTCTTCTGAAGCAGGATACTTTGTAGCAAAGATCAGGGCTGTGGACGCAGATTCTGGATACAATGCGCTGCTCTCTTATCATTTGTCTGAGCCCAAAGGAAACAACCTGTTCAGGATCGGAACCAGTACTGGAGAAATCAGGACTAAGAGGAGAATGAGCGACAATGACCTGAAAACCCACCCCTTGGTGGTGCTGGTTTCTGATAATGGAGAACCTTCTCTGTCAGCTACTGTTTCTATTGATGTGATGGTGGTTGAAAGCACAGCTGAGGTCCAGACTCAGTTCAGACATGTGCCTACAAAGGAGGACAGCTTCTCAGATTTGAACTTATATCTGCTGATCGCCATCGTGTCAGTGTCTGTGATTTTTCTGCTGAGTCTCATCAGTTTAATAGCTGTCAGATGCCACAGGACAGACAGCGATTTCAGCAGGTACAGCGCCCCCATGATCACCACCCACCCTGACGGGAGCTGGTCTTACTCTAAAGCTACTCAGCAGTATGACGTGTGTTTCAGCTCAGACACACTGAAGAGTGATGTAGTGGTTTTCCCCGCTCCGTTTCCACCTGCAGATGCAGAACTGATCAGTATTAATGGAGGAGACACTTTTACCAGAACTCAAACTTTACCAAACAAAGAAAAGGTAAGGGATGCAGAAACAGCATCAGATTGATGTTATAGGCTCCATCATAGCACGTGATCAATTAAGGAGCATCATTGAAATTATTTCTATGTTTTGCCTTTGCAAGCTCGTAGTATTGTGATTTTTCTGGGCTCTCTATTTGAGGCTTTAGATATTTCATAATATTTTAATATTGCTATATTATAACCGATGTATATTTTGGCAGTTGGAAGTCTTTGTGAGATTATTATGTGAACCTTTCATTTTTGCTGAATATATTTTCCGATTGGTAATTTTTTCTTCAAATATCTGTGAAAGCAAAATGTTAGAATTTCCAGGCGTTTTCTTGCTGAACGTTTACATACTAATTCTGCTAAAACTTTCATTTAGTCTTTCTGTCATAACTAAGATAGCGGATCTTGATGTTTTTATCTTTCTTTTTTTTTTAAACAACCACTTGCTTAATGCCGTTATTTTAACTGAAGAAATTCAACAAGATCTAAGTGAAGATGTCTAGTGGAGGACTCTGTCCATTGTGCTGAATTCTGGACATTGTTTTTCGGTGTGGTGGTAACTCGTATAGTATTTATATTGTTGAAGCTGTCTAAGCAAACTCTGTATTGTCTTTAAAATGTTTTACCTGAAAAATAAAACTACTTCAGCCTGTATCGCACAGTAATCGCAAGCGTATACAGTTTTATTCGACTATAATGTTCAGCTAAATATACTGTCCTTATTGTTGCAAATAAATTGCAATGATTTATTTGTGCATTAGAACCAGCACCTGGTGTCGCTGGAGACCACAAATTTACCAGTGGCCCCAGTTTTTTTTTTTTTTTTTTTTTTTTTTTTTGTCCTCAGACTCTGAAGCCACGGCGAACCGCTGCTTTCTGAGAAAACACATTTTGTCACACTACAGAGTGGTCTTCGTCTGACATTCACCTCAAAGCGGGCATGTTCCAAAATTAGATTTTTTTTTCCTGGTGTGGCAGCAATGGGACGTGGAGGACACAAAGACACAATCTGGATAAACATCTGGGCTCTGATTTGTTTTTGTGGCACGTCTACAGCGCAGCTCTCATTCTCCATATCCGAGGAGGTTGACAAAGGAACAGTAGTGGGAAATCTAGCGAAAGATTTACAGATCAGCGTCAACGAGTTTGAAAAACGGGATTTACGTATAGTCTCTGGGAATTCTAAGAAGTATTTCGACGTGGATTTAAAAGCTGGTACGCTATATATTTCCGACAGGATTGATCGCGAAGAGCTGTGTCCAAACACGGCGAAATGTTCCCTGAATATAGAAGCTATGTTGAGCAATCCTGTGCATCTGCATCGCATAGAGGTTCAGATAACAGATATTAATGATAATGCACCATTTTTTCTTGAAAAGGAAATTTCTTTAAATGTTTCAGAATCGTCTTCTCCCGGAGAGAGGTATTTACTCCCGATGGCAAACGACGCGGACTCGGGGAGTAACGCGGTAAAAGGCTACAAGTTGAGTCCTAATGAATATTTCTCGCTTGACATACAAAACGGAGTACATCACAGTGAATCTGCTGAATTAGTGCTGCAAAAATCGTTAGACAGAGAGAAAAAAGCTGCAATTGACCTAATATTAATTGCTCTCGATGGAGGTAAACCTTCCAAAACAGGGACATTAAAGATCACTGTACATATAATGGATATTAATGACAATGCTCCAGTGTTTAGTCAGTCTTTGTATAAGGTTCAGGTCCTTGAAAACACCCCTTTTCAAACATCCATTCTCACTGTTAGTGCTGTAGATTCAGATGAGGGAGTAAACAGTGAAATATTATATTCGTTTATTAAAAGAGGAAATATCAATCCTGATGCTTTATTCACAATAAATCCAGGCAACGGGGAAATAACTGTGATAGGAAAGATAGACCATGAAGAAAATGCAGCATATGATATCCGCTTACAAGCAAGAGATAAAGGCACACCTTCACGGAGTGTGCATAGTAAAATGTTAGTGGAAGTGATTGATGTTAATGACAACGTACCGGAGATTGTCGTCACATCCTTGATGAGTCCAGTTAAAGAAGATGCTGAGACAGGAACTGTCGTTGCTCTGGTGACTGTGACTGACAAAGATGGGGGAGAAAATGGTCTTACCAGTGCTCAAGTCATTGGGTCGGTTCCTTTTAAGCTTAAGCTGAATTATAAAAATTATTATTCATTAATAGTTGATGGACCACTCGACAGAGAGAGTGTTTCTCACTTTAATGTAACAATTTTAGCTATTGATAAGGGCAATCCACCCCTTTCTAGTACTAATTTTATCTCTATTCACATTTCAGATGTTAATGACAATGCCCCTAATTTCTCAGATCCTGTAATAAATGTTAATGTGAAAGAGAATACTGCAGTTGGAACTAATATTGCAATTATAATGGCAAAGGACCCCGATGAAGGTGATAATGCTAATGTAATATATTCATTATTAGGTAACTTTTCAAAAAATGTTCCAATAACTTCTGTTTTAAACATTAACTCCCAAACTGGAGCTATAATCAGTCTGCAGTCTTTCAACTATGAGGAGGTGAAGGTATTTCAGTTTAGAGTTCAAGCAAATGACTCTGGTGTTCCTCAGCTTAGCAGCAACGTGACTGTTAATGTTTTAATCTTGGATGAAAATGATAATAATCCAACAATTTTAGCTCCATATTCTGAGCACGGCTCTGTTAACAGCGAGACCATCCCTTATTCTGCTGAAGCAGGATACTTTGTGGCAAAGATCAGGGCTGTGGACGCAGACTCTGGATACAATGCGCTGCTTTCGTATCACCTGTCTGAGCCCAAAGGAAACAACCTCTTCAGAATCGGTACAAGCACTGGAGAAATCAGGACTAAGAGGAGAATGAGCGACAATGACTTGAAAACCCACCACTTGTTGGTGCTGGTTTCTGATAACGGAGAACCTTCTCTATCAGCTACTGTGTCTATTGATGTGATGGTTGTTGAAAGCACAGCTGAGGTCCAGACTCAGTTCAGACATGTGCCTACAAAGGAGGACAACTTCTCTGATTTGAACCTGTATCTGCTGATCGCCATCGTGTCAGTGTCTGTGATCTTTCTGCTGAGTCTCATCAGTTTAATAGCTGTCAGATGCCACAGGACAGACAGCGATTTCAGCAGGTACAGCGCCCCCATGATCACCACCCACCCTGACGGGAGCTGGTCTTACTCTAAAGCTACTCAGCAGTATGACGTGTGTTTCAGCTCAGACACACTGAAGAGTGATGTAGTGGTTTTCCCCGCCCCGTTTCCACCTGTAGATGCAGAACTGATCAGTATTAATGGAGGAGACACTTTTACCAGAACTCAGACTTTACCAAACAAAGACAAGGTAAGAAATGCAGAAACACCTGTAATTTAATTCCATATGCTCCACATAGCAGCCATGCAAAGATTATTGTTATAACAAGTCTTAAACTTCTTTTTTATCTTTGCAATTGTGTAATTGTTTATTTTAGTCAGTCAAGTGTAGGTTATTCTTTAATATGTCATTGTTAATAGTACGCTTTTGAGGCATAGTGAACGAGTAATCCCTTTCAACACTTTTGAATTCTTAATTCGCCACTCAGAGACCTCAACTCTTAAAACCTAAAAAACATGTAGCTGTTTTCCTCTTCCTATTAAAATAAATTTATGAAGAATTCAGTTCATTTGAATGTCACTATGAAAAAGTTATTCCGATCTGGGATGACTTAAGGTCACCATAATAACTGAAAATGTTGAAAACTTGAAAAAATTTTCACATCATTATTATACATTATTTTACTTCAAATCGCCACTAGATGTCACTGTCAACTGTTAGAGTTTTAAGAGATTTTTATTCCTGTGCAATGCTCCTCCCTTAAGAGAGCGCTTCATGCTCTTTGTTTGGGTAGCCGTAAAGAACGTCCTCACGGCACTGTGAGGCTGTAATCTGACTCTACAATCACTGAAACATGTTAACCCTGGAATGATTTATTTCAGTTTATTTAATGTTTTTTTGTCAGGTATGGACATAATGGGACGAGGAAAGACGGCCTCGATGTGGATTTATAATTTATTTTTTGTATTGCACATTCTGATGGTCGCAGAGGCACAGCTTGTCTATTCTATTACGGAGGAGTCGAGTCCGGGTACCCTTGTTGGAAATCTCGGGAAAGATTTACAGATAGATATACAAGAACTGGAAAAAAGAAATTTTCAGATTTCGGGACCTAATAAGAAGTATTTTGAAGTGAGCATTAAGACTGGAGCACTTTTGGTGAAAAACAGGATAGACCGAGAGGAGTTCTGTGCTCGTAAAGTCAAATGCTCGCTAGAAGTGGAAGCCATTGTGAACTCTCCGCTTAATCTCTATCGCTTTGAGGTTAAAATTGTGGATATAAACGACAACACACCCTCTTTCAGGATACCAGAGATTGTTTTGAACGTGTCTGAGTCGGCTTTTCTGGGAGAAAAATTTGCCCTTCCGAAGGCGTTTGATGCAGACGTCGGGGATTATTCAGTAAAGGCTTATAAACTAAGCCATAATGAATATTTTACGCTGGATGTACAAAACACAGGTGATCCAATTGTGTCCGCTGAAATGATTCTGCAGAAACCTTTAGATCGAGAGAAGCAGCCAGTTATAAAATTAACTCTTACAGCTACAGATGGGGGTAAACCTGTTAAATCGGGCACGTTACTCATCACTGTTAATGTGGAAGACGTTAATGATAATATCCCAGCATTTGACAAACCTCTGTACAAAGCCAGAATACCAGAAAATATACCGTCAGGCGCAACTGTAATTTCTGTGCATGCTAGAGACTTCGACGAAGGGTTAAATGGCGAAATTCAATATTCTCTTATAAACCAGGATAATGATAACAACGTTGATAAATTTTCTATTAATCCAATTACGGGCGAGATCATTATAAAAGAAGAACTAGACCACGAAAAGAACAATGCGGTTGAACTCCGGGTCCAAGCAAAAGACAAAGGAGTAAGTTCAAGAGCCTCTCATTGTAAAGTACTCGTTGAAATTACAGACATTAACGACAATCCACCAGAAATATCAGTCACATCGTTGGTGAACATGGTGAGGGAGGATGCACCCTTTGACACAATGGTTGGACTTTTAACGGTGAAAGATCCCGACGCAGACAAAAACGGTGTCGTTCGGGTGAAAATAGTTAATTCAGTTCCGTTTAAAATTAAGAACACCTATAAAAATCATTACTCTTTAGTGGTGGATGGAGCGCTAGACAGAGAAAAGGTTTCTGAGTATAATGTAACAATAAGCGCGATAGACGAAGGACTGCCGCCTCTCTCCAGCACCAGCATAATCACGGTTCACCTATCAGATGTCAATGATAACGCACCAAGGTTTAAGGAACCAGTAATCAATATTTTTGTAAAAGAGAATGGACCAGTCAACGATGTAGTGTATACATTAACAGCCGATGACCCTGATCGAGACGAAAATGGAAAGGTGACGTTTTCGGTAATTAGTAATAATATTAATCAGAGAAATAACGTTGTAGGATCAATGATTAACGTGAAAGCAGACACTGGAGATATAATCAGTCTGCAATCTTTTAACTATGAGGAGTTAAAGACATTTCAGTTATGGATTCAGGCAACAGACTCTGGTGTTCCTCCTCTCAGTAGCAACGTGACTGTTAATGTTTTAATCTTGGATGAAAATGATAATAATCCAACCATTTTAGCTCCATATTCTGAGCACGGCTCTGTTAACAGCGAGACCATCCCTTATTCTGCTGAAGCGGGATTCTTTGTGGCAAAGATCAGGGCTGTGGACGCAGACTCTGGATACAATGCGCTGCTTTCGTATCACCTGTCTGAGCCCAAAGGAAACAACCTCTTCAGAATCGGTACAAGCACTGGAGAAATCAGGACTAAGAGGAGAATGAGCGACAATGACTTGAAAACCCACCACTTGTTGGTGCTGGTTTCTGATAACGGAGAACCTTCTCTATCAGCTACTGTTTCTATTGATGTGATGGTGGTTGAAAGCACAGCTGAGGTCCAGACTCAGTTCAGACATGTGCCTACAAAGGAAGACAACTTCTCTGATTTGAACTTGTATCTGTTGATCGCCATCGTTTCGGTATCCGGGATTTTTCTGCTGAGTCTCATCAGTTTAATAGCTGTCAGATGCCATAGGACAGACAACAGTTTCAGCAGGTACAGCGCCCCCATGATCACCACCCACCCTGACGGGAGCTGGTCTTACTCTAAAGCTACCCAGCAGTATGACGTGTGTTTCAGCTCAGACACACTGAAGAGTGATGTAGTGGTTTTCCCCGCCCCGTTTCCACCTGTAGATGCAGAACTGATCAGTATTAATGGAGGAGACACTTTTACCAGAACTCAGACTTTACCAAACAAAGACAAGGTAAGATTTGACCCGTGTTATAATCATCCTCTCCTGTTTGCGGTGTAATCTCATCTGCTATTATGACCAGCCAGTTTATTGCCAGCGTTGGGTTGGAGCGCTGTCCTTGGTGCTGAAACTATTCCGTTTCACACCTCTCAGTATTGAAATAGTTGATTTATTCAATAAATTTAAGCACAAAACTGAAATGTATGTTCCCGCTCATATTGTTATGTAAAACTTAGTGACCCAAACAAAATAAGTAAGAAAAAATCGAACGAAAAATGTATCCTGAAGGCACTTCACACCGCCAATAAGTTAAAAACAAACTGCTGAAAACAGTAACGTCTCTGAATGGAAGACTGATTTATGAAGTAAAGCTCTAAAAACTGTAATTAATCTTGTGAAACAGTTGTATAGTGTTAGAACTGTTTATAAAGGCATATTCTCCATAGTAAATTATGTAGTAAATTATGATATTAAATATAATGTATGTTCTTCTATAGTTAAAAAAAAGAACAAACTGAATATGTAAGACAGAAAGTAGTATTTAAACATGAAAATGCACTCTTAACTTAACACTTAAGGTGTTCACTCCTATCTGGACATATGGGCATATGAGCTATATATATATATATATATATATATATATATATATATATATAAATTTAGTATTATTATTATTATTATTATTATTATTATTATTATTATTATTATATTTTATTTTTTTATTTGCAACAAAAAGGCAATCACAAAAGCCTTATTTTAAACACTTAATTCCCCCCAGTGAGTCACTCGGTCAAGGTAAAATGTCCAGAAGTCCAAAGAGAAATGATGAAAAAGAAAAAAAAACTTATTGTCGACTGGCAGGTGAGATTGGCTGGTGTCCCAGCTAAAGGTTCTCGGCAGAACCGGCGTTACCATTAGTTGAAAAACCAAAAAGATACCTTTACATCTACAGATTCAGAGGCCTGGCTGCAGCAGGGCTCTGGAAATAGATGTCAAAGAGATTTTGTACGTCTACAGAACTTATGGGATACTCAAACCGCTTTTCTAGAAATTCTCCAGTTAACACTTCTAAGGCTTTAAAAGTCCTTTTTCCTGGCAAGCATGTTAGAAGGAAACCTGAGCAAAGCTGTTGTCTCTGTCGCAGGCTGGCTCCGAAGACAACTCTTTTGGATTGAGGTTTTGGTTGATAGTGTTTTGTTTGATCAGATCTGAGTTTTATTGCAGTGGAGTGTTTTGGCAGTGATGTCTCCAGCACAAAGAATGCTTAGGAATGCAATCTGATCAGTTCATTGGAGTCAATAGAACCCCAACACCATAATCAGAGTTTGAGATGAATTGAAATATCATAAAACATTTAAATTTACACCGCCGGCTCCTGCCTCTCTGGTTGCAAAGGTGGCGACAGTGCAGTGCCTCAGAAGTGAAGCAAAACTGAACACAACAGCTTCAAGTAGAGGGAGAGAAAAGGTGAAAGAATAATACCTAACAAAGCTTAAGTTGAATGCATTTTTAGTTCAAGCCTGTGAAAACGACCCTAATGTTGACATATGTTGCATTTGAACGACAGTAACGTAGTTAATATAGTTTGGCCTTCATGCGTAACATTTCAGATACGTTTTGAACAGCATGACATAGCTTAATGTCGGGTAATTTTTCCATTGAGACTCATTTCTGGTTGCAATTTCAGATGACTACATTAAAATATTTTCAGAAGAAGAGGAAGGGACCCGAGAAAGGCGTTGAGGCAACGTTAGACGGAGTTGCTCAATGTTCTTTATTGTCACACAGTTCCTTCAAGTTCTGAGGAATATAGATGTGATAGTGATCTGTACCGTGACACGTGTAATATTTAAATATCCCGTTCTTTGCATGATATTGGTCATTGAAACGACTCTAACACTTGACAGTTATATTAGACCAGTACACAGTCTGAAGTAGTGGAGGAGGTGAATAAAGGAAAGAAAGGTGGAGAGGCAGAGCAGGAGGGTGCATCTTCCTGCACAGGTGGACATGTTGACATACAACAGGGCGTTAGAGCTCTTTTTCAAGAAACCCAGAAAATAAAATGCTCTCAAAACTGTGCCATTAGATTACTACAGTAGGGTTGTAATTTCAGTTGTACAATGTGAATATAGTGAATAAATGTTTTTCAACAAACATTCAGTTTGAAATTAAAACCATGTTGTTGTTCATGTTGCCAGCGCCAGTACAGGGACACATAATGTAACTGACAAGACTATTTGCCTCACATGTGTGTTTTTTTTTCTGCTTAGACAAGTTTTATCTTCTATGAAAAAGAGCTATCCTGACATGAAAGCTGGCATACGTAATATTTACAAAATAATTATTTTTAGACTTTCACTTTTCAGTTACATGAAATCAAGTTTGATTTAGTACATATAATTTCTGTGTGAGATATAAATGAATTAAAATTTAAAGGTGCCCATGCTTTTCATATAAAGAGACTATGTAAACTAAACTATGTGGCAATTCTTATGTTTCTCTAAGTTTCAAATAAGCTAATATTTGCTCTCATTGAGCTGGGTGTTTCTTTTTTGTTGTAGAATTGTTCATCCTTTCTGTTCCTGTAGATTTTTGGTTTGATTCTCCATGAGTTTTAAATCTGGGTTATTCACAGTCTGACTTATAATGTCCTCTACTCTCTGGCTGCCACAAACCACATCAATATAAATTCAAGCCTATCTAAGGAAATGGCCATGCCTTTTTTGTCATGATACGCATTTTTGTATATCAGACACTACAGAGTTTTCTGTGTAATGAGCCTAGTCTACTGTCTAATCTCCAACCCTCCCATTGTAGTATATTGTTTTTATTTACAGTTCTTTAACATTCTTTCTCTGAAAATCTTCATTCATCAGAAAGACTGATTCATGACATCCATTTCACAGGGGCTCTTTCTCTCTTGCCTATCCTCCATGCTGCTGACTTCCTCCCATCCCCCACTTCCACACTCCCTTCTGGAGAAGGGGAGCAGCTGAAGGAGCTAACAGGAAATTAACTCCATTTCTGCAGACATGTTTGCTATCAGCTGTGGAGCGTTGTAAACCTGATTTAATATATTTTCATTACTATCCTTAATGTGTTTACAAAACCCAGTTCCATGTCATGTCAAGTGGGCTTTAGTGCAGAAGCTTGTTGCGCATTCATTCCTACATTTTTCTCCATGGAATATATATATATATATATATATATATATATATATATATATATATATATATATATATATATATATATAGATAGATAGATAGATAGATAGATAGATAGATATAATGATGTTGTGGCTAGTATACTCAGACGCTATGACCTCATTTCAGGGAGTGGTTCAGGATACACAAGTGTGCAAAGATCTGTCAAAGCTCCAGTCATTTGGTCTGTGAGCTGGGGAGAAGAGTGAAACACAGCTTCGTCCTCTTTCACACACTCGGAATATTGCGAGCCACGACTATCAGGCTATGGGCATCGTTTAAGTGGGTCAACGAGTGATTTAAGCACGACAGCACACTACAGGCACCATGTGACTGAACTTGTATTTGCTATGCCGCTCTATGTCCGATACAGTCGATGCACAATGTAGTTTATACGCAAGCTCCGAATCCTCTGGTTCCTGAAACAATGTCTGGAGCTGCCTCTCTGCGTAAACGCTTCAGCTTGTGCACTGTATGCTGCGGCTCTCTGTGTCTGAGGTAGAAAGCGGGGGAGGGGCAGGTAATTTTCCGCTACCCTTTGCAGTAGCGGCAGTGGGGAGCTTCCGTTCCGTTCGATGTATCAGCCCAGTTTGGCTCAGCTCTCCCTCCTGTTCGGCTCTGCGGCTGGGCGGGGCCGGACATAACCCAATGTCAATCACAGCTAAACCGATGTTTTAAAGGGCAGTAGGAGGAGAGGCTGTTTATCCATGCAGTATTCTTGCTATGAGCGACTGAACAGTCCGTTTTTACATAAAGGATACAATTTAGTGTCTCATGATAGTGATTTAATATGCATTGCACACACTATTTAATTGCCAGCATAAAACAAAGCCTTTAAGATCCAAAGTTTATAAATGATAAAAGCTTTTAACTTTGCCTCCATTGGTGCTACAAAAGACATTAAATTATTGATTCTACAGTACATTATGGTTGCTGGAGCTCTCAGTTAAGAGCTTCACAGTGTATGGACTAGTCTCCTGCAGCAGAGGCTCCAAGTCATTTACCCAGATGGGTTCAACAGCTGGGCTAAATGCATGACATAAATATGTCCTTAACCTTACCCCAACACTAAACACGTGGGGGCAGTAGTTCATTTGCTGTTCTGATGCACACGTCTCATGTACTACTTCCTGTTTTTCTCATTGACAAGGGTGTGTCCTTTGTGTGAGAGTGAAGTTAGGTTGCCATGGAGACTGTTTCTGGGCTGTAATGAAATGATGAGCCAGTCTGTTTCCAGGGACCTGCCGGTAGTACCACCCCCACTCTCACTTCCATCCCAGCATGTTTCATATGGATGCAAGCTGGAAGGAAACCGCATGGTTACAAAGAGATGCATAAAGAATGAATTACGAGAGAAACGAGTGCGGTGCATACTAAAGATTTGCAGCATCCTTGGCAGGATTTTTTTGTTTGTCTGTTTGTTTAGCTGATGTGTAAAATGAAAAAAGCAAATCAAACAAGGGGAAAAGAGAGAGATTGGCACAATTCCGAAACAGAACAGGGTTTTACAGGAAGACACAAATGCAGCAGTACAGATTTGAGCCTTGAACATGAAATTGTGAGAAACCCAGGGTTTGCAAGGATGAGATGGATTAAAAAAAAAAAAAAAAAAAAAAAAAAAAAACGTCAAATGCATGCCCTAAAGCTGAGAGAAAAAAATTACAGACTTACAATCGGTCACATATAAAAAAGGCACTCATCATACATTCCCTACTTTCACCAATCCTCCTTTCATGATCCCTCTCACTGGCACTAGAATAATTTTTGTACTCATTAAATTAGCTTTGTCATGCTTTGCACTACGGGATCCATCCTCACCAATCCGACAGAGATACAAAGCCAGGGCTTCCTGAGAGGAAAGCATCCAAAGCCTGCCTGCATTTCCTGATAGCTTTCTTTGGTACTGCCATGAGAATTTGTTTGATTCATGCTGAAATCAGGACATGCAAGATGTTGTTTAGCCAGTGTTTGCTCCCAAAGGGAGGGATTTGGGTAGCTTTTTGTTCTCTCATGACCTTTATATTTAAAAAAAAAAAAAAAAAAAAAAAAGGTACACATGGGATCAGAACAAACATGCCTATTGAAAGTCTTTACTGCATGCTTGCTTTAAAAACCGTGGTGAAAAGGACTTGTGGTTATCATTGAACTTTAATTGGACCAATTTTTCTCAAGGTATGAGAACACAACTCTGTCCTGGCATGATAAACCAGGCATTGTTTTTCAGTAAAATATTTTTAAGTATATTATTTTTTGTCTTTGTAATACTTAATTTGGTCTTTTTCTTATTATTTACTATAAAAAGATTTTTTTTTTTTTTTTTTTTTTTTTTTTTTACAAATTTGTACAACTAAATCCTTTTAATGATGGAATATGTATGTGATAAATGCAGAAGTTGATGTATATTATCCTTGTTTGAATCGGAAGCAGGCATGTAGTATGTTTAACCATCCCCTTGCTTTCACCTCCACAGAGTGCCCTGTTGTTTTTTTTTTGTTTGTTTTTTTAAATCCAGCTTTGTCAGTATGGTGCTTGCCCTAGAATAGATAAAGAACTTGACCGCCAGGGTAGAATGACGTCTTTGCCTTCATCCCACCTCCTCCCTTTCTCGCTCTCAAACACACACTGTCATAGATGAGATTATGCTTTAGTACTTTGGCTTAATGAAAAAAGCCTGGGTGGATGAGCAGTGGAGGGGAAATCACGTGTTAAATCCTTGCACTACCGATTTCGTCCAACAGAGGGACCAATTTCACTATCTCTCCCACCTCTTCCTCAGGCTACATCTCTTACTGACATAGAGATTAATTTTTCAGAGCTGTTTTCATTGACCTTTTCTTTTAACTGACTCATACCTCCTGATACACATCTGGTTTTAGACTTCTTGTGATGATGTGTTTTTGCTGCTGCGGTGACTTTTATGCTTTCACAGACCCCAATAAAGCAATTATAAAGTAAAAATAAACATTTTAAGGTGAATTATCAATTTCACTTTCTATTTTGAATATTTATTCTTTTATTTGGCTGGATCACATTCTTCATCACTATTTAATTTGCACCTGTTTTTGCTAGGCTTTTTTTGGGGGGGATTAGGGGGTTGACTTCTACTTTGCATTTACATAATACTGCAAATCTCATCATTTTTACATGCTATTTTTCTTTTCAGTTTCACACCTATCAGATGTTACTTTACTATTACTCTAAACTTGAGTTTTACAATGCTACTGCAGTCACACTGCCCCATAGATTAGATTTTGACTGTAACATGATCAGATTCAAACCTTGGTGGTAGCAGTTTTCAATGAAGAGAAAATAAAATAAGAAATTTACATATCTCTTCACTTCTCTCTAAACATTACTAAAAGGCAATGCATGCTTCACTTATCTGTTCCAGTCTGCTCATCAAAGCTCTTGGCAGAAGACGGTTCCCTGGTATTTAAAAATCACAGAGAACAACTGCAAACTATCTTCCTAAATTTATTCAGGCAAAATAATCTTGTCCTCAGATAACATTCTACACTGCCTGTATGAGAGCACCCAGATCTACAAGCAAAAATGCCTTTCATGTCTGCATGACTGCTTTTTTTTGTATGTGGTGGCTGAGGGAATGACGTAAGGAGTCAAGCTGCATGATAGCCCACTCATGACCTGTTTCTTTGTAGATCTTTTTTGTACTCAGACTCACTAAAATGGGGGCTTCCATAGAAAAGTCTCATAGGGGAACTAATACAAATCGGTTTTAGAGTGGCTGCTTACAGTATTAATGAGGTTGGCAAGAATGTTATTAATCTAGTGGGCATACTGCATAATTGATGAAATTAGGGTTCTTTCATACTGGAGCAAATACAGTGAACAAGGAGGAAGCTTCACTTTTTAATCTGAAAAATGTGTCTTTTGCAAATCTATCATATGCATTTATTTTCAAAGCTACTGATTCAATCGTACCCACTTTCTTAGTGTGCAAATATTCATATAGCATTAAAGACCCTTCCCCCTCAGCTATCCCTCAGCTAGAACAGCAGCTGGCTCACAGTGTTGCAGCTAGGCAAAGTCTAGAGCAGATCTGGGAAAGTGACAAAAGGATAGCAAATGGAAAATGGACCTAATTTATAAATAGAGCTTTTCTGGTCATACTGATGACTCAAAGAGCTTTACACCTCAACCACATTTCAATCACACTCACAAACGCACACACAATAATACACTGATATGTACATCAGTAGACAACAAGTCCCTTGCCTAGTGACACAGGCAGGTTTGAGAATTTAAAAAAGGGATAAATTTAAATAAAGAGGCAGAAATGAGCCAATTATCTTCTTTAAGATTAGCATCTGTTGAAGCGAGACAGGCATCTGTCTATATGTGGAATAGTTTTGATGACATTATCTGCAGTACCCTTGAGTGAAAAAATGAAATCTACAGCTGAGATGCATGCAATTAAAGCTGGAACAGATGGATGCTTGTGACGCAAGCACAGACATTAGGGAGCTGTTAAAAAGTCTGTGATGAATGAATCAGAAAATAGTTGGAAGTGGTGAAAAGTGAGACACATGAAAAGGTCAGGTATAATAGAGCTCTGTATTTTTTGTTTGCCAGATAGATGACACTGGTCCTCTTTTTTGTATCACAGCGAAACACAGAAGTTTAACTACCTCCCTGGGAAAATCTGTTAAATGTCATGGCTAGAAATTTAGGTCTACATGTGGACCCATCAGAGATGGCCTTCTGCAATTAAAAAGAAGGGGGAAACAATCCCCTACTACTCAGTTTAATGATCATGACATGATAAATACAGATAACTATTATTAAGCCTTCAACTTTTAAATAGTGTTTTGCAGTAAAAGTGAACTGAGTTGTTATAAGCTAAACTATAATACTGCAAACATGCATGTAACTGGATGTACTCTTTAATTTTAGTATGTAGCTTTGTGTATGAAATGGACTTTCTGTATAAGACATTTGGGTTCCTTTTAAATTATCAATGTTGCCAGCCAGACTTTTATGCGTTTGAGTTAAAGAAGTTATCAATCCATCCTTTTAGCAGCATCCAAATGAGTCACTGTTCCTACCAATCTCTCTGGATGCCAAGCACTGTCATCGCTGTGGACAAATTTAGCGTGGGTGAGAGTGGCAAAACACCATGGAAAAGGAATAATGTGGGTGGCTTGATGCTCATCTTGGCCCAGTGGCTGTGGTGAACCAACAGGATTGAGGGTTTCACAAGGAGAGGGACAAGGCAATACTGTGAGGCAAAAAGTGTTAAACTTTGGTACATGTTAGGTTTTGGTGAACCTATATTTACCATCCACACATGCAAAACATATAACTGTGTCTTTAATGAGAAACTTCATTAAATGCAGCAAACATAAACTTTGATGCCAGCAACACACTTCAAGTAAGTTAGTGAATATTACCTCATTTTTTTCATATTTTTCAGTCACACTCAACACTCTGTGTGGGAAGTGTTGTCTGAAAGCAGTGGTTCACAATTTTATTTTATTTTCAAAGACGAAAATACCAAATTTTAAAACTACAACTGTCTTGACAGACATTTTAAAACAACAGATGTAATACAGAATTTGGACTATTTCAGTGTATTATGTTTTGTAATAAAAAATATTTCCATAAGGGTTGCAGTTTGTAAAGTTACACAGAAAAATTTAACAGCAATATTTTGGATTTATTTAGCCTGTCATAGAGAAAATATGGGTGTTTATTTTTCAGTCATATTTTCACCACGATATTCATACATTTATAAATCTCACAGTTCCAGACTAAATATTCAATTCACAAGCTAAATATTTAGTTTACAAACCAAATATTTAGATTTAAAATTAAATATTAAGTTAGGATGCTAAATATTTAGTGTGCAAACTAAATATTTAGTTACCACCTAAATGGTTAAGTCTGAGCTAAATATTTAGTTTCAAAGTAAATATTTATTTTTCAGACTAAATATTTAATTCTAAACTATATATTTATTTTCCAAACTAAATATTTAATTTGCTAACTAAATATATAGGTCCAAGCTAAACATTTAGCTAACATGGAAATTAGCTTGCTGATGAGCGGATGGAGAATATCTAAATAAAACCTGCATTCTTCAGACCTCGATATACACTCTGCTGTTTGCTCATGTTTATCTTTTTGAAAAAAAAATTTAATTCATCAATTCTTTTCCTCTCAAAATGTCCAACATGTTAGCTGAAAACATAGTACATGCTGTTTTAACGGCTATAGAGACGTCTGCTCAGATCTACAGCAACAATTTCTGCATCATCCACTGCTGCGGTCAAGTCAGAACACTTCTGGTTCATGTTTGTTGTTTAGTTCCTTTCAAGTTGCTATTAAAGTTTGTCCACAAACAATAAGAAGCAACTTAAAGGGATCCATGACTAGTTCAACATGTTGGCCTAAATATGTTGTAACGTTTATATTAACTTAAACATTGTTGTTTGTGATATGTAATAACGCATAATTACTTCAAAAATGTTATATCTGTATTATATTTTTCACCTACACAGGTAGCCATCTTTTCACCTATGCAATGCATGCCGGGCCGATGATGTGAGTAGGTTAAAGTGGAATCCATAAACAAAACATAAGAAATCAAGGGGGTGGAGGCTGACTAGGGCAGCGTACAAAATGTCTGGATTGAGGCAAACTACCTCAAAGATTTAATTTGCCGTTATATACAAGAAATGTTGAAACTAACAGGTTTGTAATCTACTGTTACCCATACTAGCTAGCACCTTTAGCAGGAGCTAACGCAAAATCAAAACAAATTGTAAGACTGAATGGATGCTTAAAGTGACAGAGAAGCATTTTTAAGTATTTGTAACATAACATTCTAATATATTTGAGAAAATGTTTTGATCCTTATGCTTTCCTTTACCAGCAAGAGTTATAAACTGGAGCTCTTTGCAGTATACTGTTGGACTGACATTTCCAAGCACAAACAACAATTTCTTCAGTCAAATCTTCTCCTCTTGGTCCTCCTCATCTTAATTTCTTCTTGTCATTCATTGTCCTCTTGTCTTTCATTTCCTCCATTTCTCAATTGCCTTCTATTTCAACATGCTCCGGTTCAAATTGAAAGGGCTGGATGTTACTTATTGTGCAATAATTATTGTTCCACTGTGGGGCCTCGCATACATCATCTACCCAGCATGCATTGCAGCGTAAACAACATGGCAACGTCCCTGTGACAATATTGTATTTTTTATTTTAATTTAATTTTTAATTTTTTTAATGTTTAAAATTTTTGTAAATTTTTTTATTTATTTTTTATTTAATATTTTATTTAAATTTATGAAAACTGAATAGCCTGTAGTATTTTTACTACATTGTTTTTACATCTGAAAAAACATGTCTCAAATGAAGTCCACTATTACAACTAATCGTGGATCCCTTTAAGAGTGAATGAACATGAACCGGAAGTGTTCTGGCTTGACCGCAGCGGCGGATGTTGATGTGGAAAATGTTGCTGTAGATCCATGAGTAAACGTCTCTGAAGCCCTTTAAACGGTACATAAAATGTTTTCAGCAAACACGCTAGACATGTCGAGAGGAAAAGAATCGATGATTTTAAAAAACATTACTCGAGTGACAACTGAAGTAATTCAGTCCCGCCAGCAGCGGATTGTATATAGTGGGCCGCAAAACGCAGCTTTTACTTTTTATATTCCACTTCCGCTTATCCGCAAGCTAATTTGCATATTAGCTAAATAATATTTAGTTTAGAAAATAAATATTTCGTTTGGAAATTAAATGTTTAGTTTGACAAATAAACATTTAGTTTAGAACTAAATATTTAGTTTGAAAAATAAATATTTACTTTCGAATTAAATATTTAGTTAACAAATTAAATACTTAATGTGGAGCTAAATATTTTAAATGTATAAGTCTGAGTTAAATATTTAGTTTATAAACTAGTTTATAAACTAAATATTTAGCTCAGACCTAAATATTTCGGTTGGGAACTAAGTATTTAGTTTATAATCTAAATATTTAGCTTGAGAATTAAATATTTAGTTTGGAACGCTAACATTTATAAATGTATGAATAATATGGTGAAAATATGACTTTGAAAAATGAACACCCATTTTTTTCTCTATGACAGGCTAAATAAACCAAAATATTGCCGTTAAATTTTTATGGTGTAACTTTACAAACAGCACCTCATATTTCTACTGGGACTGCATGAATACTTCATGGATACCATAAACATGTATTACATACATACAAAGAGGTTGAAATTTCTAAGGCTGAAATTAGACAACTTTCTAGAGGTGTTGTTTTCTTCAGTTCCTATTGGGAGTTTTTAAAATTTCCACCAATAAACCTGGATTTTTTTTTAAGTTCCTTATGATGAAGTTCAGTGTACAAAACCAACTCATCTCTTCTGGTGTTGGTACTTATTAGCACTGAAATTAATTCATTCTTGTTTACCTGACATATAGCTTATTATAACAAAAAACTTATTAAAAAGTACTTCCAACGCCACCCTAAGTACCACAAGTGGTACTTGTACAACAGCTAGACAATGATGTGAAGTCATGTGCTCCTTTTAGTTTTACTTAATAGTAACTGAGAAAATATAGTGTTTGCACACCTTTTGTGCAATATATCAGTGTATGTTTGCATACTTTAGCATGTGAGCATGAGGAATGTGTGTATATTTTGTTTCGCGGGACAGCTGTGGTGTTTTGCCAGATGTGTAATGGGAGTCACATCTGGAGTATGTTGTATGTGACTTGGTTAAGGTCACAAACATTTGTTTCAGCAGTTAATGAGCAGATAGTTTTCTGCTTTTATTGTATAGTATGTGATTACAGAAGAGTAAAAAATATAAAGTGTATCTTATAGAAAAAAGTTATTTATCCCTCCAGAGACATGGCTTCCTGACAGAAAAAAATAGAAGATTAATTACACCTTTGAGGACTTTGGTAGGAAAATATCACCTTGTTATGACTTTTGTTGTTACAGAAATTTAGAACTGTAAAGCAATGACATCATGGAGAGACCCAGATTAATGCCATTCTTTGGTAAGGTGTTCAGGTTCCTATTTTTTTTTACCTGTTTTAAAAAGATTTGTTGCTCCGTTTGCCTTGTTCCTGAGTTATTGTTAATTAGCCTCAGCAAGAGAGTCTGGTGATAGCTGCACATAAATCAGTTTCCCTCGGCACAAAAAAGGGCGGTGGCGCCGACAAGAAGAGACAGAAAACGATTTTTATTTTTGCTTTTAAAAATATTACATTGTGCGGCTATCAATTGCAGCTGTATGTTGCATTTAGATTCTTATTTAGATGGAGTGAGATGAAGAACTCCATAAATGTAAACATTTGGTTTGTTATATGCTGTTTGATCGGAGGTGCTGAGATGCAGCCAGCACCGTTTGAGCGAGTGACTCTCCCTCCCTCTTTGCCCACCGACGGCATCACCATATCCAGGCAGAGGGAAGCAGAAGGAGAGAGAGAGACAGAGAAAGAGAGAGACCAATAGCGGTATCTGTGGAAATGAAAGGAGACAACCTTGTAGGAGAGAGAGAGCAATTCAAAACATTAACCAGACCGACAAGGAAAACATGGACGTAGAGGAAAACCTTTGCTTCATGCATGCATCAGAGAGAATGCGGTGTTTACCCCATACTGTCGGAGTTATGCACGGACTCTGTTTTTGATGAGGCGGGTGGGGACCCGCAGCAGGCTGAAAAGGCGGAAAGATTTCTCCGAACCGTCTGCAAATTCTGCCCGCCTGCCATGGCTGGGTCGGTACGATGCTGTTACAGCGCAATGGAGAATATATTTTGCTATTTCTGTGTGTTGACGATCGTGTTCAGTGGCGTTATAAATGCAAAGATTCGATACTCCATTCCAGAGGAGCTGGAGAACGGGGCACCGGTCGGTGACATTGTCCAGGATTTGGGTCTGGATCTGAGAAAACTTTCCACTCGACGCATCAAAATCACGTCGGACAGTGGACGGAGATATTTCACTATAAACCACAAAACCGGAAAGCTGGTGGTGAGTGACCGCATTGACCGGGAAACACTTTGTGAATTCAGTGGCACCTGTTCACGTAACCTGGAGGTGGTGTTGGAGAACCCGCTGGATGTGCACAACGTGGAGGTGGAGATTTTGGACATAAACGACAACGAACCTCAGTTTCCTAGAGATGAATACCAGCTTGAGGTGTCTGAGTCTGCTCTCACCGGGTCGCGGTTTCACATCGAGGGAGCTCAAGATGCAGATGAGGGGTCCAACTCCGTGAAACAGTACCGACTTGTTCCAAACGACCACCTCACTTTGGACACCATCAAACCCTCCTCCAATAATAAGCAAATTGAGCTCATTCTTAAAAAGCCCTTTGACCGGGAGCAGATGCCGTCTCATCAGCTTATTCTGACAGCAATGGATGGAGGCACTCCACAGCGAACTGGCACGGCCAAAGTCAATGTCCGTATCCTTGATGCCAATGACAATGTGCCTAAGTTTAACAGTTCAGTGTATAAAGTTAAAGTGCCTGAAAATTCTCCAAATGGGACACTTGTGATTAAGTTAAACGCAACAGACCCAGATGAGGGCTCAAACGGAGAAGTTTTTTATTCTTTTAGTAGTTACACTCCTGAAAGAGTCAGACAGGTGTTTTCTATGGACACAAACACAGGGGAGATTAGGATAAAAAACAATATAGACTATGAGGAGACTAACTCTTATGAAATGTACATACAAGCAATGGACAAAGGCCCAGCTCCCGTTGCAGCACACTGTAAAGTAGTTGTAGAAGTGTTGGATGTCAACGACAACATTCCTGAGATTGTACTGTCTTCACTTTCCAGCCCTGTGCGTGAGGATGCAAGAGCAGACACAGTGGTGGCATTGATTAGTGTTAATGATCGTGATTCTGGACAAAACAAACAGGTGTCCCTAGAAATCATGCCCAACTTGCCTTTTAAGATTAAATCCTTCAGAAACCACTACACCGTTGTCACATCTGCTTTCCTGGACAGGGAAACCATCTCATCATACAATGTTACGGTCAGTGCTGTGGATGAGGGCACGCCACCCCTATCATCTCAAATGAGCTTCAGGGTAGATGTTGCAGATGTTAATGATAACCCACCTCGTTTTGAGCAGACTTCATATACTGTCTATATTACAGAGAACAATGCTCCTGGTGCATCTCTTTGCGTTGTTAAGGCCACGGATGCTGACGATGCAGAAAATGCACGCATAACTTATACTGTCCTTAATGACAACAACCATGGGATACCTGTAGCCAGCTATGTTAGCATCAAACCTGACACAGGTGAGGCCTATGCCCTGAGAGCCTTTGACTTTGAAAAGCTTAGAGAGTTTCATTTTCAGATTAAAGCCCAGGATAACGGTGTGCCTCCTCTCAGCCGTGTGGCCACAGTATATGTTTACATTATGGATCAGAACGATCATGTTCCCAGGATTGTCTATCCACCTGCAAATGGGACACTAATGAAAAATGCTGAAGCCGGCCTCTTGGTTAGCAAGGTGACAGCATGGGATGGTGATGCAGGACAGAATGCCTGGTTGTTTTATACCCTGGAACAGACCAACAAAGACCTTGACCTTTTTAAAGTACATGAGTACACAGGTGAAATCCGCACCACCAGGCGAGTCATTGAAGACAACTCTACCACCTTTGTTCTGACTGTCCTGGTTCGAGACCACGGCATACCACCGCTTTCCTCAACCACCTCTATCCATGTGCACGTGATGGATCTTCCTCCTAAGTTTACCCCCGATCCAAAACAGATTGTCAGGCCTGACAGCCCACTAATGTTTTCACCTGTCACTCTCTACCTCATCATTGCCCTGTGTGCCACAACCTTTGTATTTCTGGTCACTGTCTTTGTACTTGCCATTGTGCGATGTCATGCCTACTGTAGCCAGACTGGTTCCTGCTCCCCATGTTGTGTATCCCAGAAGAATGTGCCTGAGGGTGGCACCTCAGCAAGTAGTGGTGGAGTAAGGGCTGCAGGTGGAGGTGGAGCAGGTGGAGGAGTGCAGCAAAACATCAATGTGGCTCTGCGCCGTGACCTCAAAGTGGAGCCGCATTATATTGAAGTGAGAGGAAATGGGTCTTTGACCAAAACGTACTGTTATAAGACGTGCTTGACTGCCACGTCAGGAAGTGACACTTTCATGTTCTACAATACGGGAAGGCCGCACAGTGGCACCTGGGGCTCGGGCTATGTCACCAGCCACAGCGGACAGAGCCAGATATTTGTGCGGCGCCTCAGTATGCCAGATGCAACTGCCATACAGGTGTGTTGTCTGGTGTGATCTTTGTGCTACTTTAGATGTGTTTAAGAATGGCATGTCATTTGCATTTATTCTGGAGTTTTTGAAGCCCTAAATTTTTTTTGTTTCAGTTTGTGGATTTAGTGGTACTTGTGCAATTTAATTGTTTTATTCTTTGTGTTTTCTCAAAGTAATTCATAGTGTTTGCCAGTAAGGCTGACAGCACATAACTTTATTCCAGTTATGTAATGATGTAGATTAGTTATTACTTTGACTGCTTATATCCAGTGTTGGGTATATATGGCAGCTTCTAGGGATTGATTAGTTGTTTCAGTGGGAAGCTAGAAATTAGACCTATAAAAACATACTTTGTGTTTTTTCCAAATTTACTGACAGTTGTATTGTGACTTCAAGGGCAATATGTTTTAACTGGGCATTTTCAGTACAGTCAAGAGAATGAAATAGGAAAAACTATTTCTGCTCAGTTGCAATAGCACAGTTTTACTTATTTTGGTGACAAAAAATCTGTTAAAGGCTTATTGTGACCTTCGACCCCACGTTATATTCATAATATGAGCCGTATGTCACGACATTAAAGTGAATTTAGATAGTGCTGGATATTATCTCTCTATAAAGTCTGGAAAATAGAGCAGTTTTGTCAGCTACTAGTGCTACCAACCCCATTGTATCCAATATTTTCTTGTCATACAGCTCTTTTCTGTTGAACACTGAAAATATTTTAGGAATTGATGAAGAATGTTAAAATATAGTGTTAGGTTTTGTTTCATTCACAGTATAGCATTCAATTAATTTTTTAGCATGCACATTGCATAGTTGAATCAAAATTGTCCATTGTATCATTTGTGGTTATTGTAAAAAATATCACAATGAAAGGATATCTATACCATTAATGCTCACCTTGTAGTATATGTATGGCTATCAATGAAGTGGAAGAAGAGATAGACGAGAAGAAAAAATACTGTAAAAGCAATAAGGAAAGCATTACGGTTATTGTGCTGCTATAACCTGACCTATTCCTCATTAAATGCCAGTCATGTTTGAGCTTGCTGTGTAATTAAATAGCAGCAATGTTTTTTGTAGGCTCTGTGAGAGGATTGGTTGCTTAGAAGCATATGAGGCGGGGGATAAAAGGTGATTGGACACAGTGCTGATAGCAGAGGTGTGAGCTCTGTATCCATGGAAGGAACTTTCACTCAGGAAGAGGCGAGAATTGAAGAAATGGCAAGAAAAAGGCTGGCAAAATCCAGAGTTTTTTGATTACACAGTTCAAAGAACACAGTGCAAGGAAAGGAATACTCATAGGCCCATGGGAATCTTTTTTTTTCTTTTTATATTTAAATGAATTTCTTTCCTTCACATAATGATACTGCATACAGTTATTTCAGTTTCCTTCAGATCTTTCTTTTTTTGTAATCACTCCTATTCAGGTTTCCCGTGTGAGAAATTAATTTTCCAGTTTCCCCCTAGGTGTACAGTAAACAGCAGACATGTTTATGTTCCAGATGTTTGTACTTTAATGTGTGTATACTTGTTTGCGTGATTCCGTTTACCCCCATAAACACCATAAGGCCAAGCAGACTAGTCTCCCTTTGGCCACTTCAGTGCAGCAGAAGTGCAAACAAAGCCGTTTAGTCCCATTTTGTGGACAATCTGGTCCTATTTTGAACGGGTTGTTTGTTGTTGCTGACTGTGATTTGAGTGAAATATAAAAGGTTTCTTTTGAGTGTGTGAATATTGTCCACACTATTATCTCAGTCCCTCGTCTAAACCATTGATCCTGACTCTGATAGCTTTTAGATCAGCTTTTGTCTTCATCTTTCACGCATTACTTTCAGTTTCTGGCATCTATACATTCTGCAGTGTCCTGTGTCTCTGTCAACATTTTGCTCCTTTGAATTACTCCAGGAAGTAAAAAAACAGCCTTTCTCATTAAACCAAATATTGAATTTCAAGTGTGATGAATGTGGACTGCAGACTCATGGGGGTCAGTGCAACTGTAGCAGCAAGTGAACATCTGTCAAATTTGAAAGGAAATGAGATCGCAAATGAGTCTGTTATGAACTGCATGGCGAAACAGGGGAAATATGGTGTCTTCGGTCAGGTTAGTTTATCTTTTTCAAGGTTAAGAAGGGTGAAAATGCGATCTCACTTTGGTGATATGGTTGGATTAACAGCATCTTCTGCTAATCTTTCATCATGATTAAGACTTTTTTCTTTGTTAATTTTTTTTTTTTTTTTTTTTTTTTTTTTTTACAATTTTCATATGTAAGGGGCTCGTTTTAGAGTGCTTCAAACCAATTTCATACCACGCATAGACACAAATATTTTTTTTCTCAAGCTGTCCTTCATAGAACTGTCTCAATCTTGATGCCAGGGAGGTTAATTTAAAATCTGCTCCTCCACCCCCCACCTTCCTTATTCCTATGACCTTCACTAAACTGAAATGACAAGAGAATGGTGGGCAGGAAGTAAAAGATAGACATGGTTCTGTATAGTTTCCATAATGAGATTTGCTACATTCTCTGGCAGTCTTTCTGAGAGTGAAATTTAAGGTTTTGATCAGCAAAGATGTGATAACAGAAAGCAAACAGCACAGGAAAGGGGGTGAGTAATATGCAGCAGAATAATCAAAGAAAAGTAAATTAAGTCCAGATAAGTAACACATTAAAAATGACCTTGAATAAATATAATTGTCAAATAAGTTAAGATTTTATACATTTTTAGGCTGATTTTTGCATTTTGCTACATGTTTTACAGCATGGGGGGTCTGCATTTGTATATTTCTGTTTGCCTAACTTCAAATCATCTTCAGGAGACTACTTCAATTATGCTGTTTTATGGGACAAAAGAATGCATGCTGGATGACTTTATGGGGTTTTTTGTGGCCCAACACTTGGTTGGTTGGAGTGTTGAAGTCAAATACTTCAAAGTCATTTTTTCTTTCAGTGTCAGAGATGGAAGAAGGGAGGCGATGTGTGCACCAGCAAGATTACAATATTCTGTTCATTACTCATTTCTTTTCAAAGGCTGAAGAAAGCTGTCACTGCTTGATTGTGTGTGTGTGTGGCACACATTTATCAGCGGTTCTCACCATGATTTATTAATGAGATGGTATTGGCTTTCGGCTGTACTTAAGACTCAATTCCTTTCATTCTCTCTTGCAGCCCAAGGCGCCTAATTCGGACTGGAGATACTCAGCCTCCCTGAGAGCAGGTGGTGTAATGCAGAGGTAAGCATCATATTTTCTATTTATTTGCTCTAAGTATTTCACATTCACCCCTTGCATTGTAGTCTTAAAACATTAAATCCAGTCTAATTTCATAATTAGTCTAAAAACATGGTTATGTAATTCAGAGACCTTGACAAAAAAATTGCCATTAACCCCTTAGTAGATGAGCATAGATTCTGTCCGTTATATAACATACAGTTGAAGAATCTTCAAAAATTGTTTTATTAACATCCTATACTGAATATCTTACATCTTTTTAAGAAATACATTTGACAGAAAGATCATACAAAAATATTTTTCAGCACACTAGAGGAGTTGTTTCATCCTACAGTAGAAAGCACAAATGATAATTACAAGCTGACAAGTCTCTTGCTATAGTCTCAGAAAACTTCTGTTTATGAGTAAAAGTGTAGTATGATAATCTTGACCTGACTTATAGATAGATTTTTTTTAATGCATGAAGGTAAAAGCAAGTATTTTTTTTAATAATGAGACCCCAGTAATTTTTTGATGGCAGGATGCAGTGGTGTGGTTTTTGATGGCATAAATATGTAATTCTTTTAGAAGTAGTAAAAATTGTGTTTTCTTTTCTTACATCTTGATAATTTGGGAACACTGAAGCTGAACCTTTTCCACTTAAGAAAAACATAAAATGGCATGCCATTTCCTATTTTTCTGCCTTAAAGGCAGGCTAATGAAATGTCTTCAAAATGTGTAGCCATCGCTACATAAATGTCTTGTGTGGTTGCAGGCAAAACAGGTTCATTCACTCTGCGATATGATTCAGATTTTTTTATTTCTTTCAAGATACAGCTGTACTGTGGCTGTTGTTCAGCTGTGATGACAGTACTTTAAAAGAAAAGATGGGGCTTTGCTTTAATCATTTAAAATCCAAAAAGGCAACATTTATTTCTTTAAGTGTGTTTCTGAAAAACAGACGATAAAAGTGAATAGATTATCTAAAATGTTCTTTAATTTTTTAAGTCAGTTGATTTTAACCAATAGAACTAATTAGAGATCATTTTGTTGTTTTAATTACATAACTTGAAATTTGTTTTATGAACATCAAATATGATGGTAGGAAAATTTACTTGGAATGGTAGATTATATGTTACCATAGACAGATGGAGGAGTCACAGGGGGGAAGAGCAAGCAGAGAGATGGTCAGTAAGATGTTTGAAGGACAGGTCATTAGGAAGAAATATGGTCTATCACAACCATACAGAGTACTGCATAACCACACCAGTTATTATGTTACCTAAAATACTATGGAAACCAAATGAAGGGTCGTTCTGACATGATGGCACCATAATTACAAACTATGTTAATATCAAAGAATTCATGATAGTTAAATCAGTCACTTTAAAATATTTGCAATTATTTATTGATATCTTAAAGATACCCTTAACAATAAACCTTTTTCTCACACTCATATAATATGTAAAACATGTAGTGTTTCAAATTCCTTGTTGTAGTTTGGTGCAAACAAATTACTTTAGTGGTTATCATGTGGTTAAAGCACATACACACAACACAGCTGCTCTGAAATATAGATGTTCAGATATTCATCACATTTGCATGTTATTCTATGCCTTGTACTATATGATGTGCTAACTGTGTGGTCCAATCTACAAGCTGTAAGTAGTGAATCGAAAGATTCAAGCACATTTTTAAACGTCATGTATGTACAGAGAACTTCAGTACATTTTTACATGTGCCCTCTGATGTCCTTGGGAGGTTATTATTAGTTTATCTGTTGGCATCATGGTTGTTCAAATTCCTTTACAATTACTGCTGATACTCATGGGACTTAATGTATTTGAGTAAGCCTGTATTAAATTTATGTGTGGCTTTGGCCATAATGCATTTTATGTCGAATAGTAACCAGGTTCCATTAAAATATGACTCTGGGTACATATTTATCCTGTGACACAAACACACATTGTGTTAGAGATTTTATATAACATAATTTTATGAGAATCATTGATTTAATTTCTGTTGGATTTTTTTTAATCAAATGTTAAACATATTTATATTGTATCCAGGTTAATTTTAAGGCTACTCTGACAAAAAGTCAGATGCAAACGATGGATGTTGAATACTGATGAGGATGTGATTAGCGAATGTAGGAGAAAGTTACAATGTCTTATAAAAAATTCAGTCACCAGAAACTTTTTTTTCACATTTGGGTATGTTGCCACCACAATCTTCAATGTATTTATGTAGTCAACCAACACAGGGTAGTGAATATTTGTGAAGAGGAGGAAAATTATCCATGTTTTTAATTTTCCTATGGAAATACCAAAATCTGAAAAGCGTGGTATGCAAGTATTCAACCCCCGTTACTTTGAGATTCCAAAATAAAAAGCAGTGCTACCAAAAACCTTCAAAAGTTACCCAAATAGTACGTAGAGTCCACCTATGTGTAATTTAAACTCCGTATAAATACTGCTCCGACTTGAAAGCCTCATAGAATTCCTAAAGAATGATACTGAACAAGCAGCACTATGAAGGCCAAGGAACACACATGTAAGGTAAGGGATAAGGTTCTGGAGAAGTTTAAAGCAGGGTTGTCTGATGAAACAATATCCCAACCTAAACATCTCAGTGGGTAGTGTTCAATCCATCAGCTGAAAATGGAAAGAGTATACCACTACTGCAAACCTCTTCAGATATGACCATGCACCAAAACTGGCAAGCCTGGCAAGGAGATAAGCAGTTTAGATGTCAATAGTAATGCTAGTGGGAGAATCTGTTGACTGGAAATCTGTTAGCTGTGTTCTTCAAAAATCTAGCCTTTATGGAAGAGCAGCAGGACTAAAGTTAAAAGAAAGTCAAAAGAAGTCACATTTGCAGCTTTCCACAAGCCATGTAGGGGACACAGCACACATGAAAAATGTTATGTGTGGAGGAAAAGAGCAATAATGAATGGCTTGACTCAAAGCATTTTCATGTGTTAGAAACTAAGGCAAGTTTTAGATCTAACTCAAATTTGGGATCTATGGCAAGACTTGAAAATTGCTGTTCATTGACTCTTTCCACCCACTGAGTAATATGTCAGTTTCTACTTGATGTGCAAAGCTAGTTCAGCAATGTTCTAAAGGACTTTGGAAGCTGTGGTTGCAACATATGATATTGACACAGGTGGGCTGAATACACGTTTCCTATTTTTATTTGTTTAAAAAAATCAGTTATCGATGCATCATTTTCTTTTTACTTTCCGATTATGCAGTACTTTCTGCTTAGCGACCACACAAAATCGCAATGAAATATATTAATGTTTATAGTTGGTAAATGTCAAAATTTACAAATGTTTCAGGCTGACAATAATGTTCCACAGTACCGGACATGAAAAAGGGCAGAAAAAAAAAAAACTATCATTAAATAAAAAGTATACCAGATATATATATATATATATATATATATATATATATATATATATATATATATATATATATATATATATATATATATATATATATATATATATCCTTCCTTATTACATCCATCATGTACATTTAAATTCAATAAACCAGAAAATCTTTTAGTTTCTTCTCAAGGTTATAGTTCAGACATTTGATAGGAAGTGGATTGTCTTTATTGTGGCAAATATAGAAATATATTTGTAGAGTTTTTATGATTGTAGTGATCAGGTAATCTGCCCTTTTGGCAGGAATGTATTTATTAGTTTGTTTTGAGACAAACAGGATTAACAAAAACTCTTATCTGAGCCAAGCAATATGAATATTATCAAGATAAAGAAAGTTTTAGTTTGTAGCGGTTATCTCCTTGGTGACTGCTTATAGTTTTGTTCAGTAGAAGGAGGATGCCAAATTATTCAGACTGGGTGTTAAAATGTAAAATTTACCATCTTTACCCATAAACGCCAGAGTTCAAGAGAAAAGCAAGGAGACGTTACAATTTTAATCTCAGCATGAATTATTTATTTATTTACTAGGACTGAGTTTGCAAACCTCATTGAATAAGCATGAATACCTGAGAGTAAGGTGCTGAAAGGATGTGAAAATATGTGTTATTTTCAGTGTTTTATTTTATTCAAATATTCCAGTCCTAAATTTGGGATAACTGCATAGAAAATCATATTTATTGATGCTCTTTAATTTTGAGAAGCATCCTGTATGTGTAAAACACCTCTCTGATTTTTAACATGTTTATGTGTCTTTTGCCTTTTAGCTCAGTGCACATGGAAGAGTCTTCGGTCATGCAGGGAGCTCAGGGAGTCCTAGTACAGAACTGGCCCACTGCATCGAGTGCAGCTGGTAAGAATCTGTGAAGCTGTTTTCACCTTACAAGCAATTAAAGAACTGGTTAAAAAATACAACACACACAGTCTTAATCTAGTCTTTCATGTTGAAAGCGCTGATTACTTTAAATAATTTTTTGTTTGATGAGTCCAACAAATTCCATGATAGAGTTTAAGAGAATCCTTTACTCATACCTGGAGATTACCCAATAACTTATTAAACTACAATAATGAAATAACTATGATATTGTGTGTGAGATTGCCTTGAGCCATCCTTACCATGTCCCACTCCCACAGTGTGGTGAAAGGATATGAACTGTATGGATATCTCTGCTTTCTGTAGCAGGAAGAGAGACAAAATAGACAAAGAGAAAAGAACTGAGAGAAGACAGCAGCTGATTGGATTATCAGCAAAATGTTTATGGAGATATAAATCAGTGAGCCACAGAGGACAAACACTGGAGAACACACAGCAGAATAATAATAACACAATTACATTCGATCTCCATTTAATGTTGGTCTCTTCTGTTCCTCGAGTTCTAGACACACCCACACAGGAAATCAAAGATTATGGGTCACAAGAAGTGATTTGAAGTTTAAAATAGTTTTATTTCTTCAGTCATTTTATATAAAATTTGTTTTGGTAGTATTTATTATTGTGCACAAAGAACCTAAAATATCTGCTCTGCATCTTAAGGATAGGTTGTTTCTAGATTTTTTTATTTTTTTTATTTTTTTATTTTTTTTATTATTATTATTTTTAGAATTTATTCTCAAGAAAAAAAAGGTGTTTTTTAATTTTTTTTATTTACATTCAGAAACAGGTAAAATATCTAAATTTTACCATGATTTGACTAAAAATGGGGTTTGCTAAAGATGAAAGATTATTTAAATAATATCTCTAGAAAAAATGGAACTGCAACATGGAGTATTCACTGTAATTTTAAGAGAAGAGAGACTCACAGAGGTAGAAACAACTAGGAAAGACAACTGTTGTCAGGGGAGAAATGTTTCATACACAAATGTTTTACCTTAACCATCAAAGAGAAGATATTAATCAAGACTACACCCTATTCATACCCACAAGTCTTGCATAAATATTCATCTGTCTCAACAGGTTTATTGTACTTTAATGTTAAAACAACAAAATCACCAGTGTTTGGGAAAAATGGTCTTTCATCTTTCCAGCAGAGTTTAATAGACATACAGCCTCAAGGTTAAGATATCCTGAAGCTGTTCTGAGAACACATGAACACATCACTAAGACACTATATTTATTTTCTAATCATTTGTTTCCCAGCTGTAAATACCCTGCCACAGGTGACTCAGTGTGAATGACACATCCAGTGCTCTTTACCAATATGCGTGATGAAAAATAGGCTATGTTGTATATACACTGTTAACTCACTGACAGAGAACTTAGTTTTTAGCTTTTCTAATGTGAATATAAAAGTGTGCTTAAGAAGGATTAAGACTTAAATAAGAAAGATTAGTGTTGGAGACAAATTAAGATAATGCAAGTGAAAACAAGTAAGAAATTTGTACAATTATACAAATAGGTTGCTATTGGGAGATTATTTGACAATTAAGATGCTGGCTCAACATAATGTCCATTTTAGAGAAGAAGCAGTGAACTGTGTATGCAGTCAAACCACCTACGCTAACGACTGTCTCTTCCCATTCACACTTACGTACATGCTTCCTCCTCTGCTATGCCATCGATTTCTTGCCTTGGCTGCGAACTTACAGCTTGCAGGCACTTCAAAACGTGAGGTCCAAAATGGAGAGCAAACACAGACAAGCAAGACAGAGGGAGAGGACACAACAGGCAGCAGTGACGTCTTTAGGGAAGATCAGTGACTATGAGATCAGCTTGTGAGGACTTAAGGTGGTCTCATCTGGCTGTCGCAGTTAGAGACAACATGCTGCGCACGCACTAACCCCATTTTAACCTGAGGGCTGCCTGTCTCCTCTTTATCTCATTGTTGTCCAGGTTAAGAATAGAAATAGATGAAGGTTACATTAGCTTCAGTATAAATTTTCAGGTGAGACAAAGAAGGATTCAGGATTCACAGTGATAGAAATATGAAATAAAAAATTCTGGCTCTGCTTTCCTGATGATCAAGAAAATGAGTTATCTACTGACGTTCATTTCAATTCTGCTTCATCATATCTGGAAAATGGGAAAAATTGAGATATTGATTTAATTTGACCTGCCAGATTTATATGAGTCACAGTGCTATTTATAACTAATTCATGTTGTTTATCAGATAGTCTATTTTCTTTATGGTTTAATTTCTTTGAAGGCATTGTTTCAGGATGAGTGCAGTACTAGCAGGGTTCTGTCTCTTCACTGTGAGTCTTAGACAGCTGACAACGCCCATGTTTTCTCTCTTCTGTTTTAAACCGCACTCAAAGCCTTGTGTTTTATATGTATTTAACCCACTGTGAGTCCAAGTGTTTTGTCTGCCTGCTTTGTGCAGCTCCTGGTGTGGCAGATGGTGCACAGCCCACGCCCAGATTAAAAGAGCCACATTAGTGAAACCAGGGCTGGGCTTGTTGTTCAAGTCACCCTTCCTATCTGTTCATCACTCCTTGTGTGTCATTACCCTGTCTGTCCCTCTAAAAATGTATATTTGAATTTGGATACACAAATCTGTTGTTAAAACAAGCTGACAAGTGGATTTAAAATAAAGAATACTATAAGCAATATTGGATAAGTAATGGAGTGTTTGAGAAGGAGTGACAGTGACTAAATCACACTGATTGACAGAGACAAAGTCTGCAAAAAAAGAGGGGAGGCTGAATGAGGCTGCTGTTGCTAGGGGAGTGTGGTTAGACCAGACAGTGGTGAGAGGGAGTGAGAGAAAGCTTCAAGCATTATTCTCCATCAGCATAAGCACTGTCACCATGGCTCCTACCAACGTCCTACTGCTTCATGGGAAGACATTGTTTCCATGGCAACCCTCCATGGCCCCTGATATTGACAGGAGTGGGAGGAAATAGTGGTGGGTGTATATAAGATGGGGTGCAAACATATGGTACAGTCCAAAAAAGGTTTACAAGAAGGGGAAATGTGAGGAATAATAAGAGTATTACATGAAAGATAAGACTGTTGGAGGTGTCAGGCATTTAAAGAGGCAGTATTATGTGTTTTCCAGGCACATAGAATCATTTTATAGCACAATCAAGTAACTATGTTACCTTCTGTTGTTACAAAAATGCTGTATGTATCAAATATGACTTAAAAGAAATTTGACTTCGTAATTTGATGCCTTGAAATTGGGCCTCTGTCTCTTTAAGAAAGTCCTGCTCTTTCTGAAACTCCGCCTTCAGGAAGTCATCACAACATCTAACACTTTAACAACATTTTTACCAGCGTTGCACTGAGAAGTAGCTCCTATAATGAGCTCAACAGATGTGCCGTTCCACCAGGTGTTTGCTATTTGCTGCTGGCTAGTCTGAAGGGACTGAGTGGGAAAGTCGCAGGGGAGGGTTGTTCTGTGAGGCGGAAACTCGGAAGCTTAGAAACTGCAGCTCTAAGGAGGAGCTGGGTCTCAAAGGCGGCGCTGGGTCCATCCAGGTTTAGCACAGCTGATTGGTTGCCATGGGAGATTAAAGGATTTCTCAAACATGCATCAAAGAATCAAGGCAACACTCCAGGTATGTTTTTGATGAGGGAATAACATTATAACATGATGCAAAGCTCAAAAAAGTCGATTTTACATAATACTGCCCCTTTAAAAAAGCAAATGGACAAGAAAGTAAAGAGTTAAGATAGTGTGTGGTCTTTAGAAAGTGGTAATTTGAGGTGAAAGTTGTTGAACATAAAAGAGGAAGAGAAGTTAGTCGAGGAAAGAGTGACCTACTTTCACTGGGGTGGTGGTGTATTGCAGATATGGATGCAGGTTCACTGTTTCCTGTATCATCTTTGAGCATTACACACATACAGTGACACATTCACCATCACCGCTGGTGCAGAGAAAGGCAGTTTTCATTGGTATTAACTGCAGTCGGCAGAGTTCAAAGTGGTAAAGGAAACTGTCCAAATGAGGGGCAGAAATTGAGACAAAAATCATGCTGCAATCATGCTCATTGAGAGGCTTAATGCTTAACCATCTGAGCTGCCATCAAGTTTTTGGGACTATCCATTTATTACAGTGCTTTGCTTTTATTTTCCTAAGTTCATCAGGAATGTTATTTGAATACGAATGAGGAGTAAATAGAAAAATAATTGTGGATACTTTTAGGCTGCACTATTCTGTCAGCCATAGCCCATTTAATGTGGAAACCTTTTGGCTCATTCAGAAAGGTGAGTTGAGAAAAATAAAAGCAATCTGGGATATTTCATTACTTTTGAATCCCTTCAGCCCATCTGCTTCCTATTTTTGGCTGTTTTTTTCTTTTCGCTGTTAGCTTTGTTCCATTCTCTGCAGCCATTGTCTTTAAATTTCTTGCCAGTTCTCTTCTCCTTTATGTCACCAAAATATAAATCCTTCTTTTCACATGGTTCTTTTTTTGTCACTGCAGCAATGCTGAGATATACATACACAGATACTCGCTCTCAAACCTGCACACAGTCAGAATTTCAGAGCAGTATCTATACTTTTAAAGTTTGCATCAACCATCTGCTATAGGGGTTATCTGGGCATATAATATAATGTGATGAAACTGACTAGAAACCTAATTAGAAACACACATAAGATTTTACGCACATGCAAATGCATGTGCAAGCCTTAGCACAAGGCGTCATCATTAGGATTTTTGCGATCGGCCACATCTCTGTTTCATTTGTACAGATTTTAGAATTTGTGTTAATTAATGCAGGCACTCAGTTGTACTCTGCCATAAAGTAAAATGCAACAACAACACATGATTAACAAGTTACATTCTTGAGATGATAGCAACGTTATATTTTTGTTCCTAGAATATACTCATGCACTGCACAGTGACTAAAATATACCCTCTAAAAACAGGTGTGGTTCATCTGCGGGGTTGATATGCGAAGAATCACATCCCAGAGATATTTTTTTCTTGTCTTCCATGCTTTACTTTTGTGCTAGGCATCACAGTTTTTTATCTGCATCTATGCTCTTCATGGCCCCTCTTCCTCCTCCTCCTTAGGACGTTATGTAACACTGCGCTGCGCTCCTTTGTGCAACTGTCCAACTGGCTGATGGTAGGGCAAGACAAGCGGATGAATAAAGTAGATGTGGCAAAATGGAGCTTGGGTGATTTGAGTGGCTGTGAAAACCCACTGGAGGCACAAAGAGAATAAAGGGACATTGACACAAGAAGAAGCTGGACTGATGAATTCAGAAATCAAATTCAAGAGAGAGAACATGCAGAAAACATCACAAGCTGTAATACAATAGATTGCCATGACTCCCTTTAGGCAGCAAGGTTAATGTTCAGACAGCAAATGTACAGAGAGAAGTAACCCTTATAACTATGAAATACTTTACTGTCAGTGTCTTTAATGTGCTTGGTAGTTATAGCTGATGGGCAAGCAGTTTAATACTTGACCATATAAATGTTATCACTAACACCGATAGGCATGATTAAGAGTCACATAAATTACTCAGAGGGATGGGTGTTGGTTTACAATGTTTTTCATGCTGGATTAGATAGAAGGTCAGGGAAAATAAGAGGTAGGCGGAAGGGGGAGCAAAATAAGTTTCCACAGTCCAAAGGAGGATGTTTTGTTTTTGAAAAATTGCTGGACAAGGGGATTTTATTATCATCAGAAGAGATGGAAAGAAATGGGGGAAAAAACTAAAAGGAAGGCAATCTATAAGTTAGTATTTGCTCGTGAAATGACACACATAAACAACAATACACATCACCACTTTCCAAATGTTGTACAGACTTCAGATTTTTCTCTTATTTACTTAAATAAGAGTAAAACAATGCCATGTTACTCTGGCCTACCTTACTCTGTTCCATCTGTCTGCTTCCAGCATGACTCATCACTCTCTAGGGTGTAATTTAGTTTATTAGTGCGAGTTTGCACACAGGCACCACTGTCTCGTCAAGTTCTCACTTTGACTTAAGACAGGTATTATTTTAGAGCCAACAAAATGGATGCTTTAGAGCAATGCCTCGCCAGTAATTTATTATTAGATGCTGTCATTTATCCCTTTTGGGCTTCATCTATTTGGTCTTGCTTTTATTTTTTTGCAATTTGGGAAGCAGCCTCAGACTTGTAGTGAGGGAGTCAAATAAGGATTTCTCCTCTGCTAAAAGAGTCTTCGATGTGACTGTTTCCATCTCAGTGCCTAAATGTTGAGAAAGCACTGTCTGGTTTTAGCCTGTCCTGAACTGAACTTCTTAGTTTCTTTGAAAAATAATGCGCTTGCTGCAGCTCATGTAGACACTTTTCACAGTTGATTAAACCATGAGAAGTTGTAGAGAGACAGCAGTGTGGGACAGATGAAAGAGGTGAACTGCTTAAACACAAGACTGACTGCATAGTGTTTAATTGCCCCATATTTTTGAAGATTGTGCTCACAATGTTGCAATCACCAAATTACTTCCATTAGACCTAAAATAAAATCTATTTGGGTAGATGTTTCTCTGTCCTATTTCGATAAATATTCCACCAGCCTACAACTTGCACTCTAATTTTGAAAATATTAAAATCAAGACAAAAAAGTTCATCTCCAGTTCAGAAAAAATACACCTTTCACATGTTTGTTTCACCTCTACAGCAAAATCTTAGCTTGTAATCTTATGTTCTGTGGGTAAGAATAAAGGCAAATAAAATTCAGATGCTTGTACACTCTGCCCTAAGTAGTGCAGGAGGCCAGTCGTCTTTTACCAGACATCATTTTTTTCGGCTTGGATGGAGCTGTCCTCAGTTAATCTCCCCTTTGGTAACAGCTCAGGAAAGGAATCAGAGAAGCAAAGGGAATATGTGAGGAAACTACGGCAAGTAGGTCATTGCTTTGCAGAGTAAAGCAAATGGCTGCATGTCATTTCCTAACACTCTGTGCGCTGAAACACAATATGATTGAATTTTGGTCATGGTATGTGCACTCTAAATACTAATAAAACTTTAAATTACTAACAATAATACAATTGCTCTTCATTCACTTTAGTTAATTTCAGTAAGATTTTTTTGTACATATATGTTTAGATTTTATGAGTCTTTTTTGGGTATTTACTTGAGGAGATAAGACATATTACTCTTGTGGCCCATCAGTTAAGGGTATAAATAAACAAGATGGATTCAGCAGAAGTATAATTCTGTTTTTTTATTTGCAAAATAATTTGACTAATTTCACAAAATAAACACAACTTATAATTCTTTAATATAACATTTCAAGAAACAGTGCCATGGTTACAGTATATACTGCGGGTTATATGTTCACATTCACTCATGGTGGGCATAACAATCATGTTTATTTAGAGTTTTGTTCATGTATTTGAATTGATGTTTCTCAAAGGTGGAATGATCACACAGCAGACAACAAGCTTAATTTATTTTGAAGATTTTGTGGCACTAGTGGCCTTTATTCACTGCATTCAGACAGGAAATGGGGAAGACATGCAACAAAGGAACTGAACCTTGACGGTCTTATTAAGAACTAATAACCTCTTTATATGGGGCACCTGCCTATACCTCTACACTATGTGCTGCCCCCAGAAGATTAATTTTATCTAGCTTGATTCATTCCTAAAAATGCTTGTATGTGTGTTTGTGAGCATTGTGCTACTGAATCATCATCGTGTCCAAATTTGAACCACCAACCCAAGCTGTCACCCACAGAAAAAAGGAAATTGGTATTCAGGAATAACAGGAAGCACCAATGCTCAAATCTATAGGGATACCAATGTTGCTGTCCACAGTGAGGCCAGTTTCACATTACCATGAACTGAAAGGGTTCTGACCAAATAGAAGCACATGTTTTTAGATTGATACATTCAAGTATGACTAAAATTTGCAGCTGCCCACATGGACAAGCCAAATGTCTTCTGGAGAAAGGTTTTATGGTTGGGGAAGACAAAGGTAGAGACATTTTGGTTACTCTGGTAACAAGTATATTTGGAGGAGTCAATATGAGACTTTCACACCAAAGAACACTACCTACTGCCAAGTATGATAATGATTGCATCATATTTAGGGTTTGTTTTGCTCCTGGTGGTAATTATTACAATCCAAAACATGGATGGATGGAATAATTAAAGCTGAAAATTACTGAACAATTATATGTTCCAACAAGACAATGATCCTAAATCAAAACTGGTTTGTGAATTGTGGCTAACAATAAGCTTCTGAAATGGCCCTGACCTCAGCCATACTGAAAATATATGGACTATGTTTAAAAGTGCTAGACTTTTTGCCATGATTACAGAAAGTGTGTGTGTGACTTCTTTGAAAAGGGGCATTTATGCAAATCTACAACTAACTCAAACTTGAGCATCCATTAAAGTTTTATATTGTATTTCCAGTCCATCCTGAAAAAATGACTCAAACAACTTATTAAAAGTCTAAACTTACTATGTCATTCATGTATATAGTAGGTGTGTGTAAACATTTTATTGGAACTGTAGCTTTTGACTCAAGTGAATCTTTCTCCTATTTATTTTATATTTTCCCTCCTCAAACAATACGATTTGTTCATGATAATGATTACGGATTGTGAAAATCTGTGATTTTTAATTAAAGTTGGATTGGGTTGACTTTTATTTTATGAATATGCCATGCCTTTTTTCTGATATGACTTTCATTTAATTTGTAGCAGCTGATTAAATGATGACCCACTGAGATTTTCTCTTACAAGCATATGTAGCAAGGCAGTGACATTTATCTAGTGTTCAGTTCAAGGAAGAAATAAAAAAATGTAGTGATAGGAGAAACTTGTTACTAATTTAATGTAGCAAGAGGCTGCACTTTAATTTGTGAAATACATAAACAGAGGGACTTGCAAACAAATATCTCATTCAATAATAAAAATAGGAAGAATTTAAGTATGCCAAGTTTTTGATTTCCTTAGAGATTTGAAATTCATACTTAATCTTTCTGTTTCTCTTTTAGATGGTGAAGGAGGAGAGGTTTCGCCACCTATGGGTGCCGGTGTAGACAGCAACAGCTGGCACTTTCGTTATGGCCCAGGTGGTCCCGGAGCTCCCCCACAGCACCTGAAGCCTGGGGAGGTTCCTCCAGAAGCATTCATCATTCCCGGCTCCCCGGCCATAATTTCCATCAGACAGAACCAGGGAGGAGAGGACGACAAGAGCGACTTCATCACCTTTGGAAAGAAGGAGGAGGCCAAGAAAAAGAAGAAGAAGAAGAAGGAAAAGGAGAAGAAAGACAAGAAGGATAAAGGGAAGGATGATGGTGATGAGTAAATCAGAGAGCAGGAAACATAAAATGGCTAAGAAGAAAAGGGTGTTGTTAAAACAGAGGTACCAACCAAAGTTCACTGGGTAAAATGAGAATATTTTATACCATTATCTATTATTGCTGGTAAAGTTTCAAAGCTTTTTCTCTCATGATTCTGGCCTTACCAAGATATAGTTTATCTTCAGTTATGTACTGATGTAAATAATTTATCTTGCCTTTATACAATTAATGATACAACAAAAGAAAAATGATTGTTTTTTTTTCTCTCCATGCCCCAATGTGCCTATGCACCCTGAGTCTACTTTTATTATCCTTTTGGAAAACAGGAAGTACCACCTATTGTCCATGTGTTGTTTTTCTTTTCTCCTTTAACCCACTGGGCACATTGGCACCTCTGTCTTAACCCCTCCCCAACGACAATGTGTAAAGAATTCTCTAATCGAAGAGACCAGTACATTGAACAAGAACAACAAAAGCTGTGCCAGCCAAGGAAAAAAAGAGGAAATGTGAAAAAGATTGACACAGATGCATGCAGTCTCGAGCTGGACACACTCTACTTGTAAATAGCACAAACAAGAGTCACTGAAACTAAAGGCTAAACTGACACTGCTGCAGATTCACTGGTATTACCAAGAGTGTTCCCTAAAATCTCAATGAAACCACATGCACACACACTAACACATGACATGCAAACAGCAACTTATTACCCATGAGACAATGGACACAGGAAGCACCTGAGGCCTAGGAAGAGTGAGTGAGGGTAAATATGGGAGAAAAGACTGGCTTAAAACTGGACACTGCAAGTTCTTTGCCCTGCACAGTCACTTCTTAGAGTGCAGATGTACATCAACTCTCTCAGGATGGAAGAACCATTTGGAAGAGCGTTATCTTCTGCAAGAACCCCCGCTGAGGAGTATAGAGACCACTGGAGAAGATGGAAAGATGCTTCACATTCTCCTTGAGCATCACAGAGTGCAGCTGAGGTGGCTTTATATAGTGGACTCTGAAGATACAGAGTATTTGGAGAAATTTTGATATCACCTTTTCTTCTCCTTTTTGCAGCAACAGCTGAATGCTTTCTGCTTTGAATGTTTGGTAGCAACCAATCCTTACCCGACACCTTGAGTTTACAGATGATCATCTGCTTCTATTTGTTCCCTGCTGCCACAAAACCAAATTTTACTGAAATCACTTTTATTTTGCTTGTTACCCATCCTATTGACTGCCTCTCATGTAAAATGTGTAAAAAGTCTTTTTTTTTTTTCTTTTTTTTTTTTTTTTTTTGGTTCTTTAAAGAGATTCAATAATACATGTTCTGGTGTTTTTTTGTTTTTTTTTTTTTCTTCATAGCTTTAACTTCTTTATGCTTTACATGCCCACCTCACTTTTATCCTCAGACACCCACTCCACCCCCTGCTCTGATGGCCTGCTCTGAACATTGTGGTGTGCTGAGAACAGCATGGAGTAATGTGGACGAGGCTCACGGAGAACCAAACAGGGCTGCACCCTGAACCCTTGTCAGATGCTTCTGAAGTGCAAAATGGTTCAGTGCTTTTGTGTAAACTGCAGTATGTAGTTCATTTCCTGTTTGTAGATAATCATGAGAGGAGGCATGGTGGGATAGGGCTGATTACAGGGACTGTAAAGGAATGGGATAAAATAAGGAATGATTAAGAAAAAAAATCACCTACTTGTTTAGGAACATTAAGTCACATGCTAGCTTCTATGTACGCTGTAAAATGTACTTTTAGGCTTTTCATAGATTGAACAGTAGTTATTGAAACTTGAGAAATATTGGGCACATAGGGATTTATTCCCTGAGCTTTATCCCACCAACCTTCTCATAGAAGGTTTTTGAAAAGGGCACACACGTGCCTCCAGACCTGCTTCTGTTGGTTACCCTCCCGTTGCCTGTAACTTGTTGCCACGTCCCAAAAGTTTTGCGGCTCAGTATGACGTCACTCCATTAAGTGGCTGCTGCATGTACTGCTCTACGGAAACAAACACTATATAGAGAAATATATATATAGATAGATTGCTCTGATTTTATTCTTTTGTATTATTCTTATTTTTCTTCATTAATCACACAGGAAATATCTGTATGTACTGCTTTCGCTCCCAAGCATCCATGTACCACAATGTTCACACTCCACAGATGTTTTATGGCATCCACTAACCCTCTTTAGGTATTTGTAAATTATATAGTGTGATACCTTTCAATTGCAAGTTCATTTTCTCTCTTTTTCCAGCAGTGGTTTTGCGTTTCAAGACAAGCAAAACAAAGAGAAAAAAAAATGTTTTAAAAAAGCAAACAAAAAAAATCACTCTGTCTCTGGCTTTGACATGACGATTTAACTCTGTATTATTGTAACTGAAATATGTATGATTCTATGAAGACCTATCACTTCCCTTTCACTCTCATTATAATATAAAATGAAATAAAAAAAATCTTGTGAAAAAAAGGGTATATGTTAGTATATTCTTGTGTTTAGTGAGTGTTCATGCTGTCATTCTTTCCCAATGTATGGTGGTGAACTATGGTGGCAATGTGCTGTCCTGAATGGACTAGCAGAGATATGTTGTGAAACCTTTTTTGTACACCTTCTCATCAACTGTAACAGTGAAAAGTAGTGAATTTCATTTATTTCATTTATTTTTCTGACTTTTTATTTTACCTAAATGGATACAGTGGTAATGTGTTTGGTTTAAAAATCACAAATAAAATTTTCTTTCATAAGCGTATATTCGGATTTATTGTCTTGGGGACATTTGTATAAGAACATTTTGTCTTATTATGTGTCTTATGGTTCTGTGTTTTTTTTCCAAGTGCAGTTTATAGGAATATTAGGCTATCATTGAATTTAGATATTAGGCTGGCATAGATTTTATTATACCAAAACATTATAAATACCTTAAGAAGGAATACTTTTTTATATATATATTTTGTTCTAGACTAGTGAGGGAAAGAAATGGATCAGTAAAATGGTGAAAGAGTTCATATTATTTCAATGAGCAAGGTTGACAAACTGTCAAAACTGTCTGCAGGCTGCACCCTTCTATCACACGCGCTCACGTCACAGTTCCTTTAGTGGACTAACAAGCAGTCAGAAAGGATCACTCGCTGCAGAGATGAAACACACATACAATGATCTGCACAACTCAGTCTCTCCTTTCTGAAAGCCTTGTTACAGATGGTCCAAACAGTCCCATAAGACAACAAAGCTTCCAGACGTACAATAATTTAATAGAGTGGCTCAATAGATTTATGGGATCTCAGTGAGCAGGTTTGTAGGAAAAAGCAAATCAAATTAGCGAGACATGATTTATGATGGTCTGAGAGAAATGAAAACTTGATAATATTTTTAATTAGCCATCCACATACAGTTTCATAGTTTCTTGTAGGTAAATTGAACCCGTGGCACCTGACAGATTTGCAATGCTTTCTACAAGTGAAAAATAAGTAATAATCACTCTTTAGGCTTTTCTTCAGACCGAAGCTTCATGCAACATGTAATACTGCTTCTCTTATATTAAGTAAGATAAGTCTCCCTTCCAGTTTTGACTTTCATCTTTCATCTGGAGATGGAAGAGCGCGATGAAGAAGGTTCAAGAGTTCATGTTAACAGAACTGCTTAAAAAAGGCTGCATTTTCTTTTTGCTCCCTGCTGGAGACAGGAAAGGTGTTTCCATGGTTACAGCTATTTGGGGAATGGTTGCTATAGTAACAGCCATATACCCAGGGGTGAAAATCTGATTTCACTTTTGGGGGGGACAATAAACAGGAAAATTTCAGAGAGTAATTTCTGGGGGGAGGGGGCACATAAAAAAAAAAAAAAAAAAAAGCTCTTTCCCTCTGTCTTTCCTGCTCCTTTGCATCTTGCCTTGTAGGGTTGAGCCCTCAGCATGTTACATAATGTTATTAAAACTAATAGTAGTTATAGCATTGCTCTGTATAAGTCCATATTCTACCTGTATCCAGGTGTTTCTATGTTCAACCAACAATATCAACAATGGTATCAGGTGGAAGGTGGCAATAGTCCACCTCTATGATTATATCTAACAGGATTTGTTTGCACCCTGCTCTAATTTCCACTGTAGTCCATCAAAGTAGCTTCATTAGAAATTGAACCTCAAAGTAACTTCCCCAACTATAAAGGAAAAACCTTCAGGAATAATCCAACAACATCAAGCAATTCTTCAAAAATATACATTTACTGCAGTGTCAGCAAACAAAACATCAATATATTACAACTATGCCACAAAAAATGTCAACTTAGAATTGCACAGTGCTTATACTTTTACATTATAAATTGTAACTGTAGGCCCATAAATAAAATGTTTTAACCATCCATTCATCAATTTATCTACTGGATGTTATCTGTCTATGAAAAACTACAGTGTCTGTCAACCACACTAAAACATTTCCAACTCACAGAAGATAAGCATGTCTTTATAATACCATACGTCTAAATAAAAGAGTTTTTCTTATTTTATGACACTGAGAAAAAAACTGACCGGAGACTCAAGGCCTCAGTCTGATTGGCTCTCTGTGCACAGCTGACTAACAAAATTAAGCCATCATAAAACATTTTTATAGGCATTTCATTCCTTTCTCATTAAAATCATTATCAAAATGCTTTCATATTACTGTGACCATTTCCTAAAGAAGCAGAAGAATGTTTAGTATCAAGTTTTCAAACAAGCAAAACTAAACAATTTTTGACTTTACTTCAAATATCTGTCAAAACGAACATTTAAGTCATGTGACACCAGCCTGCAAAAGATAAATCAAAACTCTGCCTCAAACTAAAAATATACATTTCAAAATCTGGATCTCTCTTTAGAAAAAAAAATGAAAATGTCAGTAAAATATGAATTAGGCTTATATCTGACATTAACATCCTGACAGATGTTGTTTTTTTGGTTTTTTTTGCTTGTTTTTTTAAATCTGTCCTCTATTTTCTCCCCTCTTTTCTCTCATCTGTTTTTCCTCAGTCAGTGATCTCTCCTTTTTCTCCTGTCTTAATCTCTTATCCTTGCTCTCCTCTCTCAACTCTGCCCTCTTCTCTCTTCCTCTTTTTCCTTCCCCTGTCTTCTTGCATCCTCTTCTGCCCCAGGTTCTTGCTGCTATATCACTCCTTTGAGATTGTTAACCATCATAAGCCAGGCTATTAGTTTAGCCAGCGAGTTGATAAAATGAGGCTGGTTTAGGACAAAGCAGGAGACATGTCTCTTTTCATTTTACAACCTGGTGTTAGTTGAACAAGTGTTGTGATAAATGACATACTGGCTTTTACACACTTCGAGCTGTTCCCTCAGCGAGTGAGAGACTCGCAGCTCACTGAAACACTGAGCAGCAGACCAGAGCCAGAAGCCCCGCCCGTTGGAAAACTGCAGGCGGACCAAACCATTTTATGGATTAGGGGGGGGGGGGTCATAATCTTTTAATAATTAAGAAACACATTTTATGTTTATAATGTGCATTACTTGAGTTGTGCTTTAATTTAACAATACTATATTATAATATGAAAAAAATGTGTTTACAATGATTTTTTTATTTTTTTTTTTTTTATTATTTTTTTTTTTTGGGGGGGGGGGGCACTTTATGGAAGAAGGGGGTCACGTTCTCCGTGGGATTTCCGCCAGTGTATGTACCAAACATGGGCATGTTGAGCCAGAGAGGCTTCCTGATGGGGTCAAGGGTGTGGCTTTGTCTAAATGCCAGAGAAAGCACTTCACCTGATTAGGTTCGCTGCAAAACATACACACTCATAGCTTGATGTTTTGGCTGTAAGAGCAGCAAGTCTACGTAAGTAAAACTCTTAGATAAATCAATAAATAACACCCACACATTCAAAATGCCTCCAGTTACCTACTCCCATAAGCATTTAAAAATGAGCGTTGTTGGTCCTTTTGATTTTTTTTTTTTTTTTTTTTTTTTTTTTTTTTGTGTACCATACAAACAAGTTAAGAAACAAGCATTAATAAACTAGCCTCCAGTGTTAGGTTTTAACAGCCAAAAAACTGTAGTTCCTGAATATGAATATGTAAAGTAGTACACTAAAACTGCAAAGCATTTGACCTCTTTTTTTAAGGGTTTTACATGTTGGGAATTCATAGACAAGGGTTAATTCAAAACAATATACAGCACATCTGTTACATGAGTTCATCTTTAGTTCTGCAACAATAAGTCAACTAAAAAACAAACAATTATTATGGTTGCAGTCATTTTATATCAAATGTAACTAAATGCTGTCATGAACCGCTAAATATGTTTTTGGCAAGTTCCTCCTGTCATTTCACACTGAAACATGCATGTTGAATAGTTTGTGTTTTTTTTTTTTTTTTTTCTCAGGGCTTGAGTTGGCTTGTGATATTGCAGCTGCAGTGAGTCAGCAAAATCAGCATCCTACAGGACAGAGGCAAAATCAAGTGATTCAGATGAAGATGGTGAGATTAATGTGTACAATCATATTAGCTTGTGACAAAAACATGCAACATATTCGAGTCAAGACAGTGCTCTGAATGGTGAGACATTCAGTTATTGAAGCTGTCATAAATAAATAAAAGCTCTGCTACTTGAGTTTTTATGAAGTGCAGTTATCTTTATTCTAATTATTCTTTTTGGTTATTTTTTTTTTTTTGCTGAATTGCAATATTTGTGACATTATTATTATTATTATTATTATTATTATTATTATTATTATTATTATTATTATTTTAATTTTTTTTTAAATATGTGCATTTAGTTAATGATTTGGTTCAGTGAGTTAGAAAACATACATATAGCCTACCCACAAGATGAAGGTCTTCCCAGTTTAGATCTTGCCAAATACCTATAATTCATCAGTAATGGTAGGATTTAGTTTCGTGCAATCAGCATGATGAAAGATGCCGGAAGAGTAAAAAAAAACGAATAATCAAGCAAACCAAATAAAAATAGTTTCTTCTCATTTTCATTGCTCCATTTCTTCTGTAGTATGTTCAAACAAACCAAAAGGAAATTAATTTGAGCTTCTCTTGTTGTTTTCGAAAACAGAGAAATGGGGTTGGGACAGAACTGATAGCTTACAAGCCAGCCACTCAAAAAAAGGAAATGAGGTGGTCATTACATTATTAAAAAAAAAAAAAAAAAAAAAAGAATAACATGTACTTTTTACAAAATAATTTCATGTTTCAAAGGCAAACGTGATGAAATCATGTCGGATAAGCAAGAAATTACACAACTTAACATTTGTGAAACTCAGTCCTGTTGAGATAACATGATTCAATATAGTCAGACTGATCTTTCGCCGAAGACAGACTAGCGAGATCACGCGAGATTACAAATCGTTGAGCGTGCCGGGAAAACTCCAACGGCAGTTATCATGAGAAGACTGAACTTTCCTGGCGGTGTGCATAGAGTTCATTTGGAAAAGGTATGATTTAATCTTTTTTTCATCCGTCTGAATGCAAACGAAAAGACGTGCATGAAGTCGTTGGCAGACTTTTAATCATTTTCAGCAATATTTGGTCACGTTTCTTTGTAGTTGTACTCAAGCTGCTAGCTAACATCTTCATGTTAGCTAAAGTGAGAATAGTTAGCTGGGTGTTCATCAAGATGTTTCTCTACCATTTGCGTCAAGCTTTTGTCTATTCTATACTTTTAGGTGTCGCATACATTATGTTGTATGGATGAAATTGGCTGAGTTTAGGTATAAACTAGAACTTTGTGATTGCAGTTAGTGGAAAGTCTGGTGTAACCTGCCTGGTGTCTGATGAATTACGGCAGATGCTCTCAAACTCAAAGCCCAGGTAAATGTGCTTAATGTGTACTGAAGAGGTTTCTTGGCATGCACGAACAAATATGGCCGGAGAGCTGCTGTCAGAGCTCCGTTTAATGTGCTTACAATGTCCGCTAAAACGTGTTAGCGGTGGATTTTTGTTTTGGTTCAGGATTTAAAATGTTTAGTTTAACTGGAAGAGCAAGATAATTGGGTTGAATACCAGTGTTTGCGAAAATACGTCAGACATTACCAACGTAATTTCATATTTTCCGACGAAAAACTGAAAATGTTGACCGACGTGCTTCTCCTCTAACCTTCCAAATTGAAAGGTTTGTATTTCTATCGGCTGCATGATGCGCAGCACCCTGAAACCATTTCGGCGGAGAGGTTTTAAGCGAAACGGAACAAGCCACTACGGAGCCCTGCGGAGCTCTGGGCAGGTTCTGGTGCCGGTAAGGAGAAAACCAGACCGGTCCTGTTCACACTAACGCACTCGACGCTGTGCGCACCGCGGTGATGCGCGGAGGAGCAGCTTCATGGACTTAAGCTATGGAGAGATTTTTCAGAAGCAGAACACAGTTAAGAAAAATCAGAAAGAAACAGATTCCTCTAATTAAATATTTTAAGGTATTAATGATGGAATATTAATATTTGTATGAGTTTAAAAATACCTCCTTAAGGCTGCTGAGCAGGGGTGTGTTCAGGAAGTTTTTAAAGAGGGCTAAATGGGGGCCAGTGATGATCTTGGGTTGTTGCACCAAAATAAAACCTCAGCCAGAAAGCAGAGCTACAATACAAAGAAAGTGACAGATATCAGACTCACAACATGAAGGTTTAAGATTGACATGAACATTAATTTATTAAAACGCAAAAATAACTATAATTGAAGTTATTTATCTTCCTAAGTTATTCATTAAAACATATTATTCACATAAGACTTTCTCATGGGGGGTTGTAACCTAATTTTCAGTGGGGTAACCTAATTAGAGGTGTTTTAGTATATTTGAGCAGAGGGACTACCAAGCTTCATGGCAGGAAATGTTTAGTATAAAAAATATGACATTGCTATATATATATATATATATATATATATATATATATATATAACAACAGATAATTGTAGCAATACTTGTCAGGCAAATCACTGTCCTCTTCAGAAGAAGCTGTAACCATAACATCAGCAACTGTATGTTATTGTATGTATAATCTAGCATGTTTAAAGTACAATGTAAAATATGAAAATGTTAGCGGTCACTACAATACTATGTTGTTATGAACATGGATTAGGGTAGTGATCGGTGTTTTACAGTAATACTGCAAAGATCGTGTGCTGTAAATGTGGATGCAATGCACATCAGTGGAAAAAATCTTTGTCTTAATTTTTTTTTTCAGGACGTCGATGAAGGATTTCAAATGGCCATGTGACGACAGTGTTTGGAATCTTTGTCACTTTCAGCAGAAGGTAAAGGGCCTCGTGATGACCCCATGGATGTTTTGATTGTCCTTGTGGGGGTGGAAGTGATGAGTAACTTGGGCAATGTAGTAAAGACAGAGCCCCATTTCCCAGTATCAGTGTTCAGCTTATCTGTTTTCTGTACTCTGTTATTTAATGTTTTTCTCTGCAGGGTCCAGTCATTGACACTGAAGGACAGCGGTAGGCTGAATTATTTTTAAATTTCTCATAAGTAATTGAAGACAGACTTTCAAGTATTGTTTTCTTAAGCATTTACTTTGTTTATTTTGGGAGTTAAACATGATTGTTAGATCTCCCACTTGTCTTACATTTTAAATATATGTGTAAATAAGTTTCTAACATTAAAAACGCCTGTGTTAAAAAACTTAACTTAGTAACACTGAAAAGATTTTTTTAAAATGAATGTAATTTAGTCATGGAAAAGATTTCCACGTGATTAAATGGCTTTCTTTCAGGATAAAGCACGTTTGTTTGGCTAACTTAATTTGCAATGTTTTGGATCAATTTAATTAAGTTGTGTAATTGTACCACTGTAATACAGGTTGGATTCAACTAAATTTGTGTTCATCCTAATCAAATACAGTGAATTAGTTGATCCAAAACATTGCAAATTAGTTGTTCTGGCTCTATTAAATTAAATTGGGCCCAACTATAGTAACTAAGTTGAGTGAGCCTTAATAAATTAAGTTGAACCAACACATTTGCTTTAAATTGGAATAACAGAATTACATGATGCTGAAATAATGCAAAGTAATCATGTGGAAATCTTTTCCATGATTTTTTTTATGTTAATCCAAAGAGTTATTTTTTTGAGTGTATTTGTTACAATGATTCCCACATTGGGTTGATTCAGAGATTTCAGCGTGTAGATGTTTTGGTTTGCTGAGTCTAACAAGGACATGGGAACAGTAGGTCGGGGTTTGATAACACAAGCGCTTTCTATAAAGCATTTAACCCAGCATCGTCTATTTGGTGCGGTTTAAAGCACTTGCTGTAGCTGCAGAAGCGACTAAGGAGTCAGGAGTAAAGGCGCCATCTCCTGGTTAAAACCTCTCAGCACACTGGGTTTAAATGCAATGTACCCGTTCAAAAAGCTATAAAGAATGTTTTATTTCTTTGTTTTGCAAATCAACTTCCATATAGAATATCGGACATTGACTTTAGCTAAGAGATGACAATCATTACCTTGTTTTTCTTTTTAAAAAAAATCATTCAAAAGAAAATCAGTCAAAATCATGTCATAATTCTTTGGTACATTTTGATAATCTATAGTTATATATATGAGGCATAGCTAAAAGCAGGACTCTCACTCCATTCTTTGCTTCTCTCAGTTCATCCTTAAGATGGGCTGAGTGGGGCGGTACTGAAGGTGAATGTCACTCTGTATCTGTTCCATTTGTATACTCTGTACACTGATTGTTTTTGGCATTAAATCTTGATTTTATACTTAACCAATTCTGATTAATTACTATTATTATTATTAATATTAATATTAAAAATATTAAATATTAATAATAATAATAATAATACTTTGCTGGTTTTATTGGTTGGGTCTCGGAACAGGAGAGAAATGAACCCGGTGGTGCACGGAAGGGGAAAGAGTGCAACTCCGTCCGTCCATCCATCAATCAATTATCCAACTATGACGATCTGACCTCATTTTTCACCCCCCAGTATCCTGTGGAACGATGTCATCCCCTGGTATTCTCTGACACCCTCATGGCCAGGGGCTTTCAGAGTGCCAACATGTTTTAGTTATCATTTTCTGAGTAAGAATTCATATTAACCATCAATGCTGCGTAAAAAACCAGCTGCTTGTGGAATGCTTCTTTCCATAAATACATAGAAAGCACTATTTAGGACATTGTAAAATAAATGCAGTCACTTTATTACAGGTCTTACACATTTTAATAAGCAATAACGTCATCATTTCAAAACAATAATTTACTGATCGGCAATATAACTAACCGCTGTGCTGAAAACCGGATTTAGCATCCCCTAAAACGGTGGCATCAGCCATGGCAACTCAGCCAGACTCTGGCCACCTAGTGGCAGTTGCCACTTGAGCTGCCACTTTCCATCTCATGTAAATGCAGTCAACATATTACAGGTCTTACATATTTTAATAAGCAAAAACATCAACATTTCAAAACAAAAATTTACTAACAGGCAATATAACTAAACTATTTGTTGAAAATTGGTACTGACATCCCCCGAAGCAGCGGTCGTGGCAGATGATCCGGGACACGAGTGGCATCTCAGCAAGACTCTGGCCACCTCGTGGCAGCTGCCGCTGTTCCAGCTGCTACTGCTTTAGTGGCAGCTGCCACTTGAACTACTTCTTTCCTTCAAGTAAATGTCACTTTATTACAGGTTTTACACGGTTTAATAAGCAATAATATAATTTCAAAACAACAATTTACTGATGGGTAATATAAGTAACCCCTTTGCCGAAAACCAGCTTTGGCAACCATCAGAACTGCGACAGTAGACGTGGGAGCTGATCTGGCACCCCAGTGGCAACTCAGCCAGACTGTCACCCTAGTGGCAGCTGCCAGCATAACACTGGCAGCTGCCACTAATACGCTGTGGCAGCCCGAGCTACTACCGGAAGTGCCATTACTAGCTGCCACTGGCGTGAATTGAGCTTGGCCCTGCTGCAATGAAGATATCTGAGGATCCTCACCAACTGAGAGTAGGGACAGCAATCTAGATGTCTCGTTCCATCCTGTTGGACTTGTTGTGTTGTTCTAAGTTCAGTTGAACATGTTCTGCAATTTAATAATACCATGTTTCACTCTGGAATACAATAACACAGCTTGTAGCTGTATAATTGTATGGTTCAGTTAAGCAGGCTGAAAAGGTAGTAAGCAGTGGCAACATAGCTGAGTAGGTTATTTAACACAGAGTGCTGGAAGTTTTGAGGCCAATAATTATATAAAATTTAATTCTACAGCAACATTTGAAATGTACATTTACAACTTAAAGAGGACATATTCAGCTCACTTTTACACAGCTTCTGAGAACAAGGCTTAAACTATTTTGCATGCAACATTATTTTAAAAACATTGTCTAATGCATCATTCTCTGTTTCAGCTTGCACTGGGTGATACAGTACCTGTCGTGCTGACAAGGAGTTCCTGTTCTTGTGTTGCTGGGAAGGCAATGTGCAACCATTTAGTTGCCCCCCTTTACCAAACTACACATTTTTCACAGAATGGGATGTCAGCTGTGCCACCTGTCCTGTCATGCACTGAAACTGAACAAAAGTGGCACAAACCTCGAACCTTGGTTTGCATTTTTTTTCCTGTATGCAGTATTCTTTTTCTTAAGTAATTCTTAATTCACTTTGTTGGAAGTAAAGCTTGTAGCAATGGACGGTGTGGTTGTTCACTCTTCAACCATTTCTCGAGTCGGAAGATTCAGGCTGAAGCCAACTTCAGCTTCGTATCACCCTATTGATGCGGTTCCAAGAGGCCTATCCGTTCTGTTAAACACAGTAAAACAATATTTAGCACAAACAGTTTTAATTTATGCATTTTCAGGAACTGGTGGAATGTTTGGTGATTTAATTTGTGCTCCATGTCCGAAGTACAGCCAGAAGTTCTCCACAACACCACCAGGCTAAACATGGTGGTATTTCTTATTTGTTATACTGAGTTTGGCAGCATCCCCTGCTGTATGGGCATACCTACTACCCACAAGACACAAAACATTTTGCTCCACTTGGAGCGTGACAAATGGTGCAAAACCACAGCCCGCGATAAAAGTGACAAATGCTGCTTGTAAAGCATGTGACAGCATTTGCCGTTTGCGGATGTTGGAACACTGAGCTACTAGTTGTTTGGCAGTTAGTGTTGAATGGGGATGTCGACGTAACCATTCCTTGTAAAGCAGCATTTGTGACTCACATCAGCAGTTTTGTGTAGTTGCATTCACTGACTTGTGTCTGTGTTAAGGAAAAAAATATTTAAAAATAAGTGTCTGTGTGAAGATGTTAATATAGGTGTTTGAATTAGTTTTGCTCCAAATGTACTGGACTGAGTGGAGCAAAAATATTAGAGCAAGGATTTTATATTTTGTGACTTGTAGAATGGAATCTGTGATCCATAATGAAGAATCTGTGAAGATGTAACAGTAGTTTTGTGTCTGTGAGTGATAAGACATATTCACAAGTCATTTTTTTCCAACACAGGTATGTGGATTTGTTTTGCACCATTTGTTTTGGATCATTTGGGGCAAAACTGTAAGCGTAAGATTTATTTTTAAAGTGTAACTCAAAGAATACAATTTGTGTACTTGTACTTAAGAATTTGAAGAGGGGTAACTTGCTTTGTATTTGTGAAAAACTGAAAAAAAAAATCTAGTTACAAAACTCCTACAGGATTTTTCTCTGTGACTTAAACTGCACAGTTACAAGGCACAAATACTTTTGCACCAAAATATCTTCATAAGGTTTGGGCCTGCCTGTTTTTAAACACTGTTATTGGGCTGCTAATTCTAGGGCTCTTACCTTCTGGAATGGTGGAGCTATGGCTGGGAAGAACCCCTGGTGGTTACAGCTGGAAGCCACTGCTGTTAAAAGGTCTTCATTCCCTGCTCTTGTTTTCTGATTCTACCTCAATAGCTAAACTGCTTCATCAGACTTTCATCGTGAGAAACTCCTTCCGAATTCTAAATCAGATAAAGGTAGCCTGCCGGATTTCCAGAGTCTCTATACATGCTCCCATATATAAAAATCACTCATGTTTGCCTGTGTGGTTGGATGTGGCGTTTGCATCTTGGAGGGAAAGGGGCATCAGAACTTTTTCAGATCTGTATATTAATGGTCAATTTGTGTCATTTGCTCAACTAGTCAACAAATTCAATCTTCCAAACTCTCACTTTTTTCGATACCTTCAAGTCAGACATTATATTAAGAAGAATCATCCACCTCTTGATGTAATCCCTACAACCCATCCTTTTCTCAAGACCCTTCTGGTTCCCCCGGTCTCAAAGCACTTAATGTTAAAATTTACGGGTTCGTTTACCAATCCAATTTCTTCTGATTTGAATGGAGAGGCCAGGGCAAGGGATTTAAACTGTGAAATATCAGAATTTTGGGAGAAGGCCCTGTCTTTGGTCCATCGTTGCTCTGTCAACTCACATCATAGTATAATTCAGTTCAAGGTACTGCATAGGTTGTATTATTCCAAAACAAAGTTAAACCATATTTTTCTGTCTATGTCCCCTATATGTGATAAGTGTCACATTGCTGAGGGTTCATTAGCGCATCTTTTCTTGTTCTGTCCTATACCGCAGTTTTTGGTGGGCTGTAGTAGAGCATTTATGCAAAGCCTACTCTTGAGACAGTCATCCTGACCACATCCTGGCCATCTTTGGATGCTCTCTGGAGACTTCAAGTCTACCACACAACACAGGTTGCATTGCAGCTAGGGATGTTGGTGGCTAAGAAGCTTATTCTTTTAACTTGGAAGTCTACCACCCCACCCACATTCACTCATTGGCTCAATGAGATGATGTTGGCTATTCAAATGGAAAGACTGTGCCTGCAGCAGCCCAAAAAACGGAACAGATTTGAGAGGAGTTGGAGACCTTTCTTAGCACAATGTTACTCTGGGTGACCAACACATACACCACACCCTAGGAGATTGACCTGTAAGGCCTTGGTAGCAGATGAGACACGAGATTCAGTCACCTCTTTTCTTTGTCTGTTCTTTCGTATGGTACTTGTTCTGGTTTGATTTTCACAACCGCACTGTTTTTGTAAATTAGGTATCCTCTGGCAGCCTTGTTTTATTTTTCTTATTGTTTTAATTTCTTTTTACCTTTGGTCTCTGTTTGGTTGTTTTCCACACCATGGGGGGAATGTCATGTTCTGTATTGTTAAAAGTATAAATAAAGTATTAAAAAAGTGTTTTGTGGTCATGGAGAGTGCAGCTTACAACGATGTTTGTAAGAGGTACTTTGAACAGTGACTAATTGAGTGTTGCCATGTTGAAATTCCAACTTCTCTGTTAACTGGAACGCTGTTAGCACAGTGTAATGTCATTCCCAACTCCGGGTTCCAACTTCCAAAGTAAATGGATCACAATTAAAGGGCAGGGAAAGATCGAGATGCAACAAGGTGTGGGGAAGAATTAGATTGGTGACAGACCTAATACCAAGAGAGAGGAAGAGAAAGCAAGGAGAGGAGCACAGGATGCAAGTAAATGGTAAATCACCTGCATTTGTTTAGCGCTTTGTCATGTACGAAGACTCAAAACCACTTTATACTGCTTTCAGTCATTCTCCAATTCACACACACATTCACATGCTGATGTTGGTAAGCTACATTATATGCCATGCAATTGGCGCCATAGAGTTCCCTGACTACCACCACTTAGCAAGGCAGGCGCAGAGGCTTGTCTAAGGATACAACGACAGAGAAGGACAGGTTTGAACTGGATGAATTCTTCCTTCCAAAACCAACATCTCCCAAGAAGACCAAAAAAGACTCACCACAAACACCAAATTTTGCAAAATCAATCCAGAATCCTAGAGGCCAACAAAAATATAAATATTGATTAGTTGACACTGTGGAGTATATTGCAACATGGAGCTGAGGTCACTTATAGCTTAGGGGATATATTTTTTGTTAACTGAGAAGCATTGTACTGTATCAGGGTCATTTAAAGCTATTCAATGATACTTTTTAGGAATAAATTGTTATGGTCCTGTCAATTCTGTTACTAAGGTCAGTTCTGTTACTTGACATGTCAACTCTGTATATGACATGTTTTAACAACAAAAAAAAGGAAAATTGTCTCGAGTATCATACACATTGTTGGTTGAGTTTTCCTGTATTTTAATATATAACTGGCAGATTTTATTACTAAAAGAATTATGGTTTTCATTGAGTTTTAATGAGAAATGTTTGCCCCTATGCAAACAATTCTGTGAATAATTAAGTATTTTTTTCATTTTTTAAAATGTATTTTTAAGTAAAATGTATCAGTTTGAAGTAGTGAGGTATTAGGACATTGAATATAATTAAATAAAAATATTTTAGTCTGCTTGAATTGATATTTTTTTCCCCCACACGTGCATATTGTCCGTAACAGAGTTGACATACTGTAACAAATAAGTTTTTATTGCAAAAAAAAGTAATAAAAATGTGTAGCTGCTTAGCAATTACTAATTTATCAAACTTTAATATCTTTTTAATAGACAAAGATTTTTAAAGAAATTCAAAGGGGTTTTTTTCTTCGTTTTTTGAAATGCCAAATGCTTCTCCAATTATAGAATCACCCATATACTTCATTTTAACTTAAGGTAACATAGTTGCTTAAGAAAACACATAATACTGCCCCTTTAAAACATCTGGATTTATGTGCGCTTTTCTTAATTTCAGCAAATGTTACGTTTCAGTAGCTAGTTTCCACAAGTCTTTGTAAATGACGCTCCAGTTGATCAAATTGATCCAGCTTTCCATTTGGTCATTCATTTCCTCTGATGAAGAACACTCATTTAGATGTTGGCTAATTATTTTATATTAAGACCTATCATAGCCACATTCATGTTTATATCTTGTTGATTAATTTACGTGGGGAATTTTTCAATTGTCTTATTTAGGCTTTGAGATGAAATCTTCCTATAACGTGAGTGTACATGTCTCTGTCCTTGGTACTGAAACCAACACTTTGGCTTGAAAGTGTAAAGCTTATTTCAGAAAAAATTGAAATGCCACTTTTTACTGTTTACCCTTCAATTCCTGTGACAACTTGGAAACCATGTTAATAAATTTAGCTGACCTCATGCATACGATTTTTTTTTTCTTTAATTTTCAAATTTTTATTGAATTATTTTGCTGTGCTCATTAAATTTGAGGTGTTTTGTGTGCTTTCATTTATTTATTTTTTTGAGGATAGGATTCTGGACATTGTGGATGGGGGGTATTAAGGTGTAGATGATGAAAAGTGACTCATGGTGCTGCTGTCAGCTAACATAAAAGTGGAACACACATCTCCACCTACTGTCCTAGCTTTACAAAGGTGAGAGAGAAATACACCCAGTCGGCGAATTTCATTGTCCTACCTGCTGATTGATAATTTCGTCAATTTTTTAAACATTTCTTTCATCAGTGTGTGCAAATGCTCGGAAGGAAAATTTTTTATGATGGGAGACAAAAAGTTTCCAGTTCTTGTTCTGATCCACTTCTTTGTTTACCTTATTGGGACAACACACCTCGTTCATGGAGACCTGAGCTATTCTTTTCCAGAAGAGATGAAACCAGGATTCATTATTGGAAACGTCGCCAAGGATCTTGGAGTTGATCTCAATACATTATCCTCTCGAAAGGCTGGTGTGGATATTGAAGGGGCGCGGAAGCGCTGTTGTGACATTAATATGAACACCGGGGATTTGATCACATTGAACAGAATTGACAGAGAAAGCCTTTGTGGTAGGAAACCCTCTTGTGTTGTCAAAATCAACCTGGTGTTAGAAAATCCTTTAGACCTTCATCATATCAGACTTCATGTACAAGACGTGAATGATAACTCGCCAAAATTCAAAAAGATTTTAATTGAAATGGAAATAAGAGAGCCTGCAGACAGAGGTAGCCGCTTCTCCGTCGAGGAGGCCCATGATGCAGATATAGGTCAAAACGATGTTCAAAGATACATACTTGAAAAGAATGATAACTTTATACTTTCAGTGGATAATAAAAAGTTTCAACTACTCTTGGAAAATAATCTTGATCGAGAGAAACAAAAGGAAATGAATTCGCTTCTCACTGCTATAGATGGCGGCTCTCCCCAGAAATCAGGTACTGTGCAACATGTGTGTACATGTGTACATGTACATACACATGTGTGTATGTGTAACTGTGTACATGTGACAGTGCTGGATGCTAATGATAACACCCCAGTGTTTATTCAGGCCATTTATAAAGCAAGTGTGCCTGAAAACTCACCACCAGAAACAATAGTGATTACTGTTAGTGCTACTGATGCAGACGAAGGACTGAATGGAGACGTGACTTATGACTTTAGACATGTCTCTGAAGAAAATCTAAATCTATTTTCGATTGACCCAAAAACGGGAGAAATTAAATTAACAATTGTGATTGACTTTGAAGAAACGATTTCATTTGACATAAGCATTGAAGCCAAAGATGGATTAGGACTAACCTCATATGCTAAAGTGTTAATAGATGTCATTGATGTGAATGATAATGCACCAGCTATTTTTCTAAAATCCCTGTCACAAAACACACCTGACAATTTGTCACCTGGTACAGAGGTAGGAATCATTAATGTTCATGATAGAGACACTGAGACTAATGGACAGGTCCACTGCTCCATCCAGCAAAACGTCCCTTTTAAATTGGTTCCTTCTATTAAAAACTATTATTCTCAGCAAAGCTGGATCGTGAATTAGTGTCCGATTACAACATTACAATAACTGCCACTGACGAGGGCTCTCCACCTCTGTCCTCCTCTAAAACTGTTCACTTATCTGTAGCTGACATCAACGACAACCCACCTGTGTTTGAGGAACAGTCCTACAGCGCATATGTGAGTGAAAATAACAAACCTGGATGCACTTTATGCTCCGTTACTGCTCGAGACCCCGACTGGAGACAAAAGTGATCTATTCTCTTTTACCTGGTGAGGTGAACGGTGCCTCGGTGTCCTCCTATCTATCTGTTAATGGAGACACGGGAGTGATCCATGCTGTAAAGTCATTTGATTATGAACAGTTCAGGAGTTTTAAAGTCCACGTGATGGCCAGAGACAACGGTTCTCCTCCACTCAGCAGCAACGTGACTGTCAGTGTGTTCATACCTGATGTGAATGACAACTCCCCTCAGATGCTATACCCTGCTTCGGAGGGCAATTCCTTCCATGACCGAGCTGGTCCCCAAATCTACACATGGAGGAGCTCTAGTGTCCAAAGTGATAGCGGTGGATGCAGACTCTGGACAGAACGCTTGACTATCCTATCATATAATCAAAGCCACAGATCCGGGACTTTTCAGTATTGGCCTACACTGTGAAGAAATCAGGACACAGCGAGACATTTCAGAATCTGACAGCATGAAACAGAACCTGATTGTTACAGTAAAACATAATGGACAGCCCTCTATGTCTGCCACTTGTGTCATGTATTTACTTATTTCTGATAACTTGGCTGAGGTTCCAGAATTAAAAGATATTTCTTATGATGAGAATAACTCCAAGCTGACCTATTATCTAATCATCGCCCTTGTTTCGGTGTCCACCTTCTTTCTGACCTTCATCATCATCATCTTGGGTGTGAGGTTTTGTCGTAGGAAAAAGCCGAAATTATTTTTTGATGGAGCAGTAACCATACCCGGAACTTATTTTCCACCCAACCACAAAGATGTGCAAAAATCGCAACAGAAACGACTCAACAGAGTCCCACGGCAACTTTCAAAATACCCTCCGCATTCACGTTACTTTATCGTAGAGGCATGGAAATTGGTACACCTGTACAACTTCCCAAGGCCTACAGAAAATCTTGTTGCACCCATGGTCTACAAGTCAGCAATCTTTTTCTCTTTCATTCATATAGCTTTAAACCCGTGTCTGGTGACAGAACCACATGATGCTAAATGCTTCTCTCAAAACTGGCTGGTGGCTGGTGCACATAGGTTTGGCATAATGGCGAATATCAATCCCTCCCCGTTTGCATATGGTTGTCTCTAAATCACACATGTATCATCCGATTTGCACCAACCTGGATATGAATGACCATTGTCAACTAAAGGGGCCAATAGGATTATATTGAAATTTGACACCTGTGCGCCCCCAAGATTATTTCAACAGGTATATCTCCCTGATACATCATTGGATCTCCACCATATTTTTGTGCATCATCAGGGAGCACTGCTTGAGACACTGGTGTGGTACATTAATCACATCACTGTATATAAATGACCTTTGTTAACCACACCCTAGTGGACGGGTGCGGAACGGCGTGAGAGCGTTGACGACGACAGGGTGAAGATGCCAGAGGTCCCGCTGTCGCCACAAGGCCGAGCGGCGCTGAGCTGCGAGGGCCGCTAGATGCTGCTTGGAGCTTTAATTATAATTCTTTTCGTTCCCAAGTTGAAAAGTAATTTTATGTGCGCAATTCCAGAATCCAAATTGTTGTTTTCATATCCACCTTAAAGGTGCTGTCATTTGAAGATTACATATAAGAGCTATTGTATTTTTTTTTATGTTATATTATTAATTTTTTTAAAAATGTATCTTGAAACTAGATTCGTTTACTCCAGAATATTGGTACTGAAGCACTTTCTGGGGTTTTCAGTGGTACCGTTTCTCAAAGTGCCTGTTCTTGGTGCTGAAAAAAACAAAACAAAAAACAACAACAACAAAAAAAAAACCTTAGAGGCGTTATATTACGGTTTTCGCTGATAATCTGTGAAGCACACCTTTTTAAAAAAGTGTCCTGGGTGTTGATTTTAACATTTAGTTTTTATCGAACATTCATTGATGTAAGAAAATGAACATTCTCAGCATGTTGAATAGAATAGACTAATACTGAACGCCATAATCTTGTCTGAATTTGTTCTCTTTTCGAACTAGAACTTAATATGCTTTAGTAAATATGGTAAATGGCTTTAATTTATTTTATTTTTTTTAACTTGAAATAAAAAAAAATATCTTTCAATAGCTTTTGATTTTCGTGGTAGAGGATTTTGGAGGGCTGTTGTCATTAAATAAGTAACTCACGGTGTCGCTGTTGACTGACAGATCAAAACACACTCGCCACTCCAAACATTGCTGTACAAGAAGCAGATATATCTTGGTAACGGAAGCTATTTAATTTCGCTAACTGCTAGGATCGTGACTATGGCAAAGGTTTAGTGACTGTGAGTCAGTGGATAAAAATCAAGTTTCATGGTGCGCTGGTAACATATAAATCGGAGGAACATTCCCCTTTACAATGGGAGACAAGGGATTTTCAGCTGTTTTTCTGATCCTCTTCTTTGTTTCCTTGATTATGACTCTCGTTCAAGGAGATCTAAGCTATTCATTCCCAGAGGAGATGAAACGAGGATATGTTATTGGAAATCTCGCCAAGGATCTTGGACTTGATTTGAGCACACTGTCATTTAGAAAGGCCCGTGTCGATATTGAGGGGAGCCGTAAGCGTTACTGTGAAATTAATATGAACACGGGGGATTTAATCACATCGGACAGAATTGACAGAGAAAGCCTTTGTGGTAAGAAACCTTCGTGTGTCATGAAAATCGACCTGGTGTTAGAAAATCCTTTGAAGCTTCATCGTGTCAGTCTTCATGTACAAGATGTGAATGATAACTCGCCAAAATTTAGAGAAAATGTAACTGAAATAGAAATATGGGAGTCAGCTGAAAGAGGTAGTCGCTTCTCTGTTGAAGAGGCCCATGACGCAGATATGGGTCAAAATACTGTGCAAAGATACATCCTACAAAAGAACGATCATTTTGTTCTTGCAATTGACAGCAATAAGGTTGAATTAGTACTCGAGAATAAACTTGATCGAGAGAAACAAAAAGAAATGAATTTGCTTCTCACAGCTATAGATGGCGGATCTCCCCAGAAATCTGGTTCTGTTGTCATACATGTTACTGTGCTAGATGCTAATGATAACGCCCCAGTGTTTACTCAGGCTGTTTATAAAGCAAGTTTGCATGAAAACTCACAACCAGAAACAATAGTTATTACTGTTAGCGCTACTGATGCAGATGAAGGAGTGAATGGAGAGGTCACTTATCAATTTGGTCATGTGTCTGATGAGGATGTAGGTTTATTTTCCATTGATCGAAAAACGGGACAAATAAAAGTAATTGGTGAAGTTGACTTTGAAGAAATTAACTCTTTTGAAATGAAGGTACAAGCCAAAGATGGATTAGGGCTAACCTCATATGTTAAAGTGTTAATAAATGTTATTGATGTGAATGATAATGCACCAGTTGTTTATCAAAAATCCGTGTCACACAACACACCTGAGAACGTGTCACCTGGCACAGAGGTGGGACTCATTAATGTTCAAGATAGAGACTCTGAAAAAAATGGACAGGTCCGCTGCTCCATCCAGCAAAATGTCCCATTTAAGTTGGTTCCTTCAATTAAAAACTATTATTCTCTGGTGACCACTGGACAACTGGACCGTGAACTAGTGTCCGATTACAACATTACAATAACTGCCACTGACGAGGGCTCTCCACCTCTGTCCTCCTCTAAAACTGTTCACTTATCTGTAGCTGACATCAACGACAACCCACCTGTGTTTGAGGAACAGTCCTACAGCGCATATGTGAGTGAAAATAACAAACCTGGATCCACTTTATGCTCCGTTACTGCTCGAGACCCCGACTGGAGACAAAACGGTACAGTGATCTATTCTCTGTTACCTGGTGAGGTGAACGGTGCCTTGGTGTCCTCCTATCTATCTGTTAACGGAGACACGGGGGTGATCCACGCTGTGAGGTCATTTGATTATGAACAGTTCAGGAGTTTTAAAATCCACGTGATGGCCAGAGACAACGGTTCTCCTCCACTCAGCAGCAACGTGACCGTCAGTGTGTTCATATCTGATGTGAATGACAACTCTCCTCAGATACTGTACCCCGCCCTGGAGGGCAGCTCCTTCATGACCGAGCTGGTCCCCAAAGCGGCACATGGAGGGTCTCTGGTGTCCAAAGTGATAGCAGTGGACGCAGACTCTGGACAAAACGCCTGGTTGTCTTATCATATTGTCAAAGCCTCAGATCCGGGACTTTTCACTATTGGTCTACACAGTGGAGAGATCAGGACACAGCGGGACATTTCAGAATCTGACAGCATGAAACAGAATCTGATTGTTGCAGTGAAAGATAATGGACAGCCCTCTTTGTCTGCTACCTGTTCCTTGTATTTACTTATTTCCGATAACTTGGCTGAGGTTCCAGAACTAAAAGACATTTCTTATGATGAGAATAACTCCAAGCTGACCTCTTATCTGATCATCGCGCTGGTTTCTGTGTCCACCTTCTTTCTGACCTTCATCATCATCATCCTGGGTGTGAGGTTTTGTCGCAGGAGAAAGCCCAGACTGTTGTTTGATGGAGCAGTAGCCATCCCAGAAGCTTATCTTCCTCCCAATTACGCAGATATGGATGGCACAGGAACTTTACGGAGCACTTACCATTACGACGCCTATCTGACAACAGGATCTAGAACCAGTGACTTTAAATTTGTATCGTCTTACAATGACAACACGCTGCCTGCTGACCAGACACTGAAGAAAAGTCGGACAGGGTTTGCTGATCCTTTTGAAGAACTGGAGACACCTGAAAAGGTAAGATTTACAGTGCATGATTTATTGCTGTCTTTTTCATAAAGTATCAACATTGTATTTATTGTGAAATTGTCTTGTTTTTTTTTTTTTTTTTTTTTTTTTTTTTTTGTTCCTATTTTTCTGAAATGTAATTATCATTATCTCATAGTTTTTAATGAACTGTATATCGTTCTACATGGCTTAATACCATTTTTTACTTTGGACGAACATCCGAGACCATTCGAAAAGAGTTTTAGCCCCCTGTTTAGGTGATCTCTACAATATTTATGATTTTCGTTTGTATCTTGGGATTATTTTTTTGCCTCGTTTTTATTACAATTCAATTATGCTTTTATGTCTTCAATATCTGTTTAAATTTATGCTATTAAATTGCTTTTTGGAAAAGGTATTCCTTATTGCTGGTCCGTAGTTAACATTGTATGCTATCATAGTAATCCTTTATTAGTTTCAGTCAAACCCCTGTAATTGACTTAATTTTTTTGTTACAAACAATCTGATAGAATTTCTGAAACATCCTTTTCCAGTTTTTGACAATTATGTCATCTAAATTTAATTTTATTTTATTTTATTTTTGCAAATCCTTGTGATCGTCTGGTATATAAAATTTCACCTCCAGTGTCGATACTTGATTAACAGCTTACATGGAAGTGACAGTTGAAATAAAAAGCTTCAGTCCCATTTTTAAGATATTGCCCTTAACAGATTGGTTTTTACCTTAAGAACCTAAATTTCAAAGATAATGCTATTTTTTCAGTATTGTTTTTCCTTTTCTCTTAGTACCTGTCCATGGTGCTGAAAGAGTAATAAGGAGTTTCCTCTTTACAGGTGCAATTGCAATTTTTTTTGTCTTGCCAATTTATGTAATAAGGGAAATTTATTCTGGGTTTTTTTGTTTTTTGTTTTTTTGGTTTTTTTTTTACACCTTTTCAAAATACACGGTATACATGCATCGCCTGAAATACTTTTTGTCACACAGCAAATCATAATCAAATCAATCTACTCTAATCTAATGAAATTGCAGTTTTTGATGTCATAAAATGCCTCTGACGTTATAGTTTTTGCAATCAAAAAAAAAAAAAAAAACTGGCATAAAACTTTTGATCATTACACTTTGTAAGTAAGTCAACTTCATGACAACTGCAAGCAATATTGGCAATTTCTGTGTTCATTTCCTTTTTGTTATTTCTTAACCTTGGTTAAGGTTTCACCTATTGAGACTGATCTAGTGTGGATTGTATTTAAAATTTTCAATGTGAACTTCATCATTAAGTGCTAAAATATTTTTGATGAAAAGTAATTAGAATGAAATGTTCTTATCCTAAAAAAAAAAAAAAAAAAAAAAAAAAAAAAAAAAAAAAAAAAAAAAAAAAAAAAAAAAAAAAAACTCAAGATGTCGCTGTTGAATCACCCAAAAAATATCATCCTTGCCGCTCCACCTGGTCATTCACTGAAAGTAGATAAAGCCTTCTCACAGAAGCTCGTCGACAGTTGAACATTGAGGTTAGTCTATCTTGCGTATCTCAGTATCTTTTTGTTAATGTAGTTGTGTTACTGTGTCTATCTTTATCTGAGGACCATTTGCACGGAAGATGGGAGACGACGTATTTTCATTGCTTTTTCCGATCTGCTTTGTTTCCAATATTGTGACAATGCCTCTCGTTCAAGGAGATCTAAGCTATTCTTTTCCAGAGGAGATGAAACGAGGATCTGTTATTGGAAATGTTGCCAAAGACCTCGGACTTAATCTGGGGACATTTTCTTCTCGAAAAGCTCGTGTAGATCTTCAAGGGACTCGTAAGCGTTACTGTGAAATTAATATGAACACCGGGGATTTAATAATATCGGACAGAATTGACAGAGAAAGCCTTTGTGGTAAGAAATCCTCCTGTATCATGAAAACCGACCTGGTGTTAGAAAATCCTTTGGAGCTTCATCGTATCAGTCTTCATGTACAAGATGTGAATGATAACCAACCACAATTTAGAGAAAATTTGATTGAAATGGAAATAAGTGAATCTGCAGACAAAGGTAACCGCTTTGCCATGGAGGAGGCCCATGACGCAGATATAGGTCAAAACGACGTGCAAACATACATCCTTAAAACCAACGATTATTTTGCTCTCGCTGTGGACAGCAATAAGGTTGAATTAGTAATGGAGAATAATCTTGATCGAGAGACACAAAAGGAAATGAATTTGCTTCTCACAGCTTTAGATGGCGGATCTCCCCAAAAATCAGGTACTGTAGTCATACATGTTACAGTGGTGGATGCTAATGATAACGCCCCAGTGTTTACTCAGGCTATTTATAAAGCAACTGTGCCTGAAAACTCACCACCAGACACAATAGTGATTACTCTAAGTGCTACTGATGCAGATGAAGGACTGAATGGAGAGGTAACCTATAAGTTTGGACACGTATCTGATCATGATACAAGTCTGTTTTTTATTGATCCAAAGTCTGGACAAATTAAAGTGATGGGTGAGATAGACTTTGAAGAAATTAATTATTTTGAAATTAAGGTGCAAGCCAAAGATGGATTAGGCCTAACCTCATACGCTAAAGTATTAATAGATGTTAGCGATGTAAATGATAATGCACCGGTTGTTTATGTAAAATCCCTCTCAAATCCTATACCAGAGAACGTGTCACCTGGCACAGAGGTGGGCGTCATTAACATCCAGGACAGAGACTCTGAGAATAGCGGAAAGGTCCGCTGCTCCATCCAGCAAAACGTCCCTTTTAAATTGGTTTCTTCAATTAAAAACTATTATTCTCTGGTGACCACAGCACAACTGGACCGTGAACTAGTTTCTGATTACAACATTACAATCATTGCCACTGACGAGGGCTCTCCACCTCTGTCCTTCTCTAAAACTGTTCAATTATCTGTAGCTGACATCAACGACAACCCACCTGTATTTGAGGAACAGTCCTACAGCGCATATGTGAGTGAAAATAACAAACCTGGCTCCACTTTATGCTCTGTTACTGCTCGAGACCCCGACTGGAGACAAAATGGTACAGTGATCTATTCTCTGTTACCTGGTGAGGTGAACAGTGCCTCGGTGTCCTCCTATCTATCTGTTAACGGAGACACGGGAGTGATCCACGCTGTGAGGTCATTTGATTATGAACAGTTCAGGAGTTTTAAAATCCACGTGATGGCCAGAGACAATGGTTCTCCTCCACTCAGCAGCAACGTGACCGTCAGTGTGTTCATATCTGATGTGAATGACAACTCTCCTCAGATACTGTACCCCGCCCTGGAGGGCAGCTCCTTCATGACCGAGCTGGTCCCCAAAGCGGCACATGGAGGGTCTCTGGTGTCCAAAGTGATAGCAGTGGACGCAGACTCTGGCCAAAACGCCTGGTTGTCTTATCATATTGTCAAAGCCACAGATCCTGGACTTTTCACTATTGGTCTACACAGTGGAGAAATCAGGACACAGCGGGACATTTCAGAATCTGACAGCATGAAACAGAATCTGATTGTTGCAGTGAAAGATAATGGACAGCCCTCTCTGTCTGCTACCTGTTCCTTGTATTTACTTATTTCCGATAACTTGGCTGAGGTTCCAGAACTAAAAGACATTTCTTATGATGAGAATAACTCCAAGCTGACCTCTTATCTGATCATCGCGCTGGTTTCTGTGTCCACCTTCTTTCTGACCTTCATCATCATCATCCTGGGTGTGAGGTTTTGTTGCAGGACAAAGCCTAGACTGTTGTTTGACGGAGCAGTAGCCATCCCAGGAGCTTATCTTCCTCCAAACTACTCAGATGTTGACGGAACAGGAACTCTACGTAGCACTTACCATTATGACGCTTACCTGACAACGGGATCTAGAACCAGTGACTTTAAATTTTTATCGTCTTACAATGACAACACGCTGCCTGCTGACCAGACTCTGAAGAAAAGTCCGACAGAGTTTATTGATCCCTTTGAAGGACTGGAGACACCTGTAGAGGTAGGAAACTTAGGTGTATTTTGGAATTAATTTTAATGTGTTTTTATCTCAGTCACAGAATATTTCTTATTTCCTTCATTTTTGTTTTATTTGGCGCGATTTAAGTTGCGTTTCTGCAAAAGGTATTCTGATTGCTGATCATGTATCTAGTTTTAATGTAGACTATCATAATAACGCTTGTTTAGTGTTTGACGTTATTCAGTGAAGCTCCTGTAATTTATATATTTTTACGGACAATCTTTGAAGTTTTTGAAACATGCTTTAGCAGCTTTTCAGAATTTTCATTACTATTTTGTTCTATTTGCTTATTCTTGTTTTGCTCTGTTCCACAACATTTCACCAATTGAGTGATATTTGATTAGCAGTCCACATGGGAGTGGTTGTTGATTTTGAAAAGATGATTTAGCCAGATTTGGGAAATATTTAACAGATATTTTATGTTGGAAACCCTGGTTCCAACATAACATTTGATATGCATATGACAGTATTGTCTTTTCTGAAAATATCTTACCGTGGTGCTGATACAATCTTCTGGAGTTTCTTCTTTACACCTAATAACGTAGTTTGCAGTTGCTTAATAATTTCTGAAATAAAATTATTGAATCTTTTTTGGTTTGTTTCTTTATGACCTTCTCGAAACACGTGGCATATCATAGAATGAAAGAAATTGTTTCATATTATGAATTGTCACTTCCGTTATGTATTTGCAATCCAAAAACATATGAAAAATAAGATTTCGTCATGGTACCTTTTAGTTAGGTCAAATCTAAGACGGCACAAAGCAATATTGGCAAATTCTGCTGTTTCATTTGTGTCTTCTCGTTGTCCAGAACATCCCTTAACGTTTTGCTTTTTGCAACTCTTCCAGTGTGAAATGTATTTAAAAAGTTCAATGTGGACCACATTATTAAATGCTAAAATATTTTTTGATAGGGAGAACTCAGAATGAAATGTTCTAACATTAAAAATAACTCACGGTGTCGCTGTTGGCTCACCCAATAAATATCATCCTTTCCACTCCACTTATTAATGCATGAAAAGCAGATAAAGCCTTGTCGCACAAGCTGTTCTACACTTAAACATTTAGGGTATTGGACTCTGTAGATGTATCCTTATGGAACATCTTTGTGTCAATATAGTGTTGTCGCACGGTGGTTTTGTTTCAATCTTTATCTGAGGACCTTTTGCACGGGAGATGGGAGACCGAGGATTTTCAGCGCTTTTTCAAATCGTCTTTTTTATTGCCATTTTTGTGACACTTCCTCTAGTTCAAGGAGATCTGAGCTATTCTTTTCCAGAAGAGATGAAACGAGGATCAGTTATTGGAAATGTTGCTGAGGATCTCGGACTTAATCTCGGGACATTTTCTTCTCGAAAGGCCCGTGCAGATATTGAAGGGGCTCGTAAGCGTTACTTTGACATTAGTATGAATACCGGGGATTTAATCATATCGGACAGAATTGACAGAGAAAGCCTTTGTGGTAAGAAACCTTCATGTGTCTTGAAAATCAATCTGGTGTTAGAAAATCCTTTGGAGCTTCATCGTGTCAGTCTTCATGTACAAGATGTGAATGATAACTCGCCAAAATTTAGAAAGAATCTGATTGAAATTGAAATTCGTGAGTCTGCAGACAAAGGTAACCGCTTTTCTATGGAGGAGGCCCACGACGCAGATATAGGTCAAAACGATGTTCAAAGATACATCCTACAGAAAAACGATCATTTTGCTCTCGCTGTGGACAGCAATAAGGTGGAATTAGTTCTGGAAAACAATCTTGATCGAGAGAAACAAATGGACGTTAATTTGCTTCTCACAGCTATAGATGGCGGATCTCCCCAAAAATCAGGTACTGTAGTTATACATATTACAGTGCTAGATGCTAATGATAACGCCCCAATTTTCACACAGGCCGTTTATAAAGCAAGTGTGCCTGAAAACTCACCACCAGACAAAATAGTGATTACTGTAAGTGCTACTGATGCAGATGAAGGACTGAACGGAGACGTTATATATCAGTTTGGACACGTATCTGATCATGACATAAGTTTATTTTTTATTGATCCAAAGACAGGACAAATTAAAGTAATAGGTGAGATAGACTATGAAGATAATAATTCATTTGAAATGAGGGTGCAAGCCAAAGATGGATTAGGACTAACATCATATGCCAAAGTGTTTATAGATGTTAAAGATATAAATGACAATTCACCAGCTATTTATGTCAAATCCCTGTCCGATGCCATACCTGAGAACGTGTCACCTGGTACAGAGGTGGGCGTTATTAATGTCCATGATAGAGACTCTGAGTATAATGGACAGGTCCGCTGCTCCATCCAGCAAAACGTCCTTTTTAAATTGGTTCCTTCTATTAAAAACTATTATTTTCTGGTGACCACTGGACAACTGGACCGTGAATTAGTGTCTGATTACAACATTACAATCACTGCGACTGACGAGGGCTCTCCACCTCTGTCCTCCTCTAAAACTGTTCACTTATCTGTAGCTGACATCAACGACAACCCACCTGTATTTGAGGAACAGTCCTACAGCGCATATGTGAGTGAAAATAACAAACCTGGCTCCACTTTATGCTCTGTTACTGCTCGAGACCCCGACTGGAGACAAAATGGTACAGTGATCTATTCTCTGTTACCTGGTGAGGTGAACAGTGCCTCGGTGTCCTCCTATCTATCTGTTAACGGAGACACGGGAGTGATCCACGCTGTGAGGTCATTTGATTATGAACAGTTCAGGAGTTTTAAAATCCACGTGATGGCCAGAGACAACGGTTCTCCTCCACTCAGCAGCAACGTGACCGTCAGTGTGTTCATATCTGATGTGAATGACAACTCTCCTCAGATACTGTACCCCGCCCTGGAGGGCAGCTCCTTCATGACCGAGCTGGTCCCCAAAGCTGCACATGGAGGTTCGCTGGTGTCCAAAGTGATAGCAGTGGACGCAGACTCTGGACAGAACGCCTGGTTGTCCTATCATATAATCAAAGCCTCAGATCCGGGACTTTTCACTATTGGTCTATACAGTGGAGAAATCAGGACACAGCGGGACATTTCAGAATCTGACAGCATGAAACAGAACCTGATTGTTGCAGTGAAAGATAATGGACAGCCCTCTCTGTCTGCCACCTGTGCCATGTATTTACTTATTTCTGATAACTTGGCTGAGGTTCCAGAACTAAAAGACATTTCTTATGATGAGAATAACTCCAAGCTGACCTCTTATCTGATCATCGCGCTGGTTTCTGTGTCCACCTTCTTTCTGACCTTCATCATCATCATCCTGGGTGTGAGGTTTTGTTGCAGGACAAAGCCTAGACTGTTGTTTGACGGAGCAGTAGCCATCCCAGGAGCTTATCTTCCTCCAAACTACTCAGATGTTGACGGAACAGGAACTTTACGTAGCACTTACAATTATGATGCCTATCTGACAACAGGATCTAGAACCAGTGACTTTAAGTTTGTATCATCCTACAATGACAACATGCTGCCTACTGACCAGACTCTGAAGAAAAATCTGACAGACTTTGAGGATCCCCTCTTAACCCTGGAGCCAACAGCTGAGGTAGGACACTGTCATTTTTTTCCGAGTGACTATTTATTTTGAGTCTTTTTTTTTTATTTCCTTCTCAGTGATTTTTTTTTCATTTCAATTAAAAATTTTGGTTTTCTTTTGTCTAATAATTCCCTCACCATTTTCCCTCTGAAATTTACATTTACCATGTGGAATTCTTGAACTTCACACTTTAAACGTCATTGTCAAACATTTGGATTTGCTTTCTGTCCATTATGGTGACGAACCCCAGTGTCATATCTTATTTATTGCCATTTTTAAATTAATTTTCAGAAATCTCTTTAACCCTACCGTTTATGTTTCCGTTGTCGAAGATTCTCAATTTGTCTTTTCCAGTTTTCAAACATAAATTTTAAATGGCAAGTATGTTTTGACCCGTAAAGTACTCGGCAACCTTTGAAGAAAAAAAAAAAAAAGAACTTAATTTAGTTTAATATCAAAGGACTTGTCAGTCAGACAAAATACGTGAGATCAGTCCTCCCTTACCTGAATAACCTGAAAGTTTAAGTTTAGCGATTTTCTTGAAAATGATTTTTACGATCGTGACTCTGACCCCAGAAAATGATCACCGTTTTTCAATTACACTTTTTTTCATTATTTGCTTTACATTGGTATTTTACACAAAAAAAAAAAAAAAATCTGGCAACAAGTTAACAAAATGCTAAATTGCAGATAAGCTGCTTTCAGCAATGTGGAACAAACAGAATGATGAACGAGACGTCTCTCTCTCTCTTCCTCTCTCTCTCTCTCTCTCTCTCTCTCTCTCTCTCTTCCTCTCTCTCTCTCTCTCTCTCTCTCTCTCTCTCTCTCTCTCTCTCTCTCTCTCGCTCCATCAATCTGTCTGTCTGTCTATCTACTTCTTAGTATATATCTATGGAAGCCTTCAGCATGTGCATTCTCGGTAGAAACCCAATGGTCTAATTTGCATTCAGCTGCTGCTCTCAACCTTAGATATTTCAGATTTATTGTAAGTTTTTATGACATCATTACTTTTTGTGAGAAATCAAAAACTTTATATTCACTTAACCTTAAAGAAAATTGTGATACATCTGAAGCATAACTTTTGGTATTAAATAACTGAAGTTTTAAGACATTAGTTTTATCTCTGTGGCTTATTTGAGGGCTATACTGTAAATATTTAATTTGAATCTTAAAAAAAGAAAATAAACTCTTTTTTTCCAATGTGTTATGATTTTTTGTGGTTATGCTAAGAGACATGGTGTGAGCATAAAAGGCGACTGGAGATGTCGCTGTGGGCTGTCAGAAAATTATCTTGGACCACTCCACCCACAACTGACTAAGTGTCCAGTTTGCGTTTTATAAAGGAATTGTTAGAATATCGTAGTCATTTTAAGCGGTTATTCGTGGCTGAATGCGTTTAATTACTTTGTATTTTAGTGGTGTTTTGAAACGTTTATTCTGGAGTGCTTCACAAACACGGAAAACGCATTTTTAATCAAGATGACAGACAAAGGATTCGCAGGACTTGGTCTGATCTTGTGCTTTGTTTTGTTTTTTGAAGCGCCGCATCAGGTACGTGGGGATCTGAGCTATTCCATTCCAGAAGAGATGAAACGAGGAACTGTTGTTGGAAATGTAGCTAAAGATCTGGGCGTTGATCTGCGGACCTTAGCCTCTCGGCAAGCCCGTGTTGATTTTGAAGGAACTCGGAAGCGCTACTGTGACATTACAATGAATACCGGGGATTTAATTATGTCGGAAAGGATAGACAGAGAAAGCCTTTGCGGCAAAAAGTCTGCGTGTGTAATAAAAGCAGGTTTGGTGTTAGAAAACCCATTAGAGCTTCATCGTGTAAGCCTTCATATACAAGATGTGAACGATAATTCGCCGCAGTTCAATGAAAAATTGATTGAAATGGAAATAAGCGAGTCGGCAGAGAAAGGTTACAGTTTCTCGATCGGGGAGGCCCACGACGCAGATATAGGTCAAAATGCAGTGCAAAGATACATCCTTCAAAAGAACGAAAATTTTGTTCTTGGTGTAGATGGCAACAAGGTTGAACTGAAATTAGAGAACAAACTTGATCGAGAGAAAAAAAGGGAAAATAATTTACTTCTAACAGCTTTAGATGGCGGATCCCCCCAGAAATCAGGTACTGTAATCATACGTGTTACAGTGCTAGATGCTAATGATAACGCCCCAGTGTTTACTCAGGCCGTTTATAAGGCAAGTGTGCCTGAAAACTCACCCCCAGAAACAATGGTGATTACTGTTAGTGCTACTGATGCAGATGAAGGACTGAACGGAGATGTCACTTATCAATTTGGTCACGTGTCTGAAGAAGATGTGAATTTGTTTTCCATTGATACCAAAACGGGAAAAATAAAAGTAGTGGGAGAAATTGACTATGAAGAAAGAAATTCTTTTGAAATGAGAGTGAAAGCCAAAGATGGATTAGGACTAAACTCATATGCTAAAGTGTTAATAGATGTTATCGATGTAAATGATAATGCGCCGGAAATTTTCCTGAAATCCCTTTTCCATCCCATACCTGAGAACGTGTCACCTGGCACAGAGGTGGACATCATTAACGTTCAGGACAGAGACTCTGAGAAAAATGGACAGGTCCGCTGCTCCATCCAGCAAAACATCCCTTTTAAGTTGGTGCCTTCCATTAAAAACTATTATTCTCTGGTAACCACAGGACAACTGGACCGTGAACTAGTGTCTGATTACAACATTACAATCATTGCCACTGACGAAGGCTCTCCACCTCTGTCCTCCTCTAAAACTGTTCACTTATCTGTAGCTGACATCAACGACAACCCACCTGTATTTGAGGAACAGTCCTACAGCGCATATGTGAGTGAAAATAACAAACCTGGATCCACTTTATGCACTGTTTCTGCCCAGGATCCCGACTGGAAACAAAATGGTACAGTGATCTATTCTCTGTTACCTGGTGAGGTGAACGGTGCCTCGGTGTCCTCCTATCTATCTGTTAACGGAGACACGGGAGTGATCCACGCTATGAGGTCATTTGATTATGAACAGTTCAGGAGTTTTAAAGTCCACGTGATGGCCAGAGACAACGGTTCTCCTCCACTCAGCAGCAACGTGACCGTCAGTGTGTTCATATCTGATGTGAATGACAACTCTCCTCAGATACTGTACCCCGCCCCGGAGGGCAGCTCCTTCATGACCGAGCTGGTCCCCAAATCTGCACAAAGAGGGTCTCTGGTGTCCAAAGTGATAGCAGTGGACGCAGACTCTGGACAGAACGCCTGGTTGTCCTATCATATTGTCAAAGCCTCAGATCCGGGACTTTTCACTATTGGTCTACACAGTGGAGAGATCAGGACACAGCGGGACATTTCAGAATCTGACAGCATGAAACAGAACCTGATTGTTGCAGTGAAAGATAATGGACAGCCCTCTCTGTCTGCCACCTGTGCCATTTATTTACTTATTTCTGATAACTTGGCTGAGGTTCCAGAACTAAAAGACATTTCTTATGATGAGAAGAACTCCAAGCTGACCTCTTATCTGATTATCGCGCTGGTTTCTGTGTCCACCTTCTTTCTGACCTTCATCATCATCATCCTGGGTGTGAGGTTTTGTTGCAGGACAAAGCCTAGACTGTTGTTTGACGGAGCAGTAGCCATCCCTGGAGCTTATCTTCCTCCAAACTACTCAGATGTTGATGGGACTGGAACTTTACAAAGCACTTACAATTATGACACCTATTTGACAACAGGATCTAGAACGAGTGACTTCAAGTTTGTATCATCCTACAATGACAACACGCTGCCTGCTGACCAGACTCTGAAGAAAAGTCCAACAGAGTTTGCTGAGATCTTTGGAGATGGTGGTGTTTCTCCCGAGGTAGGAAAAGTTCAATTTTACAATTTTAAGTTCCTTCCATAGTAATTTTCATCTTTTTACATTCTCTGTTTATATTAGTTTATGTTAATCATGCATTTTCAAGTTTAAATCTTTAGTTTAAGCCTTAAATCCAAAAGTTTGGTCAAAGTTTGTTATCATGGAAATAGTATAATCTAAGTTTAATGTTAATATTTCATATGTAATACATATGTGTGTATATAAATTGGATCTTTTCATTTTGTAAACTTCCCTGTTTGTTGTAAATCTATATAAATGAGCTGAATCGAAGTAACCTGGAGTCATAGTTCAGGAGATTCTGAAAAAAGGAATGAATCAAAAATTGGATTTTGTGCTTTTTGTGAAGCTGAAATTTACTCCATTTCAGAATACGTTTGTCATGATGACTATGCCGGGTTTTGTAATCTTACCAAATGAGAAGTTTCTGATACCGTTGGTGTGGATATGTTATTACATTATTAAAACTATGAAACATATTTGTTAAACAAGTAATATACTAACTTAAAATTGTGAAACACTTGTTAAAAAAAAGTAAGATTGTTATAGGTAGTGTTTTTTTTAAGTCAGACTGAACCAGATCACAAATACTAGAGCTCTACTTTAGCTTACTTTATAGTGATTTGATTTGTTGAAAAGTTATGACTCAGGTCTCAATGGCCCACTGCTGCGAACTACCCTACCCTCTCCCTGTTTATGTAATTTGTTATACATTTCAGTGATTGCCATTGTACAAAATTTCCAGAAAGCACAAGTTCAGGATGACCCCTCTTTACCATCTTCTGTTTCATTCGAAACCAGTTAATTTTTTTTACATTCATTTTGAAAATATTTCCTCAATTCCAAGAGGAAATTTGATGTTGCTATATATTGCTATATATCATTAGCTGCTATTCTTCAAACATATGTATTTTTATATTTGTGGCTATGAAGGACCTTAGTGGTCTGTTACAATTAATTTAAAGAAGCCTTTTATTGAAGACATTTTTTTGTTGAATTATTCTTGTGAAGAACATGCTTAGCATGGTTCATTATAGTTTTAATTTTATGAAGCATATCTGTTTTCACATAGCTCTGTATGCTCCAGGATTGTCCCTTGAGCAGAGATAGGCATCTTTAACACTTTCTTCAGCCGTTTTAAGTCTATTTGTGCTTAAATGAATCTGACGCTGCCATGCAAAGAAATTACTACAGATGAGATTGCACTTTTCCAAACAGACATCTAGAATAAACACCACGTATTGCTGCAAGCAGTGGTGGACCTAAGCTTTCTCAAGAAAATCAAAATCCTGAGTAGAGTTTTCCAGATGAAGTTTTTATTTGTAGTGGAGTTTTTTTTAAAAGCTCACTAAAATGTGTTTCATGAAACCCTAAGAAATATAAAAAATGTAGTCCTTTCTCATGCTGATGTTTTATACGCTTCCTTTTGTTAATGTTTCTCAACATACATACATACACACATACATAGACCACAATGACTGATGTGTTTATGATGGGTTTTTTTTATGTTTTTATGATGTAAAGCACTATGAACTGACTTGCTGCTGAAATGTGCTGTACAAATAAACTTGATTTGACACACAGCTGAGAGCAAGACGTGACAAAAAGCACCCAAAATAAAAGCTGCATGCAAAGCCCACACCCCACTTATTCATCCCACCAACACCCTAAAAGCAGAATCCCCACAAAAGCACACCCCCATGGAAAAAAAGACCCACAACATCCATATCCAGGGTCACATGCTTGACGTACACCAGCTGGAAGCAGGCCCATGGGAAAATCAACACCAAAGTCCATAAGAGGCAAAAACCAAAAAACCAAAAACCAAAACCCACCGAGAAGTCAAGGCCATCCCACCCCGAAATAACCTGGGCCAGCCAGCCCACAGAAACCACACAGACCCCCACACCCTGCCTCCAAACAGAAGCGGAGCCACCAGGTACTGGAACCCTCATGGGGAACCAGAATACGAATCAGGACCACCCTGATGACACCCAGCCCCTATCCTGGGCCATCCACCCCGAAGAAAAGCTACCCCCACCTTAACATTTGGATGGCTCTCAGACCACATAAGACACCCAGACTTCCCATGGACCACTCACCCTGCCAGAAGAATGCCTTCCCCTTAATGGGAGGGCACCTGCAATGAGAAACAAACCTCCCCACCAGCTGAAGATACCCCAAGGCCGACCAATGCACAGAGGGCAGTGAAAAGGAGTGTGATAGAGCCGATCAATGCAAATAAATTGATCTGATGTTGAGGCAGAGGCAGTCTCAAGACTGATGTGGTTCAACAACAGGTCTCTATACTGGTTAATACTAAGAGTATTTTTATTTTTTCAGTTCATGAGTATAGTTTTCTTTGTGATACATAAGCCAGTAAAAATCATGTGAATTGACTTTGTTTTGAAAGTGACATCATCAAAGTAGGCCAACAAACAAACTGACAGAAGGGGTGGAATATTACATTTCAGACAATTTGATAAGTCTTCACATATTCAGTGCCAGAAGCTCTGAATCAGTTGACAGAAACAAAATGTGTGGATGTAGTTGTCAGTTATATTGCCTGTGCACTGTGAGCAAGTACTAGATGATGCAAATCCATCCTGAACATCTGTTGACCAGTACAATGTATTCTATGGAGATTTTTTTTATTGTATTAATTGTAAATTGGGGTTTCTAATCATTTTAAAAGTTCTTAGACATATCTGAGACCAGAAGTTTTTGTCAAAATTGACTGACAAATCCATCTCCCATTTCACAATGGGAAGGGATGTCGATTGATCTGTTTTAGACAGTGTCCTGTAAATTTTAGATTGTAATTTGGGAAGGTTAAGATTAAAGAACTCTAATATCCTTGATGGTGTTTCCAACTTAGTTTTATTGAGTTTAAATGTATTTTTATTATACATTTAATTTGCTGATATTCTAAAAAATTGTTCTTGTCAATCCCATATTGTATTATTAATCTGTTAAATGGGATAAAGTCTACCTGCTCAAATATATGTTCCAGGTATTTGATTCCTTTACACCTCCAACCTGGGAAGTTTATCATATTATTTTGTTGTAGGATGTCAGGGTTGTTCCAGATTGGTGTATGTCTGCATGGGATCAGTGAAGACTGTTATTTTAAGAAACTTTCACCATGCCTTCACAGATGAGCTGATATTGATGGTTTTAAAGCATACCTGTGGTTTTATGTTTGAGCTCATGAATGGAAGGTTCAAAATCATTATATTATTGCATAGTGTCTGTTCTATGTGATGGGTATTTTAGAGCCATCAGAATGCGTTTCCCCAGTTTAACACACCAGGAAAGATGGGTGTTAAAGAGCCATCAGGATGCGTTTCCCCAGTTTATTACATCCATCCATCCATACATGCATACATGCATACATACATACATACATACATACATACATACATACATACATCTGATGAGAGTACAATAGTAAAAAAATGGGTCAACTTCGCCGAAAAACGTTGTTTGAGCTTTGACGGTGTCAGTACTTCCATTGTGGCGCGACCACAGCGCCCTGGCTAAGAGCTGGTTATGCGTGGGCGGCGCGTAGACGGAGGAAAAACAGTATCTGATGGGGAAACGCGGATCGACGTAAGACCAGGAAGCAATTATTTAGAACCTAAAACTCAGTCCAAATACGATGGGAATGAATTAGCAGAATTGGTGTTGGTAAGGGAATTAGACCGGGAGGAAAAGCAAGAGTTGAATTTACTGCGCACTGCATTAGATGGAGCCAGTCCAAAAACAACTGGAACTGCAACTGTGCATATAATTGTCTTTGATGTAAATGATAACCCACCAGTTTTTAATCAGGTTGTGTATAAAGCTATCCTTCCTAATAACTCCCCTCCAAATACAGCGGTGGTGAAAGTAGCTGCAACTGATGCAGATGATGGTCTAAATGGAGATATTTGACGATGCAAAATATAATTTCAACGATATCTAGTTCCAGAATTCTGACAGCATTTTAGAAAAAAATAAAATAAAATAAAAATCCTGCTCAAATTTAAGCTTTTCCATTCACTTTTGAGGTTTTAGATTTCGAATTTTGTTGCTGGTTCAGCACATTTTTGGCTTCACTTTATCCCAGTATTGCTTACTTTAATCCCTTTGTTTTAGGTTCCAGGAGTCCTGAATTGTTTTCACCAACTTAAAAGCGAATAATCATTTCACCTGGTGATTCGTCAAATTATGCGTCTCTGTTGTATTTCACACTGAAACAAACAGTTTTTTATTGCAGTCCATTTGGGAGATGATATATATTTCATTACCTATAAACAGGTACCCAATTTTGCAATAACATAATTCAACATGATTTCACTTCCCTTTTTCATAGGAACATCTTTCACATCAGGTGATCCATTTTTCAAGTTTGAAACAATAGTAATTGAAAGAAAAAGTTATTTTGCCTTGTCATGTCATAGATTTTTTTTTTTATGTGCGCATTTAATGTAAATCTTAAAAAAAAAAAAAAAGCCGTATCGACTAATATTGTGGCCAAACTGGTGAATAAGCTTAAACTATGTTTAAGCCAGTCATTTCAATACATTCCAAAATATTTTGTTTTACTCCCATTATGGGTATTAAAAAATCAAAAATAATCTCTATTGTACTGGACTGAGCCCCGCAAGGGACATAGAGAAAAAAATTAAAACGAAATGGATCCCGACTTACTTTTGCAAGATCTTGCTCTCGCAAAATGTTTGATATGTAACTACAAGTCAATCCTGAAACACATGAAACAACCACAGCAACTGAGAACATACACTCACTGGAGAGATTTTTCGAGTTTTAGTTTGAGCTTGGCCTGAACTATGAACCCATTAAACCAGTGCTTGACAGAAGACATTGTTTTCATGTAAGTGAGAGAGATCTGAAGAGAGTTCCTAGCGCACTTGGACACATTCAATTCAAATCCTATTCCGATTTAGAAGTTTTGGTTGAATTCGTTAACAACCAACTGCAGTACTCTGGGAAGCTTAATAGGTATTTTGTTGGTCTGTGTTGCGTTTCGTCTTCTCTCTATGCGTTTCAACTCCGCACCCGCGGTTTTTGCTGTCAACACCGCAAAACCAGCGTGTCTTCATTGCACTCTGGTTTCCGGTTTCAAACCGGAGCGCACTATTCGCACCACAGAGAACTACTCAAACGTCAGGCGGTGTGACGCTGTGAGTAAACACATGTTGATGGAGAAACGCAGGTTGACATAACACCTGCATGGTGAGTTTCAGAAACTCCACCAATGCAATCCTATCAGCAAAAAATGTTACTTGGCATTTTTCAAACATTTTGCAGGATCTCACAACATTTTTGCAAGGTCCTATCAAAGTAAGGTGGGGTCAATTTATTTATTGGGGCCTGCCATAGAAATGCATGGGAGGCAGTGCATTGCATTGCGATGCACTGCCTCCCATTGTGTGGGAACCAATGCAATGCACTGCTTCCCATACAATGCGTGGAGGCACCTACTTTCCACCTCGAAACTGCTTTCTCCGTTAATGCGACCTGAACCGTCGCGTGCACCCTCACAACATATATATCAAAAATTCCAGCTCGTTCTCGAGATGTGTGCTATTACTCAACATTTCGTTTCGAGTTACCATGGCGACGTAATTAGCGAAAAACTACCCCATACAAAGTCAATGGAGCAAGGTCCTGAAGACATCCTAAAAAAAACACTATTTTTGTAGATACGTCAGTTTGTAGATACGTCCGTGCTGTGTTCAGAAGTGAAGGTGGTATGTTGATACCTCTGACGGTTTTTCCACAGCACACCTCACACTTTGGCAGGGTCCTTTTAAATTTCTTAAGAAATTTTCTAGTTTGTATTAGTTTTCTCCATGCCCCTTATGAGGCTTATTACTTTCTTTATTTAATAATCCAAAATATCTGTAAAAATGTGAGAATTACGAACTTTTAACGAACCTCAAAATCTCTTGAAATTGATTGTTTTTCAAGACTCAGGATGACAAATTTAAAAATAAGATAACTTTCAATCTAACAACAGGCTGTCCTTAAGGACTTGATTCTTAAGCATGTTTTAAGCTAATGGTAAATTTCAAATAAAATAGAACTGCTTGTTCTTTGAACTCGTTAAACATTATTTATTTATTACCTTTTAATTTTGGGAGTAGAAAATGTCTTGTCCGTGTGCCTAACCGCTGTCCTTGGTGCTGAATTACATGTTTCCGCCTTCTGGAATAGATGGAAAATGTTTGAGGAATTATTTTAATTGTGATTCAACATGAAAGTTTTTCGATTCAGTCCTTCTAGTGGAGTACTGAATTTTAGATTGGTTTCGTTTTATTATGTTTGTAATGTTCAATATCTACTCATGGAGTCGCTATTGGCTTGCAGATATGTATAGTCTCAACTCTCCACCCATAACAATATCGCATACATGCTGTAAAACCAGAGCTTCCATTGTTCCACGAGCTTCCTTTGCCTACATGTACTTTACAAATATCCTGGTTATTCGAAGAAAGGCGATTTTTGGTCTGTAGCTACGTGTAATCGAAACGATGGGCTTCAGTGGACATTTCTTATTAAGTTTCGTCTGCGGTTTTGCTTTTTACATAACAACCTCTGCTACAGACCTGAGCTATTCCGTTCCAGAGGAGATGAGGCCGGGTTCTATTGTTGGAAATATCGCTAAAGACCTTGGACTAGAAGTGGCAAAAATGTTCACTCGAAAAGCTCGGATTGACACTGAGGACGCCTACCAGCGTTTCTGTGATCTTGAGCTAAAAACGGGAAATTTTATTATAAAGGAAAGGATTGACAGAGAGGAGCTGTGTGGCGAGAAGACTTCATGCTTGCTGAAATATGAATTGGTCTTAGAAAGCCCACTGGAGCTGCACCGGATTACTCTGCTCATTCAAGACGTGAACGATAATTTCCCAGTTTTTCCGAAAGATACAGTTAAATTCGAAATAACAGAATCAGCTAATAAGGGAGCACGGTATCGTGTTAATGAAGCACACGACGCAGATATTGGACAAAATACGGTAAAACAATACAGCTTACAAAGAAATGAACATTTTGTTTTATCAGTGAGAGAAGACGCTGATGGATCTAAGACCATCGAACTAGTTTTAGACAAAGAGTTAGATCGTGAAAAGGAGCGTGAGTTGAAATTCGCACTTATTGCTGTTGATGATGGAAATCCACGGAGATCAGGCACCGTAAATCTACACGTCACTGTTCTTGATGCTAATGATAACGCACCCGTTTTTGATCAGGCAATTTACAAAGCAGCTCTACCTGAAAACGCACCTCATGATTCTGTCGCAGTAGCTGTTAGAGCTACAGATGCAGATGAAGGTGTAAATGGAGAAGTAACGTACGAATTTAGCCGCATCCCAGAAAGAGCTAAAAGGGTTTTTTCACTGAACATCAAGACAGGGGAAGTAAAAGTCATTGGGGGTCTTGATTTCGAGAGAACTTCTAAGTATGAAATGCGCGTCAATGCTAAAGACGGCTATGGACTTTCTTCTGATTGTAAAGTAATTATTGACATTACTGATGTGAATGACAACGACCCTGCGATTTATGTGAAATCTCTGATGAACCCCGTGACAGAAAGTGTGGCACCTGGTACAGAGGTGGGCATCATTAACGTACAGGACAGAGATTCTGACATTAATGGACAGGTCCGCTGCTCCATCCAGCAAAACGTCCCTTTTAAATTGGTTCCGTCTATTAAAAACTATTATTCTCTGTTGACCACAGGAAAACTCGACCGTGAATTAGTGTCTGATTACAACATTACAATCATTGCCACTGACGAGGGCTCTCCACCTCTGTCCTCCTCTAAAACTGTCCAGTTATCTGTAGCTGACATCAACGACAACCCACCTGTATTTGAGGAACAGTCCTACAGCGCATATGTGAGTGAAAATAACAAACCTGGCTCCACTTTATGCTCTGTTACTGCTCGAGACCCCGACTGGAGACAAAACGGTACAGTGATCTATTCTCTGTTACCTGGTGAGGTGAACGGTGCCTCGGTGTCCTCCTATCTATCTGTTAACGGAGACACGGGGGTGATCCACGCTGTGAGGTCATTTGATTATGAACAGTTCAGGAGTTTTAAAGTCCACGTGATGGCCAGAGACAATGGTTCTCCTCCACTCAGCACCAATGTCACCATGAGTGTGTTCATCTCAGATGTGAATGACAACTCTCCTCAGATACTGTACCCCGCCCCGGAGGGCAGCTCCTTCATGACCGAGCTGGTGCCTAAAGCTGCACATGGAGGTTCGCTGGTTTCCAAAGTGATAGCAGTGGACGCAGACTCTGGACAGAATGCCTGGCTTTCGTATCATATTGTTAAAGCCACAGATCCTGGCCTTTTTAGTATCGGTCTGCACAGTGGAGAAATCAGGACACAGCGAGACATTTCAGAATCTGACAACATGAAACAGAACCTGATTGTTGCAGTGAAAGATAATGGACAGCCCTCTCTGTCTGCCACCTGTGCCATTTATTTACTTATTTCTGATAACTTGGCTGAAGTGCCAGAACTGAAAGACATTTCTCAAAATGACAAGAACTCCAAGATGACCTCTTATCTGATCATCGCGCTGGTTTCTGTGTCCACCTTCTTTCTGACCTTCATCATCATTATCTTGGGTGTGAGGTTTTGTTGCAGGAGAAAGCCTAGACTGTTGTTTGATGGAGCAGTGGCTATTCCCGGTGCTTATCTGCCTCCAAACTACTTAGATGTTGATGGGACTGGAACTTTACGTAGCACCTACAATTATGACGCCTACCTGACAACAGGATCTAGAACCAGTGACTTTAAGTTTGTTTCATCTTACAATGACAACTCGCTGCCTGCTGACCAGACTCTGAAGAAAAGTTCAACTGAATTAGTAGATATCTTTGGAGATAGTGATGCTTCCCCTGAGGTAGGAATACATTCTCCTACATGTTTGAGGTTTTGTTTTGTTATCAACTTGATATTGAGTAGTAATTACTTTTTGTTCTTTCTTCAATTATTAAAACGTTTCACTAATGCTCCCTTGTTAAAAATCAAAACAAGAGCTACCTTTTTCAAAAGCTTTTTGAACTGTTTGTAGATTCTCGCATTGAGGTTGATATTACATCAACAAACTGTTGCATTCTTGTAAAGTTGACCTTTTTTTTTTAAATCACATGGTTTGTTTTAATTTTTTTTTTAAATTTTACCTTAATCCAGTGTTTCATTTTTTTCCGTTTTAGCATCTGCTTTTGTCCATTTTTCTTCTCAAAATGTTTTAGCTTTTGTGCTTTGAAGCTATTACTTTTTCTTTCCTTTTTTGCTGAAACACAGTTTCGCTGTACTCAGCTTTTGGTCAGAAATTTTGTTTTTTTTCCCCTATAGTTCTATCATTTTTTTTCCTAAACTTAATGATTTGGCGAAAGTGATAACTACATTGTAAAATGAACTGTCGCCTTTCCTATCATCAGATTTTCAAAATTTAGCTATTATTTCAGGACGTTTTTTCATACTTCGTTATTCTTTCACTATGTATTTATTTGTCTAACAATTAAGATATTAAAAATATTACAAGAATATTTAGCATATATATTGGGCATACTCGTTTTCTGAACAAAGTATTTAAAATAAATCAACAAAGGGGATTTAAAAATACGTCATTTTTGTTACACAGAGTATTATCATATCAGTGTTTCATTTTATTCATCAAAACAACTCTTTGCTTTTTGGTATCCAGTATCTTATATTAATCTCTTTTTTTTCTCGTAAATATTTGTGTGCAGCTTTTGTCCTTTGCAATGGAATACAACATTTGTTGAAATATTTCTCTGTCCTTGGTTCTGAAAGCAAAATGCTCCTTGCTTTTTACGTTTGTACTCTGGCACATAATGTTTTTGCAAGCAATCTATTCCATGATCTATTCCGAAGATAGTTGTATTAATGATTTCATTAATCAATCTAGTGAATCAATTAGGTATTGTCCTGCAGTTGTCTCGTTCAATTGGTGATATAATATTTCAGTATTATTTTACTAACAATATGAGTGTACAGTAGAAACGTTTGATAATGTTTTTTTTTTTCCTGGGTTGTAATGTAGCACATTCAGCAAAAGCTGTTTTTTTAAATCAAATTGCATACAGTTATAAAACATTGGCAATGTCATGGTAATTTATTTTTTCCCCCTTGGCTTTAATTTCGAAATGATTCAACTATTTTTCCTACATACAGCAAATACGGAGAAACTCAAATTGTGCGTTTTTTCCAGTTTTATTTGTTGTAGTTCTCTTTGATTTTGTGAGTAACCTTCCCTGAATTTATGGAATGTTGAACAATAATTATTTATTGTGTCAGGAGCAAAAAGAAAAAAAAGGAATAGGATCGGTAAGGAGAAAATACGTCAAGGATGGGACGAATCAGTTTTGCGAGTGCAGACATGGAATTTTTCAGAATTAATTCGGACAATTATTCAAGGCTAAAATTCAATAACTTTTAACACATTACGAGATTTACAGTAACACTTTTCTCTGAATTTGCTTAGAGGGAAAACTTTTTAATAATTAATCTTGTTTCCATACAATTATGAAATATTAGCAACGGGGTGTGAAGTTTTACTGTTTGCAATTGTAACGTTTGAATATGTGAAAACATTTCCACATAATATGCACATTTTCGGATGGAATGTTGTAATATCATTTAAACTCACGGTGTCACTATAGACCCGCTTTGGATTTAAATGCTTGTGTGGTGTGCAACTGCTTTTGCACACCACACAATGTGGGACTGAGCTCTTTATAATATCTGAACCCATGGACAAGCGCGGTACAGAGCCTTATTAGCAAATACATTAACCCTCATAAATAGACGTCATAGCTTTTGTAGATCAATTTGATGATGATACATGAACGAGGGGATATAAAATGGCACGGAATTATGTTTTTCTTTGTTCTGGTGCAATATGGTCATGGCGATCTAACCTATTCCGTCCAGGAGGAGCTGAAACAAGGATCTGTTATCGGAAATATCGCTCAAGATCTGGGACTGGACCTGGGAAGATTATCTCCTCGGAAAGTACGGGTTAAAATGGAAGGAAGCGAAAAAGAGGTTATCGGAATTAACCTGAGAAACGGAGATTTATTTGTTACGGGAAGAATAGACAGAGAGGAGCACTGTGGAGAAAACCCAACATGCATTCTCAAATATGACCTCCTTATGGAAAATCCTCTGGAGCTACACCGGCTGTCTCTGCAAGTACAAGACATAAATGACAATGAACCGATCTTCCCCAAAGATATTATCAAGCTGGAAATCGGGGAGTCTACCGACAAAGGAGCCAGGTATCGCATTAATGCTGCGCATGATGCAGACATAGGCCAGAACACCGTCCAAAGCTACATTTTGCAGCAAAACCCCAATTTTGTGCTCAACATCCAGACGAGCCCTGAGAGAAAATATGGAGAGCTGGTTTTAGATAAAGAGTTAGATCGAGAAGACCAGGAAGAACTAAGAATAATATTGACAGCGGTAGATGGAGGATCTCCTCAGAGATCAGGGACTGTAGTCATACATGTTACTGTGCTCGATGCTAATGACAATGTTCCAGTGTTTACCCAGGCTGTCTACACAGCCAGGTTGCCTGAAAACAGTCCTTTAAAAACTCCAGTTTTAACAGTGAGCGCGGCAGATGCGGATGACGGAATCAATGGGGAGGTTACATACGAATTTAGTAGACTCTCTGATAAATCTCAGACTTTATTTTCTCTTGATTTGAAAACAGGAGAGATCATTGTTACCGGAGACGTAGATTACGAAGAAAGATCGAAATATGAGGTATTTATTGAAGCTAAAGATGGTTACGGACTCTCTTCAGAAGCAAAGGTTATCATTGATATCATTGATGAAAATGACAACAGCCCAGTTATAGACATAACATCCTTGTCCAACCCCATACCGGAGAATGTATCACCTGTTACAGAAGTTGGTATTATTAATGTGCAGGATAAAGACTCTGAGAATAACCGAAGGGTCCGCTGCTTCATTCAGCAAAACGTCCCGTTTAATCTGGTTCCTTCTATTAAAAACTATTATTCTCTGGTGACCACTGGACAACTGGACCGTGAACTAGTGTCCGATTACAACATTACAATCATTGCCACTGACGAGGGCTCTCCACCTCTGTCCTCCTCTAAAACTGTCCAGTTATCTGTAGCTGACATCAACGACAACCCACCTGTATTTGAGGAACAGTCCTACAGCGCATATGTGAGTGAAAATAACAAACCTGGATCCACTTTATGCTCTGTTACTGCTCGAGACCCCGACTGGAGACAAAATGGTACAGTGATCTATTCTCTGTTACCTGGTGAGGTGAACGGTGCCTCGGTGTCCTCCTATCTATCTGTTAACGGAGACACGGGAGTGATCCACGCTGTGACGTCATTTGATTATGAACAGTTCAGGAGTTTTAAAATCCACGTGATGGCCAGAGACAACGGTTCTCCTCCACTCAGCAGCAACGTGACCGTCAGTGTGTTCATATCTGATGTGAATGACAACTCTCCTCAGATACTGTACCCCGCCCCGGAGGGCAGCTCCTTCATGACCGAGCTGGTCCCCAAAGCTGCACAAAGAGGGTCTCTGGTGTCCAAAGTGATAGCAGTGGACGCAGACTCTGGACAGAACGCCTGGTTGTCCTATCATATTGTTAAAGCCACAGATCCTGGACTTTTCACTATTGGTCTACACAGTGGAGAAATCAGGACACAGCGGGACATTTCAGAATCTGACATCATGAAACAGAACCTGATTGTTGCGGTGAAAGATAATGGACAGCCCTCTATGTCTGCCACATGTGCCATATATTTACTTATTTCTGACAACTTGGCTGAGGTACCAGAACTGAAAGACATTTCTTATGATGAGAAGAACTCCAAGCTGACCTCTTATCTGATCATTGCACTGGTTTCTGTGTCCACCTTCTTTCTGACCTTCATCATCATTATTTTGGGTGTGAGGTTTTGTTGCAGGGCAAAGCCTAGACTGTTGTTTGATGGAGCAGTAGCCATCCCTGGAGCTTATCTGCCTCCAAATTACTCAGATGTTGACGGGACTGGAACTCTTCGCAGCACTTACAATTATGATGCCTACCTGACAACTGGATCTAGAACCAGTGACTTTAAGTTTATGTCATCCTATAATGACAACACGCTGCCTGCTGACCAGACTCTGAAGAAAAGTCCAACAGATTTTCTCCAGTCTTTCACGAATGATGATGAGTCTTCACAGGTGAGAATCTAAATGTCAGAATTCCAAATTATTTATTTCTGTAACACGTTATAAAATGGTATAAAATGGTACACAACATTTGATTAACTACTAGGGAACACCGTTGTAACTAATCATGTACTATTGGGTAGTTAACCAGTACTTACTAGTTCACTGGTTTACTGATCACTGCCCAACCTTTTTAGGGGACTACTGGTTAGTTACCTGTGAAAAAAAAAGTAACTAATCAGGAACTTATGGGTAGTTACCAAGGAAACCAAAGAGGAATGAATCAGGAGCCGATGGTTCCTTAACCAGAGCTGGGAAACACACAGCCAAGCTTTATTCAGGGACTACTAATTATTTACTAGGTAATCAAAAGAGGAATGAACAAGAACTAATTAACCAGTACTGACTGAGTAACACACAGCATAGCTTCATTAATGTGTACTTACGGGGGAACTGTCAAACTGTTATTTCTCTTTTTGTTTCCCCCATGGTTCCAAACTTTTTAAGTGGGTCTTGGTCCTTTTTTGGTGTGTGATTGTAGGTCTTTATCTCTGTCCTTGGTGCTGAAAGGAATCATGGTACTCAGTCAAGCGCAGTCAGCTTTGTCAGCTAATATTGATGAATTTGCTTAGAAATTTGGAAATAATGCAACATATCTTGAGAAAATCTTTGGTTCTTGCACCGTCATCACTTGCTGAATTTTAATAGTCCAGACTGTAGTATCATTTCTCTTATGTTATGCATGTCACATTTCTGATATTGTACAAAAATATAATTACTAAAGAAATCATTTGAACAACTGATATAAATCATTGCCATTTGATCTACAATTGGATCAAAAATACATTACATAGACATTTTAATATTTCCCCTTCATTAGAAATACAAATCCAATCTTGTTCTTTGTCATCCATTGTCTGAGTTTTACTTACTGGGGTTTGTTTGTGTCTGTTTCCTGTTTTGCATTAGATAGAACACTTGTTTTGGTCTTTCACCTGGTCATTGGTGCAGAAAATTTGCCAGTGCTGCCCTTGGTGTTTGATAATTTACACATGGCAAGGCATTATCAGAGGCAATATATTCCAAGTATATATTCCAGTTCTCGTCTTCAACAAATTATTCATTTTGTGGATTTAAATGTGTCAGATTTACAATAAGATGTTGCAGTAGTTGGATTTGAAAATAAATTTATTAGCAACATTGTGTACCTTGTGAGATAGATTAAATCGAGGTATTTGCATTGTTGTCTTGCCATTAATATTGTAATAAATCATTTAAATGTGGTATATGAAAAACATGTTTTAATACAAGAAGATGTGAAACCAGTTAAGAGGCAAATGAAAAATCTAACTGTTGTAATATCATTTAAACTCAAGGTGTCACTATAGTCTTTCTTTGGATTTACACTGCGTTTGCACAAAACCCACAAATGGGTTGAACTTCCGTCCATTAAAAAAAAAAAAAAAACGAACCCGGTTGGAAGTGTGGTAAAAACTGTTATTATTACATGTTTAACCCTCACAAATAAACGGTGTGGCTTTTGGACAGCAGCTTTTCAATGATGAATAAACGACGCCTTCGACGCCAACACGGTATCATATTTTTCTTTGTTCTGATGCAATTCGCACACGGGGATCTGACCTATTCCGTGCAAGAGGAGCTTAAACATGGGTCTGTTATCGGAAATATCGCTCAAGATCTGGGACTGGACGTGGGAGAACTAGCGACACGTAAAGCTCGTGTTGAAACGGATGGAAGGGAAAAACAGTATGTCGGAATTAACCTGAGAAACGGAGATTTATTTGTTACGGGAAGAATAGACAGAGAGGAGCACTGTGGTGAAAACCCAACATGCATTCTCAAATATGACCTCCTTATGGAAAACCCTCTGGAGCTACACCGGCTGTCTCTGCAAGTACAAGACATAAATGACAATGAACCGATCTTCCCCAAAGATATTATCAAGCTGGAAATCAGGGAGTCTACCGACAAAGGAGCCAGGTATCGCATTAATGCTGCGCATGATGCAGACATAGGCCAGAACACCGTCCAAAGCTACATTTTGCAGCAAAACCCCAATTTTGTGCTCAACATCCAAACGAGCCCTGAGAGAAAATATGGAGAGCTGGTTTTAGATAAAGAGTTAGATCGAGAAGACCAGGAAGAACTAAGAATAATATTGACAGCGGTAGATGGAGGATCTCCTCAGAGATCAGGGACTGTAGTCATACATGTTACTGTGCTCGATGCTAATGACAATGTTCCAGTGTTTACCCAGGCTGTCTACACAGCCAGGTTGCCTGAAAACAGTCCTTTAAAAACTCCAGTTATAACAGTGAGCGCGGCAGATGCAGATGACGGAATCAATGGGGAGATTAAATATGAATTTAGTAGACTCTCTGATAAATCGCAGACTTTATTTTCCCTTAATTCAAAAACAGGAGAGATGATTGTTACAGGGAACATAGATTATGAAGATAGACCTAGATATGAAGTTTTTGTTGAGGCCAAAGATGGTTACGGTCTTTCTTCAGAAGCTAAAGTTATCATTGATATTACTGATGAAAATGACAACACCCCAGTGATATATGTGAAATCTTTGTCCAACCCTATACCCGAGAACTTGTCAAGGGGTACAGAGGTGGGCATCATTAACGTGCAGGATAGAGACTCTGAGAAAAATGGACAGGTCCACTGCTCCACTCAACAAAACGTCCCTTTTAATCTGGTTCCTTCTATTAAAAACTATTATTCTCTAGTGACCACTGGACAACTGGACCGTGAACTAGTGTCTGATTACAACATTACAATCATTGCCACTGACGAGGGCTCTCCACCTCTGTCCTCCTCTAAAACTTTTCAACTCTCTGTCGCTGACATAAATGACAACCCACCTGTATTTGAGGAACAGTCCTACAGCGCATATGTGAGTGAAAATAACAAACCTGGCTCCACTTTATGCTCTGTTTCTGCTCGAGACCCCGACTGGAGACAAAATGGTACAGTGATCTATTCTCTGTTACCTGGTGAGGTGAACGGTGCCTCGGTGTCCTCCTACCTATCTGTTAATGGAGACACGGGGGTGATCCACGCTGTGAGGTCATTTGATTATGAACAGTTCAGGAGTTTTAAAGTCCACGTGATGGCCAGAGACAACGGTTCTCCTCCACTCAGCAGCAACGTGACCGTCAGTGTGTTCATATCTGATGTGAATGACAACTCTCCTCAGATACTGTACCCCGCCCCGGAGGGCAGATCCTTCATGACCGAGCTGGTGCCTAAAGCTGCACATGGAGGTTCGCTGGTTTCCAAAGTGATAGCAGTGGACGCAGACTCTGGCCAAAACGCCTGGTTGTCTTATCATATTGTTAAAGCCACAGATCCAGGACTTTTTAGTATCGGTCTGCACAGTGGAGAAATCAGGACACAGCGAGACATTTCAGAATCTGACAGCATGAAACAGAACCTGATTGTTGCAGTGAAAGATAATGGACAGCCCTCTCTGTCCGCCACCTGTGCCATGTATTTACTCATTTCTGATAACTTGGCTGAAGTGCCAGAACTGAAAGAAATTTCTCAAAATGACAAGAACTCCAAGATGACCTCTTATCTGATCATTGCGCTGGTTTCTGTGTCCACCTTCTTTCTGACCTTCATCATCATTATCTTGGGTGTGAGGTTTTGTTGCAGGAGAAAGCCTAGACTGTTGTTTGATGGAGCAGTGGCTATTCCCGGTGCTTATCTGCCTCCAAACTACTTAGATGTTGATGGGACTGGAACTTTACGTAGCACCTACAATTATGACGCCTACCTGACAACAGGATCTAGAACCAGTGACTTTAAGTTTGTTTCATCTTACAATGACAACTCGCTGCCTGCTGACCAGACTCTGAAGAAAAGTTCAACTGAATTAGTAGATATCTTTGGAGATAGTGATGCTTCCCCTGAGGTAGGAATACATTCTCCTACATGTTTGAGGTTTTGTTTTGTTATCAACGTGATATTGAATAGTAATTCCTTTTTGTTCTTTCTTCAATTATTAAAACGTTTCACTGATGCTCCCTTGTTAAAAATCAAAACAAGAGCTACCTTTTTCAAAAGCTTTTTAAACTGTTTGTAGATTCTCGCATTGAGGTTGATATTACATCAACAAACTGTTGCATTCTTGTAAAGTTGACCTTTTTTTTTAAATCACATGGTTTGTTTTAATTTTTTTTTTATTTTACCTTAATCCAGTGTTTCATTTTTTTCCGTTTTAGCGTCTGCTTTTGTCCATTTTTCTTCTCAAAGTGTTTTAGCTTTTGTGCTTTGAGGCTATCACTTTTTCTTTCCTTTTTTGCTGAAACACAGTTTCGCTGTACTCAGCTTTTGGTCAGAAATTTTGTTTTTTTTCCCCTATAGTTCTATCATTTTTTTTCCTAAACTTAATGATTTGGCGAAAGTGATAACTACATTGTAAAATGAACTGTCGCCTTTCCTATCATCAGATTTTCAAAATTTAGCTATTATTTCAGGACGTTTTTTCATACTTCGTTATTCTTTCACTATGTATTTATTTGTCTAACAATTAAGATATTAAAAATATTACAAGAATATTTATCATATATATTGGGCATACTCGTTTTCTGAACAAAGTATTTAAAATAAATCAACAAAGGGGATTTAAAAATACGTCATTTTTGTTACACAGAGTATTATCATATCAGTGTTTCATTTTATTCATCAAAACAACTCTTTGCTTTTTGGTATCCAGTATCTTATATTAATCTCTTTTTTTTCTCGTAAATATTTGTGTGCAGCTTTTGTCCTTTGCAATGGAATACAACATTTGTTGAAATATTTCTCTGTCCTTGGTTCTGAAAGCAAAATGCTCCTTGCTTTTTACGTTTGTACTCTGGCACATAATGTTTTTGCAAGCAATCTATTCCATGATCTATTCCGAAGATAGTTGTATTAATGATTTCATTAATCAATCTAGTTAATCAATTAGGTATTGTCCTGCAGTTGTCTCGTTCAATTGGTGATATAATATTTCAGTATTATTTTACTAACAATATGAGTGTACAGTAGAAACGTTTGATAATGTTTTTTTTTTCCTGGGTTGTAATGTAGCACATTCAGCAAAAGCTGTTTTTTTTCAATCAAATTGCTTACAGTTATAAGACATTGGCAATGTCATGGTAATTTATTATTTCCCCCTTGGCTTTAATTTCGAAATGATTCAACTATTTTTCCTACATACAGCAAATACGGAGAAACTCAAATTATGCGTTTTTTCCAGTTTTATTTGTTGTAGTTCTCTTTGATTTTGTGAGTAACCTTCCTTGAATTTATGGAATGTTGAACAATAATTATTTATTGTGTCAGGAGCAAAAAGAAAAAAAGGAATAGGATCGGTAAGGAGAAAATACGTCAAGGATGGGACGAATCAGTTTTGCGAGTGCAGACATGGAATTTTTCAGAATTAATTCGGACAATTATTCAAGGCTAAAATTCAATAACTTTTAACACATTACGAGATTTACAGTAACACTTTTCTCTGAATTTGCTTAGAGGGAAAACTTTTTAATAATTAATCTTGTTTCCATACAATTATGAAATATTAGCAACGTGGTGTGAAGTTTTACTGTTTGCAATTGTAACGTTTGAATATGTGAAAACATTTCCACATAATATGCACATTTTCGGATGGAATGTTGTAATATCATTTAAACTCACGGTGTCACTATAGACCCGCTTTGGATTTAAATGCTTGTGTGGTGTGCAACTGCTTTTGCACACCACACAATGTGGGACTGAGCTCTTTATAATATCTGAACCCATGGACAAGCGCGGTACAGAGCCTTATTAGCAAATACATTAACCCTCATAAATAGACGTCATAGCTTTTGTAGATCAATTTGATGATGATACATGAACGAGGGGATATAAAATGGCACGGAATTATGTTTTTCTTTGTTCTGGTGCAATATGGTCATGGCGAACTAACCTATTCCGTCCAGGAGGAGCTGAAACAAGGATCTGTTATCGGAAATATCGCTCAAGATCTGGGACTGGACCTGGGAAGATTATCTCCTCGGAAAGTACGGGTTAAAATGGAAGGAAGCGAAAAAGAGGTTATCGGAATTAACCTGAGAAACGGAGATTTATTTGTTACGGGAAGAATAGACAGAGAGGAGCACTGTGGTGAAAACCCAACATGCATTCTCAAATATGACCTCCTTATGGAAAACCCTCTGGAGCTACACCGGCTGTCTCTGCAAGTACAAGACATAAATGACAATGAACCGATCTTCCCCAAAGATATTATCAAGCTGGAAATCAGGGAGTCTACCGACAAAGGAGCCAGGTATCGCATTAATGCTGCGCATGATGCAGACATAGGCCAGAACACCGTCCAAAGCTACATTTTGCAGCAAAACCCCAATTTTGTGCTCAACATCCAAACGAGCCCTGAGAGAAAATATGGAGAGCTGGTTTTAGATAAAGAGTTAGATCGAGAAGACCAGGAAGAACTAAGAATAATATTGACAGCGGTAGATGGAGGATCTCCTCAGAGATCAGGGACTGTAGTCATACATGTTACTGTGCTCGATGCTAATGACAATGTTCCAGTGTTTACCCAGGCTGTCTACACAGCCAGGTTGCCTGAAAACAGTCCTTTAAAAACTCCAGTTTTAACAGTGAGCGCGGCAGATGCGGATGACGGAATCAATGGGGAGGTTACATACGAATTTAGTAGACTCTCTGATAAATCTCAGACTTTATTTTCTCTTGATTTGAAAACAGGAGAGATCATTGTTACCGGAGACGTAGATTACGAAGAAAGATCGAAATATGAGGTATTTATTGAAGCTAAAGATGGTTACGGACTCTCTTCAGAAGCAAAGGTTATCATTGATATCATTGATGAAAATGACAACAGCCCAGTTATAGACATAACATCCTTGTCCAACCCCATACCGGAGAATGTATCACCTGTTACAGAAGTTGGTATTATTAATGTGCAGGATAAAGACTCTGAGAATAACCGAAGGGTCCGCTGCTTCATTCAGCAAAACGTCCCGTTTAATCTGGTTCCTTCAATTAAAAACTATTATTCTCTGGTGACCACTGGACAACTGGACCGTGAACTAATGTCTGATTACAACATTACAATCATTGCCACTGACGAGGGCTCTCCACCTCTGTCCTCCTCTAAAACTGTTCAGTTATCTGTAGCTGACGTCAACGACAACCCACCTGTGTTTGAGGAACAGTCCTACAGCGCATATGTGAGTGAAAATAACAAACCTGGCTCGACTTTATGTTCTGTTTCTGCTCGAGACCCTGACTGGAGACAAAATGGTACAGTGATCTATTCTCTGCTACCTGGTGAGGTGAACGGTGCCTCGGTGTCCTCCTATCTATCTGTTAACGGAGACACGGGAGTGATCCACGTTGTGAGGTCATTTGATTATGAACAGTTCAGGAGTTTTAAAATCCACGTGTTGGCCAGAGACAACGGTTCTCCTCCACTCAGCAGCAACGTGACCGTCAGTGTGTTCATATCTGATGTGAATGACAACTCTCCTCAGATACTGTACCCCGCACCGGAGGGCAGCTCCTTCATGACCGAGCTGGTCCCCAAAGCTGCACAAAGAGGGTCTCTGGTGTCCAAAGTGATAGCAGTGGACGCAGACTCTGGACAGAACGCCTGGTTGTCCTATCATATTGTTAAAGCCACAGATCCTGGACTTTTCACTATTGGTCTACACAGTGGAGAAATCAGGACACAGCGGGACATTTCAGAATCTGACAGCATGAAACAGAACCTGATTGTTGCAGTGAAAGATAATGGACAGCCCTCTCTGTCTGCCACCTGTGCCATTTATTTACTTATTTCTGATAACTTGGCTGAAGTGCCAGAACTGAAAGATATTTCTTATGATGACAAGAACTCCAAGCTGACCTCTTATCTGATCATCGCGCTGGTTTCTGTGTCCACCTTCTTTCTGACCTTCATCATCATCATCCTGGGTGTGAGGTTTTGTTGCAGGGCAAAGCCTAGACTGTTGTTTGATGGAGCAGTAGCCATCCCTGGAGCTTATCTGCCTCCAAATTACTCAGATGTTGACGGGACTGGAACTCTTCGCAGCACTTACAATTATGATGCCTACCTAACAACTGGATCTAGAACCAGTGACTTTAAGTTTATGTCATCCTATAATGACAACACGCTGCCTGCTGACCAGACTCTGAAGAAAAGTCCAACAGATTTTCTCCAGTCTTTCACGAATGATGATGAGTCTTCACAGGTGAGAATCTAAATGTCAGAATTCCAAATTATTTATTTCTGTAACACGTTATAAAATGGTATAAAATGGTACACAACATTTGATTAACTACTAGGGAACACCGTTGTAACTAATCATGTACTATTGGGTAGTTAACCAGTACTTACTAGTTCACTGGTTTACTGATCACTGCCCAACCTTTTTAGGGGACTACTGGTTAGTTACCTGTGAAACAAAAAGTAACTAATCAGGAACTTATGGGTAGTTACCAAGGAAACCAAAGAGGAATGAATCGGGAGCCGATGGTTCCTTAACCAGAGCTGGGAAACACACAGCCAAGCTTTATTCAGGGACTACTAATTATTTACTATGTAATCAAAAGAGGAATGAACAAGAACTAATTAACCAGTACTGACTGAGTAACACACAGCATAGCTTCATTAATGTGTACTTACGGGGGAACTGTCAAACTGTTATTTCTCTTTTTGTTTCCCCCATGGTTCCAAACTTTTTAAGTGGGTCTTGGTCCTTTTTTGGTGTGTGATTGTAGGTCTTTATCTCTGTCCTTGGTGCTGAAAGGAATCATGGTACTCAGTCAAGCGCAGTCAGCTTTGTCAGCTAATATTGATGAATTTGCTTAGAAATTTGGAAATAATGCAACATATCTTGAGAAAATCTTTGGTTCTTGCACCGTCATCACTTGCTGAATTTTAATAGTCCAGACTGTAGTATCATTTCTCTTATGTTATGCATGTCACATTTCTGATATTGTACAAAAATATAATTACTAAAGAAATCATTTGAACAACTGATATAAATCATTGCCATTTGATCTACAATTGGATCAAAAATACATTACATAGACATTTTAATATTTCCCCTTCATTAGAAATACAAATCCAATCTTGTTCTTTGTCATCCATTGTCTGAGTTTTACTTACTGGGGTTTGTTTGTGTCTGTTTCCTGTTTTGCATTAGATAGAACACTTGTTTTGGTCTTTCACCTGGTCATTGGTGCAGAAAATTTGCCAGTGCTGCCCTTGGTGTTTGATAATTTACACATGGCAAGGCATTATCAGAGGCAATATATTCCAAGTATATATTCCAGTTCTCGTCTTCAACAAATTATTCATTTTGTGGATTTAAATGTGTCAGATTTACAATAAGATATTGCAGTAGTTGGTTTTGAAAATAAATTTATTAGCAACATTGTGTACCTTGTGAGATAGATAAAATCGAGGTATTTGCATTGTTGTCTTGCCATTAATATTGTAATAAATCATTTAAATGTGGTATATGAAAAACATGTTTTAATACAAGAAGATGTGAAACCAGTTAAGAGGCAAATGAAAAATCTAACTGTTGTAATATCATTTAAACTCAAGGTGTCACTATAGTCTTTCTTTGGATTTACACTGCGTTTGCACAAAACCCACAAATGGGTTGAACTTCCGTCCATTAAAAAAAAAAAAAAAAACGAACCCGGTTGGAAGTGTGGTAAAAACTGTTATTATTACATGTTTAACCCTCACAAATAAACGGTGTGGCTTTTGGACAGCAGCTTTTCAATGATGAATAAACGACGCCTTCGACGCCAACACGGTATCATATTTTTCTTTGTTCTGATGCAATTCGCACACGGGGATCTGACCTATTCCGTGCAAGAGGAGCTTAAACATGGGTCTGTTATCGGAAATATCGCTCAAGATCTGGGACTGGACGTGGGAGAACTAGCGACACGTAAAGCTCGTGTTGAAACGGATGGAAGGGAAAAACAGTATGTCGGAATTAACCTGAGAAACGGAGATTTATTTGTTACGGCAAGAATAGACAGAGAGGAGCACTGTGGTGAAAACCCAACATGCATTCTCAAATATGACCTCCTTATGGAAAACCCTCTGGAGCTACACCGGCTGTCTCTGCAAGTACAAGACATAAATGACAATGAACCGATCTTCCCAAAGGATATCATTAAGCTGGAAATCAGGGAATCTACCGGCAAAGGAGCCAGGTATCGCATTAATGCTGCGCATGATGCAGATATAGGCCAGAACACCGTCCAAAGCTACGTTTTGCAGCAAAACCCCAATTTTGTGCTCAACATCCAGACGAGCCCTGAGAGAAAATATGGAGAGCTGTTTTTAGATAAAGAGTTAGATCGAGAAGACCAGGAAGAACTAAGAATAATATTGACAGCGGTAGATGGAGGATCTCCTCAGAGATCAGGGACTGTAGTCATACATGTTACTGTGCTCGATGCTAATGACAATGTTCCAGTGTTTACCCAGGCTGTCTACACAGCCAGGTTGCCTGAAAACAGTCCTTTAAAAACTCCAGTTTTAACAGTGAGTGCGGCAGATGCAGATGACGGAATCAATGGGGAGATTAAATATGAATTTAGTAGACTCTCTGATAAATCTCAGACTTTATTTTCCCTTAATTCAAAAACAGGAGAGATGATTGTTACAGGGAACATAGATTATGAAGATAGACCTAGATATGAAGTTTTTGTTGAGGCCAAAGATGGTTACGGTCTTTCTTCAGAAGCTAAAGTTATCATTGATATTACTGATGAAAATGACAACACCCCAGTGATATATGTGAAATCTTTGTCTAATCCTATACCCGAGAACTTGTCAAGGGGTACAGAGGTGGGCATCATTAACGTGCAGGATAGAGACTCTGAGAAAAATGGACAGGTCCACTGCTCCACTCAACAAAACGTCCCTTTTAATCTGGTTCCTTCTATTAAAAACTATTATTCTCTAGTGACCACTGGACAACTGGACCGTGAACTAGTGTCTGATTACAACATTACAATCATTGCCACTGACGAGGGCTCTCCACCTCTCTCCTCCTCTAAAACTTTTCAACTCTCTGTAGCTGACATAAATGACAACCCACCTGTATTTGAGGAACAGTCCTACAGCGCATATGTGAGTGAAAATAACAAACCTGGCTCCACTTTTTGCTCTGTTACTGCTCGAGACCCCGACTGGAGACAAAATGGTACAGTGATCTATTCTCTGTTACCTGGTGAGGTGAACGGTGCCTCGGTGTCCTCCTATCTATCTGTTAATGGAGACACGGGGGTGATCCACGCTGTGAGGTCATTTGATTATGAACAGTTCAGGAGTTTTAAAGTCCACGTGATGGCCAGAGACAACGGTTCTCCTCCACTCAGCAGCAACGTGACCGTCAGTGTGTTCATATCTGATGTGAATGACAACTCTCCTCAGATACTGTACCCCGCCCTGGAGGGCAGCTCCTTCATGACCGAGCTGGTGCCTAAAGCTGCACATGGAGGTTCGCTGGTTTCCAAAGTGATAGCAGTGGACGCAGACTCTGGACAGAATGCCTGGCTTTCGTATCATATTGTTAAAGCCACAGATCCTGGCCTTTTTAGTATCGGTCTGCACAGCGGAGAAATCAGGACACAGCGGGACATTTCAGAATCTGACAGCATGAAACAGAACCTGATTGTTGCAGTGAAAGATAATGGACAGCCCTCTCTGTCTGCCACCTGTGCCATGTATTTACTTATTTCTGATAACTTGGCTGAGGTTCCAGAACTGAAAGATATTTCTTACGATGAGAAGAACTCCAAGCTGACCTCTTATCTGATCATCGCGCTGGTTTCTGTGTCCACCTTCTTTCTGACCTTCATCATCATTATCTTGGGTGTGAGGTTTTGTTGCAGGACAAAGCCTAGACTGTTGTTTGATGGAGCAGTAGCCATCCCTGGAGCTTATCTTCCTCCAAACTACTCAGATGTTGATGGCACAGGAACTTTACGTAGCACCTACAATTATGATACTTACCTGACAACAGGATCTAGAACCAGTGACTTTAAGTTTGTATCATCTTGCAATGACAACACGCTGCCTGCTGACCAGACTCTGAAGAAAAGTCCAACAGAGTTTGCTGATATCTTTGGGGAGCCTGACTCCGCACCGAAGGTATGAATATTTTTACTGTTAGAACAATGACACACAACCAAATTAAAAAGAGGCCTTTTCCATTGTTCTTTTTTGCTTAGTCTGGTTGAGTTTTTGTAATTTTGAGTGGTTGAGAAATTATCCTTTTCCAGTTTTTTTCACAGCGTTTTGGTATACCTCCTGTCCTTTCTTGTATTTATATGCAATAATTGATATGCAATAATTCGTTATCACTTTAAATTTTCTGACTAATGTGGAGGAAATATAAAAACTACGTTTTTTATTTTTATTTTTCTTGATATTGGCACATTTCTTAAATCCTTTCTAAAAACGTATTCATGACATTGCAGGTTTTAGTGTCTTTGGCAGTGAATAGTTTAGCATCAACATAGTTTTCATTGATTGAAGTTTTTGTAAGTGTTGCATGACGTCAAGTATGACATATTCCAGCTGTATATGACAGGAAATGCGACGTAATCGCTTGCACTTTTTGTGGTTAAAATCCCCTCACTTGAGACATTCAGATGTTTATGCTTCTGCGTTGATTCGTAAGAAAATATTTTACATGTTAGCACAGTTATACTTCTTCGTCTCTAAGGTTCACATTTTTATCTCCTTGTATTCGTACTTTAACAGGCCTAATAACCGAATTAGCCTTTAAGCTTACGTCATATTTTGAAATATCCCTGACATCTTTTTGGTGAGCTATATCACATATGGGTTAAATAAGGAAGTGTTTCGTTCATAAAGTGTTATTTGTGTAAAGGTTGAGTTCTCCCCGTAAAGAGTTTTCTGTCTTATGCTCCTGTTTCATATAATATACCTCAACGTTAATTTTCAAAAGATTAGGTAAAACAATGTTTCAAATCGTGACTAAATTCAGATTTAATGTAGAAAAAAATCACTTGGTTCATTTCTGATTGACACCCTTTTCTAAGCAAGACCTTAACGACAACGTAGCTCAACGTATTTCTGTTTGGATTATCTCGTTGAAGCAAAGCAGTGAAAATGTAAGATACCAAATGAGTGATTTGTATAAACAGCGCTTCATTGCTAAACAAGGCTGGTGGAAATCAAAGATGTCATACCGCAGCAAATACTCATGGTGTCAGTATGTACTAGCAAACGAAAAGACAGAGCCTTTCTCCTCCTTGAAGTGCCAACGAATACCCGGAGTATGCCTTTGGAGAATAAATAACAAATAACGCATGCTTTACAACTGGAGTTGTTCTGTCTAGACAGGTATTGTTTTTTTTATACTCGTTTTTATTTCTGAAGTGGAATTTCTTCAGAAAAAGGATGCGATTCTTTTGGGATGTGTTGCATCGCGGGCTTTCTTTTATTTTTATTTTTATCTACCTTGCTAGTGGAGACGTGAGCTACTACATTCCAGAGGAAATGAAACGAGGATCCTTCATCGGAAATATCGTTAAAGATTTGGGACTGGATCTGGGCACACTATCTGTTCGAAAGGCCCGTATTGACACGGAGGATAATGGTGTTAAGTACTGCGACATGAATTTCAAGACAGGAAATCTAATTGTCGAAGAAAGGATGGACAGGGAAGGGCTTTGCGAGAAGAGGGCAACGTGCGTCATAAAACAAGACGTAGTTCTAGAAAATCCTTTAGAACTGCATCGTATTAACATCCACATTCAAGATATTAATGATAATTCTCCTCAGTTTAAAGAGGAATCAATTAAATTAGAAATAAGTGAATCGGCAATGAGAGGCGCGACGTTTCTCCTTGATGAAGCACACGATGCAGACATTGGCGATAATACTGTCCGGGGCTACTCGCTTCAAGAAAATGATTATTTCAAGTTGAATGTAAAGTCAAAAGGAATTGGGCGGAAATATGGCGAGTTAGTCTTAGAGAAAGAGCTGGACAGGGAGGACAAAAATACAATCACATTTTTGATGATTGCATTTGATGGCGGATCTCCTCAGAAATCGGGGACTGTTGTCATACAGGTCAATGTGCTGGATGCAAATGACAATGTCCCTGTGTTTAGCCAGGCAGTTTATAAAGCCAGCCTGCCTGAAAACTCATCAATTGATTCTGTTGTTCTAACACTGTCTGCTTCGGATGCAGATGAGGGAGTGAATGGTGAAGTTACTTATGGATTTGATCATGTGTCAGATGAAAACCAAATTTTTACATTAAATCCAAAAACAGGTGAAGTTACAATAGGGGGAACAATTGATTATGAAAGGAAATCATTGTACGAAATGCATATCAGTGCGAAAGATAGTTTAGGATTGGCCTCATATGCATCCTTAATTATTGAAGTTACGGATATAAATGATAACGCGCCATTTATTCTTCTAAAATCGTTGTCCAACTCTGTACCTGAGAACGTGTCACCTGGTACAGAAGTTGGCATCATTAACGTGCAGGATAAAGACTCTGAGAAAAATGGACAGGTCCGCTGCTCCATCCAGCAAAACATCCCTTTTAAGTTGGTTCCTTCTATTAAAAACTATTATTCTCTGGTGACCACAGGACAACTGGACCGGGAAGTCGTATCTGATTACAACATTACAATCATTGCCACTGACGAGGGCTCTCCACCTCTGTCCTCCTCTAAAACTGTCCAGTTATCTGTAGCTGACATCAACGACAACCCACCTGTATTTGATGAACAGTCCTACAGCGCATATGTGAGTGAAAATAACAAACCTGGCTCCACTTTATGCTCCGTTACTGCTCGAGACCCCGACTGGAGACAAAACGGTACAGTGATCTATTCTCTGTTACCTGGTGAGGTGAACGGTGCCTCGGTGTCCTCCTATCTATCTGTTAATGGAGACACGGGGGTGATCCACGCTGTGAGGTCATTTGATTATGAACAATGGAGGAGTTTTAAAGTCCACGTGATGGCCAGAGACAACGGTTCTCCTCCACTCAGCAGCAACGTGACCGTCAGTGTGTTCATATCTGATGTGAATGACAACTCTCCTCAGATACTGTACCCCGCCCCGGAGGGCAGCTCCTTCATGACCGAGCTGGTCCCCAAAGCTGCACAAAGAGGGTCTCTGGTGTCCAAAGTGATAGCAGTGGACGCAGACTCTGGACAGAACGCCTGGTTGTCCTATCATATAATCAAAGCCTCAGATCCAGGACTTTTCATTATTGGATTGCACAGTGGGGAAATCAGGACACAGCGGGACATTTCAGAATCTGACAGCATGAAACAGAACCTGATTGTTGCGGTGAAAGATAATGGACAGCCCTCTCTGTCTGCCACATGTGTCATGTATTTACTTATTTCTGATAACTTGGCTGAGGTACCAGAACTGAAAGACATTTCTTATGATGAGAAGAACTCCAAGCTCACCTCTTATCTGATCATCGCGCTGGTTTCTGTGTCCACCTTCTTTCTGACCTTCATCATCATCATCCTGGGTGTGAGGTTTTGTCGCAGGACAAAGCCCAGACTGTTGTTTGACGGAGCAGTAGCCATCCCAGGCGCTTTTCTCCCTCCAAATTATGCAGATGTGGATGGCACTGGAACTTTACGTAGCACCTACAATTATGACACCTATCTGACAACAGGATCTAGAACCAGTGACTTTAAATTTGCATCATCTTACAATGACAACACGCTGCCTGCTGACCAGACTCTGAAGAAAAGTCCGACAGAGTTTAATGATGTGTTCGGAGACAACCAGGACTTTCCCGAGGTAAAGAGACATTTGATGTAACCTACCTCTTCTAATACCTTCAAAACCATTTTGCTCTTTTTTGTTTAGTCGTTTCTCATAAAAACGCTCACTCTGTATCTGTTTTCAAGCTTTTTCTCCGTTTCCTGGGATTTTTTTCAACAAACTGATATAGTTATCTTCTACATTTATTTGGGTTTCTGTGCCTTTTCCCTTTAGTGCTTCACTTTTTCGTCTCTGTGAACAATTTGCAAATTCCGTCATAGCTTTAGTTCTATGACATCCATATTTGCATACTTCCTATGTTTTGAGGAATTTTTGTCCCCACACTTTTCTTCCATTCAACACATACCAGCCGACTTCTCTGACTGAATCAGTTTATTTGTATATATTTAAATCAATATTTTTTTCCGATTATGTAATGGCATAACGTAGAGTTCTTAATTCAGAAAATTCAATTTAAAAAAATAGTATATGCATATTTTTACTTTTTCAGTAATGCATGACTTTTCATTCAGTTTTTCATAACATAATGGGAAATTTCGGACAGTTTTCAGCACTTTATTTCTATATTCATTGGCTTTCGCTTGTTTGTGAGTTTATTTTTCGACATCCATTATAAGAAACTGTCATATATTATAATCGATCGAATCATATCTTGATGCTTATGGGGAAATTTCTCGGCCATTGTTTTGTGGGGAAATGACTAAGGCTTTGTTTTAAACTTTTTTAGCTTGCTCCGTTTGTCACTGTTTGCCTTTTCACATTCGAAGTCAGTTTCAACAAAACCCTTGTATGAACATTAAAAGTAGGTTTATTTTGATTTCATTGGCTTTAGTTTTGAATGCTCTCTTTCTTCGATTACTTCTGAAAGCGCCAAATGAGCTCAATAAGACATGAAGCCACTGTTTTTGAACTATAATAATGGCATTTTATGTTCCCAAAATGCTGCCTCATAGGTTTTCCTGATTTCATAGTCTCTCCAATTGAGAAACCAGCTTTGTTTTTATGCCTCTGTCCTTGGTGCTGATATTGATGGCTGCGCTCGCCGTTAAAATTTCGGAGTAATCCAAATAATATACATGCCGTTGAACTTTTGCATCTAAGTTTTATTCATATTTTCTTTATAGATGAAAGAATTAGATTTTATGGTGCCCGATTTTGCAATTCATATAAACATGAAATTAATAATAATGAGGTGGAATGATTAGATTTTTTGCATTATTCAAAACTGTTTATGCAGTGAGAAGTGTTTTCACCTTTTCCTCACTAAAAGAATATATATATATATATATATATATATATATATATATATATATATATATATATATATATATATATATATATATATATATATAACTTAGATTAGTTTATTAGTTGTGATCAAAGTTTGTTGTTTTTCCATGACAATCGAACCATAATTTTTTGAATTAGTTTAAAATTTCCTTCATTGAAATACGGAACCGAAGTGGTAATGACCAAGATTTTTTTTTTCTCACACTTAGTAATTCCATGTTTTATCTTTACTGAAAACATACATCTCTCATCATGTTTTCTGAAAGGTGTTTGCATTTACATTTACCCAAAAAGAGGGACAAGATTGTTAAATCCGAAAAAAATACATGACATTTCAGATTGCCTTTCGGAAAACTCAAAATGCTTCACGTGTTATTGCTAAAAGGAAATTACCTATATTTAAACATTTTAGCATTTACATGATCCTGTACAGTAATGACTCAAAAGGAAGGTCCAATTTTACTTGAATAATAATGCAGTCATTGAAGTTATTCACTATTTTATTAAAGCCATTTTCTTTTCAAAACGTGCATCATGATTTTGATAGCTTTCGTTGAGTTGTTATATTATAGTTATACTCAAGGTGTCACTATAGACCAGCAACACGTTTTACGCTGAGCACGTTTTGCACACGATCTACCAGGAGGACTGGGAAGTATTTGTTCTTTTTTCTCTAAAGCTGGAGCAAAACCCAAGGAATGCTTTAATTATAATAGAAAATAATATCTTCATTGCTGACAACCCACCTGGTTATACTGATTATTTTAGTGTTTGGTGATGGCGTATGAAGGACGTTTTCCCGAGATCTATGGCCTCCTCTTTGTCTTTTTTGTTGCACACTGCGCTCAGGGAGAGCTGATCTATTCCATTCAAGAGGAGCTGAAGCTTGGATCTGTCATCGGAAATATTGCCAGGGATTTAGGAATGGAATCCAAGGGAATCGATGCTCGTAAAGCCCGTGTTGAAATGGAACGAAGCGAGAAGGAATATATCAGAGTTGACCTGAGAAACAGAGATTTATTGGTCGCGGGAAGAATAGATAGAGAGGAGCACTGTGGACAGAAACCAACATGTGTTCTTAAATTTGACCTACTTTTAGAAAATCCCCTGGAACTCCATAAGTTGTCCCTTCAGGTTCAGGATATAAACGATAATTCCCCAGTGTTTCAAAAAGATACGGTGAAGCTGGAAATCAGCGAGTCGGCTGACAAAGGAGCCAGGTATCGCATTAATTTAGCGCACGATGCAGATATAGGCCAGAACGCTATTCAAAGCTACATCCTGCAACAAAACTCCCATTTTGTGTTTCAGATTCAGACGACAAGTGCTGGTAGTAAATATGGAGAATTAGTCTTAGATAAAGAGTTGGATCGAGAAGAGCAGCAAGAAATGAAATTATTGCTCACAGCTGTAGATGGTGGATCTCCGCGGAAATCAGGGACTGTAGTCATACATGTTACGGTGCTCGACGCTAATGATAATGCTCCTGTGTTTACCGAGACTGTGTACACAGCCAGGTTACCGGAAAATGTTCCTTTAAAAACACTAGTTGTCACAGTAAGTGCAACAGATGTAGATGAAGGTCTTAATGGCGAGGTGACGTATGAGTTTGGCCGACTATCTGATAAATCAAGAAAGCTATTTTCACTTCATGAAAAATCTGGAGAAATAATTGTCGCAGGTGAATTAGATTATGAAGAAGGATCGAAGTATGAGCTGATGATTGAAGCCAAAGATGGTTACGGTCTTTCTTCAGAAGCTAAAGTGATCATTGATATCACTGATGTAAATGACAACGTCCCATCAATATATTTAAAATCCTTGTCCAACCCCCTAGCTGAAAACGTGTCACCTGGTACAGAGGTGGGCATCATTAACGTACAGGACAGAGACTCTGACATTAATGGACAGGTCCGCTGTTCCATCCGCCAAAACGTCCCTTTTAAATTGGTTCCTTCAATTAAAAACTATTATTCTCTGGTGACCACTGGACATCTGGACCGAGAACTAATGTCTGATTACAACATTACAATCATTGCCACTGACGAGGGCTCTCCACCTCTGTCCTCCTCTAAAACTGTTCAGTTATCTGTAGCTGACATCAACGACAACCCACCTGTATTTGATGAACAGTCCTACAGCGCATATGTGAGTGAAAATGAAAAACCTGGCTCCACTTTATGCTCTGTTTCTGCTCGAGACCCCGACTGGAGACAAAATGGTACAGTGATCTATTCTCTGTTACCTGGTGAGGTGAACGGTGCCTCGGTGTCCTCCTATCTATCTGTTAATGGAGACATGGGGGTGATCCACGCTGTGAGGTCATTTGATTATGAACAATTCAGGAGTTTTAAAATCCACGTGATGGCCAGAGACAATGGTTCTCCTCCACTCAGCAGCAACGTGACCGTCAGTGTGTTCATATCTGATGTGAATGACAACTCTCCTCAGATACTGTACCCCGCCCCGGAGGGCAGCTCCTTCATGACCGAGCTGGTCCCCAAAACTGCACAAAGAGGGTCTCTGGTGTCCAAAGTGATAGCAGTGGACGCAGACTCTGGACAGAACGCCTGGTTGTCCTATCATATAATCAAAGCCACAGATCCAGGACTTTTCACAATTGGTCTATACAGTGGAGAAATCAGAACACAGCGGGACATTTCAGAATCTGACAACATGAAACAGAACCTGATTGTTGCGGTGAAAGATAATGGACAGCCCTCTCTGTCTGCCACCTGTGCCATATATTTACTTATTTCTGATAACTTGGCTGAGGTACCAGAACTGAAAGACATTTCTTATGATGAGAAGAACTCCAAGTTGACCTCTTATCTGATCATCGCGCTGGTTTCTGTGTCCACCTTCTTTCTGACCTTCATCATCATCATCCTGGGTGTGAGGTTTTGTTGCAGGAGAAAGCCCAGATTGTTGTTTGATGGAGCAGTAGCCATCCCTGGAGCTTATCTTCCTCCGAATTACTCTGATGTTGACGGGACAGGAACTCTTCGTAGCACTTACAATTATGATGCCTACCTGACAACAGGATCTAGAACCAGTGACTTTAAGTTTGTATCATCTTACAATGACAACACACTGCCTGCTGACCAGACTCTGAAGAAAAGTCCAGCAGAATTAGCTGATGTGTTTGGCGTCTGTGATGATTCTCCAGAGGTATGAATGTATTAATTTTCTCCAAAAAAATCACTTTCTTATTCTTTTTTTTCTTCTGTTGTGATTCCCACATTGTACTTAGATATACCTATCTCCAGCGGGTGGTCATTTGGCAAGATACATACCCTGGAAAGTTACTCCATCACAGTAACTCAAACATTTTGTCGTTGTTAATTTACTTCTAGAATTTGTAATTGAAACTCAGTTAACTTTCTGAAAATTTTTAATATCACCCTACCTAAATAAAATACCTACTTCAAAAGGTTAGATTCAAAGAATTTCTCCTGACTTAAAAAAATATTGAAACTTGTCTCAAAAATATGTCATAACTATATGTAACGAATATTAACATGTAAAATATTAGTGAGCAAAACTTATGTTAACCTGATTAATTTAAGTATGTTTTAATTACACAAACAGTCCCCAAACTTTATTTTTTTCATTATATATAATGTAATCAGCAAGAACAAGACTTTAATCAGTCAGTGATATCTACTTTTACAGTAACTAAACACTGCTTCAGTGGAAGAGACACTACTGAAAAACAATAAACACTTGCACAAAGATGTCAGCATGCAGTTTGCTGCAGCCTCAAGTCTTTTTGAATATGATGACAAGCTTAGCACACCTATCTTTAGGCAGCTTTACCCATTCTTCTTTGCAGTACTTCTCAAGCTCCATCAGGTTGGATGGGAGACATCTGTGCACAGCCATTTTCAGATTTCTCCAGATATTTTTAATTTGATTCAAGTCTGGACTTTGGCTTGGTCACTGCAGGACACTCACAGAGTGGTTTTGAAGCCACTCCTTTGAGATCTTGGCCATGTCTTTTGGGTCATTGTAATGCTGAAAAATGAACCATCGCCCCGGTATGAGGTCAAGAGTGCTCTGGAGCAGGTTTTTATCCAGGATGCCTCTGTACATTGCTACATTCATCTTTCTCTGTATCCTGACTAATGTGCCGGTTTCTTCTGCTTCAAAACATCCCCATAACATAATGTAGTCTCCACAATGCTTTACTGTCGTGGTCTTCTGATGTTTCCTCCAAATAAGACGTCTGGAATTCAAACAAAAGAGTTCCAACTTTGTCTCATCAGCACAGAGATTTTAATTTCTCATGGTCCTAAAATCCTTCACGTCCCTTTTAGTAACTTCAGATGGGCTGCCATGTGCCCTTTATTAAGGAGTGCATTCTGTCTGGCCACTCTAGCACCTGATTGGTGGATTGCTGCATAGATGTTTGTCCTTCTGGAAGGTCTCCTTTCTCCACTGAGGAATGCTGGGGTGCAGAGTGACTATTGAGTTATTGGTCACCTCCTTGACAAAGACCCTTCTCCCCCAATCGCTTAGTTTAAACGACCCGCCAGCTCTAGGAGGAGTCCTGGTGGTTCAAAACTTTTTCCATTTATAAATGATGGAGGTCACTGAGCTCATTGGGACTTTCAAAGCAGCAGAAATGTTTCGCCTTCTCTTGTCCAAATTTGAGCCTCAAGGTAATCCTTTCTTTGAGATCTCCAGACAACTCCTTTGATCTCATGCTTGGTGTTTGCACTCTGATATGTACAATCAACTTTCTAAATCAAGTATAATTAACTCAATGTACCACAGGTAGACTCCATTTAAGTTGTAAAAACATGTCAGTGTTTGTCAGTGAAAACGGTACAATTTTGAGCTATATGGCAAAGGCTGTGAATACCTCTGTATATGTGATTTCTTGGTTTTACATTTTTAATAAATTTACAAGACACTCAAAGAAATGTTTCTGCATTGTCAAAATGGGATATTTGTGTGTAGAATTTTGAGGAAAGAGATTAATTTAATACAATTTCGAATAAGACTATAACATAACAAAATGTGGTAAAAGTGAAGCGCTGTGAATATTTTCTGGATTTACTGTGTCGTCTAGTTTGGGATCTCGATAGTTAAATTATATAAATTATAAAATTACACTAACTTTGTTGACATTTGTTGATCTATATTAAGTTTAGATTTTACAAAAACAGTAAAAGAAAATACCAAATATGCTTTCAAATATGTTGTGTAATCACTGCTGTGAACAGGCCTGTCATTTTCTCTGCTGCAAAGAAACATTAAGTCGAGAAAACTTGTGAAGCATTATATGGTGGGTAAGCAAAACAATAGGTATCATTTGGTGTTTCAATGTAAAGTTTTGCTATATTCAGGATTTAACAGTTAACATCTGTCTCACTGTCTGCCCAACAGTCTTCCTTGGCCTCAACTATTGTTACTCAAGAGTTAGAGCTGTTAACTACAGGAGGAAAGAGGTGGTGTGATCCCAGACAAGTCTATGCTTAACTGTCAGACATCTATCTTTTCATTATGTTAATAAAAAGAGAAACATATTCTGTAAGTTTAAAAAGTTTAAGATAAATAATGTTTCTGGCTTGGGTATGGAGGAACAAGTCTTGAACTGAAAGGCTAATTGATATGGGGTGGCATTTGTAAAGTTACACAGTCAAAGGTTAACAGCAATAATTTGTCTTGAAAACACAACTCTGATAAACTTGTGACATGCTTCAAGATAGAGAAAAAAATTCCAGGAGAAGAAATGTTGAGGATAATTGAAATAATATATGTTGAAAACCCCTGCTCATTAGGATAAATATGTGATTTTTGATTGTTTTAAAAGTGTGGAGGTCAGATAAACTAAATATTTGGCTTGCTGACAAAGCAAAATAAATAAATATGTTAAATAAATAAATATTTATTGAGTGGGATGATTGTTTAGTTTGGAGGTAAATACATAAGAAAAAAATATGTGTGAGAAAAAAAACTGAAGACTACTCTTGGTTTTGATTAGATAAAATTATATTTGCCTATATTTGTTTAAAATGAGTGATCTTTTTCAGGCGCACTCAAGATGTCGCTATGTACCAGTCTTAATAATTGTCTCATTTGTCTACATACCGTCTATGCGCCTTGGAGCTATTCACAATGAAGAGGCGGGAGCACTGGATTGCAACATTTCTCGTTTTGTGTCTTCCTGTCATGATTATTGATGTAAGACTTGGATACATTAAGGGTTAACATTGAGAATGGCGTTGAAAGACATAGTTTTTCTGTCGTGGAGCTTCTGTTCCTTTTTTATACTGCACGTCGTACATGGAGACATGAGCTATTTTGTCCAGGAGGAAATGAAACGAGGATCAGTTATTGGAAATATCGCCAAGGATCTCAGTCTGCAGACAAGTGCGCTGTCCACCAGAAGGGCCCGTATTGACACCGATAAACGTTACTGTGAGATAAACCTTGGGAACGGAGCGCTGACTGTGGCCGAGAGGATTGACCGTGAGGAGCTTTGTGGCGAAAAGGCTTCGTGCATCCTAAAGCAGGAGCTCATTTTGGAAAATCCTCTAGAGCTGCATCGGATCAGCCTTCATGTTCAAGACGTTAATGATAACTCTCCACAATTTAAAGAGAAATATGTTTATCTAGAAATCCAGGAGTCGGCAGTGAGGGGAGCTCGCTTTGTGATCGAGGAGGCGCACGATGCGGATGTAGGACAAAATTCAGTTCAGCAGTACAGCCTTGAAAAGAACGAACATTTCATTCTGGCTGCTACTGGAAACACAGTGGAGCTTGTTTTAGATAAAGAGCTTGATCGTGAAAAACAAAAGGAAATTAATTTGCTCCTTACAGCTTTAGATGGAGGATCTCCTCAGAGATCAGGTACAGTGGTCATACATGTAACTGTGCTGGATGCTAATGATAACTCCCCAGTGTTTAGCCAGGCCGTTTATAAAGCCAGTCTGCCTGAAAACTCTCCAGTAGGTACTGTAGTGGTTACAGTGAGCGCAACTGATGCAGATGAGGGAGTGAATGGAGAAGTGACTTATGAATTTGGGCATGTTACCAATGAAGTTACAAAAATATTCAATATTGATGGTAAAGGAGGAGAACTGCGCTTGACTGCTGCCGTGGACTATGAAGTTACAACATCATATGAAATTCGCATTAAAGCAAAGGATGGTCTGGGGCTGTCATCTTATACTAAGGTAATTATAACCATCACGGACATGAATGACAACGCCCCTGTAGTCAGTCTAAAATCACTGACAAATCCCATACCAGAGGACACGTCAGCTGGTAGAGAGGTGGGCATCATTAACATACAGGACAGAGACTCTGAGAATAACCAACAGGTCCGCTGCTCCATCGAGCAAAACGTCCCTTTTAAGTTGGTTCCTTCTATTAAAAACTATTATTCTCTGGTGACAACAGGAAAACTTGACCGTGAATTAGTGTCTGATTACAACATTACAATCATTGCCACTGACGAGGGCTCTCCACCTCTGTCCTCCTCTAAAACTGTTCATTTATCTGTAGCTGACATCAACGACAACCCACCTGTGTTTGAGGAACAGTCCTACAGCGCATATGTGAGTGAAAATAACAAACCTGGATCCACTTTATGCTCCGTTACTGCTCGAGACCCCGACTGGAGACAAAATGGTACAGTGATCTATTCTCTGTTACCTGGTGAGGTGAACGGTGCCTCGGTGTCCTCCTATCTATCTGTTAATGGAGACACGGGAGTGATCCACGCTGTGAGGTCATTTGATTATGAACAGTTCAGGAGTTTTAAAGTCCACGTGATGGCCAGAGACAATGGTTCTCCTCCACTCAGCAGCAACGTGACCGTCAGTGTGTTCATATCTGATGTGAATGACAACTCTCCTCAGATACTGTACCCCGCCCCGGAGGGCAGCTCCTTCATGACCGAGCTGGTCCCCAAAGCTGCACAAAGAGGGTCTCTGGTGTCCAAAGTGATAGCAGTGGACGCAGACTCTGGACAGAACGCCTGGTTGTCCTATCATATAATCAAAGCCTCAGATCCAGGACTTTTCATTATTGGTCTACACAGTGGAGAGATCAGGACACAGCGGGACATTTCAGAATCTGACAGCATGAAACAGAACCTGATTGTTGCAGTGAAAGATAATGGACAGCCCTCTCTGTCTGCCACCTGTGCCATATATTTACTTATTTCTGATAACTTGGCTGAGGTTCCAGAACTGAAAGACATTTCTTATGATGAGAAAAACTCCAAGATGACCTCTTATCTGATTATCGCGCTGGTTTCTGTGTCCACCTTTTTCCTAACGTTCATCATCATCATCCTGGGTGTGAGATTTTGTCTCAGAAGAAAGCCCAGACTGTTGTTTGATGGAGCAGTAGCCATCCCCGGTACTTATCTTCCTCCAAATTACGCAGATGTTGACGGGACTGGAACTTTACGTAGCACCTACAATTATGATGCCTATCTGACAACTGGATCTAGAACGAGTGACTTTAAGTTTATATCATCTTACAATGACAACACGCTGCCTGCTGACCAGACTCTGAAGAAAAGTCCAACAGAGTTTGTTGATGTGTTTGGCGGTGGTGATATTTCTTCTGAGGTAGGAACGTTTTCGACGTACAAATTCTTGTGCAACTGTAATATCTTATTTTTTACCAGCTTGATTTTGTATCCAGCTAAGCGCAGTTATCTGATATTATTTTCTTTTAAGCATTTTAAATCTTCAAGGATAACAATAAAAGAATGATAAAAGTATTGCAGAAGTTTACAGTGAATATACTTATTCTCATAACATTGACACGAATTGAAAAAGCCCGACAATGGTACTTGCTTTGGGTTCACCTTTTTCTTACTGGAAAATATCACTGTTTTTGCTGTATACTATGATCGATAAATTCTTATGGAACTCCCATGTATAAATTTTTTGGTCAATTTTCTTTCTGATGGTATTGCAATTTAATCCATCCTCTTCCATTAAACAGTCTACTTAAATTTTACTTATTGAGAAATGTCTTTCAAATCTTTTTTTTTCTTTTTTGTTTGCAAAAATAAACTACTCTTTGGTTATTTGAGGGACTTTGGTATCAACAATTGGATTAAAGAGAGGTCGCTACTCTTTATTTTTGTTCAGGTTTTGAATAACACCTCCCCCCCCACACACGCGCGCACAAACCAAGAATAATTATTCTTTGAGACACTTTATAGAGTACCAAGAGACAAAACGGTTTTATTTGGCAGCTTTTTAATCAAGGTCAAGATGAAAATCATCAGCCAAACTCCATCCATTTCGTGTGCTTTCAGTTTCCTTATATATAAACCTTACCTAATAAGTAGTTCATATGATGTTGGCGAGTACCATTTTGATTAAAAGTATATCAGAAATATCAGAAAAGTATTCCAAGTTTTTATTGCTTCGGAAATAAGTTCCTGCAGCTCTGTCAATTGCTTTCCCTTTAGGCACACATAGAGGACAAATTGCAGTAAAGAAAAATAGTTTTGAAGATATTTATTCAAAGGCACATAAAGGACAGACATGTTCATAAAGAGAACGGTGTTATTTCTTCCTCTCTCTCAAGGTGTCACTATTTGCCTTTCTATCAGAAGGTTTTCCATCCCACCCTGTGTTGTTTAATCGAAAGGAAGCCTAACAATTCAGTTGCAGTTATCGGCTGAGCATCAAGGCAGTTTCCGAGGCTCGTGAATTACTTTTTTTCTTTTACCACATTTTATTTGGGCTCTAACCAAGGATCGCTGTTGTGATTCAAGCACATTTCCTAATTACCATCATGGAGCATCGAATTTGTTTTCTCCTCTTTTTGTTGTGTTACGGGGTAAATGGAGACGTGAGCTATTCAGTGCAGGAGGAAGTCAAACACGGATCTCCTGCTGGAAATATAGCGAAGGATTTGAACTTGGACGTGGGTAAATTGTCTCTTCGAAATGCTCGTGTTGATGCGGCAGGGAATCGGAAGCGATATTGTGATATCAACAGAAGCACAGGGGATTTAATTATTTCAGACAGGATTGATCGAGAGGAGCTGTGTGGAAAACGGCTGTCTTGTGTAATAAAACGCGACATAGTGCTTGAGAATCCTCTCGAATTGCACCCTTTTAGCCTCCATATTCAAGATATTAATGATAATGACCCACAGTTTAATGAAGAAGTTTTTAAAATTGAAATTAGGGAGTCGGCAGACAGGGGAGCTCGCTTTGTGATCGAGGAGGCGCACGATGCGGATGTAGGACAAAATTCAGTTCAGCAGTACAGCCTTGAAAAGAACGAAAATTTCGTTCTGGCTGCTACTGGAAACACAGTGGAGCTTGTTTTAGATAAAGAGCTTGATCGTGAAAAACAAAAGGAAATTAATTTGCTCCTCACAGCTTTAGATGGAGGATCTCCTCAGAGATCAGGTACAGTGGTCATACATGTAACTGTGCTGGATGCTAATGATAACTCCCCAGTATTTAGCCAGGCCGTTTATAAAGCCAGTCTGCCTGAAAACTCTCCAGTAGGTACTGTAGTGGTTACAGTGAGCGCAACTGATGCAGATGAGGGAGTGAATGGAGATGTGACTTATGATTTTGGACATGTTTCAGAGAATGTAAGAAAGGCTTTTGGCATAGATCATAAGAAAGGGGTGTTAAAACTAATTAGTCCGATTGATTTTGAAACTGTTACAACTTATGACTTACGCATTAAAGCGAAAGATGGCTTAGGATTGTCGTCATACACGAAATTGACGGTAGATGTCACCGATGTAAATGACAATTCACCTGTAATTTATGTAAAGTCTGTAGCAAACCCAGTACCTGAAAATGTGTCACCTGGTACAGAGGTGGGCATCATCAATGTACAGGATGCAGATTCTGATATTAATCAAAATGTCCGCTGCTCCATCCAACAAAATGTCCCTTTAAAGTTGGTTCCTTCCATTAAAAACTATTATTCTCTGGTGACCACAGGACAACTGGACCGGGAATTAGTGTCTGATTACAACATTACAATCATTGCCACTGACGAGGGCTCTCCACCTCTCTCCTCCTCTAAAACTTTCCAACTATCTGTAGCTGACATCAACGACAACCCACCTGTATTTGAGGAACAGTCCTACAGCGCATATGTGAGTGAAAATAACAAACCTGGCTCCACTTTATGCTCTGTTACTGCTCGAGACCCCGACTGGAGACAAAATGGTACAGTGATCTATTCTCTGTTACCTGGTGAGGTGAACGGTGCCTCGGTGTCCTCCTATCTATCTGTTAATGGAGACACGGGGGTGATCCACGCTGTGAGGTCATTTGATTATGAACAGTTCAGGAGTTTTAAAGTCCACGTGATGGCCAGAGACAACGGTTCTCCTCCACTCAGCAGCAACGTGACTGTCAGTGTGTTCATATCTGATGTGAATGACAACTCTCCTCAGATACTGTACCCCGCACCGGAGGGCAGCTCCTTCATGACCGAGCTGGTCCCCAAAACTGCACAAAGAGGGTCTCTGGTGTCCAAAGTGATAGCAGTGGACGCAGACTCTGGACAGAATGCCTGGTTGTCCTATCATGTCATCAAAGCCACAGATCCTGGACTTTTCATTATTGGTCTACACAGTGGAGAAATCAGGACACAGCGGGACATTTCAGAATCTGACAGCATGAAACAGAACCTGATTGTTGCAGTGAAAGATAATGGACAGCCCTCTCTGTCTGCTACCTGTGTCATGTATTTACTTATTTCTGATAACATGGCTGAGGTTCCAGACCTGAAAGATATTTCTTATGATGAGAAGAACTCCAAGCTGACCTCTTATCTGATCATCGCGCTGGTTTCTGTGTCCACCTTCTTTCTGACCTTCATCATCATCATCCTGGGTGTGAGGTTTTGTCGCAGGAGAAAGCCCAGATTGTTGTTTGATGGAGCAGTAGCCATCCCTGGAGCTTATCTTCCTCCGAATTACTCTGATGTTGACGGGACAGGAACTCTTCGCAGCACTTACAATTATGATGCCTACCTGACAACAGGATCTAGAACCAGTGACTTTAAGTTTGTATCATCTTACAATGACAACACGCTGCCTGCTGACCAGACTCTGAAGAAAAGTCCAACAGCTTTTACCGAGGTGTTTGGCGTCTGTGAAGATTCTCCAGAGGTAATCCTCTATCTATTCAATGTCATATAATTATAGCCAATCTTAAAAATGCAAGTATGTTGCATGCATATTCTCCTTCTCTGTCCTTATCCTCTGTTTCCTAGAAGGTACAAGCGCTTGTGTTGCTATGGCTCCTTCCTTCTCTGTCCTTGGTCCTGAAATCAGTTTTATAAATAGTTCCACATTGGTGTGATCTAGAGCAGTATCAATAATTGTTTTAAGGGGAATATTTGCAGTGTACTATTTGGCTTTATAGACTCATTAATCCAACGATATACTATACAGAAACTTTTAATTTAAGCATACCGATTTTTACAATTTCCAGCATTTTTTATATCTTCAATAAAATACTAACCCACTTTTTTTTTTCTAAAGTAATGCTTTTAAAAGTCATTTCAGTTTTTTCACATTTAAATCACCCCCCTCCCTTACGTATCCAGTTTAAAGTATTCACCCTCTATGCATTAAGTACTTAGCATTATACAACAATCTGAATACCATGTTAAAACCCATTTGAATTATTTTGTTTCTTTGAAGCATTTATGGTTTTTGTCATATTTTTGCATTTCTGCTGAGGAGTTTTCAGTTTTGCTTTACGAATTTGAAGAAAATTCTTTTTTTTTCCACGAAGTCAACATTGATACTGCAGATAACAGAATTTAAATTCTATAACACATTCATGATTGTGGTCAAAGAAAAGTATTTGAACATGTTTCTCAAACTTTATATCCTGGATGCGTGTTTGTTTAGTTTACCTCGGTCTCATGTCTTGTTTTGAATACAGATTTGATGTGGCTTGTTCCTTTTTGAAAGCATTGCTTGTGATGATTGGAGTATTATTCTTTTTTATAATGAAATTCTTTATGTTGAAGCTTGTTGCTTTTTTGTCAATGAACAATTCATTTGTATTTATCTTAGGATAGCACACTTACTTCAGTTGCATCCATATACTTACCTCGATTTACATATTCTCACCCAAAATGGGAAAATTATATTACTTGATATTCTTGTAAAGTTGAGGTACAGTTTTTTTTGATATGGTAGACATTTGTTTTAATAAGCTTCACCTGAACAAGGCTTTGTTTGTCAGTCATGTTTGCCTCAACCTTGTTCAGCACCTGCTTAACTGGAAGAAACACATCAGCAAAACTTTAAACCTTTAAAAAGAGTTTTCAATTCTCTGACCAACACTCCTCTAAGATAATTTGAATCATGTAGGAATTACAGAGCCCTAAATATAGAATATTTTGTTTGTTCTATGAACTTTGTACAATTGGAAATATAGCTGAAACCTCCCACAAAGATTGTTTAATACATTGTAGTATTTTTATTTCCCAATGTGGGTTTACATTTTCTGATCACAAGGTTTGGTGTTAATGTTTATACTGTTTTAAACATTAATGCTTAAAACTGAGTCATTGCAGTGGTTGGTTGGCATGTCAATTCTTAATGAAAAAACATGTTTTTATGATCTCCTGTCAGCTTTAAGTTTGATCACAGTTCCTGTGAATACCTGGGTTTTGAAGTTTGAGATGTCAACACTTGATAATTGTCTGATTTAGATTTATCATATGTGAAAAAAGTCAGTGCTGTGTGCTTAAAATCTATTTGATTCAGGGATGTTACTCATTTGAAATGTTGTTGATTGTACAAGATAAATTTCTTTGTGGATTTTTTAAAATTTAGCTGGAAGGACAATATACAGTGTGAAAACGATAATTACCTGACTAAATAAATGGTACAGAGGAAACTATCCCTTTAATTCTATTTACTATTAGAAGACAAGGAAAAAGAAAACAAGAAAAAAGGATGAAGAGTACTCTGAAAGAGTTCAACTAGAATTGGTTCAATTATCTTGTATTAATGTGTTCTAAATCACAACAACTTAAGTCCTTATTGATCAGGATGTCTTTTGATTTTCATGTCCCGTGTTTGATTTTTAATATTGTAACTGACTTTATAGATTCAAAAAATGAAGGCAGATCTTTCAGTTTGAAATTTCTAAAACTAAATGTATTTTAAAGCAAGAAGTCATATTTAGAAAGAGTAAGGGAAAGTTATGTAAAACAAGAACTTTAATGAAAAAGTTCTTGCCCAAAGACAATAATTTTTTTCTTCATTTCCGAATATTTTCATCCAGTTAAAAACAACAACTTTATTTCTCAATAAAAAACAATCTTTCTTAAGCTTGTAGTACAGAAAATGTAGCATGAATGTCTTGAAGGGAACAAATATTTTTTATCTTCATGTAAAAAATTTTTAATTCTAACATAGAGGAAAAAGAGATGAATAAAATTACTTGGAGTTTTGTAGTGAAATCTTGGTTTTACATTGGGCTATTAGTGCAGGTGTTTAAAGCTCCATAAGGTCATAAATACGCTTTATAAATGCGATGTATTTATTATTCCAGAAAATCTTCTGTCTGTTCTCAGAGAACAACTACTGTGCTGTCCACATCGAGAAGCCCATGTTCTCATTCCTGTCATGAATTACTTTGCGCCATGTTTTCTGGCACAGTACTGGAAGGTGTAGATGCATCAGGATTCAGGGTGTCCATAGACCAAACTGGACAATTTTGTCGTATTGATTTATTAAAGCGCATTTTTTCATTTGAATTAATTTTAGATAATCTCATAGCTGGAAAAATGTTTAAACATTTGAAACCAATAAAACTCGCTTTCTTTTCGAAACATATGTTGATTTTTCTATTGTTTAAAGTGAGTACTGGTGTTCAGATGAACTCAAGATGTCGCTGTGTACCATCCTTAAATAATATCTTTCCTCCTTCCTTTATCAGCTCCACAGATATGCGCACTGGAGCTGTTCTATATAAATCATCAGACGCGCTAAATGAACGCTTTTTGTCGTTGTATGTCATCCGTTCATACTTACTGAGATACTACCTGAAACCATTAAGATCAAAAATTTGAAAACAGATTTAGAAATGAATATTTTTCTTTCGTTGATTTGCTTCTCGTTTTTTCTGCTGTTCGTCGCGCATGGAGAACAGAGTTATTCTTTCCCGGAGGAGATGAAAAGAGGATCAGTTATTGGAAATATCGCCAAGGATCTCCGGCTGGAAATAGGTGCGCTGTCCACCAGAAGAGCCCGCATTGAAACCGAGGAGAGTGATAAACGATTCTGTGACATCAATGTGAGAAACGGAGAGCTGATTGTGGCCGAGAGGATTGATCGTGAGGGCCTTTGTGGCAAAAAGGTTTCCTGTATCTTAAGACAGGAGCTCGTTTTGGAGGATCCTCTGGAGCTGCACCGGATTATCCTTCACATCCAAGATATCAATGATAACTCTCCAGTGTTTAAGGATGTAAACATTGGTTTAGAAATTCGGGAATCGGCAGACAGGGGAGCTCGCTTTGTGATCGAGGAGGCGAACGATGCGGATGTAGGACAAAATTCAGTTCAGCAGTACAGCCTTGAAAAGAACGAAAATTTCGTTCTGGCTGCTACTGGAAACACAGTGGAGCTTGTTTTAGATAAAGAGCTTGATCGTGAAAAACAAAAGGAAATTAATTTGCTCCTCACAGCTTTAGATGGTGGATCTCCTCAGAGATCAGGTACAGTGGTCATACATGTAACTGTGCTGGATGCTAATGATAACTCCCCAGTGTTTAGCAAGGCCGTTTATAAAGCCAGTCTGCCTGAAAACTCTCCAGTAGGTACTGTAGTGGTTACAGTGAGCGCAACTGATGCAGATGAAGGAGTGAATGGAGATGTGACTTATGATTTTGGCAATGTTAATGGAGATGTGAGAAAGAAATTCACAATTGACCACAAAGTAGGGGAAATACGTGTTACTGCTGCCGTGGACTATGAAGCTACAACATCATATGAAATACGTGTCAAAGCAAAGGATGGTCTGGGGCTGTCCTCCTATACTGACGTCATTATTTCTATCACTGATGTAAATGATAACGCCCCTGTAGTCAGTCTGAAGTCACTGACCAGTCCCATACCAGAAGACATCCCAGCTGGTACAGAGGTGGGCATCATTAACATACAGGACAGAGACTCTGGGAATAACAGGCAGGTCCGCTGCTCCATCCAGCAAAATGTCCCATTTAAGTTGGTTCCTTCCATTAAAAACTATTATTCTCTGGTGACCACAGGACAACTGGACCGTGAACAAGTGTCTGATTACAACATTACAATCATTGCCACTGACGAGGGCTCTCCACCTCTGTCCTCCTCTAAAACTGTTCAGTTATCTGTAGCTGACATCAACGACAACCCACCTGTGTTTGAGGAACAGTCCTACAGCGCATATGTGAGTGAAAATAACAAACCTGGATCCACTTTATGCTCTGTTACTGCTCAAGACCCCGACTGGAGACAAAACGGTACAGTGATCTATTCTCTGTTACCTGGTGAGGTGAACGGTGCCTCGGTGTCCTCCTATCTATCTGTTAACGGAGACACGGGAGTGATCCACGCTGTTAGGTCATTTGATTATGAACAGTTCAGGAGTTTTAAAGTCCACGTGATGGCCAGAGACAACGGTTCTCCTCCACTCAGCAGCAACGTGACCGTCAGTGTGTTCATATCTGATGTGAATGACAACTCTCCTCAGATACTGTACCCCGCCCCGGAGGGCAACTCCTTCATGACCGAGCTGGTCCCCAAATCTGCACAAAGAGGGTCTCTGGTGTCCAAAGTGATAGCAGTGGACGCAGACTCTGGACAGAACGCCTGGTTGTCCTATCATATAATCAAAGCCTCAGATCCAGGACTTTTCACTATTGGTCTATACAGTGGAGAGATCAGGACACAGCGGGACATTTCAGAATCTGACAGCATGAAACAGAACCTGATTGTTGCAGTGAAAGATAATGGACAGCCCTCTCTGTCTGCCACATGTGCCATATATTTACTTATTTCTGATAACTTGGCTGAAGTACCAGAACTGAAAGACATTTCTTATGATGAGAAGAACTCCAAGCTGACCTCTTATCTGATCATCGCGCTGGTTTCTGTGTCCACCTTCTTTCTGACCTTCATCATCATCATCCTGGGTGTGAGGTTTTGTTGCAGGACAAAGCCTAGACTGTTGTTTGATGGAGCAGTAGCCATCCCTGGAGCTTATCTTCCTCCAAACTACTCAGATGTTGACGGGACTGGAACTTTACGTAGCACCTACAATTATGATGCCTATCTGACAACAGGATCTAGAACCAGTGACTTTAAGTTTGTATCATCCTACAATGACAACACGCTGCCTGCTGACCAGACTCTGAAGAAAAGTCCAACAGAGTTTAATGATGTGTTTGGCATTTGTGATGATTCCACAGAGGTATGAATCTATTCAGTTTCCATATTTATCACCCTCTTTCTTTCGTTCTTTCTTTCGTACTGCATGCTTGGGGTTGGTGGTGGAGCGTTTGTTGAGCGGACTTGAGAGACTGAGAACTTCTAACTTTGCTTTTTCTATTTCTAATGTGTCTTTCTGGGTGTTTTTCTTAGATTGGACTGTGTTTGTGAAGTTGAATTAAGAGTTATTGATTATTTTTCTGTAAGTAGGAAATGGGATTTTGCTGGATTTCACAAAATTCACAAGGCAATATTGTTTAAAATCATACCTAGTTGTCCTTGAACCATAGTGGAGAAGTGAAGTTTGGCAGTGGATGAAGTTGTGGGTTTTAGCAGCATTAAATCAGCTACTCATTTGAACAGCGCATTTGTTATTTTTGTTGATAGTGTGGATAAGGCAAACAAAGTTATTGGAAGTGTATAGTTGTGAATGACTTTTTTTTAGAAGGAAAATTACATATTTTCTATTTCCTCTTCCTTACACATGCGTTTTCATCAAGAAATGAATATATTTTCTTTTTTCTTTTCCCTATACATTTCTTGATTGAAAACGCTAGTATAATGGAAAGGAAAAACAAAACTTATATGCCTTTCTTGATAAAAACACATGTGTAAGGAAAAGGAAAAATAAAATATGTAAATTTCTGCTTTTATTTTTAATCATATCAGTCCTCCATAGACATGTCAAATGTGTTAGTAGAAAACATAAGATGTGCCATTTAAGGGCCATACAGACGTTTACTCATGGATCTACAGCAGGAGTCACAAACCTTTTTGCAACTAAGAGCCACTTCATGGGTACTAAGTGATACGAAGAGCTTCTAAATTGATAAATATAGTTTACTTTTAATAATATCACCTAATGATTTATCTAATTTGGAACAGCTCTGTGGGATACTCATGTGGTCTTTGAGGGCTACTTAGTGGCTGTGGACACCAGTTTGGTGACCCCTGATCTACAGCAACAGTCTCTGCACCAATATTCACCACTGAGGTCAAGCCAGAACATTTCCACTTCATGTCTGATTCACTCCTAAGTTGCTTTAGAGCACCTATCAAATTTAAGATTTCCTGTCTATTCATTTGTAACAGAAAAGTATTTGTATGAAAATGAATATTGTTTGTGTAAAAATCTTGATAGGTACTCGAAAGCAACTTTCAATAACTTCTGCAGTGATCTTCTGAGAGTCTCTGGAGTTGGGGGAGCCTTTAACCCCAGGCAAAGTTCATACTGAAATACAAAGTATGGAAGCATCAAAGATTCCTGGCATTGATGGAGTCCTATGTGAATTTTACAAGGCCTTCTCATCTGACCTCTTCGTTGATGTCTTGGAGGTATATGAGGAGACTTTTGCCAAAGGATTTTTACGTCAAAGCTGCAGGAGAAAAGTTCTCACATTGTAACTGAAGAAAGCCGATTATCAAGACATTAAAAACTGGCAAATTTTCTCTCTGCTATGCACATATTATAAAATGTTGTCAAAACCGCTGGCCATGAGAGTAAAAAAGATGATGGATCAGGTTGTCCACCAAACACAAACTTACTGTTTCCCTAGCAGGTCAATGTTTGATAGTAAATCACTCATTAGAAATATTTTGAAGGCCTCCACTTCATTGGGATGCGATGCTGGTTTGATTTCTCAAAAGCCAAGAAAATGCTTTGGACAGGGTTGAGCACTGTTACCTCTGGAATATGTTTGAAGGCTTTGGTCTCGGCCCTGAATTTATTGTCAAGATTATGGTTCTGTATGAAAGCACTGTGAGTGTACAGAAAATTAATGGCTTTTTATGTAAACCTTTTGAAGTTGCAAGAGTAAAGCTAGTTACATAAAACAAGAATATAAATTAAAAAGTTGTTGCCCAAAGACATGAGTTTTTTCTTCATTTCTTTATATTGTCATCCTGTTAAAAACAACAACTTTATTTCTCGATAAAAACAATCTAATATATCTCATGCCTTTTGTACAAAATATGTATTATGAATGTCTTGATGGGAACAAATATTTTTTGTCTTAATGTAAGAAATTTTTAATTCTAACATTGAGGAAAAAGAGTTGAATAAAATTACTTGGAGTTTTGTAGCGATATCTTGGTTTTACACTGGGCTATTAGTGCAGGTGTTTAAAACTCCATAAGGTAATAAATACGCTTTATAAATGTGATGTATTTGTTATTCCAGAAAATCTTCTGTCTGTTCTCAGAGAACAACTACTGTGCTGTCCACATCGAAAAGCCCATGTTCTCATTCCTGTCATAAATTACTTTGCGCCATGTTTTCTGGCACAGTACTGGAAGGTCTAGGTGCATCAGGATGCAGGGTGTCCATAGACCAAACTGGACAATTTTGTCATATTGATTTATTAAAGCGCATTTTTTCATTCGAATTAATTTTAGATAATCTCATAGCTGGAAAAATATTTAAACATTTGAAACCAATAAAACTCGCTTTCTTTTAGAAACATATGTTAATTTTTCTGTTGTTTAAAGTGAGTATTGTTGTATTGTATTGTTGTTCAGATGAACTCAAGATGTCGCTGTGTACCATCCTTAAATAATATCTTTCCTCCTTCCTATATCAGCTCCACAGATATGCGCACTGGAGCTGTTCTATATAAATCATCAGACGCGCTAAATGAACGCTTTTTGTCGTTGTATGTCATCCGTTCATACTTACTGAGATACTACCTGAAACCATTTAGCATTTAATTTGAAATTAAAATTTGAAAACAGATTTAGAAATGAATATTTTTCTTTCGTTGATTTGCTTCTCGTTTTTTCTGCTGTTCGTCGCGCATGGAGAACAGAGTTATTCTTTCCCGGAGGAGATGAAAAGAGGATCAGTTATTGGAAATATCGCCAAGGATCTCCGGCTGGAAATAGGTGCGCTGTCCACCAGAAGAGCCCGCATTGAAACCGAGGAGAGTGATAAACGATTCTGTGACATCAATGTGAGAAACGGAGAGCTGATTGTGGCCGAGAGGATTGATCGTGAGGGCCTTTGTGGCAAAAAGGTTTCCTGTATCTTAAGACAGGAGCTCGTTTTGGAGGATCCTCTGGAGCTGCACCGGATTATCCTTCACATCCAAGATATCAATGATAACTCTCCAGTGTTTAAGGATGTAAACATTGGTTTAGAAATTCGGGAATCGGCAGACAGGGGAGCTCGCTTTGTGATCGAGGAGGCGCACGATGCGGATGTAGGACAAAATTCAGTTCAGCAGTACAGCCTTGAAAAGAACGAAAATTTCATTCTGGCTGCTACTGGAAACACAGCGGAGCTTGTTTTAGATAAAGAGCTTGATCGTGAAAAACAAAAGGAAATTAATTTACTCCTCACTGCTTTAGATGGTGGCTCTCCTCAGAGATCAGGTACAGTGGTCATACATGTAGCTGTGCTGGATGCTAATGATAACTCCCCAGTGTTTAGCCAGGCCGTTTATAAAGCCAGTCTGCCTGAAAACTCTCCAGTAGGTACTGTAGTGGTTACAGTGAGCGCAACTGATGCAGATGAAGGAGTGAATGGAGATGTGACTTATGATTTTGGACACCTTACTGATGAAATGATGGAAATATTCAACATCGATAATAAAAGAGGGGAAATACGTGTTACTGCTGCCGTGGACTATGAAGCTACAACATCATATGAAATACGTGTCAAAGCAAAGGATGGTCTGGGGCTGTCCTCCTATACTGACGTCATTATTTCTATCACTGATGTAAATGATAACGCCCCTGTAGTCAGTCTGAAGTCACTGACCAGTCCCATACCAGAAGACACCCCAGCTGGTACAGAGGTGGGCATCATTAACATACAGGACAGAGACTCTGGGAATAACAGGCAGGTCCGCTGCTCCATCCAGCAAAATGTCCCATTTAAGTTGGTTCCTTCCATTAAAAACTATTATTCTCTGGTGACCACAGGACAACTGGACCGTGAACAAGTGTCTGATTACAACATTACAATCATTGCCACTGACGAGGGCTCTCCACCTCTGTCCTCCTCTAAAACTGTTCAGTTATCTGTAGCTGACATCAACGACAACCCACCTGTGTTTGAGGAACAGTCCTACAGCGCATATGTGAGTGAAAATAACAAACCTGGATCCACTTTATGCTCTGTTACTGCTCGAGACCCCGACTGGAGACAAAACGGTACAGTGATCTATTCTCTGTTACCTGGTGAGGTGAACGGTGCCTCGGTGTCCTCCTATCTATCTGTTAATGGAGACACGGGAGTGATCCACGCTGTGAGGTCATTTGATTATGAACAGTTCAGGAGTTTTAAAGTCCACGTGATGGCCAGAGACAACGGTTCTCCTCCACTCAGCAGCAACGTGACCGTCAGTGTGTTCATATCTGATGTGAATGACAACTCTCCTCAGATACTGTACCCCGCCCCGGAGGGCAACTCCTTCATGACCGAGCTGGTCCCCAAATCTGCACAAAGAGGGTCTCTGGTGTCCAAAGTGATAGCAGTGGACGCAGACTCTGGACAGAACGCCTGGTTGTCCTATCATATAATCAAAGCCTCAGATCCAGGACTTTTCACTATTGGTCTATACAGTGGAGAGATCAGGACACAGCGGGACATTTCAGAATCTGACAGCATGAAACAGAACCTGATTGTTGCAGTGAAAGATAATGGACAGCCATCTCTGTCTGCCACATGTGCCATATATTTACTTATTTCTGATAACTTGGCTGAAGTGCCAGAACTGAAAGACATTTCTTATGATGACAAGAACTCCAAGCTGACCTCTTATCTGATCATCGCGCTGGTTTCTGTGTCCACCTTCTTTCTGACCTTCATCATCATCATCCTGGGTGTGAGGTTTTGTTGCAGGACAAAGCCTAGACTGTTGTTTGATGGAGCAGTAGCCATCCCTGGAGCTTATCTTCCTCCAAACTACTCAGATGTTGACGGGACTGGAACTTTACGTAGCACCTACAATTATGATGCCTATCTGACAACAGGATCTAGAACCAGTGACTTTAAGTTTGTATCATCCTACAATGACAACACGCTGCCTGCTGACCAGACTCTGAAGAAAAGTCCAACAGAGTTTAATGATGTGTTTGGCATTTGTGATGATTCCACAGAGGTATGAATCTATTCAGTTTCCATATTTATCACCCTCTTTCTTTCGTTCTTTCTTTCGTACTGCATGCTTGGGGTTGGTGGTGGAGCGTTTGTTGAGCGGACTTGAGAGACTGAGAACTTCTAACTTTGCTTTTTCTATTTCTAATGTGTCTTTCTGGGTGTTTTTCTTAGATTGGACTGTGTTTGTGAAGTTGAATTAAGAGTTATTGATTATTTTTCTGTAAGTAGGAAATGGGATTTTGCTGGATTTCACAAAATTCACAAGGCAATATTGTTTAAAATCATACCTAGTTGTCCTTGAACCATAGTGGAGAAGTGAAGTTTGGCAGTGGATGAAGTTGTGGGTTTTAGCAGCATTAAATCAGCTACTCATTTGAACAGCGCATTTGTTATTTTTGTTGATAGTGTGGATAAGGCAAACAAAGTTATTGGAAGTGTATAGTTGTGAATGACTTTTTTTTAGAAGGAAAATTACATATTTTCTATTTCCTCTTCCTTACACATGCGTTTTCATCAAGAAATGAATATATTTTCTTTTTTCTTTTCCCTATACATTTCTTGATTGAAAACGCTAGTATAATGGAAAGGAAAAACAAAACTTATATGCCTTTCTTGATAAAAACACATGTGTAAGGAAAAGGAAAAATAAAATATGTAAATTTCTGCTTTTATTTTTAATCATATCAGTCCTCCATAGACATGTCAAATGTGTTAGTAGAAAACATAAGATGTGCCATTTAAGGGCCATACAGACGTTTACTCATGGATCTACAGCAGGAGTCACAAACCTTTTTGCAACTAAGAGCCACTTCATGGGTACTAAGTGATACGAAGAGCTTCTAAATTGATAAATATAGTTTACTTTTAATAATATCACCTAATGATTTATCTAATTTGGAACAGCTCTGTGGGATACTCATGTGGTCTTTGAGGGCTACTTAGTGGCTGTGGACACCAGTTTGGTGACCCCTGATCTACAGCAACAGTCTCTGCACCAATATTCACCACTGAGGTCAAGCCAGAACATTTCCACTTCATGTCTGATTCACTCCTAAGTTGCTTTAGAGCACCTATCAAATTTAAGATTTCCTGTCTATTCATTTGTAACAGAAAAGTATTTGTATGAAAATGAATATTGTTTGTGTAAAAATCTTGATAGGTACTCGAAAGCAACTTTCAATAACTTCTGCAGTGATCTTCTGAGAGTCTCTGGAGTTGGGGGAGCCTTTAACCCCAGGCAAAGTTCATACTGAAATACAAAGTATGGAAGCATCAAAGATTCCTGGCATTGATGGAGTCCTATGTGAATTTTACAAGGCCTTCTCATCTGACCTCTTCGTTGATGTCTTGGAGGTATATGAGGAGACTTTTGCCAAAGGATTTTTACGTCAAAGCTGCAGGAGAAAAGTTCTCACATTGTAACTGAAGAAAGCCGATTATCAAGACATTAAAAACTGGCAAATTTTCTCTCTGCTATGCACATATTATAAAATGTTGTCAAAACCGCTGGCCATGAGAGTAAAAAAGATGATGGATCAGGTTGTCCACCAAACACAAACTTACTGTTTCCCTAGCAGGTCAATGTTTGATAGTAAATCACTCATTAGAAATATTTTGAAGGCCTCCACTTCATTGGGATGCGATGCTGGTTTGATTTCTCAAAAGCCAAGAAAATGCTTTGGACAGGGTTGAGCACTGTTACCTCTGGAATATGTTTGAAGGCTTTGGTCTCGGCCCTGAATTTATTGTCAAGATTATGGTTCTGTATGAAAGCACTGTGAGTGTACAGAAAATTAATGGCTTTTTATGTAAACCTTTTGAAGTTGCAAGAGTAAAGCTAGTTACATAAAACAAGAATATAAATTAAAAAGTTGTTGCCCAAAGACATGAGTTTTTTCTTCATTTCTTTATATTGTCATCCTGTTGAAAACAACAACTTTATTTCTCGATAAAAACAATCTAATATATGTCATGCCTTTTGTACAAAATATGTATTATGAATGTCTTGATGGGAACAAATATTTTTTGTCTTAATGTAAGAAATTTTTAATTCTAACATTGAGGAAAAAGAGTTGAATAAAATTACTTGGAGTTTTGTAGCGATATCTTGGTTTTACACTGGGCTATTAGTGCAGGTGTTTAAAACTCCATAAGGTAATAAATACGCTTTATAAATGTGATGTATTTGTTATTCCAGAAAATCTTCTGTCTGTTCTCAGAGAACAACTACTGTGCTGTCCACATCGAAAAGCCCATGTTCTCATTCCTGTCATAAATTACTTTGCGCCATGTTTTCTGGCACAGTACTGGAAGGTCTAGGTGCATCAGGATGCAGGGTGTCCATAGACCAAACTGGACAATTTTGTCATATTGATTTATTAAAGCACATTTTTTCATTCGAATTAATTTTAGATAATCTGATAGCTGGAAAAATATTTAAACATTTGAAACCAATAAAACTCGCTTTCTTTTAGAAACATATGTTAATTTTTCTGTTGTTTAAAGTGAGTATTGTTGTATTGTATTGTTGTTCAGATGAACTCAAGATGTCGCTGTGTACCATCCTTAAATAATATCTTTCCTCCTTCCTTTATCAGCTCCACAGATATGCGCACTGGAGCTGTTCTATATAAATCATCAGACGCGCTAAATGAACGCTTTTTGTCGTTGTATGTCATCCGTTCATACTTACTGAGATACTGCCTGAAACCATTTAGCATTTAATTTGAAATTAAAATTTGAAAACAGATTTAGAAATGAATATTTTTCTTTCGTTGATTTGCTTCTCGTTTTTTCTGCTGTTCGTCGCGCATGGAGAACAGAGTTATTCTTTCCCGGAGGAGATGAAAAGAGGATCAGTTATTGGAAATATCGCCAAGGATCTCCGGCTGGAAATAGGTGCGCTGTCCACCAGAAGAGCCCGCATTGAAACCGAGGAGAGTGATAAACGATTCTGTGACATCAATGTGAGAAACGGAGAGCTGATTGTGGCCGAGAGGATTGATCGTGAGGGCCTTTGTGGCAAAAAGGTTTCCTGTATCTTAAGACAGGAGCTCGTTTTGGAGGATCCTCTGGAGCTGCACCGGATTATCCTTCACATCCAAGATATCAATGATAACTCTCCAGTGTTTAAGGATGTAAACATTGGTTTAGAAATTCAGGAGTCGGCAGTGAGGGGAGCTCGCTTTGTGATCGAGGAGGCGCACGATGCGGATGTAGGACAAAATTCAGTTCAGCAGTACAGCCTTGAAAAGAACGAAAATTTCGTTCTGGCTGCTACTGGAAACACAGTGGAGCTTGTTTTAGATAAAGAGCTTGATCGTGAAAAACAAAAGGAAATTAATTTGCTCCTCACTGCTTTGGATGGAGGATCTCCTCAGAGATCAGGTACAGTGGTCATACATGTAACTGTGCTGGATGCTAATGATAACTCCCCAGTGTTTAGCCAGGCCGTTTATAAAGCCAGTCTGCCTGAAAACTCTCCATTAGGTACTGTAGTGGTTACAGTGAGCGCAAGTGATGCAGATGAGGGAATGAATGGAGATGTGACTTATGATTTTGGACACGTTACTGATAAAGTGATGGAAATATTCAACATCGATAATAAAAGAGGGGAAATACGTGTTACTGCTGCCGTGGACTATGAAGCTACAACATCATATGAAATACGTGTCAAAGCAAAGGATGGTCTGGGGCTGTCCTCCTATGCTGACGTCATTATTTCTATCACTGATGTAAATGATAACGCCCCTGTAGTCAGTCTGAAGTCACTGACCAGTCCCATACCAGAAGACACCCCAGCTGGTACAGAGGTGGGCATCATTAACATACAGGACAGAGACTCTGGGAATAACAGGCAGGTCCGCTGCTCCATCCAGCAAAATATCCCATTTAAACTGGTTCCTTCCATTAAAAACTATTATTCTCTGGTAACCACAGGACAACTGGACCGGGAAGTCGTATCTGATTACAACATTACAATCATTGCCACTGACGAGGGCTCTCCACCTCTGTCCTCCTCTAAAACTGTTCAGTTATCTGTAGCTGACATCAACGACAACCCACCTGTGTTTGATGAACAGTCCTACAGCGCATATGTGAGTGAAAATAACAAACCTGGATCCACTTTATGCTCTGTTACTGCTCGAGATCCTGACTGGAGACAAAACGGTACAGTGATTTATTCTCTGTTACCTGGTGAGGTGAACGGTGCCTCGGTGTCCTCCTATCTATCTGTTAATGGAGACACGGGGGTGATCCACGCTGTGAGGTCATTTGATTATGAACAGTTCAGGAGTTTTAAAGTCCACGTGATGGCCAGAGACAACGGTTCTCCTCCACTCAGCAGCAACGTGACCGTCAGTGTGTTCATATTTGATGTGAATGACAACTCTCCTCAGATACTGTACCCCGCCCCGGAGGGCAGCTCCTTCATGACCGAGCTGGTCCCCAAAGCTGCACAAAGAGGGTCTCTGGTGTCCAAAGTGATAGCAGTGGACGCAGACTCTGGACAGAATGCCTGGTTGTCCTATCATATAATCAAAGCCTCAGATCCTGGACTTTTCACTATTGGTCTGCACAGTGGAGAAATCAGGACACAGCGGGACATTTCAGAATCTGACAGCATGAAACAGAACCTGATTGTTGCGGTGAAAGATAATGGACAGCCCTCTCTGTCCGCCACATGTGCCATGTATTTACTTATTTCTGATAACTTGGCTGAAGTACCAGAACTGAAAGATATTTCTTATGATGACAAGAACTCCAAGCTGACCTCTTATCTGATCATCGCGCTGGTTTCTGTGTCCACCTTCTTTCTGACCTTCATCATCATCATCCTGGGTGTGAGGTTTTGTTGCAGGACAAAGCCTAGACTGTTGTTTGATGGAGCAGTAGCCATCCCTGGAGCTTATCTTCCTCCAAACTACTCAGATGTTGATGGGACTGGAACTTTACATAGCACCTACAATTATGATGCCTATCTGACAACAGGATCTAGAACCAGTGACTTTAAGTTTGTATCATCCTACAATGACAACACGCTGCCTGCTGACCAGACTCTGAAGAAAAGTCCAACAGAGTTTAATGATGTGTTTGGCATTTGTGATGATTCCACAGAGGTATGAATCTATTCAGTGTCCATAATTATCACCCTCTTTCTTTCTTTCGTACTGCATGCTTGGGGTTGGTGGTGGAGCGTTTGTTGAGCGGACTTGAGAGACTGAGAACTGACGAATTTGAAATCCAGTTTCAAATTTGTCAGTTCACACCTGTAGTGTGACCTTATAAATATTAAATTGCTTTTATGGGAAAAGACTCAAAAGTCATTGGGGTCTTTTTGTAGGTTTTTGTTGTTTTTTTCTTTTTGTAGTGTGGATAAAAGTTGGAAGGTGCTAAATCTGTGAGAAAAGGATTATGTTACTTTTTCAGATCAGTTTGTTGTGTCTTTTTTTGTACTCTATCAGAGCAGACCAAACAGGCTCACATTTATATCTTTTTTTCATGAAGACCAAGGTACTCTTTTTTCTTTTTGTTTTCGTCTTATATGTATGTTTTGTTTAGTGTTGGAAAGCTTAAGCTGGAATCATCACTAACAAAGGAACATAACATTAAAATGCTTGTTCTTTTTAGTTGAAGCCATGCTTTCTCTCATTTTCACTTTTTAAACACTTTCACAGCAAGTTTTCAGGTGGTTTCCTCTTCTTTGATAGGAGTGATTTTGCGGATTGTTGTGTCAGCCTCATATTGAATCGAATTCTTTATTTCATGGTACGTTTGTGTCTGTCAGTGGGCACATCTCATTTGTTTATTTTATGATAGCATAGTTGTTGTTTTTTTTTTTCACTTGGACAGAAATTTACTGTATTGCAAACAAAATGGTTACCCATTGCTCCACATTTTTGTAATTTTAAAGTACATGTTTCAAAAAATACTTTAAAATGATTACCCACAACAAGACCTCCAGCCACCTTCCAAGGATAAGTGCATACAGAAAATGGATGGATGGATGGGTGGGTGAGTGGGTAGGTGGATGGATGAATGGATGGGTGGATGGATGGATTGACGGACCGATAAGACCTTGATTGGTCAGTCAAATTCTCTTGGAGAGAACCTAAACATTGCTTTGGTGAAACAAACACTACCAATAAAACTTTTAACTCTTATAGAAATACCGTGTTTCAACATTGCAAATATGACTTATCTGTGGTCATGTAGGAGGTGCAGAATCTTGAATATAGAGTACTCATTTTGAACTTTGAACTGAATGTGTGAATTTGCTCATGTGGGTATTACGTTTCTGATGTCAGATGTTGATATTAATGTTTAAGGATGAATATTTATAGATGCCATGTTTACCTTTACTATGAGTGGTAAACACTTTTTCAGTCGTTGATTCAGCTTCAGTTCTGAATATGAGCTGTGGGTGTTTCTGGCTTTTGTGGTTAGTGCAGGTTATGTTTGATTATAATGTGACTAAAACTTGGTTGTTGATCAGAGAAAGTTGCTAACTTGTAATATGCACATAGTGGTACAACACAGTCTTCCCACTGAAAAGTTTTGTAATATATAAGAAAAAGAAGCTCCTTGTGAAGAGTAAAACTTGATTTATTTTCTTTTTTATTATAATTTTTATGTTAGTTGAAACAAGTGCGGTTTTCATTACCCCTTAGAATCTCTTCTCTGGAGATACTGCAGTGGAGTGGGGTTGGGAGTGAAGAATACATCTTTCTATATTTGTTAATACATTGTGTTTTTGTATTCATGAATTGCTAACATACTTTTTTTATTGAAGAATAGGATGTTAAAAATGTTTTTAAGTCTTTCAGTTTGTGAACTCTAAAACTAAGTGATTGTCACAGCTCATAGTAAAAATTATTTAAGACAGAATCCGTTGATGGAGCTAATAAAAGACATTACTGTGACAGAGCTATTTTATCTACAGAAATTAGTTTTGTACTCAAGCCTTTTTGATTGATGCCGTAAGCTAATTTTATTCCTGACAAAATAAGACCTGCAGTATTTTGTAAATGAAACTTAGTGTTTGTATGAAACAGAGTAGATTTTTCTTTTTTAATTCACAACAGTGTTCTGAGATTCTTGGTATCTTGTAAAGGAACTTATAAAATTACACAAGCTATGATGGGAATTTGATTAAATTATTCGAACTGCTGTGGACAAATCTTACTTTTGGATTAAGTGTCTTTTTAGTTTGATGATGCAATTTTGCTCTGATATTTGTGGATCTATTAGAAGACTGGAAATCACAAAAATAGTCAAAGAGAATATCAAACACACTCACAAATTTGTGCTGTAATCATAGGGGTGAATCAGGCCTCTCGTCTTCTCTGCTGCTAAAGAAAGATTGTTCAGCAGAGTAAACTTGTGAATTATTATATGGTGGGTAACATAACTGTAGGTGTCATTTGGTGCTGGTGTCTCGATATATTCAGGTTTAAACAGTGGCTATCTGCCTCCCTGTGTGCCCAACAGTTTTCCTTGGCCTCAACTGTTGTTATCTCAGGAGTTAGAGTGGTTGACTACAAGAAGAAATATCTGATTTGATCCCTGACTTTTCTAGGGTGGAGTGTCCGACATTGATCCTGTAAAAAAATGTGAATGAAAGAGGAACAAGCTTTCTGTAGGTTTAAAAAGTTTCAGATGAAAATTGTGAAAGGCTTAGATGTGTTGAAGCTGAACTTGAAGTGAAAATATTTCTGAAAGGTCAATAAGACCAAAGATATGATTTTTAATAACGTACTATTTCAGAAAATGCCTGTTTGTACACTGCTAAATCCACACCAAAAATGAAATGCTTGAATAACTGTAAAAGAGTATTTTCTGAAATATTCGATTGCAAAATAGCTGAATATACAGTAAGTACATATTGGCATGTTTGTGTCGGATTTATTCTCATCAGTCTGTCTTAATATTCCATTTATACTTTCTACCTGATGAAGTAATTGGAGATATCCTTCAAGGCCAAATATTTCTAAGTTAATAAAGTGAATATTACATTTCGTTTTAAAGGCTACAATTTTCTTCTTGAGTTGGAAAAAAAAATAGTGACATTTTTTATATGAACTCACGATGTCGCTATGTACCAGTCTTAAATGTTAACTCCTCTCTCCTTTGTCGACTCGCCGTCTATGCGCCATTGAACAGTTCACAATGATGGTGCAGTGGGGATAAGCCGCGGCGTTTTGGTATTATGACTCTCTGTGAAGTTGATCTGACACCTTGAACAATTTAGAGCAGATATTTGAAAATGGATTTACAAATAAATGTTTTTGTGTCGTGGAGCTGCTACTCATTTTTTCTGCTGCAAATCGCGCATGGAGACATGAGCTATTCTTTCCCGGAGGAGATGAAACGAGGATCAGTTATTGGAAATATCGCCAAGGATCTCGAGCTGCAGACAGGTGCGCTGTCCACCAGAAGAGCCCGTATTGACACCGAGGAGAGTGATAAGCGTTACTGTGACATAAACGTGAGGAACGGAGAGCTGATTGTGGCCGAGAAGATAGATCGTGAAGTGTTTTGTGGCGAAAAGGCATCGTGCACGTTAGAACAGGAGCTTGTTTTGGAAAATCCTCTTGAGCTGCATCGGATCAGCCTTCATATTCAAGATATAAATGATAACTCCCCACAGTTTAAGGATGACTTTATAACTTTAGAAATTCAGGAGTCAACAGACAGGGGAGCTCGCTTTGTGATTGAGGAGGCGAACGATGCGGATGTAGGACAAAATTCAGTTCAGCAGTACAGCCTTGCTAAGAACGAACATTTCATTCTGGCTGCTACTGGAAACACAGTGGAGCTTGTTTTAGATAAAGAGCTTGATCGTGAAAAACAAAAGGAAATTAATTTGCTCCTCACAGCTTTAGATGGTGGATCTCCTCAGAGATCAGGTACAGTGGTCATACATGTAACTGTGCTGGATGCTAATGATAACTCCCCAGTGTTTAGCCAGGCCGTTTATAAAGCCAGTCTGCCTGAAAACTCTCCAGTAGGTACTGTAGTGGTTACAGTGAGCGCAACTGATGCAGATGAGGGAGTGAATGGAGAAGTGACTTTTGAATTTGGACATGTTACCAATGAAGTGATGGAAATATTCAACATCGATAATAAAAGAGGGGAAATACGTGTTACTGCTGCCGTGGACTATGAAGCTACAACATCATATGAAATACGTGTCAAAGCAAAGGATGGTTTTGGACTTTCCTCTTTTGCTAAGGTCATCATTTCCATAACTGATGTGAATGATAACGCCCCTGTAGTCAGTCTGAAGTCACTGACCAATCCCATACCAGAAGACATCCCAGCTGGTACAGAGGTGGGCATCATTAGCATACAGGACAGAGACTCTGGGAATAACAGGCAGGTCCGCTGCTCCATCGAGCAAAACGTCCCTTTTAAGTTGGTTCCTTCCATTAAAAACTATTATTCTCTAGTGACCACTGGACAACTGGACCGTGAACAAGTGTCTGATTACAACATTACAATCATTGCCACTGACGAGGGCTCTCCACCTCTGTCCTCCTCTAAAACTGTTCAGTTGTCTGTAGCTGACATCAATGACAACCCACCTGTGTTTGAGGAACAGTCCTACAGCGCATATGTGAGTGAAAATAACAAACCTGGCTCCACTTTATGCTCCGTTACTGCTCGAGATCCTGACTGGAGACAAAACGGTACAGTGATTTATTCTCTGTTACCTGGTGAGATGAACGGTGCCTCGGTGTCCTCCTATCTATCTGTTAATGGAGACACGGGGGTGATCCACGCTGTGAGGTCATTTGATTATGAACAGTTCAGGAGTTTTAAAGTTCATGTGATGGCCAGAGACAACGGTTCTCCTCCACTCAGCAGCAACGTGACCGTCAGTGTGTTCATATCTGATGTGAATGACAACTCTCCTCAGATACTGTACCCCGCCCCGGAGGGCAGCTCCTTCATGACCGAGCTGGTCCCCAAAACTGCACAAAGAGGGTCTCTGGTGTCCAAAGTGATAGCAGTGGACGCAGACTCTGGACAGAATGCCTGGTTGTCCTATCATATAATCAAAGCCTCAGATCCTGGACTTTTCACTATTGGTCTGCACAGTGGAGAAATCAGGACACAGCGGGACATTTCAGAATCTGACAGCATGAAACAGAACCTGATTGTTGCGGTGAAAGATAATGGACAGCCCTCTCTGTCCGCCACATGTGCCATGTATTTACTTATTTCTGATAACTTGGCTGAAGTACCAGAACTGAAAGATATTTCTTATGATGAGAAGAACTCCAAGTTGACCTCTTATCTGATCATCGCGCTGGTTTCTGTGTCCACCTTCTTTCTGACCTTCATCATCATCATCCTGGGTGTGAGGTTTTGTTGCAGGACAAAGCCTAGACTGTTGTTTGATGGAGCAGTAGCCATCCCTGGAGCTTATCTTCCTCCAAACTACTCAGATGTTGATGGGACTGGAACTTTACATAGCACCTACAATTATGATGCCTATCTGACAACAGGATCTAGAACCAGTGACTTTAAGTTTGTATCATCCTACAATGACAACACGCTGCCTGCTGACCAGACTCTGAAGAAAAGTCCAACAGAGTTTAATGATGTGTTTGGCATTTGTGATGATTCCACAGAGGTATGAATCTATTCAGTGTCCATAATTATCACCCTCTTTCTTTCTTTCGTACTGCATGCTTGGGGTTGGTGGTGGAGCGTTTGTTGAGCGGACTTGAGAGACTGAGAACTGACGAATTTGAAATCCAGTTTCAAATTTGTCAGTTCACACCTGTAGTGTGACCTTATAAATATTAAATTGCTTTTATGGGAAAAGACTCAAAAGTCATTGGGGTCTTTTTGTAGGTTTTTGTTGTTTTTTTCTTTTTGTAGTGTGGATAAAAAGTTGGAAGGTGCTAAATCTGTGAGAAAAGGATTATGTTACTTTTTCAGATCAGTTTGTTGTGTCTTTTTTTGTACTCTATCAGAGCAGACCAAACAGGCTCACATTTATATCTTTTTTTCATGAAGACCAAGGTACTCTTTTTTCTTTTTGTTTTCGTCTTATATGTATGTTTTGTTTAGTGTTGGAAAGCTTAAGCTGGAATCATCACTAACAAAGGAACATAACATTAAAATGCTTGTTCTTTTTAGTTGAAGCCATGCTTTCTCTCATTTTCACTTTTTAAACACTTTCACAGCAAGTTTTCAGGTGGTTTCCTCTTCTTTGATAGGAGTGATTTTGCGGATTGTTGTGTCAGCCTCATATTGAATCGAATTCTTTATTTCATGGTAAGTTTGTGTCTATCAGTGGGCACATCTCATTTGTTTATTTTATGATAGCATAGTTGTTGTTTTTTTTTCACTTGGACAGAAATTTACTGTATTGCAAACAAAATGGTTACCCATTGCTCCACATTTTTGTAATTTTAAAGTACATGTTTCAAAAAATACTTTAAAATGATTACCCACAACAAGACCTCCAGCCACCTTCCAAGGATAAGTGCATACAGAAAATGGATGGATGGATGGGTGGGTGAGTGGGTAGGTGGATGGATGAATGGATGGGTGGATGGATGGATTGACGGACCGATAAGACCTTGATTGGTCAGTCAAATTCTCTTGGAGAGAACCTAAACATTGCTTTGGTGAAACAAACACTACCAATAAAACTTTTAACTCTTATAGAAATACCGTGTTTCAACATTGCAAATATGACTTATCTGTGGTCATGTAGGAGGTGCAGAATCTTGAATATAGAGTACTCATTTTGAACTTTGAACTGAATGTGTGAATTTGCTCATGTGGGTATTACGTTTCTGATGTCAGATGTTGATATTAATGTTTAAGGATGAATATTTATAGATGCCATGTTTACCTTTACTATGAGTGGTAAACACTTTTTCAGTCGTTGATTCAGCTTCAGTTCTGAATATGAGCTGTGGGTGTTTCTGGCTTTTGTGGTTAGTGCAGGTTATGTTTGATTATAATGTGACTAAAACTTGGTTGTTGATCAGAGAAAGTTGCTAACTTGTAATATGCACATAGTGGTACAACACAGTCTTCCCATTGAAAAGTTTTGTAATATATAAGAAAAAGAAGCTCCTTGTGAAGAGTAAAACTTGATTTATTTTCTTTTTTATTATAATTTTTATGTTAGTTGAAACAAGTGCGGTTTTCATTACCCCTTAGAATCTCTTCTCTGGAGATACTGCAGTGGAGTGGGGTTGGGAGTGAAGAATACATCTTTCTATATTTGTTAATACATTGTGTTTTTGTATTCATGAATTGCTAACATACTTTTTTTATTGAAGAATAGGATGTTAAAAATGTTTTTAAGTCTTTCAGTTTGTGAACTCTAAAACTAAGTGATTGTCACAGCTCATAGTAAAAATTATTTAAGACAGAATCCGTTGATGGAGCTAATAAAAGACATTACTGTGACAGAGCTATTTTATCTACAGAAATTAGTTTTGTACTCAAGCCTTTTTGATTGATGCCGTAAGCTAATTTTATTCCTGACAAAATAAGACCTGCAGTATTTTGTAAATGAAACTTAGTGTTTGTATGAAACAGAGTAGATTTTTCTTTTTTAATTCACAACAGTGTTCTGAGATTCTTGGTATCTTGTAAAGGAACTTATAAAATTACACAAGCTATGATGGGAATTTGATTAAATTATTCGAACTGCTGTGGACAAATCTTACTTTTGGATTAAGTGTCTTTTTAGTTTGATGATGCAATTTTGCTCTGATATTTGTGGATCTATTAGAAGACTGGAAATCACAAAAATAGTCAAAGAGAATATCAAACACACTCACAAATTTGTGCTGTAATCATAGGGGTGAATCAGGCCTCTCGTCTTCTCTGCTGCTAAAGAAAGATTGTTCAGCAGAGTAAACTTGTGAATTATTATATGGTGGGTAACATAACTGTAGGTGTCATTTGGTGCTGGTGTCTCGATATATTCAGGTTTAAACAGTGGCTATCTGCCTCCCTGTGTGCCCAACAGTTTTCCTTGGCCTCAACTGTTGTTATCTCAGGAGTTAGAGTGGTTGACTACAAGAAGAAATATCTGATTTGATCCCTGACTTTTCTAGGGTGGAGTGTCCGACATTGATCCTGTAAAAAAATGTGAATGAAAGAGGAACAAGCTTTCTGTAGGTTTAAAAAGTTTCAGATGAAAATTGTGAAAGGCTTAGATGTGTTGAAGCTGAACTTGAAGTGAAAATATTTCTGAAAGGTCAATAAGACCAAAGATATGATTTTTAATAACGTACTATTTCAGAAAATGCCTGTTTGTACACTGCTAAATCCACACCAAAAATGAAATGCTTGAATAACTGTAAAAGAGTATTTTCTGAAATATTCGATTGCAAAATAGCTGAATATACAGTAAGTACATATTGGCATGTTTGTGTCGGATTTATTCTCATCAGTCTGTCTTAATATTCCATTTATACTTTCTACCTGATGAAGTAATTGGAGATATCCTTCAAGGCCAAATATTTCTAAGTTAATAAAGTGAATATTACATTTCGTTTTAAAGGCTACAATTTTCTTCTTGAGTTGGAAAAAAAAATAGTGACATTTTTTATATGAACTCACGATGTCGCTATGTACCAGTCTTAAATGTTAACTCCTCTCTCCTTTGTCGACTCGCCGTCTATGCGCCATTGAACAGTTCACAATGATGGTGCAGTGGGGATAAGCCGCGGCGTTTTGGTATTATGACTCTCTGTGAAGTTGATCTGACACCTTGAACAATTTAGAGCAGATATTTGAAAATGGATTTACAAATAAATGTTTTTGTGTCGTGGAGCTGCTACTCATTTTTTCTGCTGCAAATCGCGCATGGAGACATGAGCTATTCTTTCCCGGAGGAGATGAAACGAGGATCAGTTATTGGAAATATCGCCAAGGATCTCGAGCTGCAGACAGGTGCGCTGTCCACCAGAAGAGCCCGTATTGACACCGAGGAGAGTGATAAGCGTTACTGTGACATAAACGTGAGGAACGGAGAGCTGATTGTGGCCGAGAAGATAGATCGTGAAGTGTTTTGTGGCGAAAAGGCATCGTGCACGTTAGAACAGGAGCTTGTTTTGGAAAATCCTCTTGAGCTGCATCGGATCAGCCTTCATATTCAAGATATAAATGATAACTCCCCACAGTTTAAGGATGACTTTATAACTTTAGAAATTCAGGAGTCAACAGACAGGGGAGCTCGCTTTGTGATTGAGGAGGCGAACGATGCGGATGTAGGACAAAATTCAGTTCAGCAGTACAGCCTTGCTAAGAACGAACATTTCATTCTGGCTGCTACTGGAAACACAGTGGAGCTTGTTTTAGATAAAGAGCTTGATCGTGAAAAACAAAAGGAAATTAATTTGCTCCTCACAGCTTTAGATGGTGGATCTCCTCAGAGATCAGGTACAGTGGTCATACATGTAACTGTGCTGGATGCTAATGATAACTCCCCAGTGTTTAGCCAGGCCGTTTATAAAGCCAGTCTGCCTGAAAACTCTCCAGTAGGTACTGTAGTGGTTACAGTGAGCGCAACTGATGCAGATGAGGGAGTGAATGGAGAAGTGACTTTTGAATTTGGACATGTTACCAATGAAGTGATGGAAATATTCAACATCGATAATAAAAGAGGGGAAATACGTGTTACTGCTGCCGTGGACTATGAAGCTACAACATCATATGAAATACGTGTCAAAGCAAAGGATGGTTTTGGACTTTCCTCTTTTGCTAAGGTCATCATTTCCATAACTGATGTGAATGATAACGCCCCTGTAGTCAGTCTGAAGTCACTGACCAATCCCATACCAGAAGACATCCCAGCTGGTACAGAGGTGGGCATCATTAGCATACAGGACAGAGACTCTGGGAATAACAGGCAGGTCCGCTGCTCCATCCAGCAAAACGTCCCTTTTAAGTTGGTTCCTTCCATTAAAAACTATTATTCTCTAGTGACCACTGGACAACTGGACCGTGAACAAGTGTCTGATTACAACATTACAATCATTGCCACTGACGAGGGCTCTCCACCTCTGTCCTCCTCTAAAACTGTTCAGTTGTCTGTAGCTGACATCAATGACAACCCACCTGTGTTTGAGGAACAGTCCTACAGCGCATATGTGAGTGAAAATAACAAACCTGGCTCCACTTTATGCTCCGTTACTGCTCGAGATCCTGACTGGAGACAAAACGGTACAGTGATTTATTCTCTGTTACCTGGTGAGATGAACGGTGCCTCGGTGTCCTCCTATCTATCTGTTAATGGAGACACGGGGGTGATCCACGCTGTGAGGTCATTTGATTATGAACAGTTCAGGAGTTTTAAAGTTCATGTGATGGCCAGAGACAACGGTTCTCCTCCACTCAGCAGCAACGTGACCGTCAGTGTGTTCATATCTGATGTGAATGACAACTCTCCTCAGATACTGTACCCCGCCCCGGAGGGCAGCTCCTTCATGACCGAGCTGGTCCCCAAAACTGCACAAAGAGGGTCTCTGGTGTCCAAAGTGATAGCAGTGGACGCAGACTCTGGACAGAATGCCTGGTTGTCCTATCATATAATCAAAGCCACAGATCCTGGACTTTTCACAATTGGTCTACACAGTGGAGAGATCAGGACACAGCGGGACATTTCAGAATCTGACAGCATGAAACAGAACCTGATTGTTGCGGTGAAAGATAATGGACAGCCCTCTCTGTCTGCCACCTGTGCCATATATTTACTTATTTCTGATAACTTGGCTGAAGTACCAGAACTGAAAGACATTTCTTATGATGAGAAGAACTCCAAGCTGACCTCTTATCTGATCATCGCGCTGGTTTCTGTTTCCACCTTCTTTCTGACCTTCATCATCATCATCCTGGGTGTGAGGTTTTGTTGCAGGACAAAGCCTAGACTGTTGTTTGATGGAACAGTAGCCATCCCTGGAGCTTATCTTCCTCCAAACTACTCAGATGTTGACGGGACTGGAACTTTACATAGCACCTACAATTATGATGCCTATCTGACAACAGGATCTAGAACCAGTGACTTTAAGTTTGTATCATCCTACAATGACAACACGCTGCCTGCTGACCAGACTCTGAAGAAAAGTCCAACAGAGTTTAATGATGTGTTTGGCATTTGTGATGATTCCACAGAGGTATGAATCTATTCAGTGTCCATAATTATCACCCTCTTTCTTTCTTTCGTACTGCATGCTTGGGGTTGGTGGTGGAGCGTTTGTTGAGCGGACTGACAGACTGAGAACTTCTAACTTTGCTTTTTCTATTTCTAATGTTTCTTTCTGGGTGTTTCTCTTAGATTGGACTGTGTTTGTGAAGTTGAATTAAGAGTTATTGATTATTTTTCTGTAAGTAGGAACTGGGATTTTGCTGGATTTCACAAACCTTACAAGGCAACATGGTTTTAAAATCGTACCTAGTTGTCCTTGAACCATAGTGGAGAAGTGAAGTTTGGCAGTGGATGAAGTTGTGGGTTTTAGCAGCATTAAATCTGCTACTCAGATGAACAGCGCATTTGTTATTTTTGTTGATAGTGTGGAGAAGGCAAACAAAGTTATTGGAAAGAGTATTGTTGTGAATGACATTTTTTTAGAAGCAGAAATATATATTTTGTATTTCCTTTTCCTTACACTTGCGTTTTTGTCAAGGAATGAATATATACTTTTTTTCCTTTTCCTATACATTTCTTGATGAAAACGCTAGTATAACGCAAAGGAAAAACAATATATATATATATATATATATATATCCATTTCTTCATAAAAACACATGTGTAAGGAAAAGGAACAATAAAATATATGCATTTCTGCTTTTATTTTTAATCATGTCAGTCCTCCATAGACATGACAAATGTGTTAGTTGAAAACATAATAGTGATGATTCTCCAGAGGTATGAAGCTATTCTATGTATTATAGCTACAGCCCAGCAATCCTACAAAACCATCTACTTTATTTTCTAACCTTTGTCTTCAGCAACTAAATTTTTTCTCTTGCTTTTTTTGTATGTCTCTATATTCTCGTATTTTTGTATGTTTGTCCTTTCCTTCCCTGTCCATGGTCCTGAAACGCAAGTCTTGTAAATGATCAATGTCCTCTATGATTTTTTACGCATTTGGAGGATTTTTGTATTGAATAATCTGGTTTCTATGTAATCCTTCTGCTTCTTTATCTGTACAATGCTTTAGTGATATAATTTATTTGTGGCAGTTTTAAAATTTCAGTATTCTCCTTTTAAGCTTTTGACGTTGAAATGTTTTCATTGTGGATGTTGGGTACCTAAGGCCAACACTGATATTACATTCAGCAGATTAAATTTCATTAGAACTTCTAGATTTCTTTTCAAACTCCTTTTCAGATTTGCTTCTTTAACATTTAATCATAGTGAGATTCAGCGTATGAAATTTTTTTAAAGCAATTAGAACAGTGTTCTTAAAAAATGTCCAACTGCTTTAAAGTTGAGGTCTTATGAATGTGCAGTTCTGGATTTTGTTTTATGTCTGTGATAATAATTACAAATATTTTGTTGTTGTTGTTCAACTTGATGCATTAAAAAAGAAGCTATTGGATGCTGTATGTTGTTTGTAAGGAATGGATTAAGTTTCTTCCTCAGTCAGGTTATAGTTACTTTTGTGTACAAATGTATCCTTGAAGTAGAAAAGCCACCCAAAAGTTTTCATTTACTTTTCAAGAGACACTGAGGTGTATTTATTTTACTTTTTTGCATTCATTCTGCATAAATTATTTTAGTTGGTGCTGCACAACTTAATTTTAAATTATCACAAAGAAAGATCCCTCACAGTAAAACCCCAGTATGTTCTGGTGTACCACAGGGTTGGTATCTTGCCTGCATTTGAAAGCAATTTTTGAGGTGGCTCATTGTTCTTTAAAATAATGTTTTTTATTGATTAGGGTTTCTTTCTGTTTGCTAATGAAATTCTTTTTTTGAAATCAGTTATTTTTATTTCTGTCATTAAGCACTTCTCATATTTTTTTCTTGTGAGAGCATAGCTACTTTCGGTCCATCTGCTCTAATCCCTTTAATACAAAGGTGTTACATTCCAGGCAATAATGATAAAAGACCATCATTTTACATTTTTAAAGGGGAATGGGAGATATGTATAAGCAACTTTTTTAGCTTTACATCATGTTATAATGTTATTCCTTAATCAAGAGTGTTGGTTTCATTCTTTCATGTATGTTTGAGAAATCCTTTAATCTCCCATGGCACCCATTCGGCCTAAACACTTGCTCTCACCAAGGACCGCCTATTTCCACACAGCTCCTCCTCGAAGCTGCAATCTCCAAACCGAGCTTCCACCTTACAGCGCATCCCACCACCGCGCCTCCTCCATTCAGCTCCTCCAGACTAGTGACAGCAGCAATTTGCAAACACCTGGTGGAACTGAGCATCTGCTCTGCTCATCATATGAACTACTTCTCAGGGCAATGACGCTAAGAACAGTTGTAAATGGTTTAATGGACGAATGTTGTTGTAATGACATGCTGAAAGCTGCATTGGAAAAAGCAGGAGCTTATTGAGACAGAGGCCCAATTTCAAGGCATTAAATTGCAAAGTCAAATTTCTTTTAAGTTATGTTTGATATATACAGCATTTTTAAAACAATGGAAGGTGACATAGTTACTTGATTGTGCTATAAAATGACACTATGTGCCTGGAAAATACATAATACTGCCCCTTTAAATTTTGATGTGCAGTCACACTTAAAACTGAGACATAAACTTGTGTAATGGTGACCTGAAAAAGCCCTTGATTGGGTGAAGCAAATCCATCTAAACCCTTACTAAGCACTTCCTCAGTGTGAGAAACACAAAAGATTTTTTTTGTTTGTTTTTGTACAAGTTATGTCAATATTAGTACTACTCATTTGTGGTATTCATTCAACCAATCTCAGAGTTTAACATTAATTTTTAAAAGCTTACTTAAACATGCTATTGCAAATTCATGTCTTATCTGTGAGTCACAAACACTTTTTAGCTACCTTTTCATATTCATTTTTCATTTATGGAGTGAGTTTATTTGGAATTTATAGTTTGAGCTGGTTATATATATGATTCCTGTTTAATCTAAATGGATACAATTAATTAAATCTCAGTGGTCTGCATTTGAACTTTATCTTATTAGAAGTTGTTAATTAGAAATGTGATCACTTAGTGTGCTAACTTAGTCTTTTTTCAGAATATTTGAATTTAGTAGAAATCCCCATCTTAACACCATTATAAAAGGACAACAAAAGTAGTAGAAACTACTCATCTTCTTGTATGTTTTGCACCTACATAGTTAGATTTAAACCAGCCGCGGCAATGGGTTTGTTAAAAAAAATTATTTCAATGCAAACATTTTTCTCCAAAAACATAGATTTTGTCTTTATGTATTTATATTACAATCTTGCTTGAAAAAAAACACGACATTTTTTAAATCCTACTGAAAAACACAAATTGATCTCACACATTGCTTTATATAAAATAAAAGTTTCTAAATGCTTGGCAGTATTTTAATATGTCAATATAGTGTCAAAGAATCTTAAAAACGAAACGTTGAGGCTGGAGTTGGACAAAGATTTTTGGGCTTTTCACTGACGACTTTTCAGTTTCCTGTTCACATGTTGTACTGCTCAATGGCACAATCAGTAGTGCTGTTGCCTTGCAGCAAGAAGGTCCTGGGTTTGAATCCAGCCTGGGGTCTTTCATGTTCTCCCTGGGTTCTCTCCTCCCACGGTCCAAAAGCATGATTGTTAGGTTAACTGGTCTCTCTAAATTCTCCTATGGTATAAGTATGTGCCTCTTGCCTGATTGAGATAGGCAGAACCCTGAATGGATGTTGTTCTTGCATTTTTAGATCTAAGTGAACACTTAGGACAAAAAACTCAAAGGGAACATCAGATATGCTCATTACAACACATGGAACCATCAAATGCCAAAGTCTCTGTTGCTGAACAAATATTCTGAAGCGGAACAAACTTGGAAACCATGATTTGAGTATGGTGATTGTAAGGTGATGTCTGGTGTTGAAGTTTGTTGCATTGGTACAAACATCTAGACCTATATGTTTAAGTATAGCTTATTAGCTTGATGTCTGCCCCACAATCTGTCTGGACTTCAACTCTTGTTTCTGGGAAGCTAAGGTAGTTGACTGCCAAATGAAAAATCTGGTTAGATAACTGACTTTAAAGTGCTGAGTAGTTATTGCTTCTTTATATATTCAAAAGCAGGTCTGTGTGTGTATGACAGTGAAGCAGTATTTTGTAGAGCAAAAATATTTGAGATAAAATGTGCTCTATAAAAGTAAGGATGGGACAGAGCACGTGATGTAATCCATGTTATAAAAGGTTAATTAAACTGAAAATATGCTTTATAAATGGATTTTATTGTGCATTTCAGAGAATCCTTCAGTTCTATTGCTTTTTAGAAAGGAACTGTTCACTTATTCACAACTAAATTAAAAATAACAATAATAAGGAAAATCTAATTAATTTATAAGATAAAAAATTCCCCAAGCACTTAGGTTTAATCAGAACTCGAGGTATCAGTTTTACATGTTATCAACTCCCAGTTTAAAAAAGGCTGCTACCTGCATAAAGTTTAGAACAAAAATTACCCTCTAATAATCTAATGGATTTGTTATATCCTTAGTGCTCTGATGCTAAACTGCCTAAAAAAGAGCTGTATGACCGCTTTGAGTGATTTATCTGTTAATATACAGAATAATAAAAATGTGAGCGAAGAAAATGAATGTATCATGAAATTTATATATTTTTCTGAATTTCAACCCAATTGACGTGAAATTCTGTCTGAAAATACAATTAAGAACAGTGATAAACTTGGGGTCCGTTTTGAAGTTGAGGGGGGGAAAAATATTTTTACACCACTTAAGTTGTTTAACTGAACTCAAGATGTCGCTATGCACCAGCCTTAAATATGTGTCTGTCCTTTCATTGATTTGTATTTCGTGCGCTGCTGAGCTGTTGGACATAAAGACAAAGTCATGATAATTTGCGGGTCATTCTTCTTTTATGTCTTGTCATTACAAAGTTTGATGTAATACCTTTGCATATTTTGCATTTCAAAAATGGATTTGAAAATATTTCTCGTTCTGTCGTGGAGCTGCTACTCCTTTTTTCTGCTGCAAATCGCGCATGGAGACATGAGCTATTCTTTCCCGGAGGAGATGAAACGAGGATCAGTTATTGGAAACATCGCCAAGGATCTCGAGCTGCAGACAGGTGCGCTGTCCACCAGAAGAGCCCGAATTGACACCGAGGGGAGTGATAAACATTACTGTGACATAAACGTGAGAAACGGAGAGCTGATTGTGGCCGAGAGGATTGATCGTGAGGAGCTTTGTGGCGAAAAGACTTCATGCATCTTAAAACAGGAGCTGGTTCTGGAAAATCCTCTGGAGCTGCATTGGATCACTCTTAATATTCAAGATATTAATGATAACTCTCCGGAGTTTGACGAAGAATTGACCAATCTAGAAATCCATGAATCGGCAGACAGGGGAGCTCGCTTTGTGATCGAGGAGGCGCACGATGCGGATGTAGGACAAAATTCAGTTCAGCAGTACAGCCTTGAAAAGAACGAACATTTCATTCTGGCTGCTACTGGAAACACAGTGGAGCTTGTTTTAGATAAAGAGCTTGATCGTGAAAAACAAAAGGAAATTAATTTGCTCCTCACTGCTTTAGATGGTGGATCTCCTCAGAGATCAGGTACAGTGGTCATACATGTAACTGTGCTGGATGCTAATGATAACTCCCCAGTGTTTAGCCAGGCCGTTTATGAAGCCAGTCTGCCTGAAAACTCTCCAGTAGGTACTGTAGTGGTTACAGTGAGCGCAAGTGATGCAGATGAAGGAGTGAATGGAGATGTGACTTATGATTTTGGACATGTTAACGAAGATGTGAGAAAGAAATTCACAATTGACCGCAAAGTAGGGGAAATACGTGTAACTGATGCTGTAGACTATGAAGTTACAACATCATATGAAATACGCATTAAAGCAAAGGATGGTCTGGGGAAGTCATCTTATGCTAAGGTCATCATTTCTATCACTGATGTGAATGACAATGCTCCTGTAGTCAGTCTGAAATCCCTGACTAATCCCATACCAGAAGACACCCCAGCTGGTACAGAGGTGGGCATCATTAATATACAGGACAGAGACTCTGGGAATAACAGGCAGGTCCGCTGCTCCATCCAGCAAAATGTCCCATTTAAGTTGGTTCCTTCCATTAAAAACTATTATTCTCTGGTGACCACAGGACAACTGGACCGTGAACAAGTGTCTGATTACAACATTACAATCATTGCCACTGACGAGGGCTCTCCACCTCTGTCCTCCTCTAAAACTGTTCAGTTATCTGTAGCTGACATCAACGACAACCCACCTGTGTTTGAGGAACAGTCCTACAGCGCATATGTGAGTGAAAATAACAAACCTGGATCCACTTTATGCTCCGTTACTGCTCGAGACCCCGACTGGAGACAAAACGGTACAGTGATCTATTCTCTGTTACCTGGTGAGGTGAACGGTGCCTCGGTGTCCTCCTATCTATCTGTTAATGGAGACACGGGAGTGATCCACGCTGTGAGGTCATTTGATTATGAACAGTTCAGGAGTTTTAAAATCCACGTGATGGCCAGAGACAATGGTTCTCCTCCACTCAGCAGCAACGTGACCGTCAGTGTGTTCATATCTGATGTGAATGACAACTCTCCTCAGATACTGTACCCCGCCCCGGAGGGCAGCTCCTTCATGACCGAGCTGGTCCCCAAAGCTGCACAAAGAGGGTCTCTGGTGTCCAAAGTGATAGCAGTGGATGCAGACTCTGGACAGAACGCCTGGTTGTCCTATCATATAATCAAAGCCACAGATCCTGGACTTTTCACTGTTGGTCTGCACAGCGGAGAAATCAGGACACAGCGGGACATTTCAGAATCTGACAACATGAAACAGAACCTGATTGTTGCAGTGAAAGATAATGGACAGCCATCTCTGTCTGCCACCTGTGCCATATATTTACTTATTTCTGATAACTTGGCTGAAGTACCAGAACTGAAAGACATTTCTTATGATGAGAAGAACTCCAAGCTGACCTCTTATCTGATCATCGCGCTGGTTTCTGTTTCCACCTTCTTTCTGACCTTCATCATCATCATCCTGGGTGTGAGGTTTTGTTGCAGGGCAAAGCCTAGATTGTTGTTTGATGGAGCAGTAGCCATCCCTGGAGCTTATCTTCCTCCAAATTATTCAGATGTTGATGGTACAGGAACTTTACGTAGCACCTACAATTATGATGCCTATCTGACAACAGGATCTAGAACCAGTGACTTTAAGTTTGTATCATCCTACAATGACAACACACTGCCTGCTGACCAGACTCTGAAGAAAAGTTTGAGTGATTTTGCTGAGGTTTTTGGAGAACTGGAAGGATGCTCAGAGGTATGATGACACTCTTCAGACATTTTAGCATTGACACACCCATACCCTCATATTTATTTCTTTATTTGTATATTTGTTTTGGATATTGAAGAAAAATTTAGCGTTGTTTTCTTTCACTAAGATGTTCCTCAGTTCAATTCTTGGCCAGGGCAGCTCTGCCTATATTTTCCTTCTGTGCATCCTTTCCATTCTATCGGGTACTCTGGGTTGTTTACATGATAAAAATTTCTTTGCATTGGGTTAATTTGTGTCTCTTATAAAATCCACTCAGTTATGAGTTTATGCAAAGTTTTTAACCATTTTGGCTTTTTGTTGTCTTGTGATATGGTGCCAGATTTTCCAGGTTGTACTCCCACTCTAACGCAATGACTGCTGTGGTTAGGCACCAGCTCTCCCAGACCCAGCAAGGATAATCTGATGTACAAACCTGATTAATTTATATTTATTTATCCATTTATTTAATTCCTTTTTGGTTATCTAATTGGGGTCAGGACCAAACTTCCAAAAGATGTTACGTATTATTTCTTTCTACAGAGGTTCTTTTGATGAATGATTTTTGAAAACATTTTTATTAACCTTTTATTCCTTTCGGTCTTTTATCTTTAAAGTGTCAACATCGGTTTAATTTATGCTGTTCATTTTTACTTTCGTCATTTCATTGGTTAGCTCTTCCAATATTATCTGCTTTATATATATATATATATATATATATATATATATATATATATATATATATATATATATATATATATATATATATATATATGGATAGATAGATAGATAGATAGATAGATGGATAGATGGAGATACATTATTTATTTTTTTCTTTGTTTCTTTATTGGGTTTTACTTTTATATCTTGACTGAAAAAGATGACTATGGACACCTTTCTATGACCTGAATATGATTCTCTTGTGGGGTCATTGGGGTGGCCAACATTTTTCAAGAAGGGTCCATGGCCCCCAATGCTCCTCCCTTGTGGGCCCCACTGGAAAGCATTCCAGAGGCAAGTGGCAGATCATCTGAAGGCCCTGAATCCCATAGTGGTTAGACGAGCAGGACACACAAGGAGGCTTATGGAGGAGGCTAATCTAAGAGAACTAATCTCTTTCACTGCACATATGAAGGAGCAAGGTGATGGATGGCCTTAAATATAAAAAGCAGGATTTGAAATTGCAGGCGGTATCTGATTGGGAGTCAGTGGAGCTGTTGAAGATCAGATTAAATATGACTGATGGGGGGGCTCTGGAGATCACACAAGCAACAGCATTGTGGACTAGTTGAAGTTTATGAGTGGATTTATGGGGGAAACTGAAAAGGAGAGAATTGCAGTAGTCTTGACAAGATGTGACTAGACTGTGGACCAGGACTGCGGTGATGGCAGGAGTGAGGGAATGAGGGACAGGCAGAGGCTGCTGCTAATACGTTGGTGGACTGGGAGGTGTTATTGATGAGGGTTTGAAAAGATAAGGTGAGAAGATATTTGAGATTTGGCTGATTTCAACTGAATGACTTGTGTACTGTTAGAGAGATAAGATTTGAACCAGTCCAGAAATATGTCAGATATTCCAATAGATTGAAGTTGGTTAAGGAAAATGGTGTAGGAGATGGTGTCAAAGGCTGCACTGAGGTTAAGTAGGATGAGAATGCTTCATAACCCAGAATCTGCTGTTAGCAAGAGGCCATTGGAGATTTTTAAGAGGGCAAATTATGTGCTGTAGTTAAGGCAAAAACCAGATTGGAATTGTTCATAAAGATTTTTATTGGAAAGATGGGCATGGACATGTGAGGCAACTACTTTTTCTAAAACTTTGGAAATAAATGGGAGGTTGGAGATTGGACAAAGTTTATAGAAGCATTTAGGATCTAGACCAGGTTTTTTGAGTATTTGTGTTACTGCAGCATATTTGAGAGACAATGAAACGGTTCCAGTCTTAAGGGAGGAGTGTGTAATGGTAGTGATGAGGGGCAGCATGGATGGAAGGGAAGTTATAAGCAGAAAAGTAGGTAATGGGTCAAGTAGGCAGGTCGGTGGTTCAGATTTCTTAATCAGATCTGGAAAAATCAGCAGTAGAGGGAAGTTGGAAGGTAAATAGTGGTTAAATGAGTGGGACAAGGAGTACTGGAGGAGGGGGACTGCAGGAGTAAGGGGTAAATTGCTGGTGGAGTTTTGCATTTTTCTCAATGAAAAATTACATGATTAAATTGCTGTGATCAGAGGAGTAGAAGTGAGAAGCGAGAGGATTCAGAGGGCGCAATGCATTGTTGACCAATGAAAACAAACCTTTAGTATTTCCAACACAAGCACTGATAAGATCTTTGCAGTACTGAGATTTAACTAAAGAAAAAGTGGCTTTATAATGAAGAATATGGAAGTGATACAGCTGTTTGTGAATAGCAAGTCTGGTTTTTCTAATAGAGCCACTTTAGTTGATGTCGTTTATCTTTGAGTTGACATAGCTGAGGAGAAAACCAGGGAGCCGAATGGGTAAATCAGACAGTTTGAATCTTCAAAAGAGCAAGTGAATCAAGCAGAATATGGAGGCCATAGTTGTAATGTGAAACCAGTTCATCAGGAGATGAGTAGTGGATGCTGGGGTGGCTGCCTATACCTGATGTGTGAGCTAAGTTAATATTTTTGAGATAGTGAAATGAGATGACATGAAACTGATAAGCTGTTGGCAGGGTTAAACTTGAATTAAATAATATTATCATGTGATCTGAAATGGGAAAATCAACAGCAGAGGAATTTTTAGGTTTTACACTTGAGCAGCAGACCAGGTTCAGAATATGGTCCTTTGGCGTGAGCGGGGAAATCAATATGCTGTTGAAGCCCAAAGCTGTCCAAACAAGATATAAAATCCTTTGTAAGAATATGATTGGTATTGTCCATATGTATGTTGAAATCACCCAGCAGAATATTTGGGGCAACTGAACAGATGTGGGTAAGAAAAGTGGAAAAATCATTTGGAAAATCCTTGTTAGGTTTAGGTGGGCGATAAACAGTGGCTAAAACAGTTTGAATAGGTCTAGTTAGTTAAAGAGTCACTGACTCAAATGATGAAAACACTGGTACTGTAACAGAGTAGGCCTTCCAGGTCTCACATATAGCCATACCTCTTCTTCTGCCTCTAGAACGGAGCAGAGAAATGTAAGGAGGATAGGACTCTTTTAGCTGTTCAATAGAATGGGATTGTTTGTGAACATCACATCACTAAATGTTATTCTTAAATAGCCTTGATTTTCTTGAAATATTCACTTGGTTTTCTGGTGTAGAGTGATGATGTATTTTTCTCAGGGAATGACCTGACAGTTTCAGACTCCTTCTTTGTACAACTTTGTAGAAGAATGGGACTTTTTTCTACTCTTAGTAGCCATGCAAGCGTTTTCAAGAAGACATTGCTGGATTTCTTTTTTGTTAAGCTGTAGTAGTTAATCTCCTTCCTCGTTTCTTTACCTTTTTTGTGGTTTTACAGCTCAATCTATGATTCTCTCAGCAAAGAACATATTCTGTTATGATTCATCATCAACCAGATCTTGTTTCATAAGGTTTTATGGTAACTTTTACTTTTCATTCATTCATGTTACTTTGTTCCAATAATTTTGCTGGTATCTGTTTATCAGGGTTTATTTCTTTTGCATTTTTGTTAACAAGATAGAAATTGTGTTACATCTGTACACAGTTAATCATTCTAAAAAGAAACTGATTTACTCTACTTTTTCTTAAGAATGCATTAAATGCATTTGATGTAAATCATGTAGTATGTAGTGTACAAATTATGATTTTCATAGTAACACAAAACCATATCGTAAATGGCTTTGTTTAAAGTTTTTGAGTTCAGTTTTGAGATGTTTCAGTGAAACATAGTTATATTCAAGTCCTTTATTTAGTTTTTGTTGTTTAAATAAATACGGTTTACATTGAATATATGTCTCTGCCTTTTTAGTTCAATGTTTGTTTAGAAAGATTTTGTTAACTCTTGAGCTAAATGCATACTGAAATTAAATCATATACAATTAGCTCAGTTGTAAGCAAAGCAAACAAGGAAAATATTGCATTGATTATCATGTCATAGAACTTTTTACATAAAAGTAAACTACCTTCTTTCTTTCCTTGCTCTTTTTCTTTCTGCTTAGGGTACACTAGAGCAGCATAATCAAATGAAAAGTTGATGTAGACAGGTGAAGAGAAAAACTAACTTGCCTACAAGTTAGTTTTTCTAACTTATATATACTAACTTATATATACACTAACTAACTTATATGTACACTACTTATATATACAATACTTATATTTTTACTTATATTTATACTTATATTTATACTTTATACTTTATACTTTATACTTATATTTTTCTACTTATATATACAAGCAACTAAGACTGAAAATGTAAGTCCAATGTGCTTTAAGTGTAAATCAAATCTGATGAATGGGCAAGTTATAGAAATAACTACACTTGTATCTACAAAAGTGTAACATGAAGTTTCTGACAAAAAATAGCCACAGAAAATGATTTAAAAACAAAAATCTTGATGGTTTAAAAAAGACATGGGGGACAGAAACGCAAAATCAAGTCTACACCAAATGGAATATCTCAACTGCTTCAAATGTTATTAGAAAATGTAAAAAATAATGAAAAGAAAGAAAGTCATGTATCGTTCATAACAGTGAAAGACGAACTTTATATTTCTTATTCTTGGCCAAACTGGAAATGTTTGAAGTCATGGAAGTTTTTTTTTTCCTTAACATGACCCCACGGTGGCGCTGTAAAACAGGCTTAGGATATTTCGAGTCCTCACTTGTTTTGCGCGTATTCAGCATACTGCTCCTGTCATGTCGAGGAGGAAAATCACGGATTTGTGTGGCTGCTGGTGTTTTGTGCTTTAACTATTTCTTTTTATTTATCATTCATTCTTTATGCTGACTTAAATTAATCATTAATGATGAATTCTGTATCCGCCATTGTTTTGTCGTGGGGATATTTGTTATTCATTTTTTGGATCCACGTCGCGCATGGAGACATGAGCTATTCTTTCCCGGAGGAGATGAAACGAGGATCAGTTATTGGAAACATCGCCAAGGATCTCGAGCTGCAGACAGGTGCGCTGTCCACCAGAAGAGCCCGAATTGACACCGAGGGGAGTGATAAACATTACTGTGACATAAACGTGAGGAACGGAGAGCTGATTGTGGCCGAGAGGATTGATCGTGAGGAGCTTTGTGGTGAAAAGACTTCATGCATCTTAAAACAGGAGTTAGTTCTGGAAAATCCTCTGGAGCTGCATCGGATCAGCCTTCATGTTCAAGACGTTAATGATAACTCTCCGCAGTTCAACGAGAAAACGATCAGTCTAGAAATCCATGAATCGGCAGTGAGGGGAGCTCGCTTTGTGATCGAGGATGCGAACGATGCGGATGTAGGACAAAATTCAGTTCAGCAGTACAGCCTTGAAAAGAACGAACATTTCATTCTGGCTGCTACTGGAAACACAGTGGAGCTTGTTTTAGATAAAGAGCTTGATCGTGAAAAACAAAAGGAAATTAATTTGCTCCTCACTGCTTTAGATGGTGGATCTCCTCAGAGATCAGGTACAGTGGTCATACATGTAACTGTGCTGGATGCTAATGATAACTCCCCAGTGTTTAGCCAGGCCGTTTATGAAGCCAGTCTGCCTGAAAACTCTCCAGTAGGTACTGTAGTGGTTACAGTGAGCGCAAGTGATGCAGATGAGGGAGTGAATGGAGATGTGACTTATGATTTTGGCAATGTTAATGAAGATGTGAGAAAGAAATTCACAATTGACCGCAAAGTAGGGGAAATATGTGTAACTGATGCTGTAGACTATGAAGTTACAACATCATATGAAATACGCATTAAAGCAAAGGATGGTCTGGGGCTGTCCTCCTATGCTAAGGTCATCATTTCTATCACTGATGTGAATGACAATGTTCCTGTAGTCAATCTGAAATCCCTGACCAGTCCCATACCAGAAGACATCCCAGCTGGTACAGAGGTGGGCATCATTAACATACAGGACAGAGACTCTGACAATAACCAACAGGTCCGCTGTTCCATCCAGCAAAACGTCCCTTTTCAGTTGGTTCCTTCCATTAAAAACTATTATTCTCTGGTGACCACAGGACAACTGGACCGTGAACTAGTGTCTGATTACAACATTACAATCATTGCGACTGACGAGGGCTCTCCACCTCTGTCCTCCTCTAAAACTGTTCAGTTATCTGTAGCTGACATCAACGACAACCCACCTGTATTTGAGGAACAGTCCTACAGCGCATATGTGAGTGAAAATAACAAACCTGGCTCCACTTTATGCTCTGTTACTGCTCGAGACCCCGACTGGAGACAAAACGGTACAGTGATCTATTCTCTGTTACCTGGTGAGGTGAACGGTGCCTCGGTGTCCTCCTATCTATCTGTTAACGGAGACACGGGGGTGATCCACGCTGTGAGGTCATTTGATTATGAACAGTTCAGGAGTTTTAAAGTCCACGTGATGGCCAGAGACAACGGTTCTCCTCCACTCAGCAGCAACGTGACCGTCAGTGTGTTCATATCTGATGTGAATGACAACTCTCCTCAGATACTGTACCCCGCCCCGGAGGGCAGCTCCTTCATGACTGAGCTGGTCCCCAAATCTGCACATAAAGGGTCTCTGGTGTCCAAAGTGATAGCAGTGGACGCAGACTCTGGACAGAACGCCTGGTTGTCCTATCATATAGTCAAAGCCTCAGATCCAGGACTTTTCATTATTGGTCTATACAGTGGAGAGATCAGGACACAGCGGGACATTTCAGAATCTGACAGCATGAAACAGAACCTGATTGTTGCAGTGAAAGATAATGGACAGCCCTCTCTGTCTGCCACCTGTGCCATATATTTACTTATTTCTGATAACTTGGCTGAAGTACCAGAACTGAAAGATATTTCTTATGATGAGAAGAACTCCAAGCTGACCTCTTATCTGATCATCGCGCTGGTTTCTGTGTCCACCTTCTTTCTGACCTTCATCATCATCATCCTGGGTGTGAGGTTTTGTTGCAGGACAAAGCCTAGATTGTTGTTTGATGGAGCAGTAGCCATCCCTGGAGCTTATCTTCCTCCAAACTACTCAGATGTTGACGGGACAGGAACGTTACGCAGCACTTACAATTATGATGCCTATCTGACAACAGGATCTAGAACCAGTGACTTTAAGTTTATATCATCCTTTAATGACAACACACTGCCTGCTGACCAGACCCTAACAGATTTTGCTGATGCATTTGTTGACCTTAGTGACTCCCCTGAGGTACGTACATTTCTCTAAAATCCGTTTTAAAACCTGGTTCCACAGAATATACTTTGTATGTGTTGGTGGTTTATTCCATTTTAGAAGAAGTTTTGCATTTACTCAAGGTCTCTTCAGCTTAATTCTTATATACTTGTGTGAGCTGTTTTCTTTTGGTTTCGTCCTCTTCTTATTCATTCAGTTTTTATCCATGTTTTAGCATTTCTATCTTCTTTTTTTTTTTGCTGAAGATCGGATGTTCTTAGTCCAAATATTTTAAATTAAATTAAGTAATGGGTCTTATGTACAAATGCTAACATATGATGAAATTAGGAGATGCATCATATTGTTACCCCATGGAGCTGCCTCAAATTTTTTTTCAGGCCTTGAGTAGAATTCAGTTTGTGGGCCCATTTCCAGTTAAACCCTCCAACCTCCCTTTTATTGTTTATTATTATAATTTTTTTCTATTTATTTATTTTTCTTTTTTCTTACTGTTTGTTCTCTGTTTGTTTTTGTTTTTTTATATTTTTTATATGCAATGAAGAACTTCAGTTCAGTCTGTATATATATATATATATATATATATATATATATATATATATATATATATATATATATATATATATATATATATATATATATATATACAGACAATTACAGTGTGCATATTTTTTTCCTATTTCACAGACCAGCAGCACTAATTGTTTAATTAGCTTTAAGTTATTAATTTTAACATAGCGTTCAAGTTTACAGCTAGAGCATTTGTGAACCTTTCCTCTGGAAATTCAAGTTGTCTCGAGGCTCACAGTTCAGCATGGGGCCTTGAGCAATCACCAACAAAAAAAACATTTATTAATCAGTAGTCTAATTTCTGCATCATTAATGTTAAAATAGACATTCCTGTTGTCAGTGAGTCAATACTCCTTAAGTTTTTTGTTTTTTTAAAAAAAGATATTATTGTTACATTGCATTTTTTTTTCAGCCGCTTTGGTGCAGTTCTCAAATTATCCTTGATATTTGCAAAACAGCATGTGTATTTCTCAAAATAGTTTGTACAAACAGCAAAACACCATGGATAACCTGCAAAAGCAACTCTCTTTCTTAACATCCTTTTTTCATCTCTCAAAAGTAAATATCTGTATCAATGAACATGTCAGTGCCTCAGTATGACAAGTCCTTGTTTCATTTTGTGCAGATAATACAGCCAAATTGCTTCATCATGTTGTCATAATAATAGAGTACTCTGGAGGGATGTTCTGTTGTAAACTACGGCTAAAGTTTTGATGACAAGTATTGTAAATTGTAATTGTGGGAAACCAATGGCAGGAGACTGGACAATTATGTTTTAATTTATTTATGTTTTAACTGTAATGTGTTGATAGACCATACCATTGTGATACAGAAAGGATAAAACTGCACTGCTGAGCACAAAGAAAAAATAACAAAAATAGACATGGGAACATAACACAACCTCCTTAAGGAAAACTGTACATGTAGTGATGTAAGAATGACAGTGCAGTCGTCCTACACCTCCTCACATTCCTGTCTGTTGGGCCACAAATTCTCATCCACATCACAACGAATATCCACTTTGATGATGCAGCTTGGATAGAATCTTTTAGGAATGAGAAGTAGGATGAGAAGAACTCCATCAGCATCCTGTGTGGGTTGCAAACTATTGCCTGATGATGTTGGAGTGATGGAAAATGGCATATGTCCTCAGTCTCTTCTATCTCTTCCTCTGTTTTGCCTCCTCTACCACATAGCAGAAGTGGGCACTCCTCTTCCTCTTCTCTCTGGCTGTCAATCCTGTCCAAATCCTTGTCCTTCCATTGTCAGAACTGTAACATTGGGTTGTGCTCTGGCTATATACACTATATACTTGCCAGTTGATGGTTTATGAGATATACCTTTGAGCTATTTCAGAAAACTGGTTGATCATTGATTGATTTAATGCTTCACACATTTACCTAAGTTGGAGAAACTCAGGATTCACCTGGGAGCAATTTACCAATTCAGGACAGATTTACAAAAAAGTCTAAAGAAAATGTCTAGAAATATGCTTGACATATTATGAGAACTCGTTCAAGCATTTTGCATGTTAAGGCTTATATAACAAACTTATGCTTAAATATTATGGAGGTTGAGACTATTCAACAGAGACCCATATAATACAATTTGATGAACACACATAAGCATTTGAAAATGTAGGAAAAAGCAGAGAACTGTACATAATCACTTACATGGATGTACAAATGCACTTGCAGCTTTTACACAGACATGAGAAATTGCTTTTTTAGTGTGCACAAGTGACAAAATGATTTAAAGATTGAACAAGTAGTTTTGAGAATTTTGATTCTGCTCTGAGAAATTCACCAAAGCAACAGAGAAACTGTAATATATCACTATATATATATTATATCTAACAATGTCTAAACAATATCAGCTGACCTAAAATGCATAGCTGTTTGTTAATTTGTCAATTTTCACTTCAGAAATATTTAGTTACCTGTATCCTCATGATAAAATAATTAGTGCCAAGCTCCTTTTTCTCTTTAATAAAGTAAGAAAACCAGACTTTATGTGATTATAGTTCCTGAGAAAATGTCTTCTTTATATATGTCCATTTACTCACCAACTTAACAAAAGTGCAAGAAATGTTGAAGAAAATGAATTTTTTACAGCCTTTTTCAAGTTCACTTCTCAGTAAATACCCTTTTTCATAGAGAAAACATGACAAGTAAATTTTGTCTTGTTCCTTGTAACACCTTTAATTCAAGAACATACATTTTCTTCACCTTTTTATAAGTTCTTTCCAAATTTAAGTTGAAAAAGTTGATAACTTACAAAGCATTGAAAATTCTGAATTCACACAATTTTCAAATACAGTAATTGTCTAGTCAACCTTTTGGAAAATTAAAACATTTATTTCGATCATCTATTCTTTTTCAATTCTTAGAGGTGATGATGAACAACACTAGCAGTTTCACTGTACTGTGTGGAGAATTTTTTGTTTGTATATACTATGCAGATTTTTTTTTAAATGTGATATGGCTCATGGACAATAACTGATTTACTGGAAGCAGGGCTTTGAGTTAATTTATAGATTTTATGGATAGAGTTGTATCATGGTTAACACCCAGGAATAACATCAAGGGCTGTAGCACACTGGAAAGGAAGAATGTTTAAAGTTCAATGAAATGGTTATAATATCAACTTGTGGTCAGTGTTTTTCATCAGTATTGAACATATTTAATGTGATCCAACACTGGTGATATTTCATTATAAACATAAGTCTTGTGAAATGTCTTATACAAGTCTTCTGCATCAGGTAGTGTATTTCACTTTTCTGTGAAGTTTGTAGGGCAACACCAGATGTTGTGATAGGGTCACATACTACATTGTCCATCCCAGGGTCTGTGGTCATATTTTCTTTGTCCATCTCAAGTTACTTCAGATATGCTGATCTCATTTATTTAACCATCAACTGTTGATTTATATTTAATATTATTTGGAAAACCTGGAACCCAACCATATTGAAAAAATATGAAAAAAGAAACACATGCAACAATCTTTTCCCTCTCTTGATGGCGCTCTTCTATAATGCTTGAGTCATGGCTGTTTGTGTCTCTTCCAGTTTGTGTCAGTGGAACTAGAGCAATGGGTTGAGGGGAGTTGTGCATGGATGCGCATTTGTGCCTGTGTGCATGATGGAGAGGAGGAGAGCACGGCTGTGTGCCAGTGGGACTGAGTGAGTCAGAGAGAGATAGAGAGAAAGAAGTAATGGAATGGGAATAGAGAGGGCGGAACACAAGCTGACAACATCCCTACTAGAGCATGATTAAGTCGGCAAGAGAAACACAGAGCTGTTGGATTACAGAAGCGTTTGCAGCTCGATGATATTTAGAGGATTTGAATAAAATGTCGACTGTGTATCATTTTCTTAAGGGTTGCTGTATGATGGATCTTCACATCAGCCTTAGATGGTGGATTTATTTTTTGCTCTGCACTCTTATTTTTGGTGTTTCATTTGGTGAAGTCCGCTATGTTCTTCCAGAAGAGATGAAGAGGGGTTCGGTTATCGGAAACGTTGCGTTGGATCTTGGGCTGCAGGTGTCAGAGCTTCAAGCACGTCGAGCTCGTGTTGTTGCTGAAGGAACCAGCCAGCTCTGTGAACTGGACACCGCCTCCGGAAATCTTTTGATCAGTCAACGAATAGACCGAGAGGAGTTGTGTGTACAAGCCAACACCTGCATTCTACAGTTTCAGCTTTTACTGGAAGATCCGCTTCAAGCATTCAGCTTAGTCTTGGACATCGCAGACATAAATGACAACAGCCCAGTGTTTGCCACAGGGGATGTAAAACTAGACTTAGTAGAATCTACAGTTCTAGGGAGACGCTTTCCATTGGAGAGCGCGCATGACCCTGATTTAGGCACGAACTCTATCCGTGAATATAAGTTGAGCCACAGTGATCACTTTACTCTAGAAATGAGCACCCAGATAAATGGTAACACTTATCCGGAATTAGTTCTTAAAAAGCATTTGGATCGGGAAGCAGAAGCCGAACATCTACTGGAAATCAATGGAATTGACGGGGGAAATCCAGTCAGATCAGGAACTGCCTTCATCCATATTCATGTTTTAGATGCCAATGACAATGTCCCAATTTTTAGCCAAACAGTATACAAAGCATCCGTGCCAGAGAATTCTGTCATAGGGACTCTTATAACAACTTTGAATGCCACAGACTTAGATGAAGGCATCTATGGAGAAATAACTTACTCCTTCAGTCACCTGTCCGACAAGATGGGAGGGGTTATTGAAGTCAGCCCTCTGACTGGAGAAGTACGGGTGGCAGGTGTTATTGACTACGAGGAAGCAAGCTCACACGAACTGGGAGTCCAAGCCAAAGATGGGGGTGGTCAGGCCTCGCACTGTAAACTTATAATCGATGTAATTGATTTGAACGATAATGAACCAGTGATAGAAATAAAATCAGCATCTGCTAACGTAGCCGAGGATGCCAAACCAGGAACTATGGTTGCCCTGATTAATATTTATGACATGGACACTGGCAGCAGTGGGCACATCACTTGTTCAATTCCAGACAATGTTCCTTTTAAAATATTATCTGAGGTCAAAAACTATTATATGTTAGTGACTGACGGAGTGCTGGACAGAGAATTCCAGCCAGAGTACAACATCACAGTCACTGCCACTGATTCTGGTTCTCCCTCACTCTCTAGCATAAAAGTTATAACAATTGTGGTAAATGATGTAAATGATAATCCCCCAACATTTACGCACTCTGAATATAATGCCAACATTTTGGAAAACCAGCCAGTGGGCACACTCGTGATAAAGCTTGAAGCACAGGACAGTGATGACGGAACAAATGCTAAAATACTTTACCACATATCAAAAGACACAAATTCAGAAGTGTCGTCTTTTCTCACCATTAACCCAGATACAGGGACACTCTTCACATCACGTTTATTTGATTATGAACAGTATGTCCACTTCCAAATAAAGGTGGCAGCTCAAGATGGAAGTGATCCTGCATTTTCCACCACCTGCACTGTAAATGTTTTTATCCAGGACCAAAATGATAATGCACCTGTTATCCTATACCCCGTCCAAACTTCAGGGTTCATTGTTGAAGATGTGGTTCCAATTGAAGCGCCTAGAGGTTACCTGGTTACTAAAGTGGTGGCTGTTGACCCGGATAGCGGCCATAATGCGTGGCTCTCCTACAGAATAATAAAAGCAACGCGGTCTAATCTGTTTATGGTTGACCTGCACACAGGAGAAATCAGAACTCTCCGGACCTTCACGGAGGAAGACGAATCCAAACACACTCTTGTGGTTTTGGTAACTGATAACGGGCGCGAATCTCTTTCCGCCACTGCGACAGTCAGCATAGCACTTAGTGACGGGCTTCCTGTCTTGAGCGAACTTTATGAGTTTGTTGAAGAGTCAGAGGACAATGATAACTTAACACTCTATTTAATAATCGCTCTATCGACCGTTTCATTTCTTTTCATCTTGTTAATCATTGGTGTGTTTTATTTTAATCTCTGTCGGCGCAGCTATGTATACCGTTCAAATACAACCAGTCTCCCCGTTTTTCCCACAACATACTGTACCTCAACACTTACTGATTTTAGCCGGTGTGGAACCTTGCTGAGAGAAGATCGATACGACCCTTTTATGACCACGGGCTCGTGGAGAGGTGATTTTCGTTTTGGATCAAATACAGACACTGACACACTCAAGAAAAGAAGCGCAGCTTATCAAAAGAGCACACTGAGGCGCCTAAGTGCAGAGAGGCCCAGTTTGAAGGTCAGAGCAGGACCAACGCATCCTTGTTATGTTATAAAATGAGAATCAAACAGTAGATCATTAAGCTGTTCAGGGTAAATGTATCGCACATCTCCTGACAAATTTATTCATTTTACCAGAAGCGGAATTTGACTTTTCGGGGTCTAATTCAAAATACAACCAAGGAGCTCCCCACTTTACTTTTTTGTCATCTTTCAATACTTACAATTAATCTTTACTTGTTTGCTCATTATTCCATATTACCAGAGTTAAGAAAGTATGTAATTTACATTAACTGTCTTCTTGAAATCTATTCCCTATACTTGTTTGATTCAAGAACAGTAGACGTCGTTCACCTATTCGAAAGGTGTAGGTGTTTCTGGGAAGTGCTGCTATTCTGTGACATGAGTAGTCTACAGTTTTACTAATGCTGGTTAAAGGCGCATGTTTGCAACCGATAATGTAATAACAGCTCTCATCGTAATAACTAGCCAATAAAAATATTAAACCAATAACAATCAGAGTTCCAATAATGTAAAAAAGTTTTTATGTTATTGATTGGTTATCAAATTATTTGGATATTAACAGGACATATATAGGACTGAATTTTGTGGAAATATATTTCTTGCAGTTTTTGTGCAGTTTGCTCATCAAAAATAAATATGGTGGATGGCATAGTCTTCATGTTCATTCATCAAGGACATATGCAACCGTACTTATGGACGTAAAAACCTAGCTGAAACACAACTGTTGGACTTTTTAGAATATCATCTATTTTCTTTAATATTAAATTCAGAATTTCATGTATGGAGGACTATTTAATAAATTGCTGTGCTGTGCATTTGGTAGTTAGATTACTTTGTAGAATGTCCTAGTATTCCAAAAGAGAACAGTGATTTTTTTTTTTTTTTTACCTATTCGTGTAACACATTTCTTACCTTTTAAACAACTAATGCTTCATCTTCATTAGTGCAGATCTAAAAACCTACTTATGTTTAACACAATTGTCAAAGGCAGTTATTACGTTTTCAAATCATTTTTTATGCTACGCCAGTAACACACATGTAATAACTTGCTACACCATTGGCAAACTGTTATGATTTAATTCGCACAAAAATCTTTACTACATTATCTACATTTACTACAAGTTAACACATTATTGATTTAATTCAATTTAAAATCACTATAATTATAATATTATTAGCAGCTATTATGTTATTGACCATTATCACATTATAGGTTTCTGCAATGAATACCTGCATGGCCATGAAAAGTACCTTGTATAGATAGATATATTTTAAAAATAATACATGTGTTAATATATACAAGGTAGCAAAGCCATGACCCATTTTACTTTCAGTACGGTTGGCAGTACTTTGTTCTGCACAATATCCATTGCCACCAGCAAGAGGTAGCTTGTAACTACAAGTATTAGCAATGGTAACAAAAGTCTTGTAGCTTATGTTAATGGTGGAGTTGTGAGTTGCTGTAGTGAAAAAGGCTCTTTTACAACTGATACATACACATCCAAGATTATGGGACAATGTAATGTTTTAACAGGTATGGTGTGGATTAGCGTACCTATGTAGTATTTCCAGGCAATTTTGGAGCATAGTATTCATAAAGTTTATTTAAATAAATAAACAAGCAAACAAATAAATAACTTAATAAATAATGTGTCTGCTGGTATTGGATCCCAGATTGCAATTGCCTGTGTTTTCCATTGCATTTCATTTGTGATTAATTGACATCAGTATGAAGCGTTTTTGTTTGTTTTGTATTTTTCTTTGATAAATTTGCATGAATATGATCACTGATTTTGTACATAATACACAATTTTTCAACAACCTGGATTTAAACACTGCAAGCAATTTAAAGCTTGGTAGATCTTTTCTTTAATATAGTGTACAAAAAGTATTGCAAGCTATTGTATTTATATTTGCTGTCTGTGTGACTGTTTTCCTGCAGGCAGTTGTTAATGTTTCATTGTTGTAAAACAAGTTTTCCTCTTTGTCCAAATATAAAAATTAACTGAGATTATTTATTAACGATTCATATTAAAAGTTTTGTGTTATATATATATATATATATATATATATATATATATATATATATATATATATATATATATATATATATATAATATGCCAGCTATGCCATCGGGGGTGCATAGTTGCTTAACCTTGCAACCTTCCTATTTCATTTCTATTCTTTAGCTTAATGTTTTCTACAGAGAGCATAACTTTTGTTTGAATATCATGTAGTCGACTTAAGTCCAGTACCTATAACTAATCTGCTCTGTGTTTAAAATGTTTACTGTACAGGAGCTCTTCCACGTATTTATATTTGTGACATGGTAGGCACTCTAGGTTTAATAATGTAAGATGACGTTTTCTTTCAAGAGTACAATGTGACTTCTTTTGTGACACAAAAAACTTTGCACTATTTCAAAAGTTAATCTAATGAATTGAACAAAATGCATAAAGTCTGTAAGCACTCAAAGAAAAAGAAAAATAGATTATTATATATAGAAAATTGTACTTATATTTTTTCTGTTTTCCTCCGTGTGCTTCTCACAAAACACTGAAGAACTTTCAGTTTTCATGTCACTGTTTTTGTTGATGTCATGTGGAGAATAAAAAAACTAAGCATCTTGTTTTCACACTGCTCTGATATCAGTATGTTTGATGTAGTAAAACTTAAAATAAACATATTTTTGTTTGGTATGTAGTTGTCCAGGATATTTGTTTCATTCTTCCATATGTTCTTCTTCTTTCGTTAGCATAAAACACAAACCAGTAAAATATGAAAAAAATAACCATCATTGAGGTCATAACAACAAATAACAGCACATACCACAGAGTAAAATTGGTCTAAGCTCCACTCAAATTAGTGCTAACAGTGTTAAAAAACATTAAAACTGTATTTTGCCTTTTTGTGTCATAGAAAGAATCTTTGCTTGTCCATTCTAGCATTTTGCTGACTGGTTCACTCTAGTGAAATAGATCAGTTTTGTGATGTAAAGATTCCTTTTAAATTTTTATGAATTTCTGCATTTGCTATTGCTGCAGGCCTATTCATGCTTCTAATTTTAGCCATAGCAGGAGGAGGAAAATCTGTGCTTCATTTTTAGTTACTCATATCCAGGTCACAGGAGCACTACTCTAAAAGGTGGCAAACAGTATATTAGAATATGAACTGTAATATGCTTTATGGCATGGCTCACAACACGTTATTTTTTACAAATAACAGCCGTTTGACCCACCACATTTTCAAAAAATGTGGTGGGTAATTTTGTTTTACGGAAATCTATCTTAGACAATGAAAATCAGTGTTGCAATCTACAGCATTTTAGGAGCAGCATTTTCTGATAATTGTCCAAACAAGCTTTATCTTTGGTTTTAAAATGTACCATGCATAACCACAGAGGATACTTTTTGAACATAAATCTTATTTGGTATCAAAAGTTGTCTTTGAATATGAAAAGGTCACCAAATTCATAAATATTTTGTCATTCTTATCAAACTTAATAAAACCCTTACAACAAGTTACAGCTGTTTCGGGAGCATTGTGTCATTCAAAATGTTTTTGAATAGCAACAAAACACTAAGTATCATTTCCTCATACAGAATGAGAACCTCTAGCTTATGTATGTTGCTACAACTCTTCACTGATCTTAATCTGTGCTTGAACTGCAGTAAAAATTATATACCATACAATAACTATTGTTGGATACCAATATTGTTTTGTTTTACCTGGCTCTTCCAGCAACTTGAGGAAAACATACATTTCACTAAAAATCATAATTTACTACACTTTGAGAGAATTGTACGTCGTTTATATAGACAGGTGAACTTTCAAATATACTAATGACAGGTTTTTTCTATGGGTAGTTTAATTAAATGACTTTAACAGCACAAACTGCAGCAAACAAATGAGTGAAATAAATTACATTTGTGACTCGGCAAGATGCAAAGTATCAACAGGACAATCTTCTTTTTACATTTGAAAGGCCTCAACTTTGAAAACATTTAGTGTGATCATATGGAGTTTTTCTCTCTTTTGCTTATCACACAAAACCCATGGTTTTAATTTGAAATGAATATCAGCAGTGGGAAGGGAAACTTCCTTTCCCACTGCTGAAGGGAACAAAAGACAAAGGAAAATAAATTGTTAAAATAACTAAAAAGGGGGATTTCCAGTTGGTAATTGTATTGGCAATACAGTAATATAAAGCTCCTGTTTGACAATGGGTACAATGTACATTGGTTTTTGCTGTTTTATTACATTTTTGTATGTGTATAGGGGTAAAGATACCAAAGCTAACACCTAATAACTGTTGTGAAATCTGGATTTGCGTCTGCAAAAGTTGGTTAATGTACTAATCATATTGCACTTTAGTAGGAAAGTGTTCAAGTGTTTTTGTTATATACTTTTATATAATATTATTATAATATGGAGCTAGCTGTTGGTGTTGTGGCACAATCAAGCTATTCTTTGCATGTAAGTTCTAAGCAATAATTTGATGCCTTTTTTATTTTCCATTCATAGCTTTTACAATGTTATTCCAGTTGTTCATTGTAAAATCTATTAATGTTGTGAACCATCAGTGTTTGTTACCATCTTTTAGGCAAGAATATTGATTGAAAAATCTAACTGATTTTAGTTTTAATCCCCGCTGTAAAACAATGCCTAAAACAAAGGGAAATCTGAGTTCATAGACACACAGCAGTTCGTTCAGCTTGTTTCGGTCAACTTTCTCTCGTGTCATTTTATAATAATGTTTTGTGTTTCTTTGCTTTTTTTAATGAGTTCCTTTTTATTCTTTTTCTTTAGTGTTTTAACAGATCTTAGCCTGACCAGAGAATGGGCATGCAAATTAGCCTTTAATTGGCTGGCAGATCTATGGACAATACAATAACTTTTGTATTTATTAAGTAACATTGCTTCATATAATTTTCTTGATCAAATAGAAAATTAAAATAACATGGACCGTTTTTAGTTTAGTATTTTGTCTTTAATGTTCAGTTCAAATTTCTTTGAACAAAAATTATCTTTTGTTGCTTTAATGTTAATACTATATTCATAAATGCAAACATGTTTGTGAGATCATGATACTTAAAACGTAAAAGAGGGAGGATCAGGTTTCACTACACATACTACAACTTTTACCTGCTATATAGGAAAGTCAGGCTGCATTGGTTCTGCATCTGAACACTAACATTTTCTCATTTATGAAAAATTATCTACTGACCTAAGTTTTCGAAAAGAGAACAGAAACTCTTCTCCACTTACAAATTCTGTTCCTTTGAACTGTACTGAGATTGAAAGGAAAAAAAAAAAACATCAAAATTATCCCCATTACGCAAATATAAATTTTGAAGACGTGGTCTCACTGAATGAAATTTCACAAATTGTAAATATTTATGAGAAGTTTAGGCCTTGAAATTTCCCTGCTAATCATTACTCCCAGTGGTTATGCTGATAGTTGCAATGACTTGATATGATAACGACAGTACTGGCCCAGTCTGGGAAGAGCTCAGAAGAACAATGCAACACATACACAAAGATAATGATTTCACCTATGAATATAGGTGCAAAGCTTGTTTTTGTTTGTTTTTCTTGCCAGATTTGGCCAGGATAGTCTTTATAGATTACTATTTCAAAAGTTGTCTTCCAGTTCAATGAAAAAATAAAAATTCAGCTCTTCTGAGAACTATTTCGTGCAATGAAATGCTCAAAATCAGATTTTTTTTTTTTAAAGCTGACTGTTTTAGTATTTTTGTGATTGTGGCACAGAAATTTTAATAAATGACACTACGTAAAATGCCTAACTCTTTAAGACCTTCTCCTCTATCATCGCAGTCCTGAACTATTAATCAATGTCAGTGGTCTCAAACTGCAGTCCTCAAGGGCTGGTGTACTGCAACTTTCAGCACACCTGGCTCCAATATTAGCTCATTAGCAGAGCTCTGTAGAGTTTGACTGCATGCTAGTGAGCCAGGTTTGCCATTTATTTCAAGTGTGTAGGACAAGGGCTGCATCTAAAAGTTGCAGGACTCTGGCCCTCGAGGTCTGGAGTTTGACACCGCTGATCTATGTCTTTTCAATGTTTTCTTGTCTTGGACTTCCCCTTTGAAAAAAAAAAATACTTCTTTTAACTAATTGTTGTTATTCCATGTAGTATCCCTGATGTTTTAAACATTACTTTCAGGGTCATTTTTAAGATGTTCTTCAGGATTTATGGAAACTAATTATTATTGTGTTTTCTCTTTCCTTTTCTTGGTGATCATCATGGATGAAATATCTGTTCCATGCCCTGTAGGTAAGATAATTTTCCTTATTCTTAAATCAATCTCTCTCTCTCTCTCTCTCTCTCTCTCTCTCTCTCTCTCTCTCTCTCTCTCTCTCTCTCTGTCACTCACTAACTCACTGACACACACCTCTTTATTGCATTCTCAACATCACCATGAAGAATTCCCACAGGCCAGATTAAACACATATGTCCTCTTCCTTACTTGTTGTCTTTCTTATTTGTATTAACTTTATATCACATAGCATTGATATCAATGCTTTTACAATGTCATTGTACTTCCCATGAGCAAAACAGGTAACATTAAAAGTTATACTAAAAAAGCTCTTGAAATGGTAGCTTAGTTTTGTAACACAGGCAACTGCATTGCTGTTTTTTCTGTGTACTGATGTTTTTCCCCAGGCTTTGCACCACCACATGAATATTTATTATCCAAGTTTCCACTGTTCAGTCTTTACCCAAGTTGTGCACCATCGCAAGACACACATTATTCATTTTTAGCATGGTATTTTCAATGAAAGCCATTAAGTGGTTCAAGGCAAATGTGTGACCCATTGAAACTTAAGTAAAAATATACCTCCACAGACGAAGAAATGTGCTGTTTAAATTAGTACACAGTGGTTCATGCATGTGAAAGAGTGCTGTGCAGTGTAGATGTTGATTCTACTGTTCAAAAGTAGGTCATTGGACTCATCAGGAAGAGTGGATGGGGAGGGGGTGGGGTTAGATTATCTATCTCTTTATTTATGTGTTCCTACTTTTCTTTATATATTAGACTGTTTCCAGACAGCCATCTTTTTAGGTTAAATAATTTCAACCCATTATTTTTTCTCATTAAATGTTTGTTTCAGTTACTCTCCTATTTTGTGTGATTTATTGTTACAATTTAGAGGGCAGGTTCACTGGTTGTTGTCTTTTACTGCTCTGCTCAATATGGCAATTTTCTGTGTATTTAAAATGGATCTGTTTTTTTTTTTTTTTTAGACAAGTTTGTTACAGAATGGTACAAACTGTTGTGTTAGAATCAAAAATTAGACCAAGAATCATATTCACATACTTTATGTCATACCTTTTCCATATTTTATTTCATTTTAAACAGTTCAGTTGATGCCCTGTAACATGAACAGCTAGGAAAGAGGGGTATATGAAGTCTGGATGAACAAAACTACACAAAGAGTTTTGCACACACAAGGTACAAAGATTACGTCGTTCTATTCTATGACTTTAGATGGTGCTGTTGCCTAAGCAAGTTTAATAAAACTGTCTCCACCCGTCTCAGACAGAAAACAAGACAAGGATTGCATTTCTACCCACTCCTACTCGGATTGAGTGGTGGCTTTGTTTGATTCTGAAGACTTTATTTTTAAAAAATCCGGAGGGGTATTACTGTATGGATAACTGAATTGTTCATATTTCTTGAGACGAAATGGATAAGCTGAAACACAGAGGCCCTATGCTGGTTTCGAAAATCTCCATTTTGCTTTTCTGCTTCCATGCTTCGGTCAGCGGGCAAATTCGCTATTCGATACCAGAGGAAATGAGGAAAGGACTGTTTGTTGGAGACGTTGCAAAGGACCTAGGTTTGGATATCAGAAGGTTGGTCTCCGGTCGGGCTCGACTTGTTATAGATGATGAGCATCAATATGTCACGCTAAACCAGAACAAAGGACACATCGTGGTCAATGAAAGGATTGACAGAGAAATCCTGTGCGCAAAAAAATCACCGTGCAGCTTTACTCTAGAAATCGTGCTGGAAGATCCACTCGAGTTGTTTGCTATTACAATTGAAATACAAGATGTGAATGATCACGCTCCTGTTTTCCCAAAAAATGAAATTAATTTAGAAATTAGTGAATCGACACCCATTGGCACGGTTTTTCTACTTGATAGCGCAGCTGATCCCGACGTGGGAATAAACTCACTGCAGAGATATTCTTTAAAGGGAAATGAACATTTTGTTCTTAAGCAACATACTAGAGCTGATGGTAGTAAATATCCTGAAATGATGCTTCAAAGTAATTTGGACCGCGAGAAACAAAGCGAGCATACGCTGATACTAACAGCGGTTGATGGTGGGGAGCCGCAAAAGTCAGGAACTGTAAAGATTAATGTGTCTGTTTTAGATGCAAACGACAACGCGCCCATTTTCACACAGTCGTCATATAAAGCATCTGTTTTGGAAAATGCTTTACCAGGTACAGTTATAGCGAAAGTCAGTGCGGAAGATGCGGATCAAGGTTACAATGGCAACATCACATATTCTTTCACCCACCAAAAAGATGATTCCTCATGTCCTTTTGAGATTAATCCAACCAGTGGAGAGATTAAACTAACTGGTGAGCTCGATTTCGAGATTTATTCAAATTATGAAATAAATCTTCAAGCTAAAGATCCGTGGGGGGTAGCTGGTGCCAGTAAGTTAATGGTTGAGGTAGCAGATGTAAATGACAACAGACCCATCATCACAATGGCCTCATACTCAGGGAAGATTTCTGAAGACTCTCCTCATGGTACAGTGGTGGCTTTGATTAGTGTTCAAGATAAGGATTCGGGGAGAAATGGTCAGGTGCATTTAACTTTAGAAGAAAATCTACCATTTAAGATTAAATCGTCTGTAAGAAACTATTACACACTGGCGACAGAACAAATCCTTGACCGAGAAAAGCACTCGAAATACAACATTACTCTCACTGCCACTGATGAAGGCTTCCCTGCCTTATCAAGCACAAAGATTTTAGGTCTAGAAGTTACCGATGTTAATGACAATGCTCCAGCATTTATCAAGGGTGATTACAACACTCAGGTTATGGAAAACAATCCTCCTGGTGTTTCTCTGTTGCAGGTCCATGCAAGGGACCCAGACCTTGGTCAAAATGCACGGATTTCGTATTATCTTATTGACAGCGAAATTAATGGCAATCCAGTTTCTACATATTTCTCAGTTAATACAGAAAGTGGAGACATTCAGTCGTTGCGTTCATTTGACTATGAACAACTTAAAGAATATAAAATACATGTACAAGCACAGGATGGAGGTTCTCCTCCGCTCCGCAGTAACACAACAGTTATCATACACGTCCAGGACCAGAACGATAACCCCCCTCAGATTCTGTACCCAGTTCAGACTGGGGGCTCCATGGTGGCTGAAATGGTGCCTCGTTCAGCAGATGTGGGCTACCTGGTGACTAAAGTGGTGGCTGTTGATGTGGACTCTGGACAGAACGCCTGGCTCTCCTATAAACTGCAGAAAGCCACAGACAGAGCGCTGTTTGAAGTGGGCTTACAGAATGGAGAAATAAGGACTATCCGCCAGGTGACTGATAAAGATGCTGTGAAACAAAGACTCACTGTCATAGTGGAGGACAACGGGCAGCCCTCTCGTTCAGCTACAGTCATTGTTAACGTGGCGGTGGCGGACAGCTTCCCTGAAGTGATGTCGGAGTTCATTGACTTTCCGCACGATAAGGAATACAATGACAACCTGACATTTTACTTAGTGTTGGCTCTGGCTGTAGTCTCCTTCCTCTTCATCACGTGTTTAGTGGTTATTATATCAGTGAAGATCTACAGATGGAGACAGTCTCGCATCTTGTATCACTCCAACCTTCCTGTGATTCCATATTATCCACCACGTTACTCAGACACTTTGGGAACAGGGACTTTGCCACACGTGTACAACTACGAGGTGTGCAGGACGACTAACTCCAGAAAGAGTGACAGTAAGTTTACGAGAGCTGGTAGTCAGAACGTGTTGATAATGGACCCCAGTTCTACAGGAACGATGCAGCGGATGCAGAGTGAGAAGAGCATCCTGGATGAACCTGACTCTCCTCTGGAGGTTAGCTAAGATTGTCTTTTTCATTCATGCATTTGTTTGTTTGCTATACACATTTGTTTCAATTTTGCTAAAAGGATACGCAATGAATTCGAGTTTCAGTTTACACAAAATATTGCGGCCGCCTAGTTTCTCTTTCTTCTAAAAACAAACAAAAAACAATAACAAACAGTTTTCAGCTTTTATGCAGTTCATGTCTGCAGAATGGTTATTACACATTGCATACCCGTCTGTTCCCCAAATAATGAAACTGACAGCAAGAGTAAAGTATTTTGATATTTTTAAAATATTCGGTTGTGTCGGTAACATATTAAATAGCTATAGCAGCTAAAATTTGAAAACAGAGGAAGTTTTGCAACATTTGACATTAAAGATATGCAAAAAAGTACTTGAAGTACTCGGTGCCTTTGATGTAGCCAGCCTAAAACTATGCTGTTGGAAGCGTAGACATATACGGTTATGTTCAATAAATAGCGTCCATAAGTGTCATGAAAAGCGCTTTATAAGTCAAATGTATTATTATTATTATTATTATTATTATTATTATTATTATTATTATTATTATTATTATTATATGCATTTTACTGAGGCCCGTTTGACAAATTAGCGGTACTTTTTGAAAATATCCTTTAAGCAGGCATTAAGCATAGTTTTAAATAACCACACATTTCTGTATTAAAATGTTTTTTAATGGTCTGATATAATATTCTAATCTTAAAAGTCATGTTATCATTAGCTGTTAGCGGCAAATCCCCATAATTAACAAAAATAGTGACTTGAAAACGTCAGTCTGTGTGTAATTAATCTATATATGTGTTTCACTTAGTGGACTGAGGTACAAAAATAGATTGACTTTTCAATAATATTCAAAGTTACAGTCCACTTTCTTGTCAATTCATTATATATACTAAACATACAAGGAATCAAAATTACATTTATCGCTATCCCTCGGAGAAACTAATAACGCAAAAAAAGCCTCCTCACTCAATATATTATTTATAACTCCTCATCATATCAAGCGTTTGTTTCTGTCATATGAAGATGAAATATGTCAGTAACGGATGTATTCATTATTTCAGTAAATTTACTATTTTTCTTAAGTGATGTCATGCAGCAAGCTCATAATGGGGTCTACTCACCGTTGCCTCTGCAACTGCTTCGCTCTCCGTGGTCCTGAACTGCTTTAGCGCTGAAAAGTGAGCTTGCCTTTTTCTTTTGTCTCTTCAGATTAATTAAAGAAGGCTGTATGTACAACCGCAACTTGAAATGAAATTGATAATATTTCTTTAATAATTTCCTGTATGACAAAGGACTATACCTGCCCATCTGTTTTCCGGTGACAAACTTGTCTTTAAAACTGCAGTAGGTAACTCTTAAAAAAAATATTTTTCAAATGTTTATTAAAACTCTCACTATGTCCTGATAGTAGAATATGACACAGATAATTTGTGGGGAAAAAAACAACCTCTGGCTTTTCCTAGTGGTCTTACCGTCTTTTGCAGAAATACACCACTCCCTGTCAGAAACAGCCAATCAGAGCAGGGAGGAATGTCTTTATCAGTGTCAATCACGTGTAGATGCTGCCCACACCCTTCCCCCCGCACAGCGTGCACCGTAGTTTACGTTCAAGATTGCCGGTGTGCTGCACGTGTGCAAATGGCGGAGAAACAATGCTCCGCCATTTGCACACGCTCTACCTACTACTGGTAGAGCGCGTACATTATGTGCAGAGGCCATAGTCCTCAACGCGGTTGTCCTGAGTTCGATCCCCGGTGTCGGGCTATTTACTGCATGTCTTCCCCTTCTCTCTCCTCCCTATTCACTGATCAATAAAGGCCACTCGAGCCTAAAAATCTTAAAACAATATTAATAAAAAATGTCGAGTTCACGGCAGGCTTCACTGTGGAGGGAAGACTAGCGCAGCAGAGAGCAAGCACACCTTACAAATTTTCAGGCTAAGTCTACTTTTTTCTTAGAACTCTCTACTGCAGCTTAAATGGGATAGATTTCTTATTTTCAAATCAATTTATCTATTTCAAATTAGTTTTTAAAATAGGGGTTTGGGTTTTTTTCTGGTTTTATGGTAAAAATAATTTTAAAAAATACAAACACTGCGTTTCTTTATTTTATATTAGGGTGATTTTTATAAGCATAAAATGTGTCAGTGACAAATAGGTAGACTGCAGTGTTGTTGTCCATGGTTCTGAATTTCTTCCTTTTTAAGTTAAAGTTTTTCCTTTCATTTGAGTGAGATGTGTTTACCATGGAAATACTTTAGCTGAAGCTATTACTTTAATTTGGATGGAAGTTCAACAAATATACATCACCTTTTGCTTACTAATTATTTTTTCTATCCACAGGTATTTAATATTTCATTGTCATGATATCATTATTAAACATACTTTTTCATTTTTTGATTTGTTTTTCTTCTTAAGTTTATGATTTGTTTATTTGTTAGATCATAAGTAACATGACAATTTACATCTTAAACTTGGTATTGCAATGAAATATTCCAAATTAAATATTTAGCAGTTGTGCTCATTCTTTGGATTTATGTTTGTTTATTGAATTCAGGTTACCTTGTCTGGTGCAGGTTATCACTAGTAAATTATTAATGTTGGGGGTTTTTACCTGTATTGTTATATATATTCATTTGAAAACATGAACAACTTTAAAAGAGAGGTCTTCTTTTAGAGACTTTGGTTTTGAGACATTTTCATTCAACACTAAACAGGAAGACAGGTCTATAAAGTTCCTTGTTTTCTCCTCTAAGGGACGCTGTTGTCTGGTGAATCAGTCCGAATTTTTGTGCATTTAAAGGCAGAGCTGTTTTATCCCTTCATCACTGCATTTTACATCAACAGACTGTAGACCTTAATCCAGGACAGAAAGGCTATCTTTGACTACGGATATAATTTAAGAGAAAACACACCAGTCGCTCGGCTGAAATCTGTTTGTCGCTTTATTTGCTTGAAACCCTTGTTTTTACATGGAGTTCAAAGACCTGCAACGAGAAAGAGATGTAAGATGGCGATTGAGGCTTGTCTGTGTATTTCTGCTATCCTTTCTTCATCCGACAATGGCTCAGGTCCGGTACTCGATCCCAGAGGAGCTAAAAATTGGTTCTCTTGTTGGCAACATCGTACAAGACCTTGGTTTGGATCTGAAAAGGCTCCTTTCTGGTCGGGCTCGCATCGTGACCGGAGAGAACATCCAGTACACCGAGCTGAAGGCAGACAAAGGGACTTTAATCGTGAATGAGAGAATCGACCGAGAGCAGCTCTGTGGAGATGCCACACCGTGCAGCTTCACCTTTGAGATTTTATTGGAAAATCCAATGGAGCTGCACCCTGTGACGATAGAAGTCCTGGACGTAAATGACAACGCTCCCACCTTCCAAAACAATCACTTGGAATTTGAAATTAGCGAATCTGCTTCACTCGGCTCCCGTTTTGGTTTAGAGAGCGCAGATGATAAAGATGTTGGCCAAAACGGCCTGCAGAACTACATTTTAACTCCAAACGACAATTTCGTTTTGAAACAGCATGTTAATCCAGATGGAAGTAAATATGCAGAAATGGTGCTTCAAAAAGCCTTAGATAGAGAGGAAAAAACACAACTTTCTCTTAAATTGCTTGCTGTGGATGGTGGAAACCCTCAAAGATCTGGTACAGTATTAATAGATATTAACATTTTAGATGTTAATGATAATGCTCCTGTGTTTAATCAATCCGTATACAAGGCAACAGTGATTGAAAGTGCACCAAAAGGTACACTTGTTATTACTGTTAATGCAAGCGACATAGACAGTGGTTTAAATGCACAAGTAACATATAATTTTTCAAAATCAAAAGCAGGGAAAGCTGATTTGTTTTATATAGATAATGCTACAGGAAGAATATATGTAACTAAAGAAATTGACTTTGAGAAAGACAAAAAAATTGAGTTCAGAGTCGAAGCGAAGGATCAGGGAGGACTTACAGATTCAAGCAAAGTTGAAATTGAGGTTGTGGACATAAACGATAATGCTCCAGTCATAAATGTTATGTCATTTAATAGTCCAGTGTCAGAGGACTCACCTATTGGTACAACAATCGGTATAGTTAATGTTAAAGACCTCGATTCGGGAGAAAACGGACAAATAAGATGCAGGATTGAAGGAAATGTTCCTTTTATAATAAAATCCAATGTCAGAAATTATTATGCACTGACAATTGATGCTGAACTGGATCGAGAAACTGTTTCAGAATATAACATAACTCTTATTTGCTCAGATAAAGGATCACCTGCTCTTTCAACAAAAAAACTGTTTAATTTTCAGGTCTCAGATATCAATGACAATGCTCCTGTGTTTTCACAAAGCATTTTTAATTCTGAAGTAAAAGAAAATAACTCTCCCGGGGTGTCCATTTTAACTCTTAGTGCTAAAGATCCAGATGAAAACCAAAACGCTCGGGTTTCCTACATTTTAGAAGAGAGGGAGATTGGTGGGTCCCCAATTTCTGAATATATTTCAGTAAATTCAGAAAGTGGTGTCGTCCATGCTCTTCGCTCGTTTGATTACGAACAGATCAAAGAATTGATCTTCGTAACTAGAGCGCAGGATGGAGGCTCTCCTCCACTCAGTAACAACGTGACTGTGAAGATACTGATCCAGGACCAGAACGATAACCCACCACAGGTTTTGTACCCAGTCCAGACTGGGGGCTCCATGGTGGCTGAAATGGTGCCTCGTTCAGCAGATGTGGGCTACCTGGTGACTAAAGTGGTGGCTGTTGATGTGGACTCTGGACAGAACGCCTGGCTCTCCTATAAACTGCAGAAAGCCACAGACAGAGCGCTGTTTGAAGTGGGCTTACAGAATGGAGAAATAAGAACTATCCGCCAGGTGACTGATAAAGATGCTGTGAAACAAAGACTCAATGTCATAGTGGAGGACAACGGGCAGCCCTCTCGTTCAGCTACAGTCATTGTTAACGTGGCGGTGGCGGACAGCTTCCCTGAAGTGATGTCGGAGTTCAGTGACTTTCCACACGATAAGGAATACAATGACAACCTGACGTTTTACTTAGTGTTGGCTCTGGCTGTGGTCTCCTTCCTCTTCATTACATGTTTAGTGGTTATAATATCAGTGAAGATCTACAGATGGAGACAGTCTCGCATCCTGTATCACTCCAACCTTCCTGTGATTCCATATTATCCACCACGTTACTCAGACACTTTGGGAACAGGGACTCTGCCACACGTTTACAATTACGAGGTGTGCAGGACGACTGACTCCAGAAAGAGCGATAGTAAGTTCGGCAAAGCTGATAGTCAGAACGTGTTGATAAGGAACCCCGGTTCTGCAGGGACGATACAACGCATACCGAATGAGAAGAGCATCCTGGATGAACCTGACTCTCCTCTGGAGGTAAATTCTAAACACTGCATGAAACATTTAAAGCACCACTTATGGATACTTTCTTTTTGTTTGTTTATTTTACACCGAGCTGTGAAAATATTGGTAAATTAGAAGGCAAAATGTCATACCGTTGCACTGCACAACGTAAAATGACCGGCAAACTTCTTGTCGGTGAAATGGCTGTGATGCGCTGTGTACTCATTTTCCTTAGTCCAGGACTAGCTACGTAAAGAGTAACAATTACTAAATCAAACATTTGTTTGCATGTGAAAACATGGAAGACGAACAGCACATAAAGTGCGTGCCACAGCATTACAGTCAATTTGAATAACGTGTTTCACATCAGCAAAAGCAATAAAAAGACCCGATCAACCCACTGTTTGTACCTTGACCTTAGTGCTACTTCAGTGTATTGATTAGAATCCCTCGAAGGGGCAATGGGATGGAGGTAGGAGTTCACCCTGAAATCGGTCGGTCGCCGGGTCGCCCCGTCCGTTTTTTATTGTGCCCTTGGGCAAGACACTTCACCCACCTTGCCTGTTGATGGTGGTCAGGAAGGCTTCGCAGAGCCTCGCTTCTGTCAGACAATCCAGTTGCTTGTCATCATCAACGTGTGAATGTGTGCATGAATGAGAATGACTGATAAATGACAGACTTCATTGTAAAGCGTCTTTGATGGTACTGAAAAGCGCTATATAAGTCTGAAGTCATTTAAGTGTCCTCTCGTTTTTACGAAGAGTGATAATTTCTGAGAGATAAAATTTAGAAATATCGTGTCTGGCATTAAAAGCAAACCTTGATCTGATTTCTAAGTTTAACTGGAAGCCAGTGAAGCGATAAAAGCACTTAGGGTGGTTGTGTCTGGTTAAAAGACGGGCTGCAGCGTTTTGGAATAGCTGAATGTATCAGTTGTCATGGGTAATAAATCATCACGTAGGCACCTTTTTACTTCATACAAAATATAGGTCAATGAAAGACTTTTAGATAATTAGTAATCACCATGAGTAATTTAAGATGTTATTGCATCGCTGTATCTTTTATGGTAATCTTTCAAACTGGTGTTTATTTATTGATTCATTTTGCTCATTTAATTTCACTTAGTTTTTTAAACAGTGTAAATCATTTACCTCCTTTAATTTACTTGCAAAACTGAACCTTATTTGAATAAGATCTTAATAGTTTTATAAATTAAAATAGGAAAGGAGTTCCATATGGTTCGTAAAAAATTACATATTACATAGAGGACATATATAGAGGACATATTACATATTACATAGAGGACATATATATATATATATATATATATATATATATATATATATATATATATATATATATATATATATATATATATATATATATATAATGTATTGTTTTGTTTTATTTGTTTATTTTTTGTTTTTTACAAATATGCAGTGTTTTATTATACAAATTCGTTTGATGTTTCATTTTTAAACTCTAAGTGACGCTGTTGGTCAGTAGAAGATTTTCTGTGCATTTCGTCACTAAGCCTGTCCTCATAAAGAATATGCAGAGGAGGAGTCTCTCCTTACTTTGTTTGCGAATTCAAGTGACTGGCTCTAACCGATGACAACAGAAGACGTGGGAAATTACATTTTACTTGGGAGAAGAATATAAAATAGTATTTTAAGTTGCGGCAGATAAAAGATACATTTGGAAAGTTATACGTGCTCTTTAAAAGATGGGGAATAGGAGATATGTTTTCTTTGCATGGATAAAATGGCGACTATTTTCTGGGCTGCAACGAGAAATGGGACTGCTCTTTTTTCTGCTTCATTTGATGTATATGGTAGATGGACAGATTCGTTATTCTGTACCAGAGGAACTGAAGAAGGGCTCTGTCATCGGTAATGTGGCGCAAGATCTTGGTTTGGATGTGAAAAGGCTCCGTTCTGGACGCGCCCGTATTGTGACCGGAGAAGACATTCACTACACCGAGCTGAATGCAGACAAAGGGATCCTCCTTGTGAACGAAAGAATAGACCGAGAACAGCTTTGTGGGGATGTAACGCCTTGCAGCTTCAGCTTTGAGATAATTTTGGAAAACCCGATGGAACTGCATAGAATCACTGTGGAGGTTTTGGATATAAATGATCACGCTCCCGTCTTTCCAAGCCGAGATAAACCAATCAGGTTAGAAGTAAGCGAGTCAGCTGCCATTGGAGTACAGTTTCCTCTACAGACTGCAGAGGATTTGGATGTAGGCCAAAACGCTTTGAAAAATTATATTTTATCACCAAACGACAATTTTATTCTGAAGCAACATGCAAATCCAGACGGAAGTAAAAATGTTGAAATTATCCTGCAAAAGCCTTTAGACAGAGAACAACGTCCCAGTCTACATTTGAAATTAATCGCAGTAGATGGAGGGACACCCCAGAGATCTGGATCAGTTAATATAGTTGTGACTGTATTAGATGCCAATGACAATATTCCAGTATTTAATCAATCGGTTTATAAAGCATCCGTGGTAGAAAACACAGTTAAAGGTACAAGTGTTATTACTGTGAATGCCACAGATGCTGACAGTGGATCAAATGGGCTCATTGCGTTTAGTTTGTCTAAAACGAAAGGAAGTGCTGCTGACATTTTTAGCATTAATAATAGCACCGGCACAATTTATGTTTTTGGCGAAATAGATTTTGAGAAACAGAGAAGGTACGAGGTGCGAGTTGAGGCAAAGGATCAGGGTGGCTTGATTGGCACAAGTAAAGTTATAGTTGATGTTGTTGATATTAATGACAATGCCCCAGTAATAAGTGTCATGTCTTTTTCCAGTCCAATAGTGGAGAATGCAGCTGCTGGTACAACAGTCGCTATTTTAAACATAAAAGATGCTGACTCTGGCAAAAATGGTCAAATTAAATGTTCTTTAGATGGAAAACTTCCTTTTAGAATTGAATCATCTTTAACAAACTATTACAATTTGGTCTTAGATCAAGATTTAGATAGAGAATCTGTCCCAGAATATAACATAATAGTAACAGCTTCTGATTTAGGTGATCCCCGTCTGTCTACGTTAACACAATTGCATCTTACGATATCGGATGTTAATGACAACGCTCCATTGTTTGACAAAAGTAGCTATTCTGCCTACATCATGGAAAATAATCCAACTGGCTATTCCATATTTGCTGTTAGTGCGCGGGACTCTGACTGGAACCAAAACGCAAAAATCTCCTATTTTATAGAAGACACGCAGGTTGGTGGTAATCCTGTTTCTGTTTATGTGTCTTTAAACACTGAAACAGGAGTTATACGCGCGGTTCGGTCGTTTGATTACGAGCAAATAAAAGAGTTTCAGGTTGTGGTCAAAGCGCAGGATGGAGGCTCTCCTCCACTCAGTAACAACGTGACTGTGAAGATACTGATCCAGGACCAGAACGATAACCCACCACAGGTTTTGTACCCAGTCCAGACTGGGGGCTCCATGGTGGCTGAAATGGTGCCTCGTTCAGCAGATGTGGGCTACCTGGTGACTAAAGTGGTGGCTGTTGATGTGGACTCTGGACAGAACGCCTGGCTCTCCTATAAACTGCAGAAAGCCACAGACAGAGCGCTGTTTGAAGTGGGCTTACAGAATGGAGAAATAAGGACTATCCGCCAGGTGACTGATAAAGATGCTGTGAAACAAAGACTCAATGTCATAGTGGAGGACAACGGGCAGCCCTCTCGTTCAGCTACAGTCATTGTTAACGTGGCGGTGGCGGACAGCTTCCCTGAAGTGATGTCGGAGTTCAGTGACTTTCCACACGATAAGGAATACAATGACAACCTGACTTTTTACTTAGTGTTGGCTCTGGCTGTAGTCTCCTTCCTCTTCATCACGTGTTTAGTGGTTATTATATCAGTGAAGATCTACAGATGGAGACAGTCTCGCATCTTGTATCACTCCAACCTCCCTGTGATTCCATATTATCCACCACGTTACTCAGACACTTTGGGAACAGGGACTCTGCCACACGTGTACAATTACGAGGTGTGCAGGACGACTGACTCCAGAAAGAGTGACAGCAAGTTCGCTCGAGCTGATAGTCAGAACGTGTTGATAATGGACCCCAGTTCTACAGGGACGATGCAGCGGATACAGCGTGAGACAAGCATTCTGGACGAACCTGACTCCCCTTTAGAGGTGAGTTAGAAGACGTATCTTCTCTTTGTGTTGTCTCTTTATATAACAAAAGCGTCATTATCGTTGAAGGGCAGTGCCATTTCTAGCACCGCGGACAGCTACTAAATCGGAAACCCTCAAAATGCAATTTTTTCCTTTACTGTCACTGCCTCGAGAAAGTGAATTGCCTTATAATCTGACATGTTTTTTTTTTTGTTTGTTTGTTTGTTTGTTTTTTTTTTTTTACTGGAGTTACATGTTTGTTTGAATTTTAAATGAGAAATTACTAAAGGATTTCAGCAGTGCTTTAGCAGCAGTCAATCAGCTTTGAGGGTTTACTTTTTAATTGCTGGTAGTTGTAAGAAATTTAGACCTGCGTGTATATTTCTTAAGTTTTTTCTGAAGAAGTTTAATGTCTCTGTTGTGGCTTGTGTGTAACATTTTAGACATTCTGTGATCTCGAGCAACTAATTATATGTCAGTGTCATACTATTATCCTCATTCATTCATACAGTTAACAATTTGTGTAAGTCCATTTTTGTGGTAAGTATTTTATTGGTCAATCGTGTTGTGACTTTTAAGAGGGTTTGAATGAAGTTTGATTGTTTAGATAGCACCTTGTGATCTTTGCATCCGACGTCTTCCTGTTTCTAGGGGACCAGTGCGTTTAAGAGAGAGAGAGAGAGAGACGGTTGTGGGTTTTGTTCTGCCGTTTGAGTAAAATAAACAGGTCAATGAGAAGTACAACTGCAGCCCCCCTTTTCATGTAACCCGAGTGCCTAAAGAAGCTATTTGCTCACATATAAAGGTCATATTAGCAGTAGGAAACTGTCTTTAAGATCACTGAAAATGTTTGTCATCCTATGAATTGCTCTGTTGAGGACTTTGTTTTTTTCCAATAAAAATAAAAACCCCTTTTATTTGACATTACTAACGGATTGACTTCAGTAAATACATGCTTTGATTTTATTTTGATTGGTTTTTATATCAAGGGCAATCAGTATCTCATTCTTTTGCCATTTTAAATCTCCATTTGTATCACCTATTTTGTACTCTAAGGGACGCTGTTGGCCAACATAACATATATAGCGTTGCATTTCCACACATCTTCTCCCTTCATTGTGTGGCCTATCAGGTGAGGAGACGCTTTGCTTCATCAGAGCTGTTGTGCGAGGAAAAGAGACATTGCCAGTCAGAAAGGAAGGAAATGTAAATATACTTATGTCCTGCCTGCCGTGGTATAAAATTGTTTTGTAAAGAGTGGTGTTTGGTATAAAGCATATATTTCGTATCTATTTTTGTCTTACCATGATTCGTGGAATACCCCTCAACACCAGATGGATAAAATGGCGTTATGGCGTCGGACACAATTTGCTGCATTTTGTTTTTCTTTGTTACATTTGCCACTTGGTGACTGGACATATCAGATATTCTATTCCCGAAGAAATGAAGAAAGGCTCACTGATCGGTAATGTTGCGCAGGAACTTGGTTTGGATCTGAAAAGGCTCCGTTCTGGTCGAGCCCATATGGTGAACGGTGAGAGCGTCCAGTATGTCGAGCTGAAGTCAGACAAAGGCATTTTAGTAGTGAAGGAGAGAATCGACCGGGAGCAACTTTGTGGTGACACAACACCGTGTAGTTTCACTTTTGAGATGATTTTAGAAAATCCTATGGAGCTGCATCAAATTACGGTCGAGATTACAGATATAAATGATAACTCTCCCACGTTCAAAAGAGATAGCATTGATTTTGAAATAAGTGAAACTGCTGCTACGGGTGCTCGTTTCTCCTTGATAAGTGCAGAGGACCTCGATGTGGGTGTGAACGGACTAAGAGATTATTTCTTAAGCGATAATGATAATTTCATTCTTAAACAGCATTCAAATGCAGAGGGAAAGAAATACGCAGAGATGGTTCTTCAGAAGCCATTAGACAGAGAGACAAACCCAAATCTGTCTTTGAAACTGATCGCTGTGGACGGAGGTACACCTCAGAGATCTGGTACCGTAAACATTAATGTTGCTGTTCTTGATGCCAACGACAATGCTCCTGTTTTCAATCAGTCTGTGTATAAAGTTGTTGTGACGGAAATGTCTCCTAAAGACACCTATGTTACTACTGTTAATGCTAGTGACGCAGATTTTGGTTCAAATGGTATAGTAACATATTATTTTTCAGACCTTGACAGTGCTCTTGGTGATTTGTTTTTAGTTGATGAAAAGACTGGAGTAATTTACGTCAAAGGTGATATAGATTATGAAAAGGACAAAAAGTATGAACTTAGAATTGATGCTAAGGATCAAGGAGGGTTGACAGACTCCTGCAAAGTGATTATTGAAATAGCAGATATAAATGACAACGCCCCTGTCTTAAGTGTAATGTCATTCACCAGTCTTATGTCAGAAGATTCTCCTCCTGGAACAACTATTGGTATTATCAATGTCAAAGACCTGGATTCAGGTGATAATGGACAGGTGAGCTGTAAAATTGAAGGGGCAGCTCCTTTTAAGATCAAGTCCAATCTAAGAAACTATTATACTTTGACAACAGATTCCGTATTAGACCGTGAGAGCGTTTCAGAATATAATATCACTGTAGTTGCCACGGACAATGGAGCACCTCCTCTTTCGGCTAAAAGAATATTTAATTTTAAAGTGTCTGATGTGAATGACAACGCTCCAGTTTTTTCAAAGAGTGTTTACAGCGCATTTATTACAGAGAATAACTCCCCTGGTGTTTCTGTTCTCACGCTGAAAGCCAACGATCCCGATGAGAACCAAAACGCTCGTATTTCCTATATTTTAGAGGGCAAATATATTGCTGGATCATCAGTTTCTGAATATGTTTCTGTAAATGTGGAAACTGGAGTCGTAGAAGCGGTGCGCTCATTTGATTATGAACAAATTAAAGAGCTCGTTTTCGTCGTAAAAGCACAAGATGGAGGCTCTCCTCCTCTCAGCAGCAACGTAACTGTGAAAATAGTCGTCCAGGACCAGAATGATAACCCCCCTCAGGTTCTGTACCCAGTCCAGACTGGTGGCTCCATGGTGGCTGAAATGGTGCCTCGTTCAGCAGATGTGGGCTACCTGGTGACTAAAGTGGTGGCTGTTGATGTGGACTCTGGACAGAACGCCTGGCTCTCCTATAAACTGCAGAAAGCCACAGACAGAGCGCTGTTTGAAGTGGGCTTACAGAATGGAGAAATAAGGACTATCCGTCAGGTGACTGATAAAGATGCTGTGAAACAAAGACTCACTGTTATAGTGGAGGACAACGGGCAGCCCTCTCGTTCAGCTACAGTCATTGTTAACGTGGCGGTGGCGGACAGCTTCCCTGAAGTGATGTCAGAGTTCAGTGACTTTCCACACGATAAGGAATACAATGACAACCTGACTTTTTACTTAGTGTTGGCTCTGGCTGTGGTCTCCTTCCTCTTCATCACGTGTTTAGTGGTTATTATATCCGTGAAAATCTACAGATGGAGACAGTCTCGCATCTTGTATCACTCCAACCTCCCAGTGATTCCATATTATCCACCACGTTACTCAGACACTTTGGGAACAGGGACTCTGCCACACGTGTACAATTACGAGGTGTGCAGGACGACTGACTCCAGAAAGAGTGACAGCAAGTTCGGCATAGCTGATAGTCAGAACGTGTTGATTATGGACCCCAGTTCTACAGGGACGATGCAGCGGATGCAGAGTGAGAAGAGCATCCTGGATGAACCTGACTCTCCTGTTGAGGTGAGACTGATTACGTAATAGGAAATTTTATCCACAACTCTTTACTCTGTAATTTCTTTTACTTTGTGTCGTTATAACTACGAATGTAGTTATAATCTTTTTCAGCACCACGGAGAGCACCTTAGTCAGCATTAGTTTAAAAAAGAAATCCCTGGAAATGGTTGCTATTCCCTGATTAGTGGTATTTGGTGAGAAAGTGCTTTAAGTTATTGATGCTGTTTTTATTAATTTGGGATGTTTGTATCTCTTTATACCAATCAAATGCTCTAGTTTACTTGCATATACTTTATTCAACTCCAGAATATTTAACTTTTACTTCTTTGATGTGTTTTTTTTCTGGCAATACGTCCTTCTCGTTTTAAGAGTGAAATATATAGCAGTAGATACTGCACATACATTTACCAGCTCTTGGTCTGACGAAGAAAGTTCAGCGATTTATAAAACCAATTTCTTTCATTGTTTTACACTTAATGATATATTTTAAAACGAAATGGGTTTATCTAATTAAATAACACTGTATCAGTATCACTGTCGTTTTATTTTGTATTTGATCATTTATACTGAAGAAATTTAATTGTTTTTATTCTGATCCTGTGAAATTTTAATCAATCATTTTAAAACTGCCTTTGTATTGCTGATTCTGAACTCTAAGCGACGCTGTTGTTCAATACAAACCATCCTCTCATGTATTACTACACTATTCCCTACCATATACTCTCATGGCGTGTGAGAGAAAAGGGGGAACTAGCTTTCTCTGTGAATTCAGGCGAAGATACAAGAACTGAAACCTAGAAGAAATTCGTTTCCCTGTTTTGTTATATTTTTCAGATACTTTAAGTGTTTGGAGAGTTGTTTAAGAAATATTTTCTTATCTTTCTCGCTATGTCACTTGGAATCATACACTTCCCTGGATCAGTAAAATGGCGTTTTTGCTGCGGACAGAATTTGCTGCATCTTATTTTCTTTTGTTACATCTGCCATTTTGTGACCGGACATATCAGGTATTCGATTCCAGAGGAGATGAAAAAAGGCTCACTGATCGGAAATGTCGCACAGGACCTTGGTTTAGATCTGAAAAGGCTCCGTTTTGGTCATGCCCGTCTTGTGAGCGGAGAGAGCGTCCAGTATGTCGAGCTGAAGGCAGACAAAGGGATTTTAGTAGTGAAAGAGAGAATCGACCGTGAGCAACTTTGTGGTGACACAACACCGTGTAGTTTCACTTTTGAGATGATTTTAGAAAATCCTATGGAGCTGCATCAAATTACGGTCGAGATTACAGATATAAATGATAACTCTCCCACGTTCAAAAGAGATCGCATGGATTTTGAAATAAGCGAAATTGCTGCTACTGGTGCCCGTTTTCCATTAGCAACCGCAGAAGACCTGGATGTGGGTGTGAATGGGATGAGAGAATATTTCTTGAATGATAATGATAACTTTGTCCTCAAGCAACATTCTAATGCAGAGGGAAAGAAATACGCAGAGATGGTGCTTCAAAAGCCTTTAGACAGAGAGACAAACCCTAACCTGTCTCTAAAGCTGATCGCGGTGGACGGTGGAACTCCTCAGAGATCTGGTACCGTAAATATTGATGTTGTTGTTCTTGATGTTAACGATAATGCTCCTGTTTTCAATCAGTCTCTGTATAAAGCTACAGTGACAGAAAATCCTCTCAAAAACACTTACGTTACCACTGTTAATGCTAGCGACGCCGATTTTGGATCAAACAGTGTTGTGACATATTATTTTTCAGATGTTATTAGCACTCTTGGAGATTTATTTAATATTGATGAAAAAAGTGGTGTAATTTTAACTACGGGGTCTATCGATTTTGAAAAAGATAAGAAGTTTGAGCTTCAGATCTATGCAAAGGATCAGGGAGGTCTTACAGACTCCAGCAAGGTAATAATTGATGTAGGTGATATAAATGATAACGCCCCTGCCATAAGTGTGATGTCATTCACCAGTCCTGTGTCAGAGGACTCTCCAACTGGAACAACTATTGGTATTATCAATGTCAAAGACCTGGATTCAGGTGATAATGGACAAGTGAGCTGTAAAATTGAAGGGACAGCTCCTTTTAAGATCACATCCAAGCTAAAACATTATTATACTTTGATAACAGATTCTGTATTAGACCGTGAGAGCGTTTCAGAATATAATATCACTGTAGTTGCCACGGACAATGGAGCACCTCCTCTTTCGGCTAAAAGGATATTTAATATTAAAGTCTCTGATGTGAATGACAACGCTCCGGTTTTTTCAAAGAGTGTTTACAGCGCATTTATTACAGAGAATAACACCCCTGGTGTTTCTGTTCTCACGCTGAAAGCCAACGATCCCGATGAGAACCAAAACGCTCGTATTTCCTATATTTTAGAGGGCAAATATATTGCTGGATCATCAGTTTCTGAATATGTTTCTGTAAATGTGGAAACTGGAGTCGTAGAAGCGGTGCGCTCATTTGATTATGAACAAATTAAAGAGCTCGTTTTCGTCGTAAAAGCACAAGATGGAGGCCCTCTTCCGCTCAGCAGCAACGTAACTGTGAAAATTATCATCCAGGACCAGAATGATAACCCCCCTCAGGTTCTGTACCCAGTCCAGACTGGTGGCTCCATGGTGGCTGAAATGGTGCCTCGTTCAGCAGATGTGGGCTACCTGGTGACTAAAGTGGTGGCTGTTGATGTGGACTCTGGACAGAACGCCTGGCTCTCCTATAAACTGCAGAAAGCCACAGACAGAGCGCTGTTTGAAGTGGGCTTACAGAATGGAGAAATAAGAACTATCCGTCAGGTGACTGATAAAGATGCTGTGAAACAAAGACTCACTGTTATAGTGGAGGACAACGGGCAGCCCTCTCGTTCAGCTACAGTCATTGTTAACGTGGCGGTGGCGGACAGCTTCCCTGAAGTGATGTCGGAGTTCAGTGACTTTCCGCAAGATAAGGAATACAATGATAACCTGACTTTTTACTTAGTGTTGGCTCTGGCTGTAGTCTCCTTCCTCTTCATCACGTGTTTAGTGGTTATTATATCAGTGAAAATCTACAGATGGAGACAGTCTCGCATCCTGTACCAGTCCAACCTCCCTGTGATTCCATATTATCCACCACGTTACTCAGACACTTTGGGAACAGGGACTCTGCCACATGTGTACAATTACGAGGTGTGCAGGACGACTGACTCCAGAAAAAGTGATAGTAAGTTCGGCAGTGCCAGTCAGAATGTGTTGATAAAGAATTCCAGTTCTGTTGGGATGATGCAACAGATACAAAGTGAAAAGAGCATCTTGGATGGACCTGACTCTCCTCTCGAGGTTAGTGACTTTAGCTTTTCTTTTTTCTTAGTTTTTCTTCATCAGTTCTTCCGGCACCATGGACAGTGCCTTTCGTTTTTTCATGGATAAAACTTGTGGATTTGCTTTACTTCTTATAGCTTCATAGACATCTCTGACCTAATGGTATTTTATTTTCACACACACACACACACACACACACACACACACACACACACACACACACACACACTGAAATGAACTATGATTCTATGATCAATGACAGGAGATATATGGAGATAGAAGTTGAAAATAATGTATTATCCAGCCACAGCAAAGTAGGCTGGTTTACATCAGTGTTCACAGATTTGTTTATTTTCAGCCAATTTTTCACCTGAAAATCATTAACTCTAGAATCTGCTAATATATTTATTGCTGATGATAGATTGTTCCAAATTTGAGGACCTCTGAATGAGAACAAGAATTGACCAAATTATGTTTTGTATTCCAGTGGTTTGCAGTCTCCACTAATTACTCCTCTAGTTGCAACTCCTGTGCTGCTGGCTTTTAGAATCATTCTGCTCACCAGCTCTGGGGCAGGGCCATTGATGTATTTAAAAGTCAACTCTGAAAAAACAGAAATTTAAAAAATATATATATCAAAGCTTAAGAAATTGCATTTCTCCAATATTTTACAGTTATGCCATTTAACTGTTTTTTGGTCTTAAACTTTCAGTGCTTGTTTACAGCAGCATCGTAGGTTGCAAACCAGACTGAGTTGCTTGACAAAGTTGAGAGATGAGACAGAATCATGGCATGCAGATACAACTGGGCAGCTTTTTCAGATAAACATGACCTTATAAGACAATAGCAGTTGATGGTCTTAATGGTTCTGGTCACTTTCCTGATGTGAGCCCCAAGTTAAGATGGGAATCCAAAATGACACCCAGGTATTTAAACTCATCCACTTTTAAGATTTGTTTCTGATCAGTCACAATGGAGAAGTTATCATGACTTTGCATCACATTGTTAAATACATTGAGAATGTTTTGTCGCAGTTCAGAGTCAGATACATATATGATGGGGTCATTTGCATACATCTGACATTGGACATCTTTACAGCTGTCTGGTAAGTCATTGATTTATAAACAGAAAAGCAACAGTCCTAAAATGGAACCTTGTGGAACTCCTATTGTGCAATTTCGAAAGCTTGATTTCATTCCATTAATTTTGATGCACTGTTCTCTATCTTTTTTTAACCAAACCAGTTTATAGCTATCTGGGAGAAGTTGAATTTATGAAGTTTGTGTTAGAGCATCTCATGATTTACTGTATTAAAGTCTTTTTTCATATCTAGCAACATTGCTCCAACTACAGTGGCTTGCAAAAGTGGTCATACCCCTTGAACTTTTCCAGATTTTGTCACATTACAACCACAAACATAAATATATTTTGTTGGAATTTTATGTGAAAGCCCAACACAAAGTTGTATACAATTGTGAAGTAAAAAGACAATTATACATAATTCAAAAAAAATTTTGGAAGTAAAAAACTGAAAAGTGTGGTGTGCAAAAGTATTCAGCCCCCCTGAGTCAATACTTTGTGGAACCACCTTTTGCTACAATTCCAGCTGCAAGTCTTTCAGGGTCTGTCTCTACCAGCTTTGCACATCTAGTGACTGAAATTTTTGCCCATTCTTCTTTGCAAAACAGCTCGAGCTCAGTCAGATTAGATGGAGAGTGTTTGTGAACAACATTTTTCAGATCTTGCCACAGATTCTCAATTGGGTTTAGGTCTGGACTTTGACTGGGCCACTCTAACACGTGAATATGTTTTGCTTTAAACCATTCCATTGTAGCCCTGGCTTTATGTTTAGGGTGGTTGTCCTGCTGGAAGGTGAACCCCCGCTTCAGTCTCAAGCATTTTGCAGACTCCAACAGGTTTTCTTCTGAGATTGCCCTGTATTTGGCTCCATCTATCTTCCCATCAACTCTGACCATGTTTCCTGTCCCTGCTGAAGAGAAGCACCCCCAGAGCACGATGCTGCCACCACCATATTTGACAGTGGGGATGGTGTGTTCAGACTGATGTGCAGTGTTACTTCTCTGCCATAGACAGTGTTTTACATTTCGACCAAAAAGTTCAATTTTGGTCTCGTCTGACCAAACCACCTTCTTCCACATGTTTGCTGTGTCCCCAACATGACTTCTGGCAAACTGCAAACGGGATATCTTATGGTTTTCGTTTAACAATGGCTTTCTTTTTGCCACTCTTCCATAAAGACCGCATTTGTGGAACGCACAGCTAATAGTTGTCCTGTGGACAGATTTCCCCACCTGAGCTGTGGCTCTCTGCATTCGTTCAGAGTCACCCTGGGCCTCTTGGCTGCATCTCTGATCGGTTCTCTCCTTGTTTGGCCTGTAAGTTTAGGTGGACGGCCTTGTCTTGGTAGGTTACAGTTGTGCTAGACTCTCTGCATTTCTGGATGATGGATTGAACAGTGCTCCATGAGATGTTCAAAGCTTGGGAAATGTTTTTATAGCCTAAGCCTGCTTTAATCTTCTCCACAATTTTATCCCTGACCTGTCTGGTGTGTTCCTTGGATTTCATGATGCTGTTTGCTCCCCAATATTCTCTGAACCAACCTCTGAGTTCCTCACAGAGCAGCTGTATTTGTACTGAGATCAGATTATGCACAAGCAGACTCTATTTAGTTATTAGCAATAATCAGGCAACTTCTGAAGGCAGCTGGTTGCACTCAGAGAAAAGGGGGCTGAATACTTTTGTACACCACACTTTTCAGTTTTTTATTTGTAAAAAATGTTTTGAATCATGTATAATTTTCTTTCTCCTTCACAATTGTATACCACTTTGTGTTGGTCTTTCACATAAAATTCCAATGAAATATATTTATGTTTGTGGTTGTAGTGTGACAAAATATAGAAAAGTTCAAGGGGTATGAATACTTTTGCAAGCCACTGTACCTTGCCATCATCTAAAGATCATTTAATGTTATCTGTAAGATCAGAGGTAGCCAATTCTGTTGAGTATCCTGGGTAAAACCCAAACTATACCAGATACAGAAGCTGATTTTTTTTCCAGGAAGCCAATTAGCTGTTCTGCCACTGCTTTTTCGATCACTTTTGATCTGGCTGGTAAAATAGTTATTGGTCTGTAGTTGCTAATTTGTTCAGCATCACTAGATTTCACAATTAGAGTTAGTCATTTTTTGAAGGTATCAGGAAATTCTCCTTTTGCAAATTATAAGTTTATTTAGTGAGTGTTTATTTATTTAGTGTTCAGATGAGTTATATTTTTCTTTTGGTTTGGGTCTTTTTTCATAAACTTGTTGATATGTGACCAAAGAAAAGAACTCTTCCCTCCTGATTGGGAAATCAGTTCTGTAAAATATGCTGCTTTTGCTTTTCTTAAAGAACTAGCCACTTTATTTCTAAGACCTTTGAAAATGAAAATATCTGTGTTTAGCTTAGTACTCAGATTTTTTCGATGTAAAAGCCCTCTTTTTCATCATCTGGTATAATTCACTTTTGATTTATGGCAGTGAAGACTTTCTTTGGTTAGTTTTAATTGGTTTTGTGATTTTTGAAATTATCTTAACAAGAGATCCTGTAATAATGTTACAACAGGTATTGGGGTCATGTGCTTGTGAAGTCAAGTCTCTGTCCATTTTCTGTATTTCATTTTCAAATTGCTTAATCTCGCTCCTCATCCCAGTGTGCTAAACATCACCATCTGAACTGAAAGAAATTTTCTGTTGTGGTTTTTTTGTCAATCTCCTGATAATTAAGGTCAAATTGTGATCCAATAGTCCCATCACAACATTTCAGGCTTTTGTTACATGCTCAGGTTTACTAGTGAAGATTAAATTGATGAGAGTGCTATTTTTTGCATTAATGTGGGAGTTTTGATCTCTTGATATAAAGTATATTTGGATGCAGTTGTTTTTAGTTTCTGTTTACTGTCTCTGTCCAGCCAATTTATGTTGAAATGGCCAGAAATAGTGATTTTAGCTTTATCTAGCTTAACTGTTTAAGAAATTAATCCAAGACTTGATAAAATAACACATTAAAAGATGGAGAGTTATACAGAGCAACAATAGAAAAGTTCATCTTAGGTGAAAAAACAATATTCACTTCCAAACATTCCAATCAATTGGTGTATAAATTTATTTACAGCACTTAAGGGTGTTCCTAATGTAAAAGAGAACTCCCTCTCCTTTTCCTGGTTGTCTGTCTTGTCTGAGGCAAACATATCCAGGAACATTAATTAATAAACAGTTTATTGAACAGTTTCAGTTTTTGTGGAGTTACACAACATATCAAGGATCCAAGAAGAATGAAAACTTAAGTGCTTTATTATTTATTAATTTACAATTACTTATTCAGTTCTTCTGCCCAAGTGAAAACTTTTATGCTAAGTTAAGCTCATGTTCATCAGTACCATTTTCAGTGAATCAAAACAAACTGTAATACATTGATTTATTGTTAGACAATTTTGTTTGTGATCTTTGTCTTTTTTATTGATGAAGGAGCAATCGGTCATGTACACTTCCACAAATTTTAACTTTATGTTGCTGATGCTCATTTTGGACTCTAAGCGACGCTGTTGGTCAGTGGATGTCCTCTGCATCACATTCTCCTCCCTTATTACTGCGGCCAATTAGAGGAAAGCCTGTACTTTTCTTCATCTGTGCTGATATCACAGCATAACAGACAATCAACGCAGAAATAAGAGGGGGCATTTAAAAGCTATATACTTTATCTTCAGTTTGTCTTTGTTTTTGTATTTTTACAAAAACTCTTATCGTTTGACAATATTCTTTATTTGTTTGTTTGGTCTTTTGTCATGGCTTGTGGAATACGACCTCATAGAGGATGGGTAAAATGGCGTGATGGCTTCAGACAAAATTTTTTGCTTTTTTTTTTCATTTGTCACCTCAGCTCTTTTGTTACCGGTCATATCAGGTATTCGATCCCAGAGGAAATGAAGAAAGGCTCACTGATCGGTAATGTAGCACAAGACCTAGGTTTGGATCTGAAAAGGTTGCGTTCTGGTCATGCCCGTCTCGTGAGTGGAGAGAGCATTCAGTACACCGAGCTGAAAGCAGACAAAGGGATTTTAGTAGTGAAGGAGAGAATCGACCGAGAGCAGCATTGTGGTGACACAACGCCCTGTAGTTTCAGTTTTGAGATGATTTTAGAAAATCCTATGGAGCTGCATCAAATTACGGTCGAGATTACAGATGTGAATGATCATTCGCCAATTTTTGAAACAGGTAAAATCAATTTTGACATTAGTGAATCGGCTACAACTGGAGCTCGTTTTTCATTAGCCAGTTCAGAAGACCTCGATGTGGGTGTGAATGGTTTGAAGGAATATTTTCTGAGTGAAAACGATCACTTTGTTCTTAAACAGCATTCAAATGCAGACGGAAAGAAATACGCAGAGATGGTTCTTCAGAAGCCATTAGACAGAGAGACAAACCCAAGTCTGTCTTTGAAACTGATCGCTGTGGACGGAGGTACACCTCAGAAATCTGGTACCGCAAATATTAATATTGCTGTTCTTGATGTCAACGATAATGCTCCTGTTTTCAATCAGTCTGTGTATAAAGTTGTTGTGACGGAAATGTCTCCTAAAGACACCTATGTTACTACTGTTAATGCTAGTGACGCAGATTTCGGGTCCAATAGTATTGTTACGTATCATTTTTCAGATCGCAATAGTGCTCTAAATAATTTATTTCGGATGGACGAAATTACTGGGATGATTTACATAAATGGTGATATTGATTATGAAAAAGAAAAAAAGTTCGAACTAAGAATTGATGCAAAAGATCAAGGCGGATTGACAGATTCAAGTAAAGTGATTATTGAAGTAATTGATATAAATGATAACGCCCCTGTCATAAGCGTAATGTCATTTACTAATACTGTGTCAGAGGATTCTCCTCCTGGAACAACTATTGGTATTATTAATGTAAAAGACCTGGATTCAGGTGATAATGGACAAGTGAGCTGTAAAATTGACGGAAATGTGCCTTTTAAAATTAAGTCAAATTTAAGAAATTATTATACTTTGATAACAGATTCTGTGTTAGACCGTGAAAGTGTTTCAGAATATAACATCAGTGCTGTTGCTACAGATGGTGGAAAACCTCCTCTCGCAGCCAAAATTATTTTTAATTTAAAACTTTTTGATGTGAATGACAACGCTCCAACTTTTTCACAAAGTGTTTATAGTGCTTTTATAAAAGAGAATAACCCTCCAGGTTTGTCTTTTCTTACAATGAAAGCTACAGATCCTGATGAGAACCAAAATGCTCGGATATCCTACATTTTAGAGGACAAAAATGTTGGTGGATCTGCAATATCCAAATATGTTTCTGTAAATGTAGAAACTGGAGTCGTACATTCGATTTGCACATTTGATTATGAACAAATTAAAGAGCTCGTTTTCGTCGTAAAAGCACAAGATGGAGGCTCTCCTCCTCTCAGCAGCAATGCGACTGTGAAATTACTTATCCAGGACCAGAACGATAACCCCCCTCAAGTTCTTTACCCAGTCCAGACTGGGGGCTCCATGGTGGCTGAAATGGTGCCTCGTTCAGCAGATGTGGGCTACCTGGTGACTAAAGTGGTGGCTGTTGATGTGGACTCTGGACAGAACGCCTGGCTCTCCTATAAACTGCAGAAAGCCACAGACAGAGCGCTGTTTGAAGTGGGCTTACAGAATGGAGAAATAAGGACTATCCGCCAGGTGACTGATAAAGATGCTGTGAAACAAAGACTCACTGTTATAGTGGAGGACAACGGGCAGCCCTCTCGTTCAGCTACAGTCATTGTTAACGTGGCGGTGGCGGACAGCTTCCCTGAAGTGATGTCAGAGTTCAGTGACTTTCCGCAAGATAAGGAATACAATGACAACCTGACTTTTTACTTAGTGTTGGCTCTGGCTGTAGTCTCCTTCCTCTTCATCACGTGTTTAGTGGTTATTATATCAGTGAAGATCTACAGATGGAGACAGTCTCGCATCTTGTATCACTCCAGCCTCCCTGTGATTCCATATTATCCACCACGTTACTCAGACACTTTGGGAACAGGGACTCTGCCACACGTGTACAATTACGAGGTGTGCAGGACGGCTGACTCCAGAAAGAGTGACAGTAAGTTTGGCGAAGCTGCTAGTCAAAATGTGTTGATAATGGACCCCAGTTCTAAAGGGACGATGCAACGGATACAGAGTGAGAAGAGCATCCTGGATGAACCTGACTCTCCTCTAGAGGTGAGCAACAGCGATTACGATTAAAGAACTTTCACGATATTGTCTCGATGAACAAATATTGCATAAAGTTAATTGCATATGAGTAACATTTATTTACCACTGGCTGTTTTCAGCACCACATTAAGGACAGCTCATCTTTCATTCAAAGTGATTTCTTTTGAGTGTGTATTACATATTTTTTAATACCTTAGAGCTAATAACAGCTTCTCCACTGTACTCTATAATAAAAACAATAATTGTAATATATTATTATTAGTAATAATAATAATAATAATAATAATAATAATAATAATAATAATAATAAAAAATAATAATATCATCATTCATCTTCATTCATCTTTATCATTATCCTTATCATGATCCTCATCATCAGTTTCAACTTCATTCATGTTTTTTTTTACTCCATTTGTTTTATTGCTCATCCTAATACAACTCATTGGTGTTCACAGTTTGGTCTCTAAGTGACGCTGTTTAACAAGTTAAAATACAACTCAGTTTCTCCTTTCTTCATCTATTGTGGTTGTTGTTGCGTAAGATCTATGCAAACGCTGCATAAACTGACCTCCTGTTTTCCTTGTCTGCAGTGAGAATACATTTCATTTGAAGGGGACTGAATATTATACTAAAATAATATTGGAAAATCTGTCGTAGACGAATTTTCTCCTTCTTCTTTTCTTAATTTTGTCTTACAATCATGGCGGTTTCTCAGCCCTTTTGCAGATGGTATTTCCTTTTCGGCTTTCAGTGGATACAAGCTGTTTTGCTCTTTTTTTCATTCCATACAGTTTCTGGACATATCCGCTATTCTATTCCAGAGGAGATGAAGAAGGACTCTCTTATCGGTCACATAGCACAAGATTTAGGTTTGGATCTTAAAAGGCTCCGTTCTGGCCGGGCCCGTATCGTGACCGGAGAGAGCACACAGTACACCGAGCTGAAGGTAGACAAAGGGATTCTTGTAGTGAATGAAAGAATAGACAGAGAGCAGCTTTGCGGAGAGGTAGCCTCATGCAGTTTCAACTTTGATGTGATTTTAGAAAACCCGATGGAGCTATATCCTGTAACAATTGAAGTGCTGGATGTGAATGATCATAGTCCGGTGTTTAAGAAAACAGATATTATGTTAGAAATTAGTGAGTCGGCTAATCTTGGAGCACGGTTTGTTCTGGACAGTGCAGATGACCCTGATGTTGGCGTTAATGGTTTGCAAAATTATGTTTTAACCCCAAACGAAAATTTCGTTTTAAAGCAGCATGTCAGTCCAGAAGGGAGTAAATATGCAGAGATGGTTCTGCAGAAGCAACTAGATCGAGAACAGGTACCGCATTTATCTTTAAGGCTTATGGCAGTCGATGGTGGCAATCCACAAAGATCTGGTACAGTGAATATGCATATAAATGTTTTAGATGTAAATGATAATGCTCCCGTTTTTAACCAATCTGTGTATAAGACAGCTGTCACGGAAAATGCTGCAGCCGGCACGCATATTGTTACTGTCAATGCTACGGACGCAGACAGTGGAACAAACGGTCATATCACGTATTCAGTGTCAAACGCAAAGAACAACATCGTTAAATTGTTGTCCATTGATCCGTATTCTGGGGTGTTGTCTGTCGCGGGGAAAATAGATTTCGAAAAGGATAAAAAGTATGAACTCCGAATTGATGCAAAAGATCAAGGCGGTCTCACTGATTCAAGTAAAGTGATTATTGAAGTGGTCGATGTAAATGATAACGCCCCTGCCATAAGTGTGATGTCATTCACCAGTCCTGTGTCAGAGGACTCTCCACCTGGAACAACTATTGGTATTATCAGTGTCAAAGATCTGGATTCAGGTTATAATGGACAGGTGAGCTGTAAAATTGAAGGGGCAGCTTCTTTTAAGATCAAGTCCAATCTAAGAAATTATTACACTTTGACAACAGATTCCGTATTAGACCGTGAGAGCGTTTCAGAATATAATATCACTGTAGTTGCCACGGACAATGGAGCACCTCCTCTTTCGGCTAAAAGGATATTTAATTTTAAAGTGTCTGATGTGAATGACAACGCTCCAGTTTTTTCAAAGAGTGTTTACAGCGCATTTATTACAGAGAATAACTCCCCTGGTGTTTCTGTTCTCACTCTGAAAGCCAACGATCCCGATGAGAACCAAAACGCTCATATTTCCTATATTTTAGAGGGCAAATATATTGCTGGATCATCAGTTTCTGAATATGTTTCTGTAAATGTGGAAACTGGAGTCGTAGAAGCGGTGCGCTCATTTGATTATGAACAAATTAAAGAGCTCGTTTTCGTCGTAAAAGCACAAGATGGAGGCTCTCCTCCTCTCAGCAGCAATGTGACTGTGAAAATAGTCGTCCAGGACCAGAATGATAACCCCCCTCAGATTTTGTACCCAGTCCAGACTGGGGGCTCCATGGTGGCTGAAATGGTGCCTCGTTCAGCAGATGTGGGCTACCTGGTGACTAAAGTGGTGGCTGTTGATGTGGACTCTGGACAGAACGCCTGGCTCTCCTATAAACTGCAGAAAGCCACAGACAGAGCGCTGTTTGAAGTGGGCTTACAGAATGGAGAAATAAGAACTATCCGTCAGGTGACTGATAAAGATGCTGTGAAACAAAGACTCACTGTCATAGTGGAGGACAACGGGCAGCCCTCTCGTTCAGCTACAGTCATTGTTAACGTGGCGGTGGCGGACAGCTTCCCTGAAGTGATGTCGGAGTTCAGTGACTTTCCACACGATAAGGAATACAATGATAACCTGACTTTTTACTTAGTGTTGGCTCTGGCTGTAGTTTCCTTCCTCTTCATCACGTGTTTAGTGGTTATAATATCAGTGAAGATCTACAGATGGAGACAGTCCCGCATCCTGTATCACTCTAACCTCCCAGTGATTCCATATTATCCACCTAAATACTCGGACACTTTGGAAACAGGGATCCTGCCACATGTTTACAATTACGAGGTGTGCAGGACGACTGATTCCAGAAAGAGCGACATGCAACCAAGGAATCCAAGTTTAGCGAATGTTGATGGACTTGGGGCTGATACACAGCAAGTGGAAGAGCAGTTAACAGGATATAACGCGCAGATGTTGACTTTGGTAAGTGTTAAACTCTTCATCACCCTTTCTTTCCAAGAATAACATAATTTACTCCGAGGATATTAGCGTTTTCCTTACGTCGCTATCCATGGTACTGCAGGGAATCAATTGGTGAATTCAGAATACTTTTTTCCCTGCGGTTTTTTTTTTAATTGTAGGTTTATTTTAAAAGTCATTCACATTAAATTTAGCTCTTTAAAATTAGCACTAAATCAGGGATTAGGATAACTACTAAAGGTTTTTTTTAACTTTATTAATTTTTTTGTGACTCTACCTCAATAATCCTCATTTCTTTCTGTAACAGACTACAGAATTAATTTGTACCGATGTAAAAACAAAATATTTTTTTTCTAAAGGATTATTTTCGAAATAGGCATTTCGTATTTTCAGAGATTCACTTTATACATTATAAATTACAAAATGAAAAAAAAATCAAAACTAAGACAGGAAGTTGTGCGAGTTAGAGGATGAGAGCATTACACATTAATGAAACGGATTAATGACTTTCTGTATGAACTGATAAATTAATAAATAAACATATTTTAAAATCTATTTAAAACACAAGAGCTTGGATCTTGTCTTCACATTAGGACTAGTTTTATTTCAGTAAAATGTCCTCTTTTAACGGTGGCATCATTGTTATTATTGTCGTTATTATTAATATTGTTGTTGTATCCGTTAATTAATTCATAAAGCATATTTAGTTCATCAAAAGATGGTCTCTGATGTTAAGCACTTTTTACAGTGTTTATTTATGTATACAGAGAAAATGTACAACATTTCATTAACCTTTTTAAAAGGCAAGAAGCATGATACGAGTTTATAGCAAGGAATGCTAATGTCCACCTGTAGACTTTGGACAGGTTGATGTAGACTTTGGACAGGTTGATGTAATCAAAAGGTAATATAACAGATTATACAACTGGTGAAAAGCCAGTGTTATGATGAGTTATATGCACATCCAATCCACTACAGCAATATATTAGGTTTCAACGGTATAAAAGTTAAATTAATGTGGTCAGTTTCTATGCTCCCTAAAGAATTGTTTTTCTTTTACAATCTGAGACCCATTTATTTTGCTCTAACCTACGTTTTCCTCATGTAATCATATAACTTCTTTAATGTCTAAATACAATGAATAAATACTGTACTTACTACTATCCAGTGTAAAATATACTGAATGGACTCTGAGTGCCGCTGTTGATACACCACTGAATAACTGTCCAAATAAAGACTGCAGCAGTCCACCTCCTTTTCCTGCCATCCAGTGTTTCACGGCTTTGTAAATTGAGGCACAGACCTTCAGATTTTTATCGTCTAATGTCTACTGAATGCTTCTTCTTGAAAACATCGCCAGTTTTGACTTTTTGGATTTTCTTTACACCGTTTAACCCTGAAAGGATTACAGATTGTGCACATTTGGATTCGTGATGTTTTGTGTCTGGATACCCGCTGCCAGAGACCGAATGCAGGCGCTGGTTGTTATTCTTTGTCTTTTAAAGATGGGCTCGGTAACGGCCCAGGCTCAGTATTCCATACCTGAGGAACAATCAGTGGGGTCTTTTGTTGGAAACATTGCAAGGGATTTAGGGTTGGATTTGCAGAGGCTTGTGGAAGGTAATGCTCGTATTATTACAAAAGACAGCCAGCAGTATGTGGATTTAAACCGAGAGAAAGGCATCCTTGTTATTAAAGGGCGAATCGACCGAGAAGAGCTGTGCGGAAAGACGACGCCCTGTAGCTTCAGCTTCGAGGTAATTTTAGAAAATCCCATTCAGCTTTACCGGGTTACAGTAGAGGTGGTAGATGTCAATGATAATAGCCCATCCTTTCAGAAGAAAGAAATAAACCTAAAAATTGTTGAAAGTGTTGCACCCGGGACTCGTTTCTCTCTAGTGAGTGCAGATGACTCAGATGTTGGCATAAATGACGTTCAAAAATATGTTTTGAAACCTTTGGATTATTTTAAACTGGAAGTTCAAAATCAACCCGATGGAGGCTCGTTCATTGAAATTGTTTTACAAAACACGCTGGATCGAGAGAAAGAGGAGACGCACATGCTTGTGCTGACAGCCTTTGATGGCGGCGAACCACGCAGATCAGCAACAGTTCGCATTCATATTACTGTGCTAGATGCTAATGATAATGCGCCGGTGTGCCGTCAGTCAGTGTATAAAGCTGAAGTGAGGGAGAACTCTCCTGAAGGAACAGTGGTCACAACAGTGGACGCAGATGACGCAGACGAAGGACTTAATGGCGAGGTCACGTTCTCCATCCCTCATATCGGAAAAGATTCGAAGCAGCTCTTTGATGTAAATGTTAGAACAGGTGAAATTAAGGTTTTAGGTAAGGTGGACTTTGAAAAGTTTAAAACATATCAGCTAAACGTTCAAGCAAGTGACCACGGGGGATACTCAGATACGTGTAAAGTTATTATTCAAGTAATTGATGAAAATGACAATGCACCTACAATACAGCTCATGTCATTTTCAAGTTTGATTTCAGAAGGCTCTCCCCCAGGCACAACTATAGCAGTTGTTAACGTGGATGATGAAGACTCAGAAAGAAACGGTCTTGTCAGGTGCTCCATTAACTCTGACGTGCCTTTTAAAATTGAGTCTTCCTTAACGGGATATTACACTATAGTGACCGAAAATATCTTAGACAGAGAGACTAATCCTGAGTATAATATCACCATAACTGTGTACGACCAAGGTTCTCCACCTCTTTCTAGTAGCAAAAACATGAACGTAAAAATTTCTGACGTGAATGATAACCCCCCTCGATTTAGTCAATCAGAATACATAAAGACCATACCGGAAAACAACTCCCCTGGATTTTCCGTCTTTGCAGTCAGTGCTACTGACGCAGATTGGGGTCAAAATGCGAGGTTGTCTTACTTTTTAGAGGAAAGAGAGATCAGTGGGATAACTGTCACGAACTTAGTATCGGTGAATTCAGATAGTGGTGTCATACATGCTGTGAAATCGTTGGATTATGAGCAGATCAAGTGTTTTGAATTTAACATAACTGCTCGGGATGCTGGATCTCCTCCTCTAAGCTCAGTTGCTACTCTTAAAATTATAGTTCAGGACCAGAACGATAACCCACCTCAGGTTCTTTACCCAGTCCAGACTGGGGGCTCCATGGTGGCTGAAATGGTACCTCGTTCAGCAGATGTGGGCTACCTGGTGACTAAAGTGGTGGCTGTTGATGTGGACTCTGGACAGAACGCCTGGCTCTCCTATAAACTGCAGAAAGCCACAGACAGAGCGCTGTTTGAAGTGGGCTTACAGAATGGAGAAATAAGGACTATCCGCCAGGTGACTGATAAAGATGCTGTGAAACAAAGACTCACTGTCATAGTGGAGGACAACGGGCAGCCCTCTCGTTCAGCTACAGTCATTGTTAACGTGATGGTGGCGGACAGCTTCCCTGAAGTGATGTCGGAGTTCATTGACTTTCCAGAGGATAAAGAATACAATGACAACCTCACTTTTTATTTAGTGTTAGCTCTGGTTGTAGTTTCCTTTCTCTTCATTACATGTTTGGTGGTTATTATATCAGTGAAAATCTACAGATGGAGACAGTCTCGCATCTTGTATCACTCCAACCTCCCTGTGATTCCATATTATCCACCACGTTACTCAGACACTTTGGGAACAGGGACTTTGCCACACGTGTACAATTACGAGGTGTGCAGGACAACTGACTCCAGAAAGAGTGACAGTAAATTCGAAAAAGCTGGTTGTCAGAACTTGTTGATAATGGACCCCAGTTCTACAGGGACGATGCAGCGGATACAGAGTGAGAAGAGCATCCTGGATGAACCTGACTCTCCTGTAGAGGTTAGTTATCCTCAACCACTGATCCAATGTTGTTTTGGAGCCTTTTATTGTTCAAATATTTTTAATTTTTTAAAATTTCTTTTATGTGCCCATTAAGTTCATTTATGTAAACAGAAACATTTCATGTTCTTTAAGTTCATAAAAAAAGTATTTTTGATATATATTTTACCTTAAAAAATTGTCTAATAATATAGCAATATTGAGTGGTACTCTCTAGTCCACTTTTAAATTTCTTTCTGATTCTATATTTTCAACTTGTCAATGCTTCAAAAATACAAACATTGAACATCTTTTTTATACGGATTTTGTGCATACCTGTTTTGATTACAATATATTTGAATGTAAGCATTTTTTCAAGTTCAGGGTGACATTGTTTTTGTCCTCTTACTTGTTAATTAAAAACTGCCTGCTGCAATTCATGTGAGATTATGATGACAAAAATCCTGTAATAGTGCGTTACACAGACTTGCAAAGGTTGGATAAGTCAAGTATTACTGATGCGCGGATAAATGCTTTTAAAAAAAATCTTTTTTTCCATTTTTCATATTGACACACTTACTATTTTCATTTTAGACTCTGGGGGCCGCTGTAAGTCTTTGTAGCAAATATAAGCTTTTGAAAAGGAGCTACACGTCCAATGCCAGACTCAGTGTTCCGCGGAGTGCATGACTTCGCTCTTCATTTTCATCAGTGATTTCTGCACTTACGAATTTGGTGAATCCCGGCTGGATTATATAATAAACATAAATTAGAGGATAATCTGGACGATAATTGCGATTTTGGACGGAGATTTACATGTATTTGGATGTATTCTTTCAGGAATATGCATTTTATCAGCACGCAACACACAGTTCAATGGCAAGTACAGGCCTTCCTCCTTGTTTTTTTCATTGAATCCACCGTTTGTCAGATCCGCTACTCTGTCCCTGAGGAAATGAGAAAGGGCTCATATGTTGGAAATGTAGCTGAGGACTTGGGTGTCGACGCTAAAAGATTAAAATTAGGTGGTGCGAGAATTGTTAGCGGTGATAGCAGCGAGTACATTAAGCTGGACATAGACAAAGGGAATGTGGTTGTGGGAAACAGGATAGACAGAGAGCAGCTCTGTGGGCAGACGTCGCCCTGTAGCCTGAATTTTGAAATGATTCTGACAAATCCTATGCAGCTGCATAGCGTTGTAGTTGAAGTACTAGATATTAATGACAATGCACCCACATTTCATGAGAAGGAAATGCATGTAGAAGTCCTTGAATCAGCTCTTCCAGGAACAGAAATATTACAAGTCAGCGCCACTGATCGAGATGTCGGCATCAACGCTTTACATGGCTATGCATTACATCCAACGACTAATTTTAATATTAAAGTTCTTTCTAGTCCGAATGGCCATAAATACGCACAGCTTTATCTTTCTGATGCTTTAGATCGAGAAAAACAAGGAAACCTACTTTTAACACTTTCTGCTGTTGATGGGGGGGAACCGCAGCGATCAGGGAGTCTTAAAATACATGTAACTGTTCTAGACACAAATGACAATGCCCCCGTTTTTACGCAACAGAATTTTAAAGCGTCTGTAAAAGAAAATACTCCAGAAGGATCTTTAGTGGTGAGCTTGAGTGCAACGGATGCAGATGAAGGGAAGAATGGACACGTCACATATCATTTTAATCATATGTCCAGTAACATTGCAGAGCTTTTCCATCTGGATGAAAATCGCGGCGATTTAACTGTGAACGGAAAGATTGACTATGAACAAAATAAACTGTATGAAATTGGGGTTCAAGCAAAGGATCAAGGCGGACAAAGCACATCCACAAATGTAATAATTGAGGTAATAGATGTGAATGACAATGCACCTTTGATAACACTTACCTCCTTTACTAATACTATCCCTGAAGATTCTCCTAGTGGAACCACTGTTGCTATCATTAACATTAAGGATTTAGATTCAGGCAAAAATGGAAAAGTGGATTGCTCTGTTAATGGTAATATTCCGTTCGCAATACAGTCATCACTTAAGAATTATTACACTCTTGTCTCAAACGGTGTTCTGGACAGAGAGCATACACCTGAGTATAACATCACTTTTACGGCTGTGGATGAAGGAACTCCGCCGCTTTCTACGAACAAAACTATAACTCTTAGAGTATCAGATGTAAATGATAATCCACCCGTATTTGAAAAAGATTTTTATGAAGTTAGCATCATGGAGAATAATTCCCCGGGTTTGTCTGTGTTTTCTCTAAAAGCGCATGACTCTGATTCGGGACAGAACGCCAGAGTATCTTACCTACTTATTGATACTGAGTTACACGGTAGCCCCATATCTACTTATATATCAGTGAACGCAGAAACTGGTGTTATACAAGCAACTAGATCATTGGATTATGAGCAAATTAAAAAAATAAACATTATTCTAAGAGGTCAGGATGGAGGGTCACCACCTTTAAGCAGCAATACAACAGTTAAATTAAATATTCTCGATCAGAATGATAACCCCCCTCAGATTTTGTACCCAGTCCAGACTGGGGGCTTCATGGTGGCTGAAATGGTGCCTCGTTCAGCAGATGTGGGCTACCTGGTGACTAAAGTGGTGGCTGTTGATGTGGACTCTGGACAGAACGCCTGGCTCTCCTATAAACTGCAGAAAGCCACAGACAGAGCGCTGTTTGAAGTGGGCTTACAGAATGGAGAAATAAGGACTATCCGCCAGGTGACTGATAAAGATGCTGTGAAACAAAGACTCACTGTTATAGTGGAGGACAACGGGCAGCCCTCTCGTTCAGCTACAGTCATTGTTAACGTGGCGGTGGCGGACAGCTTCCCTGAAGTGATGTCAGAGTTCAGTGACTTTCCACACGATAAGGAATACAATGATAACCTGACTTTTTACTTAGTGTTGGCTCTGGCTGTAGTCTCCTTCCTCTTCATCACGTGTTTAGTGGTTATTATATCAGTGAAGATCTACAGATGGAGACAGTCTCGCGTCTTGTATCACTCCAACCTCCCAGTGATTCCATATTATCCACCACGTTACTCAGACACTTTGGGTACCGGTACTCTGCCACCCGTGTACAATTACGAGGTGTGCAGGACAACTGACTCCAGAAGTAGTGACAGCAAGTTTGGCGGAGCTGCTAGTCAAAATGTGTTAATAATGGACCCCAGTTCTACAGGGACGATACAGCGGATACAGAGTGAGAAGAGCATCCTGGATGAACCCGATTCACCTCTAGAGGTAAGTTGTCCCCCTGTTTGTGCTTATATAGACTGAGTGACTTTAGTGGAAACGCTACCTATGTCGCCTTGAGTTTCACTTTCAGAACTGGGCATAGCGATTCATTTTGCCTTTGATTGTGACTTTGAAACCTATATTCTCAGAAAGTAATCTTCTGTTATGTTGCATGCCAAACATCCGTCCGTCTGTCTGTCTGTTGCAAAATGGGTTTGTTTTTGTGGAAGTAAGTTTGTGGTTGGTTGCGTGTGGGAGAGTCAGATAGAAGAGCTTGCCCAGGACACCACTCCTGAAAAATATTGGGCTGATTACATTCCTTTGCTTTCAAATATTTTATATTTATTTTAAACTAATAAGAAAGCTTTATTGTCGTCCTTCTTAACTCAGTGTCATCTTTTCTTATTATTTGATAATAAATGTCTTTTTCTAGCTTATGGCTCATACTAGGGTCGTTTCCTGTAATCAGTTAACGTTTGATTAGATTCGTTTATCTTCGAAAGCATCCACTGTCATCTGAAAGGTAGTTGTCCTTTAAATATTACTAAGTGAAATACTGGATATTTTTTAGAAATAGTTTTTGACGTGACAAAGTGTTAAGTTTATGCTTTCTGTGAAGGTATTTCACTGATATGATTCAGTTGCAGCTCCTAAGTGACTTTTGTGTTGATTTTTACTGCACGCAGCATATCTAATACACATTCATTTCCTTTTGTGATTAAAAGGTTTTCACAATTTTTTAAGGCTGTTCAGACTCTAAGGGACGCTGTTGCTCAGAAAAAACATTTTCAAGTGATTTTGCAACTGAGGAAGAGGAGAGAAAGGAGACAGAGAAGAGCGTACTCATACTGGCAGGTGTTCATTGAGAATAGGGTTATACTGAGCAATAATTTGGACAAGAATTGTACGTCTCGTCCGAGGTGCAGTGGATTTCGATTTTTTTTTTTTCAGCTAGCTTATACTTGACTAACTTAAGTGGATCTAGATTCGATTTTTTTGCTCCTTGGGAATGGAGACCCGCCAGCATCAATGTGGAAAATGGCTACTCCTGCTCAGGACGTCAGTATGGCAACTCTTTCTTGTTTTCTTGATGGGTTTTTCCATTGACGGCCAAATCCGTTATTCAGTTCCAGAGGAAATGAAGAAAGGTGCCCTTATCGGTAATGTTGCACAAGATCTTGGTTTGGATTTCAGTAGGCTGCGTTCTGGCCGTGCCCGTATTGTGAGCAGAGAAAAAAATCAGTACATCCAGCTAAGGGCGGACAAAGGGATTTTAGTCGTGAATGAGATAATTGACAGAGAGCAGCTCTGTGGAGAGGTAACGCCGTGCAGTTTCAGCTTTGAAATAATTTTAGAAAATCCAATTGAACTGCATAGAGTCACCGTGGAAATACTGGATGTAAATGATCATGCGCCAACCTTCAAAAATAAAGTGATCAATTTAGAAATTAGTGAATCTGCAACGATAGGATCCCACTTTGACTTAGAAAGTGCATATGACCCTGATGCGGGCATTTATGGCTTGCAAAAATATGTCCTTTCACCGAATGATCATTTTGTTTTGAAGCAGCATTCTAACGCAGACAGAGTAAGATTTGCTGTTATGATTTTACAGAAGTCATTAGACCGAGAGCTGAACCCACATCTCTCTTTAAAGCTGATAGCTGTAGATGGAGGAACTCCGCAGCGCTCTGGAACAGTAAATATTGAGATTAATGTTCTTGATGTTAACGATAATCCTCCTAAATTTAATCAGTTTCTGTACCAAGCTGCTGTGATGGAAAATGCCCCCATAGGCACATATATAACGACGGTAAATGCTTCAGATGCAGACAGCGGTTCTGATGGCTTAGTTACGTATTCGTTTTCTGATATAAAAGGATATTATGCTTTTGAAATTGACAGCCTGTCTGGCAGAATAACTGTGATTGATAGTATTGATTATGAAAAAGAAAAAAAATATGAAATAAGAGTAATCGCAAAAGACCAGGGAGGTCTCAGTGACGCAACAAAAGTTATAATCCAAGTTTTGGACGCTAATGATAATGCACCAGTTATTAGTATAATGTCTTTCTCAAACACAGTTTCAGAGGACTCACCTCCAGGTACGACTGTGGGTGTTTTTAATGTAAAAGATGCTGATTCTGAAAGAAACGGGCAAATAAAATGTTCAGTTGATTCCAACTTTCCCTTTAAAATTCAGTCCTCCCTAACAGATTATTATAATTTACTGTCAGACGTGGCTCTAGATCGTGAAACAACTTCTGAATATAATATAACCATTACAGCAACGGATCATGGATCCCCCTCACTTTCTTCCTCTGCAGTTTTGTATCTGAAAGTTTCTGATGTGAACGATAATCCGCCAATCTTTGAAAACCCAAATTATTCGGCAACAATTGTTGAAAATAACACCCCAGGGTTTTCAATATTCAGTTTGAGTGCACGAGACTCAGACTGGAAACAAAACGCAAAAATCTCATACTTTCTTGAGAACACTGAGATCAGTGGTAGTCCAGTTTCCTCTTATGTGTCAATAAATTCCGAAAGCGGAGTTATACATGCAGTACGCTCGTTTGATTACGAAGAGATAAAGCAGCTTGTGTTTATAGTAAGAGCGCAGGATGGAGGCTCTCCTCCACTCAGCAGCAACGTGACTGTGAAAATACTGATCCAGGACCAGAACGATAACCCACCTCAGGTTCTTTACCCAGTCAAGACTGGTGGCTCCATGGTGGCTGAAATGGTGCCTCGTTCAGCAGATGTGGGCTACCTGGTGACTAAAGTGGTGGCTGTTGATGTGGACTCTGGACAGAACGCCTGGCTCTCCTATAAACTGCAGAAAGCCACAGACAGAGCGCTGTTTGAAGTGGGCTTACAGAATGGAGAAATAAGAACTATCCGCCAGGTGACTGATAAAGATGCTGTGAAACAAAGACTCACTGTTATAGTGGAGGACAACGGGCAGCCCTCTCGTTCAGCTACAGTCATCGTTAACGTGGCGGTGGCGGACAGCTTCCCTGAAGTGATGTCGGAGTTCACCGACTTTCCGCAAGATAAGGAATACAATGACAACCTGACATTTTACTTAGTGTTGGCTCTGGCTGTAGTCTCCTTCCTCTTCATCACGTGTTTAGTGGTTATTATATCAGTGAAGATCTACAGATGGAGACAGTCTCGCATCTTGTATCACTCCAACCTTCCTGTGATTCCATATTATCCACCACGTTACTCAGACACTTTGGGAACTGGTACGCTGCCACATGTGTACAATTACGAGGTGTGCAGGACAACTGACTCCAGAAATAGTGAAAGCAAGTACGGCATAGCTGGTAGTCAGAACAAGCTGATAATGGATCCCAGTTCTACAGGGACGATGCAGCGGATGCAGAGTGAGAAGAGCATCCTGGATGAACTCGATTCTCCTGTGGAGGTTAGTCATTAAGTGTTGATAGTGTAATAATACATTAGCACTTTGTATAATCCGGATATTTTAATTGTACAATATATATTCATATGAGAGAAGCAAATACTTTGCCATCGGCCTGTCTGTTACTGTTTTTCTTCTTGTGAGGTTTTCAGTAAATTTATTTGAATCAAAATTACCTTGTGGCATCTGCATTCCATTTTTTTTACTGCATGTTCTAGTGCTTATTTGATTCAACAAAATATAATAGCCTAACAAATACATACTTCTTTGGTCACGTGTCTTTAAATAACTTCATAAAAGTGTGATTTGATTTTCAAATTAGCACCATGGATAGCTCCTGTATTGTTTCAAATACTATAGTTCAGAGTTGTATGTTCCATTTTCTGTTTAGCTAATATCTTCTTTTAATAACAAATCATCAACTTTGGCCCTACGATGGATGAAAAATATTCACATTTACAGCATCTGTTTTTTTTTTTCAGGGTTGATTAATGCAAAGGTATCAAGTAACGTCTGAGAGGGCTTTGCATTATTTTATTAGTGAAATTATCAATTTGTGTTGTTTGCATGACACATTAGTTATTCGGACCCACACGGAAGATCTATTTATCATAAGTTTAGGTAGTCATTTTAAAAGATTTAGTTGTTTTATGGGGTCAGATTTGGAACACTTAATAATGCACTAATTAACCTCGAACCTGTCATGAAGCTGATTTTGCAATTTATAATTCAAGAATATTGAAGGCATTTTTGGTTTAGGTTTAGAGTAATTTAATTCAATTCAGCTTGGTTTTATACCGCCTATTCACAACAAATACAGTGATATAAAAACAGTTTTATTGTACACATATAAAGGTTCACTCAAGATTGTGTTTTCATTTTTTTTTTTTACTAAAATAACAGCAAATCTTTGTCATCTGTCGTAATCCGTTTCCATTCCTTGACCTTGACCATTTGAGACTTTAACTTCTGAGATATATTTTCTCCGTTTAAAATTGAATTAATGTTCCTGAAATAGAGTGATTTTAACACCAAGAACCCATTCTATTTTCATCTTTTCTAACATTCTGCAGTTCAGCTTGATGAACTCCTAGGGCCGCTGTTGGCTAGTCTGTGTTTGCAAGAGGATGCAATATGCAGTAACTCTCTTCTCATCTCAGAGAGAGAACGGTAGAAAGAGAACAAACAGCTCAGGAGGTAGACGCAACTTATCCTTTTTGGATTACGTTAGTTTTGTTGGATGATTCTCTTATTGAATTTGCGGCTCACAATCTAATTACTGATGATATTAGGCCCAATGAAAGAAACATTTTTTACACCTTAACGGAAATATATTTTGAATCGGTATTTAACAGGACTGGATTGACCGAATCGCGACGATCAGAACAATGGGACTACTAGGTCTGTTTTTTATCACGCTCCCGTGTTTCATTTTGGTTAGTGGACAGGTTGGCTACTCTATTCCAGAGGAAATGCCCAGGGGATCTTTCGTGGGAGATATTTCACAAGATTTAGGTTTGGATGTGAAAAGACTGAAATCAGGAAAGGCCCACATTTATACAGGAAACAATGCTGAATACATCGAGCTGGATAAAGAAAAGGGAATCCTCCTCATTAAAAACAGAGTCGACAGAGAGGCTATTTGTGCACAGACGGCTCCGTGTGCTTTAAATTTCCAGGTTATTTTAGAAAATCCAATGGAATTTTACAGCATCACCGTGGAAGTTACTGATGTTAATGACAACACACCGATTTTTAAAAAAGGTGAAATGAAATTCAGAATCTCTGAGTCGGCTGTTACAGGAACGGCTTTTGTGCTAGAGCAAGCGATTGATCTGGATGTTGGTAAGAATGGTCTACAGAGTTATTTATTATATCCTATGGATAACTTTAGACTGAAACTGCAAAATCAAGTAGACGGAGGCAAGATGGTGGAGATGATATTAGAGAAACCACTAGACCGTGAAAAAAAAGATCGTCTCTCACTTGTACTGACGGCAGTAGATGGCGGTGAGCCGCAGCTGTCCGGGTCAGTTCAGATACATGTAAATGTCCTTGATAGCAATGATAATGCTCCAGTTTTTACACAGAAAGTTTATAAATCCTCAGTAAGAGAAGAATCACCTGTAGGAACGGTTGTCATTAAAGTTAGTGCCATAGATTCTGACGAGGGATCTAACGCAAAGATATCATATGAAATATTAAACTCCGTTGATGATGCATCTGAAATATTTAAAATAAACAAAGAGACTGGTGAAATACAGTTGGCTGGAAACACCGACTATGAGAGAAAACGACAATATCAATTACATGTTCAGGCAGGTGACGAAGGAGGTCTGACTGATTCTTGTAAAGTTAATCTAGAAATAATTGATACAAATGATAACACACCTGCTATAAATATTATGTCAAAGTCAACTGTAGTTTCAGAAGATGTTCCGTCTGGTACAGTTGTGACAATAATAAACACACTGGATCCAGATTCGGGTGAAAATGGGAAAGTACAATGTAAAATTAAAAGAGACATCCCGTTTTCTATTTCTACAACGTCAAATAATTTCTTCAGTATCGTAACAGACAGTCAATTAGACAGAGAGACAGAATCTGAATATAACATCACAGTGACCTGCTCTGACGAAGGAGTGCCCTCTCTCTCCAGCAGCGTGACTCTCATCTTACAAATCTCTGATGTGAATGACAACCCACCTGTATTTGAGAGGAGCTCATATGAGGCCCACATTGTAGAAAACAACACACCAGGTGTCTCTATATTTACAGTAAAAGCCACAGATGCTGACTGGAACCAGAATGCTCGTGTTTCTTACATCCTGGAGGACACATCTGTTAATGGAGTGCCAGTCTCCTCATATGTGTCCATTAGTGCTGATAGTGGAGTCATCCATGCAGTGCGCTCTTTTGACTACGAGCAGATCAAAGATTTCCAGTTCAGCGTCAAAGCGCAGGATGGAGGCTCTCCTCCACTCAGCAGCAATGTGACTGTAAAAATCCTGATCCAGGACCAGAATGATAACCCCCCTCAAGTTCTTTACCCAGTCCAGACAGGTGGCTCAATGGTGGCTGAAATGGTGCCTCGTTCAGCAGATGTGGGCTACCTGGTGACTAAAGTGGTGGCTGTTGATGTGGACTCTGGACAGAACGCCTGGCTCTCCTATAAACTGCAGAAAGCCACAGACAGAGCGCTGTTTGAAGTGGGCTTACAGAATGGAGAAATAAGAACTATCCGTCAGGTGACTGATAAAGATGCTGTGAAACAAAGACTCACTGTTATAGTGGAGGACAATGGGCAGCCCTCTCGTTCAGCTACAGTCATTGTTAACGTGATGGTGGCGGACAGCTTCCCTGAAGTGATGTCGGAGTTCATTGACTTTCCACACGACAAGGAATATAATGACAACCTAACTTTTTACTTAGTGTTGGCTCTGGTTGTGGTCTCCTTCCTCTTCATCACGTGTTTAGTGGTTATTATATCAGTGAAAATCTACAGATGGAAACAGTCTCGCATCCTGTATCAGTCCAACCTTCCTGTGATTCCATATTATCCACCACGTTACTCAGACACTTTGGGAACAGGGACTCTGCCACACGTTTACAATTACGAAGTGTGCAGGACGACTGACTCCAGAAAAAGTGACAGCAAGTTCGGCATAGCTGGTAGTCAAAATGTGTTGATAATGGACCCCAGTTCTACAGGGACGATGCAGCGCATACAGAATGAGAAGAGCATCCTTGATGAACCTGACTCTCCTCTGGAGGTTGGTATTCTTATCAACCACATCTGTCTATTTTTTATATTTTTTATAGCTTTAAAGTCCTTACTCCCATGGGATGAATTGTTTTAGAACACCTTTGAAGAAGATCAAAATTTCTCATTGCCCTTTTTTTCATAATTGTTTCCTTTCTTTTTGTATTTGTGATTTATTGGAGACCAGGGATAGTTGTAACATTTTGGACATATTTTTTTCTCTAACTCTGACTTCTGTTAATACAGTAAGTTCAAACTGTGATACAAACTAGATACAAGTGTTGGCTAATAAATGTGCCAGCAAACAGATCAGTAACTCACACAGAAAATCCATGAATTAGTCTCAAACACAAGGAGCAAAATGTTGTCATTTACCACACAGCTATGGTCAATTGTAACACACATTGTGATTGCCTCAAAAAAATAGACTTTGACAATGTCTTAAGCATTTTTTGACGGTTCTAAAAACAAGATTAGCAAATTTACAGAAGCTGAATGCAGTGAAGTTATCTGCCCATGGCACTATGCACCAAACACCCTATATAAATTATGTAATCTTGTGATTAGTAATCCTGCTCACAATCCAGGCTATGTGGTGCAACAAAGTCTCAAGCTTTAATAACCTTTTAATATTTCTAATAACATAACAAAAGCAGCAACTGTCCATTGTCCTCGACAATAAACCATTAATGTGTGTTTATAATTCTAATAATTGTATTTGATCAATTTATCCTAACTTATCTTACATTAATCCAAAGTGCTTAGCCTGCCTCCTGTCTATGCAGTCCAAGGTATGCATTTGCAGCTTCTGTAAGATACAGACGTACAAGAAGTGAGTGATTGCTCAATTATTTAACACATATTCTGTTTCCAGTTGTTTGAATAGAATAACACATAGAGTGTAGAAACCAACATATGATGTATTTACTTGATTATAACACAGAAAATGTGTTGGAAAAACAACACATTTGTTTTATGAGTGTAACTTCTTTCTGATCGGACCAATTGCAAGTGTTACAACTGACATATTTTACGACTATCCGCGGTCTCCTTCACAACCTGTTTGCATGCACACTTTAGACATCACAAAGTTGAAATAGGAGTTTGATATTTTCTAGAAATTATTTAAATTGGACTTTGTTTCTTAGTTGTTAAATGCACCTGCACACCTTAATTCAAGTACCTGAATTGAATGTTAGTAGGGATATTTTCTCTTGTAGTATAGTATTATTGAAATGTGTTTATTAGGTGGTAGTTATACAACATTGTGATTGTTTGATATTTTTAAAAAATTGAGTACATGTTATTAAAAATTTCAGATATGTACGGTTTCATGTAGTGCAGTTCATTCAATTGAACAGTGAAGGACGCTGTTTGCCATCAAGTTGCTGAGGAAGCGTTCATATTATCCTCTCCTGTACGTCAGCACGTTGCTTTGGGAGGCAGAGAGTGGTAGAGTTAAGAGGCAGGATCGCCATGAAAAGCATGAGGCAGGATTGCACAAAGAGATCCCTTTGTTCTGCAGTTTAGTTTATTCTTGTCGTTGGGACCTTACGATTATTTGTACTGCTCAAAATTGAGAGCAGATTAGAAGAAGACGAAGGATTTCTAATTTTCACAATTTTTCTGTCAATTGGGACGATGAGATGGCAATTGGTGTTGCTTTTCTCTCTGCTCCGCCTCGGTGTTTTGCGCGGGCAGGTCAGTTACTCCGTTCCTGAGGAAATGAAAAGTGGGTCTCTAATTGGTAGAATAGCTCACGATTTAGGTTTAGGGGTGGACCGATTAAAATCTGGTAAAGCTAGAATTTATACTGGTAATACCGAGGAGTACGTGGAGCTGAATCGGGAAAAGGGGGTGCTAAATGTTAAAGACAGAATAGACAGAGAAACGCTGTGCGGTCAAACAATGCCCTGCGCACTGCATTTTCAGATAATTTTAGAAAACCCAATGGAATTTTACACGGTGACTGTGGAGATTACTGACATAAACGACAATCCTCCTACATTTGAGAGAGGAGAGATGAAATATGAAATTAGTGAATCGGCTCTTACCGGAGCTCGGTTTGTCTTAGAAAAAGCAATTGACGATGATGTTGGTGTGAATGGTTTAAGCAGTTACACTCTCAAACCGAGTGATAATTTTATTCTGAAAACAACCAGCCGAGTTGATGGCACTAAACATGTAGAGATGGTTTTACAGAGACCGCTAGACAGAGAGAAAAATGAACATTTATCTTTAACACTAACCGCTCTGGATGGGGGCGAACCTCAGCTCACCGGAACAATGCAGATTATCATAACGGTGTTAGATGTAAATGATAATCCACCCGTTTGTTCTAAACCGGAATATAAAGTCAGTGTTGCAGAAAATGCTGTTGCTGGCACGGTAGTAGCCACAGTAAAGGCTAGTGACAAAGATAAAGGCAACAATGGAAAGATAATATACACAATTCCAAAATCAGCAGCTGCAAATCTCTTTAAAATTAACTCGGACGATGGAGTATTGATGCTAAATGGAAATATAGACTACGAAAAAAGGAGACTTTATGAGTTAGACATTCAGATCTCAGATCAAGGAGGATTGTCAGACGCTTGCAAAGTGATAGTGGATGTAACAGATATAAATGATAACCCTCCGTCCATTAATGTGATGTCTAAATCAACCGCATTGCCTGAAAATATAAAACCCGGAACAGTTGTAACAATGCTGAATATACAAGATCCAGATTCAAACGAAAATGGTATAATTGTGTGTGTGTTGAATGAAAACGTTGCTTTTAGTATTAAATCATCTACGAATAATTTTTTTACTGTTGTGACAGACGGTGAATTAGACAGAGAAATAGCCTCTGAGTTTAACATCACAGTGACCTGCTCTGATGAAGGAGAACCCTCCCTCTCCAGCAGCGTCACTCTCACCTTACAGATCTCTGATGTGAATGATAATGCACCTGTATTTGAGAGGAGCTCATATGAGGCCTACATTGTAGAAAACAACACACCAGGTGTCTCTATATTTACAGTAAAAGCTACAGACGCTGACTGGAACCAGAATGCTCGTGTTTCTTACATCCTGGAGGAGTCCTCTGTTAACGGAGTACCAGTCTCCTCATATGTGTCCATTAGTGCTGATAGTGGAGTCATCCATGCAGTGCGCTCTTTTGACTACGAGCAGATCAAAGATTTCCAGTTCCATGTCAAAGCGCAGGATGGAGGCTCTCCTCCTCTCAGCAGCAATGCGACTGTGAAATTACTTATCCAGGACCAGAACGATAACCCCCCTCAGGTTCTGTACCCAGTCCAGACTGGTGGCTCCATGGTGGCTGAAATGGTGCCTCGTTCAGCAGATGTGGGCTACCTGGTGACTAAAGTGGTGGCTGTTGATGTGGACTCTGGACAGAACGCCTGGCTCTCCTATAAACTGCAGAAAGCCACAGACAGAGCGCTGTTTGAAGTGGGCTTACAGAATGGAGAAATAAGAACTATCCGCCAGGTGACTGATAAAGATGCTGTGAAACAAAGACTCACTGTCATAGTGGAGGACAACGGGCAGCCCTCTCGTTCAGCTACAGTCATTGTTAACGTGGCGGTGGCGGACAGCTTCCCTGAAGTGATGTCGGAGTTCATTGACTTTCCACACGACAAGGAATACAATGATAACCTGACATTTTACTTAGTGTTGGCTCTGGCTGTGGTCTCCTTCCTCTTTATCACGTGTTTAGTGGTTATTATATCAGTGAAAATCTACAGATGGAGACAGTCTCGCATCTTGTATCACTCCAGCCTCCCAGTGATTCCATATTATCCACCACGTTACTCAGACACTTTGGGAACAGGGACTTTGCCACACGTGTACAATTACGAGGTGTGCAGGACGACTGACTCCAGAAAGAGTGACAGTAAGTTTACGAGAGCTGGTAGTCAGAACGTGTTGATAATGGACCCGAGTTCCTCAGGCACGATGCAGCGGATGCAAAGTGAGAAGAGTATCCTGGATGAACCTGACTCTCCTGTAGAGGTGAGGATTTGTTTATATAAAAATAATTAATCAATATGGCCTACTTTGTTTTTTGGATAAATGTTCACAGTTGGTGCTTTTGGAAGTCCAACGACACTTGTAATGTGCGTGGAATTTTCAGTGGCCAGCATCTGAGCAGCTCCACATATTTGAGGTTAAACATGGTGGTATGTTTCCAAACATAATCTCTTGCTTTGAAAAGTATGTAATTCTTTTACATGTAGCTTTATTTACTGCCATTTTTAGTTACGTTCCAAAATGTATACATTCAATTGATCTGTTTTGAAATATTTTCCTGAGTCTTTTTAAAGCAATGTTCTGTCTGATATCAGATCACCTTTTGCTATAGTTCTTCAAATTTATTTATGAACATTTACATGCATTTTCTCGTTAAAACCTTTTTTTTTACTAGCCTTCTTTTAATATTATATAATTCAGATCACTCTCAAGCATTTGTTTTAACGTTTGAAATCCGCTTTCCTTTCTTTGAACTTTTAATTGTCCTACATTTTTGTAGTACATTACACTGAGCTCTAAGGGCCGCTATTGGCCAGTGATTGTTTGCAGTAAGGCAGCTCCCCCCGTCTTCTTCCCAAAGATCCATTTTGTTTTTAAATCAGAGGACAACAGACACGCGTTGCGGATGTTAGGACCCTTCACTTTGCGATAGATTGTAACTGATGGATATCATAAATGTCTTGTGATCGCCATGGGAAGGACTTTCTTTTAGCGACGGTTCGAAAAATAAAACTTCACTTTGATTTTTTTTCTGAATGGAAAATATGGAAGGAACAATGGGGCAGCTAGTGCTGTTGTTTTTCTCATTCCTCTCCCTCTTTTTGGTGGCTGCCCAGGTCAGCTACTCCATTCCCGAGGAAATGCCAAAAGGATCATTAATCGGTAACATTGGTAGGGATTTGGGTTTGGACAGCAAAAGGTTATCTTCAGGAAAAGCTCGAATTTTTACTGGCGACAACACGGATTACATTGAGCTGAAGAGAGAACGGGGAGTCCTCCTTGTCAAAGAAAAAATAGACAGAGAGCTGCTTTGTGGACAGACAACGCCTTGCGCCCTTCATTTCCAGGTTATTCTGGAAAATCCCATGGAACTGTATACTGTTGCTGTTGAAATTACCGATATAAATGACAACGCTCCATTATTTGAAAAATCGGATATGAAATTTAAGATAAGCGAGTCAGCAGTGATAGGAGCAAAATTCTTGTTAGAGAGAGCCATAGATCCCGATGTTGGCATGAACAGTCTTCAGAGTTATTTTCTTACAAACACAGAACATTTTGTATTGAAGTTGAAAGATCAACCAGACGGTGAAAAGATTATTGAAATGGTTTTGCAAAAACATCTTGACAGAGAGAAACAGGAAGAGATATTTTTAGTGTTAACTGCAGTGGACGGAGGGGAACCACAACTATCCGGCACAGCAAAAATACATGTTACAGTGCTTGATGTTAATGACAATGCCCCAGTTTTTACTAAACAACTTTATAAAGCTACTATTCCAGAAAATGCCCCTAAAGGTACAGTTGTAACCACAGTTAATGCCTTAGATGCGGATAAAGGATTAAATTCCAAAATAATTTATTCTATTTCCAACACAATAGCAGACATACGAGATTTGTTTAAGATGAATGAATCAAATGGTGACCTAATATTAGCTGATAGTATAGATTACGAAAAAGCGCGTTACTATCAAATACATGTTCAAGCAAGTGATGAAGGAGGACTAACAGATTCCTGTAAAGTAACAGTTGAAGTGATAGACATTAATGACAATAAACCGGTTATTAATATAATATCACAGATTAACGTAATACCAGAAGATTCTAAACCACCCACAATTGTGACCATGGTAAATGTTCAGGACATAGATTCAGAAGAAAACGGGAAAGTTCACTGTGCCATTCATGAGCAAATTCCTTTTACGTTAAAATCAGCAGCAAATGGTTTCTTTAATCTTGTGACAGACAGCAAATTGGACAGAGAAAGAGGATATGAGTATAATATCACTGTTATCTGCTCGGATGAAGGAGTGCCATCGCTCTCCAGCAGCGTCACTCTCACCTTACAGATCTCTGACGTGAATGACAACCCACCTGTTTTTGAAAGTAGCTCATATGAGGCCCACGTTGTAGAAAACAACACACCAGGTCTCTCTATATTCACAGTGAAAGCCACAGATGCTGACTGGAACCAGAATGCCCGTGTTTCTTACATTCTGGAGGACTCCTCTATTAACGGCGTGCCAGTCTCCTCATATGTGTCCATTAGTGCTGATAGTGGAGTCATCCATGCAGTGCGCTCTTTTGACTACGAACAGATCAAAGATTTCCAGTTCTGCATCAAAGCGCAGGATGGAGGCTCTCCTCCACTCAGCAGCAACGTGACTGTGAAAATCCTGATCCAGGACCAGAATGATAACCCCCCTCAAGTTCTCTACCCAGTCCAGACTGGTGGCTCCATGGTGGCTGAAATGGTGCCTCGTTCAGCAGATGTGGGCTACCTGGTGACTAAAGTGGTGGCTGTTGATGTGGACTCTGGACAGAACGCCTGGCTCTCCTATAAACTGCAGAAAGCCACAGACAGAGCGCTGTTTGAAGTGGGCTTACAGAATGGAGAAATAAGGACTATCCGCCAGGTGACTGATAAAGATGCTGTGAAACAAAGACTCACTGTCATAGTGGAGGACAACGGGCAGCCCTCTCGTTCAGCTACAGTCATTGTTAACGTGGCGGTGGCGGACAGCTTCCCTGAAGTGATGTCGGAGTTCATTGACTTTCCACACGATAAGGAATACAATGATAACCTGACTTTTTACTTAGTGTTGGCTCTGGCTGTGGTCTCCTTCCTCTTCATCACGTGTTTAGTGGTTATTATTTCAGTGAAGATCTACAGATGGAGACAGTCTCGCATCTTGTATCACTCCAACCTTCCTGTGATTCCATATTATCCACCACGTTACTCAGACACTTTGGGAACAGGGACTCTGCCACACGTGTACAATTACGAGGTGTGCAGGACGACTGACTCCAGAAAAAGTGACAGTAAGTTCGCCAGAGCTGATAGTCAGAACGTGTTGATAATGGGCCACAGTTCTACAGGGACGATGCAGCGCATACAGAATGAGAAGAGCATCCTGGATGAACCTGACTCTCCTCTAGAGGTTAGAATGCTTGTTTCAGGTCAAATATTCATAAATGCTATCTTTTTTAAGCCGCAGTATGTGGCGTTCCTAAAAACATGTTGTGGTTTTTTTGCGTTTTTTTAAACTGTCACTATATCCTTACATTATAATGTGAGACAGATAATCTGTGGAAAAAATCGTACTCCTCTGCCTCCTCCCTGTGGTCCTACTGTCATCTGCAGAAATACAGCGCTCCTGGTCAAACACAACCAATACGAGCCACGAGGAGTGTCTTAGCATTGTCAATCACGCCCCTTACAAGCTGCCCGCACTCTCCTCTGCACCGGTTTGCTGCAGCTGTGCTAATAGCGGAGAAGCAATCTAATGTTACAGAAAAACTGTTTGTCCGCCCTCATCAGTAGCCGATACTTACTATCCTGCACATTCACGGAAGGCTCCGCTGTGGGGGAGGAGCTGTAGCAGCAGAGAGTAAGAGGAAAGGGTGTGAGCAGCGTGTACACGATGATTGACAGTACTAAGATACTCTTCCTCACTCTGATTGATTGTTTCTAGTGTATTTCTGCACATGGCAGTGCAGAAATACACTGCCATGACATGTGCAGAAAGCAGAGGAGCTCGAGTTTTTTCACATATTATCTGTCTCATATACTGTCAGGACATAGTGACAGTTTTAACAAATATGTTTTTAAAAATTATAAACGTTACCTGCTGCAGCTTTAAGCAAATGGCTGGACCTATATTGAGGAGGTGGTTTTTATTTCTAATTTATTTTGGTTAATTCTACAACATTTTTTGTCTCTGTTTAAAGCGTATGACAGTATTAACCCACACGTGTTAATGCTTAACAGCTGCTTTAGTAAGAAATAAAAATTGTTGTACTGTTGGCATATCCTCCTGTAAGTAGAATCAATACTCTGACCAATGTTCTGACTTAACTTCAGGACCATGGACAGAAACATTAGCAGAGGCAGACATTCACGGCTCATTGCTGATTTTTTTACCTTGGGTATTTAAGTCCTCTTTTCTGTCTTAAGGTTTTTTTATGAGGGCTTTTTGAAAAGACAATAATTAATTATTAAATTTACTTTTTAATACTATTTGTATTACATGTTGTGAGCTTTAGTTCAAGTTTCCTTCCTCCTGGAATTTATTTTTATGTTTGCTTATGTAAACCGGACCAATCTGATGGGTGTTCTTTAATGCAAGTTACTGGCAGATGGTTGCACAGATGAAAATAACAGAAATGTTGATAACATGCAGTTATTCCAAACACATAAGTCAGTGGTCTCCTCTTCTCGGGCAGCCGAGAGCCTGCTGAGAGTTTGTGCTGCGCCGACTTCACAGCAGGGCGCAGTAACAGTACAGGCATTAACGTTACACATAAATTAAAAAAAAAACACATAACACAACCAAAATAATGATTCTTCAGTGTTAATCGGGATTTAGTTAAGTGTCAAGCATATTATAGCCAGAAATAAAAGCGTGTTTTTTTTTCCTTTTTACACTGACCCTTTTACATTTCCCAGCTCTGACAAATTCAGTGTATTTTTTTTTTTTGCTATATTTTTAATACATGTTCATAATTTAGATAATACGTTTCATCAATATCTCCTGCAGTTGTTTGGGAACATAATAAATATCCTTACTTAATAGATTGAAAATGTTTTACATGTGTTTTCAAAATTCAGGGATGGAGGTGATCTTTATTTGTAACATTCTGCAGTTTATAGTTTCGACTCTGAGGGCCGCTGTTGACCAGGGTGCTAACGGATTTGGGCGTCTATGTGGTTCCACCATCCTTACAATATGCACATTAGATAAAAGGCATCAGCACAGCAGTTGATCGTCTGATAGTTTTGCTGGAGAAGGATTGCTAAAAACGGATAAGCAAGTGTTTCTTCTACAGTTTCTAATTCAGTAAATGACTTCGCTCTGAACCGGTGGCTGGAAAGCGATTTTAGTGGTTTTTTTTTTTTTTTTTTTTTTTTTTCTGTAAAAGACTGGACGCTCAAAAGGGGGGAAACAGAACAATGAATCGGCGGGTATTGTTTGTCATCTCTCTCCTTTCTCTGGACTCGGTGGTCGGGCAGGCCAGCTACTCCATTCCTGAGGAAATGCCAAAGGGATCCTTAATTGGAAATATTGCTCATGATCTAGGATTAGACACTAAACGTTTGGTATCTGGTAAAGCTAAAATTTTTAACAGAAACACCGCGGAGTACGTCGAGCTCAACAGAGAAAGAGGAGTGCTCCTCGTCAAAGAGAGAATCGACAGAGAGGCGCTGTGTACAGAAACCACGGTTTGTGCTTTAGATTTTCAGGTTATTTTAGAGAATCCAATGGAATTTTACACAGTTACCATCCAGATAACAGATGTTAACGATAACTCACCGACGTTTGAAAAGAGCGAGATGAAATTTAAAATTAGCGAGACTGCTATGAATGGTGCAAAATTTGTGCTAGAAAGGGCGGTAGATCATGATGTTGGAATTAATGATCTCCAGGATTACCAACTAAAACCATCAGACCATTTTGCATTAAATCTGCACAGTAACCCAAATGGCCACCAAAATGTCGAGATGGTGTTGCAGAAGCCCTTAGATAGAGAGAAACAGCAGCAGATAAACATTGTGTTAACAGCTGTTGATGGAGGAGAACCACAGAGGTCAGGAACGATGCTAATTGGCGTTACAGTCTTAGATGCAAATGATAATGCTCCTGTTTTTACACAGGAAACGTATAAAGCTACAGTTACTGAAAATTCCCCGGAAGGAACAGTTGTTGCTACAGTTACAGCGTCAGATAACGATGAAGGTACTAACAGTAAAATAACATATTCTATCACAAACACGTTAGATAACGTCAGAAGAGTATTTAAGATTAACGCAGAAAACGGACAAGTTTCATTAATTGAAACTGTTGACTACGAAAAATTTAAACATTTTCAAATAAATCTGCTAGCTAGTGACAATGGTGGACTGACTGATTCTGCGAAATTGATTGTCTATGTGCAGGACATAAACGACAACAAACCTGAAATTAGGATAATGTCAAAGTCGAATGTAATTGCTGAGGATTCAAAACCTGATACAGTTGTTACAATGATAAATATAGAAGATTTAGACTCTGAAAAAAACGGAGACGTAAAGTGCTTTGTTAAAGAAAATGTGCCTTTTATTTTAAAATCATCAAGAAATAATTTCTACAGCTTGATAACAGACAGTGATTTGGACAGAGAGAGCGCGTCAGAGTATAACATAACAGTGACCTGCTCTGATGACGGGTTTCCCTCCCTCTCCAGCAGCGTCACTCTCACCTTGCAGATCTCTGATGTCAATGATAACGCACCTGTCTTTGAAAGAAGCTCGTATGAGGCCTGTATTGTAGAAAACAACACACCAGGTCTCTCTATATTCACAATGAAAGCTACAGACGCTGACTGGAACCAGAATGCTCGTGTTTCTTACATACTAGAGGACTCATCTGTTAACGGAGTACCAGTCTCCTCATATGTGTCCATTAGTGCTGATAGTGGAGTCATCCATGCAGTGCGCTCTTTTGACTACGAGCAGATCAAAGATTTCCAGTTCAGCGTCAAAGCGCAGGATGGAGGCTCTCCTCCACTCAGCAGCAACGTGACTGTAAAAATCCTGATCCAGGACCAGAACGATAACCCACCTCAAGTTCTTTACCCAGTCCAGACTGGTGGCTCCATGGTGGCTGAAATGGTGCCTCGTTCAGCAGATGTGGGCTACCTGGCGACTAAAGTGGTGGCTGTTGATGTGGACTCTGGACAGAACGCCTGGCTCTCCTATAAACTGCAGAAAGCCACAGACAGAGCGCTGTTTGAAGTGGGCTTACAGAATGGAGAAATAAGAACTATCCGCCAGGTGACTGATAAAGATGCTGTGAAACAAAGACTCACTGTTATAGTGGAGGACAACGGGCAGCCCTCTCGTTCAGCTACAGTCATTGTTAACGTGGTGGTGGCGGACAGCTTCCCTGAAGTGATGTCGGAGTTCAGTGACTTTCCACACGACAAGGAATACAATGACAACCTAACATTTTACTTAGTGTTGGCTCTGGCTGTAGTCTCCTTCCTCTTCATCACGTGTTTAGTGGTTATTATATCAGTGAAGATCTACAGATGGAGACAGTCTCGCATCCTGTATCAGTCCAACCTTCCTGTGATTCCATATTATCCACCACGTTACTCAGACACTTTGGGAACAGGGACCCTGCCACACGTGTACAATTACGAGGTGTGCAGGACGACAGACTCCAGAAATAGTGACATTAAATTCGGGAAAGCTGCAAATCAGAACATGTTGATAATGGACCCCAGTTCTACTGGGACTATGCAGCGGATACAGAGTGAGAAGAGCATCCTGGATGAACCTGACTCTCCTCTAGAGGTTAGACAGATTCTTTTAAACATTTATTTCTGTCATCAAATGTTTAAAATGCAATTACTGTAAGTTTGATGAAAAAGGATTGATTTTAAAATGAATTGTTAACGGAGTAACAGTCTTCTCATATATATATATATATATAAATATATATGTATGTATGTATGTATGTATGTATGTGTGTTTGTGTGTCCTGTGGTCTTATACATGCTGGTAAGATCACTCTCAGAAGAAACAGCAGGATGGAGACTAATAACTTTCATAAACAGCTCGTTACTCTTTTTCACACTTCATCACAGTTTGTTGTTTCATAATTGCTGGTTCTTGCTCACGTGTCACACGGCTAACTAATCCACAGCAAGGCTAAGTGAACTTAGAGTAAATGAGAAGATTAACCAGAGCAGATTCAACACGTTGGAACTCCGACTTTAAAAGTCTAAACGAAGTTTATGAAATGCCTGAATATGTAAACATCAAAGATAAGAACCTAAATTAGCAATTAACTAACTGCATTACTACCTTTCAACCTCTTTTACCAAGTTAAACAGAAATCTAAGAATTAACAATTGATCCTTACACATGTGGCCTATATATATTTTTTTTCACCTTTTATCCAGACACCTTAAATGGTGAAAGTCTTGATGCCGCTCTGCAGTTTTATTCTGTGGACTCTTAGCGCCGCTGTTGACTTTATATTAGTTGACCCAGTGCATGTGTGAGGCTGCAGCAACTCCTTTGTTGCATCGTCATGATGCAAATGGAGCTCGAAAAGAAATCCCCCGAAAATTTCTGACAGAGGATGGTAGTTTAAAAAAGCTCTTACACACTCTCATTACGGAATTCTCCGCTGTCAATGTTTCACGAAGACACGTTTGGATTTGACGTTGGAAGAATAATAACAGTTTCTGTGGATATAAAGACTGCGCTCCATTGGGAGAGAATCAGATCAAACAATGAAGCGGCAAGTACTGGCGTTTTTCTCTCTCATTCTCCTTAACTCGGTGATCGGACAAATAAGCTACTCTATTCCAGAGGAAATGCCAAGGGGGTCTTTGGTGGGAAATATCGCAGAAGACTTAGGTTTACCCACTAAACGTTTTATATCAGGAAAAGCAAAGATTCATACCAGGAATAATGGGGACTACATGGAGCTGAATAGAGAAAGAGGATTGCTCCTCGTAAAGGAAAAAATCGACAGAGAGGCGCTATGCACAGAGATTACGATTTGTGGTTTAGATTTTCAGATTATTTTGGAGAATCCTATAGAATTTTACACTGTTACTGTTCAGATTGCAGATATTAATGATCATGCACCGACATTTGAAAAAAGCGAGATGAATTTTAAAATAAGTGAATCAGTAACACCAGGAGTAAAATTTGTTTTAGAAAGAGCTGAGGATCATGATGTAGGAATCAATGGAGTTCAAAAATACGAATTAAAACCTAGTGATAATTTTGCTTTGAAGATCCACAATAATCCGCATGAAAACAAAAATGTGGAGATGGTGTTACAGAAGCCTTTAGACAGAGAGAAACAGGATCAGATAAATCTAGTGTTGACCGCTATAGATGGAGGAGAGCCACAGATGTCGGGAACGATGCTTATTGTGATAACAGTTTTAGACGCAAATGATAATGTTCCTGGTTTTACACAGCAAACGTACACGGCAACACTTACTGAAAACTCACCGACGGGCACTGTTGTTGCTTCTGTTACAGCATCAGATGCAGATCAAGGTTCTAACAGCAAAATAACATATTCGATTAAAAATACGCAAGCAAATATAAGGAAAATATTTGAGATAAACAAGGAAAATGGAAAGGTGTCACTAATTGGAAATATTGACTTCGAAAAGAACAAGCACTTCGAAATTATTGTAGGTGCTACTGATGAGGGAGGACTTACTGATTCGTGTAAGCTAATTGTTGAAGTGCAAGATATTAATGACAATAAGCCTGAAATTAGTATAATGTCAAAGTCAAATGTTATATCAGAGGACGTTCAAGCAAATACAGTTGTAACAGTGATAAATATTGAGGATATTGACTCTGGAGAAAACGGGAAGGTGGAATGCTTTATCAATGAAAATATGCCATTTGTTCTGAAAATGTCAACAAATAATTTCTATAGTTTAATTACAGAGAGTGAGCTAGACAGAGAGACATACACCGAGTATAATATCACAGTGACCTGCTCTGATAAAGGAGTGCCCTCCCTCTCCAGCAGCGTTACTCTCACCTTACAGATCTCTGATGTGAATGATAACGCCCCTGTTTTTGAGAGGAGCTCATATGAGGCCTACATTGTAGAAAACAACACACCAGGTTTCTCTATATTTACAGTAAAAGCTACAGACGCTGACTGGAACCAGAATGCTCGTGTTTCTTACATTCTGGAGGACTCATCTGTTAATGGATTGCCAGTCTCCTCATATGTGTCTATTAGTGCTGATAGTGGAGTCATCCATGCAGTGCGCTCTTTTGACTACGAGCAGATCAAAAATTTCCAGTTCAGCGTCAAAGCGCAGGATGGAGGCTCTCCTCCACTCAGCAGCAACGTGACTGTGAAAATCCTGATCCAGGACCAGAATGATAACCCCCCTCAAGTTCTTTACCCAGTCCAGACAGGTGGCTCAATGGTGGCTGAAATGGTGCCTCGTTCAGCAGATGTGGGCTACCTGGTGACTAAAGTGGTGGCTGTTGATGTGGACTCTGGACAGAACGCCTGGCTCTCCTATAAACTGCAGAAAGCCACAGACAGAGCGCTGTTTGAAGTGGGCTTACAGAATGGAGAAATAAGAACTATCCGTCAGGTGACTGATAAAGATGCTGTGAAACAAAGACTCACTGTCATAGTGGAGGACAACGGGCAGCCCTCTCGTTCAGCTACAGTCATTGTTAACGTGGCGGTGGCGGACAGCTTCCCTGAAGTGCTGTTGGAGTTCACGGACTTTCCACACGACAAGGAATACAATGACAACCTGACATTTTACTTAGTGTTGGCTCTGGCGGTAGTCTCCTTCCTCTTCATCACGTGTTTAGTGGTTATTATATCAGTGAAGATCTACAGATGGAGACAGTCTCGCATCTTGTATCACTCCAACCTTCCTGTGATTCCATATTATCCACCACGTTACTCAGACACTTTGGGAACAGGGACTTTGCCACATGTGTACAATTACGAGGTGTGCAGGACGACTGACTCCAGAAAGAGTGACAGTAAGTTTACGAGAGCTGGTAGTCAGAACGTGTTGATAATGGACCCGAGTTCTACAGGGACGTTGCAGCGGATGGAGAATGAGAAGAGCATCCTTGATGAACCTGACTCCCCTCTAGAGGTTAGTTTGTTTTTATGACAGACACTTGCGTTATCTGGTATAATGGTCTTTGGTACCACATGTTTTGTTTGACTGGTAAATTGGTAAATGGACTGAACTTATATAGTGCCTTTCCAGTCATACTGACCACTCAAAGTGCTTTATTCTAGAGCCACATTCACCCATTCGCACTCACATTTATACGCCCATTGGTCTGCAATTTGGGGTAATAGTCTTGTCCAGGGGCACATCCACATGGGACAGGAGGAAGCTGGAATCGAACCTTCCGATTTTAAGTCGACTACTCTACCCACCCAGCTGCAGTCGTCCCTTTGGAGTACAACTCTCTTCAGTTTGACAAATACTTATTTGTGTAAAATTAAATATAATTAAAGTAATCCCCTTTAGCCTAGACAGAGACGTGGGAAAGAATTAATTTATTATGCTTGTGGTAAATTGTTCAGTCTTTTTATTCATTCACAACTTGTTCGTATCAGAGTCATGATCAGCAACAGTTGAAGTAAACAGAACCCTAATCCCATTAATTAATTGGTTTCCAGTTTCCTATCATATATAACTAACTATGTTATTTAATTGTTTTTGTTTGTATGTTTCGTTTTCTTTTATCTTTTTTTTTTTTTTTAAATAATCCCTTCTTAGAAAATGGTAAGGCCCATATTGAAAACAGCTTCCTTTTAAACTCCCTACCTCCTTGATGTTTTTCTTCCACCTAAAATAAACCATTGGATTATCATCTTGAAGGAATGTTTATTTTGAATATGGTAAACCGATTTTTATGTATACCTTTCAGTCATTCAATTACCAAAGGTTTCTTGGATTTCTGCTGGTTCTTAAATGTCTTTACACATATGTGTCTGCTGTATACTGTAACATATATTGTGGATTTAAAAATTATATTCATAATTTATGACTGTCCTTAAAAACAAAACAAAAAAAGGTTTTGCATCTTCTGTCAATAATGGGGGGCCGACCGATTTCAGAACCATGGAGAGTGACACTTAATTCGCCTCAGTTGAGGTCGTATTTTCTTTCTTTCTTTCTTTCTTTTTTTCTGTCTTTCTTTCTTTCTTTCTTTCTTTCTTTCTTTCTTTCTTTCTTTCTTTCTTTCTTTCTTTCGTTTTACATTCATGCTGTCACTTATATTATTTTGTGAGAGCTGGGTAATAATGTTTTGAAAGTGATAAAAACAGTTTACCTGCGTGGTCGTGCTTTTAGTTTGGACACTGAGTTGAACAAAGATGAAATATTGTTAACGACTTTACCATTTTAATGTCTTATGATATATCTTCAAGGCTTGTAAACAAACTGGATGTCTGATGAAACTCTGATATTAAAAGCTTTATTTATAACAATTATATTAGCTTTTAATAATCCGCATTTTTATATTCAGAACCCATTCAAAAGGATTGATTGCAGTTTTCATATACAGACTCTTAGGGCCGCTGTTGACCAGAGGTTACAAAACTGACAATACGTCTGTTTCAGCACCTCCTCTGTTCCGTCCCCATGATAAAGAAAGGACTGAACGGAGGAGAAAGAGCTGCTCTGTTTCTGTACAATACCTTGGAAAGAACCTTGGAATTTTAAATTCATTTATCCTGTGGACCACCACGCAGTAGGAGCAATTCACACTGGATTTGATACATGTTTTACTGAATGTAAAAATACCGAACTTCAGCAAAGAATTTTCGCAGGACAATGGCAAGGCAAGTCACGCTGTTTCTCTTTATGTTCTCCCTCAGGTCGGTCATCGGGCAGGTCAGCTATACTATTTCTGAAGAATTGACGAAAGGATCTTTGGTTGGTAGTATAGCTCACGATTTAGGCTTGGAGGCAAAGCGTTTTATATCTGGGAAAGCTCGGATTTATACCCGAGACAGCACTGAGTACGTCGAGCTTAACAGAGAAAGAGGACTTCTCGTCGTAAAGGAGAGAATCGACAGAGAGACACTCTGCAAACAGACGACGCCCTGTGCTTTGCATTTTCAAATAATACTAGAAAACCCGATGGAATTTTATACTATTACAGTCCAGATCGCAGATATTAATGACAATGCACCAGTGTTCAAGAAAAATGAGGTCATTTTCAAAATAAGCGAGTCCGCGGCAATTGGAGCAACATTCGTTCTGGAAAAAGCTGTAGATCTTGATGTTGGAAGTAATAGTGTTCATGGATACGAACTAAAGCCAAAGAATAATTTTGCTCTAAAACCTCACAATAATCAACAAGATAATAAAAATTTGGAGATGGTCTTACAGAGGCCTTTAGACAGAGAGAAACAGGAACAGATAAATCTGGTCTTAACGGCTGTGGACGGAGGAGAACCGCAGATGTCAGGAACGATGCAGATCGTTATAACAGTTATAGACGTGAATGATAATGCTCCAGTTTTTACGCAAAAAACATATAAGGCTATTGTTACTGAAAACTCGCCCAAAGGAACAGTTGTTGTGACTGTTACAGCATCAGATGCAGATCAAGGTTCTAACAGTAAAATAGTATACTCTATCACTTCTGGAAATGATGACGAAAGTAGAATATTCGACATAAATAAGGAAAACGGTGAGGTTATGTTAACTGGTAATCTTGATTTTGAGGAGTCGAGAAATTATCAACTTGATCTAGTTGCTAGTGATGATGGTGGACTCACTGATTCGTCAAAATTAATTGTTGACGTTCAAGACACAAATGACAACAGTCCGGAAATTAACATAATGTCAAAGTCAAACGTAATTCCAGAAAACGCTGACATAAATACAGTTGTTATCATGATAAACACTGAAGACAGAGACGCAGGAGATAATGGGAAGGTAGATTGTTACACTAATCAAAATATACCATTTATGCTGAAGTCCTCAACAAGTAATTTCTACAGTTTAGTGACAGACAGTGAATTAGACAGAGAGAGAGCCTCAGAGTATAATATTACAATGACCTGCTCTGATGAAGGACTACCCTCACTCTCCAGCAGCGTTACTCTCACCTTACAGATCTCTGATGTGAATGATAACCCACCTGTCTTTGAGAGGAGTTCATATGAGGCCTACCTTGCTGAAAACAACACACCAGGTTTATCTATTTTCACAGTGAAAGCTACAGATGCTGACTGGAATCAAAATGCCCGTGTTTCCTACATGTTGGAAGAGTCCTCTGTTAACGGAGTACCAGTCTCCTCATATGTGTCCATTAGTGCTGATAGTGGAGTCATCCATGCAGTGCGCTCTTTTGACTACGAACAGATCAAGAATTTCCAGTTCAGCGTCAAAGCGCAGGATGGAGGCTCTCCTCCACTCAGCAGCAACGTGACTGTAAAAATCCTGATCCAGGACCAGAACGATAACCCCCCTCAAGTTCTTTACCCAGTCCAGACTGGTGGCTCCATGGTGGCTGAAATGGTGCCTCGTTCAGCAGATGTGGGCTACCTGGTGACTAAAGTGGTGGCTGTTGATGTGGACTCTGGACAGAACGCCTGGCTCTCCTATAAACTGCAGAAAGCCACAGACAGAGCGTTGTTTGAAGTGGGCTTACAGAATGGAGAAATAAGGACTATCCGCCAGGTGACTGATAAAGATGCTGTGAAACAAAGACTCACTGTCATAGTGGAGGACAACGGGCAGCCCTCTCGTTCAGCTACAGTCATTGTTAACGTGGTGGTGGCGGACAGCTTCCCTGAAGTGATGTCGGAGTTCAGTGACTTTCCACACGATAAGGAATACAATGACAACCTGACTTTTTACTTAGTGTTGGCTCTGGCTGTGGTCTCCTTCCTCTTCATCACATGTTTAGTGGTTATTATATCAGTGAAGATCTACAGATGGAGACAGTCTCGCATCTTGTATCACTCCAACCTTCCTGTGATTCCATATTATCCACCACGTTACTCAGACACTTTGGGAACAGGGACTCTGCCACATATGTACAATTACGAGGTGTGCAGGACAACTGACTCCAGAAAGAGTGACAGTAATTTCGGCAAAGCTAGTAGTCAAAATATGTTGATAATGGACCCTAGTTCTACAGGGACGATGCAGCGGATACAGAATGAGAAGGACATCCTGGATGAACCTGACTCTCCTCTCAAGGTTAGAGCATTTTACATTACTTGGAAATTTTATAATCAAAATCCAATTACCATCTGCATGTTTTAGTTTTACAACCACCTTCTTTCAAAGTTTTCATTAAACTACATTGCTTTTTAACAGTAACCTGCTTTTTTCCAATTATTTTGTTGATAGCTCATTGTCAGTTGTGTAATAGTGCCTTTATCTTAACTCTGATTTTGAATATGTGTTGTTGGGACTGTCGATTGTCGAAATAAATGTAGTGGGTAAATCTATTTTGTAGTACATTTGATTATCAGTATACTTTGTAATGCATTGTGTTGCAACAATAAATTTAATAAGAATTTCACAATTACTAACACAGTGTTTAATATTGACTCTGTACCATTTCAAATATAGTTTTCAAAATTATAACTCTACTTGAAATTCACCCCATATGCTTGTATGATAAAGTTAGTGTAAGAAACAGTCACAGTCTAAAACTCAGGGATATGACTTTTAGTGCAAACAATTTAGATTTAACTTTTAATAAATATGAAGCCAGTTTGGTTAAAGCTTCTTTTTGAAGTATCCTAACTCAAGTAAAGTTTACATCTCTGCTTAGGACATATGAAAGAAGTGTGCCATTATTGTAAAATCTCAATCTGTCCTTCTTATCCCTTCTTTTTCTGTGCCTGCTTGTGTTTGCAAACTTGTGGGGTTACTTATGTCCAGTGGTCATTGGGCCGCAGGCACGGTAACACCCTTGAACATCTCCAGCCCAATACACTGGATAAACACTTGTGCACGCCTGCACTCTTACCTAAGGACAAAGTACAGAGACCAATTAACATAACAGTTTTTCAATAGTGGTATAAATCCGGAGTACCCAGAGAATCCCCACATATGCACGTGGGAGAACAGACAAAGTCCCTGCAGAAAGAACCCAGGGCAGGATTTTAATACAGAACCGTCTTGCTGCAAGGCAAGAATGTCCCAGTGCTAACCACTGCACCAATGGACAGAACTCTTTCTTTTTTAGCAAAGAATTGACAAAATGATAAATTTTCTTAATTTCTGATTGACAATGCTGTACAGACATTATCAAAATTATAAGCATCAACAAAGGGGAAACAGTTCTGAGAAGTTTACGACCTGATAAAAATGGTTTAATAATTTTACCCAACCTACTGTGTCCTTTTGCAAGTCCTTACCCTAAAACTCTGTTCTGTTTATTTTCAGTTGTATATGCCTTGAATCTACCTTTTAATGGATCGAAACACCAGATTATAGTTGGTGAGCTGTTGTGCTGAAAAATAGGAAACACCTTTTGATTTTAAGGCAATCACTCAGGTAATTTCCTGCTAATTTTTTAAAATACATATGTACCTGTTTTTAAAAAAAATCCATTTGCCAAATGATCAGTTTTATTTCAATATCCACATCTATTTTGGAGTATTTATTTTTAAATAACCGGATTATTTTTAAACAGTAAAACAGCTTGTATTAACTTGTCAAGGCTGAAGGTTAGGGTACTTTATCATACATGACATATCCTGTAAGCTATCCAAAGAAAATACCAGAATGAATCAAGTTATGTATTTCTCACTATTTCTCATTCCATGTAAGACAAAAATATATCTGTATCAACAATCTGATCTCATTCTATTTTTTAAATGAATTTTGTGTGAGGTATTATTTCTTTATAATGTGTTTACTATAAGTCAAACCCTTATAGCTATATGGAATGGTAAATAGATAATGTATACTTATAAGAACTAGGAAAAAAAACAGCTGATAGTTCCAAGAAAATTATAAGCCATAACATGAATTTAACTTTTTTCATGCTAACAAAAAAGTTGAATTTGATGGAACCCTCTTTAAATAATGTGATGCCCAGTTTTCTTAAGTGCGTGTGGTGTTTCAGTTTAATAACAGCTTAAAGGTTAACTATAGCTTCATATCCAGTCTGCTGCTGCAAAGACTGGTTGTCTGCAGTGCATGAGTTTGTACTCTCAGTGCCGCTGTTGGCTCATGCAGAGATTTCTTTCCTCGTTTCGATGCACAAAGCAGAGAAAGATTTATGCATATAGCCCAGAACCGTTCAACCAAAGGACCAGAAATCATCTCGCTGCAGTTTCTACATATATTTTGGGATCGGAAAGTACAAAGATACAACATTTTTTGCTGGATTATCTCATATTTGGGGAAACTTGGCGATTTGGAATTTTAAAAACTCTTTATTTTTAAAGAGTTTGACGAGGATACCATGTTGGTCAGAACAATAAGATGGCAGGTATTGTTTATTTTGTTTTGTTTGCTCGGTTGTGTAGCAGGGCAGGCCACTTACTCGATTCCAGAGGAACTGTCAAAAGGCTCTCTTGTTGGTAACATAGCGCATGATTTGGGATTAGATGTGAAAAGACTGAAGTCCGGTAAAGCGAGAATATATACAGAAGATAAAGCAGAATACGTCGAGCTGAACACAGAAAAGGGACTACTGGTTGTCAAAGAAAGAATCGACAGAGAGGCGCTGTGCGGACAGACAACGCCTTGTGCTTTACATCTTCAAATTACACTAGAGGACCCGATTGAATTTTATTCTGTTAATGTCGAAATTAATGACATAAACGACAATATGCCCACCTTTAAAAAAGAAGAAATGAGATTTAGAATCAGCGAGTCGGCTGTGACTGGAGCAAAATTTGTTTTGGAGAGGGCGATGGATCTAGATGTGGGTGTGAATGGGTTGCAGAGCTATTCGCTTGAACCAACGGATAATTTTATTTTAAAGCTTCATAACCAACTAGATGGTAGTAAAAAAGTGGAGATGCTTCTGCAAAAGCACCTCGATAGAGAGACAGAGGATCACATCACCTTAACTCTCACTGCCAGAGATGGCGGGGAGCCTCAGCTGTCAGGAACAATGCGTGTGGAAATTTCAGTGTTAGACGCAAACGACAATGCTCCAGTTTTTACGCAAGAAACCTATAAGGTTACGGTTATGGAAACTGCTCCAAGAGGTACTATTTTGAGCATAGTCAGTGCAATAGATGCAGATGAAGGTTCAAATGGAAAAGTGGTGTATTCAATAACAAACACCTTAGACGACGTCCCCAATTTATTTCAAATAGTGGAAGAAAGCGGTGTGGTATCTTTAATTGGAAACTTGGATTACGAAAAGACACAGCGCTATGAAATACATGTACAAGCTAGTGATGACGGGGGACTAACAGATTCTTGTAAGATCATTGTTGAAGTTACCGATACAAATGATAACGAACCTTCTATAAATATTATGTCCAAAACAAAATCTGTAACAGAAAATTCCAAAGCAGGAACAGTGATTACGATCATTAATGTTCAAGATAGTGACTCTGGGGATAACGGGAATGTTGACTGTAGCATTGAAGGAAACATGCCGTTTTTAATAAAAGCAACTTCAAAGAAATTTTATAGTTTAGTGACAGACAGTGACTTAGACAGGGAGCTAGCCTCTGACTATAATATCACAGTGACCTGCTCTGATAAAGGAGTGCAACCCCTCTCCAGCAGCGTCACAATAGCCTTGGAGATCTCTGATGTGAATGACAACCCACCTGTCTTTGAGAGGAGCTTATATGAGGCCTACATTTTAGAAAACAACACACCAGGTTTCTCTATTTTCACAGTGAAAGCTGCAGACGCTGACTGGAATCAAAATGCCCGTGTTTCTTACATTCTGGAGGACTCCTCTATTAACGGAGTACCAGTCTCCTCGTACGTGTCCGTGAGTGCTGATAGTGGAGTCATCCATGCAGTGCGCTCTTTTGACTACGAGCAGATCAAAGATTTTCAGTTCCGCATCAAAGCGCAGGATGGAGGCTCTCCTCCACTCAGCAGCAATGTGACTGTGAAAATCCTGATCCAGGACCAGAACGATAACCCACCTCAGGTTCTGTACCCAGTCCAGACTGGGGGCTCCATGGTGGCTGAAATGGTGCCTCGTTCAGCAGATGTGGGCTACCTGGTGACTAAAGTGGTGGCTGTTGATGTGGACTCTGGACAGAACGCCTGGCTCTCCTATAAACTGCAGAAAGCCACAGACAGAGCGCTGTTTGAAGTGGGCTTACAGAATGGAGAAATAAGAACTATCCGCCAGGTGACTGATAAAGATGCTGTGAAACAAAGACTCACTGTTATAGTGGAGGACAACGGGCAGCCCTCTCGTTCAGCTACAGTCATTGTTAACGTGGCGGTGGCGGACAGCTTCCCTGAAGTGATGTCGGAGTTCACGGACTTTCCACAAGATAAAGAATACAATGATAACCTGACTTTTTACTTAGTGTTGGCTCTGGCTGTGGTCTCCTTCCTCTTCATCACGTGTTTAGTGGTTATTATATCAGTGAAAATCTACAGATGGAGACAGTCTCGCATCCTGTATCACTCCAACCTTCCTGTGATTCCATATTATCCACCACGTTACTCAGACACGTTGGGAACAGGGACTTTGCCACATGTGTACAATTACGAGGTGTGCAGGACGACTGACTCCAGAAAGAGTGATAGCAAGTTCGGGAGAGCTGATAATCAGAACATGTTAATAATGGACCCCAGTTCGACAGGGACGATGCAGCGGATGCAGAGTCAGAAGAGCATCTTGGATGAACCTGACTCTCCTCTAGAGGTTAGAAGCTTTAATATATCTGCCCTCTTCTATTCTATATGTTCCTACCATATGTTTATACATGAAATTAAATCGCTTACCCCTTTAAATTTATTGATCTGTTCGATTTTCCAAACATAAAGGTTTTAGTTCACAATAAGTTCATAAAGATTAAAAACTGAAACATTAGTTGCTTCTACTTTACTTTTGTAAATTCACTGTTTCATATGTCTTAATGTAGTTGCTACGTGATGCTGTGTGGTGTTTTTTTTTTTTTTTAGTCAAATACAAAATTGATATTTTGTCTGGGGGGTTTCTCTTATTTTGTTAGAGCTTGTGGAACATATTTTTTATGAATAGCTGGATATAGTTTAGGTTAGGAAATCCTTAGTAAGACATAGACCTTCGTGCATATCGCCATCTAGACCGGTTCTGCCAAATGTCAGTCCTGAATGATGTATTTGAAAATACCTTTTGATTTCATACCGGATGCACTGGAAAACAATCGACCTGAGATAACTGATTAGGTAATGCGGTTCGGTGGACAAGTTTCTCAATTTCAGGACAAAGGACAGCGCCGTTTACAGCAACATTCTTATGAAACCTTTGATGATTCTTTCTCATGAATGTAAAACTCGTGGTTGACTATCAGTTTCTATCAGTTTCTATCAGTTTCTATCAGTTGATGATACATATAAACTAACAGAGTTGTGAGCTCTTCTGTTGTGTTGCTAATAAAAAAGCTTTAAAAATATCCTGCTGCTTCAAATCAATAACATACTTCAGATGGCCCTAGATTGTGCATATTATTGGTAAAAGATTAATTTGTTATGATTATTATAATTTTAAAATTATTATTATTATTATTATTATTATTAGTAGTAGTAGTAGTAGTAGTAGTAGTAGTAGTAGTAGTATTTTTAGTAGTAGTATTATGGACATAGAAATCTAAATTTAATCTGCAGTCCTTCGTTTTGAACTCACAGGGCCGCTGTTGACCATGTTGTGTATTAAACAGCAGACTTCTAGTAGGACCTCCTCTCTAACATTCACATAATAAAGAAAGAGCACGACGGGAAAGGATCGCACCACACATTTTAAAAATAGGGAAAAGAATGTTGGCATGAGGACCTCAGCACTTTCGTGTGGATTACGCATGGTTTGAAATGATCATTTTGGCTGGAACTGAGATCAAAATACTCGAATTTAACCAAAGGGTTTTTGTTTGGAACTAATCACGGATAAAACAATGACGAGGCAAGTAACGGTGCTTATCTTCATCCTCTTCCTCGGCTTTGTGTTCGGGCAGGTTTCTTACTCTATTCCGGAGGAAATGGCCAAAGGATCTGTAATTGGGAACATAGCTAATGATTTAGGTTTACAAATCAAACGCCTAACATCAGGTAAAGCACGAATCTTTACCCGAGACAGTGACGAGTACATAGAGCTGAACAGAGAAATTGGAGTCATCCTTGTAAAGGAGAGAATCGACAGAGAAACCCTGTGCAAAAAGACGACGCCTTGTTCTTTACATTTTCAGATTATTTTAGAAAATCCAATTGAATTTTATAGTGTTACAATCCAGATCACAGATATTAATGATAATGCGCCGTCTTTTGAGAAACGGGAAAAGAAATTCAAGATTAGTGAATCAGCTGTGACCGGAGCTAAATTTGTCCTAGAAAGAGCTGTCGATCTTGATGTTGAAATTAATGACCTCAAAAGCTACACTTTAAAACCAACAAATAATTTTGCGCTAAACCTACACAATAACCCTGATGGGAATAAAAATGTGGAGATGGTGTTACAAAAGCCTTTAGACCGAGAAAAACAGGAAAATATAAATCTGGTGTTAACTGCTGTTGACGGAGGAGAGCCGCAGATGTCAGGAACGATGGAAATTGTTATTACAGTCCTAGACGCTAATGATAATGCTCCATCTTTTACTCAACAGATATACAAAGCCACTGTTACTGAAAATTCAGTGAAGGGAACAGTTGTTGCTACAGTGAAAGCTTTAGATGCAGACGAAGGTTCTAACAGTAAAATAACATATACAATTACAAACACTTTCGATAATGTCAAAAATATATTTGAAGTCCACAAGGAAAGCGGTGAAGTGATTTTAATTGGAAATACGGATTTTGAAGAGTCACGAAGTTATCAGATACATTTACTTGCTAGTGATGAAGGTGGTCTCACAGATTCTTGCAAATTAACTGTTGATATACAAGACACAAACGATAACTATCCAGAAATTAAAATAATGTCAAAGTCAACACTTATTTCAGAGGATGTGGAACTAAATACAGTAGTAACAGTAATAAGCATCGAGGACAAAGACTCGGGGCAAAACGGAAATGTAAGATGCTTCGTAAATGAGGATACACCTTTCACTTTAAAACCATCAGCAAGTGATTTCTATAGTTTAGTGACAGACAGCGAATTAGACAGAGAAACAGCAGCGGAATATAATATCACAGTAACCTGCTCCGATGAAGGAGTACCCTCTCTTTCCAGCAGCGTTACTCTCATTTTGCAAATCTCTGATGTGAATGACAACCCACCTGTCTTTGAAAGGAGCTCATATGAGGCCTACATTTTAGAAAACAACACACCAGGTTTCTCTATTTTCACAGTGAAAGCTGCAGACGCTGACTGGAATCAAAATGCCCGCGTTTCTTACATCCTGGAGGACTCTTTCGTTAACGGTGTGCCAGTCTCCTCATATGTGTCCATTAGTGCTGATAGTGGAGTCATCCATGCAGTGCGCTCTTTTGACTACGAGCAGATCAAAGATTTTCAGTTCCGCATCAAAGCGCAGGATGGAGGTTCTCCTCCACTCAGCAGCAATGTGACTGTAAAAATCCTGATCCAGGACCAGAACGATAACCCACCTCAGGTTCTTTACCCAGTCCAGACTGGTGGCTCCATGGTGGCTGAAATGGTGCCTCGTTCAGCAGATGTGGGCTACCTGGTGACTAAAGTGGTGGCTGTTGATGTGGACTCTGGACAGAACGCCTGGCTCTCCTATAAACTGCAGAAAGCCACAGACAGAGCGCTGTTTGAAGTGGGCTTACAGAATGGAGAAATAAGAACTATCCGCCAGGTGACTGATAAAGATGCTGTGAAACAAAGACTCACTGTTATAGTGGAGGACAACGGGCAGCCCTCTCGTTCAGCTACAGTCATTGTTAACGTGGCGGTGGCGGACAGCTTCCCTGAAGTGATGTCAGAGTTCAGTGACTTTCCACACGATAAGGAATACAATGATAACCTGACTTTTTACTTAGTGTTGGCTCTGGCTGTAGTCTCCTTCCTCTTCATCACGTGTTTAGTGGTTATTATATCAGTGAAGATCTACAGATGGAGACAGTCTCGCATCTTGTATCACTCCAACCTCCCTGTGATTCCATATTATCCACCACGTTACTCAGACACTTTGGGAACAGGGACTCTCCCACACGTGTACAATTACGAGGTGTGCAGGACGACTGACTCCAGAAAGAGTGATAGCAAGTTCGGGAGAGCTGATAATCAGAACATGTTAATAATGGCCCCCAGTTCGACAGGGACCATGCAGCGGATAGAGAGTGAGAAGAGCATCCTGGATGAACCCGACTCTCCTTTCGAGGTTGGCTTTAAGTCTTTCTATGCAGTTCGTTCCTTTTTGTATTGCTATAGACACCTAGTGTATATTTTTAAGAGAACGAATAAACGTCTAAGCGGTTTTCTCATTGCAACTTCTTTTAAAGTCTATAGATTTACTAATGACGTTGTCAGTTTTGTTTCTTTGTTGTTTTTGTTGGTTACTTAATGGTTTTGTTTTTCACTTGTATCCATAGAGCAGTGGATGATTTGATATAACTGTTTTTTATTTTTCATGACACAGTAAGTCAAACATAAATATCTTTTCACTAATGATTTTCTGAGTTTTTCAGCATAACCTTTGAGCAAAAAGTTATTTCTCGTCTTAACTTTATTTGTTTTAAATATGATCGATTATTCCTGAAAATGTACATTACTTCCTCAAATGTTGAATATTTCTTAGAATTTGCCAGTGACTGTGAATGGTCGGATATGGTTGCATCATTCATTCCTTTTCTAGACTCGCCAATTTCAGCACAATGGACAGCGAAATCCTCTTGCAGTGTTGGTGTACTGCAACTTTTAGATTTTTTCCTGGTTCAACACACGTTGATTGGATGGCTCACCAACTTCCATTTTATTAATTTACTTTTTAGTTGTCTCTTTTATGTAAAAGTTGCTATTTTTTCCTAAGTACTTTGGTGTATTTACGACATGAAGCATTCTCAGATTTTAAAATCACAGATGTGGATTCTTTGAAGGCCTTCACGTATTATTATTATTATTATTATTATTATTATTATTATTATTATTATTATTATTATTATTATTATTATTATTATTATTATTTCAGATTTTGCTAGACGTACCTCCATTATATGTATCTGTAGTTTTTCCATTTCAACTCTTAGGGTCGCTGTTGACCACAGTGTCTAACAGTGGGCTTGTAGCAGCACCTCCTCTGCAACGTCGACATAAAGCAAAAACACGATGTGAAAGCATCGACCAAGCCTTTCAGAAATTTTGAGAAAGATAGCTCACCGTTTGCGTGTCATCGCTGTTGTGAGGATTATGCTGGTTTTGAAACAATGTTTATGAGTGGAATTTAGGTCGACATCATCGCATAGAATATAACCATCAGGATTTTTCAATGGAAAATTACTCGGATAGAACAATGATGAGGCAAGTAACACTGTTCATATTTGTCCTCTCCTTCGGCTTTGTGCTCGGGCAGGTGTCCTACACTGTTCCGGAGGAAATGACCAAAGGATCTTTAATCGGGAACATAGCTCATGATTTAGGTCTACAAACCAAACGTCTAATTTCAGGTAAAGCACGAATTTTTACCCGAGACACTGACGACTATGTCGAGCTCAACAGAGAAAGAGGAGTCCTCCTTGTTAAAGAAAGAATTGACAGAGAGGCGCTCTGCAAAAAGACAACGCCATGCGCTCTACATTTTCAGATTATTTTAGAAAACCCGATTGAATTTTATAGTGTCACAGTCCAGATTACAGATATTAATGATAATGCACCGACATTTGAAAAGGATGAAATTGATTTCAGGATAAGTGAATCAGCTGTTACTGGAGCTAAATTTGTCCTAGAAAGAGCTGTCGATCTTGATGTTGGAATTAATGACCTCAAAAGCTACACTTTAAAACCAACAGAGAATTTTGCGTTAAAGCTTCACAATAGTCCTGATGGCAATAAAAACGTGGAGATGGTGTTACAGAAGCCTTTAGACAGAGAGAAACAGCAAAGGATTAATCTAGTCTTAACTGCTGTAGATGGAGGAGAGCCACAGATGTCAGGAACGATGCTGGTTGTTATTACAGTCTTAGATGTAAATGACAATGCTCCAGTTTTTACACAACAGATATACAAAGCCAGTGTTATTGAAAATTCGCCTCAGGGAACAGTTGTTACTACAGTGAAAGCTTCAGATGCCGACGAAGGCTCTAACAGTAAAATAAGATATTCAATTAGAAACACATTAGATGACGTGAGGAAAACGTTTAAAGTAAACGAGGAAAACGGCGAAGTTGCCTTAATTGGAAATATAAATTTTGAAGAGTCGAGAAGTTATCAAATTAATTTACTTGCTACTGATGAAGGAGGACTTACTGATTCTTGTAAAGTTATTATTGACGTACAAGACACAAATGATAATATACCAGAAATACATATAATGTCGAAATCGACAATTTTTTCAGAGGACGCGAAACTAAATACAGTCGTCACAATCATAAACATCGAAGACAAAGACTCAGGCCAAAACGGAAATGTAAAGTGTTACATTGATGAGAATATGCCTTTCAGTTTAAAATCATCAGCAAATAATTTCTATACTTTGATGACAGACAGTGAATTAGACAGAGAAAAACACTCAGAGTATGTTATTACAATTACCTGTTCTGATGAAGGAGTGCCACCCCTCTCCAGCAGCGTCACTCTCACCTTACAGATCTCTGATGTGAATGATAACGCGCCTGTTTTTGAAAGGAGTTCATATGAGGCCTACATTTTAGAAAACAACACACCAGGTCTCTCTATATTCACAATGAAAGCCACAGACGCGGACTGGAATCAAAATGCCCGTGTTTCTTACATCCTGGAGGACTCTTTCGTTAACGGAGTGCCAGTCTCCTCATATGTGTCCATTAGTGCTGATAGTGGAGTCATCCATGCAGTGCGCTCTTTTGACTACGAGCAGATCAAAGATTTCCAGTTCAGCGTCAAAGCGCAGGATGGAGGCTCTCCTCCACTCAGCAGCAACGTGACTGTGAAAATATTGGTAGAGGACCAAAATGATAATCCACCTCAGATCCTGTACCCAGTCCAGACTGGGGGCTCCATGGTGGCTGAAATGGTGCCTCGTTCAGCAGATGTGGGCTACCTGGTGACTAAAGTGGTGGCTGTTGATGTGGACTCTGGACAGAACGCCTGGCTCTCCTATAAACTGCAGAAAGCCACAGACAGAGCGTTGTTTGAAGTGGGCTTACAGAATGGAGAAATAAGGACTATCCGCCAGGTGACTGATAAAGATGCTGTGAAACAAAGACTCACTGTTATAGTGGAGGACAACGGGCAGCCCTCTCGTTCAGCTACAGTCATTGTTAACGTGGTGGTGGCGGACAGCTTCCCTGAAGTGATGTCAGAGTTCAGTGACTTTCCACACGATAAGGAATACAATGACAACCTGACTTTTTACTTAGTGTTGGCTCTGGCTGTAGTCTCCTTCCTCTTCATCACGTGTTTAGTGGTTATTATATCAGTAAAGATCTACAGATGGAGACAGTCTCGCATCTTGTATCACTCCAACCTTCCTGTGATTCCATATTATCCACCACGTTACTCAGACACTTTGGGAACAGGGACTCTCCCACACGTGTACAATTACGAGGTGTGCAGGACGACTGACTCCAGAAAGAGTGACAGTAAGTTCGGGAGAGCTGATAATCAGAACATGTTAATAATGGACCCCAGTTCTACTGGGACTATGCAGCGGATACAGAGTGAGAAGAGCATCCTGGATGAACCTGACTCTCCTCTAGAGGTTAGAAACTTTTAAATTACTCATTATTCCTAATACTTTTCATTATCTCTAGCTTTGGATACCGACCACGACGGGTTGATTTTTTTTTTTTTTTTTTTTTTTTTTTTTTTTTTTTTTTTTTTTTTTTTTTTTTTTTTTTTTTTTTGTGATAGCACTTTTAAAATCAGTACAGGTTGTTGGTTCAGTACCCTGGACAGAGGAATGATGTTTCATGACGTAACTTTTTAATATATCACTGCACAGCATGTAGATTCTTGTAGTAACAGTTTCCAGCGTGTATTGTCTCTGCAGCAAATTATAAAACAAATTTTAAAATTAAAAAATGATTCAGAGTCAATTTAATTTTGATTTCGTTCTGTTTTATCGGACTATAACTGAAAAAAGTTGTCTCCCACAAATTTCTGCAATTAATATTTTTAACTCTAAGGGTCGCTGTTTGAAAGGTTCCTTTTTCATAGTTTCTCTCTCTCCTCGTCTCCCTGTGTTGCTTTATGAGTCCATTTCCTGGGACGCATAAAGGGTTGTTCTTGGGTTGTGATTGTTCCTTTCGCTTCAATCACTGGAAATGAATTATTTTATTTAGGAATGCGCATTTTTTGTCTACTTTGCAGAGTGGAACGATTAATATGCTTCCTTAACGTGGACTCTTTCGGAAATATTGGTGTTTTTTTTGTGTGTGTGTTTGTAGAAAGGATCCAGGTTGGACAGAACAATGAAACGGCAAGTACTGTCTTTTCTTTCCATGCTCTGTGTGAGCTACACGCTGGGACAGGTCAGTTACATAATTCCCGAAGAAATGCCCAAAGGCTCTGTGCTAGGAAATATAGCTCTTGATTTGGGTTTAGATTTAAAAAGGCTGAAATCAGGTATCGCCCGTGTGTATACAGGGGGTAGTATAGACTATATTCGTCTGAATAAAGAGAGCGGAGTCCTTGTTGTTCAAGAGAAGATGGACAGAGAGGCTTTGTGTGGGGAGAAGACGCCTTGTGCTTTACATTTTCAGCTTATTCTAGAAAATCCTATGGAATTGTTTCGAGTCGCAGTCGAGATTACCGACATAAATGACAATTCACCGAGTTTTACAAGTGCGGAAAAGCGCTTTGAAATAAGCGAGTCTGCAGCTATAGGTTCGAAATTCATTTTAGAGAAAGCCATGGATTCTGACATTGGGATGAATGGACTGCAAGAATATGCACTTTCTCCGACTGATCACTTCGTTTTAAAGCTACAAAATCAAGCAGATGGAAGCAAAAAGGTCGAGATGGTTTTACAGAAGCCCTTAGACAGAGAAAAGCAGGAATCTATGACACTGCTGCTGACTGCTTTAGATGGCGGAGAGCCGCAGATGTCAGGGACAATGCAGATATTCGTCACTGTCTTAGATGTGAATGACAATGCGCCAACATTTGACAAAGCATTGTACAGGGCTAAAATATCAGAAAATTCTCCAAAGGGGGTCAGCGTAACCACTGTAAAAGCATTCGATAAAGATACTGGCCCAAACCAGGAGTTATCATATCTGATATCTCCAAGCAAACATCATTTGACTGAAATGTTTACTATCGATCCTAAAACTGGTGAAATTACTCTGACTGGTGAAATAGATTATGAAAAGTCAGCCATTTATCAAATGGATATTGAAGCGGTTGATAGTGGTGGTTTGTCGGACTCCACAAAACTAATAGTTGATGTTATCGATGTGAATGACAATTTCCCCCAAATAAATATTGTCTCGAAGTCAGATAATCTATTGGAGGACGCACCAAAAAGTACAGTCATTGCAATGTTAAGTATAAATGATCCAGACTCAGAGAATAGCGGAAAAGTTGGGTGTTATATAGACGATACCGTTCCCTTCAAAATAGAAACAACATTAAATGGGTTTTATACATTAGTTACAGAAGTATCTTTAGATAGAGAAATTTCTCCCAAGTACAATATCACAGTGACTTGTTCTGATGAAGGAGTGCCACCCCTCTCCAGCAGCATCACTCTCACCTTACAGATCTCTGATGTGAATGATAACGCGCCTGTGTTTGAGAGGAGCTCATATGAGGCCTACATTTTAGAAAACAACACACCAGGTCTCTCTATATTCACAGTGAAAGCTGCAGACGCTGACTGCAACCAGAATGCCCGTGTTTCTTACATCCTGGAGGATACATCTATTAACGGTGTGCCAGTCTCCTCATATGTGTCCATTAGTGCTGATAGTGGAGTCATCCATGCAGTGCGCTCTTTTGACTACGAGCAGATCAAAGATTTCCAGTTCAGTGTCAAAGCGCAGGATGGAGGCTCTCCTCCACTCAGCAGCAACGTGACTGTGAAAATCCTGATCCAGGACCAGAACGATAACCCCCCTCAAGTTCTTTACCCAGTCCAGACTGGTGGCTCCATGGTGGCTGAAATGGTGCCTCGTTCAGCAGATGTGGGCTACCTGGTGACTAAAGTGGTGGCTGTTGATGTGGACTCTGGACAGAACGCCTGGCTCTCCTATAAACTGCAGAAAGCCACAGACAGAGCGCTGTTTGAAGTGGGCTTACAGAATGGAGAAATAAGGACTATCCGCCAGGTGACTGATAAAGATGCTGTGAAACAAAGACTCACTGTTATAGTGGAGGACAACGGGCAGCCCTCTCGTTCAGCTACAGTCATTGTTAACGTGGCGGTGGCGGACAGCTTCCCTGAAGTGATGTCGGAGTTCAGTGACTTTCCACACGATAAGGAATACAATGACAACCTGACTTTTTACTTAGTGTTGGCTCTGGCTGTGGTCTCCTTCCTCTTCATCACGTGTTTAGTGGTTATTATATCCGTGAAAATCTACAGATGGAGACAGTCTCGCATCCTGTATCAGTCCAACCTCCCTGTGATTCCATATTATCCACCACGTTACTCAGACACTTTGGGAACAGGGACCCTGCCACACGTATACAATTATGAAGTGTGCAGGACGACTGACTCCAGGAAAAGCAACAGTATGTTTGCTAGAGCTGGTAACCAGAACCTGTTGATAATGGACCCCAGCTCAGCAGGGACGATGGAGCGGACACAGAGTGAGAAGAGCATCCTGGATGAACCTGACTCTCCTCTAGAGGTTAGACATCAATATTGAAACTGAATACTCAATAACTTCCATTTATTACGCTCGATATGATGTCTTGTACGAACCCCAAATCTGTTTTTCTGTATATATATATATATATATATATATATATATATATATATATATATATAAATTAAACTGAAAAATTTTTCAATCAGAATACAATAGTTGAACCTACATTGATGCAGTTTGCTATTTTTTCAGTTTATATATATATTGAATACACTGTAGATCTCTAGTTTACAAAATGTATATTATTCTGTCAAGTTCTGTTTTTGTCAATTTCTTTAACAATGAAAGCAGAGATGATTTAATGCTCACGGTTAATGGAACAAACTCATGAGTTTCATACATTTATCAGAGCAATACAAGTCTCACATTTGTTTTAATCAGTAATAAGTTGCTCATAGTGTAAAAGTATAATATAAAGCAGATGACACTGATTGTTCAAGGACAAAAATTTCGTTTTCTCAGTGAAATAATAATAATAATAATAATAATAATAATAATAATAATAATAATAATGAAAAATAATAAAAATTGTTATTCTTTCTTTCTTTATTTATTTATAGTTATTGAGCCACATTTGTAATTCTGCTTGTCTTGCTTATCTTTTCTTTATCAAAACACTTCACAGAAAGCGCCGCTGTTGGCCAGTATGTGGCAGTCTTAGATAGGACATTTAAATATACCTCCCCTTTACATGCGAACTGGTGGACAATAAAAAGAGCCCAAACGCCTGCTGTTGGTTGAATGGATCTATTACCTCCCAAATTTTAAGCTCTTCATCTTTTTGGACATATCTTAGTATAATTTCGACCTTCACCAACATATGCAACTGGATTTCAATTTGGAATATTCACTCGACGCAATGAGAGGAGAAGTACTGCTATTCATCTGCGTTTTCTGCATCGACACAGTTTCATGTCAGGTCAGCTATTCTATTCCTGAGGAAATGGCGAAAGGCTCAATAGTCTGTAACATTGCTCAGGATTTAGGTTTAGATTTTAAAAGGCTGAAATCAGGCAAAGCTCGCCTTTTTTCGGGGGACAGTGGAGAATACATTCAGCTAAGCAGAGAAAGGGGTGTCCTCCTTATCAAAGAAAGAATGGACAGAGAGGCATTGTGCGGAGACATGACTCCCTGCGCTTTACATTTACAGATGATCTTGGAAAATCCAATGGAGTTATTTCGAATAACTTTAGAGATTACTGACATAAACGACAATGTGCCCAGTTTTGCGTCGACTGAGAAACGTTTTGAAATAAGCGAGTCAGCTGTTGTTGGATCTAAATTTGTCCTGGAAAAAGCTTTGGATGCTGACATTGGTGTGAACGGTCTTCAGAGCTATTTGCTGAAACCAACAAGCAATTTTGCTCTTAAACTAGAGAATCAAGTGGATGGGAGTAAAAAGGTAGAAATGATTTTACAGAAGCCTCTAGATCGAGAGAAAGAGAGAGAAATCAATTTATTACTGACTGCTGTGGATGGGGGGGAGCCACGAAAGTCAGGTACGATGCAAATAACTGTTAATGTGTTAGACGCAAATGACAATGCACCAGTTTTCACTAAATCCGTGTACAAGACGACATTAATGGAGAACTCTCCGCGTGGTACAAGTGTTATTGCTGTTAGGGCGTCAGACAAAGATGAAGGGTTAAATGGACAGGTTTCATACACAATTACAAACAGCAAGCAACGTTTATCCGAGCTCTTTCAAATCGATAGAAAATCTGGGGAGGTTATTTTGACAGGTGAAATAGATTATGAAAAGGCGAAGCTTTTACAAATAGACGTCGAGGCTACAGATAACGGAGGGCTCTCTGATTCCAGTAAGATTATAATTGATGTTATTGACATTAATGACAACAGTCCTCAGTTAAAAATAATCTCGAATTCAGAATCTGTTTTAGAAGACGCCCCTGAGAATACGGTGATTGCAATGCTCAGCGTAAATGACCCTGATTCTGAGAGAAATGGCGAGGTAAAGTGTAAAATAAATGATGAAATTCCTTTTAAAATAAAGGACGCAAAGAATGGATTTTATAGTTTAGAAACAGACGTAGCTTTAGATAGAGAAGAAGCTCCCCAATTTAATATAACAGTGACCTGCTCTGATGAAGGAGTACCTTCCCTCTCCAGCAGCGTTACTCTCACCTTACAGATCTCTGATGTGAATGACAACCCACCTGTCTTTGAGAGGAGCTCATATGAGGCCTACATTGTGGAAAACAACACACCAGGTCTCTCTATATTCACAGTGAAAGCCTCAGACCATGACTGGAACCACAATGCCCGTATTTCCTACATGTTGGAGGACACATCTGTTAACGGAGTACCAGTCTCCTCATATGTGTCCATTAGTGCTGATAGTGGAGTCATCCATGCAGTGCGCTCTTTTGACTACGAGCAGATCAAAGATTTCCAGTTCCGCATCAAAGCGCAGGATGGAGGCTCTCCTCCACTAAGCAGCAACGTGACTGTAAAAATCCTGATCCAGGACCAGAATGATAACCCCCCTCAGGTTCTTTACCCAGTCCAGACTGGTGGCTCCATGGTGGCTGAAATGGTGCCTCGTTCAGCAGATGTGGGCTACCTGGTGACTAAAGTGGTGGCTGTTGATGTGGACTCTGGACAGAACGCCTGGCTCTCCTATAAACTGCAGAAAGCCACAGACAGAGCGCTGTTTGAAGTGGGCTTACAGAATGGAGAAATAAGAACTATCCGCCAGGTGACTGATAAAGATGCTGTGAAACAAAGACTCACTGTCATAGTGGAGGACAATGGGCAGCCCTCTCGTTCAGCTACAGTCATTGTTAACGTGGCGGTGGCGGACAGCTTCCCTGAAGTGATGTCGGAGTTCACGGACTTTCCACATGATAAGGAATACAATGATAACCTGACTTTTTACTTAGTGTTGGCTCTGGCTGTGGTCTCCTTCCTCTTCATTACATGTTTAGTGGTTATTATATCCGTGAAAATCTACAGATGGAGACAGTCTCGCATCTTGTATCACTCCAACCTTCCTGTGATTCCATATTATCCACCACGTTACTCAGACACTTTGGGAACAGGGACTTTGCCACACGTTTACAACTACGAGGTGTGCAGGACGACTGACTCCAGAAAGAGTGATAGCAAGTTCGGGAGAGCTGATAGTCAGAATGTGTTGATAATGGACCCCAGTTCTACAGGGACGATGCAGCGGATGCAGAGTGAGAAGAGCATCTTGGATGAACCTGACTCTCCTCTAGAGGTTAGACTCTCATCCTGATGCTCAATTCATTTATGATTGTGGGTGTCACTTTTTATTTGTTAAATTAATGAAATGTAAAACATATGCGTGATTATGTGTGATTTTGTCAAAATACATCTGCAGATTTCATATATATGAAAGTTATTTTTTTCAGAGTTTCTTTTCTGAAAATAATATACTTTATTTGATCAATTATTTTCATTTGACGTTTTTTTTATTTTGAAGTATAACAGGTTTGGCTCAATAGCTTAGTCATGGCTGCATTTCAGCACCCCGGACAGAGGCAAATGGAGTGAGGCTTTGCATTGTGTCCCTTTTCCACACCAGTCTTTATTCCTTCCTTTCCTTATACCCGCTGCTCTTCGTTTATTTTCCAAAGTTTTTAGTTTTATAAGTCCTTTTTATGCCTTCGATTTTTAAATATTTGATTACGTTTGCTGTATACCTTTATACTTTTATCATTCTTTCTCTTCATCTTGTATGTGGATTTGTGTCGCACCGTCGCGGCATTCTCCTGTTTTTTCACCATTTGTACTCATCGGGCCGCTGTTGCCCAATATGTTGAGGTTGAGAGTTGCTCTCATAACACATTCACCAAGATTTCCTTCTGACCACATTACTGAGGAGCAGTCAGAAACTCATCGCAAACGATGGAGTTATGTCCGTGGACAACTTAAAATGGAATTACCTCACGAAGGCTTGGATTATGTTATGTATGTTTATTAGACTGTTTCCGTCTGATGGGATTTTTCTTTTAAACGACCAGAACTCAGTAGCTCTCGTGTTATAGCGTGGTGGAAAAGAACAATGAAACGGCAAGTACTGCTAATCTCTATCCTCTGTTTCGGTTATGTGATGAGTCAGGTAAGCTACTCAATTCCCGAGGAAATGCCACAAGGCTCCTTGGTTGGAAAAATTGCACAGGATCTAGGTTTAGATCTGAAACGTCTGAAGTCAGGAAAAGCTCGCCTTTACACGAGAGACAATGCTCAGTTCATCGAGCTGAACAAAGAAAGGGGAGTGCTCCTCATAAAAGAAAAAATAGACCGCGAAGCACTCTGCAGACAGACGACACCCTGCGCTTTACATTTTCAAATCACCTTGGAGAACCCACTGGAGTTATTCCCTGTAACAGTTGAAATTACTGACATTAATGATAATGCTCCAGTTTTCCAAAAAGAGGCGAGGATTTTTGAAATAAGCGAATCAGCAGCCATCGACTCAAAATTCATGCTAGAGAAAGCGATTGATCCTGATATCGGAATAAATGGTCTTCAGAGATACACTCTCAAGCCCATTGATAATTTTATTCTTAAATCTTACCCTCAGTCTGACGGAAGCAAAAAGGTAGAAATGGTTTTACAGAAGCAACTGGATCGAGAGAAACAAGACAATATATCTTTAATTTTGACAGCTGAGGATGGAGGAGAACCACAAATGACAGGGACGATGCGGATTCAAGTTATCGTTCTTGATGCAAATGACAACGCACCTGTTTTTAGTCAAGCTATCTACAAAGCAAGCATTACCGAAAACTCAAAAGTAGGCACCCTCATTACTAAAGTGACGGCTTCTGATGCAGACATTGGAACACATGGAAAAATAACATACGTTATTGCAAACAGCATTGAAATAGTTTCTGAACTGTTTCACATTAATAGTAAAGGAGATGTGATATTGGATGGACTTATAGACTACGAAAAGGATAAAACATTTACTCTTGATATAGAGGCAATTGATCAAGGAGGTCTATCTGATTCTAGTAAGGTAGTAATTGATGTAATTGATGTGAATGATAATATTCCCACTGTAAATGTGATATCTACATCAAGTTTAGTGCCTGAAAATTCAGCACTTAACACAGTGATAGCATTAATCAGTGTAAATGACCCAGACTCTGAAAATAACGGTAGGGTTAATTGTGTGATTGATGAAAATATGCCTTTTGAAATGAAATTTACATCCAACAATTTTTATAGTTTGGTGACCGACGGGGAATTAGACAGAGAAATAAATTTTCTGTATAATATCACAGTAACCTGCTCTGATGAAGGAGTACCCTCCCTTTCAAGCAACTTCACTCTCACCTTACAGATCTCTGATGTGAATGATAATGCACCTGTCTTTGAGAGGAGCTCATATGAGGCCTACATTGTTGAAAACAACACACCAGGTCTCTCGATATTCTCAGTTAAAGCTACAGACGCTGACTGGAATCAAAATGCCCGTGTTTCTTACATGTTGGAGGAGTCCTCTGTTAACGGTGTACCAGTCTCCTCGTACGTGTCCATTAGTGCTGATAGTGGAGTCATCCATGCAGTGCGCTCTTTTGACTACGAGCAGATCAAAAATTTCCAGTTCAGCGTTAAAGCACAGGATGGAGGCTCTCCTCCACTCAGCAGCAATGTGACTGTAAAAATCCTGATCCAGGACCAGAACGATAACCCCCCTCAAGTTCTTTACCCAGTCCAGACTGGTGGCTCCATGGTGGCTGAAATGGTGCCTCGTTCAGCAGATGTGGGCTACCTGGTGACTAAAGTGGTGGCTGTTGATGTGGACTCTGGACAGAACGCCTGGCTCTCCTATAAACTGCAGAAAGCCACAGACAGAGCGCTGTTTGAAGTGGGCTTACAGAATGGAGAAATAAGAACTATCCGCCAGGTGACTGATAAAGATGCTGTGAAACAAAGACTCACTGTTATAGTGGAGGACAACGGGCAGCCCTCTCGTTCAGCTACAGTCATTGTTAACGTGGCGGTGGCGGACAGCTTCCCTGAAGTGATGTCGGAGTTCAGTGACTTTCCACACGATAAGGAATACAATGATAACCTGACTTTTTACTTAGTGTTGGCTCTGGCTGTGGTTTCCTTCCTCTTCATCACGTGTTTAGTGGTTATTATATCAGTGAAAATCTACAGATGGAGACAGTCTCGCATCTTGTATCACTCCAACCTTCCTGTGATTCCATATTATCCACCACGTTACTCAGACACTTTGGGAACAGGGACTCTGCCACACGTTTACAACTACGAGGTGTGCAGGACGACTGACTCCAGAAAAAGTGACAGCAAGTTCGGCATAGCTGATAGTCAGAATGTGTTAATAATGGACCCCAGTTCTACAGGGACGATGCAGCGGATGCAGAGTGAGAAGAGCATCCTGGATGAACCTGACTCTCCTTTGCAGGTTAGAATCCTCTGCAGCTCATATATTTACACAGCACTAAACAATAATTGTTCTCTTTCCAGTCTATGTAGCTTCATGGATAGCACCGTATTTTTTCATTGCATTATTTTTATGTCAACGTTCTCTTTTCTTAACATGATCAATAAGTTTAGAAAAGTTTTAATTTATGCGTTTTCTAGAAATTGTGTTTTTCATTCAACGCTGAATTTATGTAAGACATTTGTTTCTGTTAGAAAACAATACAGGCAGTTTTTATTTTTATATTATTCAACAAACATAGCTGCAGTTTCAAATATTTCTTTTTATTATCATTCCTCAAGTGCAGTTGCGTGATGTTAGCTCTCTGGGCCGCTGTTGATGAACATAATGGAATATAAAATAGTTTGTACATTCAGAAAAAAACCCATATTCTTTCCCAGTGAGGAGGGTGCTGCTGAGAGTAGCACATCGAAAGGAACACTGGTCAAGGAACATATCACATTGGAAGAATTTTTTTCTTGTTATTTCTTAAATATATTAGTCATTTTCATGGTATATACTTCTTCAAAAGGGCTGACTGACATAAAAGGAGAGGACGGTATTTTCCCTCGACAGATGCTCCCGATATGACAATGAAACGGCAAGTACTGTTGTTCTTCTCTGCCGTCGTTTTAGATTTGGTGCTCGGTCAGGTTAGCTACTCCATTCCTGAGGAAATGGCTAAAGGCTCGTTGGTTGGTAACATCGCTCAGGATTTAGAGCTAGACGTTAAACGGTTACAATCGGGTAAAGCTCGCATTCATACGGGGGACAATGCAGAGTACATTCAGCTTAACAGGGAGAGGGGGCTCCTCACAGTCAAAGAAAGAATAGACCGTGAAGCTCTCTGTGGTCAGACAACGCCTTGCGCTTTGCATTTTCAGATTGCGTTAGAACACCCGATTGAAATATTTTCCGTTACTGTAGAAATTACTGATAAAAATGACAATGCTCCCGTATTTGAAAAGGAACAGAGACGGTTTGAAATTAGCGAATCTGCAGTCGTCGGCTCTAAATTCATGCTTGAGAAAGCATTAGACCCAGACATCGGGTTGAATGGTCTCCAAAGCTATTCCTTGATGCCTAATGATAATTTTATTCTTAAAGTGCACACTCAGTCCGATGTGGGAAAAAAGGTTGAAATGATTTTACAGAAACCTTTAGACAGAGAAAAGGAGGAGTTTATGTCATTGTTGTTAACAGCTGTAGATGGCGGAGAGCCGCAGCGGTCTGGCACTATGCAGATTCATATTACAGTGTTAGACGTCAATGATAATGCTCCTATTTTTTCACAACCCGTTTACAAAGCTACAGTCAAGGAGAACTCAATCAAAGGAACACTCATAACTAAAGTGACTGCCTCAGATGTAGACAAAGGTTCTAATGGAGATGTAAGTTACGTTATAGGAAATAGCATGAGATCTATTTTAGAAATATTCCACATTACGGAACATGGTGATCTAATTTTAAATGGTCCTATAAATTATGAGAAAGCCAAAAAATATGAAATTGATCTAGAGGCAGTGGATAGAGGAGGTCTTTCTGACTCTTGCAAAGTAATTATTGATGTAGGTGACATTAATGACAACAGTCCTGTAATCAAAATTATTTCATCGTCTATTTCAATAGGAGAAGATTCGAGGTCAAACACAGTGGTAGCTGTAATGAGCGTCAGTGATCCTGATTCTGAAGAAAATGGAAAAGTCCGATGTGCAATAAATAAATATACACCATTTACGATTATGTCAACATCCACTAATCTCTATAGTTTAGTGACAGACAGTGAATTAGACAGAGAGAGAGCATCAGAGTATAACATCACAGTGACATGCTCTGATGAAGGAGTACCCTCACTCTCCAGCAGCGTCACTCTCACCTTACAGATCTCTGATGTGAATGACAACCCACCTGTCTTTGAGAGGAGCTCATATGAGGCCTACATTGTAGAAAACAACACACCAGGTCTCTCTATATTCACAGTGAAAGCTGCAGACTCTGACTGGAACCAGAATGCCCGTGTTTCCTACATGTTGGAGGAGTCCTCTATTAACGGTGTGCCAGTCTCCTCATATGTGTCCATTAGTGCTGATAGTGGAGTCATCCATGCAGTGCGCTCTTTTGACTACGAGCAGATCAAGAATTTTCAGTTCCGCATCAAAGCGCAGGATGGAGGCTCTCCTCCACTCAGCAGCAATGTGACTGTAAAAATCCTGATCCAGGACCAGAACGATAACCCCCCTCAGGTTCTTTACCCAGTCCAGACTGGTGGCTCCATGGTGGCTGAAATGGTGCCTCGTTCAGCAGATGTGGGCTACCTGGCGACTAAAGTGGTGGCTGTTGATGTGGACTCTGGACAGAACGCCTGGCTCTCCTATAAACTGCAGAAAGCCACAGACAGAGCGCTGTTTGAAGTGGGCTTACAGAATGGAGAAATAAGAACTATCCGTCAGGTGACTGATAAAGATGCTGTGAAACAAAGACTCACTGTCATAGTGGAGGACAACGGGCAGCCCTCTCGTTCAGCTACAGTCATTGTTAACGTGGCGGTGGCGGACAGCTTCCCTGAAGTGATGTCAGAGTTCAGTGACTTTCCACACGATAAGGAATACAATGACAACCTGACTTTTTACTTAGTGTTGGCTCTGGCTGTAGTCTCCTTCCTCTTCATCACGTGTTTAGTGGTTATTATATCAGTGAAGATCTACAGATGGAGACAGTCTCGCATCCTGTACCAGTCCAACCTTCCTGTGATTCCATATTATCCACCACGTTACTCAGACACTTTGGGAACAGGGACTCTGCCACACGTGTACAATTACGAGGTCTGCAGGACGACTGACTCCAGAAAAAGTGACAGTAAGCTCGGCAGAACTGGTAGTCAGAACGTTTTGATAATGGACCCCAGTTCTACAGGGACGATGGAGCGGATACAGATACAGAGTGAGAAGAGCATCCTGGATGAACCTGACTCTCTTTCAGAGGTTAGCATTGAGAAAAAAAACAAGCCTAATTGTAAATAAACCTGTTGTTAGATATGTTCACAGTCTCCCTTATTCATTTTAATGACAACATTTTAATCATAACGAAAACTTCTGCACAAATTATTTTTTCAGCATCACGGAGAGCAACATTTTAATATATTATTTATGTTACCCATACAATCTGATACAAACTTTCTTTTATTCTTGCTGATTCTTATATATGCACTTTATTAAGAATAATTTTACAGTGGATGATTAAACCGTGATTCTGCGTTTCACAGTTGTTTTTCTTTCTTACATTTTTTGCTTTAAATTATACATTTCCTGCAGTTTCTTGTCTGGACTCAATGGGCCGCTGTTGTCTGCCCCGTTGCAGCTGCATTTTTTCAAACTGCAGCACTGCCTCTCCACTTTTATGTCTCAGATTGAAGAGGAAGCCGTCGACCGCTTTGTCTTCATTTGTGGAATTTTTTTTGTACACTAAAACGGCTGCAGGATATTCATTTTTCCGCCTTAAATCTGAGGACTGTTTTCCTATGTTTTCCTTTTACGATTCTTCTTTCACTGAAGCGGATTATCAGGAGGCTATTCTGTTCTCTTATGAAATTTCCTTAAACAATGAGACCGCAAGTATTGTTGTTTATATCCGTTCTCTCTTTTAGTGCAGTATTCGGTCAAGTCAGCTACTCTGTTCCGGAAGAAATGGCGAAAGGTTCGTTGGTTGGTAACGTAGCTCAAGATTTAGGTTTAGATGTTAAAAGACTGAGGTCAGGAAACGGACGTGTTTATTCTGGTGATAGTACAGATTACGTTGAGCTGAATACCCAAAGAGGAGTTCTCCTTGTCAAAGAAAGAATGGACAGAGAGGCGCTATGCGGTGACACAACACCATGCGCCCTGCATTTTCAGATTGTGCTAGAAAATCCCATGGAATTTTACAGCGTAACAGTTGAAATTATAGATATCAATGACAACGCTCCGACTTTTGAAAAAGGTGAAATCAAATTCACAATTAGCGAGTCTACATCTGTTGGAGCAAAATTTGACTTAGAGAGAGCTGTGGATTTGGATGTTGGCATGAATACCCTCCAAACCTACCTCCTTGAACCAAGCGTTCATTTTTCACTAAAACTACAGAATCATGCCGACGGAACAAAGAATGTAGAAATGGTATTACAGAAACCTTTAGATAGAGAAAAAAATGAGCTTATTACATTGGTATTAACAGCTGTTGATGGAGGAGAGCCACAGATGTCCGGAACTATGCAGATTATCATTACTGTGTTAGACGCGAATGATAATGCTCCTGTTTTCACGCACTCGATATACAAAGCCACTGTTACTGAAAATTCTGCGAAGGGCACGGTTGTGACTGTTGTTAGTGCATCAGATGCTGATCAGGGTTTGAATAGTAAGATCACATACTCCATTACAAACACTATGGATGAAGTAAGACAAATGTTTGATGTGAATGAGGGAAACGGTGAAGTTAGATTAATCGGTCATTTGGATTATGAGAAGAAAAGGCATTTTCAGATCAATGTACGTTCAAGAGATAATGGAGGACTAACTGATTCCTGCAAAGTGATGGTTGATGTAGTAGATATAAATGATAATGAACCAATAATTAAAATCATGTCAAAATCAGCTGTAATATCTGAGAGTGCAAGCCCTAATACAGTTGTTACAATGATTAACATCCAGGATCCAGATGCAGGTCAAAATGGAAAGGTCCAATGTTTTTTAAATGATAACATTCCTTTTCTTCTTAAATTAACCACAAATAATATCTATAGTTTAGCGACAGAAAGTGAACTTGACAGAGAGAGCGCCTCTGAGTATAATATTACAGTAACCTGTTCTGATGAAGGCTTGCCTTCCCTCTCCAGCAGCGTCACTCTCACCTTACAGATCTCTGATGTGAATGATAATGCACCTGTCTTTGAGAGGAGTTCATATGAGGCCTACCTTGTTGAAAACAACACACCAGGTCTCTCGATATTCATAGTGAAAGCTACAGACGCTGACTGGAATCAAAATGCTCGTGTTTCTTACATCCTTGAGGACACATCTATTAATGGAGTACCAGTCTCCTCATATGTGTCCATTAGTGCTGATAGTGGAGTCATCCATGCAGTGCGCTCTTTTGACTACGAGCAGATCAAAAATTTCCAGTTCCGTGTCAAAGCGCAGGATGGAGGTTCTCCTCCACTCAGCAGCAATGTGACTGTAAAAATCCTGATCCAGGACCAGAATGATAACCCCCCTCAAGTTCTCTACCCAGTCCAGACTGGGGGCTCCATGGTGGCTGAAATGGTGCCTCGTTCAGCAGATGTGGGCTACCTGGTGACTAAAGTGGTGGCTGTTGATGTGGACTCTGGACAGAACGCCTGGCTCTCCTATAAACTGCAGAAAGCCACAGACAGAGCGCTGTTTGAAGTGGGCTTACAGAATGGAGAAATAAGAACTATCCGCCAGGTGACTGATAAAGATGCTGTGAAACAAAGACTCACTGTTATAGTGGAGGACAACGGGCAGCCCTCTCGTTCAGCTACAGTCATTGTTAACGTGGCGGTGGCGGACAGCTTCCCTGAAGTGATGTCGGAGTTCAGTGACTTTCCACACGATAAGGAATACAATGACAACCTGACTTTTTACTTAGTGTTGGCTCTGGCTGTAGTCTCCTTCCTCTTTATTACCTGTTTAGTGGTTATTATATCCGTGAAAATCTACAGATGGAGACAGTCTCGCATCTTGTATCACTCCAACCTTCCTGTGATTCCATATTATCCACCACGTTACTCAGACACTTTGGGAACAGGGACTCTGCCACACGTGTACAATTACGAGGTGTGCAGGACGACTGACTCCAGAAAAAGTGACAGTAAGTTTGGCATAGCTGGTAGTCAGAACAAGTTGATAATGGACCCCAGTTCTACAGGGACGATGCAATGGATACAGAGTGAGAAGAGCATCCTGGATGAACCCGATTCTCCTCTAGAGGTTAGTTATTTCAGATAGATTTTGGAATCTAATCTGTTATTTTTATTCACGTGTGGGTAAGATGTATGTTATTTACTAATAGACACTTGCATTCAGGACCATGGATAGAGACAAACCCTGCTCTCTTGGACAAATATTTGACTTGATATTAGCTCTTTTCTTGTATGTTTTATTTATTTATTTTTTTAAATCACGAAGAATGTTGTATTTTAATATGTTTTTTCTTCATTAAAACATCGCTGACCTTCTATACCATTTATCCCATTTTCAACTTGTGCTTTTTAAGGCAGTTCCAAGAAATATATTTTGTCATAAGAAATGTGTCTTTCTCATTCTCCTCACTGATTTGCACTGATTCATCCTTCTTATTGATAACTGCTATACTGAAAGCTATCTATTTTTACACATTTCATCATAGTTCAGTTATCAGAATTTTAATGGGAGAATATGTATTGCAGTTTTGTTTTTTAACTCAAAGGGACGCTGTTGACCAGTGTGTGTTCGTTTTATAGTTGATACGCTAGTGGTACCTCCCATCGTCTCTACATTGTGACGGACTTAAGACTTGGACATGCAGTCAATGCTAAATGCGTGGATGAATATGAGATGTAACAATATCGAGTCGGAATTTTTATCTCATTTTGATGATTACTTGCATATTTAGTGGACTTTGGATCATTTGGAAAATAAGTGACGCTGGACAAAGGGTTTGTAAGGAGGATTTGAAGACGTTATCCAACATGACGAGCAGACGGCAAGTGCTATTGTTTCTTTCAGTCTTTTCCCTCAGCACAGCGACTGCTCAAATCAGCTATTCTGTTCCCGAGGAAATGGCAAAAGGCTCTTTTGTTGGAAATGTTGCCCAGGATTTAGGCTTAGATGTGGAAAGACTAAAAAGTGGAAAAGCTCGTGTTTTCACTCGAGATAGTACAGCATACGTCGAGCTAAACAGAGATGCGGGGATTCTGCTGCTGAAAGAAATTATAGACAGGGAAGCGCTTTGTCAACAAATAATGCCTTGCGCTTTGGATTTTCAGATACTACTGGAAGATCCTATGGAATTTTACAGTGTCACCGTGGAAATAACAGATATAAACGACAACCCTCCGACTTTTAGAACAAGCGAGGCTCAATTTAACATCAGTGAATCTGTGCTTATTGGCACAACATTCACACTAGACCGAGCGACAGATCTCGATGTGGGAGAGAATAGTTTGAAAGCATATGCTCTGAAACCCACTGATATTTTTTCTCTGAAATCGATTAACCAAATAGATGGTGGTAAAAATATTGAAATGGTTTTGAATGCGCAGCTTGATAGGGAGAAAAATGAACTGCTTAATTTGGTTCTGACGGCGGTGGATGGGGGAGAGCCGCAGATGACCGGAACAATGCAGATCCTAATCAATGTTTTGGACGCAAATGATAACGCTCCCGTTTTTACTCAACCTGTTTATCAAGCCTTTATAAAAGAAGATCAACCAATAGGAACGGTTATAATTAGAATTACTGCTACAGATGCTGACGAGGGAGCTAATGGCAGAATTTCGTATTCAATATCAGCTATGACAGATCAGGGCCATGGGTTGTTTAAAATAGATAAAGAAAGAGGTGAAGTCACTTTAAATGGAAAAACAGATTATGAGAAGGTTAAAAATTACCAGCTTATTATTCGAGCAACGGATGATGGTGGGCTAACTGGATCTTCTAAACTGACAATTGATATAATAGACGTAAATGACAACCACCCAGATATACATATTATGTCTAAATCAAACATGATTTCAGAAGATGCAAAACCCAACAACGTTGTGACCATTATAAATGTGCAGGATGCAGATTCAAATGATAATGGCAAAATACATTGCGTGATTAATGATAATGATTGCTTCATTTTAAAGTCAACATCAGAAAAATTTTACACTTTAATGACAGACAGTGAATTAGACAGAGAGAGCGCCTCTGCATATAATATCACAGTGACCTGCTCTGATGAAGGAGAACCCTCCCTCTCCAGCAGCGTCACTCTAAACTTACAGATCTCTGATGTGAATGATAATGCACCTGTCTTTGAAAGGAGTTCATATGAGGCCTACGTTGTTGAAAACAACACACCAGGTTTCTCTATTTTCACAGTGAAAGCTGCAGACGCTGACTGGAAACAGAATGCCCGTGTTTCTTACATTCTGGAGGACTCTTTCGTTAACGGTGTGCCAGTCTCCTCATATGTGTCCATTAGTGCTGATAGTGGAGTCATCCATGCAGTGCGCTCTTTTGACTACGAGCAGATCAAAGATTTTCAGTTCCATGTCAAAGCGCAGGATGGAGGCTCTCCTCCACTCAGCAGCAACGTGACTGTGAAAATCCTGATCCAGGACCAGAACGATAACCCCCCTCAAGTTCTTTACCCAGTCCAGACTGGTGGCTCCATGGTGGCTGAAATGGTGCCTCGTTCAGCAGATGTGGGCTACCTGGTGACTAAAGTGGTGGCTGTTGATGTGGACTCTGGACAGAACGCCTGGCTCTCCTATAAACTGCAGAAAGCCACAGACAGAGCGCTGTTTGAAGTGGGCTTACAGAATGGAGAAATAAGAACTATCCGCCAGGTGACTGATAAAGATGCTGTGAAACAAAGACTCACTGTCATAGTGGAGGACAACGGGCAGCCCTCTCGTTCAGCTACAGTCATTGTTAACGTGGCGGTGGCGGACAGCTTCCCTGAAGTGATGTCGGAGTTCACGGACTTTCCACATGATAAGGAATACAATGATAACCTGACTTTTTACTTAGTGTTGGCTCTGGCTGTGGTCTCCTTCCTCTTCATCACCTGTTTAGTGGTTATTATATCAGTGAAAATCTACAGATGGAGACAGTCTCGCATCTTGTATCACTCCAACCTTCCTGTGATTCCATATTATCCACCACGTTACTCAGACACGTTGGGAACAGGGACTTTGCCACATGTGTACAATTACGAGGTGTGCAGGACGACTGACTCCAGAAAGAGTGACAGTAATTTCGGCAAAGCTAGTAGTCAAAATATGTTGATAATGGCCCCCAGTTCTACAGGGACGATGCAGCGGATAGAGAATGAGAAGAGCATCCTGGATGAACCTGACTCTCCTCTAGAGGTTAGCATTTTCCTGCTGTGTTTTTCATAGGTTGTGAAACGTTTGAATATTGTTTGTATTATTTTCAGTACCCTGGCCAGCGACTCGGTTTTATATTGAGTACCCCCCCATGAAATCCCTTACTTTTTATGTAAATTATTATAGTCAAATATTCATTTCATATTTACATTAATTTTTCAATCGTTATGTTTTTGAAATGTGTTTATTCATAAATATTTCTGACTTTTTGTAAAAACATTGTGGTTTCATTCGAAATGTTGAAATGCTATATTTGTTTTGGATTTCTCGGTGCACTTTTTCGTTTTGAGCTCTAAGTGCCGCTGTTGGCTAGTTTGGATCAGATACACTGCAGACTCATTGTACCTCCCATGTCTTCATTTTAGAGAAAGCGAGAGAGAAGCGAAATGTATCGTGTGGGATGTACTCAAAATCCTGGATCTCCTACACAATTCTCTTTCTTGGAATAATTCATTATCCTTGTGGAGTTTTCTTTTCTTTTCTTTTTTTTTTTTTTTTTTTTTTTTTGTGGAATACAAAATAATTCAGTTCGTAGTGCTTTGCGTGTGGATAACGTCTGACAAACAATGAGAGAGGGGGTGCTGTTATGTTTTTCGGTCCTATTCGTCTGCTCGGTGCTCGGTCAGGTCAGTTACTCCATTCCTGAGGAAATGCCGAAAGGCTCTGTAGTCGGTAACGTTGCTGAAGATTTTGGTTTGGATATTAAAAGCCTAAATTCAAGAAAAGCTCGAATATTTAGTCGAGACGGCGATAAATATGTTGAGCTGCATAAAGAAAGGGGCGTCCTTCTCGTCAAAAACAGAATAGACAGAGAGACGCTGTGTGCACAACTGATGCCCTGTGCCTTGCATTTTCAGATTATATTAGAAAATCCCATGGAATTTTACAGTGTTACTCTCGAGATCACAGATATTAATGACAACCCTCCTTCCTTTGAAAAGAGCGATGTGAGATTTAAAATTAGCGAATCTGCGGTCCGTGGGGCTAAATTCATTTTAGATCGGGCTGTTGATCTAGACGTGGGCGTAAACGCACTTCATACCTATACACTTGAACCAAAGGAGCACTTTGTGGTTAAATTACATGATCCGGCAGACGGTTCAAAGAATGTTGAAATGATTTTAGAGAAACCGCTTGACAGAGAAAAACAGGAACACATTTCTTTGGTCCTGACTGCGCTGGATGGGGGAGAGCCACAGATGACAGGAACAATGCAGGTCCTCATCACTGTTTTAGATGCCAATGATAACGCTCCTGTTTTTACACAGTCGGTTTACAAGGCTTCAATCAGAGAAAATTCACCAGTAGGAACAATTTTAATGGCAGTCACAGCGACAGATGCAGACGAAGGCTCCAATGGTAGAATAACCTATTCAATATCTAGTATTATAGAAAATGCGCGTGGGGTATTTGACGTAAATGCTGAAAATGGTGAAATTACACTGAGAAGAAATGTTGATTATGAAAAAACTCATTCGTTTCAGATGAATATTCGAGCAAGTGATGATGGTGGCCTAGGAGACTCTTGTAAAGTGATGATTGACGTCACAGATATAAATGACAACAAACCCAGTATCCAAATTATATCAAAATCAAAAGTCATATCGGAAGATGCCACGCTCGGTACTGTTGTGACGATGATAAATATAGAAGACGCAGACTCAGGAGACAATGGAAAGGTCCAATGCTATATAAATGAAAATATTCCGTTTCTGATGAAATCTTCAACTGGAGATTTTTATAGTTTAATTACAGAGAGTGAGCTAGACAGAGAGATAGCATCTGAGTACAATATCACAGTGACCTGTTCAGATGAAGGAATGCCATCCCTCTCCAGCAGCATCACTCTAAACTTACAGATCTCTGATGTGAATGATAACGCACCTGTCTTTGAGAGGAGCTCATATGAGGCCTACATTGTAGAAAACAACACACCAGGTCTCTCTATATTCACAGTGAAAGCTACAGACGCTGACTGGAAACAGAATGCCCGTGTTTCTTACATCCTGGAGGACTCTTTCGTTAACGGTGTGCCAGTCTCCTCATATGTGTCCCTTAGTGCTGATAGTGGAGTCATCCATGCAGTGCGCTCTTTTGACTACGAGCAGATCAAAGATTTCCAGTTCAGCGTCAAAGCGCAGGATGGAGGCTCTCCTCCACTCAGCAGCAACGTGACTGTAAAAATCCTGATCCAGGACCAGAACGATAACCCCCCTCAAGTTCTGTACCCAGTCCAGACTGGTGGCTCCATGGTGGCTGAAATGGTGCCTCGTTCAGCAGATGTGGGCTACCTGGTGACTAAAGTGGTGGCTGTTGATGTGGACTCTGGACAGAACGCCTGGCTCTCCTATAAACTGCAGAAAGCCACAGACAGAGCGCTGTTTGAAGTGGGCTTACAGAATGGAGAAATAAGGACTATCCGCCAGGTGACTGATAAAGATGCTGTGAAACAAAGACTCACTGTTATAGTGGAGGACAACGGGCAGCCCTCTCGTTCAGCTACAGTCATTGTTAACGTGGCGGTGGCGGACAGCTTCCCTGAAGTGATGTCGGAGTTTAGTGACTTTCCACACGATAAGGAATACAATGACAACCTGACGTTTCATTTAGTGTTGGCTCTGGCTGTAGTCTCCTTCCTCTTCATCACCTGTTTAGTGGTTATTATATCAGTGAAAATCTACAGATGGAGACAGTCTCGCATCCTGTATCACTCCAACCTTCCTGTGATTCCATATTATCCACCACGTTACTCAGACACGTTGGGAACAGGGACTTTGCCACACGTGTACAATTACGAAGTGTGCAGGACGACTGACTCCAGAAAGAGTGATAAAAACTTCGGCATAACTGGTAGTCAGAATGTGTTGATAATGGACCCCAGTTCTACAGGGACGATGCAGCGGATAGAGAATGAAAAGAGCATCCTTGATGAACCTGACTCTCCTCTAGAGGTTGGTTATTTGAGTTTCAATCACCACTTCATTTTTGTTGTTGTTTTTGTTTATTTTCAGTTGGTGATAGTTCTTTCAGTCTGAGCGGACACCATTTAATCAGGACCATGGACAGGGTGCACTCCTCGTGTTTTCCTGATTTTTTTTCCCCCTTTTTTGTATTTTATGTTTGAATGTTATCCTTCTTAGATTATATCAAATATTATCTGTCTGTCCTCTTTTACTTAGAGCTTTGCCTGAGTAAAAGATTTTAGTAGTTTCCTGTTATATCTCGAGGTGTCGCTGTTGGTTAGTGTCAAGAAAACTGAACCCTTTCTTCGACAGAAAGCTTCCGTCCTCTATTTGCAGAGAGTCTGACAAAGAGACTCGCGCTGCACTCAACATCAGCTCATAGTCTAAAATTTCGTCAGAATTTAACATCTATTTTTTTTTTTTTTTTTACCCCTTTCGATTATTTCAGAGGTAGTTTTCAAGATGGCTGCTCTTTGCCGCTTAAACAAGGTGGACATTTTTCCGAGGTGGCTGCTGCTCCTCAGCGTCTGTGTTGCAGAGATTGCTGTTGGTCAGGTCCGTTATTCAATACCTGAAGAGATGTCGACGGGCTCGGTCGTAGGGAATATTATCCAGGATCTAGGCTTGGATCTTAAACGACTGAAGTCTGGGCGCGCCAGGATTTTTACCGAAGACGGCAGTGAGTACATCGGGCTGAATGGAGAGAAAGGAACCTTGATCGTGACTAAAAGGATTGACAGAGAAGAATTGTGCAAGCAGGTGTCTCCCTGCTCTCTTCATTTCCAAATTATTTTAGAAAATCCAATGGAGCTGCAAAGGATAGACGTAGAGATTACAGATGTTAACGATAATTCTCCGTTTTTTTCTAAGAAAGAATACAATTTCCAGGTTAGCGAATCTGCCTCTCCAGGGGCTCGTTATTTGCTGGAGAGTGCCAAAGATCCAGATGTAGCTCAAAACACCATACAAACATATAAACTAAATCCTACAGACCATTTCAAGTTGAATACTGTGTCTCGGTCTGACGGGACAAAGTATATTGAAATGGTTCTTCACACACTGCTAGACAGAGAAAAGCAAGAAGAGCACAAACTGACCCTGACTGCTCTAGATGGGGGTAATCCTCAGAAATCTGGATCTGTTAAAATAAATGTGATTGTCTTGGATGCTAATGACAATGCGCCAGTATTTAGTCAGTCTGTTTACAGAGTTACAGTTCCTGAAAACGCATCTCATGGCACAGCTATTGTTAGAGTTAGTGCTACTGATAATGATAAGGGAGCAAACCAAGAGGTGGCGTATTCCTTTTCACAGCATACTAATACTGCATCATCCCTGTTTCATATTGATCATCAAACTGGAGAAATGACATTAACTGCTATGTTAGATTATGAAAAAGTTAAACATTATGAAATAGATATTGAAGCTATAGACAACGGAGGATTAACGGACGCCTGTAAGGTCATAATTGAGGTGACTGACTTAAATGACAATGCTCCCATAATAAGCATCATTTCGCTTTCCAACCCTATTCCTGAAGATTCTGTGTTAAATACGATTATTGCAATGATAAATGTGAAAGATTTAGACTCAGGAAAGAATGGCCAAGTTCACTGTTTTATAAGCCCAGAACTGCCTTTCAAAATTAGATCATCAACACCTAATTTTTATAGCCTTGTGTCTGATGATGTTTTGGATCGTGAAACTGCTCCAGAGTATAATATAACGATAACTGCAATGGACAAGGGTTTGCCCCCTTTTTCCGCAAACAAAACAATTAATTTAAAAATATCAGACGTAAATGATAACGCCCCGGTGTTCCCACTGTCTTCTTTCACTGCTTTTGTGTCTGAAAACAATTCACCCGGCATGTCTCTCCTGACTGTCAAAGCCAGTGACAAAGATGATGGGAACAACGCACGCATTTCTTATTTTCTGGAGGATATTCAGCTGAATGGGATGTCAGCTTTAGCTTATTTTTCAGTGAATGCAGAGAGCGGAGAGATTTTGGCAGTGCGGTCCTTTGACTATGAGCAACTTAAAGAGTTCAACATTCGGGTCAAAGCGCAGGATGGAGGCTCTCCTCCGCTCAGCAGCAACGTGACTGTGAAAATCCTGATCCAGGACCAGAATGATAACCCCCCTCAGGTTCTGTACCCAGTCCAGACTGGTGGCTCCGTGGTGGCTGAAATGGTGCCTCGTTCAGCAGATGTGGGCTACCTGGTGACTAAAGTGGTGGCTGTTGATGTGGACTCTGGACAGAACGCCTGGCTCTCCTATAAACTGCAGAAAGCCACAGACAGAGCGCTGTTTGAAGTGGGCTTACAGAATGGAGAAATAAGAACTATCCGCCAGGTGACTGATAAAGATGCTGTGAAACAAAGACTCACTGTCATAGTGGAGGACAACGGGCAGCCCTCTCGTTCAGCTACAGTCATTGTTAACGTGGTGGTGGCGGACAGCTTCCCTGAAGTGATGTCGGAGTTCAGTGACTTTCCACACGATAAGGAATACAATGATAACCTGACTTTTTACTTAGTGTTGGCTCTGGCTGTAGTTTCCTTCCTCTTCATCACATGTTTAGTGGTTATTATATCAGTGAAGATCTACAGATGGAGACAGGAGCGACTGTTTTACAAATCTAGTGGGAATCTCCCCGTGATTCCTTATTACCCACCCCTTTATGCAGATGCAGGGGGTACAGGCACGTTAAAGCAGGATTTTGGCTACGAGGTGTATGGAACTACTGACTCTAGGATGAGTGATGTCAAAGGGTTGAGACCCTTCGGTGAAAGCACTCTGAGTGTTAACCACAGCGCTAGCAGGACAATGCCAAGACTTAAAACAGAGTCAGAGAAGGTACTAACAGAGGTGAGATCACAAGCTTCCCTGATATTACTATTTTAATACATTGTTTTCTCATCAAGCTTTATTTAATTTTAGCTGCATCTCAACAAATTCAGTATTCATGGTAGTCAATGAAATGTGTTCTCCACATCCAATACTTGTTGCAGTGCCAGAAAAATGGATGTTGAATTTATCTTTTTTAGATTATATAAAATCCATCCATCCATCCATCCATAATGACATGCTCTGTCACCAACTTACAGTAAAAGCATCAGTGCGAATCTTGTCCAGTTTCTTTCCATTGATCTTCCACAATTACACTTTACAATACTTGTCATCAAAACTTTAGCTGTAGCTACTACATCCCTCCAGAGTACACTGTTATATTGACAACATTCATAATCAATTTGACTGTATTATCTGTACACAGTGAAATAAGGACTTGCCATTCTGAGGCACAGACATGTTCATTGATACAGATATTTACTTTTGAGAGACGAAGACAGGATTTTGAGAAAGAGACTGGCTTTTGCAGGTAATCCATGGTGTTTTGCTGTTTGTACAAACTTTTTGAGGAATGCACTTACTGTTTTGCAAATGTTGAAAATGATTCAAGAAACGCACCAAAGTGACTGAGAAAAACTGAAAAAAAGTCAGACATGCATTGTTGTAAGAATTACAGTGTAGGGTTCCTACACCTGCCGGTCATATACTTTCCATCTCCATGCTGAGAAAAATTCCTCAGTGGGGTTAAAGAATGAGAAGTAGGGTGAGAGGAACTCAATCAGCATCCTGTTGTGGGACGCAAACTATTGCGTGATGATATTTGAGCAATGGAAACTGGCATATGTCCTCAGCCTCTTCCTGTGTTTTGCCTCCTATTGTAGCTCCTCTGCCACAGCCTCACTCCTCTTCTTCTCTAGGGCTGTCAATCCAGTTCAAACCCTTGTCCTTACATTGTCAGAAATGTAACATTGTATTGTGCTCTGGCTATTTGGTCTATATACTTGCCAGTTGATGGTTCATAAGATGCACCTTTGAGGTGTTTCAGAAAACTGATCTAATGCTTCACACATTTACCTAAGTTGGAGAAACTCACCTGGGAGCAATTTACCAATTCAGGACAGATTTAGAAAAAAAGTCTAATAGAAATAGAAATATGCTTGACATATTATGACAACTTGTTCAAGCATTTTGCATGTTAAGACTTATATGACAAACTTATTCGTAAATGTTGTGGAGGTTGAGTCTATACATATACCCACATAATTAATTTTGATCAACATGATATAATCAATTGAAAAGTAGGAAAAAGCAAAGAATTTTACATAATCACTTGAACAGATGTACAAAAGCATTTGCAACTTCTTCACAGAAAAGAGAAGTTGCTTTTCTGATGTGCACAAGTGACAATAATTAGAAGACTGAACAAGTAGTTTTAAGAATTTCAATTCTGTTCTGAGAAATGCACCAAAGCAACTGAGGAAAAACTGTAACTTGCTATGCTTGCAAAATGTGTCTCATTCATATAGTACACTATTTCCATTTTTTCTGGTATGTGTATTGGAGAGTAAACAAAGGCTATGCTTATCTGCTTTTATTTAACTGTGTCTTTTGTAAGGTACAATCAATCAGAGATAATATCTGACATGTTTAGTACTCTTTTAGTACTTTACATAATTTCTTTTTAAATCATATTGTTGTTTTGAATTTGTCAAGTAATAAAGTAATAATTTTGGTGGTTGAATGCACCATAATAAGCTTGATGTTACTTGATGTTTGTCAATGTTCAGACAAACTTGTACCTTGCCTGTGGATTGATTTATAGCTTACTTTCAAATGTATATCAGAGAACCTGGCTGAGATGGCATGGACAGTTCTATTAGCTAAAATTTATGTTAAAAAAATTCAACATTTCATTTGTGCTAAACCTTTATTTAAGATTGTTTCCACTGACTTTGCGCTGCACTAGATTTTCAGTGACCTACTTTTCTTCATAACACCATCTAATCATGAGCACTGAGTTGTGCATACACAGAACTGGAGGAAAGATGGAGACCTCTTTTTTTGTTCCAACAAAAGAAATTAATTTTGGCCACAAAAACATCAAAAAAGGTGACACAACCTTTGTGATGAAAGGTTTAAATTGTGGTAGAGAAAACGAGGGCACACTTACAACCACAGAGAGACTGACAATGAGGGAGGAAAAATATGATGGTGAGAAGTAGAGAGGCAGCGGGGGAGGGGAGGAGGCATGTGGTAGCCAGCACAGCTTCAGCAACCCTGTGCAGAAGTGCTAGTGATGCACAGCAGCCATTTTGATCAGGAGCTTGCTTTGTCTGCTAAAATGAGCTGAAAACAGGAATGTCTTACATATTTCAAAGCATATTTGACTGCAGGTACTTCTGGAAGTCTGGGGGATACAGCCATACAGAGATTTGTCTTCATAAAATATTAAAGGATTGACTTGAGATATAGCAAGACAGAAAGAGTTAGATTGCTTATATAACAATAAATAAGAGGTCGGTAATCAGGATAGAGGCAGTTTGAACAAAAGGTAGTGACACAGGAATTCACCTAGACTATTTTTAAATTGTTTTTGTTTTTACAGAAGGTTTTTTATACAATCCATCTAAAAGCATGGTTTTGCATTTTAATGGAAGATTATTGTGGCAACAGTTATATTTACAATATATTAAGTCAAAAAATTACATCTACTCTAAAATGTGTTTTTCCTTTTTATAATTCACAAAAGATAAATTAGTCCTGGCATGGTTTGCTTGAGAATAACTTTTTTGTTATTCATTCTACTCAAAGAGGTCATATTGGGTATGAACTAGTCTGCATAGGACAGTTTTAGGTTATGTGGTAAATGTACTGTGGCTTGAAAAGTATCCATACCCTTTGAACTTTTCCACATTTTGTCACATTACAACCACAAACAAATATATTTCACTGGAATTTTAAGTCAAGTTTATTTGTATAGCACATTTCAGTAGCAAGGCAGTTCAAAGTGCTTTACATCATAAAAACATCAATCAAGTATACAGCAGAATCATCAAAACATCAAATTCATTGAGCAAAATCATCAAAATTATCTTGCAACTACACATGAAAATCATTGGCAAAAACATTGATCAATGATTCACTTACTTTATTTAACTGATTTACACTCAAACTTCCACCCTTTGGAAAACCAAGCTTATCTTACCCGAAGTTGTTTGCAGATTTATGGTCCATACAACTAATCAAAGGCAACTCTAAACAGGTGGGTTTTCAGCCTTGATTTAAAGGAATTTAGTGTTTCGACTGTTTTGCAGTTTTCTGGAAGTTTGTTCCAGATTAGTGATGGATAAACACTGAAAGGTGCTTCTCCATGTTTGGTTCTGGTTCTGGGGATGCAGAGCAGACCAAATGCAGAAGACCTGAGTAGTCTGGAAGGTTGATATTACAACAGGTCTTTAATGTATTTTGGTGCTAAGCTATTCAGTGATTTATAAACTAACAGAAGTATTTTAAAGTCTATTCTCTGAGCTACAGGGAGCCAGTGTAAAGACTTTAGAACTGGGGTGATGTGCTCTGTTTTCCTGGTCTTAGTGAGAACACGAGCAGCAGCATTTTGGATCAGCTGCAGCTGTTTGATTGATTTTTTAGGCAGACCTGTGAAGACACTGTTGCAATAATCAGTGAGACTAAAGATAAACCCATGGATGAGTTTTATGTGAAAGACCAACACAAAGTGGTATACAATCATGAAGTAGAAAGAAAATTATACACGATTCAAAGCATTTTTTACAAATAAAAAACTGAAAAGTGCGGTGTGCAAAAGTATTCAGCCCCCCTGAGTCAATACTTTGTGGAACCACCTTTTGCTGCATTTACAGCTGCAAGTCTTTCAGGGTCTGTCTCTACCAGCTTTGCACATCTAGAGACTGAAATTTTTGCCCATTCTTCTTTGCAAAACAGCTCGAGCTCAGTCAGATTAGATGGAGAGCGTTTGTGAACAGCAGTTTTCAGATTTTGTCACAGATTCTCAATTAGGTTTAGGTCTGGACTTTGACTGGGCCATTCTAACACATGAATATGTTTTGCTTTAAACCATTCCACTGTAGCCCTGGCTTTATGTTTAGGGTGGTTGTCCTGCTGGAAGGTGAACCTCTTCCCCAGTCTCAAGTCTTTTGCAGACTCCAACAGGTTTTCTTCCAAGATTGCCCTGTATTTGGCTCCATTCATCTTCCCATCAACTCTGACCATCTTCCCTGTCCCTGTGGAAGAGAAACACCCTCAGAGCATGATGCTGCCACCGCCATATTTGACGGTGGGGATGGTGTGTTCAGAGTGATGTGCAGTTTTAGTTCTCCGCCACAGACAGTGTTTTGCATTTTGACCAAAAAGTTCAATTTTGGTCTCATCTCACCAAAGCACCTTCTTCCACATGTTTTCTGTGTCCCCAACATGGCTTCTGGCAAACTGCAAACATGACCTCTTCTGATTACTTTTAACAATGGCTTTCTTCTTGCCACTCTTCCATAAAGACCACATTTGTGCAGTGCACGGCTAATAGTTGTCCTGTGGACAGATTCACATGAGCTGTGGCTCTCTGCATTTCGTCCAGAGTCACCCTGGGCCTCTTGGCTGCATCTCTGATTGGTTCTCTCCTTGTTTGGCCTGTAAGTTTAGGTGGACGGCCTTGTCTTGGTAGGTTACAGTTGTACTAGACTCTCTGCATTTCTGGATGATGGATTGAACAGTGCTCCATGAGATGTTCAAAGCTCGGGAAATCTTTTTATAGCCTAAGTCTAAGCCTACTTTAAACTTCTCCAGAACTTTATCCCTGACCTATCTGGTGTGTTCCTTGGACTTTATTATGCTGTTTGCTCCCCAGTATTCTCCTAACCAACCTCTGAGGCCGTCACAGATCAGCTGTATTTGTACTGAGATTATATTACACACAGGTGGACTCTATTTAGTCATTAGCAATCATCAGGCAACTTCTGAAGGCAATTGGTTGCACTCAGAGAAAAGGGGGCTGAATACTTTTGTACACCACACTTTTCAGTTTTTTATTTGTAAAAAATGTTTTGAATCATGTATAATTTTCTTTCTACTTCACAATCGTATACTACTTTGTGTTGTTCTTTCACATAAATCCAGTGAAATGTATTTATGTTTGTGGTTGTAATGTGACAAAATATGGAAAGGTTCAAGGGGTGTGAATACTTTTGCAAGCCACTGTATTTAAGGTGTGGATGTAAAAAGTGCAACTGACAAATAAAAGAGCAAAAAGGTGATGTTATTTTCATCTGGAAGAGTCTATTGTTTTTAGACCACATCAATGCTTGGTGTGTTTGTTTCAGATTTGTCCAAACAGTTTAGCCTCTCTTCCCCAGGTTTATACAGCAGTAGTGATGGGGGCTTCTTCTCCATGTCATAATTTCCTTTGATCTCAGCTACCCCATAGGGGTTAAAGCTTTCTGAAACATTTTAGCAATCAAGTAAACACTTCAGGCTGTCTGTCAGTCTGCATTAGTTGAATGCTTTGTTTTATGATTCTCCTGTTGGCAAAAAAAACCTTTGAAGTTTTAATTACCAACTATTTTTGTCCTGCACAACCTCCATGCATCAGTTTGGTTAACTTTCTTTTGACTAATCAGATGCAGATGCTCCTGTTTCCCACAGGCCCAAGCAGTTCTTTAAGTGTCTGGTTCTCCCCAGCAGAGAAGTCTGTTGAGCAGCTGTGTGCCCCTGTTTATGCCAGCGGGGCTATTTAATAGTTTCTGCTGTGTTTCTGAGGATGTGGTTAATGTTAATACAGTGAGTCATTATTGTTTATGTTTTCAAGATAGCTCACACATTGTGTATACAGTACCTCTGAAAAGTATTCAATTTCTTTCTGTTTTTTGTCACTTTACAACCACAAAAATCAGTTTATTTTATTTTAATCATATGTAATATAACAACACAAAGTAGTGTGGAGTTGGGAAGTGGAAGGAAAAAGAACACATGGTTTTCTATTTATTTAAAACTAATGAACTGAAATGTAATAAACCCCTCTAAATCAGTACTTTTGCTGAACTAATTTCAAAGTAGTTGCAATTGCAAGAGTTTAATGGTTTGTCACTGACTTTGAACATCAATAGTCTGAACGTTGTAACCATTACTCTTTGCACAACATCTTAAACTCAGTCACGCTGGGTAGAGAACATCTGTGAACAGCAATGTTCAAGTCCTGGAACAGGTTCTCAACTGAATTTAGGCCTGGACGAGGCTGTTCCAACACGTGAAAATGCTTTGAACTAAATCCTTTCATTTTAGCTCTGGCTATATGTTAGGCCCATTTTAAACCTATGCCCCGGTCTTAAGTCTGTTTTGAATTACAAAATGTTTTCTTCTATGACTGGCTTGTAATTGATTCCACCTTTCAATCAGCTCTTACCAACTTCCCTAACCCTGCTAAAGAATACCACCCACACAGCATGGTACTGCCACACCAGTGTTTCACAGTGGAAATTTACATGTAGGCTAAAAAGTTCTCATCTGACCAGAACACATTCTTCCACATGTTTGTTGTTTGCTCACAGAATCACTGTAGGTATGCTACAATTAAAATACAAACAGTTTGCCTTTATTTATAATTTGGTAAGTTATAAACAGCCCATCTCTCTGTGGTTCCCGCTGTTTGTAAGTTGAAGCTGTTTTTCTTTGTTTACTTGATTGTTTGCTTGGTTGGTATAAACAAAGATGTGCACCAAAACTCATGGCAAACAAGTTACAAAGTATGTTTTTGAATTGAAGTTTCAATCTATTTCAGTAACCTAATCTCATCTTCTGCTTCTCTTTCTACCTTTTCTACTCTTGTGCTGTTTTTTTTTTGTGGATCTTTCTACCTCAAATGTATTTACTGTTAGGGGTGCATAGGATGACAGTAAGAAGAAAATCTAACTTTGGCAGATAAGGGAGATAAGTTACTTCACTGATTATTCATATATTTATCACTTACTCAGAGGGTTTGTTTTAAACACATTAAATTCTGACAAAACTGGATAGCCACTATTCATCAGCCTGTCTTAGTTTCCAACAGTGCTCCTCTTTTCTCCTGATCTCATTTTCTGCATCCCTCCCCTCCCCCTCTCCAGCTGCACTGCTTTGCTGCAGAGGAAGAAAGACACACAGAGAAAAAGGGAGAGGAAAATTGTCAATGTAGGACGTTTTGTCATGTCTATGAAAAGATTTATCATTTTGTGATTGCTTCTTTGTGGTGCTTTGACAAAAATTGTGTCCTTTGTACTTGTTTTAGATTTCATCAGGAGATGTGAATATGTGCTCTATTTAGATATTATGTATGTACTGGTTTAATAGATATGCACATATATTTGTCAGAAATTTTCATTTCTTGTCTCTGTCTGGTGCCATGTTTCACCTCCATGTTGTTGTTGTTGTTGTTGTTGTTGTTTTTAACCAACCCAGTTAGTTGCAGTAAGCAGGGTGGATTGCAAGTAGGGGAGGTGGGATGTGGTACCATAGCAACTAGCTGACTCACAGGCAAGACTGTACCATTTTCTGTATCTGTGGGGGTCAGCAGCAGATGCGGCCCACACTATGTGATAACTACATGTGCTTATTGAATCTGAGAGGCTAGGAATCACCCCTGTTTTGCTTCAGTGTCCTAAGACCTTGGGTGTGTGATGATAAAGAGAGCTTTGAGGAGAGGGTATAATGGCTGCTGGTGATATTTTATTTTCCAATCTTTGTAGGCTGTCCTGTTTTCCAGAACTAACTATAATAATGTGTAATGACTACTACCCATATATCACTAAATCTTTTTGTTTGTGTCAAATAAGCACCACAGTAACCATTTGGTTTTATTTTTATTGTTACATCATGTACAGTTTCTTTTAGATTGCAGCAAAGGCTAATGAATGCAGATGGTGCATTTTTTGTCCCAAAAGCTTAGATTTGACCTCACAAAGACACTCATGCCTACATCAGCTGTGACAAACAGGAGGATAATAATCTCATTAATATGCCATAGATTTCTTTCAGGCCATCGCCTTGAGGCCCTCTGCTGTTGGTATTAGGGTAGTGGTTCTGTGCAGCAGTGCAGTATTTTTGTCCAAAATTCATACATTGATCATGTAATATGGTTCTTTTATTTGTTTCACTTCGATAGTTGTTACTTTTTGTTAAAGACAGCGTTGGTAGCTCTTTGTACTTGATTGATGTGTCAGAAGCTTAATGTAAGTGTTTTTTAAAAGAAAGACTAGTTAATTAAAGCTGTTGAAAATATTTCAAAATGCTGAAGATACATTTTGATTTATACACCACATAATCTGCAACACTTTGTTTTCTTTTAATTTACTTTCTTTCCTAAGCAAATTTATAACTCCATTCTACAACAAGGGTTCACTATTCTGATTCCTGCTGTTTATTGTTGTTTGTTTATTTATCATTCCTGTATGTCTCTTACTCACAATCCCACAAATCTAACATTTACACATTTTTTTATGATAATGATCTCATCTAGGTTTGAGCACTGCTTCTTTCTTTTTTTTTTTTTTTTTTTTTTTTTTTTTTTTAGATATTTAAGTTTTTGTGATCTTTTGAAAATGCATGCAAAACCTCTACTATGAACTCATTTTGTTGTTATTTCCAGATATATATTTTTTTTATTTCTAAGAGCCCTTTACTTTCAACCTAAAGTCTTCAAGTGTATTTTTAATAGGACTCCTTTTTTCTACACAGCACAAGCGCAAATATGTAAAGTAGCAAATTATTCATTCTCTTTAACACCAAACAACTTGCAACTTTATTTGTTATGCTGTTATGTTATGTTATCCTCATGGTAAGTATGATGCATTCCCCACAGCTTGTGTATGCCTTCTACCAGTCTAAAAGATTTTCTTTCTTCTATGTTTTCTCTTTCATATGTCCTTCTTTCTCCATGGTGGTGGTCCTGCTTCCTCCCTGACTTCTGACAAATCCCAACTCACCTATTAAGGTAAGAAATAGTTTCTATCTATATTAGTCACAGTATAACGTACAAAGCACATACAGTTGCATACGATCATCACAGACATGCTGACAGCCAATTATGCTTGTTTCACCGTGCATTAACATAGCTTAAACACAAACTGTTGTCCAGTTGTGTTTTAACAGCCAATATTGTCTCTGACAGAAGCCAGTTGTGGGATTTTTCACAATATGCACGTCAAGTCACATAAAGTACATTGCAAAACTTTGATTTCTCTCCTACCATATTGGTGTCTTGCCTCCATGGATCCAGAATATTTTATGACCTGTTAAAAGTGTCTTCATCAATAGTTCTCCAGGCTTTCTTAAAGTCTTTCAAAATTGATCTTTGCACTATGGCTACTATGTTGAACTGATTTTGTCAAGGTATTTTGTATTACTGAGATAGTACATTGTGAAGTGTGTGTTTAGAAAATGGAACTTATTAACACATTGAAAATATCTTGACCAGATAAATAGAATATGAAAATTATGTCTTTATGAAACAAGAGAAAATATCCAGCAAAGATCTGACACAGGATCCAAGGGATACATTTTCCTTTAGCTGATTATCCTATCTATGCCAAATTCTCAATTTTGGGGTGGGATCAATTAATTGTTGCTAAAGTAGTATGTCATGTCTGCTAAACTACTATCTTTATAGTGTTTTCTCACAGCTGACTAAAGGAAACACACTTTGGTAATAGACTGTATCTTTGTAATAGAATGCTAATAATCTGCTAAGACGAGGCTGCTAGCTTTGCTGAGTTATGTACCGTGTATGCTGTCACAACACTCATTCAAGTTTAGAAAACCTTTTGGAATTGATTAATTAGTCAGTTTAGTGGCCTAATAAACAAGGTACTTTGAAATTGATCAAGCATTGGACTAAGAATAAGTAAAAAAAAGTGGTTATAGTAGAACAAAATAAATTAAAATAGAATCAAAAGCCCTTGTGAATGTCCTGAGAAATATTGATTAATGTGATTGAAGATCACAGGAAAATCTGAAACCTTGCAAGAAACAAAGGTAAAAAATGAGGAATGATTCAAGACTTTTGCAAAGTAATGTGCCTTAAAAATAGATATAACTGTTTCAGGACAACTGAAATAGTTATATCTCACTGATAGTCACTAACTTACTGCCAGCAATAACGATGTAAAATGTTTTATATGACTTGCTGCTCACAGCACAGCGTAATACTTACAGGGTTGTTAAACTTCACTAAGACTTCATTCATCATCATCTGAAGAATATTTGTAACTCATCCTGCAAATTAGACACAATTAGGTTACCTACAGATGCACAAGATCTAATGATACCAAACAGTTTTAAACTGAACTGTGTGTTGTAAGACAGCTTTACTTACTAATAGGCTTATGTGGTTTAAGAAAAGTATTAGCAGTAAAGACTTGCTAGTTAAGAAACTTGTGTTCAGCTGAAGTGCCAGAAATTATGCCCCAAGTGAAGTATAGCAGTTAAGTAAAAAGGAAAGTACAACAATAAATATATTTTTTCCTGTACAATAAAATTACATATAAAAAATACAATAGCATCCACACATTCAACAGTTTAAATACAACACTTTGACCTAAAACAGAAACTTAGACCCAGACATAGTCACAATTGAAATAAGGAAAATGTGTTTTGTTTTCCTTCTTTGAGTCCAGGTAAGTGTACTGTCAGGAGTAGTTATATGTTATTATGTTGTCAAGCTTTGATTTTATATTGATTGTTTATTTGAATACCTAGCTTCAAGCTTATTATTTACACATACCTACACCTCAAAACATAAAAATCAATTAATAGAACACTGTAAAATGTCTACGTTTATCTAATGTTTATGTTGATGATCTAAAAGGAGTATTAATTTGAAAATGTTTTAATTTTCAGTTAATATTCTTCTGTGTACTTTGAGATAATGTTCAAATATGTTGCACTGTACAAACAAAATTTTATTTTTCCCAGGTTGTCCTTACTCATATAAATGGTTGAAAAATTTTAAGGGAACAAAGTGAGAAATAGTTTTGTAAAACATAATACGGTATCACAAACTTTAGCTTTGTGTGTCACCATATATTTAAATCAACATCTCTATAACACAAACAAAATAATTACAAGTATATTTGGGATACAATCTTTGTTGAGTCTCAAAATTAAATGGAAAAATAAAGAAAGGCACTGTCTTTAAAAAATAATCTCCAGAACATGAAAATTAAGATGCTTTAAGAACTTTAATAAATAAATTCCTTGGAGTTTTCTTCTGTACTTTTTTTTAAGTAAGGCTGTATGCTTATTATTTTTCTTGTCTGAGTTCAGCAACTACATTTACAAACTTATTAACAGCTATTTTCAATGATTAGAATTACATTTCTGCTCACCATGTGTGTTCTGTGTGTGCTTTACTTTGTACATAACCAGAAAGCAATAACAGCAGATGTTGATATTAAAAAACTGCCTTTAGAGTGTACTATGAACATAAATGGTCTGTATATCCGCCTGTTGACATCAAAGTCTCGCTTTATTTAAGCTAAGCAAAATCTGCATAAATGAGATTGGCTCCATGTTCTCTGAAAATCAATAAAATGCCTTTTAAAATATTTAAAATCACCATAAACATCAATTGACTTTATTAGTTAATCCACATTAATGTCATTATCTATCATCTCCAACGAAATATCAGGACAGTAACATTATATAACATACTACAAAGTTTGTATAGAATGTTAAAAGTAGCACGTGACGTTATTACGTCCTCTCATGCCCATGCCATGTGACTTGCATTTTGCAAGCAAGACAAAATAGCATCTGTTATAAATAAATAGTCTTCTGGTTTCGCTGTCGTTTACAGCAAAAAATAAAAAATAAAATTAAGAAAGGATCTGTTACAAGTGAGTTGTGTTGTTTTTCTGGCTCACTGCAGAGACAGACTGTCAAGGGCGGCTGCCTCTGCAGCAGCTTGCAGCTGCATCACTTTTCCGCCTGTGTGGCGCTGTCCACACAGTGGTGGTGCTGAAATACTCTCCGACGCACCCCTTCCTTCGTCTCCTTTTCTCTCACACGTGACTCTCCACATCTCCGTCTGCTGCTCACCTCTGTCTACAAAACCTAACCAGGACAAACAGCAAAATATTATTCTGATCTTTTTTTCGAATCTGTTCCAAAATTAAACAATCTGTTTCTTTCCTATTTGTTTCATTAATTTAAGGGCTTCGCTCCTCGAATATCCATGTTTTTTTTATTTTTTTTTATAGAACAGATTAAGCAGCCTCCATGTCTGTTGTGTGGGTGTGTGTGTGAGAGAGAGAGTGAGAGAAAGAGAGAGAGAGAAAGAGAGCGAGAGAGAGAGAGGTGTAGTAAGCCCTTTTCTGCATCATGTGCTCGACCCCTCCCTTTTCACTTGCTCTACAAACCTCTATACGGACATTTTACGTCAGCCGCTGTCACAGTTCTTTTTTTTTTTGTTTAAGCTGTACGGAGAGCTGCGAGGACGTCATGACGTATGCAGGCTGCACTAGCTTTGTGTTACCACAGGAAGGCAACGAAGAGCCTTGTCTTCCACAGAGGCATGTGCAAGCATGCAGATTCACACAATAAAGTGGACAGGTGTTGAATAATAATGCACTGAGCAACTATATAGATGAGACTGTATCCGTGCATCTGCTCTCTTTAAGTTTTAATAATAGTGACTTACATTCTTGTGTGTATATATTTATACTACATAAATATTACAAAATGGATGTAAGTGATGTAGAAAATGTTGAATAAATATTATTTATTATTCTATCTAATAGATTAATTAAATCCAACGTTGTTTATCTGTGTCAATACGTCATTTTTGTTTGGACTTGATTGGTGGAAATCCCTCTGCTCTGTGCACCAATGATATGAAGAGCTGTACAAAGAGATCTACTCTGTCTCAGTGAGTAGCGTCAGCTTAGAAGCGTTACGATGTCCTGCACTGGAGGAGACGGATGCAGACACGAAGCATGAATTTTACTGTTAAATTCCAAGCCTCATCTACATTGGATTACAAACAATATCTTCAGTTGAGAGGTTGGAACTGGGTGAAACGATATGGAGTATATGGGACGTGGAATAATGTGGAACAAATTGTCAACATGGCAGGTGCTTTTGTGGTGGTATAATTTCTTTATCTTGTGGAGTACAATAGACGCACAGTCTCGCTACAGCATCCCCGAGGAGCTGAAACAGGGATCTGTGGTAGGAAATATAGCCAAAGATTTGGGTTTGCTTGTGCCTGAACTGTATCAGCGCAAAATGCGGATAACCTCGGAGGCTGGTAAGCAGTATTTTAATGTAGACTTGGGGAAGGGAGAGTTGCTGGTGACCGACAGAATAGACAGGGAGGAACTGTGTGGACAAAGACCGTCCTGTTTGTTGCCTTTGGAACTGGTTATAGATAACCCGCTACAGGTGCACAGGATTGAAATTGAAATACGGGATACAAATGATCATTCTCCGAGTTTTCTCACTAAAGAGAAAGTGGTAAAGATCGCAGAATTGGTAAATCCAGGTGTGCGCTTTCCTTTAGAGAGTGCCAATGATCCTGATGTTGGCAGTAATTCTGTACGCACATACCTCATAAGCAAAAATGAGCATTTTAAATTAGCAGTTAAAAATCTTAAAGATGGCAGAAAAATTCCTGAATTGGTGCTTGACAAACCCCTTGATCGAGAGATGCAGGCTGTACACAACCTCATTCTCACAGCTGTGGATGGAGGAGATCCAGTGCGCTCAGGGACATCAGAAATTACAGTAATAGTGCTCGATAACAATGATAATGCCCCACAATTTGAAAAACAAGTATATGAAGCTAATGTCAGCGAAAGGTCTACATTTGGAACCGAGATCCTGCACGTTAAAGCTGCAGATGCAGATGAAGGACTGAATGGAAAAATTGAATATGTGTTTGCAGAGCAAACTTCAGATCTCATTTTATCATTATTTGACATAAACCGATCTACTGGCACTATTACTGTGAAAGGGGTTTTAGACCATGAATCAAACTCTTTACACAGATTCGATATAACTGCAAAAGACAAAGGAAATCCTGAAATGGACGGGCATTGTGGAGTGGAAATCAAAATAAATGACATCAATGATAATAATCCAGAAATTGTTGTTACCTCTTTAACAACACCCGTTCCTGAAGACTCTGCAATTGGAACAGTCATTGCAATAATCAGCACAAGAGACCCAGATTCAGGTGAAAATGGTAAGGTTACATTAACCCTGTCACCCAAATCCCCTTTTAAGTTAAACCCATCGATCTCTAAACATTTTTCATTAGTCACGAATGGCCCACTTGACCGTGAAACAAACGGCCAGTATAGCATTAAGATAACCGCCACTGATTCTGGAAAACCGCGGTTAACGAGTGAAAAAACAATAGTTGTTGAACTTTTAGATGTAAATGACAATCCACCAGTTTTCTCTCAACGTTCATATGCAGTTTATGTTAAAGAAAACAATGCTCCAGGGATAATGGTGTTCTCAGTATCAGCATCTGATCCGGATTCTGGTGAAAACGCAAAGATCTCTTACTCCATACTGGACTCTAAAGTGCAGGACGTCTCTGTCTCATCTTATGTTTACATTAACTCGGATAACGGGAGCATCTACAGCATGCACTCATTTGACTATGAGAAGCTGAAGGTGTTTCAGATTCAGGTTCAGGCAAAGGACCAGGGCTCTCCATCTCTCAGCACCAACGCCACTGTCCATGTTTTTATCCTGGACCAGAACGATAATGCCCCCACTGTTATTTACCCCTCCTCCGCTGCCCTGGGCTCCCTCTCTCATCAAAGGATGCCCCGGTCTGCTAAAGGGGGTCACCTGGTTACTAAGGTGACGGCCGTGGACGCTGACTCGGGCCATAATGCCTGGATCTCCTACAGACTGGCGGAGGCCACAGACGCCTCTCTGTTCATCATCAGTCAGTACACAGGAGAGGTGAGGACTAAACGCGCTGTGTACGAGCAGGACGAGTCCTCCCAGAGGCTGCTGATAGAGATCAGGGACGACGGGGAGCCGGTTCAGTCCTCCACCGTCACGGTGTCCATCCTGCTGGAGGACGGTCTCCATGAGCCCATCTTAGATTTCCGACACAAAGTATCCGAGCCCAGCAAAAAAACTGGCAGAATCACCCTTTATCTGATTTTGTCTCTGGCCTCGGTGTCCGTGCTGTCTCTGGTGACTTTTCTCATCTTAGCGGTGAAATGCATCAGGAGAAGCAGAAGCAGCGGGAGCTGCTGCATGAGACGGAGCGATTGTGATGATTACAAGAACCCCAACAGAAACCTGCAGATTCAGCTCAACTCTGATGGACCTATAAAATACGTGGAGGTCCTGGGAGGAGACATGATGTCTCAGAGTCAGTCCTTCAGGTCCTGCATGTCTCCAATGTCCGAGTACAGTGATTTCACATTGATCAAACCCAGCAGCACCACAGACTTTAAAGAAGTCATCAGTGTTCTGGATGCGTCTTTACCCGACAGCACCTGGACCTTTGAGAGCCAGCAGGTGAGCTAATAACATCTTAATTCAACGTTGGTTTTGTATACTGTTAACTGTCCTTTGTTAGTCAAAACTCAAATGCTTTTGCTGTTATGAGACTCAGACGCATAAGAATGTGGTGTGATTCTTTAGAGGTTCTGTGGACTATTGATGTCAGTATTCACTGAACTGAAGTTCAGCGTTTTTTTCTTTTAGTTATTTTTTTACATTCAATGAGGTCTGACAAGTTATATATTTATCACTTTAGTTTTAAAAAAAATCACAATTGTATCATATTGTAGACTTTACACTGTGGCTTTAAGAGTACCGATCAGATTCCTTCCTATTGGATTATAGGTTGTGGTGCTCTGAACCAATAGGATTGAGAACTGTACAAAGCAATCTAGTCCCTGCCCCTTTTCAGTTTCTGTGCCCCTACACTCACAATGCAGAGTGCCAGAGGAGAGAGGGGGGTGGGATTTCGTTTGTAATATAAAATGTTTATATTTGGGCTTAAATTTATACACAGTAACTTGTGATAAAATATTTGTGGAGAATGATACCTGAACTGATTGATTTAGCGTTGTTTCTGAACACAACATCGACTGGGATGAATATGTTATAGCGGACCAAGGATGACAAAGAGAAATGGATACCGAGACTGGAGATGGCTGGTGCTTTGGTGGCATTATTTCTTTATCTTGTGGAGTACAATAGACGGACAGACTCGTTACAGCATACCGGAGGAGCTGAAACGGGGTTCTGTGGTTGGAAATCTTGCAAAAGATTTGGGTCTATCAATAACTGAGATTTCTGACCGTAAACTAACCGTCGCTTCTGAGGCTGGTAAGCAATATTTTACCGTGGATGCTGGGAAGGGTGAGCTGGTAGTGAATGACAGAATAGACAGAGAAGGTTTATGTGGACAAAGCGCCAGCTGTGTGTTGCCTCTGCAGGTCGTCATTGAAGACCCACTGCAGCTTTTTAGAGTAGAAGTTGAAATTCAAGATATCAATGATAATTCCCCAAGGTTCCCGTCAAGTGATGTGATGTTGGACATTTCGGAATCCACAGTTATTGGAGCTCATTTTCCACTAGAAAGTGCAGTAGATCCAGATGTTGGCATTAATTCACTTAGGTCATATATTTTGAGTAAAGATGAGTGTTTTAGTATAAGACTTAAGGAGGTTGCTGGAGGAAGGAAAGTCCCTGAATTAATTTTGTCAAAACTGATAGACAGAGAGAAAAAGGCTGTTCACAAGCTTCTTTTGACAGCTCTAGATGGAGGTAACCCAGTAAGATCAGGGACTGCGCAGATAACTATTAGAGTTCTTGATATAAACGATAATATCCCCGCTTTTGAAAAAACTTTGTATAACGTATCTGTTGCTGAAAATGCTGCAGATGGTACATTAATAGTACAGACAAAGGCAACAGACTCGGATGAGAATCAAAACGGAGAGATAGAATATTCATTTGGAGCGCACACGTCAGAAATTGTGCTCTCTATTTTTTCCATTGATACCACATCAGGGAAAATATTTCTTAAAGGAAAACTAGATTTCGAGGATTATGCTAATTATGAGTTGGACATCAGTGCGACAGATAAAGGGATTCCAAGAATGGAGGGACATTGCATTGTCCATGTTCAAGTTTTAGATGTTAATGATAATGCTCCAGAAATAATACTAACATCTCGACCAAAACCTGTGAGTGAAAACTCGCCTAATGGCACTGTCGTCGCTTTGATCAGCGCTCGGGACCAGGACTCCGGTGATAATGGAAAAGTAAAATTACAGCTCCCTAAGAAAAGTAATTTTGCGCTGAAACCCTCTTTTTCACAAAATTACGCACTAGTAACAAATGGTGTTTTGGATCGAGAAAAAGTTTCTGAATATAGTATTGAGATAACAGCCACTGATTTAGGTTCTCCTCCGCTGTCCAGTAAGAAAACCCTTCGTGTCAGCATCACTGATGTGAATGACAACCCTCCTACGTTCAATCAGCCCTCCTATAATGTATATTTAAAAGAGAATGGAGTACCAGGTTCAATACTTTATTCAATATCAGCATCTGATATGGATTCTGGTGAAAACGCAAAGATCTCTTACTCCATACTGGACTCTAAAGTGCAGGACGTCTCTGTCTCATCTTATGTTTACATTAACTCGGATAACGGGAGCATCTACAGCATGCACTCGTTTGACTATGAGAAGCTGAAGGTGTTTCAGATTCAGGTTCAGGCAAAGGACCAGGGCTCTCCATCTCTCAGCAGCAACGCCACAATTCATGTTTTTATCCTGGACCAGAACGATAATGCCCCCACTGTTATTTATCCCTCCTCCGCTGCCCTGGGCTCCCTCTCTCATCAAAGGATCCCACGCTCCGCTAAACCGGGTCACCTGGTTACTAAGGTGGCGGCCGTGGACGCTGACTCGGGCCATAATGCCTGGATCTCCTACAGACTGGCGGAGGCCACAGACGCCTCTCTGTTCATCATCAGTCAGTACACAGGAGAGGTGAGGACTAAACGCGCTGTGTACGAGCAGGACGAGTCCTCCCAGAGGCTGCTGATAGAGATCAGGGACGACGGGGAGCCGGTTCAGTCCTCCACCGTCACGGTGTCCATCCTGCTGGAGGACGGTCTCCATGAACCCATCTTAGACCTCAAACACAAAATTTCTGAGCCCAGCAAGAAAACTGGCAGAATCACCCTTTATTTGATTCTGTCCCTGGCCTCGGTGTCCGTGCTGTCTCTGGTGACTTTTCTCATCTTAGCGGTGAAATGCATCAGGAGCAGCAGAAGCAGCGGGAGCTGCTGCATGAGACGGAGCGACTGTGATGATTACAAGAACCCCAACAGAAACCTGCAGATTCAGCTCAACACTGATGGACCTATAAAATACGTGGAGGTCCTGGGAGGAGACATGATGTCCCAGAGTCAGTCCTTCAGGTCCTGCATGTCTCCAATGTCAGAGTACAGTGATTTCACATTGATCAAACCCAGCAGCACCACAGACTTAAAAGAAGTCATCAGTGTTCTAGATGCGTCTTTACCTGACAGCACCTGGACCTTTGAGAGCCAGCAGGTGAGCACAGAATCACATTAAAGTTAATTTAGACCGCTTCACACCTACATAACCCAAACGTAGTCAAATGAATGTGTAGCAATTCAGAAAAGTCATATCAGTTGATTCTGAAGAACAGTAAATATGCAAATTGAGACATATTTAAATATTAAAAGTATATATGTTTAAACTAACCTAACACTTTTTTAGTCATGGATGTTTTCCATGTTCTACCTGCTGACATAATTTATCCTTCACAAAATGTCAAAATGCTGAGTGCATTTTCGTGTTTCAGCACCGGGGAGATGGACAGCGACAAGCTAGAGGACACATTGTTGAAAGTAACACTTTAAGTTAAGTTAAGTTTATTTTTGTATCACCTTTCAGCAGCAAGGCAGTTCAAAGTGCTCCACATCATAAAAATCAATCAAGTATACAGCAAAATGATCAAAAACATCAAAATCATTGAGCAAAATCATCAAAATATTCAAGCAAATACAAATAAATCTGGGATCAAAATCATCGGGAAAATATCAGTGTATCAAAATCATAGGCATCATCAAGCAAATATAGTTCAAAAATATTGATCAATGATCCACTTATTTTATTTAACTGATTTACACTCAAACTTCCCAAATTAAGGCACATTCAACACAGTCATCTCCACCTTTTTCTCTCATTGTTTTATATATTGAGGAGTCTGGAGGAGGAGGCACCCCTGATTCCTTTGACGTTCCGGAACCCATTTTACCTGATAGATCACACTAACGCACACTTTTTGGGTGTGCTTTAGACAAATAAACAATAAAGGAAATGGTTTCTTTCTTTCTTTCTTTCTTTCTTTCTTTCTTTCTTTCTTTCTTTCTTTCTTTCTTTCTTTCTTTCATCTTATCTTATCTGTCTAAACCTCGCCTTTATTAATGATACACTGCATAGGCGTTGTTTTCCCAATGTTTGTTTATATATTTTCTGAAAATTGCTGTCATATTAGCAATACAAATATTTTGAAGGTTTCCTTCTGTTTCCTTGCATCCTGCACAGCACCATAAGATCATTTTAACGTTGAAACGGATTTACTCCAAACTGACAAGATAGAGTGATTTTCTTTAACAGAATATTTAATATTATTTTCTGTGTGAGGTTGATTTATCGATTGACTGCTGGTTCGGCTCCGTTTGTTTTAATCAAAGTACCCCAATTGAAAGCTCAGTTTGGCACTGCATGCTGTTACTTTAAGAGTGTAGATCTGACAGCTTTTCATTGGGTGTTGGAAAGGGATGCTGAGGACCAATAAGATTTTGAACTGTACAAAGCAATCCACTCCCTCCCCCAATGCAGACGGCACTGTAACAGAGTGAATAGAGCTCAACAAGAGACAGCAATAAGCAGATTTTTCACCCAGCTAAACATGAGATTGTTCTTAAAATCACGATCATTTTGTAAAGTGAGACATATTTTCTTCAAACACTGGAGGAACCTTGCTGTAAACCGGACTTTGATGGAAATTAACGTCATATAGCGGATCAAGGATGACAAAGAGAAAAGGAAATCGGGGCTGGAGATGGCTGGCTCTTTGGTGGCTTAATTTTTCCCTTTTCTTGAGTACAATGGACGCACAGAGTCATTACAGCATCCCGGAGGAACTAAAACAGGGATCGATGGTTGGAAATCTTGCCAAAGACCTCGGTTTGGAATTATCAGACATGTTTGACCGTAAAATGCGCCTTGCCTCTGATGATGGTGAGCAGTATTTTAGTGTTGATGTGGGAAAGGGTGAACTAGTCGTGAATGACAGAATAGACAGAGAAGCTTTATGTGGACAAAGCGCCAGTTGCGTGCTACCTCTGCAAGTAGTTGTTGAAAATCCTTTGCAGTCTCATCAGATTGAAGTTGAAATAAGAGACATAAATGACAATTCTCCGAGGTTCCCTACACAGGAAATTAACCTTCAAATACCAGAATCTGTGGTTGTCGGAAAACGCTTCCCTTTAGAAAGCGCTGAGGATTCAGATGTTGGAAGCAATTCTTTAAAATCATACTCCCTCAGCAAAAATGATTATTTTTCTTTAAAGTTTAAACAAACAAAGAATGGCCAAGCTGTCCCAGAATTGATGTTAGAGAAGCCATTAGACAGAGAAAAGAATGCTTTACATCAGTTGTTACTGTCAGCATTAGATGGGGGAAATCCTGCTAGATCAGGAACCTGTAAAATTGCAATTACAGTTCTTGATAATAACGATAATTTTCCAGTTTTCAGCGAAAATGAATACAAAATTTCTTTAAAGGAAAACAGCACTAAAGGGACATTTGTTATCAAATTGACGGCTACGGATGCTGACGATGGTCTTAATGGTGAAGTGAAATATTTATTTGGGCCTCGTACTCCAGAGTCTGTCCTATCAACATTTGAAATCAATGATGTAAGTGGGGAGATCTTGTTAAGAGGGCCTCTGGATTATGAGACAAGTAAATCGTACCTTATCGATATAACTGCTAAAGACAAAGGAACTCCGGAAATGGAGGGACACTGTCGTGTCCAAGTTGATATCGAGGATATAAATGATAATTGTCCAGAGATTGTGCTTACTTCTAAACCCAGTCCCGTACGCGAGGACGCACCCCGTGGAACAGTGGTTGCTTTGATCAGTGCACGAGACAGTGACACGAGTGATAACGGAAAAGTGGTGTTACATCTTCTTAAAAGTTTCCCTTTCACCCTAAAAGCATCGTTTTCTAATAATTATGAACTGCTCACTAACGGTCCTCTTGACCGTGAGAAAATTTCACAGTATGATATCGAAATAAAAGCTTTTGATTCAGGTTCTCCTCCCCTATCTAGTAGTACAATTATAGCTGTCAGCATCACTGATGTGAATGACAACTCTCCTATTTTTACCCAGTCGTCCTATGATGTGTATTTAACAGAGAGTGGAGTTCCAGGATCAATACTTTACTCAGTATCAGCATCTGATATTGATTCTGGTGAAAATGGAAAGATCTCTTACTCCATATTGGACTCTAAAGTGCAGGACGTCTCTGTCTCATCTTATGTTTACATTAACTCGGATAACGGGAGCATCTACAGCATGCACTCGTTTGACTATGAGAAGCTGAAGGTGTTTCAGATTCAGGTTCAGGCAAAGGACCAGGGCTCTCCATCTCTCAGCACCAACGTCACTGTCCATGTTTTTATCCTGGACCAGAACGATAATGCCCCCACTGTTATTTATCCCTCCTCCGCTGCCCTGGGCTCCCTCTCTCATCAAAGGATGCCCCGGTCTGCTAAAGGGGGTCACCTGGTTACTAAGGTGACGGCCGTGGACGCTGACTCGGGCCATAATGCCTGGATCTCCTACAGACTTGCGGAGGCCACAGACGCCTCTCTGTTCGCCGTCAATCAGTACACAGGAGAGGTGAGGACTAAACGCGCTGTGTACGAGCAGGACGAGTCCTCCCAGAGGCTGCTGATAGAGATCAGGGACCACGGGGAACCAACTCAGTCTATCACCGTCACTGTGTCCATCCTGCTGGAGGATGGACTCCATGAACCCATCTTGGACCTCCGACACAAAGTGTCCGAGCCCAGCAAAAAAACTGGCAAAATCACCCTTTACTTAATTCTGTCCCTGGCCTCGGTGTCTGTGCTGTTTCTGGTGACTTTTCTCATCTTAGCGGTGAAATGCATCAGGAGCAGCAGAAGCAGCGGGAGCTGCTGCATGAGACGGAGCGACTGTGATGATTACAAGAACCCCAACAGAAACCTGCAGATTCAGCTCAACACTGATGGACCTATAAAATACGTGGAGGTCCTGGGAGGAGACATGATGTCCCAGAGTCAGTCCTTCATGTCCTGCATGTCTCCAATGTCAGAGTACAGTGATTTCACATTGATCAAACCCAGCAGCACCACAGACTTCAAAGAAATCATCAGTGTTCTGGATGCGTCTTTACCCGACAGCACCTGGACCTTTGAGAGCCAGCAGGTGAGCTGAAAGTGAACAAAAATACATGATTAGGTTATATTCAAGACTGTTTTATTGTTGGGTTTGTGCTCTTTGACTCCTATAAACCTATTTTAATCGATAAATAGATTTGAATAAATAGAACGAATATTAAATAGTTGTTTGTTGTTTTTTTTCTTTGGGTGGGGAGTGGATTTTTTTCTCAAGAAATGAAACTGAACATAAAATGTTATACGAGGAATATTACCAAGAGAATGACGGAACAATGCCCATGGTGTTTTTTGTTTTTTTTGTTTTTCTTTTTTAAAGTTGGTTAATTTTGCGCCTCAACTCTTACACAGTGCTGTTATTCACTATATTTCGCATCATCACTCTGTATTGCTTTTTTGCCGTGCGTGAGACGTCACTGAATGACTGATTAAAACAGAAACACAAGTGCAACATCTTAAAAACATATTGTATTTCGTAACATTTCTTAGAAATTATCTTAATGTGATAAAAAGAAAATTAAATTGCAGTATTTTAGGCCACTTAAAAATATATTCAATGAATTTTAAAGTATACCACAAGATTTGACGATAAAGTAAAAATAAAAAACGTAGAAATTCAATAGTAATTTTATTTTTATTTTATTTTGCAAATCGTTTATGTGTTATTGAGACAGCTTATGATTTTAAATTGCTATGTTTTGTCCTGGCGCATCTGTCCTAATCTTATTGGGTGTCGTTGTAAATGGACTGTGCCAATAGCATCGTGTTTTGTACAAAGAGATCTACTCCGTCCCCCATCCATTCTCAGCACTGGAGCCAGTGTACTGCTTTGAATATGAACGGAGAGGAGGTTGCACTTGAACAGTAAAACTGAATAAGCAATCGTTAGTTTACGTCTTACGATGGGTATATCTGGATTTCGTTGGAGTTTGCCTGTGTCGCTATTAATGGATTTCAATATCTTTACGTTTATTTTATAAGATAATGATGAAAATTAACGTGCTTTAAAGGAGCGAGAATGACAAAGAGAATGAGACACCGGGAGTGGAGATGGCAGGCGCTTTGGTGGCATAATTTTTTTCTGTTGTGGAATATAATATACGGACAGACTCGTTACAACATCCCAGAGGAGCTGGAACGAGACTCTCTGGTTGGAAATATTGCCAAAGATCTGGGCTTGGGATTATCAGACATTTTTTACCGTAAACTGCGGGTCGCCTCTGAGGCTGGTAAGCAGTATTTCAGCGTGGATGCGGAGAAGGGTGAGCTGGTGGTGAATGACAGAATAGACAGAGAGGCGTTATGTGGACAAAGCGCCAGCTGTGTGCTACCTCTGCAGGTTGTAGTAGAAAATCCGCTGCAACTACACAGGATAGAAGTGGAAATAAGAGACGTAAATGACAATGCTCCTACTTTTCTCAAAAGTGATCATGTAATAGAAATTGCTGAGTCCACCGTTGTAGGTGTTCATTTTCCTTTAGAGATGGCGGAGGATCCGGACGTTGGGAATAATGGATTAAAAACGTACATACTCAGCAAAGATGATTGCTTTACCATAAAAGTTAAAGAAATTGAAAATGGAAAAAAAATCCCTGAGTTGGTACTAAATAAATCATTAGACCGGGAGAAAAGGGCAACGCATAGTTTAGTACTTACTGCCATGGATGGAGGAAATCCCGTTAAGACCGGTATTTCAAAGATAACTATACATATACTGGATATTAATGACAATGTTCCACAGTTTGAACAAAGTTTTTATAAGATTGCTGTTCAAGAAAACAGTGCAAACGGTTCATTTGTCATTGCAACCAAAGCAACAGACATCGATGAGGGTCTAAATGGAGAAATTGAATACTCTTTTAGTGTACACACACCCCCATCAGTTCTGTCCTTATTTCACATAGATGCTGTTACTGGAGACATATATTTGAAACACTCATTAGACTTCGAAACTAAGGCATCATATCGAATAGATATTAGTGCAAAAGACAAAGGCTTGCCAAAAATGGAAGGCCACTGCACTGTGCAGGTGGATGTATTAGACGTAAACGATAATGCCCCAGAAATTGTGCTCACTTCTAAATCCACATCAGTGCCAGAAGACTCAAACAGCGGAACAGTGGTGGCTTTACTCAGTGTACGTGATCTTGATTCCGGTGATAATGGCAAAGTCAACTTACAGCTTCCAAAAGGCTCACTATTTAGTCTAAAACCTTCTTTTTCTAACAATTACGCGATGATTACAAACGGCCCTTTAGACAGAGAGAGAGTCTCAGAGTTTAAGATTGAAATAACAGCGACCGATTCAGGATCTCCTCCTCTCTCTAGTACCAGAATTATCCCCGTCAGCATCACAGATGTAAATGATAACAAACCTCTCTTTAGTCAGCCTTCATATAATATATATCTAAAAGAAAATATGGCTCCAGGATCTATACTTTACTCAGTTTCAGCATCGGATCCGGATTCTGGTGAAAACGCAAAGATCTCGTACTCTATACTGGACTCTAAAGTGCAGGACGTCTCTGTCTCATCTTATGTTTACATTAACTCGGATAACGGGAGCATCTACAGCATGCACTCGTTTGACTATGAGAAGCTGAAGGTGTTTCAGATTCAGGTTCAGGCAAAGGACCAGGGCTCTCCATCTCTCAGCAGCAACGCCACAATTCATGTTTTTATCCTGGACCAGAACGATAATGCCCCCACTGTTATTTACCCTTTATCCGCTATCCTGGGCTCTCCCTCTCAGCAGAGGATGCCCCAGTCTGCTAAAGGGGGTCACCTGGTTACTAAGATCACGGCCGTGGACGCTGACTCGGGCCATAATGCCTGGATCTCCTACAGACTAGCGGAGGCCACAGACGTCTCTCTGTTCATCATCAGTCAGTACACAGGAGAGGTGAGGACTAAACGCGCTGTGTACGAGCAGGACGAGTCCTCCCAGAGGCTGCTGATAGAGATCAGGGACGACGGGGAACCTGTACAGTCTACCACAGTCACGGTGTCCATCCTGCTGGAGGATGGACTCCATGAACCCATCTTGGACCTCCGACACAAAGTGTCTGAGCCCAGCAAAAAAACTGGCAAAATCACCCTTTACTTAATTCTGTCCCTGGCCTCGGTGTCCGTGCTGTCTCTGGTGACTTTTCTCATCTTAGTGGTGAAATGCATCAGGAGCAGCAGAAGCAGCGGGAGCTGCTGCATGAGACGGAGCGACTGTGATGATTACAAGAACCCCAACAGAAACCTGCAGATTCAGCTCAACACTGATGGACCTATAAAATACGTGGAGGTCCTGGGAGGAGACATGATGTCTCAGAGTCAGTCCTTCAGGTCCTGCATGTCTCCAATGTCAGAGTACAGTGATTTCACATTGATCAAACCCAGCAGCACCACAGACTTTAAAGAAGTCATCAGTGTTCTGGATGCGTCTTTACCCGACAGCACCTGGACCTTTGAGAGTCAGCAGGTGAGCTGAAAGAGTTGCATTGTGCTAATAGTTGAATAATTCTGTCAAAATTGATGAATGGCTGGTTTGGATGTTGTTTTTTGTTGTTTGTCACATTCTTTCATTGAATCAAAATACATTAGAATCTCAATACAGTCATTTTCTGTGTGATGTTGAAGCCTGTTTTCAACTTGGTTCGTTACGGTGAAAAAGGAATGACAAGCTTTTGAACGTTTGATGCTTGTAAAGTCGTTATTACTTTTATTACCTCTTTTTTTTTTTTAATAAACCTTAACTGCGAATGCATGTCTGTATAATTATGATTGTAAGGTGACAGTTTTTTCTTGTTATTTTTAATGGATAAGTAACTTAAAGTTATCAGTAGCACAACTAAAGATAGAGCTTCAATCTGTACAACAACGTGCAGAGTTGTTTTCATGAGCACAGCTGTATCTTTAAAAGCTCTGCTCAGAGCACTTCCTGTTGGATGACTAGGACGTATGCTGTGCTCCAATAGCAGGCAAGGAAAATACAAAGAGATCTACCCCCTTCCCCGAGCAGCTTCAGCACCACAAAACGTCAATAATACCATGAGTTAGATCGCGGTGTGACGCGCTTATACCTCGGACTTTAAAATTTAAGAAATGATTTTAAGCTGAAGGCATGAATGAATATGATTTTGCAATGTTTAAATTTGATTCTTCCTGGAACTGGATAACTACCTTAATTTTCAAAATGGGAAATACTACGAGCTAACAGATCAGGGATGACAAAGAAAATGGGATACCGAAACTGGAGATGGCAGGCGCTCTGGTGGCATCATTTCTTTATCCTGTGGAGTACAATTGAAGCACAGAATCGCTACAGCATTCCAGAGGAACTAAAACAAGGCTCAGTGGTCGGGAATCTCGCCAAAGACTTGGGTTTGTCCTTATCTGAGATTTTTCACCGTAAACTGCGGGTTGCTTCTGAGGCTGGCGAGCAGTATTTCAGAGTGGATGCGGGGAAGGGAGAGCTGGTGGTGAATGACAGAATAGACAGAGAGGCTCTGTGTGGACAAAGCGCCAGCTGTGTGCTACCTTTACAAATTGTTATTGAAAACCCTTTACATTTACACCGACTTGATGTAGAAATTAAAGATATAAATGATAATTCTCCAATATTCCAAGCAAAAGAACTGTTTATAAAAATCGCAGAATCAGCAGCAGTGGGAACTCGCTTTGCTTTAGAGAATGCAGAGGATCTTGATGTTGGAAGTAATTCATTAAAATCCTACAGTTTGTCAAGAAACGATTGTTTTGCACTAAAACTGAAAGAGGTGGATGATGGCAGAGCAGTCCCCGAGCTAGTGTTGGAAAAGCATCTTGATCGAGAGAAGAAAGCTGTTTATGAGCTAAAACTGACTGCAGTTGATGGGGGAAATCCGGCCCTTTCGGGTACCTCACTAATTACAATTACTGTGCTTGATGTAAATGACAATTTCCCAGTATTCGAAAAAAATACTTACAAAATTTCTTTACCAGAAAATACTGCAAAAGGTACCGCTGTGATTAAAATTACTGCGACTGATGCTGATGAGGGACCAAACGGAGAAATTGAGTTCTTTTTTGGTCCGAGGACACCGGAGTCCGTGTTATCCGTTTTTGAAATCAAAACATTAACTGGCGATATTTATTTAACAGGAAATTTGGATTATGAAAAATCCGCTTCATATAAAATTGAAATATCTGCGAAAGACAATGGGGTTCCTGAAATGGAAAGCCATTGTCGCCTACAAATAGATGTTTTAGACATTAATGACAACACGCCAGAAATTGTTCTCACCTCAGAACCTCAGCCTGTGCGAGAAGATGCACCAAGTGGCACTGTAGTTGCTTTGCTTTATGCACGCGATGCTGACTCCGGTAATAATAGCAAAGTCACACTGCAGTTAAATAAAGGTTCTCCTTTTATTCTTAAACCCTCGTTTATTAATAATTATGCGCTGGTTACCAGCGGGCCTTTGGATAGAGAAAATATCTCAGAGTATAATATCGAGATAACAGCCACTGATTCGGGTTCTCCTCCACTTTCCAGTAAAAAGGTTATACGATTAACCATCACTGATGTGAATGACAATCCTCCAGCCTTCAGTCAGCCCTCATATAGTGTTTATTTGAAAGAGAATGGAGTTCCAGGATCTATACTTCACTCGGTATCAGCGTCTGATCTGGATTCTGGTGAAAACGCAAAGATCTCTTACTCCATATTGGACTCTAAAGTGCAGGACGTCTCTGTCTCATCTTATGTTTACATTAACTCGGATAACGGGAGCATCTACAGCATGCACTCGTTTGACTATGAGAAGCTGAAGGTGTTTCAGATTCAGGTTCAGGCAAAGGACCAGGGCTCTCCATCTCTCAGCACCAACGCCACTGTCCATGTTTTTATCCTGGACCAGAACGATAATGCCCCCACTGTTATTTACCCCTCCTCCGCTGCCCTGGGCTCCCTCTCTCATCAGAGGATGCCCCGGTCTGCTAAAGGGGGTCACCTGGTCACTAAGGTGACGGCCGTGGACGCTGACTCGGGCCATAATGCCTGGATCTCCTACAGACTGGCGGAGGCCACAGACGCCTCTCTGTTCATCATCAGTCAGTACACAGGAGAGGTGAGGACTAAACGCGCTGTGTACGAGCAGGACGAGTCCTCCCAGAGGCTGCTGATAGAGATCAGGGACAACGGGGAGCCGGTTCAGTCCTCCACCGTCACGGTGTCCATCCTGCTGGAGGACGGTCTCCATGAGCCCATCTTAGATTTCCGACACAAAGTGTCCGAGCCCAGCAAAAAAACTGGCAGAATCACCCTTTATCTGATTTTGTCTCTGGCCTCGGTGTCCGTGCTGTCTCTGGTGACTTTTCTCATCTTAGCGGTGAAATGCATCAGGAGTAGCAGAAGCAGCGGGAGCTGCTGCATGAGACGGAGCGACTGTGATGATTACAAGAACCCCAACAGAAACCTGCAGATTCAGCTCAACTCTGATGGACCTATAAAATACGTGGAGGTCCTGGGAGGAGACATGATGTCTCAGAGTCAGTCCTTCAGGTCCTGCATGTCTCCAATGTCCGAGTACAGTGATTTCACATTGATCAAACCCAGCAGCACCACAGACTTTAAAGAAATCATCAGTGTTCTGGATGCGTCTTTACCCGACAGCACCTGGACCTTTGAGAGCCAGCAGGTGAGTCAAAAGTGTAGCAACCTGTATACATTAAGATGGTGGCATATTTTTATATATGTTTTTCATATTACTTAAACTGCTGATTGAAAGCAATCCTTCAACGGTTTGTTTCTTGTTGACTCTTTTCTGTGTTGACTGTTTTGGAGCAAATGGGTGTGTTAATTGGCTGGTTTTCCTAAAAAGGCATCCAGTATATAATTTTTCTGTTCCTCTTGAAATATTCTGGCATAATTAAAACTTTCCTTTAGACTTAAATGAAAGGCATTATTTTTTCAGCAGCTCTTACAGGACAGCGACAATTACAACAACATTTCTAATAAAAGTCACAAACCGCTGAAAATCTGTGTAAATAAAAGTAAGCCTCAGAATTTCTGTCAGGTTTATGTAAAGCACATAATCTATTGTGTGCTTCTTTTCAATCACTACCTTTTAAAATCAGAAATGCTTTGTTTTTGCCAGTAAGTGCGGGAAAGATTATTTTCTCCTGCTTCCATTACTTGATGCTGATCTTTTCAGCCCATCTGTGTCTTTCAATGAAATCCTCACCACTTTTCTTACTGGATGATATAAGTGTATAGTGAGCACCAATGAAATGCAAAGCTTTACAAAGAGATCTAGTCCCTCCCCCATGCAGCGACACAGTCACAATCACTCCTACAGCAAGCAGATGAAGGAAGCGGAGCGATGCTACCAATAGAGCTAAAACAAAAAAATAAGGTGGAGATATTTTTTAGCGTTGATTTTGGAATCTTGCTTTGGATTTATTCGTTTCTGCCATGAGTGATATGGACCATATTTTTAATTACTTCACTGGAAAATAATTCTTAAGAATCTAGGATGACAAAGAAAATGGGATACCGAGACTGGAGATGGAAAGCCATTTGGTGGCATCGATTCTTTCTCCTGTGGACTACAGTAGAATCACAGACACGTTACAGCATCCCAGAGGAGCTACAACCGGGTTCTGTGGTCGGAAATCTCGCCAAAGATTTGGGTTTGTCATTGTCTGAGATTTTTTACCGTAAACTGCGGGTTGCTTCTGAGGCTGGCGAGCAGTATTTCAGAGTGGATGCGGGGAAGGGAGAGCTGGTGGTGAATGACAGAATAGACAGAGAGGCTCTGTGTGGACAAAGCGCCAGTTGTGTGCTACCTTTACAAATTGTTATTGAAAACCCCTTACATTTACACCGACTTGAGGTAGAAATTAAAGATATAAATGATAATTCTCCAATGTTTCATGCAAAAGAATTGTCTTTAAAAATTGCAGAATCGGCAGCAGTGGGAACTCGCTTTCTTTTGGAAAGCGCGGAGGATTTAGACGTTGGGGTTAATTCTGTCAAGTCTTACACTTTGATCAGAAACGAATGCTTTACACTAAAAATGAAGGATGTTAATGGTGGCAGAGCAGTTCCGGAGTTGGTGTTAGAAAAGGCCCTTGATCGAGAGAAGAAAGCTGTCCATAAGCTAAAATTGACTGCAGTAGATGGGGGAAATCCAGCCCTATCGGGTACCTCACAAATTGTAATTACTGTACTTGATATTAATGACAATTTTCCTGTGTTTGAAGAAAATATCTACACAGTCTCTCTGCAGGAGAGTACTGTCAAGAATACATCTATAATTAAAATTACTGCTACTGATGCTGATGAAGGCTCGAATGGGGAAATTGAATTTTCATTTGGTTCAAGAACCCCAGAGTCTGTGTTGTCCATATTTGAAATTAAATCATCAACAGGAGAAATATATTTGAAAGGAGAATTGGATTATGAAAAAGCCACCTCATATAAAATAGAAATATCTGCGAAAGACAAGGGGGTTCCTGAAATGGAGAGTTACTGTCACTTACAGGTAGATGTTTTAGATATGAATGACAACACGCCAGAAATTGTTCTCACCTCAGAACCTCAGCCTGTGCGAGAAGATGCACCAAGTGGCACTGTAGTTGCTTTGCTTTATGCACGCGATGCTGACTCCGGTAATAATAGCAAAGTCACACTGCAGTTAAATAAAGGCGCTCCTTTTACTCTTAAACCCTCGTTTTCTAATAATTATGCGCTGGTTACCAGCGGTCCTTTGAATAGGGAAAAATTCTCAAAGTATAATATTGAGATAACAGCCACTGATACGGGTTCTCCTCCACTTTCCAATAACAAAGTTATACCGGTAACCGTCACTGATGTGAATGACAATCCTCCAGCCTTCAGTCAGCCCTCATATAGTGTTTATTTGAAAGAGAATGGATTACCAGGATCTATACTTCACTCGGTATCAGCGTCTGATCTGGATTCTGGTGAAAATGGAAAGATCTCTTACTCCATACTGGACTCTAAAGTGCAGGACGTCTCTGTCTCATCTTATGTTTACATTAACTCGGATAACGGGAGCATCTACAGCATGCACTCGTTTGACTATGAGAAGCTGAAGGTGTTTCAGATTCAGGTTCAGGCAAAGGACCAGGGCTCTCCATCTCTCAGCAGCAACGCCACTGTCCATGTTTTTATCCTGGACCAGAATGATAATGCCCCCACTGTTATTTACCCCTCCTCCGCTGTCCTGGGCTCCCTCTCTCATCAAAGGATGCCCCGGTCTGCTAAACCGGGTCACCTGGTTACTAAGGTGACGGCCGTGGACGCTGACTCGGGCCATAATGCCTGGATCTCCTACAGACTGGCGGAGGCCACAGACGTCTCTCTGTTCATCATTAGTCAGTACACAGGAGAGGTGAGGACTAAACGCGCTGTGTACGAGCAGGACGAGTCCTCCCAGAGGCTGCTGATAGAGATCAGGGACGACGGGGAGCCGGTTCAGTCCTCCACCGTCACGGTGTCCATCCTGCTGGAGGACGGTCTCCATGAGCCCATCTTAGATTTCCGACACAAAGTGTCCGAGCCCAGCAAAAAAACTGGCAGAATCACCCTTTATCTGATTTTGTCTCTGGCCTCGGTGTCCGTGCTGTCTCTGGTGACTTTTCTCATCTTAGCGGTGAAATGCATCAGGAGCAGCAGAAGCAGCGGGAGCTGCTGCATGAGACGGAGCGACTGTGATGATTACAAGAACCCCAACAGAAACCTGCAGATTCAGCTCAACACTGATGGACCTATAAAATACGTGGAGGTCCTGGGAGGAGACATGATGTCCCAGAGTCAGTCCTTCAGGTCCTGCATGTCTCCAATGTCAGAGTACAGTGATTTCACATTGATCAAACCCAGCAGCACCACAGACTTTAAAGAAGTCATCAGTGTTCTAGATGCGTCTTTACCCGACAGCACCTGGACCTTTGAGAGCCAGCAGGTGAGCCCAAAAATCAGCAATCTTTACATATTAAAACGAATGTTTAATACAGCTATTTTTTTGTATAACGTAAAATTCTGAATGAAAACGATCAGTAACTGGCATGTTTTGTTGTTGAATTTTATTTGTGCCATTACTCTTGCGTCTTGGGGCAGTTTAGCTCGTTTTCGTAGAAAGGCTGCCAGTATGCAAGTTCTCTTTTCCACTTAAAGTCTTACATTATATAAATCTTTGCCTTTACACTTTCGATTCTCACTGTGAACTCTGGACATTGACAGCGTCAGCAAGGTTTCTAAAAAACAGCGCTAAACTGCTGACACCTGTTTGTAATTAAAATGAGCGTGAAGGGTTGGTGTCATACTGACACGTCACTTATTTATTTATTTTTTATTTATTTGTTTGTTTTTTTAAATCACGATTTTAAAAATATCTGTAAATGTGTCATTACCAGTAAGTGCGGAAATAATTTCTTTCTCACTCTAAGTTTAATTCCACTTTGAGCTCAATTCTGTTTAGCACATGAGTCTTTGAATGGAATCCTCACTGCCTTCATGGATGGCAGAAATGGATGTTGAGCACCAATGAAACGCAGAGCTGTACAAAGAGATCTAGTCCCTCCCCCATGCAGCCACACAGTCAGAAGCACTGCCACTGCAAGCAGATGGATGGAACGAAGCGATGCTACTAATACAGCTAAAGCAAATAAAAAAGATACACATGTTTGTTTGCCTTGATTTTGGAACATTGCGTTGGATTGATTCTTTACTGCCATGGACGATATTGATATTTTTTATTTTTGATTATTTCACTGGAAAATAATTTTTCAGAAACCGGAATGACAAAGACAAAAGGATACAGAGATTTGAGATGGAAAGCGCTCTGGTGCCATCAATTATTTCTCCTGTGGAGTACAATAGAAGCACAGACTCGGTACAGCATCCCAGAGGAACTAAAACCGGGTTCTGTGGTTGGGAATCTCGCCAAAGACTTGAGTTTGTCATTATCTGAGATTTTTGACCGTAAGTTGCGGGTTGCCTCTGAGGCTGGCGAGCAGTATTTCAGCGTGGATGCGGGGAAGGGCGAGCTGGTGGTGAATGACCGAATTGACAGAGAGGCTTTGTGTGGACAAAGTGCTAGCTGTGTTTTAACCCTGCAAATTGTTATTGATAAGCCTTTACAACTGTACCGAGTAGAGGTGGAAATACAAGATGTGAATGATAATTCTCCCAGATTCCCGTCGACTGAAAAAATATTGCAAATAGCTGAGTCGGCAGCAGCAGGGACACATTTTCCTCTCGAAACAGCTCAAGATCTTGATGTTGGAGTAAACTCAGTGAGATCATATACTTTAAGTAAAGATGAGATCTTTAGTTTAAAAATTAAAGATGTGTCTGGTGGAAAGAGAATTCCAGAGTTAGTTCTATCTAAATCTGTTGATAGAGAGAAAAAATCCACACATACATTGACACTCACCGCTATAGATGGGGGGAAACCAGTAAGGTCTGGGACCTGTCAAATAACTATAACTGTCCTTGATATTAACGATAATTTTCCTGTATTTGAGAAGAGCATATACAAAGTTTCCATAGGTGAAAACACGCTAAAAGGGGCATCAGTTCTTACACTGACAGCTAAAGATGCTGATGCGGGTCTTAACGGAGAGATCGAGTTTGCATTTGGTGCGCACACACCAGATAATGTCCTGTCTGTATTTGATATAGACCCATTAACTGGTGAAATACGTCTGATAGGTAATTTAGATTTTGAAACCAACCCTAATTTTGAAATAGACATTTCCGCTACAGATAAAGGAAGCCCGAGAATGGAGGGGCATTGCTCTGTCCATGTTGAAGTGCTAGACGTTAATGATAATCCTCCAAATATATTTTTGACCTCTCAACCAAACTCGGTGCCTGAAAATGCACCAAGCGGCACTGTAGTGGCTTTAATTAGCGCAAGAGATATTGACTCTGGTGATAATGGTAAAGTTATATTGCAGCTTCACAAAAATGTGCCTTTTAAGCTGAAAGCGTCCTTTTCGGATAATTATGCTTTGATTACAAACGGTGCTTTAGACAGGGAAGAATTCTCACAGTATCATGTTGAGATAACAGCCACTGATTTAGGTTCACCACCAATGAGCAGTAAAAACACAGTAAACGTTAATATTACTGATGTAAATGACAATCCACCTGTATTTACACAACTCACGTATACTGTGTATTTAAAAGAGAATGGATTACCAGGATCTATACTTTACTCAGTATCAGCGTCTGATCTGGATTCTGGGGAAAACGCAAAGATCTCTTACTCCATACTGGACTCTAAAGTGCAGGACGTCTCTGTCTCATCTTATGTTTACATTAACTCGGATAACGGGAGCATCTACAGCATGCACTCGTTTGACTATGAGAAGCTGAAGGTGTTTCAGATTCAGGTTCAGGCAAAGGACCAGGGCTCTCCATCTCTCAGCACCAACGTCACTGTCCATGTTTTTATCCTGGACCAGAACGATAATGCCCCCACTGTTATTTACCCCTCCTCCGCTGCCCTGGGCTCCCTCTCTCATCAGAGGATGCCCCGGTCTGCTAAAGCGGGTCACCTGGTTACTAAGGTGACGGCCGTGGACGCTGACTCGGGCCATAATGCCTGGATCTCCTACAGACTGGCGGAGGCCACAGACGCCTCTCTGTTCATCATCAGTCAGTACACAGGAGAGGTGAGGACTAAACGCGCTGTGTACGAGCAGGACGAGTCCTCCCAGAGGCTGCTGATAGAGATCAAGGACCATGGGGAACCGGTTCAGACCGCCACCGTCACCGTCTCCATCCTGCTGGAGGACGGTCTCCATGAGCCCATCTTAGATTTCCGACACAAGGTGTCCGAGCCCAGCAAAAAAACTGGCAGAATCACCCTTTATCTGATTTTGTCCCTGGCCTCGGTGTCCGTGCTGTCTCTGGTGACTTTTCTCATCTTAGCGGTGAAATGCATCAGGAGCAGCAGAAGCAGCGGGAGCTGCTGCATGAGACGGAGCGACTGTGATGATTACAAGAACCCCAACAGAAACCTGCAGATTCAGCTCAACACTGATGGACCTATAAAATACGTGGAGGTCCTGGGAGGAGACATGATGTCCCAGAGTCAGTCCTTCAGGTCCTGCATGTCTCCAATGTCAGAGTACAGTGATTTCACATTGATCAAACCCAGCAGCACCACAGACTTTAAAGAAGTCATCAGTGTTCTGGATGCGTCTTTACCCGACAGCACCTGGACCTTTGAGAGCCAGCAGGTGAGTCAAAAACTCATTAAGACTTCCACTGTATTTTTAGAGTTATGTTTGACGAGCAGAAAAATCAATGGGTAATTCGTTCATTTGTTTCCAGAAAACTAAAGCTTTTCAAATCGTTTGTTTAAAGTAAGCTCTCAAGGTTCAAGCTGTTTTATTTTCTCAAAGGGATTATTCGTATTATAGGAAGCAATAAAAAAAAATATGAACAAATCGTATATTGCTGAAATCTATTCATCAAGTATTCATCCATCTTATTCTTACTGTCTCTTGTTTGTCGCAGCCAAAGCCTTAAATTTTGAGTGCGTTCTAGTGTTTCAGCACTGCTGGCGTGGACAGCGACATCAAATCAGTGTGAAGCTCGTGGCACGCTTACTGTTATTGTTTGGTACCTTTTACTCAAGAAACAGTGAATGAATGATAAAATTAATCCAAAGTTTTAAATAACAGTGATTTATTTTACCTTAAATCAAATCGATTACCTTTATTAGTATGTTTAAGGGCTTTGTATACACAAACAACGTTAAAAAAACACACTTTGGTACATACAACACTGGAACAGAAAGTTTTTGCAGAGTTAGAAGTCATCCTTATCCAACCAATCCTTCAAATTAAAGCTTATAACACATATTCAACATACAAATTGAATAATAACTAAGATTAATAGGGGAAATGGGGGAACCCAAGGCATATATATCTCTATCTACACCACATCACTCCTAAACGCTTTGATAATATTATTGGGTCTTTTATTTTATTTTTTTAATGTCTCTTAAGGGGTTTAACGTGACATTGTTGTTGTTTTTGCTCATTTCAATGTTGTTGAATTTATGCTGTAAAACATGCTCAATTTGGATCAGAAATTTTAAAATGAAACTAGCTTTTATTAAGGCGCAAGTCCAGGCTGCACAGTGGCGCAGTTGGTAGCCCTGTTGCCTTACAGCAAGAAGATTCTGGGTTCGAATCGTTCTGCTTGGAGTTTGCATGTTCTCCTTGTGAATGCGTTGGTTCTCTCTGGGTACCCCGGCTTTCTCTCACAATCTAAAAACATGACTATTAGGTTAATTGGTCTCTCTAACTTGTCCTTAGGTATGAGTGTGTGCGTACATGTTTGTTTGTTGATCCTATCCGTCTCTGTGTTGCCCTGCGATGGACTGGCGACCTGTCCAGGGCGTACCCTGCCTCTCGCCCGATGACCGCTGGAGATAGGCAGCAGCCCCCCTCCCTTGCGACTGTGCAAGGATAAGCGTGTTTAGATAATTGATGGATGGAGGTCCTGAATTTATTTATTTATTTAGGTGATGTTAGGTGGGCTCCCTTTTCTGTGATTTCTGCTGTAAGTTTATAGACATGCTTGGCTTCTTCTGATTGGACTGATAGGCTGGCTGATGCAGACCAATAGCTTACAGAATTGTACAAAGAGATCTAGTCCTTCCCCCTCTCCCTCTCGTCACAGCAACCCTCACTGTGCTCAGAGCCGGAGAGGAGATGTATTTAGTACATGACGTCTTTATCATGTGTTTTGTTAGTGATAATTAATCTAATTGTCAATGAATGTCCGTTCTAATGATGACTTTAAAGTCTGGATTACGTGGATAAATACTTTCATGGGAAATACAACATTATAACGGACCGGGCAGCTACCGGGGATGACAAAGAGAATGAGATATCGAGAGTGGAAATGGCTTGGGCTTTGGTGGTATCATTTCTTTTTGCTGAGGATTACAATAGAAGGACAGACTCGTTACAGCATCCCAGAAGAAGTAAAACGGGGTTCTATGGTTGGAAATCTCGCAAAAGACCTTGGATTGGGATTATCAGACATTTTGGACCGTAAACTGCGTGTTGCCTCTGAGCCTGGCGAGCAGTATTTCAGCGTGGACCCGGGGAAGGGCGAACTGGTGGTAACTGATCGAATAGACAGAGAAGCTCTATGTGGACAAAGCGCCAGCTGTATTTTATCACTGCAAATTGTGACAGATAATCCATTACAGCTACACCGGATAGAAGTGGAAGTAAAAGACATAAATGACAATTCTCCGGTTTTTATTAAAGAAGAGTGGCATTTAAAGATAGCTGAATCTACCGCTGCAGGTATACGCTTTCCTTTAGACACCGCACAGGACCAAGATTTGGGTAGTAATTCAGTAAAGTCATATACACTAAGTAGAAGCGAATGCTTTAGCTTAAAAATGAAAGAACTGTCTGGTGATCAACATGTTCCTGAGCTTGTGCTGGAGAAACCACTTGACAGAGAGAAACAGAGTGTACATCAGTTATTACTAACAGCGTTAGACGGAGGCAGTCCTGTGAAAACTGGAACCACAAATATCATTGTGACCGTATTGGACAATAACGACAATGTTCCGGTGTTTAAAAGGACGTTGTACAATATTTCTGTGCCTGAAAATAGTGCCGTTGGTTCTGTGCTTGTTCAAGTTGAAGCCACAGATGAAGATGAGGGTGTAAATGCAGAGATCGAATACAGATTTGCTGATAGCACACCCCAGTCGCTGCTATCCATTTTTAAGATGAAGTCAGATACAGGGGAAATTATCTTATTAAATCCCTTAGATTATGAGAGTAGTAGTAAGACTGAAATAAGTATCACTGCAAAGGACAAAGGAGTTCCAGAAATGGAGGGTCACTGTCGCGTACAAATAGTTGTAATAGACGTCAATGATAACATGCCAGAAATAATGTTAACTTCCAAGCCCAGCCCAGTACGCGAGGACTCACCAAAAGGTACAGTGGTAGCTTTGATACGCGCACGTGATCTCGATTCAGGTAATAATGGCAATGTCGCATTAAAACTTGCCCATGGATCTCCCTTCAGTTTAAAAGCTTCTTTTTCAAACAATTACGCACTGATTACTGCTGGTGTTCTTGACCGAGAAAAAAATGCAGAATATAATGTTGAGATAACAGCCACTGATTCAGGTTCCCCGCCTCTATCAAGTAAGAAAACTATTCATGTCAGCATCACTGATGTAAATGACAACCCTCCTATTTTTAATCAGCCCTCCTATAATGTGTATTTAAAAGAGAATGGAGTAGCAGGTTCAATACTTTTCTCAGTATCAGCTTCTGATCTAGATTCTGGTGAAAATGGAAAGATCTCTTACTCCATATTGGACTCTAAAGTGCAGGACGTCTCTGTCTCATCTTATGTTTACATTAACTCGGATAACGGGAGCATCTACAGCATGCACTCGTTTGACTATGAGAAGCTGAAGGTGTTTCAGATTCAGGTTCAGGCAAAGGACCAGGGCTCTCCATCTCTCAGCAGCAACGCCACTGTCCATGTTTTTATCCTGGACCAGAATGATAATGCCCCCACTGTTATTTACCCCTCCTCCACTGCTCTGGGCTCCCTCTCTCATCAAAGGATGCCCCGGTCTGCTAAAGGGGGTCACCTGGTTACTAAGGTGACGGCCGTGGACGCTGACTCGGGCCATAATGCCTGGATCTCCTACAGACTAGCGGAGGCCACAGACGTCTCTCTGTTCATCATCAGTCAGTACACAGGAGAGGTGAGGACTAAACGCGCTGTGTACGAGCAGGACGAGTCCTCCCAGAGGCTGCTGATAGAGATCAAGGACAACGGGGAGCCGGTTCAGACCGCCACCGTCACGGTGTCCATCCTACTGGAGGACGGTCTCCATGAACCCATCTTAGACCTCAAACACAAAATTTCTGAACCCAGCAAGAAAACTGGCAGAATCACCCTTTATCTGATTTTGTCCCTGGCCTCGGTGTCTGTGCTGTCTCTGGTGAGTTTTCTCATCTTAGCGGTGAAATGCATCAGGAGCAGCAGAAGCAGCGGGAGCTGCTGCATGAGACGGAGCGACTGTGATGATTACAAGAACCCCAACAGAAACCTGCAGATTCAGCTCAACTCTGATGGACCTATAAAATACGTGGAGGTCCTGGGAGGAGACATGATGTCTCAGAGTCAGTCCTTCAGGTCCTGCATGTCTCCAATGTCCGAGTACAGTGATTTCACATTGATCAAACCCAGCAGCACCACAAACTTTAAAGAAGTCATCAGTGTTCTGGATGCGTCTTTACCCGACAGCACCTGGACCTTTGAGAGCCAGCAGGTGAGCACAGTCACATTAAAGGTAATTCAGAAAGATTTACATGAACCTTATCCTACATACCACAGAAAGGAATGAAATTGATTTTTAACTCTGTTATTAAATTTAGACATTTTAGGTGATTTTGAACAATAATATAATAATATTATTTCGATATTTATGAAAGTTAAATATATTTTAACCATACAACACGTTACTTTACGTGTAATTTATTGTGTGATTTACCTTGTCTGTGTCCCGCTGACTATTATACTTTAAAACTGACAAACTGTCAATTGTTGAGTGCAATTTTGAGCAAAGCATTTCAGCACTGAAGTGCTGGACAGCTACCGTAATTCCATGATATGTCGAGAATACACCGTATGTTGACACAGACCGTTTTTATGCTATTCTATATTAAAGCAGCAAAGAATACATTCACAAAATGTTTAATTTTATCATCAACAACAGAGTATAACTTAATTGAACAAAATATACTTACAATCCTGAGCAATTTTTTGTGATTTTTTTTTTTTTTTTTTTCAAATTGTCTGAGGTAAATTGAATTATCTCACTTTGCAGTTTCTCTGCAATCTTATCATGCATCAAAAAGGAGGTAGATGTGTCTTTAACCGTGCTGCTCTGATTGAAAACTAGAGGTGGATGCTCTGAACCAATAGAATTCATCACTGTAAAAAGAGATCTAGTCCCTCCCTCCTGCAGCTTCAGCAGCCAAAATGCGAGTACAGCCGGCAAATAATTCATATATATGGAGCTCAAGATCATGTCCTTATTTATTATTTGACCAGAAATAGTTGTTTTCCAACTGGATATGTTGCGCTCGCTGGATATTCTTTTTTCCTCTCTGATCTGCACTCTTGTGGAATGGAAACAGGTTCTTTTGTAGAATGAGGATGACAAAAAGGAAAGCATATCGAGACTGGAGGTGGCAGGCGCTTTGGTGGCATCATTTCTTTCTTCTGTGGAATACAATACATGGACAAATTCGGTACAGCATACAAGAGGAACTGAAACAGGGTTCTGTGGTTGGAAATCTTGGCAAAGATCTGGGTTTGGGACTATCAGACATTTTTCACCGTAAACTACGTGTCCCATCTGAGGCTGGTGGGCAGTATTTCAGCGTGGACGTGGGGAAGGGCGAGCTTGTGGTGAATGACAGAATTGACAGAGAGGCTTTATGTAGACAAAGCACCAGCTGTGTGCTACCTCTGCAGGTTGTAATAGAGGACCCGCTACAGTTACATCGAATTGAAGTTGAAATAAGAGATATTAATGACAATTCTCCAGATTTCCTTTCAAATGAGTTATCTTTAAATATAGCTGAATCGGCGGCTGTCGGTATGCGCTTTCCATTAGAGAGCGCAGGGGATCCTGATGTTGGGAGCAATTCAATTAAATCTTATACGCTGAGTAAAAACGACTGCTTCTCCCTGAGGATAAAAGAAATTGAGGGTGGCAAGGCTGTTCCGGAGCTTTTTTTAGATAAAAGTCTTGATCGAGAGAAAACATCTGTTCACAAACTATTGCTGACAGCGTTAGATGGGGGAAACCCTGTAAGATATGGAACTACACAAATAATTATAACAATTCTTGATAATAATGATAATTTTCCAGTGTTTGAGAAAAACTTGCACAAAATATCCTTGAGTGAAAAGAGTTTGAAAGGAACAGTCATTCTTAAACCCAAAGCAACAGATGCAGACGAAGGTTCTAATAGTGAAATTGAATTTTCATTTGGGTCGCGTACACCGCCTTCCGTATTGTCAGCCTTTGATATTCACACATTAACAGGTGAAATCACTCTGAAAGGGGATTTAGACTATGAAACAGTTAAGTCATATGACATTGATGTCATCGCAAAAGATAAAGGCAGTCCTCAAATGGAAGGTCACTGTCGTGTCCAGGTACATGTCACTGATTTCAATGATAACGCCCCTGAAATCGTTTTTACTTCTCAGCCTAAACCTGTGCGCGAAGATGCGCCGAGCGGCACTGTAGTTGCTTTGATCAGTGGAAAAGACCTTGACTCTGACGATAACGGTAAAGTAACCCTTCATCTCACCAAAGGCGCCCCTTTTAATTTGAAGCCTTCATTTTCTAATAATTATGCGTTGGTTACCAGCGATACCTTAGACAGAGAGCGCGCGTCAGAGTATAATATTGAGATAACCGCGACTGATTTAGGCTCTCCACCATTGTCCAGAAAGAAAACTATTTATGTCAGCATCACTGATGTAAATGACAACTCCCCTATTTTTTCTCAGTACTCCTATAACGTGTATTTAAAAGAGAATGGATTACCAGGTTCAATAATTTCTTCAGTATCAGCATCTGATCTAGATTCTGGTGAAAACGCAAAGATCTCTTACTCCATACTGGACTCTAAAGTGCAGGACGTCTCTGTCTCATCTTATGTTTACATTAACTCGGATAACGGGAGCATCTACAGCATGCACTCGTTTGACTATGAGAAGCTGAAGGTGTTTCAGATTCAGGTTCAGGCAAAGGACCAGGGCTCTCCATCTCTCAGCAGCAACGTCACTGTCCATGTTTTTATCCTGGACCAGAACGATAATGCCCCCACTGTTATTTATCCCTCCTCCGCTGCCCTGGGCTCCCTCCCTCATCAAAGGATGCCCCGGTCTGCTAAAGGGGGTCACCTGGTTACTAAGGTGACGGCCGTGGACGCTGACTCGGGCCATAATGCCTGGATCTCCTACAGACTAGCGGAGGCCACAGACGTCTCTCTGTTCGCCGTCAATCAGTACACAGGAGAGGTGAGGACTAAACGCGCTGTGTACGAGCAGGACGAGTCCTCCCAGAGGCTGCTGATAGAGATCAGGGACGACGGGGAGCCGGTTCAGTCCTCCACCGTCACGGTGTCCATCCTACTGGAGGACGGTCTTCATGAGCCCATCTTAGACCTCAAACACAAAATTTCTGAGCCCAGCAAGAAAACTGGCAGAATCACCCTTTATTTGATTCTGTCCCTGGCCTCGGTGTCCGTGCTGTCTCTGGTGACTTTTCTCATCTTAGCGGTGAAATGCATCAGGAGCAGCAGAAGCAGCGGGAGCTGCTGCATGAGACGGAGCGACTGTGATGATTACAAGAACCCCAACAGAGACCTGCAGATTCAGCTCAACACTGATGGACCTATAAAATACGTGGAGGTCCTGGGAGGAGACATGATGTCCCAGAGTCAGTCCTTCAGGTCCTGCATGTCTCCAATGTCCGAGTACAGTGATTTCACATTGATCAAACCCAGCAGCACCACAAACTTTAAAGAAGTCATCAGTGTTCTGGATGCGTCTTTACCCGACAGCACCTGGACCTTTGAGAGCCAGCAGGTGAGCCAAAGAACAGTAATGATTGTACACAGTCGCTTACTGGTTCGCTTCTGGTTAATTTTTGTATTTCTACTTTTCTTTAATGCTTATTTTGAGGTCACGCATGGTGTTTTTTGTATGGAGTGTTTTATTCTGCTTTCTGTTTAGTTCATTTTGAAGACGTGGTTTAATTTGAAAGAATTAAAAACATTTCACTAAGAGTGAGATTGACAATAATCCCCACAACAAATTAACAAAAAAGGAAAATAAAAATACTGGTTTAGTTTCTAGAATGTAATGTAATTCTCGAAATTTATTATTTAGAGCAAATGTATTTTTAAAGTATATTCCTTCATTATAAATTCATCTTTGTCCATAATATTTGTAGTTCATCCTTAATCTACTTTGTATTCATGCACTATTCCAAATTGTTGAATATTTTAGTTTTTTTTTATTTTCCTAAACTAAAGTCATTGACTACTTTTAAGTACAATTGCTAAATACAGTTTAAATTGGCCTTTTTAAAAATAATTTTTAAATTGAGCATTACAGCGTATTTTCTTTTATCTGATCTTGATGATGAAGTCAAGATTAAAGTAAAGTTATTGTAAGACAAAAGCTTTTTGGAAACTACGCCCCCTTGTGGAAGTAGAGCACAGCGTTTTTCTGTGGTATTTGTTTCACGCTGGTTTCATGGTGCAGAGAAATCTGAGAGGACGTAAATGTCTCTTATTTAGTTAAATGTCAATTGTTGTACAAACTGTTCTTTTTTTTACATCCTCGCTACTTGTTTCTTTCTGTTCCATCTTCCCTTTCAAACTTCCTAAAACTTTACACTTTTTGCTTTATACTCGCCTGTGGGAGAGAATTTACTGAAAAGTTTGGAGTGGGTGTTGGAAGTGTGACAGCGCTGCTCCAGCTTTGTCTTCCAATGAGAGGGCAGGCTTCTGTGGTCTTCCCCCGCCCATGGAGAGAGTGAGGCGGAGGAGACTGAGCAGAGTTTAAGTGGAGCCAGGAACAACTTTGATTTTTCTCCGTTTTTTTTTTTTCTTTAATGTCGCCTGCCATGACCATATCAAAGCTTTCCATCGCTCTGCTTTTAGAGTGGAAATGTTTACATCGAGCCATTTAGACTCGTTTTAACACTAGTTATGGATACGTGACGGTGAGAGAAGTTAGAAACTTTCCTGATCCTCGGAGCGCAGCACAATGAACTCCAGGCAGAGGAAGCGCTCCGGAGGAGGGACGCTGTGGAGGATTTACCTCTATCTAGCCTGTGTGTGCTCAGTGTCCGCTGAGCTCAGATATTCCGTATCAGAGGAACTAAATCCAGGCTCTGTGGTTGGAAACATCGCGAAAGATCTGAGCTTTACTACTCAGAGAATCGTCCAGAGGCAGTTACGGGTGGTCTCCGAGTCAGCGGTGGAGTATTTCGAGGTGAAGCAGGCAACTGGTGATTTAATTATTAAACAAAAAATTGACAGGGAACAACTGTGCGAACTGAGTTCAACGTGTTCACAACAAATACAAATTATCCTGGAGGATCCACTGGAGATTCATCGCGTCGTGGTGGACATCCTGGATGTGAACGATAATGCGCCGCGGTTTTCAACCAGCAATATTTCTCTTGAAGTGTCAGAGGCCGCGGCGCCGGGGACAAGGTTCCGTTTGGAAAGCGCACACGATCCAGACGTGGGCACCAACTCCTTACGCACTTACCATGTGGCTGCAAATGACTTCTTTACACTGAATGTGCAGACTAAGAGTGACGGCAGCAAGTTTCCAGAACTTGTCGTGGATAAACCTCTGGACAGGGAGACACAGGCCTCATTTCGCCTGTTGCTCACTGCTGTGGATGGGGGTCAGCCGGAGAAGTCTGGCTCAACACTTCTGCTCATTAAAATTCTGGATGTAAATGACAATCCGCCTGTTTTTGGCGAGCCGGTGACGAAGGTAACGCTGTCAGAAAACGTTGCACAGGGCACTTTAGTTACAAAATTAAATGCGACTGACGCTGATTCTGGCAGCAATGGTGAAATATCATTCATGTTTAGTAAATACACACAAGAACGTGTTCTCCAGCTTTTTAGTGTGGACTCTAAGAGCGGGGAGATCCGTGTGCAGGGCAATGTGGACTATGAGAAGGCCACATCTTATCACATCACAGTGCAGGCCAGAGATGGGGGATACCCTGCCATGGAGGGTTCCTGTAACGTCATAGTGGACATCCTCGATGTGAATGACAATGCCCCAGAGGTGACACTGATGTCATCGACCAGCTCCATCAGAGAAGACTCACCTCCAGAGAAAATGATTGCTGTCATAACTGCTAGAGACCTGGACTCTGGAGACAATGGAAAGGTTACATTAACCATCCCACCAGGTTTGCCATTCAAACTTATTTTAGCCTTTGATGGTCATTATAGTCTGAGAACTGCTGGCAGCCTGGATCGAGAGACTGTCCCAGAGTATACAGTGGTTATCAAGGCAACTGATGCTGGCTCCCCACCCCTCTCATCTCAAAAAACATTTGTAGTGAAGCTCTTGGATGTAAATGACAATGCCCCCTCTTTCTCCCAGCCTTCATACTCTGTGGACATCCCTGAGAACAATCCCCCCAGCTCTCCTATTACTGCTGTTTCAGCCACAGACTCTGATCTGGGTGAGAATGCTCGCATCTCCTATGCCATCCTTCCCAGCATGATCCAGGACTCACCCATCTCATCTTATGTGTACATTAACCCAGAAACTGGCCACATATACAGCATGCGCTCCCTTGACCATGAGAGGCTCAATGCTTTCCGCATTCAGGTGCAGGCTCGGGATGCAGGGGAACCCCCACGGGCAACAAATGTCACTGTGCATGTCTTTGTTGTGGATGTGAATGACAATGCACCAGTGATTGTTCATCCCTCCTACCCTAAAGACAAAAGGCTGCAGCTCACTGTGCCCCCATCTGCTGGCCCAGGCCACATCATAAATAAACTGGTTGCGGTGGATGCAGACAGTGGGCATAATGCATGGCTGTTTTACTCAATCGCTCCTGGACCGAATGCTGGCATGTTCCGTGTTGGGGCCCACACCGGAGAGCTTCGAACAGCCCGCAAATGGGCCGAAGAAGAAGAGGGCTCTACTTATGATATAACAGTCATCATCCAGGACAATGGTGATCCACCGAAGACCAGCTCTGTGAACATCACCATAACTGTGGATGAGAAGGCCACAGCCATTGATGTTCCAGTGAACACTCGCCACAACCACTTCTACCACCAAACTGGGATGTCTAACATCACTTTATATCTCATCATCTCTCTTGCATGTGTGTCAGGTGTGGCTTTCATCACATTTGTGGTGCTCATGGTGCGCTGCCTAAGGCAACGTGACCCAGTGCTGGGACACTCTGAATGCTGCTGCTATGGCCGCCACAGGTCCAGCCGCTACCATCAAAGGCCCAGCAAAGACCTGCACCTGCAGCTCAACACTGATGGACCCATACGATACATGGAGGTGGTGGGAGGCCCCCAGGAGCCACACACACGCACCTATCGACCCTGCTACTCCACCATATCTAGTCGAAGTGACTTTGTATTTATGAAGACACCCATGCTGAGTCATAACAACACGCTCAACATGACGCTCAGCAGGAAAAACCTTTTGAACTCAGCCATTGAGGTGAGCGCTTAGGGTGGGAGAGGAAGCCATCCACAGCTGGGATAAGATCATTATTGGTTTTATTGTGGTTATTCCATTTTAGAGGTCTCTAAACATCTACAAAAGCAATTTTAGGAAATTGTTTGTTAATTTTGAACATTGCTGTAGAATAATAATGTATCTTCGCTGGATTTTATGTGAATGTCACTTGTTTACTTTGAAGATTATTTTTTTCAAATTGTGAGAGGATTTCTGAAGTTTCCCTTATATACAAGGCTAGTTTGTTTGAAGTAGGGTTGTTTAATAATTTATCTAACTTATGACTTGAAAATTACTATCACTGGCTTGAAGGTATTTAAATAACAGAGAGCTTTCTTTATAGACGAAAAGGAGAAAGATAAAGACAAATGAAGATGAAAGAAGCTAGTTTAGCATAGGTGAAATAGAAAAGTAAAGGGGGAAATATTAGTACTTCTAACAGATGGGGAGGAAAATACATCCAGATGAAATGGGTTCTGCAGAGTCCGTGCAGTGGAGTGGAGTGGAGACACAGAGAAAAAGGATGGCAGAAAGAGGGATGGTGGGGGTGAAGAGGAAAATGGCAAGATAGGTGGAAGCATAGGCCAATGAATAAAGCAGCCACTGAAAAACAGGAATTTGTGGGGTCACTGGCCTGACCCTGACTTCCTGTTGTCCTCTGAACTTCTGGTGATTGGTTCCAGGAATCAGCAACAAATGTGTGGCTGATCTTGCTCAGTCCATCCTGGACAGTCATTACTGTTGCTAAAGCATTTTTTAAACCTTTTTAATATTTTTTTCCTGCTTGCATAAATAATATTTTTCTTTTTCATGCAAGTTTATTAAGACTAATCTAAGTTGTGTTGTCCCTGAGGTCTGGAGGATGCCATCTGTCTCCCTTCTCTAGTGACACGTGTGGAATGAGGACAGCAGTGGAAAAGAGTTGAAGGGACAGAAAACTAGAAAGAAAGCATGGCTTTACACACGTGTGCCACAGTAACAGAAGGCGCAGGCCTTAATGGCTTTCGAGCAGCCGCCCTCACTAGGGGTGTTTATGTGCTTGTGTGCATGAGATAGTGTGTACAAAGCTTCAATCACAAGGAGCCCTGTGGTTGTGTGTAATTTTAGCAGGACCCTGGGGGCCATAGTGCCTTCCCATTGCTCCTCTTTGTGTCTTCTGTTCATCCACAGTGTGCTGTTTTGGCACAGTTTGTTTGTTTAATAATGTGTGAACACTGAGTTTTTTGGGGGATGGGGGTGGGGCTATATTAGTACTGACTAATGGTTCACATAAAGGTGCTTCAGTTATCTTTCTTCTGTTCAATTTACTCATCTTTCTCTCAATCTAAACTTTCTCATGGCATAGTTTTACTGTTTTTCAACTTAACTGAGTTTAACCCATGCACAGAGTCAGCCAAAATAATTTCCAAACTTAGATATTTTTTTTTTCCCTCCCGCTGTTGTTTTTTTTTTATATTACTGTACAAAAGATTTCGTCTTACAAAACTTAAAAGGCTATCTGGTGTTGAAATTATAGTACAGCAATAAGGTTTGTGTATTTAGTAAAATTAATCACAAAGGCCGACAGGTATCTATTACCCAATGAAAGTGTCACATTTGTTGTGTGCTTGCACCAACACAATTGCTTCACATCTAGAAACCGAGTCCATTGCACATGCACGTTTCTCTTGTCAGATGTAAAACAAAAGGGATTATGCTGTTTGTATGTTGGTTCACTTGGGTACGTATTTGTGCAACTAGCTAGAGAAGTTGTTAACAAGTAAATAGGATTATTTTGCATGGTTCACACTTGCATGCTCACAAACTTGCTGGATGGTATTCAGGTGTGCTGAGTCCTCATGCATTTAACTTAAACCCACAAATAAATCCGGCTCTACCATGGTAGTCCTCAAGTGGCATTAAAGTATAACACTGTCCGGTTGTAATTAACCTAGAGATGCCTCAGAGCTCTTTGACTTGAGTGAAAAATGTACAGAAAAAGACTGATGGTTACGAGGCTAGTATGATTGTCTTTTAAGTGAGAATCTGGGTTCACAGAGCTCCTTTAGTCTTGTTCTGAACTGAAATCTTGCATCTGATTTGTCTAACCTTTTTGCACAGACATATAATGTACTTTACTTTTGGACTAGATAAGAAGTCAATTTCACAGATAATCCTTTGAAGTCTTGTGATGCTGCTATATTTACCTTGTTAAAAAAAAATCATGCAACTTATAAAAGAGTGTTCAGTTTACTCATGAAAACATGCTTAAAATGTTTTTTTAATAGGTGCCAAACAGAAATGCATTATTTGCGTTTCGCACACCAACATGCAAAAAGCTATCAAGAAAAGCATAGAGAGAATTAACATTGCAACAGAAGGAAGTATCCCAGTAGAGATTAGATTTGTGGTGTGATCAAAACTAAAAACTGACAAACATTTGTCTGAATGAACCTGCTGTCCCGCTGATCTTTGCTCATCTCCCTACAACTCAGACAGACTCACACACCCACGCATATTTGCACATTTCTTGAGTTTGTTTTTAGATTTTAAACTTGGACTAGTCCTGTTTTTGAATGAGAATATTAGTTACAGTTCTGTTATGCATTTTCTTAGTTGTAATATTAATAATTACTTGATAATAGGGCCACATTAGTCCTTATTTTGTGCACCTTGGCTTTACCTTTCCTGGAATTGCAGGAGATCATTTCAAAAGAAAGCTGAATGCGCTGAGATTTTATCATTCCATACTATATGCATTTCAAGGTACTTTTTTAATTGAATGACCATTGATTCCATTACTCATTAAACAACAAAAAGTACTTCATTTTCTATTCACTTGCACATTTATTTCCTATTCTCCTCTTCTTGGACCTCTGGTCACAATCTTCAAAAGTTTTATATTTTCCTTCTTTGTAGGATTTTTTTTTTTTTTTTTTTTTTTTTTTTTTTTGCTGGATTCCATGTTTTCTCCCCTGCTCTCTTGTATGTTTCCATCATTCCCTCGGGTAGGACAGCAATTTTAGTAATGCAGCACATTGGGCTGCTGGCCTCTCTCTTTCTCCTGGGAGCTCTCGTGTCGATTAGATGGCAGAGTCTGGAGTTAAGCCAGGGTGTTTTTATACACTGCATCACTGCACAACAAGAGAGAAGCTGAGAGAGAGGTAGAGTGCAGGAGAGATGGGAAAGACATGGTGACATTGGTAGAGATGGACAGGAGTGCAGCGGGCTTGAAGGCATTAATAAAGAGTAGTATGAATGTATAGACGTGCTTTTATCCAGGCTTAGTTGTGGACATGGACTGTTTTGATTTCAGAATAAAACAAACTTAATGTGTCCTTTTCTATCGACTCAAAATGATTTTGTTAGAATTTAACAATCTAGCCCTCATAAAATATCATTATTTATCTTTGAATTAATTTTTATCTTCTGGCTGCATTGATTCTTTTTAGAATTTGGCATCTCTTGCTTTGCTGCACTGATCATATCAATCTCTTCTTGATCTAGCTGTTTCTTCCTAGTTTGTATAAACCTTGTACCGCTGTGTATAGATGTGCTCCTGTGTCATGCTATGTGCCCCACAGCCTTTAGAACAGCATGGATGCCTGAACATCAACACATTTGTGGCCATCTGTAGCTCTTTGTTGAGCCTCATGTTTTCTGAATCACACAAATGGGAACTCTCTCACGAATACACACACACACATTTTATTACATGCAGATGTTTCAGCTACAAAGCACACATACAAACCTGAGAAACATCTTACTGCAATGAAATGTCCATTTCATGTTGCATCTTCTCTTTTCTTTGCAGCAAAAGCCCCCAAACAATGACTGGCGCTTCACACAAGGACAGAGACCTGGACCTAGCGGGTGAGTTAACTGAGACATACATGCACACACACACAGTTAAAGTGTTAATATTAGCCCCAGTGTTGTAGCTCATCATGAAAACAAAAGAATGAAAGGACAAAGGATGAGGAAAGCCTCCTGCAGGGGGCTGATTTTAAAGACTGACTTTGAGCTGTATGTTAGTGTTGACATTGGTCAAATTCCACAGAAAGATTCTGCTAGATGTCTCCAGACTCCTGAATGAGAATCTCTGCCTGTTTCCAGGCTGCCTTATAAAATGGCTGCCACAGCTTCCACTCCCCTCCCCCTCCCCTGCTGTGTCTCTCCTCCCTGCCCTCCCTGAGCCTGTGCACCATCATTCAATGCTGCTGATGAGCGACACTGACCAGAGCTGAGGGACTGGGGGTGGGATACCATGTTTATCCATTTTTCTGTCTTCATTTTCCTCTATCTGACACATTAGTCAAATGTGTAGCTTTTTTTATAGCCCATTCAATTCCCATTCAATTGCAGGAGATCAGGTGTTGTTTTTTTTCTGTTTCAGATGTATAGTTTATTAAGCATGCGTGTTGCTTTTAGCCCATGTTGTGTGGGCTCAAGCTGTTTTCCCAGCAGTGACTGCACATAAATTGAATAAGTCAGGTCCTTTCCCTGAAACACACCAGCTGGGGCAAAAAGGTGTATAGTTAGAAAAGCACAAGACAGAGCAGTATTAGATTATGACTGCACAGTGCATAATCAGTCTCATAATTTAAGAAAACTGAAAGAAATTTAAAGTGTATGCAACAGACTCAACACAGTCAGATCTAGAGTACATTATTTCAGAAATGACCTTTTAAATTAGCCCCAACTTTCAGTTAAATACACAATGGTTATTTCAGTTCATATAACTTGTTGTGTTTTTAGTCCCCACATGCCATACGGTACACACATACGATGGACGCCGAAGAATGGGACAAGGTACCAGCTTAGACTTAGACTCTATGCGGTCACTTTCTGTCCTTAGCAGCTGATCAGGGTTCAATTTAACCCACTAATCCATCAATGGAAAAAGAATTGGATCCTCTCCTAAGGGCAGAGAGTGACTGAAAAACTTTAGGTAGTGCACTGCAATCGAGTGCTGTGCTGTGTGTAGTTGTACCTAACCCATAGCTTCTGATAGCCTCCCTGAAAGTCTGATGGAGTTTGATGTTGGTCGATGTGCAAATAGGCCACAATGCTTGCTGTGGCATAGAACAAGGACTGTGACATATATCTGTGCAGTGTTTTTGTAGATTTGCTGTGCCTTGTATGTGTGCTATACATTTAGTCATTTAAGTCTGAGAGCTCCTTTTTTCCTCTCCTTCTTTGCTGCCCTTGATGTGTGTCTGTGATGGTTTTAGCCCAACACCACCACATGCAGCTTTTCTAGGTGATTTATGATGAAGCAGAGGACAATAAAAACTGATGTTTCATAAATATTGCTGGAGAAGTCCTCTTTTAGAGATAAACAAAAGCCTGCATTAAACTGCCACAATAAAATACTGGTGCTGAAAATGTCAGGATGTATGCCATGTGACTATAGGAAATAGTATAAATTAAGTTTGTAGGTAATGTGGTGAAGATTCTCTGAAAAGCCAAAAGAGGAGCTGACCAGATGAGGTAAAACATGCGATGTAAGGTTGCAGAGGGAAAATTATCCCCCTGTCTGGCCCACTTAGGACAACTCTCTGGTCAGGAAGTTATAATCTTGATGACAGGAAATACTCAACAAACCACAGGATGTGATAAGTCTAACTAGACATTAATTTAGCATAAACCAAACCATCCTTTTTATCTGCAAATGTGTGAAGAGGCACAAAATGGTTGCCTTTTCACTTGACTGTGTTTTTAGTCTGTCTGTTTCTCATTGGCTGTCTGGCACAGGACCTAGATGTTTCTCCCCCTCTGTCTGTGTCAGGCATCAAACTGAGAACTACTTTTTTAGCAATACAAACTGTCGACCTGTGCTCGAAGAGGGCCCTAGTTTTTGTGCTGGAATTCCTTGTTTTAATTTTGTTTTATTTGTGTCCTTTATGTTCTTTAACTATGTTGGAGCAGACCATGTTATCTAAGGATACGGGGGTATTTTAGTTGGGTTGGAAAAGAAAAACCATTTCCTGTGAACATCCCTTGTGTTTATCTATCCAATCTTTGTGGCACTTAAGATCATTTGAGGACTTTGTTAGAAATGAGGCATGCAATTCTCTAAATTTGTCAGTGACATTTGGCAATTTGACATAACTAAGTTAAACTGACTACAACTTTGTGTAATCACTGCTTAATAGTTTAAATACCATAGTAGTTGCAGTAGTGACTTCAACTCAGTTCTCTGGATTTAATCTCTTATAAGATCTTCAAGTGAGCCACAAACCGACTCAAAATTCAGACCTGTTTGTGGCTCAAACCATCTTTTACAGGATCTTGGGCTCAATTTGCCCATTGTCAATTTGTACACTCAGTATTTTGTTTCCTCCCAATTCCATTTTCGTACCTGTAAACATGATTTTGTAAAAAATGTAATTAAACTATTGTGTATCAGTTTATTTTCATTATTTGTCAACATAGTCTTAAAAATGCTCAACTTCCATGTATAATTTTACATAACTGTATCTTAATTGCATAAAAAAAATGCATTGCATCTTATTTCAATTTATTATTGCCCTAATCCCCAATTGGGGTATGAAATGGTGAAGAGTCAAAATGATCAGTTACAGAAATATCTTTTATCTAAGCTATATATAGCTCAGGTTGTCTGATAAGGCTCAGAGACATGCTACATGTATAACCCTAAAAAATGTTTATCTCAGGTGCCTACAACCTTTTCACTGTGCTGTGCAAACATTTCTGCTTTCCTTGTTTATTATGAACCCTTTCTTTCAAGCTGCAATATGTAACTTTTATGAAATATATGTTTTTTACATATTTGTTCAGATTATCATATTGTGACAGTATAATAGTAGACAGATAATCTGAAAAAAAAATCAAGCTCCTCTGCCTTCTCCCAGTACTAACTGCAGAAATACACCACTCAGTCAGAAACAACCAATGAAAGCCAGAAGGAGGGTCTTAGCGCTGTCAATAACCCTCATGTACATGCTTCTCTGCTACGCTACAGCTGGTTCACTACAACATAGCCTGCCACGAATGCTAAAGCTAGTTAGCATGGCTGCCAATGACGGTGGATAAACAGTTTTCCTGGAATGGTACGTTGTTTCTTCACCTTTAGCACTTTTAGCAGCACGTACACGAGGGTGATTGACAGCACTTAGACCTTCCTCCTGGCTCTGATTGGTTGTTTCAGGTCGGGAGCGGTGCACTTCTTTAGACGGCAATAGTAGCTCAGGGAGGAGGTGGAGGAGCTTGATCTATTCACAGATTATCTGTCTCATACCATACTGTCATGACATGGTGACAGTTTTAACAAATATGCAAAAAGCATATTTTTGTAAAAGTTACATATTGCAGCTTCAACACATCTAAGTGTTCACTTCAGAACACTTCAGCTAAGTGTTCTGAAGTGAAAAAAGTCAAACAATCAGTGTTCTGCATAGATTGATAGTTATTTTTGTACTATATTGCTAATAAAGAAATCCCCTTGCTGTCTTATGAGTTATTTGCGCAGCACTCCTAAAGCAGGGATTATTTCCTCCTTTGTCATACAAATTATATGCAAATAACAGTATGTAATCTGCATACAATTATATATAGCATGTTGCCTCTAAACAAACCAAATATGAGTGTTTTATTTGCTGTTTGGCAGCAGTAGTCCAGGCAGGATTTAAGTATTGTCACCTAGTTGTCAGTTGAGCTCATGTTGGTGTGCTGCACATGTGGGGAGTAGGTTGGTGAGTGTCTGCTTTCTCCTTTGTTCGCCCCACATGCAAATTCTAGACTGTAAATAAACCAGGCTTTGAAGGCAAAGTTTGCCCAGATGGAAATGTTCAGCGCTCAATGGGTGCCGTGTGTGTCATCATGTAGACTGCTATTTCCTTTATTAAAGAAGGAATAATTAAATATTTAGCCAGATTTACTAGAGAGCTCAGTGCTCACTGGCATACCGGCGAGTGTTGTACCATGAATGTGCCAACACACTGCTGGCTGCTTTGTGCATATGTATTTGTTCATGCCTCCACAATTGTTTGAGGTTCGCCCTGTTCTGTAAACTATACATCCTTCTTGTTATTCTTGCTGAATCCACCATCAGCTGCTTTGCTTTTACATTATAAAGCACCAACTGTGAAGTCATTAAGCTAAACACACAAACTGCAGAGGATTATCCACGTCTTACTTAAGTGTTCTTTGTTTTTTCTTTTGTTTTTGTTTTTACATCTAGGGCAACTGGAGGACCTGAGGTAGCCATGGGAACTGGCCCCTGGCCCCAGCCTCCCACTGAAGCTGAGCAGCTTCAGGCACTGATGGCAGCAGCTAACGGTGAGTCTGATACCTGGTCATTATCTTTCTCTTTTCTATGCATTCCCAGCCAGCCTATTTTTTTCTCTTCATGTGCACATGGATGCGTGGGAAGTGCTTGCTTGTGTGGCTTCCTGTTTGCTCGGACAGCATCCAGACAGACTCATTCATTGATAAAGCCCTCTCTGTCCACATTGCAATTTCCACGTTGAGGTCATGTGGTAATAAGTACCCAAAGTCAGACAGCAAACATGACATCCGGCAGTTTTTTCCTTTCTGCGGTACAGTTGATGTGTTGAATTTAAACACACAACCAAGATGTGTTTCTATTGTACACACACATCACATGAGGTGTTTCATCATAGGCAGAGCTACAGGAACACGTATGAATCATTATCTTTCCTTTTCTTGTTCCTGTTGTGCTATTGTGAGGGTTGAGCAAATGAACAAGAAACATGCACAGTGAGTCACCATCGAGCTGGCAAGTGTTTGATATCACATGAAAAATATAAATTATACTAGCTGCATCAGAGTGAGATAACCAATCAGCAACGATAGAGGGACTTAATCAGCAAAGATCATTACCATACAGACTAAAGTCATTGTTTCCAGTGTTATTGTAAGAAATCATATTTCCTTCCCTTGAGAAACTCACACTCCAATCTTGGATATCACCCAGGATGTTGTGTGGAATTTTTCCACTGGAAGGAGAAGCTAAGCTGAGGGAAAAAGGTCTGATGAGATGAATGTCAGCACAAGGTTGGACAGATTGAACAGAGAGATCATGGAGGAAAGAGTAAACAGTGACTACAATAAACACCGAAGGTCATCTGCTCTTGTTGGTTGACCTTATTGTTCCATGCATCAGCTGGAGCTGATTTTATTTTTAGCACCAGTTTTGTTCTTTGAAAAGGGTTTTACAGAAAAGCTTATATTTTTTGGCTGCATATATGTGTTTGCATAGTGTAAGAGGAGCCTCAGGATGGGGGAGGGAGCGTTTGTGTTTCTGGCTCTGCAATGCAGGGTCTCTGGGAGAATTATGAGCAGAGCAGCTACGTCTTGCAGTTAAAGGCACAGAGCATGCCCAGTACAGATCTGTTAATACAAGCAAGCATTCTTCTGCTATTTTGAACATTCTCTCCTTTTATTCAGTTTTCAGCTTTTACTTGTATTCACAACATTTACAGTTAGCTTAGGTATTGCTTTTTTTTCTGGCATGTGTTTTTTTTTTACTCACTGCTTCTTTTTAACACTGTTGGCGTAAAACTTTCCAGCACTTTTAACACATTCCACCTTTCTCCTCCTCTTCCTCTCTCTTTGCCCCCCATCATCCCCAAAACTCTTGTCTCTGTTCTTCCCAGAAGTAAGTGAGGCGACGGCCACCCTCGGGCCCGGCACCATGGGCTTGAGCACCCGCTACAGCCCCCAGTTCACCCTGCAGCACGTGCCCGACTACCGCCAGAACGTGTACATCCCCGGCAGCACGGCCACCCTCACCTCCAACCCTCAGCAGCAGCAGGCCACGGCCCAGCAGGCCACGCAGCAGGCGCTGCCCCCGCCTCAGGCCTCGGCACAGGCCGAGCCTCCAAAGGCTGCCCAGACCCCTGCCTCCAAGAAGAAGTCCACCAAGAAGGAGAAGAAGTAGACGTAGGTGGAGAGGAGGTGGAGGCATGATGAAGTGATGAGAAATCCAATCCCCCATACCCCACCGTTGTGTATCTGCTGTCACATGGATGCTATTGGTGGTTCTTTGAAGATTTCCTCCAAAAATCCAAATGTGCTGGAGGTTTTAGTGTTACTAACCCATGTTGTGCTTAAAGGTCAAGTATTGTTCATGTAATCTTTGTGGGTAGATATTTTTGGCTGGGTATGGGGGGTTGCTGTTGTCCCCCCCCCCCAATTTTCTTTTAATGAAAAAAATTTAATGGACAAAGAGATTTGTGTAAAAAACCTTGCTGGAATGACAAGGCTACATACAGCGATGTATTCAGAGATGAAAAGTTAATGTCTTTCATTTATTGTGCACTTTCCCAAAAGTGGAAAGCCGACTATTGTAAAGTTCGCTAGTTGCCATTCATTATATTCCTGTGTAGGGTCAGCCGTAAAGCATAAGGCTGCTGTTTGACAGGTATTACAGACTCTTCTGCATGCTCATTAAGATTCAAACCACATATGCTAGATTAGAGTTGCAAACTATGCATTGCAAAAGCAAAGAAGGGAACATTTTGAATCCTTGTTCCTCCTTCCAATTGCAGGTCAATGTAATGCACATGTAGTGTTTACTTGACAGAAAATGAGAATAACTTTTGTAATCATAGTTTTAAGGGAAAAAAAAGAATTTAAACTTCTGATATTTTCTATGACCGGAGCATGCACCCACAGTTGAAGGAAGGGGTTGGCAGAGGACTGTAGTAAAGGCATGGCACGTACTCAAATTCATCCTGGCTGCCGGTATAAAACCTCAGGATGAGTACAGATATGTCCTGCTGCCCTCCCCCCCTTGCACCCCGCTAATGCCCTTCCCTCACCACCGATTTGAGCCAAACTAAGAGAAATGCACTGTTCGTATGCTGAAGAAGAGACTGAGTTGGGGTTGTAATCACCTCAGTCTTTAGGGAAACATGTAGATGTGGTAAACTTAAGTGCTTAGGAGTTTCTAGACACTTTGTAAGCCTCTAGGGCCTTGACAGAGTTTTCCCTTCACTTTCTCGAGGTGCTGAAAAGAAATTTCTTGATGTTTTCTTTATTTTTTTCCTGTGGGAGATAATGATTCAATAGCATAAAGGGGTTTGTTTAAGATATCAAGTCTTTACGTTGCCGTACATCTGTCTGTCAGGATAAGACTGCATGAAAAAGCGGGCAGCTCGCAGGCTGGGTCTGAGGGGAGTGAAAGGGGATCGGTGAGAGCTAAACTGATTGAGGTGGCAACTAAGAGGGTGGGATACAACCTTTGGCTCTACCCACTGAATGTACAGAGGAACCAATGCTGGCCTGCCCACCCTCTTTAATTTTCTCCAATGCACTGACCCTGATAGAGGTCAACAGCACAGTCAAACCTGTTGGTGAGGAGAAACCCTTTGGAGCATCTTTTTCATTTTTGAAATCAGTGGCAAACACATTCCTCTCCACCTCTCACCTGTCTGCATCCGCTCCCCCCTCGTTCTGCGAGACTTCTACCCCACTGTAAATAAACACGAATCCGGTTGATGGTATGAGCCAAGTATCTGTACAGCGGGGACCTCGTCCAACAGTTCCCTCTCAACAAGGCGCGGCTTACTACTGGAATGTGTTTGCATTTTGTTTTTCCAAGAAAAATTAAAAACCACAGCTTAAAAAAAACTCAACAATTTATCAACAATAATCAAAAAGTTTGACATGTTCTTCAACAGTTTGTGTTGCAATGTAGTAACTGAGCACCATTGAAGCCAACTAACTCTTCAGTGTAAATAAATGACTTAAAGATAAGTTTTAGATGAGTAAAAACAAAGTGACACACGTAGACTAGTTAACTTGTGGTATGTGTTGCGCATATTTTTGTGTTTATTTTTCTCTTTACTACCCTTTATCACCCTGTAAAGAAATGAGACAAAAAAAATAATAAAAAATATGGAAGTGTTTCTATCCTTCTGTAACCTCTTAATGTTACTTTGCGGTGATTTTTCTCTTGTGCATTTGTGAAATAATGCCTCTCATTCTCTTTCTGTCCATATGAACAAATGATTATAAATATATATGTGTAAGTCCGTCCGCTGCTGAATTAATACTACTCTATCCTGCTGCATTATCTTTCTTATAAAACGCTTTGCCCTCCCCCCCCACGCAACACCCCTGTGTTACTCTCTTATTTTTATGCTAATATTTATATTTCTGTTTTATTTTCTCTTGGACACTGACATTTCAAATAAAAGAAATCATTTGAAAAACCTTACATGTATGTTGCTTGTTTTAATTCTAAGATGTTTACAATAACCGCAGCTTGCCTTTATAAAATTTTGCTTTTTATTAATCCTACTTAGAGTTACCTTTAACAACTGTGATATGTGGCTGTGCAACCAAGTAAATCTGAAAGTAATAACAAAATTACTTTATCTGTACTTATGCCTTTAAGAAGGATAAACAGAACAGAACAAATATGAGGGTTTAACACAACTTAAAATGCTAAATTTAAAAAATCATCAGATAAAGTAATTACTTTCTTCCACTGTACTTTAATAGTTTCTCTTTAATCAGATAATACGCAGAAATCATAAGTAATCTAGGGTGTTTGAGGTTCATATGAGAGTTTTAACCAATATCAAAGGAATGTTTTGTAGAGAATGTGTGCAAAGTATATTTTCAGTAACTAAGTAAACAATAAAATTCACACACTAGTGGTAAAAATTCAATATCTAAAATTACTGTTTTGCTCTTTGGATCATTATATCAGCCTCAAACTTCCTTATCTTCCCTTTTGTTCCTCCAAAGAGATTGTCGTAGTCTGCACAGGCTGGTTGTGCCCTTCACAATAGTCCATATAAATAGCCAATGAGATGTCACTGAACATAACAGGGGCACCCTCCAACATGCTGCAGCAGCATGTTGGAGGGTAAAAAAAAAAAAAAAAAAAAAGACCAAGCAGCTGGAGGGATGGTGATGACATGTATTGTCCATAAATAAGGCGTGACAGCCAATTAAATGCTGAATTATGCAATTTTTCTAGACTGTTTCATGAACACCCATACAAGCACAACTGTGAAAAATTTTATGCCAGCCTAAAAAAATAAAATCTTCACACATTTTTTCATTTTTAAAATTAAACCATTCTTTATTTGAGCCTGTTAGTCACACTGCAGCTTTTCACAAACCCAAAACAGCAGATTCCTCTCACCCCCTATCCCTAGATGTATTACAGGGTTGCCATGACAACTGTCAGCCCCAACACTATGTTTTTCTCCCTCTTTACCACACATCTTCATTTCTGATCCCAGAAGTGGCCATCACTGGCCGCCGCTTCGCGCCTGACAGGGCGGAGGGAGCCACAAGAAGGCAAATTCATCCATTAGTCAAACCAGGCAACCCAAGGAGACATATGCAGGAAACATGGAGGAGAACTTCCCCACACACAGGCACAAGTCAGATGAGTCAGAGGCAATAAAGCAGCGTGGGCTTGTCTCGGTTTGATTCACTGGAGAGCCATAGTACGGGAGCTGATCTAAATCTGGGCAACAATCGAAGGAAACTAAAGAAGTATTCTTATAGGGGAATAATGCATGGACTATTAGGAGTTAGAGTTACTTTGTCAGCTGATGTTTGTCATCCTGTGACTCACAGAGGCTCCTGCTGTCCCCATGTGTCACCCATTTCCCCTGGAGGATACCGAGCAGAATGAGGAGATTGTTCTGGTATTGCTCCCTTTGTGCCCTGCCACCATAGATCACTTAATTAAGCACATTCCTGTTCATTAGACACAGACCGATATACTGTACACAACAGAGTAAAAGCCTCACAAACTAGTGATGTATAACAAAGTATAGCGAAGAAGAGGCGCTGCAGACTGGATGTAGACAATGACCTGTCTGTGTCTAACAATATCAGTCAGAGAGGCCGGACAAACCAGAATGGTGGAGATCTTCCCTTCCTTTATAATGTGTACAAGCTGAAAGACATCCTCTGGAGTCATACAAGTCACAAATAGTTAAACACACCACGAAAAGAAGAAGGGGGAAACATATTTTGAAACAAGTTCATAATAATTTCTCATTATTTTCATCACAATACTTACACAAGAAGAAGAATTCACTCTTTTTGGTGTGAAAAGGAAACATTAACTCACATGAGGGTTGGATTTGGTGGGGATACTAGATGTTGGCCATAAACTAACTGTGTGCAAAACTGTTAGAGAGTCTGGAAAACAGCTGAGTAAGCATCAAAATTTCCTTAACCATGCAGAAATATGCACTCACACTCTCTGCAAACATGAGTCACAAAAAGTTGGATACACCTTAAAGGGGAAAAGGGGGAGCAAATTTTCAGAAAAGCTGCTTAAACCACTTTTTTACTAAGGTTTAATTTTCTCCACAATAATAAGGAAAAAATAAGTGTTTCCTTTTCAGTGTCTGAGTTTGGAATAAGGAAACATTATGTCATGCATAATATTTGATCCGCTGAAAGGGGAAAAAAATCAGGATGTGACGCTTTCGGCTGCTCGTGGCGGGAAAGGAAGCGAGTTTCCCGCGTGTTCTTGTTATTTTTTTTAACCCTTCAGAGGTGAGCCGAAAGGAAGGAGTCGTCCCCCGTTCCCCACCCTCCTCCACTGGTTTCCTCTCTCCTTCCTTCCCTGATCACCCTCCCCCGTCCCTCCCTCCCTATCCTCCTCCTTCCTCTCATCCTGCAGCTGTCTCAGGGTCACCACATGTTGGAGGACAGAGCGCTGCTATGCACTGGTGGAAACACAAAGACCAGCTTAACCTGGACTTTAGCACTGAAACTGAATGACACACTATAAAGATTTAATGTCAAGAGAATGTGATTTGTGCCGTTGCATAGTCGGGGAATACATTGTTCTTTCGATAGATTTCCTTATAAAAAAAAATAATTCAGGGGAAGAGAGAGGAATGAAAACCTCAGCCAACGCTAAAAATACTCCTTGACAGTCCTGCTCAAAATCAAGCATCAAATATCCTCCTCTGATTAAAGATGAACACATGCAGTCCTCATGCTTGTATCCTTTCCAGGACTCTTTGCATCTAACCAAACATTCCAAAGTTACCAAACTTCACACACTGATTCCAAAAAGTCTGTTTTCATTTATCATTTCAGCTGAGAGGAATGTGCCCATCAGGGTCACATAATAGGGAGGCCAGACAAGCAGAGGAGGCCATCGTGCGAGAGAGAGGAAGAGCATCGAAGCACTGAAGCCTGAACGTTGCTACGGCTAACACTACGCTGATTTAAAGAGACACAGTAATGTGCTGGCTGCTGGCTCAGTTAAATTGCAGAGATGGAGCTGCAGCAATGTGGACCAAGAGCACAATGCACCCTTTGAAAGCTGAAAACTCTTTTTTGGTCTCTTGATCTGAAAAGACCCTTCTGTCTTTTTTCTCTCCCTGCATCTTCTTTGCCAAGAGCTCTCTGGGCCTGTTTTCTCAGCTGGGAGGGTGGAAGTCAGACAGGGGGGAGGGCGGGGAGTTTGGGGAGACAGGAAAGAAGCAAGGAATGATAAGCTGAGGGATGAAAAAAAGGGCAAATTTGGACAACTAGAGAGACAGGGTTAACTGCTTCACTGACAAGTAACAAGAAGAGAGATTAACTACATCCAATCAAGGGTCAAAGTAACGATTAGTGGCAATAGAATCATGTGAACTATTTAAGGAATCCTCCAAAAAAGCTGAGTTGTACCAACACCATAAAGCATTGTTTGTGTTTTCAGGAGATCAAAAACCCTCCATCTGGTATAAAGTGGTCCCCAACCCCCACCATGCTTCTATGGATTCTCCTACACACATAAAAAAACAACATTCCAACATATTCCCAATCCCACTACACACATCATACATCCCCCCATATTAGCACCCCACAGCTCTCACACAAATGTAGTTGCCACCACCCCCCACAGCAGCATGCACTATCTAACCCACTGCCTCCACAGCTGCTGTTGTCATAGTTACGTAAAATTCCAGATTTCAGTGATAGGGGAATTAGCAGGAAGCTGTCAAATGAAATATGACACAAAGAAGCCTTAAAGCACAGGGGGGTTGTGTTTATGTGAACGAGCTGGCATAATATATTCGATGTCCTGCAACATTTACTAGATGCTGTACATACCAGGGCTTTAGCTGAGAAAGCAAGTGTTTGTCAAAGTGTTAGCGTGTGCATGTTACCAAAGGCCTGTAAACGTGAGGCCCCTCAAACACGCAGGCACTGACACAGAGGCATGTCGACAGTTCCACGCCATGCTGACAGGTGTTGCTGCGGAAATGGTGCAGCTGTTGCCTGGATATTTCAGGCTAATAAGCTTGCGCCATTAAGCAGCTCTCCATTTCCCCTTCCCCATCCCTCAGTTCTGACCCAACACACCCCAGACTGATAACAGAAAGAAGAAGAAGAAGAGCAAACTCAGACTGGGAGTCCACCATTGCACATAAGCTGTTTGTTTGAAAAATAAATAAATAAATAACTACTGAAAATTCAAAACAAGGAGTTGAAGTTTTAAAAACTTCAGTTCCCATTCCTGTCATAAAAATGACTGCTTTGCCTAAAAAAGGTGTTTTACTCCTATATCCGCAAAAACAGAGCTTAAAGAATTACGCATCAGTCCATCAAAACAGACAAAAGGATTGGGTGATCTGTTAAGAAATGTTTATTTATATATTGTGAGTTAAACCATAGGTCCTCAAACATGAGCTTTAGCATAAACCAATGGGAAAGACAGCAAAAAAGTGGGGACCAAAGACATATTTAAACAGACCTAAAATTAACATTTATTTATCAGCTGGAATGAGATCATAATTTATTAATTTTAAATGAATAAATTATGAATAAATGATTGCCATTGGTCATTATAGAGTTCTGAAATAAGAGCATTACTATATCTTAATTTAACTTTGCTCCATCAAAGACTGCAACAAGAATTCAAAGTATCTGTCTGAAAAATCTTGACTGTCCAGCACTTCCTGTAAAAAAATTAGATTTTTTGCTGCAAAAAATTAATCAGTGTATGTACTTTGAAGAAGTCTGAGCTATAATGTTTTATAAACAGCTTTAGGTTTACTCTTCCAGTCCTCTCAGTTATCCAGGTGACCACTCAGCTGTCTGAGATCCTTCAACACCTCCACACCCTTTTCACAAACAAAAGCCTTGGTGTACTTCTGACTTTCCCTAATCTCTATTGTCTTCTGTTTTTTCTTGTTAAAGATAAAGAGTAAGTTGTTATTCCCACAAAATGTCAGAAAATGGTCTACCAATTTCTTATGCTCTGGATGTTGCCTAGTAGAAATTCAACCCACAACCATAGAATCGTGTGTTTGCTCAATACAATTCAGAATGAGATTGTGTATGCTAACGTAAACATTGCTAATCGCTGTTAGCATGCTAGTGCAACGTAGCATGCTCGCAGGTCATGTTGGGGTGTATTGACTATTTTTCCTAATATTAAGCTCTCTCAGTGTCAGCTTGAGTAGTAAATGAGCTCTGTTAATTAATTTATGGGGACTAAGAGAACTGTTTATATACATTGTGGATTAGGAAGTACTCATTGGACCCGCTGAAGGCGCAGACTGGGGGTTTCCTTTAGCTTCAGAGAGAAGGTTGCTCCTGTGTGGCATTGATGCTGGTTGTTGTTCATCATCTAAATATTCATCTTGCCCCTCCTAAAGAACCCACCATCATTCCTTCTCTGTCCAGTCTGGATTCAGAAGGTTTTGTGAGTACATGAAACCAACCATTGCACACACTTTTAGTTTATTTACCGAAATAGGACGTGAACTGATGTTATGTTTGCATAACATCTGACATGTTTTAGACTGAAATTGTAGTTTGAACTGATTAAACTTAACGGTTAATATTGTAAGAACATATAAAACTAGTTAAATATTTTAACTAAATAACTCATCATTATTCTAACATTTTTCTTAATATTTCATTTGAGTATTTTTCACATTTGTTTAAAATAACTAAAATTTAATTCTTTGCAGGTTATCTGTGGTTTACCATTTCAATAATTCTTGCTAAGTGGGAGTGCCACCATTCAAAATAAATTAATATGTTTGAACAGAAACAGCAATAAAGAAATTGTTTGTCTTGTGAAATAAAAATAAGTCAAGTCAAAGTTTATTTATAAAGCACTTTAAAAACAACCAAACCTGACCAAAGTGCTGAACAAGTCAGCAGTGGTTATTAAGTACAGAAAATAAAGAGGAAAAAAAGAGAAGCATAAAATACAGAATCTCTACATAGCTAAAAAAAAAAAAAAAAAAAAGATAAAAAAGTACATAAATAAAAACTTACATTGCGGGAGTCATGCTCAACCATTATTCAAAGCCAAGGAGAAACAATGAATCTTTGAAAAAGATTTCAAACTCTCACGGGTTGGAGCCGATCTAATATGCTTGGCAGGCTGTTCCAGAGTCTAGGAGCAGCCATCCCAAAGGCTCTGTCACTTCCGAGTCTTCTGCCGAGTTTTAGGGGCTTTGACTAGTAGCTGGTTTCCCAAAATAAAAATAAACAAAAAAGAACCCGGCGCCCTAACCATAATCCTGCAACTATATTTAACCTCATGGTTAATTGTATGGCTACATGGAGTGGGTGTTGCATGCACCCACTTCTTCAATTGCATTGAATTAAATGAAGACATACACCTATTTTCAGGGTTGGTTTTGCCTGTGAGACAGCAGACAGAAATTTCAAACATCTGTGGAATGAACAGATTTCCAACCACACCGTAAATCATCAGAGAAGATGACTTTTAGCAGTCAGACACACAACAGGAAGTCATGAGAAAGTTACATATTTGTTAAACACTGGGGGATAATCTGGATATGAACACATGAAATTAACCGAGGGGAGCGAGGGAATATTTCAGGGGCTACAGCTCATGTTCTGACAGTGATCTGAAAATCAGCAGTGTGGATGAGCCAAGAGGGACTCTGCTGAATACTAAGAGCTCTGGGACAGGTGTTAAAGCCATCAGCAGGCGCAGTGCAGTCTGAAACTATGGCAAATGAACTCAAATGCAAGGCGGGCCGCGCTACAATGAATATAATAATGCAAAAGATTGCTGATAAAAGGTCATCCTGGCAGTCATCAAGAGATTTTCAGAGTTTGGGTAAATCTTTATAAACCCAGATCAGAGATACAACTGAAACCCTTTTCAGATCTACCCACAACTTCTCCATAGTATTGAGATCAGGGCTTTGTGATGGCCACGCCAAAACATTGACTTTGTTGTCTTTAAGCCACTTTGTAACCACTTTGGCTGAATGCAGGACATGTCTCCAAAAGTGAAGGTCTTTGTTCCTGTAGACATTTGGAAACTGCAATCTGACTCTTTATGTTTCATTTGGAGTAAATGCTTCTTCCTTGCTGAATGGCCTTTCAGCCCATGTCGGTACAGAACATGTTTCACTGTGGGTCATGACCAGCTTCAGCCAGCATCTTCACAAGGTCTTCGACTTTTGTTCTGAGGTCAATCTGCACATTTTGGACCAAAACACATTCATTTCTGGGACACAGAATCTGTCTCCTTCCTGAGCAATATGACAATGGGACATTCCTATCATGTCTATACTTACGTATAATTGTTTGAACAGATGAATGCGGAATTTCAAGCATCTGGAAATTGTTCCTAAGGATGAACCAGACTTGTGCAGCTCCACAATTATCGTCCTGATATCTTGATTTCTGTTGACTTTCCCATTGTGTCAAACAAGAAAGCAGTGTGTTCCAGGTGTGGCTCCAGTGTCATAACTCAAATGTGTCAGTTACAGATTTGTGGAAAGAAGCCCAAAAGGTTTGACCCAAGTCATGTAGTTTAAAAGACAATGATCCCTGATTCTGACCAAATATCAGTAAAATTCTGAATTCCAAGAAAAATGTTCTCGCTGGGTTTTCTGGCATTTAGGAAATGGAAATAATTTTGTTAAATCTAACTGACCAAAAACAAGAGAAGTTTGGTCTGATTTCACTTCAGATGGTGAGAAAAAAAATGTGTCTTTTTATTCGGTGTATGAAAACTTCTGGTTTCAACTGTATAAACCAGTAAACCTTCTGTGCTATTTGATGCAGTGCAGTCAAATTGTGAACGGATTTTGAACAGTTGTGCACAGTCTTATTTGGAAACCTGCTTGGATCACTCTCTAGCTTGCTTTGGTGTGTTTATCATGAAGGCATAACTGCCCTTTAAGATGATTAATTGAAAACCATTCCAGGAAGGTTTGTGGGAAAATGAAGAGAGATATGAGTGGAAAACGCAGCTCCAGTGCCCTAGTTCACTGTTCTCATGGTACACCGCCCCTCCCTCCACCTCAAATTCTCTTTGTTCTCTCTCTCCCTTCTTGCTTTCTTTACTCTGCATTTTTGTCAGTGCACAAATCTCATTTGCTTTGCTTTATTTTATCCCCTTGTATTATTTTTTCCTGCTTCCACTCCCTTTGTCTTTTGTTAACCCAGATAACAGAGACTCCTGCTCTAGATAACAGTATGGTCTGGTAGCCTGTCTTGCTGACCCAACCGTTCATTCATCCCTCCCTTTTGCTGCTCTTTCTGTGACCTCTCTTCATTTGCATCCGAGAAGCCAGCGGACATCGCAGTTTGTTGCACTCTGTCTGTCTGTGTCCATAAAAATCAAATATTCATGTGCCTGCTTCTTGCCGCGGCGCCTCACCATGCAACAGCAGATGAAGTTGGCTGGCGAAGGACTCAGTTTCCATGGCAACCTCCACCATCCATTTCCATCCCTCCTTTCTTGCCTTTGTTGGGCAGCACAGGGAGGGGCAACAGATACCTCCCTGGAAACAGGTTGCAAGCAGACGAGGGATGTTGGCGTCACAGAGAGTAGATCACCAGAAGATGAGAGGACTGCATGTCTTCTGGTTATTTTCCTTCTTCCTCTCCTCCTCTGTGTCGCCTCTTTGTCTCTTCTCTGCACTCCCTGCCCCTGTCTCACCCACCCAACACATATAAAGCAGCAGCTATGCAGAGAGACTGTAAGCTGCTTACTATAATGCAGCTAAACAAAGACTTTTAGCATGTCTCGTTTCCCCCACCCTCCCTGAGTGTCTGAACAAATAGACCGGAATACAGCATCCATGTTCTTCTTTGCACCAAGTTGTAGTTTCCCTGAAAATTTTAAATGGAGCTCTTGACCCATTCTCGTTTATATTACCAGCACAAAGCTGTGATTCAGAGTGAGAACACCCCCAGCTGGAACTGCAGACAAATCTCACTTTAGCTATTGGTCTCAGGACTGATCTTTTCTTCTCAATACCTCAATTTGTCATATATTCTGCCTGACTGAGCATCACTGCCCTGTTTTTATTGCCCTTTGTTAAAGACCACCTGCCCTTTTCAGCTGTGGTGATGCTATCACATCTGTGCGTGTGCTGTTTAATGTGGGTAAGTTCCAGTTGTGTGTGTGTGTGTTTTATTTATATATATATATATATATATATATATATATATATATATATATATATATATATATATATATATATATATATATATACACTTGTCTTTGTTTTTGCTCTTTCCTCTGCCACCACCTGAGCCTCCATTTTACCAAGTAATCAAGCAGAGCCCTTTAAAGGTATATGGGAAACATTCATATAATTCATATAAGAAATATATGGTTAAAGAAATGAAAAAGGTGAAATCCATTAGAACAAAGGTGAAGGCAAAAAATACTACAGGAAACCCAAACACATGGAAAAAGGTGGAAGAACAGAGAAGACAAAAGAAAATGGAGAGCAAGGAAAGCAGGTACTGATGCTGATGTTTGACAGGAGCAGGTGAGTGTAACCATGGCAACAAAGCAAAAAACGTGACATCATCTTTTTCTCCAGGTGCTTGGCATTGTCTTTGGTTTTTTTAAAGAGTGTTTCTTCACTCTCAGCAGTTTGCTTGATGCCAGAAGGAAAGGGGATTTATTTATCTTCATTTTATCTGACTTCAAAAAAAAAAAAATAAATAAAAAAAAAAATAAAATTGTAGATTCTTTGTCTTTTAAGTAAGTTCATCAGAGAGGGTTGCAATTGCAACCCTGTGTGACCCCTTTTGGTATATAGCTGATGATCAATCTTTAGAGCCACAAAAAATGTCAGCCTGACATAAGGAAGGAAGGAAGGAAGGAAACCCCAATATCCCTCTTGCCAGGGTCATTTTGCATCTCCTACGAAGGGGATCCAAGGAATCACAGGACAAAAGACAAATATGTAGAATACAGAGTTCTTGGTCTGCCAAGTGGTCTCCTCCTTGCTGGACTTTAGGATTGTGAACACAAATCTTATGCCGTTTAACGTTTTACAGTTTTTTCCTTTTTAACCCCGAAATGTCACTATGGATGGAATCATCTTTAAGTGCCGGTCCACCTTAGATGCACACATTTTTTACAAGTTAATGTGTCTGCACCACCGAATCACCACACCCAGAAATTCACTACATCCCGAGGAAATCAGACTGCTGCAGACTCTGCTGATGTAGGTCAACTGACTGACATCTTCCTGACCTCCACTGATGTGTGTGGACGTATAGGGTGCAAGAGGGCGGGGTAGGCAACCTCATTCTCAAACACGCACATACAAATATTGTAAATGAACTGAAAACCTCTTTATTTTCATGAGCTCTGCCACAGTGTAATCAAAATTTAACCCTCTGTAGCACCGTGTACCATGTGACCAGGCATGCAAACACAACATACAGCAAATGAAAGATCTCTTCATATGGTTCAAAGGCTTAGACTCTTGTGACTACAGCCTGACTTCCAGAAGAGAGACAGCAGCCTCAGGGGGTTTCCACATGTATTTTAGCGTCATTTCAACTTTGTCCCATCAATTTTTTTTCTGCAGTTGCTGTCACCTCCTCTGCCCTAAAACTACATGTGCTTAAAACCAGCACAGAGGAGTGATGTGATTGTTGGCCCTTGAAGGCAAAACATATCTACTACAAAATCTACAACTATTATTTTTGTCTCTGCTTAAACCCCAAATATTATCAGCTTCACAATATCTGCACACTTTCTGTCTGAGAGTTTCCATTTCCGTCACTAGCAGCTAAATATAAGACCAGAAGTAGGTGGATTGTTTGGGAGTTGAGTTAAAAGAATCACATCCACACAGCACCAATAACACAGACATTAACACACCGCCAGAACGATTCACAACTCACGGTCAGAATGGTCAAAGGTCGTCACCTGCTTAAGAAAAGTTATATGTCAGCTTTGTTGCATCAACAACGCTACTGAGTTTAATACCAAACAAGATATTAGTGTCCACAGTATGTTTGCTGCACATGTAAAGGCTTTGTAGGGATCACTGACTGCTTGTGTGACTGTGAGAAAATCAGAGGTCAGCAGAAACGCAGCACTATGTGCATAAACATGGCTCTGTAGCCTCTGGTACTGAATGATATTCTGTTTGCGTCAGCCTTCAACGCTGATGGATCCTCCCCTCGCCCTCAGTTCCTGCTCATGTGGTGATTTAAACCTCCAGTGAGAAGATGATCTGCTAACATGCAGCAAATCAGGGAAGATGCTTAAAAAATTGTGGGTGGTGATTGGAATTTTGAAGGAGCTCAGCAAAAATCATATGACTATCGAGACACTGGAGGTAAAATAAAAATTGCATATGATATTTCTCATAGTTTCATCATGCCAGTGACGGCAGAGAGAGGATCTACTCAACTCCCTTTATTTAACCAGTAACTATGAGACAAAATAATCAATAGATGACGAGACAGGCAAAAATATAGGAGAGAATATGGAGGAATGTTAACCTATTTAAAAGAAATGCAATGTCTCTCTCTGGATATAATTGTGAGTTGTGTGTGACATGTGCAGTGCTGAATAAAGTGAGGTGGTTATTCCCTCGTGTTTTAACCCCACGAATAATGAAATAAAGCAAACTTTGACAGGAATAAAGCAGAAAATACAATCTGGTATTGTCAATAATTGCCAACATGGAGCAGTGTGATGAAAGTCCTCGATCAATTTGTTATTTTCAGTTAATTTTTTTCATCCCATAAACAATAATAAAATCTTTTATAAACAGAATTTGAAGTAGATATCTAACACAATATAAATACTGTTATCACACAGTAAATGTTACTAAATCTGTGATGACTAAAGGAAACCTAACAACATATCTGATTATTACTAAAAGAACCATAACTGGTGGATATGAAAGACCAAACTGATGTATAGTATTGAGAAAAACAAAAAGATATTCATACCCCTTACACCTTTTTCCCAATATTATGTCACATTAAAATCACAAACTTCAAGGCTTTCTTTTTTCAAATAAGAAAATCTAAATCTAAGTGTGTAATGCATTTGTGTTCAGCCCCTTATTACTGTTACCCCTGAAGAAAACTCAATTGCTTTCAGTCACCTAATTAATAAATGGAGTCCACCTAAGAGTAGTATACCATAAATCCTCTACTATAATCTCTTTCTGCACTTCTTTCGATTTCTTCACTTTGTTTCTACAGCCTAGTTGTAGGCTAGTTTTCTTCCTCCTAAGTAGCTTATTGGTAGCTTTGATAATAACTGCATTATCATGTTCTCATTTGTAAGTTGCTTTGGATGAAAGCATCTGCCAAATACATAAACAAACATACTCTAATCTTGGTATAAATCTGGCTGTTCAGTGGAGACCTCTGAGGTTTGAGTGAACATCAGTGAACAAAATTTGAAAAAGATATAAATACTTAAGAGTACTTTTGAGAGGCACCATACTTGAGCAGTTTAAAAGCAGCTGAATGCCACAGTAAGCCACAGCATAACGCCATCTACAAAAACAAAAACATAGTTGACAGTAAAACTAACAATGAAACGCAGTAATGCAAACTTGTTTTTGGGCTCCATGAATCCAAAAGGGAGACTTATAAAAGGCTAAATGATTTTGCATAATTATGGCATTTTGTTTGGCTGGGATACCTTGCAAGAGCGGAGATCATTCTCCCTCTCCTGCTATTAACTTTCTACTTTCATGAACATCGAAAATGATCCTACATCAGTTCATCCGTTTTTCTTGTGCATTCTGCTCTGTCTTCCCAAACCTCCAGTCGGTCGTGGCAGATGGCCGCTGGTACTGAGCCAGGTTCTGCTGGAGGTTTCTTCCTGTTAAAGGGGAGTTTTTCCTTCTCCGCTGTTGTGATTTTCTGCTGTCGCTACCTGCTTGTCCAGGAGGAGTGAATGCTGCAAGTCCATGACTCGATGCAATCCGTTGGGTTTCCTTTAATAGAAATTTTTTTAACTACTTTGAATAATTAATTGAGCTTACTGCGAATTTACTGTTTGATAACTTGGATAAACTGAAATGTATGTATGATTGAATTGAAATGTTTTTTTGTAAAGTGTCTCGAGTTGACATTTGTTGTGAATTGGCGCTATATAAATAAACTGAACTGAATTATTAACAGATTCCAAGGTACAGCAAGCTGGCAGGAAAAAAAAAGGACTTGCTAAAATACTGATTCAGAATCACAAATATTTATTTCAAAATACGTAAACAACATATTTTCCTGTGGGGTGATTTAAAGTAAAAAGATCAACATCAGGTTATATAAAAAGACAAAACAACCCTTTAAGTAATTTTTATTATTAAAGATGAAATATACACAACCAGTCCAACACAGAAAGTAAATAAAAGAGACAAAGTGACACATGATGATGGTCCAAAAAATAAGCCTCAGTTCTTGAACCTCAGCTAGTTAAAGGCCATCTATTGTCCCAGCTTCTGCACCGAAAACATCACGGTGGTCTCGTTCAGAAAATACAGAACATCCTTTACAAAACTCACATCTGCTCTTCAACGGGATTTAATGCATCTCTCCGTATGGTGATGTCTTCAGGTCTGAGGCACACATTACTGTGCACATGCACACATCAAAGGCCTCTTCCCAACATGATGGCGGCTGCAGATGTTTGTGCTGACAACTGAATGTTTTCTCAGCAGAAATGTTTTTTTTTCAGGGTAAGTTTTACGTGAGCAGTAAGGAAATGAAGGACAAAGACATGAAGTCAGATGACAAGCAGAAGGTTTTTTTTTTTTAAATAAGACAAAATGTACATATTTATAGGAATAGTTGAAGCAGCTCAACAAGTATAAATAAATCGAGATTGACAGATTCTTACATGAGTCAGGCAGAAGGTTTTTGTGCTTGAATCCCGTTGCTTCAGGGTGACATTATGGAGATGTCACTGTGATGGCACAGCCAATCGGTTGACACTGCTTGGCCCATTTTAATGAACTGTTAATCGTGTCACATGGAGGATGTTTTACAAACAACCGCTTAATCTGATCATGTTGAAATCATAAAGATACAGTATCATGACTGATGCTGTGGCAGGAATTTACTCACTCGAATGCAAATCCAAAAGGATCCAAATAAGGCCAGCAAATCTACTCGTATTCAAATACATACAATTCAGTGTATTTATATAGCATAAAGCTACATAGTGTACAGACATAGTCAATTACATTCCAATTTGATCCTATTTGTCAAAAAAAAATGCAGTCAAGTTTAGTTTATTTTTTTTTAATTTGCAGAAAAGTCAATTGCATGGAGTCACTGATGTGCATCAATCATTTCTTGTGGACAAGCACGTAGCGACAGCGGATAGCTGGTTGCATTGAGTCGTTAACTTCGCAGCTATCCCTTCCACTGAGCATGCATGTAGTGAGAGCTTAGAGGAAGAATACCCTTGAACAAGTACATGCCTTAAGCAAAACCAGACTCAGTCAGCTGCCATCTGCCACAACCAACAGAAAGACAGAGCATTCACACAAAAAAAATGAAAGCACTAATTCAGGAGTTCCTTTTATGGTAAAGAAAAAGTAGAACGTTAATGGGTATTAAAGTAGCTCCTTTAATGGCTACATCGAAGAGAAACAACTAAACATAAGCTCTGAGCAAGGTTAAAAGTTTATCCACTTTATTCCTGGGAGGGTGACTGGAAGTAGCAGTAAGGCATTGGCTAATTCGTGGTTTACTGGATAATCTACTGATTTGCGTTCATTATTGAAGTTACAATTTTCTTTTCTGAGCAATATTTTATCATTCTTTAAACAAAAATAGAGTTTATTAAAATTACTTTGAGCTTGGTACATGTTGCATGGTTCGTGGCTGTACTAACAATCGGAGCAAGCTAAATTTGTGGCTGCAACCCGAGCGTGTTGAACACGCTCCCGAAACGAACAGAGTTTTCCTGTGATAAGCTGTAGTTTCTATCACCTACCGACAGATGAGGAAACTCAAAACGCTGTAGGTATGCTTGTTTCATTTTGTGGACAAAAAGCCAATGAAGGAAAACTCGCATCCTTCATTGTGTTTGGGCTACGACAAAACCACTCGAAAAGAGACGGCAGAAAAAAGGTATTGTATGCTGTATTTTTACTTATAGACAGGCTTGACCAGACTGAGGAGCTGTGTTCAACACTGAAGCCATCCTGTGATGCCCAGACATGGTGGTCATGCTCAGGGATGGAGGACCACACCTATTCAAGAGGGCCCACAATCACGTGGAATGAGTGCACCATCCCAGCGTTGCCTAACTCTGCTGCAGACAGGGGTTCTAGTTCATCATCTCATTCCTCCGTAGAACATTACCTGTCAATCCCTGTTACTGTAAGCAACATTAAATAACTCTGGATTAGCCACGAAGACTGTACTTTGCTTTTGCTGCTCCAAGTGTAAAGGTGGCGCTGAAAAGTTGAGAGAGAGAAAAAACAAAGCCCTGCAGGAGAGTGTATCAACAAATCGAAAAATTTCTGACCTGTTTGGTGGGCCTTCCCATAGTTCTTGGACTGGTATCTCCACCAGACATGAAAGGTCAGATGACACTGCCTGCAGCCGCTTAAGCGAGGTTAGCATGTATTATGTTTCTAATTTGAAAATATTTTTGTTGATATCGAATGTTTTTTACATAGCCCTTTACACATTAACACTAATTTCTTGCATAGACTGTGGCTGAGGATGACCTAATTGAGCCAATAGAAAGCCAGAGGGACCAAAGCTTAGATTTTGATACGGGGAAAGGAGAAGAGCCGCCTGAAGAGCATTTACAAGAACAAAGGCAAAGCTCTATGGTTAGAATAACAACAATTTTTACTCAATAAGTCATGTACCAAAACCAAATAGTCAAAGTCAATAAATTAGAATATGGTTAAAAAGGAAAATATACTGAGGAGAAGAAAAACTTGATTCACTACGTGAAATACATTATACAGATTAATTATACTCAGACGGATGTTTTCAAGCCTTTTTTTTCCTGGTATTATGATGATTTCCTGCTTACAGTAATGAAAACATGATAATTAAGATTAGAATATTATATCCAACCAATTTAAAAAAAAAAAACATTTTAACAAATTACTGTCATCTTAATGAAAAGTATATTTAATACCTGCTTAAAGGTCGCTACTTTGGATATCATGAAAAATTACATTGATCATCTCAGAACAAAAATCGTCACATTATCAATGTAACTATGTGTGTGAATATATATTTATAGGTCTATATTTTTTTGTTAAAATTTTAACCAAGCAGCAGTTGGTGGGCCAGTCTGTTAGGAACTCCCGGGCCACTTTTTCTCCTCAGTCCGCCCCTGGAAGACAGCTAAGCTATAATGGAGGTTTCCTTCTGATATTTTTTATATAATCCCATGATACTGCAACAGGATGTTTATGAATTGTGAATGCGACTTCGGCTGCGAAGTGGAACCGGCTTTTGTTTACGTGTTCGCAACGCGCTAATCCTCTTTCATCACGGGTTTTTGGCTATAAAGTACGTGGGAACACAAGCACAGATCAGATGTGGCAGTATTGTCTTACCGCTACTTACAGCTATTAGAAGGTTGGAGGATGACCTGAAGAATTGGCTGCAGGTAGCCTAAACTAGCATCTTTAGCTACAACTCGGTTGCTTCAGATGGTGAAAAGATGAGCAATCTGAAAAGCTCTGAAACTTATCAGTGTCATGACAGTAATAAGGCTGGCTGCGTTTTGTTAAAAGAGATGGGGAACAATTTTATTTACCTTAAATCAGACATACAGCCCAGCCAAAGCCTTAAAACTCCACATTATTGAGTCTTGTTTTGGTTTCAGCATCAGGTGAAATACAAACAATAGTGTGTTCATGTTTATGCAAAGTAAGGCGGATCATGCACCCATGCTGCTGCAATACTGCAGAAGGTACAAGCAGATTGTTTTTTGTAATGTTAATAATCATTTTGATTTTATTTTTTGGCTCAAGTCTTGTGTGTTTATTTGCATACAATACAGTAAGTGAGATGTGGATCCATGTGGTCATTCAGGAAGCATTTAAACACCAGGTCTGAAAGGTGCATTCAGAGCAGGACGCTTGAAATCCAATTACTCAATACTAATGTTGATGTCCAGGCTGAACAGGACCTCTGTAATACCAGGTCTTGTGATACTGCATTTTTTGTATACCATAGTATTGGTGACTTGTATAATTTTAACGTCATAGTGGTGAATTAAATTGGTAAATCCCCACTAAAGGTCCAGGTTTCAAATGCATGGCCTCCAATGATAGGATGAAAGACGGCACATACGTTTAGTCACAACAAAAGCTCAGCCAATAGCTTTGTTTAGGAGAGAAACAGGGTTAAACACTGAATGGCAGGGCCAACTGCATCATCTATAGAACAGGAATGTTAAGTTGTTGGCAGGAGTAGCTCAGCTGATGCCCCTTCCAGGAAGATGTCACAGCCAAACAGAATGCCTGACCAGATGTAGCTTCCTTGAAGAGTAAAACAGGAGAACATAAAAGCTCCCATAACAGTACATACATTGGAAAGTAATAGGACAATGTAGATGTGAGGGGAAATAGGTCTGTATGTTGTCCAGCAGCCTAAGCCTAATTACAGCAGCATAACTACAGGGATGGCTCAAGAGAATCTAAGCCAATCCAACTATAAGCTTTATCAAAAAGGAAAGTTTTAAGCATAGTCTTAAAAGTAGACAGAGTGTCTGTCTTCTGGGAGGACTAAAACTAGGAGCTGGTTCCGCAGAAGAGGAGCCTGATAACTAAAGGATCTGCCTTCCATTCTACTTTTAGAAATTCTAGGAACCACCAGTAAACCTGCAGTCTGAGAGCGAAGTGCTCTGTTAGGAAGATGATGTAACAATCAGATCTCAGATGTATGATTTTAGGAATTTCCCAGGGGTGAAAGAAGGAAATCCTAGAAACCTGTTCAATATGGGATTTGAATGACATATACTGATCAAAAATAAAATAAAGGTTCCTTAATTTTTTTTTAATGGAGGCTAATTTAATGCCATCTAGAATGAGTGACTGACTAATCAGTTGCTTCTTCAAAGGTTCTGGTCCAAAGATGACATTTTCTGTTTTGTCTGAATTTAAAAGCAGAACTTTAAAGTCATTCAGGTTTTTATGTTTTCAAGACATACCTGTAATTGACTTAACTGGTTGGATTCATCAGGATTTACAGATAAATATAGTTGCGTATCATCAGCATAACTGGAAATTTATCCTGTGCTGTCTGATGATTTTACTAATTGGGACCATATGGGAGAATCAGCCCAAGCACTGAACCCTGTGGTACTCCTCAAGTAACCCTGGAATGTACTGTTCCCTTGATATCTACAACATGTTCAAGCCTTTCTAAGAGAATATTGTGATCGACTGTGTCAAAAGCAGCACTGAGATCTAACAAAACCAGAACAGACACAAGTCCATTATCTGAAGCCAAGAGAATGTCATTTGTAACTTTCAGAAGTGCTGTTTCAGTGCTTTGGTGAGATCTGAAGCCTGACTGAAACTCTTCAAACAGGTCATTACTTTTTAGATGCTCACACACACACTTGACTAGCAACTATTTTCTCAATGATTTCAGATAAGAAAGATTCGATATAGGTCTGTAATTTATTAAATCACCTTAATAAACCAACACAGAGAAGGTTTCTTAAGGTTTAATTACAGCTACCTTAAAAGCCTGTGGAACATGTCCATTTATTAGGGACAGATTAATCATATCTAAAATGGAGGCTGTAGTCAAAGGGACCACCTCTTTAAATAATTTGGTTGGGACAGGGTCCAACATGCAATTTGAAAATTTAGAAGAAGCTAATATTTTTGACTATTCAGAAAGCTCAGCTGAATCAAAACAGTCTAAACACATATCAGGTTCTACATTTACATTTAGTTCTGCCTCAGTTATTGAGGATGAAGTAATCACGCTCGAGAGGATGTTCATGATTCTGTTTAATACAATCAGTTTTATTTATAAAGAATCCCATGAAGTCGTCATTGCTGAGAGCTGAGGGTGTGGACGGCTAAACAGAGCTATGACTCTGTAAGTTTGGCAGCAGTACTAAAAAAAAAAACGCTTGAATTATTTTCACTCTCCTGTACTAATGATGAAAAATATGCTGTTCTAGCTTGTCGAAGGGTCTTTTTTTGCAACACCAGACAGTTTTTTTTTTTTTACAGATTAAGTAGGATTGGTCTAAATGTGTCAGTTAGGATACTCATACAATGTTGCGTATAAACAATGCTTTAAAAACATTTTTAGCTTCGTTAGTAGTCAGTAAAAGTCTGTTTTGTTGGAGTTTAAATGCCACTCTGGTGCATATTTCTCCCCTCAAGCAGCAGGAATGCTGAAGAATGTCCAGTATAAACTACACAGTTCTTAGAAACAGAGACAGAGAGAAAGAGAAACTGAAGGCTTTACAGCCAAGTTAAAGATAAACCAAACATTTATTTAGGAGCCCTGGCATGGTGACACTAATGGCAGCCAAAGAAATGCAAACACGTTGAAGAGAAAAAAAATCTGAAAAATCTGACTGATGGTAGTTTGGTCCAGCAGGAATTAGGAACAAGGAGAAGAGATGACACAGAACATAAAACATTGCATGTTCAGTGTATGTAAATTCATTGTTTTAGTTTCCCCTATAGCTGAGGTCACATCTCCTCCAGGAAGGGTGGCAGATATGCTCCCAGATTCACTTTGCTACCTGGAGACCGACAGCCTCCTTGTTCAGCCAATCAGATGCTGTGAAAAACAGCCTCCTGCTTCTCCATTGGTCCCCTGCTCCCCGGAGTTCATTCCTTTATCAATGCCTTGTCATTGTGTCGTCTGGCACTGCCAAAGCCAATTATACTGCCCCCTTTTCTTTGGTTTGGAGCTCTTTTCTCTCATAGACCCCCTTCACACGTTTAACAGCATGAACACACACACACACACACACACACACACACACACACACACACACACACACACACACACAGGCTGACATGCATACCAATCTCCCCTAGCTCCTCAGAATGTCATGATGGAGTCTGGGAATCAGGAGGACCTGAAACTCATAGTAATGAGACGTCTATATAGATCCAATCACAGTCAGCCCTCATGTCTGAAAACTGTAATTGAATAAAAAAAAAAAAAAAAAAAAAAAAAAAAAAAAAAAAAAAAAAAGGTATATAGTAATGGAGCTGCAAGATAAAGATTTCTAATTAAGTATTTAAGTTTTTCTATCTAAATAAGAGTTTGTTTTCTTAGTCCCATCTGACACCTGTTGCTTATATTTTTCTTGTTTACCCTGTAAGACCATCCAGTTCAACTTACACGCTAGTGAAAAAAAAAAAATTAGGATACCTTGTGAAAACCTAGCATATGTATATTAATGTATTAATGAATTAATATGTATATTAATAATTTTAACAAAACATATGTTTTAAGTAATGTAAAAAACTAAAGAAAAAAAATTAAATTTATCTTGAAACTAACAAAAAAAAGTAGTTTCTGGTTAGGAATAAATTGGGAAATAAGTAAGACTGAAAGAGCTGCCTTGAGGCCTTCAGAAAGAAGATTGTGGCAGCTTATCAGTCTGGTAAGGGATTTAAAGAGGTCTCAAAATATTTTGAAATCAGCCATTCCTTTGTAAAGAAAAATAGTCCACAAGTGGAGGATGCTCAAACAACTGCCAACATGCAGATGTCTGGTTGTACAAATAACTTAACCCTGAAAGCAGACTGCAAACATTTGCTTTCTTAAAAAAAACAAAACAAAACAAAAAAAAACAAACATGAAGACCAAACTAAAGTTTACCATCTAGAGCTTAATAAAAGTCCAGGACATCTGAAATAATTTTTTTTTTTTTTGTGAACCTATGTACTAAAACTGAATTATTTGATCACCAGAACAGAAGACACGTTTGGCATAAACCAAATACAGTATTTCAGGATAATCTCATACAAACTGTAAAGCATAGAGGTGGAAGTGTAATGGTTTGGAGACATGTTGCTGCAGCAGGACCTGGCCAGCTTCCCATCATAGAATCCACTCAGAATCCAACCACGGTTGGATTCTGAGTGGATTCTGAGATTCATCAGAGGGAGGAGGATAAATGTGAGACTGAAAACATTAAAGCTGGAACAGAACATGACAATGAGCCAAAACAAATCCACAGAGACTGGCTGGGAAAAAAAAGTCAGATTGATAGATTCCTCGATTAAATTCATCTTATTCCTCTTTGCAGATGCAGCCAACTGTGCTATTGGTTTAAATGTTGAAGGGTAAATATTTATAAGGTTGCATAATTGTGAAAACCTGACATTTCTGAAATTAGAAATATTTTAAGATAGCAGAATCTCTTTTGAAACTGGCCCTAATCTCAATATCTGCTAGCTTGGCTCAAATGATAACATGTCTGATCATTCAGATCTCTGTCTGCTACAAGCTGGATACTGACATCTGACAGATTCTCCACACAATGCCACATAAACTATTCCTTTAACTAAAACATTTAAAATCTAGTGAATATTTCTGATTTTATTGTAATTATTTCACATAGTTTTAGAACAGCTCAGCTCAAATCTACACTTTACATTATGACTATTTTCTGCTTGCTTTCGTTGACCTGAACAGATTGTATTCACAGGTTTACTCAATAGAAGTGGTGTATAACCACGGTCACAGGAAAAAGAGCAACAGCACACAGGCACACCCTCGTAAACAAACCTGCATGGTACAGCTATTTAACGATGCAAATGTAGCAAACAAACAACAAAGAGAAGGAGCACAGAAGAGAGAAACTCTTCCCCATTTCCATTCTCTCCAATAAAACTCACTGGGAACAAAGTTAACAAGCTTGTTTTTAATTCAGAGAGCTTGAGTTTCATTTTCTAGTTAATCATTCCACCACGGTGAACTTCCACAGTCTATTTGGTTTGACCATCGTGGAACCTTCACCCCCTCATGGTTCGGTATTCGCAGATGCACCTAGTCACAATTTTTTCTGTGGAACGTAGCTCCAAATTATTCACAGAAAACCTGCCTATTCTTGGATTTTTTTTTTCATAAAGTATATTCAAAATATTTTATGGAAAATACAGCTGGGAGCCTGAAATACCTCGGTGCAATGCTACGAGACAAGCTGTTGGCTGGTGTTTGTAATCCAGGAGCAGCATTCATTCTCCTTGGCACTGATTGGGCGCTCCCCCAAGAACGGAGATACGGAAGACTGTAGATGTTTGCTTCTGTGGTAGTGCCAAGATGGTTTGCACTGTGTATATTAATATATATTAGGTGTTTGAACTATTAAAATATGTAGTTACAAGCATTGTTAAGAAGGGTCTCAGATATTCACAGGCAGTTGCGGTACCTTACCCCCGTGAATCCTTAAAATTTATAGTTCTATTAAAACCGTACTCTTTTCTTGAAAATTTTCAAATTATAACCAGAAACTTCAATCCAAGCCCCTCAGTCGTATCTCTGGCTCTACGTTTAGGGTTGTGGTTCTGCTGGAAGGTGAAACTCTGCCCCTTTCTCAAGTCTTTTGCAGCCTCTAACAGGTTTTCTTCCAGGATTGCTCCATGTTTAAGTCAACTCATGATACCATTATCTCTGACTTCAGAATGATGCTACCATGACTATGCTGCACAATGAAGCTAGTGAAGAGAATATGTTTATTTATTAAAGGCCAAATTGCGCAATTTTAGTCTTGCTTCCAACTTCTCCACAACTTTATTTCTTTCTTCCTAAAGCCCTCTAAATACTCTGCAGGAACAGAGAAATTTGTTCCTTTTTTTGAGGTGACAAAAGCAAAAATGTTCTTTCTGGGCTGGACATTTAATACTCTACAAGAACTAGAAAGCATAACTCCACATAAGTCCCTCCCACACCATTTTGTCAATACAGTAACCAGCTCACAAGAAAAAAAAAAAAAAAAAAAAAAAAAAAAGATTCTGCTCAGAACATTTGAACTCTCAGACCAGGGCTGCAAGAACAAAACGTCTATTTTTGTTTTTTTAGTCCTGGGAGGGAACTTTTTTTCTGTTCTTGACAGGTTTGTAGAAGCCTTTATGGTTCTGTTTAATAATGTTCTCTCACAAATCTCAGGCTTTAACAGAACACCTGTACACACGGATGGACTATACTCACTAGCATAGTAAGTTTTAAAGGCATTCAGTCCAGGTAACATGATTGTGATGCATGTTTTTCCTTTTTTAAAGGATCAAAAAAAACATAAAATCCATTCAAAGAAGTCTTGGTTCTGAGATCATAAATTTCTTACTACAGAACCATTAAAATTTACTATAGAACAGAAAAATGTAGGTGTCATTTTTTTTTAACTTTATGTGCATAAGCAACAACTTCGGTTAATAGACAACCTCATGAACCCAGAGCAGGATAGTTTAGCTTTAATCAGGTGGGTAGAGTATCCTGAAATTACTGAATAAGAATAGCACTACTTCAAAATATTTTTACTCAAGTAGAAAATAGTCATCCAAGACAGAGTAAAAAAAGTATTTTGTAAAAAGGCTACTCAAGTACTGAGTAACTGATGTCATTAGATGGAGAAAAATATAATTTGTGTGTAAATTATGGGGTTTTAAAAGACTGAAATGAAAAAAAGTCATAAATAATTACAAAATAACTTTCAGGCAGAAATTTTTTTTTTCCATTTCATTTTTTTTTTTTTTTTTACATAAAACTTATGAAACTAATACAGCAGGTAATGTTAGAACAGGGTAAAGTCCTTCCAGAGACAATATATAGTGTTTATTGTATCGTCTTGATCTCTAAATGGCACAAAGAGCTCAAACAAAGCTGATGCACGAACAAGAAGTCTCACTTTAACATAAACTGTGGTTTGTCTGTTGCATTTTTGATTAAAACAAGCTTGCTCTTCATTCACTGAAGTTGTTCAAAGTGGGTGGGGTATCCAAAAATTTTACTGAAGTAAGAAGTAACAATTCTTCATTATAGCAGTACTCAAATAAAAGTAAAAAGTACGGTGTGGTAAAACTACTCCAGAAATTAAATTTTTTCCAAAAGGTTATGCAAGTAAATGTAACTAATCACTATTTACCTTGAGCTTTAATTAGAAAGTGAAAACATAGTTCATCTATACAAATTTGTTGGCAATTAAGACCATATTTATAATTTTTTTGAGACAGGACTATAAAACAAAGCTGTTCATCAGCTGTATGTTTCTGTGATCGTCTAAAAGTGGCAGCGTGTAGGTCTTAGTGGTATGAGGCTGTGGTACCACACCCTTTACTTTCCAGTATGTTGGGAAAACTGTGGTGGTGGCTTAAAAAGAAAGAAAACACTCTTGAAAGGGTTGTGTTAGGAATAACTGTTATAGAAACTGGCTGATGCTGCTGAGAAAGGACTTATGTAAAGTGGGGGCGGGGGGCCGAACAGAAACATGTATATTTAAAGAAAACATTTTTATAAAATTCAGTTAAAAATACACATTAATGAGCTTGTAGTCAGGAATATATCAGTAATTTTGGTTGTTCAGAGTAAAAACAGCAGTTTCGTAAACAGATTTTATGATTTAACACTACTTTCAACATCACTGCTTACAATCTAAGCTCAAATATCTGAATTAAAACAACAATTGAGGATGTTTAATATAAACTTTCATGAAAGATGTCTACAAGCCTTATATTAAACATCAAAACCATGATAGTACTAAAAGGACTGTCTATGTAAGTTTAAATGAGGATCAGATCTTTAATACTCATTGTCTATGTTCTAAGAATCAGAAAGAATGACAGAAACCCCAGAAATAATGAATTTGTTGAATATTCTGACTTACAATGTTCATTAGTGTTGATCCAGGGCAATTTCTGCCCTCTGGCATACATGTTTCTGAGCCAGACGGAAGGTCATAAAGGATTAAAGGAAGCTGTGGTTTTTCTGGTGGCGTTAACTGGTGCTGCTAATTAGGTGAAAGGAAGCTTTGGTTCACTAAAGAATGCATGGGAGAGCTATGAGAGAGCAAGTCAACGTTTCCAAGATGTTTACTGAAACAACTTCGAAATAATTCATTTTATACAAGACTGGCACAACAAGTTGCAAGAAAAGAAAGTGTGCAATTGAGGAATGCTTTTAAAATCATTACTGGCGTGAGCATAAAATGGGTCCTAAAATGATAAGTTATAGGTTTAACAAGAGACTTACATTTTTAAAGACCCTCTTACTGGACTTGCATCTATGCACAAACTTGGAGCTCTGCTCGGCTCTCTCTGTAAATTTACAGCCTAATAAACATCACCGAGCAAGCTTGGCTTCACTAAGACGGCAGAATTTACTGTCTTCTCTGAAAAAGCCTGTCAAAGAATGTAGCAACAGGGGATTCAGTTTTTCTGGCAAATTTAAGGGATCGAGAACTATGAACACAGGACAGGATTTATTCTTAACCCTTCATCTAAAATAGAAAGCATATGCACAGAAAGTACCTGCAGCCTGCAGGAATAGGTTGTCAAATTATTTAAACCTGGAAGGCGGAAGAGTTTTGACTCCACCTCCAGGTAAGAACCAAGAACAGAAAAAAAAAAAAAAAAAAAAAAAAAAAAATACACACGCTCCACTAGAAGTTATTTCACCAGCTGTTCTGAAACATGAAGGAATTTTTATTTTTAAATATTCCCACAAAAGGGTTAAGGTTGATCCCAGGTGATCAGAATGTTATGTTCTCTTAAAGGTGGAGATTATTTCGTTCTTGTAATCAGAAGACTAAAGAATAAAAAAAAAAAAAAAGCTGCAGGGTGCGATTCTGATCTGAAAATCTGTCTAAAATGATGCCGCTAACAGAAAACCTCACGGTGTTGTGTTGGAGACAGTCAGGCTTTGCTGACCTTACGCTCTATCCTGCTGTTGGATTGATGCTTGTGATACAAAATGGGTGGGAGTTCTTATGTTTTGATGGAGAGGGGAGACAAGCAGTTAGAAATGTTTGAATTTAAAAATCACCCATCAATGACAATGCACAGTAATAAATTTCCATATCTCTCTGAATGCATCCACACACAGGCACAAAGAGGAGGCTGTCCTGTTGGATACTGGCAATCAGTGTTGGAAAAATCTCTCTGGAAACACTGGAACCATGGAAAATCCTTGGACTTATCTGCAGAAATAATCAACTTCACTGTTTATTCATTCTTGTGCTGCCTTTTGGCCATAAAAATCACAGAAGGCCAGACTGCAGTGACTGGCTGGTATTTTAGAGCACAATGTATTTACATGAGAGAGAGGAGCAGAGCTGCAACGAAACGCATCACAATCGATTTACTTCCAGCCCAAAATAAAGGGCTGTTATTAAATAGGACAGGGTATATGGTTGTTAGAAAATACTGTTCAAAAAAGAACAAATCACTTCATTAATTTACTTAAGACATTTTAATTCTTCAAAATTAACAGAAATGTGCATTTTTCTTTATGTGTAAAGCAGTGCTGGGGAAAAAAAAAAAACAAAAAAACAAACAAAAAAAAAAAAACGCACATTAAAATTATTGTAAAAGGTTATTTAGAACAAAATCTTTTATAAAGGGAAAACAAAAAATACAGAAAAAGGAAATAACTCAGATCAGGCAGAATATTCCAGTGGTGTTTTGATGTTATTTATAGTTGAAGTTTTACAATCATCTAGTGCTGCCAACCTGAACACAGAACATCAATAACACAGTAGTTATGCCTGTTTAATTACAGCAATGAGATGTTTTGTGCAGGTGCAGCAGTTAACTGGGTACTTCCTGTGTTTCAAGATTAAAATACAGCCAAAAATTCAAGATCAGATATTACCGCACCTGAAGTGCTTCACTAGATTTCATCTTATGACGTTTAAGTGCCACTTTCACCCAAAATAAACACCCCCCCTCACACCTCCGGAAACATTCATTTTTACAGAACATACCATATCAGTGCTGCACTCCCTGGGTTATAAAGAGCTGGGCTGCAGGCTACACTGAAGGATTTGCATAGGAGCATTCGCTGCGTTGAACAGCTGACATCACCTGGCGGGCTTCCTGTCAGGTCTTACACCAAAACATCATGGCAACATGTCTGCTGAAGGCTGCAGAATACAAACAGGAGCGAGGCCAGACATCCAGAGATGACGGCTGCAGTTCAGTGGGAGTGGGAGTGAAAGTGGGAGAACAGACAGACTAACAAGTGAACACAGATACTTGTGTCAGCAGTTTCTGGGCTGTTTTCCAGTGTGCTCTATTCTCAGCAGAAAGACCACAAGATCATCATTCATGACAGCCTGATTGGTATTATACAGTAATTACTGATGGCAACACACACATGCGCACAAACACTGAAACTTGCAAGCAAACACACGCACACAGGTTTGTGCACACAAAACTAAATATAGGCGGCTAATTTCACACTCAAGACCTTCTCATATACAAAAAACCCCCCAGAGGAATGTAAACTACTGATGCTACAGTATGTTTGTATGAAAACACCCTTTGAAAATGATTTTTGGTTTCTACGTAAATTCACTTCCCAGAAGAGTTTAGGTTATGGTCCACATTTTTATTTATAAAAAAAAAAATAATAACCATTTGCTGCACACCAGTGAGATAAGTCCTTTCTACAAGATAAACCCAGGTGAAGAGTAACAATCTGGTCCACATGCTTTCTCCAGTGGGTTCTACAACTGGACAACACCTACGAGTGAAATGATGAGACTGGTTGGCACTTCAATAAAACAGATCGACAAAGTACTACACAGAGTGACACACAGTATTGCAAAAATGTTCCAAAGAAATATGTTTCATCTTTCAGGGAGGAAAAAAAAGAAAAAAGACAAGAAGTAGACAGTTTCCATTGTTTGGACATCCAGAAATAAGCTGTAAGTGCTGCTGGGAAGTTCCTGACATGAGATAAAAGAGAGGTGGTTCAATCCTGTCTTTGGGAAAGGCTGAAGATGCCCTTTGATGAAAACTAACATTTAGGTGCATATGCTGAAGAAAGAAATTCAGAGGCTGAGAATGTTTGCAGACGAGAGGCCGGCCTTCTGGTTCTGCCTCTCTCCGTCAACACAACCCAGAGCAGAAGAGAAGTCCTGAAAAATGATCCATGCAAGGAAAGGGATCAGGAAAATAGCAGTGCGCTACTGTCATGTTGATGTTGGCCCCTGGACTGCATAAAAATCTGTTTTCAATACCACTGTGTATATAAAAAATAAACTTCTGTATTTGGATGCCTAATTAGACCGAGAGGAAACTGGGTCCAGTAGCTCCTCCAAGGATTCTGCTCCTTCTAGTTTTGGCTCCTCTTTGTCAGATTTCACCTTCTTTTTGGGTATTTTACTGGATGAAGACGTGTCTTCCTGCATCAGCTCTTTGGCCAGGATGTTGGTCACTGCATGACCAGCTCGCCGGTGGTTGGCTGAGAAAGAAAAAGAACAAAGTGAGACAAAAAGAATCAATGAATCTGCACATTCAGGCATACTACTCAGGGTTCCTACACATCCCAAACTTTTCCAGATTGTGTAGGAACACCTCGTACACCATACTCAAAGATAACTTGAAGAAGCAAGTCAAAAAGAAACTACACAACTCAATTTTCACTGCAGATATAAGACCTTAGTAAAGACAGACGGACGCCCAACAGACCAGTTTGTATGAAAAAGGCATAAATTTAATATCTGGAACGAGTCAGTCCGAGTGTTAGATTAAAATCAATCTGTTCTTGACCAAGTAAAGAAAAAAGATGAGGGAATAAAATGGAAGATGAAAGATGGAAGAGAGAGAAGAGAAACTGGAGCTGATGAGAGAAACAAACAGGAATGATGTATGCAAAATCCAAGCGGTAAGGCAGCGGGTTAAACGGCTGGATGATTCATGCTGTGGGAAGATTAAAGATGGAGGGATGAATGAAAATGAGACGAAAATGGCTACACAGACTTGAGTCAGGGAGGGAATATGCTGAGAGGAATGACAAGAGGTGACAGAAATAAGACAGGAAATTCATGGAGAGTAAGTGCATAGCATGATGGATTGGACCCTGAGGACGCTGTGTTTTTAGTCATCCACCTGCTTACATTTATTTCCTTACACACAGAGCGGCAGCTGCCTTATCGCTCCTTTCCCCCGCTTATTCTTTACACTGCTGCGTAGCACGACAGCGGTACAGCAGCAGCCATTTTGAGTTTATATAGGTCAGTGGAAGATTGAGCTTGTGTGTTTACTGTTATTTTTACACCTGGTGAATGTTTAGAGGTCTTCACTCCTCAAGCAAACAATGCAAAACCAAAACATCACTCCTATTAATGAAAAGAAACAGGCATGCAAATGAACCATGGTTTAACAAACGACACGAGATGCAAGACACACAAAAAAACTCCACACAGATTTACCGAGCACGTTTCCAGAACAAGCTGCGACAGAGACAAAACTGAGTCTACAGAAAGAGAGGAGAAAAATGTGCAGATCCAGAAGGGTAATTTTTAGGTTCTGTAATCTTTTTTCCATCTCAGTTGAAATAAACAGCACAACAGCTAAGGTAGCAACAGTCACCCTCCACCCTGTCCTGTTGGAAACAGATCTCTCCCCCATCATAAACACCCACCTTCAGAAACACTTCCTCTCTTTCACTCTATTTTTACCCAACTCTTGCTCCCTTCTTGCTCATAAATGTGCTAATTAGAAATTATGCAAATGACCCCAAAACCATGAGAAACTGTGTGTGTGTTGGAGACACACGTGAAGAGCTCGTCCCACATGTTTAAACCCGCTGAGAAAAAGTTCTTCAAAGGGCGTCAGCGCAGCTTCTCTCTTCTCTCATCCTCCTCCTCCTCCTCTTCCCCTTGAGAGCCAAGGAGGAGAGGAAGAGGATGCAGCATGTGAAACATTTAGACAAAAAAACAGAAATTTAAAAAGAAGAAAAAAAAAATACTGATTTGAAATATGTTTAAAGTGTTTTTGGGTTTCTCTCAAGTGCATTGAAGCTCTGACCTTACAGAGAATATTGAAATGAGAAGACTTGATGTGATGTTTGTTTATTAACCTAATTTGAGTCAAATGAGTCATACTTGGATCTGAGAGGAAGACAAAGATTCTCAGATTACAGTAAACATTTTAACTGGTTTCCAAATAAAATTTTGACATTTCACAATCAGATAAACAAAATCTGGCAAAAACTTAAATTTGACATTAAAACTAGAAGCGGCTGTGTGTTCGGGTAAGCTGAGAGTGCCAAGATCATTTGAAAAAGCACCAAAAGGAATATAATATTCCCCTAAAAAAATTATACATTTCAGAGATGTCCCCAAAAATAATGTATTTGCTGCATTTTACTGCGGTTGTTGCTACAAACCATTTTTCAGCTCAAACTACCAAGAACTGAGTGCAGCCATGTTCTGATCATTGAGATGATGTTTTAGCTACTTCAATTTCACCCAGGGACCTCATAAAGTCAGGTTAAACCGTTAATAAGCCTGTAATATCAACTGCAGCATTTTACATTTATTTATTAGCCTTCGAAACAGAGAAGATGAACTTAGAAGTCCCGATAAATTTCAAACTTTACCCAATTACACAGCCACTTGTGGGCCTTTTCGTTTTACCTGCAGCACAAAACTCATTACAGCATTCCTTCACCCTGCATGAACAAACTGCATGTATTCTGAACATGATTGCCAGGTCTGATGTGGACTAAATGATCCATGTGGTTGACATGAAGCTGGGTGGCTGCAGCACATTTGCAGGATCTGTTAGAGCTGATTACAATGACTGTTGATGGTCTGTTTACTGATGAATGTTTGCACACTGCAGGGTGCTTTGTGGCACAAAAAGCTACGTGAAACAGTCTGCAACACATTACACTGCAGGAGATGAAGTAATGAGTAGCTGATGAGAGACGCTCTGCTGTACAATGTGTTGTGGTTCTTGTGCTAACCAATAAGGATTTGGATGCGCAGCTTTGTTCAGGTAGGCAATAGCGCTCACCATAGTCATCAGTAATTTTAACCTTTACTTTTAAATGAAGCTTCCATGTAATATTACATCTTGTAATCTTTTACAGCAGTCTGGTGGAAGTATTTCCTCAGCCTTTCTGGAAATGTCTGAAGTTTCTCCTCTTGCTATTGGCTGCCTTTTCTATTCAAATTCACTCCTGTCACTTTCAGAGAGCCTCTTTTTGTTTATTAAGCTTGTTTAATTTGATAATGGAGTCATTTAGATAATTTTTAAAAAAAGAAGATAAACTTGTGGGATGAAGTGGTGTTGTGTTTATTTAGCCAATTTACTAGAAGAGCTTTACACTGGATCTTTATAAGTAGCAGCCTTGTTTCCACTTTAATCTATTAAAAAAAACACCAAATTTAACACCATTCGAGACAAATAAATTTGTATTTTAGCCTTAACAAGGTGACTCCCAAAGCGCTAGTAGCTGAAAACATCTTTTCAAAATCAAACTGAAGGATGATAATCTCTCAAGTTCTTTTTTCATGTCTCTACTCAGTGCCCCACCCCCACCCGTTTCTCAGACATGACTTTGAGACTTTTCTTTATTGCAGGTATTTTTAAGGACTTTTTAAAAACCTGTTCTGACCTCCAACGTTCACTAATGTCTTCAAAGGAAACTAATTCAAGAACAAATGGATCACAGGAAAGTCTGACTCCTTGGAAGTATAAAGGAATAAGATGTGGTTTAAAACCTCTGCTCTGTACTATATAGACTGTTTATGGAACAGAAACACACAGGACAACATAATGATGGTGTGACAGCTAAGATAATGGTGTATTTGCAGAAGCAGGCAGAGCTTGTTTCATTTTATGAGGGACACATACCTCCCTCCTCAGGCTGCTGTGGGTAATACACTGCAGCTCCACAGCAGAGGACTGTGGGAAATAGTGACGTCATCTAGCACCACTACAGGCTGTTGGGGAAACTATTGATCTCAAAGCATTAAGCATTTTCTGCCAGTAGTACACATCTGGTTGGACTTCATTGTCTTTGTGGGTATCAATATGTGACATCACTGCTGTTTCAGTCACAGCTTGATGGACGATTTTTCTCCTATTGGACTGATCCTGCTTTACAGCTCTGTATGGTCGCTGGTGTTTGTGAGCATCTGTGAAAGCATCTCTTCAGATGGTGGGTTTTTTTGTGAAAGAGCAGACTGCACAGCCAGCGTGTGCCTCCATTGTTGCTATGCTGTTTATCTCCCTTTCTCTGTTGTGATTGGTACTTTGTCAGGAAGTTGCCTCTGTGATTGGATGTTCCACTGAGGGTCATGACCCAGCAGATGGGTCTATAGTCTGATTAGACACAACATTCCTCCACTTAATTGATCCTAAAGAGGATTCCTATTCATTCCCATGGGAAAAAAAGTCTGGCTTTCCACTCAAATTGTAAAAGTTAAGACTGCTTTGTGTTTACTTCAGAATATAAAACACTAAAGTTCACTAAGACTTCATGACAAAGACTTCTGGAGTACACATACTTTAGAAACAAAACCTGCAAAAACAAGTCTAGAAGGAAGGAAGACACAAGGAGGGAAATAAAGGAAAGACCATAAGGAAGGAATGGAGGTAGGACACAAGGAATGAAGGAGGGGCAGACACCAGAAAGAAAAATAAAAGGAAGAAAGAAAGACAGACAGACTAAATAGAGGCAGGGCACCAGAAAGAAAGGACAAAGGAAAGAGGGAATGGCACAAGGTAGAACAGTAGAACAAAAAGATGGAACGGCATGAGGAAGAGGAAAAAGCAGGATACAAGAAAGAAAAGGACATTTAGACAATAGGACTTAGAATATAAATACAAATAATCTTTTTAATGATCAGACATGCACATCTTAGCTTATCTCAGCTGCACATTCCTCTGGGCTGGAGGATTTTTTTTTTTTTTTTTACAACTACACTTTATTCATGTTGCCTTACTGTACAGTACTTTATTCTGTTTTTATACACATTTTATATTCTTTGTGCGAGTCTGTTTTTCTATTATTGCCTGTCACTGCCACTTTGTTGCTGTTGTACAGAAATTTCCTCATCGTGGGACAATAAAGGAGATTTCTATTCTATTCTAATCCATGCGCTTCTCAACTTTTTTCACACTTATGTGGACCTGAATAATACTGAAAGAGCACAGAAACCCTGTCTGAACACAAAGCATCAGCTGATTTTTCCGAGCTACTTTAGTGAGAAAAATGTCAAAATATTTTAAACTATAAATCTGGAGCTCATAAGGATAGCTTAAAAGTTTGGCATACAAGGTCGTCTATCCTCTGTAATGTGCGTTTAGCTTTATCCATTTGCATGTCTTTGTATCGGCATGCAAGCATCTGGCGTGTGTGTTTTGTCTTTTTGTGTTTTAGAAAGGGGGGTGGCAGACAGACTGAGGGTAGGCAGCTGAGGTTCCCCATGCACACAAACACAAAGTGGGATCTGAGGTACAGGTCAAAGGTGAGTGGGTAGATCGCCTCTAGAGCCTCGTGGCACCCCATTCAGTCCCACTGCAGTGACACAATGAGCATGACCACACACTCAATAGGTCCTCATGGTCTTTTAATGCTAAGCACAGTCGTTCGCAGTCACTGCAGCTGTGAGAGGAGGAAAGAAAGGGGAGGGGAACTGCTCACCTACAGACAATAGAAACAATATCAAAATAAAAAAAATATCAGAGTCCAGGTTCATAAATTTAGAGTAAAAAACTGTTGTCTTTGTTAAAAACAGACAAGTCTTCTAACCAAACAAAATGAGGCACAACAAAGTATATTAATGTGTTTTTTTTCTGGACTTGAGAAAAAACAATTGTATGTTATTTCATGGCATTTCTTTGTTTTATGACAATTCCAAATTTGACTTAATACAAGCTATAAACTACAATCAGCTCCTTTAAAATAAACTTTCCAAATACTTTTTTTTTTTTTTTTTAAACTTCAACAATTGTCCTAATATTTGGAGGTCAGGACATCTGCATCACTGAGGTGATTAAAACAATCAGGACTCGGTCCAGGGGCAGACGGCGCTGCCTGGAAATGATGACACTAGACAGGCAAATATTTATATTATATGAAGATGTCTGCCGCCTTCTTAGAAAAGCTTAAGCATTCATTTCTGCAACAGAAACAAATACGACAGCATTGTAAATCCTGGAGCCTATCAGTGCTTTCAAGTGAACCAGCGATAGAGCGCTGATGTAAAGGCAGTAATATTGCTCCAGAATACCTAAATACTGTAGTAGTTTGTCCCAGTTAGTGGAAATGTCATCATTTTGAAACATGTAAAAAGTGACAATAAGAGGGCGCCATGCTGCCCAGTGTTTGAGCAGGCTCATCATATAGAGAGGTTGTTGTCCTCAGCTCAGCTGTCCCAGGCTTGAGTCCCGACCCCAGCCCATTTGCTGCATGTCTCGCTCTGGACTCCTTCCTGTCAAGCTAACACTTTAGGCCGCTCTACGGTGCCACTAAACAGTATTCACATCCCAATACCTTTCCCATATAATAAGTTACGGACTTATTCTGCAGCTAATTTCAGTAAAGTCCATAAAATCCAGATGAAACAGGTTTTCAGACAATTTGGTAAATTTATAAAACATGTAAACATTTAAACATAATAGAGACATAACCTTTCAATGTGACTGATTTACACTAATCATCCCTGGGATACTTCTGCAACTTTGAGTCCAACAGCGACAAATTCAGTTGATTGAAAGCAATGAAGTTTAAAGTAAATGTCTACAGACCTCCAAAACCGGATTGTGTCCTGGAACATACGTGAGGAAGAATAAAACCTTTACTTTTTGCAGTATTGAGAGCGAAGAAAAGCACTGTTGTCTCTACTATTCAGAAATGGAAGAAGTTTAGAGGAAAGTAAAATCGGGAAAGACAGGCAACCAAAAACCCAATGGTCATTGGGGCAGTGGTGCCTTGTGGAGATAAGAGAGCCATCCAGAAGGTCATCCACTGCATTACTGAAGACATACTCAGATCAGGAGCTAACGTCAGCCCTACTGTGAAGCATATTGGTGGCAGAATCATGCTGTGGGAATATTTTTCTAAGGCAAAAAGTGAACAACTAGTCTAGATTATGTAAAACCTGCTCGAGAGTGCTTTGGACCTCAGATGATTCATCCTCCAACATAAAGAAGCAGCACATGAGCAAGATAAAAAAGAAGTGGCTACAGGACCAGTTTGAGAATGTTCTTGGGTGGCCCAGCTATAGCCTGACCTTAAATCCAATCCAACATCTCTGGAAAGACCCAAGAACTGCTGTGTACTGCCACTGCGCAACCAGCCTTAGGAGACTGAAATCTGGACAAGCTGCCCAAAGAAGACTTGAGACTCTGATTGCTGCTAGATCCAGCAAATTATTAATCCATGGGTTTGAATAATTACAAAACACAAGATTAACAACCTTCTAGGATTAAAAAAAAAAAAAAAAAAAAAAAAAATCCTCAGATGGCATGAAGGAATTGATTTAGATCTTTGAGGAAAAGATATCGTTTTTGAATAAATCTTGAAGACAAAATGTGAAAAGGGAAGAGGTGTGAATACTTTTTGGTTGCACTTTTTGAAATGTATGAAACCAATCTTAAAGAAATATCTAAAAACTCACAGCTTCACTTCCAGACATCTAAAATAAATGCTTATTGGGTCTTTGGAAATGGTTTGCATCACATCTGATCATGCCAAACGCTGCACCATCATAGATTAAACTAATAGTGCTTTTGGCTTCAGGGACAAGCAGTTAGACTGCAGTAAAATCATTAACTGGTTATATTGGCCCAGGGGTGAGCTGCATATCATGTGTCACAATAGCAGTGGGTGGAAAGGATGAGTAACTGCATGTAATGAAAATTACTCCCTTATGAGCTGTCAAAGGATGTCCCAACCTCACAATCATTTCCAAAATGTTTTTAAGTAAACAACCCAGAGTTGTGACTAACTAGAGTTTATATATTAAGATGTTTATGGTTTAAATCTACAGAATCTAGTAACATACTGCAGGGGAGGCAGCCAAGGCTCCAAAATGGCTAGATGTGTGTCAGCGGAGTGAGAATCAAGATAAACCTCCTCCGGCTTCAGCTTCACTAAATAAAGACTTCTGACTCATCCAGTAAAACCCGCATGCACACACACACACAAACGTACAAAATACTATCCTCTTATGTTTGTGAAATGATTTTCTGGCCTCCTGCCTTCGAGACAACATGGATAACTAAAAACACAACCTTTAAACATGGCTTCTTTCAAGGACTGCAAATAAACCACAACCCGGCTTCAAAACATACAGAAAACCCTGAACTGGAGAAGAGTGAAAAAGAAATGACGGTCTGGTAAGAGACACATTCAGCATAACGCTGCTGGAACCTTCCAGATCTTCCTACCACAATATGTGTAGCTTGCTTCTTCCTCTTTCCCCCACATACATGATCAGGCTTTTTTTTTTTTTTTTTTTTCTCTAAAAGGAGTGTGAGGTGGCCAAACAGTGTTGTGGATGACTGAGTGATCCCCAGACTGGGCCCCAGTCTCTTTTTTTCTCTTCTGCTCTCTTCTTCCTCCAGTTTGCCCCACACTTTTGTCTCAGTGAGTTTGGAAGCAATGCAACAGTGTTGTTTACTGCTGAAGGGCTTTCTGCACTCAAATATTTCCTCACTGAGGTCAACACAGGACCACAGAATGAGTTTTACAACTGCTGGAGGAAGTCAACAACAATCTGTGAACACATTTAGGGGTTAAAATGAAAATATACGTAAGAAAGAAATTAAAAAAAAAAAAAAAAAATCAGATCAGAAGAAAAATTACAGTGGAGTCTACCCCTCTGGCTTTGAGCTACCCTATTCTGCAACAACATTTCACATCTGGCTTCTATTGAGGGTCGGATTGAGTTGCACACACTCCTCTACAAATGCAAAATGTACACTCAAGTGAATGTGAATGAACACACACACGCACACACATGTTTCCCTTGCTTACAGTTAATGGCCCCATGACATTTCCTAACTCATATAGTAACACACAACTTGCTCGAAACAAGGAATGAGGTTAAATTATGGTCCAATGTTCGTTCATTGTTGATTTCACTGACCTGGAGGCCAGATTGCTGCACCTTTACAAGACTCCAAATACAAAAATGAAAACAGGAGAAGGCAAATACATAAGTCTCACATAAGTAACCAGCAGTGGATCTGATTGTAAGACATTAGATTGTGCAGCTAATCAGTTCTCCTGACTTTACAGATGAAACATAGCAGCCTGGATAATATGTGCTGCTTGAAACTTTACCAAGGAAAAACAGGTGCTAGACAAGCCTTTGCATTAAAAGGTTATCCAATTATTTTTAACTCAAATTGTAATAAATACTAAAGTCTGTATGACTTTAATGGGCATATCAACACACTGCCTCTGTTTTAAGTTATACAACTAAAAATACTTCTAGTAGGAAGCCTGTTTATCTGGCAAAGCCCTATATCTCGAATGACGGCTGCTTTTATTTTTTGAATGATGGATGATATTTTGGAATAAAATACATTTAAAGACTTATTCTAAAAGAGTCGAAAAACACTATCAAACCTTTATTTCCAAAAAAAAAAAAAAAAAAAAAATACTTGAGTGATAATTATTTTTAAGAATAAAACATTTAGCACCCTTCACAACTATTGGCACCCCTGGTAATATGTGGAAACTATAGTCTTTAACTGCTATAGCCTAAACTCACATTAAAAAATGTTGAAAAAAATAAATGTTTTTAGCAAAATTAGCAGCATCTCTGCTGTGAATAGGACATCACTTGGTCTAGTCCAGTGTCTCGTCTAGTGTCCTGCAACGTTTGGATGCATCCCTGCTCCAACACACCTGTATCCAATAATGGTTAATGACCAGGTCTTTGCTAAAGTTACTGACATGCTAAGGGGGTGATTCAGCCATTTGGTTCGGGTGTGTTGGAGCAGAGAAACATCCAAAAGTTAAAGGACGGCAGAACTGGAGGACTGAAGTTGCAGACCCCTGCTCTAGATCATCCAGAGTCTTCTTTAATGATCTCTTCTCTTTAACCCAACTCATAGGTTTTCTGAAGGATTTAGGTCTGGGGACTGAGGACAGTTTTTGTGTTGATTTGGCCACATGTTTTGATAATTATCCACCAGGTTGTTGTTTACATTTTCTTGTATTACAAAAAGTTCACAATGCCAAACAGGGAACAAAGTCCACAGGGGCTTCGGAAAAGAAAGGGCATCACAGATCCTCTTCCATACATCAAAGTGGACTTGAGCAGCTTTCTACATATTAATCCACTGTTTTAAACCCTGCTGGAGCATTTGTTGCTGAAAAGCAGAGCGCATGTCATTAACATAACGATTACCACTCTCACCCCACCTCCCTTAATTTCAGAACAATAAGGTTTCACAGAATAAGGGGAAAAAAATACTTTCCAATCTGGCAAACTGAGCATCTCCAGACGTTTTAAAAAGAAATGACTTTTGCCATTTATAACGTGTAGCATATTGCTTACTCCCTGATGTCCTTTCATTTAAGTTTCCACTCACATCTTAGTCAAGCCTTTTCCTAGTTTTAAATCTTTATTTTCTTATTCCGTGACCACACCTTTATCAGTTGAGTATTTTACTGCCCACACCCACTGCTGGCACCCTCGCTCTACTTTGTTGTTGTACCAGCGTCGGATGCCATCGGCTTTGCTCTCTGCGTCTACACCCCAAGAATAAAACCAACCTGTGCAGCCTCTGAGGCATGCAATAGACATGGTGAAGATAAACAAATCTGTTGCTGAGTGTTGACAAAAACACAGAGAAGGGAGGGAATAAGCAAATAAGTCTCAGATGCTGCATGTGCTTCTGTCTAGAAGGTCTAGAACACATCTGAGGAATCGTTAATCTCAAGAGAGACAGGAAGCTGAAAGACCATGTTTTGTGAAGATCTATAACAGTGAGCGTGGGTACCTGCTTGTCGAGGTCCTCTCTTCCTTCTGAAAGCAGCGCCTGACTGCAGCGCCTCCAACAGGCCATCCATGATACCAGTTTCATCACCCTCTGTAAATGAAAAGAAATCAAAACATGTCAGCAATGCATCAACAAATGCTAGATTATATTAAGTGGATGTACACTGAAATATCTATTTATAACTCATAAAGACACTACCGAAATCAAAGGGTTAATATCAAATCAGTAACAGGTTCTGATCACTCATTTTCTTTCCTGATCACAAAAGATTGTTTTTCTTAAATTATCTGGGTTCTCCTTTTTCTTACTTGCAAACACATATATAAGATATGGATATAGCTAACAGTCACAGGGTCGTTTTGGCAAATTAGCTGCATTAACACGGAAAGGCAGTGACCTATTTAAGCTATCACTGCTAAAAGCTACATGGTTCACTCTCAGGAAGCCATCTTCTGAAAATATGCAAAACCCCAACTAAAAAGACACACCCAGTATAGTCAAGTCCACATAAATTCAACAAAATGCATGTGTAATTGTGGCCTACATTTTAAATTTGTACTGACTGGAAATAAATCTCAAATTTTTGAATGTTTGCCTGTGCCATCTCTGATGGTGGGCTCTGTGTGTTTGCTTACATCCAGATTATCTGCACAGCTTCAGTGTCTGAGGACCATTACCAGACAAAGGTGTTCCATAAATGTGGGGTGACCACTCTGTGTGAGTCCTTCGTGGGCAGCAATCAGGGGCAGTGTTTAGCACACAGGCAGATGCTTTTAATTATGTCTATCTGAATAGGGACAGAGGGGTCTGGAAAAGGGGCAGTAGGGCTGAGGGTTAAAGGTTTACGTCGTCACCTTCCCAACCCCCAGACATAGAGCACATGCCAAGCTCACACACACACACACACACACACACACACACACACACACACACACACACACACACACACACACACAGTGTTTAATCCTGCAGTAAGCCATGCACCAGATGGTCTGTGGTCTTGCCTGTCATGTCTGGGAAAGTCTCTCTGTAAGGCTCACTCTCTGAGCTTTACATGGCTCACATACACCCCTCACTGGCCAAGGGCTGGAACTGCACAGGCAGACCAGAAAAAGAAAACAGACTGCAGTTTTCCTCTTCAGGGTGAACAGATCTGGCATATTTCCACTTACACTAATCACATAGTTTGCTTAAAGCAGTCATGGAGGCACAGAAACACAAAAACCTACTTGTGAAAATAAACTGGAGGCAGTTCTGAGACCAAACAGTAAACTGGCTGTTTACTAGATATGCTTTACTTGGTCTCAGGAAACACCCAACTAAAACTAAAAAGATCTAGAGAGCCCATGTTCTCTTATACTTATGCAGGAAACCTTGTTTTTGCAGTTGTAGCTGACAACATGTGGTCTTGGAGTCCTCGAAACAAAAAAAAAAAAAAAAAAAAAAAAAAAAAAAAAAAAAAACTTGTACAAAGTTTGACTTGTTAGTAATAAAAAAAAAAAGGGCGATAAGGTGAGAAAACTTTCCAGGATTCAGCCACATGTTGGGGATCAAGTCCTACTATTTACATTTCAGGATTAATGTGGATAATTATACATGTTTAAAGGAATTTATTTTGAAATTAGATGTTAGGAAATGCTTCTTAAACCATTGTAGCCAAAGTTAAATAGTCTAATCGAAGGCATCAAAAACAAGGTGGCTTCTCGTACATAAACAGCAAAGTGCATGAAACAGAGGAGTCACACTTAAAGCAACTAAGATGGTAAGACGGATTAATCAGTGCAATAGCATTAGAGGGTGAGCTTTTAAAGCTGTCTATCTGGATCTGATCTGCTACAACACACACACGCTTCCCTGTGCAGCGAATACACCCCCTCCCTCCTCTCCACACACAGAGAGCATCTTTTGTGGAGCAACAGCACCCCTAGTGGTTGTTCACACAGTCATTAATGAGAGCATTAATGAAATAATTCACTAACAGGAGCAGACAGTAAATATAGACAATAATATACTGTGAAAGACACAAATCTGAGAGATGGAGACAGGATTTTTATTTCTCCAACGTGCTAAAACAGAATCCCTCTTTCACAGTACCCCAGTGTGAGACATCAGGCAAGCTGGGCTAATCCTATTTCATCCTCTCATCCTCTCATGCTTTTCTCCTGTCTTCATCTTACCCTCTTTTCTAAGCGACGACAACACAGCCTAATCCGCAGCAAAGCATCTGCTGCTGGCCTGCTCTTCTCCATCCCCCTCCCCCACGCACCTCATTGCTGCTTTCCTTACTCTTTGTGTGGAGTGTGGGCACTCCTAGTGGCAGTTCCCATACCAGCACTTGCATCTGTTTAAACCACACCAGCACACACCCTTTATGAGCACATACAGCCTCCAATAGCCTTTTACAGACACCACTGACATCTAGTTGTAAGTATAAGGTACAGCAGCTGTCAGATCTAGTGAGTGCAAACATCACATTTGAAGCAGATGGTGATTGTGAACCTTTAGGTGTGGCATCAAACTCCTCAGCCTTTTCACCATCCTGACCTCAGAGCTTTCAGATCTCATCAAAACAAGTGATTAGATCGTTTTAAGTATGTGAGGAGTTATAAGCTTCACAGGTTCCCTGAAGAATGAGCCATTCACAGCAACTTATAGTAACTATCATCATGTGTTTAAATGTGTGTACTGAGTGACTCACACAGGAATGACAAGGACACAAGCTGCAAACACACACTGACCTTTCCAGGGTTTTACAAGCAACTGGGATTTGGCATTTTCACAGAGCCCAAAAAAAAAAAAAAAAAAAGATAGAAGCAATAAGTTAACTCATGAGACAGTAGTTTGTGAGACGATACCAGACAGGAGGAACAAATGAAAGCAGAGAGATGTCAGTGTGTTAAAGACCAGCTGCTGAAAGGAAACTTTGCTCAATAAAATTTTAGTATGAGGGTAAGAAATGGATGCAAAACAAAGAGCAGGTGTGTGCACATCAGACTGATTTGTGTATGGTTGAATTCAAATAGGGGGTGTTGAGTGACTCCAGACTGCAGGCGCAGTCAAATGTGCCACCTGTATGTAAATGATCCCTCACTCACAAACACACTTGTGCTTATCTTTCAAGTTCTATAATGTTACTACTGTGTGTGTGCGCCTCCTGAGGTTGAACATGAAATTGAATCACTTTCAGCTACAAATGCTTCAAACTTTTCCACACAGATAAAACAATATCTCAAGTAGGGCCTCTGGGTCTTTTCTTTTAAAGTGCTCTTTACATGAATGACAGAAAGAGAGGGGAAGAAAAGCAAAACAAGTAGGAGTGGTAGAAAAAAAAAAAAAAGAAGAAGAGATGCCAGCTGGGACATGGTTGACTTGGACAAACTCCATAAAAAAAAAAAAAAACTTTTGTGAAGCTAAAAGAACAAAAGGAAACCACACATTTTAGCCAACAGTGTTCTTTTCAGCACATGGGGAAAGCAGCACAGAATCAGTCACTAGATGAAATGCACTGAGGCTGTAGAAAAGTTTGACCCTAGAAGAGCAGAGTCTCTGGAGAACCCAAATGGAGCCAGAGAGAGGAGGAATGCACTAAAAGTAGGTCACACTCTGAAAGAGGAGGAAAAAAGTCTCTGTGCATAAATGTGTGTCTGCGAGGCAGGATTTGAGTGCTAACTCTGTGCATGCAGAGATGAGAGTGTGCTGGTTTGTATTACATGGGACAATATGCTAAGAGCAATTTTAGCATCAAATAGAAGACTGGAAATCTGCATTTGCTGATAAAGAGATTTACATTTTTTTCCTACTTTTCTTTTATGAAAGAAAATCCCCTAAAACTTCAGAGGCGTAAATTGGGGTCAAGCTGTTACTTGTACCCACCTCTGTGTCCTCACTTTATCTGAAGCTTCATTGTTTGCTGCTTCAATACAAGTCATCAACATCAGATTAACTCTGGTCTATAAATATTGAAGGCTTTATCATCTGCACTCACACACAGACACACAAACAAATTACACAGAAGTGTGGACTCTGACTGCCCCCAACTGGAATGTGAGAGAAATACAAAGTGAGAGATGTGGATCATGTGTGTCTGTTTCAGGTGAAAACAAAAGGCCTCTGAAATCGTGACCTGCGTTGATGTCGGGAAGCTGGCTTCTTTTCAGTTTCTCCTCTTTCTCCTTCTCTGCTTTTTCTCGAGCCAGCTTCGCCTTCCTGATCTTCTCTTCAGCTTCCTTCCTCTTCTGGTTCTCTTTCACCGCTTGCTGCAGGAGGAAGAAAGAGAAAAGAGAGTAAATATAAATAAAACAGTGCAAGTATAGAATGAAAGAAGTATTTCAAGCTTGGGAGTCATCCTTAAAGAGACATCCAGAGAGGGTGTGAGGCATAAACAAAACTTCTAAAGCAGACACTGCTGGTTATTACCTGGAACAGGTAAAACAAATTAACCATCCCAGAGGAAAATTTACTGTTAAACAGTATAAACCGACATGACTGACGTCTGGTTTTTGTTGTACTGCAACACTTGACCTTCATCTACCACATATTCCACCAAACTCCATTTTTGTAAACTGTCTGTAAAAGAACCAAAATGGCGTTTTTGTTTTTTTGTTTTTTTTGTTTTTTGTTTTTTTTACAAGCACACACCTGGAACATGTTTTTGAAGTTGCTCAGGTCTCCAAAGAACTCCTCCACTGAGATTTTTCTCGGGTCAAAGATGAAGTATTCTCCTAGGTCGTTATATTGCTTCTCCATGTTTTTATGCATCAAGTCCAGTTTCTCATACTGTTCTTGCGCATGGCTTACGAAACTGTGAAAACATACTGTTAAGGTACGTAAAACGCACATCACAGTCAGTTTTTGAATTGCGACAAAGTTTGTTGTGTTTTTATCAAAAATATACTGGCATGATATCAGATAGCACACTTAAAGGATATAGACATCTTTTCCACAAACTGGTCATTCTCATTCTGTGCAGGAGGGAAAGTTTCCAGATCTTTCTCCAAATTTTTGATCTGACGCCCCATTTGATCCAAATTCTTCTGAATAGTCTCAGCAGAAACTGCATGGAAGAAAAGAAATGTTAAGACTGTAATATGACCGCATTCCAGACTGCATTAGAAATATTGACATACAACATTCATACACAAATACATAAGCTTCAAGTATGTAAATCACTGTCATACATTTCTGATTGTGAATGTATAGCTGAATCATCATTGTTCTTGCCTTTGCTTCTCTCAGTCAGGACACTTGTGTGTATATGGCATTTAAAATCTCAGGATATTTAAGTTAATACATCAAGGTTAAAGTAAAAAAAATGCAATCTCAACCATCTCAAACAATGTGAGCAACTAAATAAATGCCTTGTAGGTGAAACCAGGTGAAGTAGATTGATAATTGTTTAAACTGGATTAGATTAAAGGCTAAGTGTCCTATATACCTCTGCTGGCCTTTTCCACATGAATGAGCTCTTCAGGAAAGCTCATGACATCAGGATACTGCTCATGGCACACATTGGCAAGAAAGTGGAGCAGTGTCTGCTTCAGATCAGCTGACTTAGTGTCACGTAGCTAATGGAAAAGAGAATGAAAAAGCAATCAAACAAACATCAAATGTCTGCATGTTTTCTATTTCCCCAAATCTGACTATAAGTGTCAAAGTTAAGAGGATGCAGATACTGATAAACCAGATTATAAATTACTGAAAAAAAAGACCATTAGAGTAAATATTAAATATCTATCTATCCATTAGCAGCAACTGTACTAATAAGACCTATAAGACTTATAAGATAAGACTTATTATTCTGATAGTGCCTGGCTTAAGCATTACTACCCCCAAAACTTTAGTGTATTGCATCTTATGTGATAGTCCAACACAGAAGTACAAAATTGTGAAATGGAAGGCTACCTGGTTTTCAAAATTTCTTAAAAACAAACAAAAAAAAAACAAAAAAAAAAAAAAAAAAAAAAAAAATTCAGAAAAGTGTGGTATGTATTTGTATTTGGTTCCCTTCACTGTCAAATCCAGGGCGTCCAACTGCTTTTGAAAGTCAGCAAAGCAATAATTAGAGTCCACTTGTGTGTATTTTAACTCAGTATAAATGCAGCTGTTCTGCCTCAAACGTTTGTTTGAGAACATTTATGAACAATCAGCATCATAAAGGCCACCTGGTCACAGCTGTATCAGGAATAAGGTTGCGGCAAGCTGAGGTTACAAAGCAATATCCTAAGCTTTAAATACTCTTTGCACACTATTCAAACCTTCATCTGAAAATTTAAACAGTATGGCACAACTGGAAAGAGGGCCATGGTAGCTCTGGAGGAGCTGCACAGACCCACAGCACAGATGGCAGAAACTGCTGACAGAAGTTGAAAGAAAGTCATAAGAAGTCGAGTTTAAAGTTTGCCACACACCATGTGGGGGGCACAGCAAACATGTGGAAGGTCTTCTGGTCAGATGAGATCATTATTAAACTTTTTGACCTACATGCAAAATGGTATGGGAAGTGAAAAACTAACACTGCATATCACCTTGAAATCACTATCCCTACCGTGGACTATGGTGGCAGGATCATGCTGTGGGCAAACATACATACACATACAGCCCGAGGTATGTATAGATCAAATGTGAGACTGCTACGCCCTAATTGCACTAAGGAGTGTTATCGTAGATCCTTCCTCCCACGAGCTGTTAGACTCTATAACCATCACTGCTTCCAACAAACTCAATAAGTTTGTTGGAAATAACAGCAAGGTTTTACATCCTTGCTGTTATTTGCAATTTTTTTTCTCTTTTTAAATCAGATTCCTGCTGTCATTTGACATCAGTCTTGCTTGCACAGTTTTAGTCTGTACGAAATGTGCATATGTATTTATGCATTAAAAAAAACAAAAAAAAAACATCATTTTTCAATTATCCTACCAAGTTGCACATTTCTTTGGATCAGAGTATGCCATGTTATTCCTAGTTTTGTTTTTATATTTTTGTGTAAATCTACATGCTTCAGTTGCCAGTCACTTTGCTGCTGTTACACCAGAATTTCCTCACTGAGGGACAATAAAGGATATTTCTATTGTATTCCATTACTATTCTAAATCATATGCATGAGTTAGAATGGCCCAGTCCAAGACCAGACCTAAATCCAAATGAGAATTTGTGGGCAAGAATTGAACACTATGCTTATGCATAGTCGCTTTTATCCAAAGCAACTTACAAATGAGGATATAACAATTCAGATACTATCAAAGCTAACAATAAGCTACTAAGAAGGAAGACAACTAGTCAGGTTTGGTCAGAGGTAACAGGGGTGATGGTGTAGAAACAAAGTGCAGGCATAGATGGAAGTGCAGACAGAGATGTGCAGTACAGAAGGAAATAGAGGTTTAATGCACCGTCCATCATTCATGTCATTGTTCAATATCTCTACATCAAACTTCTCTTGGGGATACGTTTTCATTTTCCCCCTGTGTAATGCGTCTATTCTTCACCTTGCACAAATAGGATATGGAGAAGCCGAACGCAGATCCATTTCGAGAGCCGGAATTCATGTAGTTTCCAACTAGAAGGATGATCTGCAGCAGCTTGGCAAAGGTCTCACTTTTCCTGAGCTCCTCACAGGCAGCTGTCACAGCCACCACATCTGGCTTGATGTTGTTCAGCTGCTCCTCAAACTGCAGCTTGAACTGGATGGCCTGAAGCCGTGGCATCAGTCGCTTCACACTGGACATCTGGAGAAACCAGAGTATGGAGGATTAGAGGGCTCTTCCTTGTGTGGTGGTTGCCAGTGTGTAAGTGTGTGTGTGTGTGTGTGTGTGTGTGTGTGTGTGTGTGTGTGTGTGTGTGTGTGTGTGTGTGTGTGTGTGTATTAACACAGATGTGAATAAGTAACACAATCTAACACAGTTGAACAATACAAGCTTTCTTTGGGAGCCTGAGAATATTTTGTGTCTCATACACTGGCGGTGGTCTATCTCAACATTTTAAATCCCGATTGATGTCAAACAAATGTGCCTGCCATGTTTGGGCTTTGCCATCCCAGATCATCTAAGAAATGAAACAAGTAGGTCCAGAACATTCAAACTCTTAAACCATTTGCCATTTAAGCTGTTCACAAAAACAAAAAAGCTATATATAATACAGTAGACCCCCAGTATTCGCGGGGGTTAGGGATCACAGCCGCCTGCGAATAGCTAAAATCTGTGAATATTTGAGACCCCATATAAAACACAATTCTACCTGCTTATTATTATAGTTAAAACATCAAATGTACCTTAACATGCATTAATACGCACAGCTGAAACCGTTTTGGCACTACCGCGGAATATCCATGGTCCACCTTATGTCCAATCTTGAGGGTACAGCCAATCAATACAAAGGAAAATGAATGGTGGTCCTGGATTGGCTGCTTTTAAAACGCCAGCTGATAGCATGTCGAACAGCATTGTACCAAGGTATTTCAGTTTTCCAAGCTGCATTTTCTTTCGAGTATTTTAAATATGCTCTTAAAAAAAAAAAAAAAAAAAAAAAAAAAAAATCTGAATGTGCAAATAATTTCGAGCCATGTTCCACAGAAAATCCATGAATAGGTGAATCTGCAAATACTGAACCACGAATAGGCAGGGGTCCACTGAACACAAGTTCTGTCAGTGCAGACTATCAGTTACGCCACATTTTCATGACTTTACTCGTTTTTCCTGAATCACCCATGTTAGATGCTTGACGATACTATCCGGTCATATGCTAACATCATCAAAGCCACCCCGAGAACATGAAGTCACCGTTTTTCCTTGGAAAGCTCCATCTCTGAACCTCTTGACCGAATCAGCATGATCTTGTGTCAGTTCACAGATAAGTTGGTCTCACTTGCTTTACACCACAAAGTTTTCGCTAAAGGGCATGGTGGCATGGCATAGTCGGACGTCACGCTGTTACCATAAGTTCGGCTCTAAATTCCACAGATTTGAGCTGAGCTGCACCAAACTAATTATGATCGATCCCAATCCACCCCCCAACAGAAAAGCAGTCCAATATTTTGTGGGCATGGCCTAATTCTTCCACAGTGCCCCCTAGAAATCTTTAAAAAAGGGAAAAAAAATAAAAATTAAAAAATCAGCCCCAAGCCATGCTTTGACTGAGAATTCTGTACACATGTGTATCATGTCAGGACCAACCAAAAAGTCTCTTGGAGCCATGGTCCAAACCCAACAGAAAGTCAGCCATTTTGGACCAAAGCCACCAGTTTGTCTTTTTTATACACGTATCTGAGTGAACTCCTACAGCTTTTGAGATGAAAACTTCAGAATCACTCAACACAGTTTTGAAGCATTGGAGATAAAAAGTTATCAAAAGCTTTATGCTGCATCAAAACATGTGGGCGTGGCCAAGCCTCAAAATCTGGCCATTCACCATTAAACATCAAGAGGGAATAGCATCCATATACAATGTCACAGCTGTATGAAACTGTGTGTCATAACAGACTAGCACTGATCACATTCACATGTTCAGTTGGTGACATCACCATAGCCCCGCCCCCTTCAAATAGGAAGTCACCTGTTTTACTGCTGGATGCTTTCATTTTACTCTTTGACTCAAAGGTTTAAACCTGTTTGATGAACAAACAACATGATGCTGAGTCCTCCTCTCAACACTTTACTGTTTACATACAGTTGGCTCTAAATCACACATACATCATCCAATTTGCACCAAACTGGATATAAATGACCTTTGTTAACCTCTTAAGAGCCCAATAGGATTATACTGGAATTTGACTCCAGTGCGCCCCCTCGATTATTCCAACAGCTATATCTCCCTGATAAATCAACCAATCTGTACCAGATTTTTTTGTGTGTCATCAAGGAGCACTGCTAGACACATTGGTTTGGTAGTTTGATGACACCACTTAAGCCCCACTCACTCAGAGGAGAAACTGAGAATTACTGGGTAATGCTTCCAGCTTCTCCCTGTGTATGCTATAAGATTGAAATAGTATCCACTAACCCTCGATAACCACACATGACGTGTCCCAAAGCCTACAGGAAGTCCATGCTAATCATTCACCACGGAACAGGAAGTGACAATAACTCCTGTCTGGGAGGTTAGATTTTGGCCAAACTTTTAAAACTTGCCGCTGGACTTGTACTAGGTGTGCACTGAAGGCGATTTAGAAGATTCAACAAATGCGCCACCTAGTGGACGCACATAGGAATGGCATGAGCGTGCCAATGAGAGTGACAGGGTGGCGATTCTGGAGCTTCCGTGGTCGCCACACGGCCAGAGTGGCGCTGAGCTGCCCAACACTGCTTGCAGCTTTAATTAGATTTTTATTTGCATTTATGTGTGATTATGATTTCTTACCACTACTCCAAATTGTTCAGACTCAGCTAGATCGTCGTATTCATCCTTCATCTCTCCAAGAACAGTTAGCTGCTCAGGACCTGGAAGTTGTTTTATAAGGTTCTATGTGATACAAAGAGCAAAGTATAAGATTATATTTATGTATGATTATATTTATCACAACTTTACCAACACGTCTGACTCTAAACAAAGACTGACACATGGAGAAAAGAGCCAATTAATTTAATGAATAAACATGTAGATTTTGGGCTCCGGGATAACTGCATACGTTTACATTGAACTTTTAAAAATCATGGCAACTGCTCCTACTATTATAGGTGCAAATATAAACTAAAATAGCTGAAGAACCCACAATGTAGACAGTTACTCTTTGTATTGATTAAGCTATCACTGTCCATATTTTCTTAAAACATCTACAAAGATCTGGTTGTCGTACCTGAACCATGGACTCTGTGAGGATCTTCTCATTGACTTGTAAGATGGCATTCTTGATCTCTTCGTAGGGAAGACGGAATGATCCCAGGAAAATGGCTACATGAAAAACACAAGGAACAAACATTGCTCCATGAACAAAAACAAAAGAGATGCTTTGTTTTTTATATTTTCTGTGTAAGTGACTTACAGAGGTTTTGTGAAGATTTCGAATCGAGAATCTTTAGCTCCTTCACCTTCTTCTTCTGTGGCTGTTTTTCCTCTCCACCATCCTGGTCTTTTTTAGCTGGAGACAAGAACAAGAGGAAAGGAAGATGATATTCAAACCTTCCTATTTATGTAAGAAGACTGGGGCTTGAATAAGTGTATAAATATTGTTAAAAGATAAAAACTGGTAAATTAGAGGGATAGAGGGCCTGTGTGATGCATATAAAAAGTGACAGACTTAGCATGGCCTTTGCTGTTTTTACTTTCGTCCAACTGTATGATGTCACTGAGGTGTTGGATTTTTTTTTTGTCTGAGCTGCCCCGGGTAATACCAAACTAACATGAAACGGCTTAAAAACGGGGGAAATGTCTCTGTTGAGCTTGGGCTTTTTAAACGTGGCCAGACATCTATTTACTGTGGGGCATTCAGAGATTGCATTAAACGTATGCATCTTCTCACACATACACTGAGAGGAGACACTTTAGATTAATCGGTTCTGGCAAGGTCAGAGTTGTGACTGTAAGGATGTGTCAGAGTGTGGGGGTGGATATGAACTGGATGAGAATTAGGAGTGAAAGATGAATGATCACGTGGGCTTTGGTCATATAACAGCTTGCTGTTTCCGGGCACATTGGGTCTAAGGTGAGCAAAGTTCTGGATGTTACAGCTGTCCTGCTGTTTTATGTTTTATGATCACAAAATTGACAATGCCTCAAATGTATAAGGACTTAAAATAAAAATTATTAAGCAATCCATACTGTTCCTTATCTCTTTCAATGTCTGTAATGATTAAAAAAAAATGGCTGATTTAATATCCATTTTTTGGTTTATCTCTCAATGAGACTTATCCGCCTCTATGCATCCTTCTCCTTGCTTTATCTTTGTAAAGATGAGACAACTTCATAGAAGTGCAATTTGTTTTTACACTATTTCAAAAATGAATGAATGAATGAATGAATATATGGTCCTTTGTGTTACGCAAATATACTTTTAAAGGGGAGGTACTATGTATTGTCCAGGGACATGAAGTCATTTTATACCACAATCAAGTAACTATGTTGCCTTCAGTTGTTATAAAAATGCTTTAGATATCAAAAATAACTTAAAGAGACAGAGGCCAATTTCAAGGCGACTGATATGGCTATGATAAAAAGTCAAATTTCTTTTAAGAAGCTCCTACCCTTTCCAACACTCCCCTTTCAGCACATAGTGGTTCTCCATGAGAAGCATCCTTAGGAGCGTTGTAGTTTGTATGATAAGCTCAGCAGACGCGCAGTTCCTCCAGGTGTTTGCTAATTCCTGCTGCTGCTAATCAGGTGGAGCTGTGTTGGGGAGGCACAGGGGAGGGTTGCTCTGTGGGGCGGGAGCTCGGCTGGGGACTTAAGCTCCAAGGAAGAGCTTTGGGTTAATAGACAGCACATTGTATGAGTAGGTGTTAAGACACCAATGAATGGCTGCCACATGAGATTCAAACGTTTCTCAAACATGTATTAAAGAATCAAAGCAACATTCCGGGTATGCGTTTGATGAGGAAATAACATAACATGATTCAAAGCTAAAAAAAACAAACAAAAAAAAACAACGTCTATTTTGCATAATAGCCCCCGCCCTTTAAACTTCCTGCAAACTGAAAGGCTCAAGCCCCAAACATCAAAACTCAGATTACACTGAGGTTTTTTAGTTTGCTCTGCAAAATTAAGGATATGTTGTACATCAACAAGATGCAGAGTGTGAATGGATGGCACTTATGATATCCAACCAATTATAACTTCTGATATTGATATATTGATATTGCACAGCTCTAATTTAACTGAGAATGTTTAGGTGGTGAAATGTGATCACATACTTTTAAGATATAAACTGAACTTAGAACTAGTTCTTGTTAAGTGTGAACTTGCACAACACTGCTAGTCAGGATGACCCTATAGGTCTCCAGTATGGTGCTTCTGCAACCTGGTAGAGACCTACCAAACCTAAGTATTGCAACTTCAACAGAAAAACAGACAAGTCAAACACAAATCTATTTTCAACTGTTTTCTTAGCAGCATCGGCCTCCACCTGCTTTTTGAACAGCCTATATGCATTAATTTCTTTACTGTCATGGTTCATGGTTTGTTGAAGAGGCCTGATTCAAACAGTGGACATGGCAGAAGTCACCACATAGCCAGATAACTACCACGGCATAACAACTCGACTATTCATCTACTGATCCTCCATAAGTCCAGTCAAAGAGTGCTCTGTCTCAATGAGAGACGCCAGTCAGTTCAACAGTCTGTTAACTGCCAATGGTCCTAATGAGGACACTAAGTCCTCATTTAGTCTCACACACACACAAAGAGGAGTCTGTCAGTGGACTGTGGATTTAAGTCTGTTTGCCTCAGCAACAGCTTCAACTTTACGAAACTCATCTCACAGAAACAAACAATTTTCATTGTTTTAGTATATTTGGGACAATAAAAACATAGCCACCTGTGTGCATGGTTTCCATATAAAGCACTATTGTGTGTCTAATACTACTCACAGCCCCTGCAGTGGAGGAAACTAAGACAGGAAACTTGCCAATATAGACACAGGATAGGAAAATCCACATATCCGTGAGGAAATAACATCTTTGCACAAACACATAATCACAGCAATCCACAGCTGCAGTTAAAAGGAAGTGATAAGATTTTTTTTTTTTTTTTTTTTTTTAAAGTCTATATCTCTAAAAATTTCCACTTCTGCAAGACTTCTAAAGACAATACTGGGAGAATTTACAACAACGGTAACCATATGTTTCAGCAAATCTATAAGAAAAGTACAAACTACAGCACACATTTAGGATAATACATAATCCTTCTGAAAAGGACTGGTGACCTAGTGGAAGCATCATGTCAGTGGGTCAGTGTGTGTTTCAGAGAGATACAGACCCAGAACCAAGGCATATGTGTGGATGCACAGAGCTGCAGCCCAGGCTGCGCTTTAGCCAATAAAATCAGTCTGAGCTGTGTTGACATCATAGCTGATTCATAAAATGGGGTCTGGTGTTCAGACTGTAAAATGGCTGCTCTGTGGTTTTTACATGTACAAGTTCTTTTCATTTATGAGCTGATGGCACCTCTGGCGGTTGTTACAGAGCACTGCATCCTGTTACACTTAGTCATAGTGGGGGAGGAAAGAAAGATGATGAACACATGTCTCACCAGGCGCGCGCGCACACAAACATTTCACAGCCATAAAAACAACTGTGGAGTGCTGAGATCACATGATAGAAATGTTTTTATGGTCCGTTTTGTAACATGATCAACAAAAAACTATCATTATTGTGAAAACAAACCAACATTGCTTTAACGCAAGCAGACACGCAATCCTCCTTTCCTGGAACACTCCCACCTTCTCCCCGACAGCTGCTTGGCACCATGTGTGTGTGTGTGTGTGTGTGTGTGTGTGTGTGTGTGTGTGTGTGTGTGTGTGTGTGTGTGTGTGTGTTCGCGCGCGTGTGTGAACACACTGGCAGGGGATGTGTGTGTGCGTGTGTGTGTGTGTGTGTGTCTTGGTAGAAATTCTTCCATTGCTGACATCTGCTTTTAATTACGTGGAGAGACCAAAAAAAATGCAGAAAGTTGGAAGAGAGGAAAGAGAGGGGGGTTACCAGAATCACGAGGAGCCAAGTCATGATGGGGTTTTTGTCAATATGTAACAAAGTATCTGTGTGTCAGTGTTTGTGTGTCTGTCTGCACAAAGAGGAGTCTGTTTATCAGTTAGTGAGCTCAAAGTGTGTCCTTCACCCCACTCCTGCTAGCTTTCCATTCTCATTCCCTCACTCCTTAAAAGGAGAAAAATGTGGGGTGATGAGGGTGATGTGTATCCAGGCTTAGTTGAAACATAAAAGAAAAAGAAATATAGAAAGAAAAGGAGGGGTAGAAAGAGAGATGAACAAAGAAATTAAAAAGAACATAAAACACTTTCATATCTGGCCAAGCTGAACCTACAGCACACACTCAAAGAAAAGTTTCATCCCTCTTTCACAAAGCAAAGCCTTTTCTCTTAACTATGGCTTTTTCAGGCTTTTCATGCAGCCTTTTCATCCTCTCATCACCACTCCCTGTTCGTAGATCCCTATGGTTTATTTTTAACCCACTAAAAGCTTACAGATGATGTGTTTCATTGTATATTTGTAGCATCAAGGGTTTTTCATGGGCCCCCTTGTGGCACAATGGGAGAAAACCCTCACATTAACTTTATATAACGTCAAACTAACTTTTTCCACTCTGCATTCCAGGACTGGAGGCTGTCTAAACAGAAACTGAGGAGAGGGAGTTTAGTTTAAACATCAATATTCCTGAGCTGAAAAGTTCTTTGGAAAAAAAAAGCTTTTGAATGTGATCCAGAGAAAGAAAAACACACATGCAGACACAGATCCTGTGTCAAATCCTAAGTATTTCATGGAAACTTAAAAAGAACTTCACATGGTTTTAGTTTAGCACTGTAAAAGTGAAAACATTTTTAAATTTAGAGAAAGGACAAAGAAGAAACAAAAAAATAAGGGGGAAAGGCTGTTCTTTGTGTAAAGTATGGCAGAGAGAGAGACAGCTGTTGCTCTAGTCCCTTTAAATTTTAAATATCCATTCTGTCACTCTATATAGAGGTGTTGGTGTTGCAAAGTAAGAGTTTGACAGGAGAAGAATAAAGGGGTTTCCAGGGTAACCTCAAGGCTGAAAGAGCCCCTTCATCCTGTTTTTCCACTGTGAAAGGAAATGAGGAGAAAAGATTCCCGACTGTGTGTGCGTACGTGCATGTATCCACGGGCACGCCATTGTGTGAAAAAGACCAGATGGCAGGGTGGGGCAGTGGGGAGGGGGACTGGGCAGGATGTGGGAGGGCCAGGATGCAGGGGGAGGGTATATGGGAGGGGCAAAGACCTTGCTCCCTTGCGCTCCCCTGGTGCATGAAAAGTGCAACTGCAACAGAAATTTGACATTTTATTTATATTTTTGTTTAATGTGAATAAAATGGAGGAATAAAATTTTTTATTGTCCTAAAAAAAACAGATTAATTCTAATTGATAGACTTTCTGCTGGATGGAACAAAAACTTTTACTGGAAACAAAGATAAAACCCTAAAATTACCAAAACAATTTTTTCCCCAACCCTTTACAGTGTTTTACTAGTTATAAACTGTAATTGTATCATAATAATGTAGCTTTTTTTTTTTTTTTTTTTTTTTTTTTTTTTTTTTTTTTTTTTTTTTTTAAGTAGAAGAACCTACAACAATTATCAATGATTTAAATATGTTTTACTGATGTGGATCTTTTTTTTTATAGAAAAAAAATTATAGAGATGTAAACTGTTTTAATGCATTAATAATAATAATTACACCTGTTCAATAATAATACCAATAAGAAACTGCAACAATGATTATAAATGACTTCAGTATGTTTTGTTTGTAGTTGGGGGAAAAAAAAAAAAAAAAAAAAAAAAAAAAAGGAAATTGGTATAAAAAAAATACAAAGAAAAAAACAATAATAATAATCTGCAAAAGGGATCCTAAATGACTTCATGTTGAAAAGATATTTGGACTTTTCTTCATCTATATCAACTGGAAAAAAGCATTTTTTCAAGCCTTATTTATCCTTTTTCTTTAAGAAATAATAGAACAAGGAAAAATAAAGTGAGAGCTTTACAGTGAGCCTGCATTTTATGTGTGGAGTCAGAGTGCCCTCTAGTGGTAATACCACTAAACTGCTGCTCTACAACAAAAAGCAGACAAGCCCAAACACATCTACTGTTTACAAGGGAAAAAAAGAAAGGAAAAAGTTCAAATAATAGTGCTTATGCAAAGGTGATGCTGGAAGCTGTCAAAAGGCCCATGATTCGGTCAGTTGGCTTGTGTTTGTATGGATGTGAAGCAGTTAGTGTTGTTCTCCCAGGGCCAATATGACCTCTCTGTGCTCTTTTGGCCATGAAGGTCTTCGGTGATGACGCACACATGGCACGTAGCAGCATCACTGATGAGACACACAAACTTGCACGGAGTATGCCACCCGCATAACTGATAAGGCACACTACGGTTGACACATCGACACAGCACTACCTTGAACTTGAATTTGCACTTGCTGAAACCACACAAACAGCCAATAAATCCCCAAAGTAAATAACAGAAGATACAGAGGCCCCCCCCCCCCCCCGGTGCATGCGTGCGCTTACACACACAACACAGAGGAAGAGGTGAGCTGCTATGGTGTGCTTATTAAATCAGTCCTATATCAGCCAGTCTCCTTGGGACATCAGAAAAGATTTACTACAGCAATTACACTAGCTAATTACAAGGAGGAGAAAGGGAGGGAGTGTGGGAGAGCTACTGAGTGTAGAAGAAAATCAAATCAAAAGGAGCGAGAGCAAATAAAGGTGTGAAAACTGAGACCACGAGAAAGCAAATAAAAGGGGACAGAAGTTTAAAGGACAAATGTGATGAGGAAGTGACCTTGAAGACACCTGCAACACCAGAGGCTTTTATGCAGTCCACAGAAACAACAACAAAAACACAAAGGCTCATTGTTCAGACTCACAAACCAGCTATGTGAGTGAGTGACTCAGACTGTGTCCTTCTGTGGTGCTATGGTGTTTGTTATTCAAAGTGTGAATGCCCTTGATGCTGCTCTGGCCTTCACAGCACAGTGCTCCCTCTATAGAGAGCAAAGTGAATTACGTTATAAACCAGGCTTTCTGGTAACCTGGGTATCAATCAGGTCTGATCCTTGTTCCTTGAGTTGTCAATGCTATGCTGTGACATTTACTGGCACTGTACATATCTTTGTAAGAAGTCTCATGGGTCATTGAAATACACAGACAGTTATATATGGAGGTCTGAATCACTTAAGTATGATGGCTGTAAAAGAAGGAAAGAACATTGTTACTGTGTAGTGGGCTCTTAGATCCTCCAAGTCATAGAGGTTAGGCTTAGGAAGCACAGCTAAATGCTACTCGATGCCTAGGCCGGTTACATTCTAACATTTCCTCACCGGCCACATGTACTATCCATCCCGACTGCTGGTATGATGCATGCACAACCATTCAGTCTCATTTACATGAGCAGAGAAGTAGAAATGAAAACTTAAAAATTGGGTTTCCATCTCAATTAAAAAGTTAGATGAACTCCAACACTCGTGCACCCCATGAGGCACATTTGCCCTGGGCAAAGGGGATTAGGTACAGCACTCCTGTCAGCTCTCAAATATTCATTATTACCTTATGGAAAGATAGAGTGAGTGGAAACTAGAAGAAGAGAGAAAAAAGAGAGAGAGGGATGAATACATGATAGAGAGACACTTTATGAATACAAGCAACGCTGACTTATGGAAAGCAATATAGATGAAAGGAGGACAGAGAAAAATGGAGGTCTACACGGTGTCATGCCATGGAGGACAGTTGAAAGCGTGTCACAGTGCTGGTGCTCACACTCATCCTGTTAATCCCTCAGTTTCCATCCTCTCGTCTGCAACCATCCATCCTTTCTCGTATTTATCTCTGCTTCAGTGATGAGGACAAAGGAAAGCACTCAATCATTTGCCTTCCTCCCTCTTCCCTTTCTCTTGGTCCCTCAAGGCAAAGCTCAGAGGCCTGATTAGCAATTGTGACTTGACCGCATGGTGAAAAAGACTGCACGCAAGAGCACAAATTTGTCTACCGACACAATTGTGACAACCAGGAGGACAAGGGCCAGTTTTGCCAGGTCTGATTATCCCTTGAGCAAGATGCAGTGAAGGGGGTGGGGAATTTGCCATTTTTAATGTCAGTCATCACCCGCAGGACTTGCACATACAGAGACTTGAGTGTCTGTCTGGAGGCAAAAAGATTGAGCTGTTTCTGGTGCTTGCCTTTACGTTTTTTGTTGTTTTTTTTTTTGTTCTCTGGGAAGATAATATAATGAGGCTAAGGAAATGAGAGGATGAGTGGAGAAAAAGGAAAAAGACAAAAAAGATGTGAATAAAAGATAAGTACCCATGTTGAGAAATTGCAGAAGAGGCAGAGCTGAAGGAGAGATGGACAAAAAGGAAGAGAGTAAAGATTAGGTTATTCAGTCAATTTAATACCAATAAAGAAAAAGAAATTAGACCCTAGTTTAAGGAGGACTGTTACAATTGCTGTGATTAACAGAGAAAAATGACTCTATACACATGCAGCTGATACATAATTTTTAGATCTTTCAAATGCATTTTACACAGAATATTTACATAGATTACTTTCCAGTTTTGACCAATAGTCACCTTTTAATAATGCTATGATGGTTTTGTTTAAGTGTACTAATTTACAATTAATAATCAACCATTGTTCAGATTTCTACAAAGAGTAATTTGAAAATGCACTTCAGTTATAACTGCTTCTTAAAGTTTTCTTAATTGCGCTCTTTACAAGCTGTTTAAATTCGGATTTGGTCACTTCATAAAATTCTCTTTGGCAGACTTAAAGCTCCTTCTGACTGGTTGGGAACTGCAATCTTCACGTCTCTCCACAGATGTTCTCAAGGGGCTTCATGTTTGGGCTTTTGGCAGCCCACTCAAGGACAGTCAAGTCCTGAACCCACTCCAGTTCTGTCTTGGTTGTCTGGTGATTGCAAAAGGTCATCCTAGTTTCATTTTGCACATGGAGAACATGCGCTTCTGAATGCTTACTCTATCCTTTGACAAGCCCCTCGTAGCATACCAAAATGACTCTTTAGTGCAGAGATATCAGCCAGCCGGTGAGCAGTACCTAGGGTTTGCCAGATACTGTCCTTGAAACAGTTAAAGATTTGTCTCTTCAGACCGGAGCAGCTTTTCCTTCATGCTCTCTGAATCCTTTTAAATATCACTCGGCAAACTTCAAGCATCATATAAGCCTTTTCTCCCCACACAAGTGGTTTCTATCATGCCACTAAAAGCCTAAATGTTGAAGTGCTGCCAAGATGGCAGACCTTCTGGCAGAGGATTTCTTAGGTGCCTTTTGAGAGACTGTCAAGTTATTGGTCACCTCCTTGACAAGGCCCCAAGGCTCTGTTTCTCAACTTGGCTTAAAGGCCAATGTTATTAAGAGTCTTGGTGGTTTTAGTCGTACTCCACTTCACAGTTACTACAACCACTGTGCTTTGGATCACACTCCAAAGATACAAAATGTTTTTTTACCCCGGGACTAATCTATTTGCAGTCAAAAATTTGTAACTGAAGTCCAGATAGTTTTTGGACTTGGTTTTCATCTTTAAATGAGCAGATAAGTTTCAGCAATGGTATGTTGTACAAAGATGTTTTTCTAGACTGATTCCAGTTACATTTTTGTCAAGTAAACAATATTAAGGATTAATAAAGCAAAAAGGATTCAACTGATTAGTTGTCAAGCACTTTTTTTAAATAATTTTATAAATTTCTTGATGTATCTGAAATCTTTTTTTAAAAGAAGGAGTGTTGACAATTTAACTTTTCCATATACACAACATGAAAGGGCCAGGCCAAGACCAACAATTCAGGTTGCTGAGTAGCCGAACAAGTAGTAGAACAAGGGACCAGTACTTATAGTATCTTGTGTCATTATTGTGAGAAAATTACTCCAAATTATGTCCAAAAAAAAAAAAAAAAAAAAAAAAAAAAAAGATGAACTACAGTTTTTGGGGTTTGCAAACAACATCAATTGAAGGGAAATTCATGTTCAGAGTGCTGTGGTGCAGCACATTAATACATGCGGGTCAATTGTTAATATGTCCCACTGAAAAAGCATCCAGACAGGGCAGAATTATTGATGCTCAGGGCAGTACGTGTTGTAGTGGTAAAAATGTGTTGATGCTCTAGAATAAAAAAAAGGTTTGTAAAGGCTAAAAATGAGAAAACCGATTGATGTAACAAATAAATATTTGTATATGCAATTTTTTAAATTAAAAATGTAAATGACATCAGATCCTCTGTTTATATACATTTATGTTTTGAGAAATGCTGATCTTGTTTCTTATCAGAAATAGCTTCTTAACTGAATAAAAAAAAGTTTAAATTTACATGTCAGAGATATAAATAATTTTGGACTTAACAGTAACTTGGGAGAAGAAGCCTTTTTGATGGGTTATTAATGGGTCGTTCTATTATCACTTTAATTGCCAATGAAATAAATTCCACAAAATAATTCAATTTTAAGTTCCTCAATAGGAATGTCTTGTTTTTTGGCAGTTTTAAAGCTCCAAATAGTTTTAAAACTCAGCAAAACCAAAAGATCATAGTGAAACTAAGAAGCTGGAAGCAATGAAAGCAACAAGCTGGCAACCTGCACCTCAACTTGAGAACTTCAGAAAAAGTTTACTTCATGATCTACTGGGATGCTGTACCACTCCAAGTTTGTGAAATTAGATTTAACCTCTGTGGAAAAGAAGCAGCAGCTCACAAAAATAAACTATACAAGAGAAAATGATATTTAAACTGGGAGATAGACGTGAATTCTGTCCTCGAACATCTGTCTGCTGGCCTCTCCTAGGAATTGGCTGCTGTTGGGGCAAGATGGAAAAAAAAAGACAGACAAAAACACAAACAATCACACAGGATTCACAAAAGCACACACCTAATCCCTCCATGTGCTTAGTGAGCCATCAGGGGACATGTTGCCAATCAGACAGCTATGTGATGTTGGCCGAATGAAAACAATCAAGGAACAACACACAATATGGCTCAGAGAATGTGCTTATGAGCACAAGTGTTTGCTTGACTGAGTTCAAACTGGCTGCTGTGCTCACCTAATGCATTCCTAGAGGCAGTGTGTGAGTATGTAGGGATTTTTAAGGTTTTCTATAGATGACAAGATATTGAAGGTAAGTGCAACATCATGTTCGGGGAAAAAAGCCATTGTTTTAGGCCTTAGACTTTGATCTAAGGTCTCAAGAGAATTATTGTCAGGATTATCTTCTCTAATGTTAAACCTACAGGATACCGTGTGATTTATGTGTATTTAGAGCACGACTGCATATTCTATGACTGTGATGCTCTAAAACTCAGTGGGGCTGAAGTTATAAAATACTGGACTCTGGTTGACAGGAAACCAACAAGGCCCAAAATAAAGTTAAACAAAGACAGAATAAGGTTTTTATCATTTACCTGCTGTTTATACAGGGCCCCACATGTGTGTGTATGCCTACCAAGGTATCGTCCCCATCTCCGTCTTGTCTCTGCTCACGGCTCAGTGAGTGTGTCAGTCTGCATTGGCCCCCTTTCAGAAGCTACTCAGAGATGGCAGCACCATTAAAATTTAACCCCTTATCTCAACACTCAACACACACTGACAGGAGAGGGTGAGAGAACAGCAGAGATGCTCAGGCAGGATACACAGGGATGTGTTCTCTAACCATAGATAGGGGCGCGTACAACCCTGCGCACACTCATTCCACAGGAATCAGTCAGATGTGATAGCTTAAGATTGGAAGCGATGGAGCGAAAGATCCTACACAGATGGAAAATAAAGAATAAGATGGAGCAGATTACTGCTTTAAAACCACACGCACGCTTGCGTAACGTCGAGGCTGCGATGGAAATGAATGGCATCAATTCACCAGAGGAAATAGAAAATGTGTCTGGACCTTACGTCCCCATCAGTCTACACTATTCCTCTCTTTGTACTGCTTTCTTCCTCATCAGCCCCAGCTGCTTATTCCTGCTCATGCAATTCCTCTTTGGTTTCCCTTCCTCTTCATTCTATTACTCTTTTTGGTTAAACATTTCTGGCACTTGCCTTTCTTATTTCTCTGTCCTTTCCACGCTTTGAGCTTTTCCAACTTGATCCCTTGTTCTGGTCTGTTCTTTGCTTTTCTCACTGGACTGTGGGATAGCAGGCTGTGTTAGGAGGTCTAATGTCTCTTAATTAAAAGGCAAGACGAAAGGAGGCCACAGTTAACAAGAGAACTCACATATGGTCACACTGTTTGCTTAAGAGGACCCACGTTGTCTGCAGCAGTACAGTGTTTTTACGTCTCATCATGTTACTTCAAAAACGTCAATGTGTGTTATCTGGATTTATGTCATAAACCGAAACAAAGTTGGGCATACCTGTGGCGTGGAAGGATATGTATTTTACAAAACTTTTCACAAACAGAACTCTAAAAAGTCTGATGTACACATTACACCTGCCAGTCTAGTCTCGACCAGCTTTGACATCCAGAGACTGAAATGTGCACTTCTTTTTTGCTTAAGATCGGTCAGATTAGACAGAACATCTGAACAACAACTTTTCAAGTTTTACCAAAGATTCTCAGTTGGATTTCAGTCAGGACTTTGACTAGGCCACTTGAAATAATGAATACATTTTCATCTGAACCACTTCATCAGTTCCCCTGTCCCTGATGAAGAACAGCTTCCCTACAGTATGATGCTGCCACCACCATGTTTGAAAGCAGAGCCCGAGTTATCTGGGGGATGTGGGGTCCCTGGAAGGAAGCAAGGAAGGAATGAAGCATACAATCAAGGAGTTAAAGGATATGAGGAAGGAAGGACAGAAGGAGACATCAGAAAGAAAGGTAGGAAGAAAAAAAAAAGGAGCCAAGTATGGGAAAGAGGGCACGAGTAAGTATACAAGGATGGAAGTATGGGAGGACATAAAGAAGAAGGAAAGGGCAAGGACACAAGGATGGAAAGAGACAGAGTGAAGGAAATAATGGCACAAGGAAGAAAGGAAAAAAAAATGAAGGAAACATAAGGGAGGGAGAAAGTAAAGAAAGTAGTAGGAAGTACCTGTAGTACCAAAAAGTATGCAAGAGGAGGAAGAAAGCAGAGACACAAAGAAGTAAGGGCAGAAGGAAGTCTACAAGAAAAGAAGGACAAAGGGTTGACACGAAGGACACAAAGAAATGATGGAAGGAAGGACAACTTTTAAAACAATGGGACAAGGTTTAAAGTCTGTAATCACAATATTTTTCCTGGAAAATATTGAAATATACTTCCATACTTTCCTAGGCTTTTCCAGACTGCATAGGAACTCGAGGAATGTGCAGTTAGTTTTAAAACACAAGCAGCACTTGGCAATTAGGCCTAAAAGTTTAATTTTAGCCTCATAAGAGCAACTTGTTTCAGACGTTTGCTACATGTTTTGTGGCAAACTGTAAAGAGGACTTCTTATAAGGTTTTCCCTCAGCAATGGCTTTCAGTTTTCCACTTCCTTAAAAGGCCAGATGTGACTGCTGTAAATCTCACTAAAACCTTATCCCTGACCTGTCTGCTGCGTTCCTTGGTCTTCATCTGGAAGTTCGTTCTCTAAAAACCTTCACAGAACATCTGTAATTACATTAAATTACTCTGTTTACTAATGATGAGACTTCTTATTGGCACTGGGCTATTTATTCAGAGGGACAGCAGTAAAGGAGGCCTAATACAGATGGATGTTACTTTTTTCTTTTGAAAAAAGTAACATCCATCCATACACTAAGATTTGTAGTTGTAAAAAGTTCAGGTAGTATGTTTTGAAAAGCAAAAAAAAAAAAAAAAAAAAGAACGACACAAAAGACATCTTACTTTGCTAAAAACACTTTCCTAATGAGACAAACCAGTCAAAGTTTTCTTCATGCAAGGATTTATCTTAACAAAAGACTGAGAACCTGCCTACTAAGAACCAGAGCAACAGGCTCTGGTAAACACCACTGCCCTCAGGTTTCTCTTTCTTACTCTTTTCAACTAGCATACAAGATTTCTTCCTCTTTCAGACATTGCAACACCTAATCAGAGGATGAGGACCTGAAAACTGCAGGGCTAGGACTCAATCAACTAGCGCAATCAGACACAGGACACACACAATCACCCACATTCTTCCACACCCACAGGATGACACACTCATAATAAGCCTTGTGCTGACGGACGAGAGGAAGGCCATGATATTATTCAGTCTGCCTCATCACCACTGTAACAAACACACATACATGCACACACAGAGGAGGCGGGATGGAAGCAGCTATTTTGAGAGTGCGTGCGTCCATTCTCTGCGAAGGTGACTTTGGGCTGGCTGGAGTGGTAATTGGGTACACATACCGATGTTTTTTTTTTTCCTTTTCTTTTTCTCTTTCCAACATTCGTTCCAAACTCTCTCTTGCTCCTCTCTCCCTCCCATCAACCTCCCCATCTCTGCCTCAGTTCAGCCCCTGAACGTGATTACACTTCCGACATGACTGAGAGGTGAAGAGGGAAGAAGTGAGAGACTGATAATTGACTTGGAAAAACAACAAGGGCAGAAAACCACATTAATACTGATGGAAAACCAAAACGACAACAAATGTGCAGACGCACAACATGGATATATAACCCTTTGGCCCTCGTAGAATAATTTACACATTTATATTATACATCTCATTTACTTAGCAGAACAGTGAGGTAAAGCAGAGGAAAACACACAATGTCACCCAGACTGTCACCCTGATCTTTCAGTGGAGACGCATGCAGACACACACACACACACACACACACACACACACACACACACACACACACACACACACACACGAACAGAGTGCAATGGCCATCTCATTTCCTCAGACGAGTGACATTTTCCTTTCTCTCCTTTTTCAGTTTCTCCTTCTCTACTCCGTCACTGTGGTGACAAAATTAGCATTCCTTTCCTTCCTCTGCTTCTCCCCTCCCTCGATGCCCGGACAAGAGGTGAGGACCACAGGGACAGAAGAACGAAGACAGAAAGAGGAAAGAGAAGAAAGATGGGAATAAAAGAAGACATTAAGAGAGAAAAAAAAGAAAAGAAAAAAATGCCTGAGAGATTTGGAGACAACAAACAAACGGAGGAGCTGAGAGTGATACGCAGAGGAGGATGAAGAGAAGCAAGAAGCAGCAAAAAAACCTAAAAGATAAAAAAAAAAAAAAAAAAAAAAAATCATGTTGTGGACAAGATGCAGACTTGGGGAGAGAGTAAATGAGGGAGAGAAATATCCCCTCAAGGGATTCATATCACCATGACAACCCTCTTCTTTCTACTTTGCTGTCCGGTTGCACAGTGAACTCCTGGCTACTTTGCTGGACCAGCTAATAGTCTTGGTGAATTAGCTTGCAATAAGAAGTTCCAACATCCTTTAAGTTAACCCATCTTTATTCAAGGTTCATGAGTTAACACCTAGAAATGAATTGCGATCCCTATGGTATTTACTTTGTCTGAGCACACCCTGTGTATGTAAGAAGGTGCACAAAATCAGCTTGGGGAGGATAAAAGGGTAAAATTAAAAACTCGAGACACAGCCCTTGGTTGCAGCTACAGCAAGAACTTTATGCTGAGAAAAAAAAAATAAAGTGGGTGTGAGACAGAAAAATAAAACTGACCTTAAAAAAAACCTGAGATGGGAAAGATATAATGGAAGACAGGATGGAAGGAGATTGAATGAATTAGATTATGCCAAACTGAATGTAGCGATGAAAGGAACGGGGAAAAAGTGAGAAAACGCTTAAAAGAAACAATATTGGACAGAGCTGGTTGTGGGGGTGGGCCGGAGGGACAGAAAGAGGAGGAGAGAAAGAGAGACAAAGGGAGGGTTGAGGGATGAAGAGAGAAAGAGAGGGAACAGAAGATTTCTAATCAGAACTCTGAAGAACAAAATAATAAGGCTGCCTGACAGCAAACGTCAGCTCAGGGAGGGAAGGCGATTGAGAGAGGAACAGAGGAAGAAAGAAGGGCTGAAAAAAAAAAAAAAAAAAAAAAAAAATCATGGAGAGAGAGGAAAAAAAAAAAAAAAAGGTAAAGAATACAAGAATAAAATAAAAATCTCGGATGAAAAGCTGGAACTGTACTGATAGAGACACTTCCCCATCAGTGCTCCCCCTACTAAGAGTTAATACAATCTTTGAGATGTGAAGAAGCAACACATCACCAGGAAAGGGGGAAAAAAAAAAAAAAAAAATAAAAAATAATATATATATATATATATATATATATATATATATATATATATATATATATATATATATATATATATATATATATATATATATATATATATATATATTCCCCATCTCCCACTGCAGGGAAAAGGATCTGCCAGGTCAGGCAGGTGAATCCTCATATGAGCGTGTTATACGTGTGTGAGTATACTTGTGTGTAGCTGCACTAACATCAACTCCCCGGCTGCGAAATGTTGCCCTTGAGTCAACCTTGACTGCGGTTTCACTCAGTCCCAGAAAAAAAGGGATTAATTTCTAATCAGAAACTAATTCCTCCTTTTGATGTTACTTTTTTTTAAATGATGAGATAAGAATCTTAATGCTTCTCTGAATTCCTGTACACCTTTTGACTTATGCCTTTGAGTTCATCTTTTGTTCTGCACAAGCGGGACTAAAAATAGCAAACCCACAGACATAACTATAGTCAATGAAAGAGAGAACGCTTTCTGGAATGCTTTCTTTTGTAATCACATACCGCCTAATCATGCTGAGATTATCAATTATTCACATTATCTCAAAACAAAGGGAAAACCTACACAAATTGCAGTGTAATAAGTGTAAATTAGCAAAATATTGTTTTTAACAGCGAATAACATTTTACATTTACTACTATGCTGAAGATAAATGCTAAAGACCGTTCATGTCAACGATGCTTAAAGAGCATCCATTTCAAAATCGGGAGCCGAGAGAGAGATAAGTACAACTAGAAAAAAAAAGAAAAGAAAAAATGTTAAACTGTCTATCCCTGCTGAGTAAAACGTTAAAAACACATTTAAAAACAGATTTTTTTTCTTCTCTTGTATTATAGCCACTGAAAGTAATCGCTACTTAAAATAAATATGGATTTGGTAATAGACAAAAATAACTAAGCTTGGCATTTCTTTTCAGATAAAACTCCACATGGTGACCACTTCACTGCAAGCAGAGAAGTTGCAAAACTCATTCAAATTCAACATGTGAGTTAACTCAATGATACAATCATCTAGGTCTAATAAATGAGCACAGTCTCTGCCCGGTTTTCAAGGGTAACTCTGGTACTATATTATAGCTGATGGACAGCAATTGCAGAACTGCTGAAATGTTCCAGGCAGATTTTTCACACCACAATTTCCTCAAGCGCAAGTAAGTCGATATTTAAATAACCCTCTGATAATAATTGTTTGATTCAGAGTGTACTGCACTGAGGAAATTTACTAGATCCACTGCTGCATACAGAGCAGCACAGGGTGAGCAGGGCCAGGACGTACCTTTACATTCCTACTGGAAATGTCGCTCAGATTATAACTGAAATACTGAATGACAAGTAACTCAACTTTAAAACCTTATTCAAACCCTCAGTGGTGTCAAAAAGCCAGGCCAAAGTCAGTAGTGAATAAGATAATATATGCAGGATGTCAAGAAGAACAAAAGCGATGTGAATATTAAAAAGAAATCAAACTTTAATGAGTTAAACAGTTCTTTCCAGATAACCTGAGGTCAATAGGACAAACCTAAAGCTATTTAAAAGTAAAAACTCCATATATTTACTACAGTCTGCTGTTATAATGCATCACATCCACCGAGGAAGTTCCACTCGTTATAAAACACATTTATTGTTATAAATATTATAATCCAGAACAGTTTGTTCTGAACTGCTTCACCAGCTCTTGAGGCAGGGTTTCATTTGCCTAAAATTAATCAAATAATTTTTTTTTCTTTGCAGGCATGGACTGGTTTCAAAAGTTAACACCATTTCTACAGTTTAAAATCTATTGACTGAGATGCCAGAGAAAGTGCCAAAGTGATGAGTTTTCTGTAGCAGGAAAGAGCAGAGAGTAATGCTGTGCTGCCCCGAGTCCATCTGTTGCTGAATACTGCCGGTCAGCTGGCTGTAAAAAAGGGCTACTACACTTTTAGCTTTCTTGCAAGAGGTTGCATGAGAGGTTATATTGTAAGAATTTAATATCCTTTATTGCAAAACTACACGATTAACTGGATATTTCAGACAAAAGTACGCACAATAAGTTCAAAGTCGAGTCCTCAATTTAATGAAGAGGTGAACTGAAAATATATAATTATTTCATCTTCCCAAGATGGCACACAATTCTGCATAGCAGAGCTGCAGACAAACTGACACTTCCAGCAGCTTAACTGAACAAACACAGCTGACAATTGAAATAGTGAGCTGCTGCTTTAAGATAAAAACTAAAATATGATATAAAGATTAAAAATAATCTATTAAAAAAAAAACTATACATAAAGATATAAAAAAAGAAAGCATGATGCAAAAGTCTTAGAAACACAAACTGAACACGTCTGCTATGTGACACATTTGCATGGACCAGGTCCTTGTTTACACTGTTTAGAAAATTGCTTTCAAGTTACTTCCCCAATTGAACCCAGGGTCTACACTTCCAGCGCTACAAGTGTTGTCTAATGCTTTGCAATACATAAAAGGAAAAATGTTTTATTGTATTTAAATGGCTGCTGACCAGAATATGACGTCTGGATTTTAAACAATTTCATAAAACCTACTCAAGTTAAGGGCAAAAATGAAAAACCACAAACATATAACCAGAACTGAGTGCAAAAAACATGGACAGATTTAAAAACTAAAAAGCAAAATCTTGACAATTAGGCCAATCAGGATTAGGAATTTCTGTAAAGTTAATGATTAGATGCAATTCTTGGATACATTTTTACCAGATGGCATTATATGATCAACTCTGATTGTATTGCATTTCAATAAGATCTGAATTGCAATGCGGATCTTAATGTGACAATATGATTGTGTTATATTGGACAGAACTGGATTCATCTGAACTGAATTTGGACCAAATTAGATTTTATATAACTGCATATGATTTGGACCAGTTTGTAAAGTGCCTTGAGATTAAATTTGTTGTAGTTTGGTGCTATATAAATAAACTGAATTATATTACAAAAATAGTCTATGGGATAAAATTCACTGGGATAAACACAGATTGGATCACTGATACATCCATGAGGTCTTTCCTAACTCATAAGAAAAATGTTCTGAACTTAAAAACTTCCACCTGTACACCACTATAAACCCCACTTTTGTCATCGCACCTAAATTGTCTTCCCCAGTAAGGACATCTTCCAAGTCACCTGCTCTCCCCCTTCTCTCCTTTACTACACCTTGTGAGTAATGGCAGGAGCAAAGGATAGTGGCAGAGAGCCATAAAAGTGTAATTTGCTCCATTTTCCTCAGGAAACCAAATTCACTTTCTGTCTTGCATTACAATCTGTTAACATTCAGATGGCCAGGATTGTAGACAGGGCATTACCCGCCTACACTCTTTGCTAATGACCCTCAAACGGACCGCACACACACGCAGACACAAGTGACAAGCAAAGACACGTAGTTAAGAGCGCACAAAGAAGCGTACACATTAACACTTCCACAAGCACACACAAACACACGAGTTCTCAAATTTGTGCTGTAATGGATAGAGAAAGGGCAAAAAGGGGAAGAAACTGCAGAGAAAAGTATGTTTCTCGAAATTAAACATAATGACTTCATAACTCAATTCTTTCTTCTGAAAGAAGGGCAATCTCAACTGCCCCATAAACCTCTCTATTCCTCTAAACGATTTATCCTCTAATGCTTGTTCTTTTTTTCTTTCATTCTTTCACCTCTTTTTGTAAATTTCCCAAACTCTGCTCCCTTATTCACCTCCTTTGTGTCCTTGCGCACTTCCTTCATGCCCGTTTCTCTCCTTCCCTCACTTGTTCGCCAGCTCCCTCTCATCATCCCACCCTCACAGCAATCCTTTCTCTTTCCCTCCATCCCTATCCTCCATTTCCACCACTCCTCTCTCAGGGAGCTAATAGCCTCCTCCTTTGTTCTTGGAGAACAGCAGGGAACAATGGCGGAGTGGGGCTTGTCGTTGTGGCAACAGGCAGGAGACAAGAGGAAGGAGGGAGGGAGGGAGACAAAGAAGAAAGGCAGGGAGAGAAAGAGCAGGCACAGAGGGGATGCTGGTTGTTAGCTGGGCGGCAGGGAAGCGAGCGCTGGCTAATTACACTCGTTTCTATGCACACCGCAATTAAACTCTGATGCACACACATACATGGACCAAGCTCAGAATATCCTCCACCAACCACACAGACACACTTTCTCAGCAACATCAGAGAGAAAGTGCAAGAGAAAGAGGAGGTGGCAGAGAGGCTGGAAAGGGGAGAAAAAAAAAATGACAAGAAAAGACTAAGGCTGTTTTAATTCACCGATAATGTTCTTTCAGGCAGCAAAGAAAAAAAGTTAATTAAACTTCGTCAATCTTTATCAACTCCACTCGAACAATGAAAGTTGACATTAAAAGGTACGAGAAGGCTTAGTGGGCTCACCACACCCACAGTTTCCATCTCAATCTAACAGGCAGTCATCACATAGCAACTCATTTCTCCTTTCTCAGTTGTGCTCCTACCACTCTGCATCTGCCATCAGTTCATCTTTATCCATTTAATCAGCTCATATGGAGACAACTCTCCACAGGATGATCTTCCCCTCTCTAGAGATGAGGAGCTTTAACTCCACCTAAATTAACAAAGTGAGGATAGGGGGAGGGAGTTGGAGAGATTATTATGGGAAAGAGGAAAAAGTAAGAGGCAAGAAATAAAGGGGGTGGGGGCTTGCATCCAGGTCATGCCAGGCTGTAGGGTAAAACTTATCCCAAGTCTCTGGTACAACTCTACATCCCTCCATCCATGGCCTAACATGCTTTTCCATTAACACACATCTTGGAGAAACATGTTCCACGCCGTCTGCCTGTCCATTTTATTATTAATGCAGTTTAATGCTCACCCTAAGTGTGTGCAAGCTTTAGTGTTGGAGGTTCATCTTAGTAAGAAAAAGTCACTAAATGACTTAAAAAAAAAAATTAAAAAAAATACAGCCATAGTATCCGTCACATTCAGCCTTCAGTGTTTAAAATGGGGTGGGGGGTGGGGACTCAAGCGTGCCGAAAGCTCTACCAAAAACGCACATAAAAAAAAAGCAAAGCTTCACACCACACACAAATTCATGCTGCCAATGAGGCAGATGAGGAGTGAAAGGAGTCACATTAAACAGGCAAACTTGTCCTGTTTCGCTTTCTTAGCCCGAATCCATTTTCATAATGCATTAAACCCACCGCTGAGAAGACAGGGAGAAGAAGGGAGGGAGGAAACTACATGAGGGGGAAGGGGGGGGGGAGGGTTGGAGGCACAGAGAAATGGCAAAAAACATTTGCAAAGTAATCCAAAGCTGGTGAATCTATAGCTGTGCACAGAAGATACAGAAGAACTAGGAGAGGAAAGAGGTCGTCTCATAGGGAAGATATGGGAAGTAGAAGAGTGTGATAGACACCCAGACAGATTGAGGTGGTGGATGAAAGAAGACAGGAAGTACTGATAAAACAAGTAAAGATGACAGCAAGAGATGGGGGAGATGATTTTGTCGCAAACTTATAATTGTGTGCGTTCTGAATGTGTGCGGGTTCTCATTATGCGTGCTTGTATTTGTGTGGTTATAAACTGGCAAGGGGCAGAAGGTTTTCTGTTTCAGCACCAGCAGGCTGATGAGAGTTTGGGGCCAAACAGCCTTGAGGCAGAGCTGGCCTTGTTACTCAGTATTTTTTTATTTATTTTTTTTTTTTTTTGTATTTTTTCCCCCATTTCTGCTAGACTTCCACTCTCTATCACACACATAAAATCTGAAATTTACTCCAACAGAGCTTCAGTAACACTAACAAGCTGCATAACATATGAAAATGGTTTAGTTAAAATATTTAAAAAGAACATGCACTTAATTCATTAATTATTTATGACATTTAAAATTTAAATATATCTTGGTATCCAACAGGAAAATGCTTTACTAGCTGACATTTTCTATTTAAAAAAAAAAAAAAAAAAAAAAAACATCGATTGCATTTAATGTCAAATTTTTCAGAGCCTTCCAACCTACAGTTCATACACTGTAAAATTATTTCACCAGGTTGTGATCCTACAAATTCACTAACATTCCTTTCTAAAATATGATCTGAAGACATGTATATCAGGTGCCCACAGGGATTATGACCCAAATTTAATTCCCATGTTATTATAGTCAAAGCCCTTGATAACACCACAGTGCAACAAGACACGAGGTTCTGAGAACTTTTTGATCAAGTGCAGGATCCGTGTCAACTGTGTAGGATTTTAAACTTGCATGAACTTTGCTGTTCATCACAGATAACACTATGTATGCAGTTTGACTGCTGAAATTAAGTCTAAAAAAAGAATATTAATAGTCTATGTGTCTATGATGTAGCCAGAAGCTTAACTTGGGGGAAAAAAAAAAAACAACAAAAAACCTCAGTTATGTGTCAGTATTGGTCTATTTTCTCACTCCATGGTGGGATATCTGACAAGCTCTGATATGTAATGAATATTATGGAGCGTTGCAGCCGACTCTCTATTATTATACAAAGACGACTTAAAAAAGGAAAACAAATGTGAGAAAAACAAGTAGGTTTCTTGTAGAGGATGACAAATGTGGTACATTCAGCGCCAAAAAATAAATATCTAATACCCTTGAATCAAATCTAATGGGATCAGTTGCAACAAGTGATCACGTTCTTCCTGGCTCTGTGACAGAGAGTTAAGGAAGCAGTTATATCAAGGATGAGACATCCAAAAGCCCATCTCCTCAAAGTCATTGGTGTGAAGGCCATGTCACACTCACCTGACAGTGACAGTGCTGGCAATAGTGCCAGAGGGAACAAGTGAGATGGAAGGTGGCAGACAGTGAGGAGACAAAAAAAAAAAAAAAAAAAAAAAAAAAAAAAAAAAGGGAAGATGGCTTAAGAATAGAGACAAAGAGCGTTCAAAACCCAAGGCATGAAAATACAGGTGTAATGGAGAACAGTCGCAACAGGATGACTGACATCTAGTGAGCTACTGCCTTTGTGTGCTTGAATGTTTGTTCTGGAGGAAAATTTGGAGATGCAGCGTTCAGCATTTGTAATTAAAAATGACTAATGACTGACAGCGGCACAGTGTGTGCTAAAAAATTAAACAGGCATTAATAAAGCAACATCATTACTGTCTGCCTCAGGAAACACAAACCTCATGAGTACTTGCAGGGAGGCACACTAAAATTGCAGTCCAGGAAACACTCAGGCAGATATAACTAATCCTAATCACTCATATTGCACTTTTTCTATTTTTTCCACTCTATTTGCCCCCTTCCTCTGCCTCTTATTACCTTTCATCAACAAATCTATTGATGAAAGGTAATACTGAGTAAAATTACTCTCTAACACAGCATGATGAAATACAGTGTTGTAAAAATATTCACAACCCTTGAACTTTTTTATGTTTCGTAAGTACAACCACAACTTTGTACATTACTGGAAGTTCATATTATTAGACCAACATAAAGTAGGACGTAATTTTGATGTAGAAGGAAAAGAATAAATATTGTTTTAAAATTTTTCACAAATACAACTCTGAAAAGTGTGGTGCGCATTTCACCCTCTCAGTCATCCTTATAGAACCACCTTTAAACAAAAAATGCAGCTGCATGTCTTTGGGTTATGTCACTACCAGCCTCACATTTCTAAAAATTAATAATTGTGCCCATTTCTTTCTGCAAAATAGGTCAAGCTCAGTCAGATTTGATGAAGAGTATGTATGAATAGCAAAGTTCTCAATTAGATTTAGGTTTGGACTGGAACTAGGCCAAGCTACTGTGAAACGGCTTAGATCAAAGTATATTCCTATAAAGGCATTCGTTAATATTTAGGGTCATTATCCTGTCGGGAAGGTCAACCTTCGCCGCAGTCAAGTATTTTGCAGAACAGGTTTTCTTCCAGCATTGCCCCGTATTTATCTCAGTCTTTCTTCCATCTCTCCATTTAATCTGACAAACTTCCCTATGCCCATGAAAAAAAAGCATCTCCATACCATAATGCCACCACCACCATGTTTCATTGTGGGTTTGCTGCATTCAGGGTGATGCATAGTGAGTTTTCAGCCAAACAGCATTTTGCACAAAAACAAAATGGTTAAATTTTGTCTCATCTCACCTGAACACCTTCTTCCAGATGTTTGCTCTGTTCCTCACTAGGTTTATGACAAGCTGCAAAAAGGTCTTATTATGGTTTTCTTTTAACAATGGGTTGCATCTTCCAACACTTCCATTAAATCTGTTGGGTATACAAGTAATACTTGTCATGTCAGCAGATACCCCCGCCTGAGATGTGGATCTTTGCAACTCCTCCAGAGTTAGAATTGAACTTTTTGATCCATCTCTGATTATTGCTCTACTTGCCTAGACTATTGGTTATGGTGAATGACCATTTGTTTATAGTTATTTATTAGCTTTGCAGGTGTGCCATACTCTGCTTTTGGATGATGGCTGGAACAGTACTCTGTGAGATGCTTAGAGCTTTGGATGTATTCTAGTTTCTTGGTCTTCCTGATGCTGTTTGTTCATTAATGTTCAGCAACAATCCTCTGAGGCCTTCACAGAACAGCTGGATCTAGATTAAACCACGCAGATGTGAACTCTGTTTACTTCTGCAGCCAACTGTTTGCATTTCATTCTCTTCAGGGTTGAGCGTAACTGAGGCTGCTTTTCCTTGAAGAAACCATGGCTTGTTTTCCTTCCACTCAACAATTATGCACCTGCTTGTGTTGGTCATGCACATTACATCCCAACAAAATAAAGTCAGATCTGTGGTTGCAACATGACAACATTTTATACAGTTCAAGAGACATTAATGTATTTGCATTTGGAGTGCCTTATAAACATCTGAAAGGCAGGAGAAGGTAAAATGAAGGAAGCATAAAAGCATTGTCTCAAAAACAAAAGGTCAGCTACTCAACTCTGAGTTACTTCATAGAGCAAAGAGATGGAGACTTGAGTAAAGCCACTGTAAGTACCGCACATCCCCAGTCGCACTTCCTCACCACTGAAATAAAGAAAATCTGTGAAAAATGGGATGCCAGACACAAAATGGACATACAGAGAGGCAACACCTGAATGCTAGGGCCTTCTTGAAAGAGAAGCAGAGCTATAGAAATCTCTCTCATCTTTTTCTCTTTGACAAAGCCAGGCTGGAAGGATGAAAGGCCTGAATAAAAGCCTACACAGGACCTTTAAAGACCAGATAATGGTGCGGCAGAACACAGAAAGGTGTAGCAGGAAACAGAGGTGAGGAATAAAAGTGAAAATGTATTTTACAGATATTCAAAGAACATATGAAGATAAAGCGAAGTTAAAAAAAAAAAAAAAGTACTGCTCAGATGGTGGAAAGGGTTATGAGCAACAAGGAGTAAAAAGAGACTGGAAAGAAAGTAAGACGAAAAACTAAGTAAAATTAAAAAAAAATCTTTTCTATTTTGGCTCTAAATAATACGTGGCCTACATCCACATTCAGCATGTATATGTGTACGTGTGTGCACGCATGTGAATGGATCACGCACTGATAACATTACACTCTTTAATTCCTAATTAATCCTCCTAAACTGGATTATGGCACAGAGCATGACAGGACCAGGATTCAACTCTTTGCCCCAATGACGGTGTGTGTATGTGTGCGTGTGTGTCACTTTGCCATATTTCAGTTTGAGGTCTCATAGGCCTGCCTGTCCTCAGTTACATGATGTTAGGAAATGAAGCTGACAGTGTCTGTGGTCCCCTATGACACAACTGGAGACATACCCATCTTCTCTCTCTCTCGCTCTCACACACACACACACACACACACACACACACACACACACACACGTGATGCATGTTGTGCACACACGCATACAAAAACGAAGATCCCTAGACCATAGGTCTAGAAATGCTTCTGAATTACTGCTGAAAGTGGCAAGGACTTTCAGCATGAGTTTACAGACTTAAAGTAAAGAGTCACTGGGGACTACAGTACGTATTTATGACAGTGCTCCCCTGTCACATTTAGTCTGAAAGCTGCCGCATAAACTGTCCCACACGGTACTGTTTTACACTGTCATCTGAAATACCAGAGCACTCTAATGACACTAATACAAATGGAATTCATTTTATGTCCTATTGCTCTTTGTAAATGAGATAGATAAAAAAAAATCTTTCACAGACAAACGAGTTCAATTTCTGTTCACTTCTCTTTTCCTTCTTGTTCCAGGAAAAGACAACTTACCAAAGAAGAATACTAAAAGTAGAAGTTGAAAACGAGAGCAAACATTTTGATACCAATCAGGAATGTCCCAATCTAATCTGATCTCAAATATTGGCTCGGGCTCCCAGTCACTGCAGTTTTAAATTATCTGTATCGACACTGCAGACCACTCTCAAATCCCCAAACCTGTTGATGCCCAAGTCTGTGACACCCAATAGTTGTCATTAAACGTTACTGAACATGCCAAGTAGTGTTGCCAACATATCGGCCTTTACAAACTTAGTAGTTAACTTAGTTAAGCTATTTCTCGAGGAAGCATAGAAAGAGCTACAAAGCTGTATGGACCCAGTTCACCAAGTTAACTCCAAAAGTTAAGTTAAGGTAAAGCAACACACCTTAGAGGAAACTCTAAATAGCTGAAAAGCTTCCAAGGGACAACGATAAAACAAAAAGGATTGCAGAAAAGATGAATGAATTTATTGCTTTGGATGATCAACCTATTGCTGCACTCAGTACTCTCAGTTGTCATAGGTTTTTGCAGCAGCTGGAGCATCAGTATGGCCTACCCTCAACACTGCTGAGCAATCAGAGCTGCCTCAACTGGATGAAAAACTCCGTCTTTGAGGTATGTTATCAGATGCTACTGCTTATGCCTTTACTACAAACACTTGGAGTTCAGGGGTTCACCCAATAACATTGCTCAGCCTTATGGCACATCGCATAGCTCCCTCAATCAAAAACAGAGTACACCATTTGTCGAGCAGATTCGTGGATCTCATACTGCAGAGAATATAAGCGAGACACAAAACTGATTGGAAAACCCACAAAGAGCGCGTTCACGCCATTTTTATCATAATGCAACAAATGCATAAACAAGCAATGAATGATAGGGTGATTTCAATCCTGGGCTGCTTGCTGAGCATGCTGTAGTTGATGGTGCACAAGGGATTCCTGACAGTGCAGAATCACAGAAACAGTAGATCCTGTTAGGAAGACTGCCACTTCAAGTAATTCAAACTTCTGTCGAGCTGCTGAAGTGTTCATAATAACGGCATTTATTTTAATAATTTTACTGCACTTAGATCTAGTATGCAAGTCTCAATCTAAGATCTAAATTGTTAACAACTGTATCAGATTAACACTAATTCTCTAATGCTCAAAAAAGAATAAATATTAATATTGATTGAACATTGCATTATTTGTTTAAAAGAACACTGGTTAAATGACAACTTAAGCTTAGATACACTAGTAGAGGAAACTATTAGAACGCCAGACTGTCACCTTTATAAAATGAAAATAATCAAAGAGTTCTTCATTATAGTAACTTGAAATGTTGACCAGTTCATTCCAGCAAGGTAACCATTTGGATTCACGTCCAAGCATCACATTACCTGATGTAATTAATCAAGAATGGCCTTGAGCACCTACAGCAAATATATTCTCAGTAAATTAAAAAACAAACAGTTCTGTTATGGTGGGATTTTTATTATGGAAAGCAATATTTGTTTTAAGCCTTTTAAACAACAGAATGGTAGGGGAAGAATATTTACCATTTCTTGGGAGAAAAATACATAATGTCGTGACAAATCCTAAGTATTTTGAATAACGAGCAACATGACTGACAGAATAAATGAATGTTACTTATTAACTTTTTTTTTTTTTTTTGTTGCAGTGAGTGCACTGTTGCATATCCTCCTTGCTCACTTGATGCTGCATACAGAGAATATTTGGATGGACAGAAAGTGGAAGTAGTTTGATGGATGGACGGAAAGGAGAGGTCACAAAGGGAATGAGATTTTCATAGTTGCTCGTGGTTGTGGTGGGGGATTAACATGCTTTCATGCGTTCTCCGCTTCACTGGAACACCACAAGGCTTGTTGATGCCTCTAAGTGCTATGAAGTATTAACCAGATAACCTCCAAGGAGGCCCAGAGGCATAGAGTGTGTGTGTATGCTGCTCGCTTGTTTGACCGCTAACCATGTACAGTTAAGTACAGAGCCCTAAATAACCTGTCTGGAGAAAAGAAAGTGGGGATGAAGTCTGAAGAAATTCTGTGGAAAGCCAAATACAGCTGGACAACGATGAATTAAAACTTTTACTAGAATAGGAAACAAAGACTCTTCAACACTGTAGCTGTACTAACAGAAAGGCCACAAGGGACACACTCTGAAGTATACTCCTGGCTCAAGAAGAGAAGAATCATATTCTAGCAGAGACCTTAGAATTACAATCAACTATTACAGCAGCCAGCAAGCAAAGTGGCCACCCTGAAGACTCAACCTATGGACTCATTTCACCCTTTTTCCTTCTTATTCACTCCCAGCCAACTTAACTTACTTTCCCACTTTACTTCACCTTCATATCCGGCTCCTCAATCACTGTGTTTGCGTCAAGTCTGCTCACCTTTTCATCGTTTGTCATTCCCTCCCTCGTTGCTCTTTTCAATCGTATACACATCAATCCTGTCTCTATTCGTCCTTCTCTCGACTTCATTCATTCTGGGCTCCTCTCTCCCTCACTTCATCCTAAATAACGTCATCTGTCTTATCTATTGAACCAGGATCAGTGTCAAATCCCCTGTATCTTTGACAAAAATCTCACTTTTATTAGTCTGTACTTACAGGCACCATTGGTGTTTTGCTAAATGTCAAAATAATTCTGTTCCAAGGGGCACAAAATAATTAGGCAAACAAAATAAAGCTCAACATTGACTCTCAGAGCGAATTATTTGAACAAGAAACTTTCAATTGCAATAGTATTGCTGAATATTAAAATCACTATCAGTTGTGATTATCCCACATTTTCTTCACTATTTTCCATTACCAGAACACCCCCATTACTTTCGATGAGCTTTAGCATCTCTGCCACTAAACTCTACATAAAGTGGGTTTATGAAGGGTAGCGAAACTCCATCTACATGGCCAAACAGATCGCATACATTTCTGATTAGACACTTTCAATTTGATCTGTTTAAGCTTCAGCTATTTTGCAGTGAAGAATTAGTAAAAAAAATTCAACCTCTCGGGTTGCAAAGCAGGTACAGCCTAACCACAATGCACTTAGAGCTGGAACTGAAGCAAAGGGTGGTTCTGTAAAGTATCAAGTGAATAAAAAAAAGCATGTCAAACAAAAACTGGTTTTTCTTCCACAAATTATGCTCCATTATAAATTAGTCTATAACACAAAATCCCAATTAAATATGTTAAATTTTGTAGTTGCAACAAGGAAAACTATATAAAAAAAGTTCAATGCATATGGATACTTCATTATAACGAATCTTATATTGACATGCAGAATGTGAATAACTGGAACTCGAAATCTATTAGCCTCCCTCATCAGGTATCCAAGCAATTGTATGCAACAGCAATGTTGCACACATTTATACTGCAATGGCAATTTTGATTCATACCTTCAATAAATATTAATCATTTGACTTCTACCAGATTTGATTCTCAGTATGTAGATGTGAAGCCTTAATAAAAGCTCTTTCGCTTTGTTTTTGTTTCACATTTATTCTTCCTCCCTTCTTTTAAGTGATGTCAACAAAGAATTATACTTTTTATCCAACTAGCTCCTAAAAACTTCCACAGGCTATGAAGCTTTTTTAGTCTGTAATTAGCCAACTGGCCTGTGAGCAAACAAACAACTTCACAAACTTTCCTAACAAAAGGTTTAGTTTTTGCACACTGGAAAGAAAAGAATACTGGATAATTGCAGATATAAACTAAATAGGACTCAACATTGAATTTTAAAGCAGCATCACCTTAAAGAATGTGACCTTACTTTACATTATTAATTAAAGGAAACTTAAAGAAATTGTTTTGCAAACAGACTTTATGTAACTTTTTTTTTAGAGAATTGTTGAGAATTGAAAACATGCTGTAGTACCTTTCTTTGGCATAAGGTCTAAATATCTATTTTATGATGCTCCTGCAATGTTACAGCACAACCTTTTTTAAATAAAGAAACAGTGAATGAGGAAAGAAAAAAACTTTAAAACCAAAATGTCAAACATGGAAAGATTTGAAAGCTCAACCTCTGCAAACAGTTCAAAAACTTGGAAAACTTGCAGAAATCTTAAGATGTCTGTTCTGCACTGCACCATTCATCCAAACAGAGAGGGGTTGCTTGCTGATGCCATGTGCATGCACAACAAGCCCTGAATGGCTTAGTCTACGAAAGCAAAAAAGTTTGAACAGATAATGTAATTCAAAGCATAAATATTTGAATTATAGTTTGAAACTTAATCTCAAATTAAATGTCACTTCTTTGAGACTTCTTTAGTGGTGGGTTTTTTCTATTATTTCAAAAGCAGCATGGAAAGGCTGCACTGTGACAGCTTTGATATTTAATATCAATACCCAAAAAGAGACAGGAACAGTCAGATTCAAGACTAGGTACTGATGGGTCTGTCACTGAGTGAAAGCAGGATTAGCACAAATTAGAAAATGAAAGTGGTTTTAGACTTTGCTGGCTTTAAGTAGAGATACTATATTGGTGATTTCGGTTCAACTTAAATTTAAATTCTTAAGGACAGTCAAGCTTTACTGTCCAACTAAAATGGCGAAACTTCAAAGCACACTCTCTAATCACTACTTTAACTCCTTTCAAAAGTGTGACAAGTGACTCATTTGCTTTCTTTCCTACTCTCTGTTGTACTGTTAGCCCCTCATGGCCAGCTACCAACACCCTGATTTGCCATTCTCAGTTTCTCCCTGTAGTTAATCTGCTAGAGTGATGAGAGCTTTGGGAACCAGCGTGAAGAAGAAGAAGGAAGAGGGAAATGAGAGGAAAGGGATGGGAACAGGGAATGAGGAATGGCCATGCATTATTGAGCATACAGAGTAGAGTTTTTAGGGGATAAATGTGAAAGTGTGTTTAGGGAAAACCTCTTCCCTTTTGGCTCCCCCGCCTTCTCCCTTCCTTCCTTCTTTCTTTGCCCTCCCTCCAACTCTCATTTCCCCATGAGGGCAGCTGCATCTCTTATTCAGTGGGGAGGTTAAAAATTCAAAGCTAGGAAAGAGGAGGTGGACATGGAGAAGGGAAGAGGGTACCTGAAATGGTAACAAGTGAATGAATGTCTCGAGGGAGTTCTCTCAAGTGCTAATCTGGGGAGCTCCTCGTGTTGATTAGCTGAGCACGTGTGTGGTAATGGGCGAGCAGGTGGGGTGCCGGCTGTCGCAGGGGAGTACAAAAACTGGGGAGGTAGATGAATACTGAGGGAGAGGATATAGATGTAAAGTTTTGTGCTGCACAGTGTAACAAACAGAATGGTGAAAAATTAAGGTGCCTTGCAGGCAAAGCAGAACCCACGTCTCACAGAACATGACAAATGCAGAGACTGAGTAATGGAGCAACACACAAACACACAGCAACTAAGCCACATATACCTACACATCCTGTAGTTACACACAGGAAATATGCATAGGTCAAACATCTTGGCCTAAACAGTTGCTCTACACACAGTCACATGGAGACTGGCAGAAAATTAAGGTCAGAAAGTGGAACGTAGCCTAGCCTACAGAGCCTTGTAAATACCATTGGTGTCTGGTGTAAATGCCACTGGGTTATCCATTTTGAACACCGCTTCCACAGCAAGAGACACGTTGCACCAGCAGATGTGGCAATAAAAGCCTGTAGCACACCCAAAGCTCACATAGAAGTCGGCAGGGCACAAAGCACACACACAGCCATGTGGAAGTAAACAAGAAAATGTGTACCTTAAGAGTGTGTGCAATGTGAATGGAATTGATCGTTTTAATAAGTCTGGGTGTATTAGAACCCTGTGGACATGGTCGGAGCCATTAGCACAATAGCCTAATGGCCAAGTAGCAGCTAATAACTCACTATGTAGCTAACATCAAGTCAGTGGCAGCCTTAAGGCTACTGTGAAACAATTTCACTGAGCTGGGAGAATTAGACATCTTAATGACATTTTTACATGCCTCCACTGCTGTCGTATATCATTGTCTTTGAGTGTTCTACAACTTTTCCCCCACCCCCCATTCAGAAAAGTAATTTTCCTGATCCAGACCTCACTCATTGTCTCATTTCATATGGGCTTCTTTACCAAGGAGCAATAAGAGCTGAGGAAAGCAGGAGAAAGAAGAAGATAAGAGATGCAAGTTAATGCCCATATCTTGTCAGCTCCATCTTTGAAGTTGTTGCTCTTTACCACTGCTTTTTTTTTTCTTATGCTATCAGTGACATCAAAGTGGGCCAAGTCTGAAGCGCGTGTGCCTGCATTAGCACTTCTTTGCCCGCAGGGATAGGTAGCTTATATTGCAAATAAAGTAAACAGAGTGCAAGTTCCTGCCGTTTGTGAGAGAAGACAAACGCAATCTACTTTTTGACTCTAATCCCCCCCTTTTCCTTTTTCTCCTGATAACAGCGCTTTCTAATCATAGTCACAGCATCATAATGACTTCTGCTGCTCTTCAGCTCATCAGTATCAAAAGTGAAGCACTTCTATTCTCACTTCGACACTTTCAATACATCTACAGACGTGTGCACAAAGACTAACACATAAATCTTTGAAAGGAGGACACATGAAGAGTAAAGAGTATGTGACTGTGACCAAGAGAAGAGTGGGAGGATGGATTGTAGGTGTGCATAGATATATGCTTTCATCCCTCATCAGTTCTATTTGGTCTAGCTGTGGGTGAAATCAGTCAGAATTGCAAGCACTGATGATACTTAACATTTCTAACAAGCTTTCGGACTTATCAACCAGTACCTTAAACACGCACCCAGAGATTACAAACCGACTAAAAGCGCATCCACATTAAAAACAAATTCCATCATTCTATGTTCGGCTGTCACATCAAAAGGAACATTTACATGGTACAGGAAGTGGAAAGGGAGCTTGGGTCCTTGGCAAGCTGGCCGCCTGGCTAACTGACCGGCTGGCTGGTTGTGAAGAGGACTTATTCCGTCTAAAAACAGGATAATCTTCAGGAAAGAGAATAGGTTGTAAGGAGATTAGGGACACACAGCGGCAATGCTCCGGCATGAACACACTTAGCTCATTTGCATGTAAAACAGTGGAGAGAGACAGAGATGTAACAAGAGAGGAAAGGAAGGAAGAGAAGGTGTGGGACTGAAATGTGTGTGCATGTTTATGAAGATGCTTACATGTGTATGTGCAAACGTACACTAGTGTCTGAGCATACGAATGCTGCTGCGGCTGGCAGCGAGAACCAATGTGAACACGCTCAGATGTGTTTGAACCTGATAAGGCCTGATGAATAAACAGTGCTTTGCGGCTGTTCTGTAAGCATGAAGAGATGGTGAATGAGGGAACGCATGCTACCGCCGTACTGCGGATACATGCTGAGGCTTAAGGAGCAAGCAAAGCCAAGTTAATGCCCTGCTACTGTTGGGGCTTCAAGAGGTATAGCTAGGATTCAAACTTAAGCAGTGGTAGACATAAACACTGAAATTCACACAAATACACAGCAACCAAGGCCTGATAATACCAAATCTCATTTACATGCCATAAAAACATTGCCAGTCTACATTTAGTTTTCATATAGGATATCAGGACTGTTTAGAATGCTCTGCAGAGGATTTTCATGGATAGGCTTTCGAGCTGCAGCACAGGAAGGAAAAGCAATCCTGAGCTTTCCAAGCAGTTCTATTACCTTGAGCATGCACTGGACAGTTTGCAGTTGACTGGAGCGGTAATAATGAAAGCCTCTACCACCAAGTTCCAGGCCATGAATCCCTGACAGAAGACAGTGGCAGATCCCCTCATGCACAGGCATCCTCTACGTGATGCAGCTAAAGCATCCTGGTTGGTTGATAAGTCAGAGAAAAATTTAGTAAACTTTTTATTTGAAGTAGAAGGAAAGTTCTTGGATGTGATCATAATTCTTTCAACTTCATGAGTCAGCTCAATGGATCTGTAATGACAAACAGGGCTAATCTCACTTTTAAACAATGTAGTGAATTTTAGTTTCCGAGATTCAAACCTATCCACTACTGACAGGTAATGAACCCAATAACATTATTTCCCTGGGAACCTTAAAAACTCTTGAAAGCTCAGTTTTTTTTCCCCTATATATAAAAAAAGACAACCAATGAAACAATCTGTGCTTCTGTATCGTAATATTCGAGCACTAGGAGGAACGACTAGGAAATATTTGGTAGTAAAAGAAATAAATTACCACAGTGAATTCATTTTCTAATATACAAGAGGCACCAGAGCCTCCTGTGAGATGGCACAGCTATTTTACATTCATGCTTGGGACCAACAGATATTAAATGTCCACTAATCTCTCCTTCTGGAGTTCTCAGATATTTCTTCAGAAAGCCCTGAGCCACATTTCAAAAATGGATGAAGAATATAGTCTCTTTATCACCGAGTCTCCCAGATTTCTGCTGGTCTACATTCTCAGTCATGGTAATCTTATGTGCCTGAATAAACTTGACATCTCAAAGCTTATTGGCAGCCCTGGAAAAGAAATTTAAAAAGCTTTAACATCATTTTTATTGCAGTAGCATAATCTCACTCTGAAATTTTCAAAATAACCCAATGTTTACTTTGAGTACATTTATTTGGTTGGGAATAAGAGATAAATATAAATCACAGAAAAAACAGTGCCATTCTTCTCGGCACCCCTAAGAATATCTTTAAAGTAAATGTATCTTATTTATAAATTCCTTTTTAAAAGTTGATCAGATTTAATGGAAAATTTCAGTAACTATATAAAGACTTTGTTTCCACAAAGGATAAATGACAATCCACATAGACTAATACCCTTGGGTATCCTTAAATTGAATTTTCTGTTTTCTATTTTTAAGTCAAGATGTGTTTTAATCTTTTAAACATGCACCTTTGTTAGATAATACTAAAATTTAGCTTTTCAGCAACAAACAATATGTGGAAAAGCAGCTCATGCCCACTGTTCAGTATGGTGGAGGATCTGTGATCATGTAGGCTTGTTTCTCTTTCAAAAGCCCTGGGAAAGTTGGCATGCATGTCATCCTGAACACTATAAAACACCAGAAGTCTAAAAATAATAATTTGGTAGCTTCTGCCAGAACATTTAAATCTTCAGTGGGTCTTTCTGCAGCATAATAATTCAAAACAGAGCAAAATACACAAATGGTTCTCCTGAAAAAACTGGGTAATGAGATTGCCTTGGAAGAATGTCAGACCTGAACCCTGTGGGGTGGGTTAAAGACAAGAAAGCATAAGTGAGGACCCGGGGCCAAGGACAATCTAGAGATTATGCAGAAAGATCCCTCTATATAAGGTGTCCTACTGGCAAAAAGGGTTGTAAAAGCATCGGCACAAGAAGTCCCACATTTGTCACTCGTGATTTTGTAAAAAATAAATATTTCTGAATGTAGGATTTTTCTTGTGGGAGCAATAAGTAAATATACCCAAAAGCTTAACAGTTTACAAACATTTTTTGGTGTGAACTTCTGCAGTTAAAGATTTATTTTACCAAAGGTGCCAACAGGTGTAGAAGTTGTTGTATATAGCAGACTATAGCCTCCATAAGTGCATAATGGCCCATATATTTTGCAAAACAGTTTTTATATTTTCCATTTGAACCGAACATCCACACAGAAGTTGAGATTTCAGTGAGAAAAAAAAAAAAAAAAAAAAAAAAAAGACAATGTTAATTTTTTAAAAAATTTACAAACTGGACATTTAAAAAAAAAAAAAAAAAAAAAAAAAAAAAAAAAAAAAAAAAAAAAAAACTTGGTTTATGATGTGTATCTGGGGGTGGGATTATTAAAAATAAGGACAGAGGACCACTTTACACATGCCCATTCTCGCTTTCTGTGTTAGAAAAGACTACTATTCACCAACAATTATTTGCCAAACAGTTATTTGGCATTTTTAAATGCCAATTAGTTAAAAACCATCAAAATAAACTGACAAGCGGGCTGACAAAAAGGGTAAAGAGACACCATTTCACAGTCCTGGTGCTGACATTTTGTAACAGTCCAGCAATCAGACTGCAGTAAACAACAGTGATAGAAAAGCAGGGGAGTGCCTCAGCTATTTGATTAAAATGGAAATTTTTCAAAAACAAGTGTACTCTGCAAAAGCACCAAATGACCTAATCAACACGACACCGTAGTTCTCCATGTCTAGATCTTTTATTTTTAATATATTCCATCTTTGATCCTAATAACTGATTGGCTTGCAAACTTGTGCAAATACACACATACACAGCAGGTACTTTCATGCTGACTGGTACCTCATTAAAGTGAGGAGGCAATGGAGGAGGCACAATGAGAAAAAAAAACAAACAAAAAAAAAAAACACTAAATAGGTCTATGTGTTCATACAGACCCAAACACGCCTAGAGAGAACACAATCACACCTACAGAGAGGGAAAATTGATTTCGTCAGAACACAGGGAGATCAAAAGGCTTATTATAATTGGTCTCTAAATGTGGCAGAGCTCACCAACCCACTCTCACACGCACAAACACCAGAATACAGACATAGCACCAGCAAACCTGGATGTATCCATAATGAATTTGTTTGTTATTCACAGGAGGAGAATGTAATACAGAAAGCTGTGGTGACAAGTGTAAACGTGTTGCACGGTGTTGGCAAAGGGTGGAAGGATGGAAGCAGAAACAGAAATAAGGACAACATGCTATAACAGAGAAAAACAAAGAAAAGAGGGACTGCTGAAAAAGGCTGGAGAATTGGGATGTGAAGATGATCCTCCCATTATAAGGATTAATAACTATATATGCTCCTGGCTCTTTTCTCTCCCGAATCAAATTAATCACCACTGTTCCCACTAGCATACCCTTTTCCCTCTGCTCAGTCTGCTTTTATTTCACACACCCCCACACCTCCTCCTCCGTCACTTGCTCTTTCTCTCATTCTATTGCTAATTGGGCTATCCAAGGTGCCGACTTCAAAAGGTACCTGCCACTAAACACAAAGTCTCTAAAAGTTTAAAAAAAGGACAGTAGTTTGAGATGAATATGTAAACGCTGGAAAACGATGTATGAATTCTAATGTCGCCACTGATCTCTTGTACTTTCCAAAACAGACTTTTAAATCCTGATCAGCCAGTGTTATTCCTTTTTATGAAAGAGAGAAGCAAACAAACACTGAAAGGTAGTAAATAAACAAACCACTTCAAAGTGAGGAATTTTTTTTTTAAAAGTAGCTTAAGGGGAAGTACAGGGATAAGCTTGCTGCCTAAAATCTTTTATGCTGCACTAATCGCTTTATAGACTCACAGCAAATCCAAAACAAGACTGTTTACAGTTACAATTAGACTAATAAGAAACAGCACGTCTGATAATATAAAAGAACGATTGATCGTATATTAATGCTGCACTAGAATTTCAATAAATATTTTATTTAATGAATGGCTCTTCAAAAGGAACAGTAAAATAAATCAAGTCTGTACAGATTAAAAAAAGCAACGAAGCCTACTTATTAATCAGACTTCACTGAACCACAATCAAACCTCATTATATATAAACCTCAATATGCAGTCTTATAAAGGGCTATGTTAGAAATATTCTAAATAAAAGCTCTAAAAAACCCTATGTATACACAACCACTTCCTTAAATAATATATGCGTTACAAATATTAAAGTATGGTATTTATGTTTTAACTTGCTTTCAACACTTCAAGTGTTGCAGCAACTGGGGTTTTCTTCAGCTTTATAGAGGATGGAGTAATGTAGTGCTGCCATTACCAACCTATTTTAGTACAATGCAGGTCAGCTACCGGGAGGAAAACTCATTTCAGCTGTTTGGAAATATTTCCAGCTATGATGTGGTGTGGAAACTAAAGAAGCACACCTTCAGTCACATGGATACTGTTTTTAAGCAACATTTGGCAAGTTAAGATCAGCATACCCATTAACCAGATGACTGCAGGCTGTACTCAAGCAGACAGCCTGACTAATTAACTATCTTATATCAGTATGTTATACTGTTTTACTTCCAGTCTTCTATGAACAGTAGCACAGCAAAAATGGATCATCCTCCTTATATTAGGTATATTTACTTGGAAATTTCTACAGTTTAGCAGGTACTAATTCTATATTAAGTGTTTTAAAATCAATGTTAAAGATGAATCCCATTGATAACTGGAAATTACAGTATGAGTTTATTTTTGGCAAAGTAGGATTAATGGCTGCTTTTGTTTAAATAAAAAGCAATTAGATCAAGTTATGCCTATTTACAACATATGTCTCAAGGCACTTTATAGGATAAACATGTCAAATTGATATTCATTTATGCAGAAAAAAAAAAAAAAAAAAAAAAAAATCAATTTTAAATTGATCTATTGGTTTTAGACTCCCATTACAATTAGGTATATAGTGCCTATAAAAAGTATTTACCCTCTTGAATGTTACCTTTTTATTGCTTTTACAAATCAACCATGATCAACATAATTTGGCTTTTGACAAAAAAAAAAAAAAAACCCTTTAATGTCAAAGTGAAAACTTATTTCAACAAAATAAGTAAAAACCTTTTAACATAAAATAAGTGATTGCATAAATATTCACCCCTTTTAAGTCAGTATTTAGTAGATGCACCTCTGGCTGCAATCAGAGCCCAGAGTCTGTGTGGATAGGTCTCATTCAGGCTGGACACTGCAATTTTACTCCATTCTTCCTTGCAAAACTGTTCAAGCTCTGTCATGTTGCATAGGGATCGGCTGTGAACAGCCCTTTTTAAGTCCAGCCACAAATTGTCAATCGGATTGAGGTCTGGGCTTTGACTGAACCACTGCAGAACATCCACTTTGCTGTCTTCAAACCATTTCTGTGGAGCTTCAGCTGGATGCTTGCTGGAAAATAAATGTTCTCTCAAGACGTAGTTTTCTTGTGGAAGGAAACAAATTGTCCTCCAGGATTTCCCTATATTTAACTGCATTCATTTCACCTTCTACCTTTACAAGCCTTCCAAGGCCTGCTGCCGAGAAGAATCCCGACAGCATTAGGCTGCCACCACCGTGCTTCACAGTGGGGATGGTGTGTTTGTTTTAAACATATGCAGTGTTTAGTGTCCTCCAAACACAGCGTCTTGGCTGATGTCCAAAAAGCTCAATTTTGGTCTCATCAGACCAAAGAACTTTCCTTCACTTGACCACAGAGTCTCCCACCAGCCTTTTGGCAAACTCTCGCCTTAAAGAACCAGGGCAACAGTTGTTGTATGCAGAATCTCTCTCATCTCAGCTGCTGAAGCTTGTAACTCCTTCATAGGTGTCCTGGTAGCGTCTCTCACTCGTCTCCTCCTTGCACGGTAACTCAGTTTGTGAGAACAGCCTGATCTAGGCAGATCTACACATGGGCCAAATTTTTTCCATTTCTTGATGGATTTAAAACGAACTCCGGGGATGTTCAAATCCTGAGAGATTTTTTTTGTATCCATCCCCTGACTTATACGTTTCAATTACCTTTTCTCTGATTTGCTTGAAGTGTCCTTCTGTCTTCAAGGTGTAATGGTCACCAGGAATACTGATTAACTGGTGAATGTTTTCCAGACACAGGTGTCTTTAAACTACAATCACTTGAGACACACTCACTGCACTCGGCTGATCTTTATTCCACTCATTGTGAGACTACTAGCACCAGCTGGCTGGACCTCAGTTGAATTAGGTCAGTCACTTTAAAGGGGGTGAATATTTATGCAGTCACTTATTTTAATGTTAAATATTTTTGTCATTTTGTAGAAGTCAGTTTTTACTTTGACATTAAATGAGTTTTTCTTTGTAAATGCTTGTCAAAAAAGCCAAATTTTGTTGATTATCAATTTGCAAAGGCAATAAAAAGGGTAAAACATTCAAGGGGATGAATAGTTTTAACAGTGGAAGAGCAACGCAATTTATTCGACTTGCTGTGTTATTTATTTACTTTTAAATGATATTTTAACCATATGCATGGAACTACGGGTGAAACTGGAGACAGATTAAATCTTACATGTTCCTAATATTAGTGACTATTGGTGCATCCAACCATGTTATACAGAACCTTCCTGAAAACCTGCACCTTCTACCTTTAACAGGCACAAGTGTGTCTCTGACGACAAAGAGGTAACAAAGTTAAATAACGTTAAAGAGACGTCAGTACAAACAATTCTCTCACTTTTATCTTCTGTGTCTATTTTCATTCTTGCCATTTCTGCTCTCTGCCGGCTCAATTTGGAATTAAAATTACTTGCAGAAAACTTGTGTCTTTAGTCCTTACATATTTTTGCATTAAGTGACTCTAGGGTATTGGTAAACAAAAAAATAGGTACAGAAATACAATCTTCCACATGTACATTAAATATATAAGGAAGCTGAGGACAGAACAACTTGTCATTCAACACAAGCTCATACAGTTGCTCAATCAAAACCTGCTGGATTTTCAAAGTCTCTCAAGTGTCTCCAAGAAGCATGACAAAAAAAAGAAACGAATAAATAAAGTCTTAATATTTGAAAAAAAAAAAAAAAGTTAAGAGATGGTATCAAAATAAAAATGTTTCCTTCTCATGGAAATAGGTCCCTTAGATGTATATAAATTATTGCTCAGTGAAAAAGATCATTCTAAGCCCTGGTAAATACAGGAACAACTTACAGCAACTGACTCCAATAATAACAGATTGTTAACTGCGCAGAGCAGAGTCTAATCAATGGAAAAAACTTGACACTGATTAGGTCAGATAAATTATAAATATATTAAAAAAAAAAAAAAAAAAAAAAAAAAAAAAGGACATGGGGTGAGAGATTTGCAGAAACAGCAAATGAAGGCAGACTGAAGCAATTAAAATGAAGCTGACTGTATGAGACCCACTAACTGAAGAAGCAGAAGGTGAACAGCTCATCATTACAGTGATGCAGGCTGGTGTTGAAATAAGCTTAAGTGTAAGTGGGTCTTTACCATAAACACAAATACTACAGCTATAAATTACTAATAGTTTTAGAAAAATTGCAGCACATTCAATTGTTATATGTGAAACTGTTTAACTTCAACAACAAGAGCTTTGTGCAGCCAGAGGATGTGTGTCTCCCTCCATCAGTTGTCTGGTCTTCAACTAGGCAGCAGAGGTCGACACTTCTGACCGTGCCCTGAGCATGTTACCCATGCTGCATGTCTATTTTATTGTGTGGCTGTGTGTGCGCTTGCTCATCCAGCTGCCGGGCAACTGATGAAGAAGAGGAGGAAGGGTCAGAGTGGGTCAGCAAAGGCTTGGTGTGATCTCAGTTTGGTTTTCAAAGGGACTGGGGAATCAGCAGCACAAAAGGAGCAAAATAAAAAATAATAATAATAAAAAAAAAAAAAAAAAAAACACAATAGAAAGAGTGACAGTGAGCTTCTGGAAGTGAGAGGGAGCTCAGGAGGGATATATCAGGCCTTCAGCTGTGTCTTTAACAGAGAATGGTGGTCAAAGGAAGGCGGTTTGAGCAGAGTTGGAGTTTAGTGGTATCTGTGCTCGAGTTATTTTACACAGCAGCAACTAATACCGACATGTTCACAAGAAAGACTTTTCAGAATCAGCCTCACAGATACAAACAAGAATTCTTGCACAGAAGAATGTTTTAATCAAAACTACTCAATTTCAGCGTACTGAAAATATACCAGGAAAAATCAATAGTGCCTTCTTGTGCACCCCCGACTATCCAAACCTACCCCACTCTCATCCCCACAGGCAGAGAGGTGTGAGGCTATGAAAAGGCCATGGCGTCTTTATATACAGCGCTTGGAAAAGGTTATTAGACATCATACAGAACAGGCGGCTGTCTCAGCCAATAAAAAAAGGATTCATGGGAGCAGGGGCCAAATGGAGTGTGGAGGAGGTCATATTATGGAGCGGCAGGCAGACGTAAGGATTTGATATACAGATGGATGCAGATGGGACAGCTGCCAGCTCTGACATTTAGCTGACATCAAAAGCTAGCTAAGCTGTCTGTGCATGCACACTCCTGTTTATGTATATGACCTGAGTGTGTGTGTGATGAGTATTGAGACTGAAGGTGAGATAAAATTGCATACACATTGTCTGGAAGCTCCTGATGTCCGGGATATAATTTGAATATGGAGGAGTAAGAGCAGAAGGCTCAGTGACACTGGGACAAGGTGAGAGGAGTGGACAGGTGTGTGTGTGTGTGTGTGTGTGTGTGTGTGTGTGTCAGCGTTTGGTGCCAGGACAGCTGGTGAGTCGTCAAAGGACATCAGTGACCTTCTCCTTATCCCTTCCTATACCGTCGTCCCATTGTCTGTGTCTACCTGCATCGGTCTACTCCAAATATACCCAGTGGTGATTCTTCCAGCTCAAACCATGAGTGCAATAAAAAAAAAAAAAAAAAAAAAAAAAAAAAAAATGGACTGCAGTGGGAAAGGGCACGTAATGAAGTCAAGGCAAACAGCATTTTGATTTGGCCTTTTCAAATAAGAACCTTGTAAAGGCAACTAAAAATCTGTAGTGTGAAAAATATTTGTTGCCCTGGTTTGACTAACATTTTGGTTTTTGTTTTTTTTTTTCCTATGCAAAGAAACTTATGTTGAATTATGTCCCCGGCCTCCACTCACTTTGCCTGCTGCTAAAGCTAAGTCAGTCAACATTAAGCTGGATGTGTACGGTCTTAAGAGCGTTCTTATTTGTGCCTTTAACTTCTACCAGCATGTCAGACTTAATATACCTCCAACACTCGGCATAAAAAAGACAATGTGATATACAAGATGTTCTGCAAATTTTGGGGAGAGTCAATATGCGACAATAAATCAAATAACGAAAAAACAGCTACTGAAACATAATATATTTTTAATACACAAAGCTCTGATATTGTTTTCAATATTGAAATTCTTATAATGATAAAGTGAACATTACCAAGAATTTTTCATACCTTGCAAAAACAATGACAAGAAAAAGCAGGACTCAAAATAGTGTGCATGCATACTAGGGCTGCACAATTAATCGTGATTAATCGAGTAATGAAATAATTGTCAACTAATTTAGTAATCGATTTAGCAATCAACTCTGGAGAACTTTACTACATATTGAGGAGGTGATTCAACCATTTGATTCAGGTGTGTTGGACCAGGGATACATCTACAAGTTGCAGGACCCCAGCCCTCGAGGCCTGGATTTTGAGGAGCCCTGCTTTAAAACTATCATTTAAAGACAGGATAACATTGAAGTTAATGATTAAGCTCTCTGTTGTCAGGGCAGTCCCAACAATCACGGACGAGAGCGACACTTTGTGCTCCAAGCTGTCCTTTCAGTTCAGCTACCTTCTTGTTGTAGTGCGCTTCTAAAATGGTGGTTATGGTTGTTCTCGAATAAATGTTAGAACTTGGCTCCATCAGCCTGGCTCCCATTTGTGCTGTCTCTAGATTGGCCGATTATGCTCCTGGCTACACCTTCCCCTTAAAAACAGATTTTTATTTTCTGTTGAGGCTATTAGTTTTGATGACACCCATAGATAATATAAAGAAAACACACCCAGAGTATGATTATCTATTTTTTTCTATACCTGTGAGCGCCATAGCCCATAGGCTTATTGCTAAAGATTTGTCTGACAAAACAAATAATTGAAAATTGAAACTAAATGTTATCAGAATGTGTCTGATTGGAGACAATATTCTGTTTTGCTGTTTTTACATGGTAACACTTCATAGTGATAAACGTCATCTTTTAACTGCATGAAAGGACTGCCATTTATCCCTCAACTGACATTTATTCTAAGAAAGGTAGAATTGTCCAAGTAAATTGTTTAACATTTATGGCTATATCTTAAAAAGTTTTGAATATGAAGCACTTTTTATGATTTGTGGTCAAAGGAAACAATAAATTACAGTTATCTGGAAAATGGGAATAAAATTGCATCATATCCTTTCTCAATATTGATACATGATACAAAATCTTAATATTGTTACATCCCCTTGCAGTTGACCTGCACTGGGAATGACATATCTGACTTTCAAAGATGTAATATTTGTGATAAAGGAGATGTGAACATCTGGGTGCACCTAACTGAAAAGGTTAGACACACCAGTGCAACCAGTTGAAAAACAGTCTGGAGTCCTGCTGTGTTATCGGCTTAAAGAGAAAGAGAGAAGTGCAAGAGAAAATGTGTGTGAAAAATCAGTGTGCAATAGACTTACCATTCTTGGCTGATGAAAGCAGAGGAAAAAGCATCAAGGACCGTGGAAATAACCGAAAAAGGGCAAAAAAAAAATGCATTCCTTAATATTTAGAAATGCAACATAAAAAGCAGTGAGGTAAGACACACATGAGGCAAAAACTTACTCTTTGTTTGTGATGAGAAAGTTAACGTGAGTTTGGCAAACAGCTCATTGTTCTGAAATTGTTCCTCATTGACCTTGGTCCAGAAACTGTTCTCACTCAGGTCCTCAGGTCCAATCTAAAAAGCACAAGGGTCAGCATGTACAGAAAGGGGAATAAAAGAGAGACATAATATGAAAGGAGGGAAAGGAATCACAGTTGTTATATAATCGTTCCATCAAATATTCCAAAAATAGTTGTCTGTGCACCTGACAAACAATGAGACCTGCAGATAAAGAAGTCAAGAGAAACAAAAAGAAATTGGCAGAAGTATAACAGTAGAGAGGATGAAAGACACTAAGAGGAAAGAGAGGAAGATGCATGTAGTCATGCTCTCTAATTATTTCACACTCTCTGGTATAAAACAATTTCAGCTCAAGTTTCAAAGAACCAACTTATTTACTTCTCCATCCCTTTTCCCCCCCTTAGCTTTATGTGCATGTTTTCACACAAGTCAAAATTAACTCTGCACATTTTTTTTCCTCTCCTCTACTTTCTAAAAATTCTTATCAAGAGGAAATGAAACCCATAGCAAAAGAGAAGCAGTGGTAGTAAATTTAGAGCTATCAGGCCTTTCATTATGGACAAAGCCTCAGGGATGGGTGTAGGACAGAAAAAACAGCGAGAGGGGCAAAAGAAATGTGATATGGCAATGAGTCAAAGGAGCAAGAAAGAAAGCAAGAGAGCATGCACAAGCGTAAAAAAAAAAAAAAAAAAAAAAAAAAAAAAGATGACACCCAAGCCAGAAAAAAGTCAATTTAAATTACAAAAGAATACCATCCTTTCTAGCCCCAATTTAATTATCTTTCAGTGGTGCAGTTAAAAGAAGGAGGCTTATTAAAACACAATTTCTTTGACATCCTTGTCAAACCCTCGTACTACCCAACAAAGGAGGAGTGAGAAAGAGAGAGAGTAAATGCTGATGAAGTCTGCTTTAGCCATTAAACAGTAGCTTTAGGCTAAAGAAAGAAAGAAAGAAAGATGTTTTGATGTTTTAACCATCATAGAGGAGAGGGTGTTGAACATGAAGCACATAGTCATGAGATACACGTATGCATGGAAGCTACTTTTGGTGAATATTTCACTGGAAAAGCTCCAGCTCACATTTTACTCATACAGAGGCAACCATAACAATAAAAGCTACGCTATACAATAACCTTTCTGCAGGTCTTCATGACTTCAATACATATCAATCAATCTACAGGTTGCTAAATATTCCACATTAGTTTTTAAACCATTTTTGTTAGCACTAACCTTACTCCAGTTCGCCCTCTTCAACTGGACCTCTGGTTTGTATTCCTTTTTAGGCTGGAGCCCAAAGGGTAGTGAAGGTGGTGCAGGAGCACCCCAGCCTCCCATACCCATTGGAGGAGGTGGAGGCATACCTGGTCCAGGTGGTGGAGGAGGTGGTCCTGGCATGCCGGGAAAAGGCGGAGGAGGCGGAGGTCCTGGCATGCCGGGAAGAGGCGGAGGAGGCGGTGGTCCTGGCATGCCGGGAAGAGGCGGAGGAGGCGGTGGTCCTGGCATGCCGGGAAGAGGCGGAGGAGGCGGTGGTCCTGGCATGCCGGGAAGAGGCGGAGGAGGCGGAGGTCCTGGCATCCCAGGTAAAGGAGGTGGGGGAGGAACTGGACCAGGCATGGTTGCATGGCCTGGTAAAGGTGCAGTCTGTTGCTGAGAAGGTATAATAGCAGACTGGCCAGGGAGAGGCGGAGGAGGTGGTGGAGGAGGCACACCAGGTGTTGGCACAGGAACAGTAACTGTAACAACCTTAGTTTTGGCCTCTTCCAGATCCTTTGACAGCTTTTCAATCTGCAGGTAAAGAAGTATGAAAAGAACCATCAATCATACATATAGCTTGATGTATACCCCTAAATTCTTCCTGCCTGCAGTACACATAACTTCCCTCTGTATTAAATCCAGACAAGAGATGAATTTGTCTTGTATTGTTCTGCCACTACAACTCCAGAGACTGGATCAATGAAAAGCATGTTACATATGACTTCAATTTAAACTTTGCTTTCCAAACTTTTGACTGATGACACATGAGCTGATAGTGTAATTTTAAGATGTTTACACACTCCTATTAAAACACCAGTTGGTTTTGAGCTAAAAAAAAAAAAAAAAAAAAAAATTTGACCAAAATAAATTTCAGAACTTTCTCCACCATTAATACAAACTATGACCTCTAAAACTAAATTGAAAACAAATTACGATCTTTTAGCCGCTCAAATGGGAACAGCCACATATAACTGGGGTTGCTGTGTTCTGTGTTCAGTTTTACCGCAACATTCAAAGTGATATTAAAAAGGAGTCAGTACACACCTTCCTTCATTTAAAGTATCTCCAATTAAACAACAGACACACATTAGGTTTTTTCTGTCACTTTCTTAGTTGCATCTCAGAGCAAAGACTCTCGTCCACAGACAGCTTCCAAAGCATCAGACAAAACTAATTATCACAAGGTATTCGTTAGCAAAAGGGTGCAAAATCTTTCCCAAGCCACTAGATATACTATAAAACACAAAACTGTCATCAAGGGGAGAAAATGTGACAACAGCGACATTATCAAGATTTCGACTCCCCTCTGAACCTGATGAAAAGATGAGAATAAAACTGGTCAAGAAGGCTACGAGGTCTATGGCAACATTGAAGAAGCTGCAGAAACTTCAAGTAATGTCTGCACAGCATATGTAAAACCTTTAATATTCTTTATATGTCAGGGTATGGGACAGGGTGGAAAGAAGGAAGGCTTTTCCTACAAAGAACAACATCTATTCCAAGATACATTTTGCAAGAACACATGTAAAGTCTTTTAAAAGCCTGTTGTAAAAAGTGTTGTGATCTGACGGAACCAAGGCTCAACTCTTAGGGTATAATTCCAAAAGGAATTTTTGGTGCAAAACCAAAACTCCACATCACCAAAAAAAAAAAAAAAAAAAAAAAAAACAAAAAAAAAAAAAAAAAAAAAAAAAAAAAACAAATAAACCCACAATGGCAAAGGTGACACAATGGTGACAGCATCATGCCTTTGGGCTGTTTTTCCATTTGCAAGAACTGGGGTCTTATTCAAGATGGAAGGTAGTTTTCTACTCCAGTCCTCGAGTGCTACTGTCCTGCAACTTCAGGACGCATCTCTGTTCAATCATACCTAAATCAAAAGGCTGAATTTCCTCTTTGGCTTTTTAGCAAGTCTTGCAAAGGTCTAGTCATTGTCCATTCATTTGAGCCAGGTGTGTTGGAGCAGGGATACATCCAAAAGTAGCAGGACAGTGGCACTCAAGGACTGGAGCTGCAGATGCCTGGTATGACTAGTTCCAAACACCAGTCAATACCGCCACAAAATCTTCAGGTCTTTGCAACAAAGCAGAATTTAAACTTTACTGTTTAACATAACAACCCACAGCTTACATCCAAGTCATAAAAATAAATAGAACAGAACTGAATAGAAATATCCCTTATTGTCCCATGATGGGGAAATTTCTGTGCAACAGTAGAAAAGTTGCAGTGACAGGCAAGAACAGAAAACAGTCTCACACAAAGAATATAAAATATATATAAAATCAGAATAAAGAAAAAGAATACTGTACAGTAAGGCAAAATTTCAACATAAATACTGTGCAGTTTAAAAAAAAATAAAAATACTCCAGTCAAGAGGAATGTGCAACTGAGTTGGTTAATTAAAAATGTACAAGATGTGCATGTCTGTTAGCATTGAAAACACAAACTATTTACAGTTGGTGACAACAGAAACAGCAGAGTTGTAGAGATGCCAGCATGGATATAAACACGTTAATTTTGTTGGGAGCAATGATGGTTATAGAGTCTGACTACTGCTGGGAGGAAGGATCTCCTATAACGCTCCTTAGTGCTCCTAGGATGCAGTAGTCTGTCACTAAAAGAGCTCTCTAGCTCAGAAACAGCTTCACGCATGGGGTGGAAGACATTGTCCATCAGTGATGTTATTTTAGCCAGAGTCCTTCTGTCTCTCACCATCTGCACTGGGTTGAGGGGGCACTCTTGCACCGAGCCAGCCTTCCTAATGACCTTATCTAACCGCCTGCTCTCAGCTGTAGATATGCTGCTGCTCCAACATACAGTCCCATAGAAGATGGCTGATGCCACTACAGAGTCAAAGAAGGTCTTCAGCAGCGCCCCCTGCACTCCAAAAGATCTCAGCAGGTAGAGTTTGCTCTGACCCTTCCTGTAAAGAGTTGTGAGTCCACTCCAGTTTACTGTTCAGGTGATCACACAGGTATTTATAAGAGTTCATGGTCTCAATGTCCACTCCCTAGATGTTCAATGGTGTCAATGAGGTGGGTCTGCGCCTCAGGAAATCCACCACCAGCTCCTTGGTTTTAGCCACATTGATCAGGAGGTGGTTCTGTTGGCACTAATCCACAAAGTCCTGAGTCCACTGTCTGTACTCTGAGTCATCCTCACTTTGATGACTTTGCCATAGTCGGCCTCATCACGAGAACTTTTGCAGATGGCAGCGTGGGAAGTTGGAGAAGTCTGCAGTGTAGAGGGTGAAGAGGAACGGTGCCAGCACAGTTCCCTGAGGGACCCCCGTACTGCAGACCAGCCTGTCAGAGACACAGCCCTGTGTCCTCACATGTTGTGGGCAGCCAGTGAGGTAGTCCAGTATCCACTGGGAGATGTAGTGGTCCACTCCTGACAGCTCCAGCTTGTCCCTCAGAAGTCCTGGCTGGATGGTGTTGAAAGCACTGGAGAAATCAAAGAACATGATTCTGACAGTGCTTCCAGGTTTCTCCAGGTGGGTCAGAACTCGATGCAGGAGGAAGATGATGACATCATCCACTCCGATGCCAGGCTTGTAGGCGAACTGCAGCAGATCCAAAGAAAATGTCACCAGGGGGCATAGCTGTTTGAGGACCAGTCTCTCAAAGGTCTTCATCAGATGCAACCAGCCAGTAGCTTCTGAGGTCCTTTGGATGTTTGGTCTTTGGTATCGGTACCCCACAGGAAGTCTTCCACAGTTGTGGTACTTTCCCCAGCTTCAGGCTCAGGCTGAACATATATCCCATGATGCTACACAGTTGATCTGCACAGCACCTCGGGAGCCTGATGCCATCTGGACCTACAGCCTTTCGCAGCTCGTTCTCTCCTAAAGTGATGAAAGGAACAAGATGGAGGTGGGGGAGGGGGGCTGTGGGATGGAGTCCTCTGAAGTGAAGGGGGTGGATGATGGCTGAGAGCTGAGAGGTGTGAAGTCCTGAGAAGAAAAGCTGGCAGTCGTTACAGATGAGGGGCGTAACAGCAGAGTGGACCGGGCTGGGTGACTGGTCAAACCTGTTAAAGAACTGGTTCAAGTTGTTTACTCACCCTGAGTCTCCTAAAATCTGAGGGTTTGGTTTGTGGCCTGAAATTGACTTCAAACTTCCCCAAACCCCACTGATGTTACTTTGCTTCAGCTGATCCTCCATCTTCTTCCTGTAGATGTTTTTCATGCCAGCTTCTCCTTGTTTCCTGATCTAAAGGCTCTCTTCTTCTCCCAGTTATTTTCTACCCAGTCACATTAAATGTGGAAAAAGCTATCAATTAATTCATCTTGGTCTTATTTCTTTACTTCACAAAAAACTTGGAACATTACCAGAGTTGTTCAGGTTTTGTATATCTGCTTCCTTGCGGACAGGTAACCAAAAATGTATACGTAAAAGATTTTTTCACACTCCTGTTATAAAATTTGGTCAATTTGTATGTATATCTTTAAAAAGCCATAACTACAACCAGTCATGGCCTTACATTTACATAAATACTTTAAGTATTTTTTTTCTAGAACAGGAAGAGGTTAATGCTCTCGCTGAAATCCCTTGAATCATCACTTTCAATTCTACCCTTGCCAAATGGTGTTTCCAAAGAAAATAGACACCAACTGAAAAAAAGAATAACTAAAAAAAGTGAGGAAGTGATTACAGTCTAAAAAAGATTGAGCTTTGGAGGAAATGGAAAGAGAATGCAGTGCAAAGTACACAGAAAATGATAGCAGAAGGGAATTAAGTCCACAGAGGAATTCAAAAAAAAGTTTTGAAAGAGGATAAAGTTCTAAATGAGAAGTGAGAGTGTAATGAATTTTTCATTTCCATACTGAAGTACTGATTACAGTATTTACATCAGTGGGTGACAAATTTTGAGAAAACTGTCCAAATCATTAAAGTCAGTCAGCTAATAAAAGCAGACTAGCTTTTGAATATTGATACACCACACACAATTTAGAGTTAGCACGCACCAAGAAGCTCATTTCCTCTATGTGTTCTTCTGTATTTGTAGTGAAAACATTGTGTGCGTGCATGCATGTATGTGTATGAAACCCTGTCTGTATGTAGCAGTGTAACAAATTGCCTGTGTTGTTTCCTCGGACTTTGAAAATAAGACAGTAACAGACGCAGGGAGCCTCCGAGGCAGGCTTTCTTAGTGCAGCAGCAGATGAAGAACTGGGCATGGCATCATACGAAGGGACACCGAGAGATCTCTACATGTGAAGAAATCTTCCATCGGCAGCGCCTCAAACACAGAACGTGAGCCATCTTAGTATGAGAAGCTTGTTTGATGCCTGGCTCGTGGTGCTGGTGACGCTTTGGACAACTGTCTGTCAGTGTGTTTGTTTAGAGACTTTGTTTGATGAGAAGCTGACTCTGCTGGCATCAGCCTCTGTGGATGAAGCTCATGTTGGAAGTTGGGTAGTTGTCCAAATGACAGACAGACACACACACAGAAACATCTTCATAAAGTTAACGAGCACACGTGCTCAGAGGCAGACGGTTCTGGGTCACTTGATGTGTTTGTGAGTTTGTTTGTCACTATGAGGCAGAGTCCAGCTGGTGTGGCAGCAGGACACTGACAGCTAAACAATCCTCATCTTTGCCTCCCCATGAGTGAATATACAAATACACACAAACTGCATGTGTATCTTGGCCTTAGAAAATATGTTTGTCCCGACTCCATCCTCTTTTTTTCTTCTCTTTTTAGTCCCCCCGAATGTCAAGCTTTATTATTTATAAAAGACCCTAATCCCCACAAAATTTGGCGGGCTCTCACAATATCCTTTTATTTTTCTTCCATCCATCGGTTGCATTTCATAAAATCAACAAAGCATAAGGGGCTTCAGTCTTAATGTGGGCATTCACTAATTTTAGGCAACGATTCAGCATATGGAGTTGAAAGACTGAATTTTTCTGCACCTTGAAATATTTAACTTCATGCAGTTTTCTGTGCATGTTTCCGAAGAATAGTGCAGCTAATCTAATTATACAATTATAACCCTTTGACTCTGACACCATGCTATAATGAAAAAAATACAGAATTGCAGTTTATAATATAAGAAATATATATAAACGCAGTCAAAGCTTAATGATTCACATGATAAAACTGAAAACAGTGATTAAAGTTACATTAACTACTGTTTGTGTGTACCTGGTTTTGCAAAGAGCTGAGCTGTTCTTGCAGACTCTGGTTCTCCTTTTCTCTCTCCAGCTTAGAGGAGGCCAGCTGTTCCTTTTCTTGGCTCAGGTCCTGCAGCTTCTGGTCATAATCACCCTCCAGTTTCTTCATCTCCACCTGCAGCTCGTGGCGCGCCGTCAGCTCTGTATCCAGCTGATATGTATTTAAATGATGGTTAGAGACACACCAAATGTCTAGTGTACTTAAAAAGTGCAGGAAAAAGCTGAAAGTATTAGGGTTTTATTTATTGTCATGAGGTGTTAGATGGAGAGCACCGAGTCACGATTCTCCCAAATTTCACAAAGACACTCAGAAAAGGTCACATAAGTCCTTGGGCTCCAGAGAAATCTGTTCAAAGTGTTCATCTTAATCTGTTTGTTACTTGTACTTTTTTTTTTGTAATTTCATGAATTAAATGTTTATAATTATGCTCGTTTCTACAAAACATGGGACTTCCATAGAAATTAGGATTCCACTACAAATGAGTTTCTTACAAAACTACCCATACCCCTTAAACTTTTTCCTCGGCTAGGTTACAACCACAAACTTTATTGTATTTTCTTGGTGTTTATCCAGTAGATCAACAAAGTAGTACATGATTGTGAAGTTGAAGAAAAGGAATACTTTGCTTTATTTTTTATTTTTTTTATTTATTTATTTTTATTTTTTTTAAACATAATGAGCATGGTATTCTAGCAGGAAAATGACCTTAAACATACAGCCAGGGTTAAAACTGAATGGTTTGGATAAAAGCATTTTTGGGCCATATATTGGCCTATTCAAAGCCCAGAACTAAAACTAACTGAGAGTCAGTAGCAAGACTTGAGGTATTTTACAAAGCAGAATGGGCAAAAATCTTAGTCTGAGTAATGCTGGTAGACATTGCCCCCCCCCCCCCCAAGATTTCCAGCACAAATGGGTTCTACAAACTATAAACTTAGAGGGAGCTGAAAAATCAATGATTCATTTTTATTTATAATTATTAAAAATTTTGAAAACCACGCATCATTTTCCTTCCACTTTACCACTTTGTTTTTCTTTGTATTGGTCTACCACAAAAAGTCCCAATAAAATAAGCTGAAGTTTGTGATTGTAACCTGTTATGTGAAAAAACAAAGGAGTTTGAGTGTGTTTGCAAAACAAAGGCTGATTAAAAATGAAAAAGCAATACCATAAGGGTTAACCTTTAAAGTCAACTTAACTTTATAAGCAATTCAATAAAAAGATGAATGAGAAGTGTTTTTTCTACAAATAAAAACAGGAGCTAAGTGTGCTCTTATGCAGAAGGTTTAAGGATTTACGTTGAAGACACAGCTGCTCTTACATCTTTTAGATGTTGAGACGATTTCTGTTGAGACTTTGAGAACATTTCTTGCAGTCTAGTGCTTCTGTTTTATTGTATAATTTACTCTGAAAATTGCAGTCAATTATAAAGTGAGGAGGCTTCAGTGTTTTTAAATGAGTGCCCTTCACAGTGTTTTTTCCCCCAATGCCTTCCCCTTCATAGGTAAAACATCTTACAGCATTTTTAATTTTCTCACTTTAGCACAATTTTCAAATCATTTTCTCTTAGACACATGACAAACAGGATGATATTAAAAAAAAAAGACAAATACATGAAGACACAGGCACAAACACAGCTGTTTAATTTGCAGAAAGCGGATCCGTTACTCTCGCTGTCAGCAGCCTGACAGCCTTATCCCTAATTCCTGCCAAAAGGGACTGCTCGCAATTACCTCATCATGCTCAACCACCAATATGATGTGTGGTCCATGACAATTAGACGTCACGGAGCGCCTGCTAGTGTGGATGTGTCTTGTCGATTGATATGATCCCACATGTAACTGCATATTATGAATGAAGACTAGTTTTTAGCTCCCTCTTCGCAATTATCCTGTCACTAGGACAGAAACATCAGGCTGGCAACGAGCCACAATCAAGGCATTTACCCCCCCCGTGTGTTTGACTGAGCGTGTGTGTGCGCACTTGTCTATCTGGTGGCTTTCAGGAGTGTGGATGCTCATTTTCAGTCAACCTCTCCTTCTCATTTTTTTTGTAATTTGTCATCACATGTCAGCCTGACGATAGCCAACCTAGAGATTCATTGTAATTCAAACATGTCTGAATGAGAACGAAGAATGCTTTCACAGTATTTATGTTTTTATTTATTGTCTATATTAGGTTACAGGTTGCATGAGTCTGAGTTGATGAGTTCGGTTTTTTCTGCTTTTGTTTGTATCTGTGTGTGCATGGATAATTTGACTGTTAAGATCTGTATGGACTGTACCTTCTTCTCCAGCTCTGTTGCTTTGGCCTCACTGACTTCCACTTTGGTCTTGTCCACCATGTTGTCTTTGGACAGAAACAGAGAAAAAATAAATAAATAAAAAAGGGGAGAGAGAGAAAACAGAAGAGTGGTCATAGATAAGATAAGGGTTTTGAGAACACACTTGCACGCATTGAGTCTCAAAGCTATTGTACCCTTCAGTGTGGTTTGTGCACTCATAAATTCACAGAAGGATACAAGCCATCTGTCTTGCTATTTTTCCTTTATCACAACTCTCGCAGTCAAGATCCATGAGGCGACTGCAGAGGCATCTCATTACAATAGGATGCTTTGTGTCGCATGCTGCTTTTACATATCATTACCTTTTAAGCCTTCAGCACACACACCTTTGTTTTCCCTTCATGCAAAATAAATCTCTGCTCTGGGAGTTATGTATTATCAGATATGCTTCTTGGCAGAAGACAGGGCGAGGAGGACACTGAATGGCCAACAGGATGCCTTTACTGCATAATTGCAGGGTCAACAGGTGGCTCAGCTGGTGATGGAGCTAATTAATATGAAGATAAATGCCACAATGTCACTGGATCAAAGGCAGCTTATGGCGCTCGGGGTGGGGTGGGGGGTGGTCGTACTGGGGTGAATCAGTGCAGATAAGTAAAAACAGAAAGCTGCGTGGAGCTAAAATAGAAAATGACAAAAATCTGTGTCTGGTTAAGTGGAAAGTGAATCAAAGATAGAGATGAGATAAAAGGAATACACAGTATCAGAATGGAAAAAAAAAATAGGAAAAAGAATGATTTTCTATAATAAGATAAGCTGAATAAAAAACTGGAGATCAAGACCTTCCCTGATTAAAAAAAAAAACCTGTAATATACCAACCTACATGCAATTTCAGGGTGTATTTGTGTACGAGTTTACGTGGTTATTGGATGTGAAATGGATTTAGTGGTGGGGGCGAGTCTCTTATGGTGGCTAGGCTAAATGGGACAAACTTTGAATAGAGAGCACAGAGGGAGACAGAATGTGGAGGGGGGGAAAAAAAAACTGTGCTGAATTTCAGAGTTCAAAGAAAAACACTAAATAATGCATGCAGGGCAGAATTGGGCTGCTTTCCACCAATAATAATTCTGACAGGCCTAAAAGAGGCCAGCCAGCCTGCGCGCGTGTCAGGACGCATTTAGAAGCAGCGCAATTAGAGTCTCCTGCAGCGAGCAACAGAGACCTGCCATAAAGAGCACTGAACTCATGAGACATGGCCTGCACCTGCATTTTGCTTTGTTTTTGCCATTTGCAGGCAGTGATCTTTAATAACTGCCACTCAAGTGAAAGAAAAAATTCTGTATTCAGACAAGTGTTCACAGCTTTTCTCAAAAATGATTATTTTATAGGGGGGAAATCCATGTCTTATATTTGTATTCAATGGAGAGTGACATGAAACACATCTTACGGATCAGTGGCAATCACAGAGTCGGCTTAAATTCCCCTCCCCTGACACCTTTCTGATGACGGATTAAGGTCTTTGTCCAACCATTTCTGTGTCTTCTAAAAACTGACAGTCATTCATTCTTACTTCATACTGTGACTGACCAGCTTGTCAACCATGACAAACTGGTTGAAACCGTAAGCTTTTTTTTTTCAGTTGCTAAACTATTTGTGGTGCTTTTCAATCAGAAAGCCATGTGGAACAGTATACATTTAATCCTGAAGACACTTAATGCTCCCACTTTAATGATAAAGCATCACCTCCATCGCTGGAAACGCTTTTCCCTTTATTTTTCAGAATGGCTATTTGGATCTGGTAGAAACATCCGAGGTAGCGAGTTCGACAAAGTGGTTTTGACACACTATAAATCAGGCCTAATACTTTGATTCCCACAGAAAAGTGTGTGTCATGCCTGCAGCTGGAAGAGATGGTGTGCCCTGCAGACAAATGAAGATAGGCAAGACTGGCTTGTTTTATTTATAGATTCCCCAACAGAGCATGCAAGCTACCATGTAGCAGAAAGCTGATTTTGGAGTTGTAGGGACTGGAAAAAGGCAGTTTTTAATCTTTCCTTTCATAAAAAAAAAAAAAAAAGTGCTTTATACAATTGACTGGTGGTGTTAAAACCTGTAGCATCATTCAGCCTATATCAATACTTCCTCTCTGGCTCCACCTTGTGGTTTTACTAATGATCTACGCAAGATTTTAATGCAAACCTGTTAAATCAAGTCAAATACGACGGTCATCTATCGGCATTCTGCATTGGTGTTCAAAGTGTGAAGGTGCATTCAAGTACAGAAGTAGGTGGAAAAGCTTCAAAATAGCATTTAAAAAGGAGAAAACATCCTTAAAGGTTGGCATGTTCTGATCCAACAACTCACCTATCAAACCTTCGATGTCAAATTCGAGCTTGCGGCACTTGAAGTCAGGGTCTGACCCATTCTTGTGGAGAACAATCTGAGCAATACATTCATCTATCAGCTTGTAGTACTGAGGCCTGTTAGAAGGAAGGAGAGATGTATTTATCATTAGATACATTTTGAAAACTCTCTTGGAGAATCATTTGCTTTTTCTGACCTAATGTGTAAAATAAAGCAAACATGTGTGGTAAATGGCACTGGCTTTCAACTCGTCAATAACAGAGCCTCTGACTCTGCGCAAGACAAATGATGTTAGCCTCCTCAGGAAAAGGAGAAAAAAAGTGTGAGCACACATCTTCCGCTACTCTGTCTTTGAAACTGAGATTGGATGTCTGTGCAAGCAGGGCAGTTTGAGTTTCTTGTCACAAAGATTGATTGTGTGCAACTGCTTGTGCGAGAGCTTGCTGGTTTGTGTCCAGCGTCAAACGTCTGATCAAACCAGCTTCACACAGACACTCAATTTCAGAGGTGTCTTATTCCTTGACCCCATTAGACACTGCCAGATTCAAAAACTCAACACTATTTATTCTGTCTCTGGTCTCTCCTCTTCGGACTTTGCTTTTGTCTCATGCTCATTTTACTACTTCACAATACTTTAGGTGTGTTTTTTTTTCCCCCTAAAGCTAAGATTTATCCGTGGAGCGAGAGAGACATCTAGTGTTGTAAAAAAAATAAACTTTAGCCTAAAAATTTGGCATTTGTTAATCATCTTAAGGACATTGATTTTAACTACAAATGTCAAATCGGACCTTGTAGCGGACAAGGGGTTTATTTAGCTTAGTACATAAAGAACACATACAAAACAAATTGAATTCTTTAAGAACATCAAATAAACACTTAAAAGACTATTTATATTTACTATGCATATAACACTGCACAAAGTATATATCATACAATTATCCATTAGATTTTCCTCTCTGGGCCACTTGAGATTGAAACCAACCATGACTGAAGAAAGGAGCAAATCAGCAGGTACTCTATGTAGCAATTTACCACTGCTCTCAATTTTCTCTGTATTATTGTCTTACAGTCTCTACCTCCATTCTCCTTTCATCTCTGTATTAACAAAGCTGTACTTTCTGCCACTCTGAAGCCTTTCTCCTCCTCTTACTTTCTCTATCTCTTTGGAGTCCATTACAGACCACCTCCATAGTGCATCAGCTTGACAAAAAAATAAATAAATAAATAAAAATAAAAAAAATCAGCTATTGGCACGTTTCCTTTTTAAAAATTTGTTTATGAAAGTGTTAAAAATAAACCACAATTCTATGTCTGCTCTACAACAAACATCCTGACAGCCATCATTTAATCAGGTGCGTTTGTTTATTTTCTATACTATGAATAAAACTGCAAATCTTTTCAAGATTAATAAGGAACACAGAAATTCACATCACTCAGAAAACATTAATAGTATTCTGCAATGGTTTTGTCATTCAATCACTCTCTTCCCTTTCTTTCCTTTAAATAAGACTCCAAGGGGTTTTGGAGGACACCAGGCGAGACATTAGCATATTTCTTCTGATAAGCGTGGATGGTGCTCAATTCCATTAAAATGAAACCGGACTTGTTTGCATTTATTAATTTCACTGTCTTGATAAGGCCCTTTAGAAAACAAACAGCAAATGGAGAAAATTGCTGAAATGAGGGAGACGCGAGGAGAAACAAAAAAATGAGGAAGAAATGTTTTGAAATTTCTTCCATCTTGGCTACGTTGGCATTATCATCTCATTATTTCTGCCAACCACAGCCTCACTTTGTCTACCAAAACATACTGTGGTTTATTACCCATGCGATGAGTCATTTTTCTAAGCTTTGTGAATTGATATGCTAATCAAACAGGGTTATTCATCATTTAATTTAAATACAAGGACTCAAACTGCCTTCCAGGTGCATTTTTATATAAATCATCATTTTACATCATCATTTTACTAAGATTCAATCCATGGATAGTTTACTTCAGGTGCGTATTTCTGTTTATTTTGATAGCTCACAGCTTAACGTTCAACTAAAATCCAGTTTTGCTGGAAAATGGGGGATATTAAAAAAAGATTTTAATTCAGAGATGTTGGCCTTGTGAAAGATGTGTCGATTAACTGTACAGTGTATGAACTCAACACTTTCTCAGGGCTCCTTCTGAATGAATCACAGCATTATTTCAGCATGGCATGGAGATGATCAGCCTGTGCTCTGCTGAGGTGGCAAGGTAGCCCAGATTGATTTAATGGTCCTGTTCAGGTTGTTTGTGTTGTTGGTTCGGGTGTTAACAATACTCCATTATTTTATTTCTCTATAGGGTTAAGGTCAGGCCAGCCTGCTTGTCAATCAAGTGCAACGAAACTGTGGTCATTAGACCATTTCATGGTACTATTGACAGTGTCCCTGGTCATGCTGGAAAATTAAACAAGCACCATAGTGAGGGATCTAAAATTTCCCATTAGACGGCTGCTCTGACTTTGGACTCGCTAAACACAGTAGACCTAGACCAGTAGACAGCTTGGCTCCCCGAATCATCACCAACTATGGAAACTTTGTGCTGGACCTGAAGCAGCTTGGATTTTGTGGCTCTCAACTCCTCCCCAAGACTCTGGACCTTGTTTTCCAAATGAAATGTAACACTTTCATCTAAAACGAGAACTCTGGACAAAATAGCAACAGTCCTGTCTTTTGGACTTAAATTGTGTCTGTAACTATGTTCTGAACAACTCAAGTCTGTCACATGATTATGTAAACCATGCCATGGCGATAACACCAATTTAATATACATTTCCTCTGGTGGTCTTAGCTAATATTCCAATTTTGTGAGAAATACATTTTTTTTCTAATTTCATTTGCTGTAAAACAATCGGCAAAATTAAAAGAAAAGCATGAAATATCACTGTTTAATGAAACTAAAATACAAGTTACACTTGTTAAATTACTAAAATAAATGAACTTTTCTGATATTTTAATTTACTAGGAGGCCTGTGTAGTTCTACGTTTTACTCAAAAACGTAGAAATGATAAAAAAATAAATAAATAAATAAATAAAATAATCCAGGAAATCACCTGGTAGGATTTAATTTATTAGTAAATTATGGTGGAAAATAAGTATTTGGTCAATAACAAGGAGGATTTCTGGCCCTCACAGACCTGTAACTTCTTCTTTAAGAAGCTCTTCTGTCCTCCACTCGTTACCTGTATTAATGGCGCTTGTTTGACCTCGTTATCTGTATTAAAGACACCTGTCCACAGCCTCAAACAGTCAGACTCCAAACTCAACCGTGGCCAAGACCAAGGAGCTGTCAAAGGACACCAGGAAGAAAACTGTAGCCCTGCACCAGGCTGGGAAGAGTGAATCAATCAACAGTGGATTAAGAAAATGGAAGACATACAAGACCACTGATAATCTCCTTCAATCTGGGGCCCCATGCAAGATCTCATCCTGTGGGATCAAAATGATCGTGAGAACGGTGAGCAAAAATCATGGAACAACAAGGAGAGACCTGCAGAGAGCTGGGACCAAAGTAACAAAGGCTACCATCAGTAACGCACAACGCTGAGGGACTCAAATCCTTCAGGTCCAGGTGTGTCCCCCAGTACACGTCCAGGCCTGTCTGAAGTCTACCAGAGAGCAGATGGATGATCCAGAAGAGGACTGGGAAAATATCATGTGGTCAGATGAAACCAAACTAGAACTTTTTGGTTAAAAACTCAACTTGTATTTGGAGGAGGAAGAATGCTGAGTTGCATCCCAAGAATACCTACTGTGAAGCATGGGGGTGGAAACATCATGCTTTGGGGCTGTTTTTCTGCAAAGGGGATAGGACGACTGATCTGTGTGAAGGGAAGAATGAACGGGCCATGTATAGTGAGATTTTAAGCCAAAACCTCCTTCCATCCATGAGAGAACTGAAGATGGAACAAGGCTGGGTCTTCCAGCATGACAATGATCCCAAACTCACCGCTCGGGCAACGAAGGAGTGGCTCCGTTAAAAAGCATTTCAAGGTCCTGGAGTGGCCTAGCCTGCCTCCAGACCTCAACCCCAGAGAAAATTTGTGGAGGGAGTTGAAAGTTGGTGTTGCCCAGCAACAGCCCCAAAAGATCACTGCTCCAGAGGAGATCTGCATGGAGGAAAGGGCCAAAATGGCAGCTACAGTGTTTGCAAACCTGGTGAAACCTTACAGGAAACCTTTGACTTCTGTCATTGACAACAAAGGTTATGTTGCAAAGTACTAAGTTGAACTTTTATTGACCAAACACCTATTTTCCACCATAACTTACAAATAAACGCTTTAAAATCCTACAATGTGATTTTCTGGATTTATTATTTATTTTTTTTTTTTTTTTTCCCCCTCATTTTGCTTTTCATAGTTGAAGTGTACCTATGATTAAAAATTACAGACCTCATTTTTAAGTAGGAAAGCTGCCTAAATACTTTTTTTGTCCCACTCTATTAACCCCTAAAGCTTATTTGAACTCAAATTTTGTACTGGTTCCAACATTGTTCTCATTATCTAACAAGAACATGCTTCATTGAACATTAAGCATATCTTGACAACCAACTCCACGATCGATCATAATTTTAAATGTTTTTCTATTTTTGCAGAGAAGCAAGCTAGTGAGGGCTGATTATAACCCCCAGCATTTTCTGTTACCTGAGGACTACCATGTTTCGTTGGTGCTCAGCGTAGTGTTTTAATGTATTTGTAAATTGCCACATTAAAGCAGAGGACCACAGTGAATGGTGGTTACTGGTATGCGTAATTTACTTTAAAACCATACACCTGTCATCTTTTGAACTGTGCATTCTGATGAGTTTTTCTGCCCCAATTATAGAGATCCAGCAGTTAATTGGCCAGAGATTAGAAACAGGCAATTTTCCCTTGATCAGCTCTGATCAGTGATTGTCAGATCAAACACAGAAAATGTTTTTTTGTGTTTGTTTTTTTTACTTTTGAGTAACAAACCAAAAAGTATTACATAATTGTGAAGTGAAAGGAAAATGATACACAAGTTGACCAAACAATCTGAGGTGTGGAGTGCATATTTATTCTGCTCCCTACATGCTTATATCCCTAAAATGCAACCAACTCCATTCAAAACTCCACCTCTACTCTGAAGGAGCTGCAGATATTAAGAGCTCAAAACAATCTGCAAGACAACTAATAGAGTCCACTCCACAAATCACACCTTTGTGAAAGATTGAAGAATAATAAACCTTTTGGCCCATTTTAAAATCCTACATATTTTGGAAAACCAGCACTGTGAAAGCACCATCTCCACCACATAACTGTGGTGGCAGCATCATTGTGTCATCATGATTTTCCTCACCAGGGACTGGGAAGATGGTTAGAGCTGATGGGAAAATAAAACTCAATTATGGGCAATGCTGGAAAAAAACAAACAAAAAAAAAAAAAACAAACAAAAAAAAAAAAACCCCCGATAGAGGCTGCAAATGGCTTGAGACGGGAGCGAAGTTTCACCTCCCAGCAGATAACACAAAGCATACAACCACAGCTATGCAATGGCTTAGGTTTAAGAATATTTATGTGTCAGAATGGCCCAGATCACAAACTAGTTGAGAATGTGCGCCAGTATTTGAAAATTGATGTCTAAAAGGTACAGCGCACAAAATCTAACTGATCTGGAGCTATTTTGCAAAGAATGGGCAACATTTTTAATTCAGTTGATGTCCAAAGCTGGTGGAGACATACCCCCCAAAACCTGGACCTGTAATCACAAACCACCTCCACTTCACAATTATGTAATACAATCTTAATATGGCAATTTAAGGAGATAAATCTCGTTTTCCACTACGGTGGTTTTCACTTTTCACTACTTTGCACCTACAGTGTAAAGTGTCTGCAAGGAAAACAACAATTCTAAGCGTGCAACTCAGTCCCAACCAAAACAAACAAAAAAAACAACAACAACAAAAAAAGAGCTTGTCCATTTGCCCAATATGCCCACACTAACTCAATAAATGGCAATATGAGTCACAATAAATTAAAGATATTAGAAACATGCAAAATCGTGTCAACAGTAATACGTAAATGTACAAGGAGCAGTTATCTGTGACAGCATAAACACGCATAAGAGTGTGTCTTGTGCATTAGTGTGGAATACCTGGCCATATAATCATTACGGATCAGGAGCAGGTGCTGCATCAGGGACAGGAAGTGATTTTCAGCCTTGGAATCCTTCACTGTGTTGACCAAGATCTCAAACACGTCCTTCACATCACTGAAGCAAGTTAAGTTAAGGATCAATGAAGTCATCAAACAGAGAACCTTGTTGAAAAATTTTTATATATATATATATATATATATATATATATATATATATATATATATATATATATATATATATATATATATATATTTTATTTTTTTTTTTTTTTTCCATAGATTATATCCCTAATAACCAACAACTTAATACAAATATTTGACCAATAAAAACCACTGGTACAGACTGCGGTATATTGAAGTTGCATGATCAGAGACAAGTATAGTGATATCAAAATGGAAAAAAAAAAATAAATTTACACCAGACATGTACAGTGTTGAAATTCATTTAAACCACTATTCTCATGGAATAAAAATGTGTTCTGGCACCAGCAGCACTGCTTTGTGCAAAGCAGACCAGGTTACAGTGACGCCTGGGAGACACCTGGTGTTGAAAATCACAACTGCAAGTCAAAAGGTGTGAAATACACATAGTTTAGTTCTTATTGATAATTTATCTCACAACTGTCCCACTTATTGAACACTGGGAGGAAAGAAAACATAATGGTGATAACAATTAGTGATCCTGTCATACTAATAAACTGATTAGGTTTGTTAACACCAGAAGATGATCGTGTGATTGGTATTCTTAGTTTTGCTGTTTGAACTAATTTTCCACTATGGGCATATAACAGCTTCAAGAAACCCTATTTCAAAGTATAATTTAATGCATTTATTATGTACTGGTAGGCAGTGCATTTGCACTAATTTAACTGGTGCCGTGAAAGTGAATTTATAATTAGGTACATTTTAAAAGTAATTATCCTTGTGGGGTGTTAAGACTGACTAATCTAGAGATAATTCAGAGCTATTTTGAACCAAACACTGACAGTGGTTGGGTTATCTCCTGCCCGTGACGTTACCAGAGCTAATATGATTATGTTCACAAAATTGAATTTGCCAGACATAGACAATACAGTGACAACAGTTAAAATAACTGAGGAAGCAACAGGACTGGTATTCCTATAAGACAAATACTGATTTTAAAACTGTCCTACAATAAAATTCAGTCTGATTGTCACCAAGAAACTGAACAAGCAAATAGCAATAGCAGCAAATCCAAGCTGAAGTTTAATTGTATAAGCCAATATGCAGTCAGTCAAAATGGCTTCCAAAGATTGTTATAGTGAAGTTTTTTTCTGCTAATCAGACTTCAAGGTTGTGTGAACAGAAAAAGTCAAAGAATGCACCATAATAAGAAAAAAAAAAAAACAAACACAAAAAAACAGTTTCTTGCTTTTCATTACGGTGCAAAGTAATGGCAGAGGAGCGTTCAACAAAGGCACACTTTTACCCACTGGAAGGATACTCCATTTCTATGCGGATGTCTTCAAGACGTCCTTTAAGTTCATCCGAGTCATCTTCGGCCTGCTCATCAAACACATTGAGTTGCACCTTTAGCTCTTCATTTTCTATATCCCGGACCTCCTGCAGGGTAGAGGATGGGGTGGAAGCAGAGAGAAGAAAACGCTCAGAGGAGAATGGCGGGAGGTGTGTCTCAGTGAAACACCTTCCAACTTGGACAGCTGGGAATTTTTTTAAACTGAATTAAGCATTTGTCAGTCCATCAGCAAGTCTACAAGATGGGAAAGTGTAATGGTGTGAATATGTATAATCAACGCAAACTGACAGACATCCTAATTGTTTACCTTCAGCTGCTCTCTAAGTCCAAGTCTTAGGAGTTCAGAGCGAATATGGATTCTAAAGTCCAGCTCTTCTGCCCGGCTGATTAGGGCGTTGATCAGCTGCATGCATCCACCCTGCAAAAATCAATTCAAGTTAGCTGTACATAAAGAAAACTTTTAAATGTAACAATATTTGCCCTTTACACAACAGGCTATATCAAGTCCTGTTATTAATAATCTAAACATCCATAAGGTATGCCACCATTTATCAAACAGAAATATAACCGAGACTAAATAAATATCAAAGTTCTTGGTCTGGTCCAGATGTAAAATAGACTGCATACCTTAAGAGCAATGTTGTGACTGTTCATCCCATTTAGAAGAGGCTGAAATCTCTCAGAGCCCCGTTTTTCAGCTTCCTCTGTAATGGCCTCCAAAACATGCTCATGACTTGGGGGGAAAAAAAAAGAAAAGACTTTTTTTTATCTACTAACAAATAATACATAGATAAGAAAAATCTAAAAAGCCTATATTGTTGCACAATTTAACGACTGTCAAACGAACCTGCAAATCAGAGGAGAACATTTAAATCAGGCCTAAAATAATCACCATCACTTCACTGAGTTCAGCTCGATCACACCATGTTAGCACTTTCTCATTCATTCTTACAGGTTTTCAGGATGTTCCAAAATACAGATGGCAGAGAGCAGTTTGACAGCATCCACCATCATGTGGGGTACCCTGGGGTTGACGGCTCTGACCAGGAGACGGATCCCGTCCTCTGACTCCAACATGGATTTTAAACCATACTAACAGGAAAGATAGTGAGCAACACAAAGTTTTTTTCAGAATGGATTTGGGATTTTTCAGCCTGCAACATTCATATTCAATCTTGTTTACTTTGATAAAGATGAACAAAAACATTTTTATAAAAAGAGGAAACACTAATCTCAAGTTATTTAAGGCTATTTATAGTAGCCATGGATAATTTAACTGCACTAAAAAGAACATGTTTCATCTGCATTCATATTTACATGATACTTGATATGATAGAATTTCAAACTTAAACCCCTCTGTTTCTAGGGCTGGCAAAACATAAAAATACTTCAATATATGTATAGTGTATATATTTATCTTATAATAATCTTAGATGTTGTGCTTCAATTAAGCTTCAATACTTTAACATATGACATTTATATATCAAATATATGCTGTCTCAAACAAAGAGCTGAAACATGCTGCCTGGCTTCAACTGAACAGCATTTATTCTGCAATACGAGACAGAAATGGTAACAAAATGAGATTCATGTCACATTAGAATTAAGATTTACTCCGAACATAGAAGAAAAACAATTGAGTGCCAGCTTTAATCGTTGTCTTGATGCCCTCTAGTGGTATGAATGGTATACTACATACATTTATGAAAAAAAAATAGTAGTCATCCCAACCAAATCAAATATGCTCTAGTTTTACAGATAAGAATCTTCTTAATCTATAGAATAATTTCATAATTTTCTTACCATGTTGTTCATGAAGGCCTTTAGACAGCGAATGATCTCATGCTGACATTTGAATCCCATATTGCTAGTTTGCATAAAAGAGAACATAGACAGAAAGGTCTTACAAATACAGCTGAAACCATAACAAGCCACCACTTTTTTAAACTGATTTCTGTGACTTACGGGTATTCATCTTTCTCGTCCTGAAGTCGTTTAAGTAGAGACAAAAGCAGTGTGAGGCCTTCATCTCCAAAATTCTGCACCCAACTGTAAGTGAAAAGATGAATAAAACAGTTTTTAATTTTTTTACACCAAAACTCAATCTTAGCTGTTTTTCTGTTGAGTTCTTTTTTTTCCCATGTATTTACTGTTTGCAGTTTTCAAACATGTAAAAATTTATCAATTTTTGAAACTCAATCTACAAACAAAATACTTTTTCAAAAAACAATGGAAAGCAGCAGGGGCTGCCTAACACAAAACTAATCAGCTGAATTGACTCAAATCTACCAGAAAGCAATCAACCTTCGAAACTAAGCTAAAAATACATATATTTTACTTTTGGCCATCAATAATATTACTTTTACTATTATTTACCTTACTAACAAATCAGTCATTTAATAAAAATGTGTTATGAGAAGTGTCTTCACCGACCTATCTGAATTTGATGCAAGCTAAACAATTCGGAATGGCAGCAAAGACAGACATGCTTACCACTTTGTTCAACTAACATTTCAGGCATTGATTCTTGGAGGTTTTCATTGAAAATCTGCATCTTCTTTATAATATAATTTTAATATCAGTTTATCTCTAATAAAGTTTGGCACAAATATGATTGAAAATATCAATGCTTTGGTGATCTCTTATTTTTATTTTCCCCACTGCTAATAGTGATAACTGTAACCAAATACTTGAAATATTCTTTCATAACAATGCAATATGTGTATCCTTCGAACATTTCTAACCGTAAAGGGCTGAATGAAATAGCAGCTCTCAATACAAAGAGAAAGGCCAGTACACGTATGTAAATTAATGAGAGTCACATTTATTACCCTGCTTCTAAATAGGAGAAAATGGTGAATATGTGGGCATAGAGTATATGGGCGATCCTGTCCAGCACATGCAGCAAAACTAATCAAAGCCCATAAAGTGACATTTCATTCACTCAGCGGGACAATCATTATAACCAACCCACCACAGCAACCAGAAAGGTGTAGAAGTTGTAGAGATAAGTCGACAAACTAATCTCAGCCTCACTGATCTGCAGCTTAGTCCAGCGGGGAAAAAGAAAACACTGCAACACATAAAACCCCTCAAACTGGTGGCAGCTGCAGTAAACCACAAAGGGCCTGACCAGGGAAGACACAAGTGTCTGAGAAAACCTACAAGGGACTTCAGGCCACTGTTGCATTCAAAGAGCGTCTGAAGCCATTAATAACTATGTAGAATGTTCACTTCTTCACATACTTACACATAACTTAAAGGTCAGATTCTCAATACATATAGTATAGGTAATCTTATTTAAAACTTAATGTAATGGAGCCCTGCTAATAGTGATAACTGTTTGAAGGGGGGGAAAAAAAATGGCCAAATCCCTTTTATCCTGTATGAACTACCTGACAGGGTTGTTGTTGAGTGAGACCCGCAAGGATTCCAGACAGATAAGCAGCTGCTGCGGGTCTCGGTAGTCCATCTTTAACTCCTGGATGTACATCATTGCTGACTTGGACCTTTCCTTCTGGTCTTGTCCCTGAAAAACACATCAGACCACACATTTTGAAGTATTTGTACTTTTATTGGTAATTATATAGAGATAATCCTATTTTAATTTATGCCATTTTATTCCTTTATCTGGAATTTGCTTGTTTGTGCTGCTGTAACATCTTAATTTTCCCCACTTAGTTTATTTATATGGAACCATTTATACATAATGAAATCCAAATAGCTTTACACAAAAGCAAAAGGAACAACATTAAAGTAAAAACTTTTCAGCTTTGAAAAGCATTCTGGGCTAAATTTGTATTTCTATTTAAAGTATTAAAAGCCCAAGTGCACAGGATTTTTCTCCTAAGCCATATTTTGCATTTACAGTTTAAGTATTCCCTGTTGTATCAAAGTGAAAGAAAAACAAAACAGTAATGAGAAGATCTCAAAAGAAAGGAGAGATATGCATCAAAACTTCATATGCAACACTAACAGTGCTTTCAAGTCATTTTCTTCTGTTTGGGAATTTTAGTCTCTCCTCCTTTGAAGGAATTATGTCACAGTTTTTTGGGGGTTTTTTTGCAAGAATTAACTGAGATTTGTGTGCATTTGTTTATACCCAGCTAACCTTTCACACAGCCATTCAATCATGTTCCGCTGTGGAGTAGGTCATTCAGAGACTGATTTATTTTCTTTGCAACTTTTTTTTTTTATTTTTATTTATTTATTTTTTTATTTCTGGTTAATGTGGCAGACCTAGTGAGAACTTCTGATAGTCATTCGTGAACCGATATTGTATAAATTTCCCACCCTTTCGACACCATGAAATAAACTGCAACGACATCGTTTTACTGATTCAGTTAAACACCCACAATCCCCACATGACCCAACAAAATCCACATAACCAACCCCCTCCCTCCCCTGAAACACAACCATGCAGTTCACGTCGGCCCAGATTTACTCATGGGACCGATATGATCTGCTAACAATGGCTGATACTACTGTTAATGCAGATATATCATGCGTCCCTAGTTTTTACTCTGCAAAACAACTAAAGTTCTTTCAAAGAAAAGAATGTGTTAAATTAAACTAATAAATATGATGGAAACTTTTCCCCGCTCGTGTCTCAATTTGCACATCTATAACTAAAATAGGTGCGTAGGAGAAGGACGGCCATTTATTGAAACAAAAACTAAAGCACACAGTAAACTTACAAAATGAAATAATGTGAATTGAAATTATTTCTCTTTTTATTGTAATTTTTTTTGATGGTGCATTTTTTGTGCACCTTTTGAAACTTAAATTAATTTCCTATCCAACAGAGTTTCTATTCATTTGTTTTAAGGGGTTCTCTGCACAATGCTTTTGGCATCACCAACTAGGTATTTATTTACTTTGGGTACTTACAGCTTTAGAGGTGTGGAGGTACTGGGAGACCATCTCTCGTTTAATCGATATGTCTTTTGCCCTCAGCGGTCGCTGCTTTTCCTCATTCAGGTTCATGTCCACCTTTAGGAAAAAACAGGAAGAGCAAAGGAAAGAAAACAAAGAAATGATATAAAGGCCAAACAACTTTGTGAATTTGATTTACTTATCCTCAAAAAAGAAAAATAACATTTGAAAGAAAAATAAAAAATAAAAAAAAATAAAAAAAAAAATACAGAAAAAGTTTTATTGCTACACTCTTGTATAGCTTAACAGTTGGTCTTCATTGAACATAAAAACATATGTTTGTGCTGAACTCTGTTGTAGGTTATGGCTATATGAAAATAGGGACATAATATGACTTTGCATCTGTTTTCATTAAAAACTCAACTGGTGAATTAGCAGCTTCTTAAAGTGGTTTCCTGCTTTGGAGCAAAATATTACCAGTACTCTTTAAAAATTCTAATTAAGAGCAATAGGAGGATATCTTGGATTCGATTTTGTTTACGAGTGATCAAATATTTTAAAGCAATGATTTTTTTTTAATGCTTTCACAATCAATTACAACTAAAAAACTGCTCAAGACATATTAGAACATGGTACATGTCAGCAACTGCATCAAGGTTTAACACCTACTAACGATGCAATATTTAGGCAGGTAAATGCATTTAACAGCATAGTCATGCATTACAAAAATTGCAATTAAAAGTTTGATGTTTAACGTTTTCCCCTGAGAAAACGTCTATTAAAAGCTGAGACATAATGAACAACTGCGGTGAAGTGTTGTCAACATTTTGTTGAAGGTATTAATGTAATCCCACATGAAGGACCTTTTAACAGCGAGCGATTCAGTAGTTGTGAGAATCACAAGTTTACCAAGCTGCACATGCAAGATAATGAATTTTATTTATTTGACTCCTTAGTGGGTGAATTTTCCACAGAAGCCTCTTCTTTTCTTACCAGCATCTTTTCGAAGAGCGCCAGGATATCATCATCATTTTGTTCAAGGAGCATAGCCTGCTGAGGCGAGAGCTCATAGCTGGCAGCTGAAGAGTGTCGCTGACCTGGAGGGAGTGGCTTCTCCTTGTCTTTTTTTATTCTCATACTGGTGAGACGCTCCAACTGGGAAGGTGAACAAGACAAGATGGGTTTGAGGAAAGAGACAGAAATTAAGAGTGGGGTTTACTAAACGAAATGTAAGCCCCACTCTCCTTTAAAGAACATTAACATATTAATGTCATATTTCATCAGGTTTTTAATGCCAAGTTATTTTAGTTTGCCGGTATGACGTTAGCCCCTTTCAGACTTTAAACTCTTTGCAGAAAATTGGAAAGCAGTAGAAATTAGATAACTGCTAAATGACCAACATTATTTATGGCTGGATTATTGCACTCTAGCAGCGCAAGCTAGTTTTTGAAAGGAAGATAGAAATAACTTAAATATAAAGGTGTGTTTTAAAACATTAATGTGTCTAATATCACATCTCAATCCTCCAACCTCACACACACCTGTTCATTGAACTATGTCCAACCGAAAGAGGGACATTTTATTAATTTCCCACGTATTGTCAAAACTTATTCATGCCAATTGCCTAAATGATTACAACATTTTGCAGCATATTTTAGACACATATGAGCAAACAGCAAATAAACCGTCTCATCATTGCTTATATTGAGTTATCCCACAAACCAGAAATCCTCTACTGGTAACAGCCTGTATTTGTGTCGCGCTTTGTCAAGTCCCAGGACTCCAAAGCGATTTACACTACAGTCAGTCATTCACCCATGACACACTGATGGTGGTAAGCTCCACTGTAGCCACAGCTGCCACTCAGCCGGCGCCACAGGGCCCTCTGACCACCACGAGCGGGGGCTCGAACAGGCAACCCCGGCATGAATCCCTACCTCCTGAGACGTAGCCGCTTTCTTTCAAAAAGAAGTCGGCAGTGGTTCTAACCATGAGGTGCTGCATACATCTCACTGTCCCAATTTGTTTTTTAACAGGAATTAAACTTGAAGAACAGCTACAGTTATGCAAGTCTAGACATCACTTAGAGCCATTAACAAAGCTGGCAACAGTCCGAATCAGAGTCTGAAAAGGGCTAAGATCTCCAAAAAGCACACTGTTAGCAAAATGAGATAATTGTTAGGGGTGACAGACATTTTTGCACATAACAATACCACACAAAGTAAACCGCATGGGTGATTTCTAATCCTCAGGGTTCTTTGTGTTAACTTTGTGTATACTGCCAGGACATGGACTGTGTATTAAAACAACTAAAAAAAAAAAACAACACACAAACACATGGAGTTTTAAAAAAAAAAAAAAAAAAAAACATGAGCTTAGCTCATGTTTTTTTTTTAAACATGAGCATGAGGTTTTGGCACAAAGATGTTGTGACCCTATAATAAGTCACTAATCTATGTGTCAAGCATCCACGCTCTCAGTGCATTTCTCAAGATCATGCACATTAAGCCCATGTTCAGCGCAAGACAAAACACACACACTCAATGCTTGTTATGGTTAACTGGGTCTTTGTTGAGCACAGGTGATAGTAACACACAGCAGCAAACCTACCTCATCAGGAATCAGCCGTTTGAGTTTCTGCGGATCGTATAAAAAGATTACAAGGGGGGGAAATGGAAAGGAAGGGAACGAAAAAGCAACCAAGATGACAGAAAAGAGGCGACAAGGAGGAGGAGAGGGAAAAAAAATAAAGAATTCATTAGACAGAAATTATATGACAGGTAACAGCTCCAGGAAACTATGCAGAGCTCATGAGACTTCAGAGAGAAATCTAATAAATTGCTATGGAGACTTTATCCAGTTATTAACTGAGGATAATTATGTTCTATATTAAGGTAAACACATTCTATGTTATAGTACAAAAGGAAAGTTTTAATTAACATATAAGACAGAGGGAAAAAATGTTACTAGTATTTTAAAACAGAATGGCACATGTGAGCCACTAGATGTCAGTATGTGCCAAATAATGTTACAGATGGATGATCAATGCAATGAAAGAATGAATTACACACATTCATTTCACCTTCTCCAGTTAAACTATAAAAGGAATTATAGCACCACAAAGGAAACTTTACATATTAACACACACAAAGAATGAAAAATACATTTTGAAGAGTGAGAAATATGTAAAATAAGGAGTAGAAAATGACCAACGTTCAGTTTTTGAAAGTACATTTGCAAATAGGTTGAATATCAAGGCAGACTGTAGGGTTTAACAAGTCCAAAGATGTCAGACTGAAACAATCAGCCAGGAGAAAATGTCATACCTCTGTTTAATATTCTAACAGCCTGACAGCAAAATATTACTTTTCCTTTGAAAGGTTCAAATATTTCATGTTATTTAAATTTATTTAATAGCTTAAATTTGAGCCATCATCTGGTATCAGTCACATAAGACCAGACGAAAGAAGAAACCTGCTGTAATACGTTTGTTTCTGCAGGCTTTTTTAATTTGTCTTCATGAAAAAAAAAAAAAAAAGTTACATTTTACATCTGAGAGGGAAAAATACAAAAGAACTTAAGATCATAAGACCTGAGTGATGTTGCCCCCCCATATGGTGTCAACTAGGCTACATTTGTGCAACAAAAGATTTTGTTTGTCTTTACAATTTTTAAGATTTTACTAAAAAAAAAAAAAAAAAAAAAAAAAGTTTCTAGAGGTCATCAGAGATCAACCTGCCCCTTCACGTTAAAATCAAACGACATTGATATCATCAAATGTTTGTGCAGCTAAAATGTTTGTGGCACAGCTGATTGACAGCAAATTTGTTTGAATCTGTAAATGTGGGGGGAGCTGGTTGACCTTTAAAGACCCCTGGAAACATTTATGCCTTTAAAATGAGAGCAGCACATTTTAACTCAGGTGGCAAGTATTGCACATAATTTCAGTAAATTCCACAAATCATGATGTTTTATATTAAGAAAAACTTCAGCAACAAAAATATGACAAGACTGTTAAAACAGAGACAGTGGTGAAGGGAGAGCAGACAAATCTAATATCCTTAACATTTGTTAAAATATCACACCAAGTTGTGAAGCATTTTTTTTTTTTTAAATCATCAAGAATGGAAAAAGTCTCATCAAGCCAATTAACTTTAAAATTAGAAAGGATTTTAACAATTTCAAGTTCACTGCCCACACAGCCAACTATAGAGTAATAATTGAAGATGTGTCAGAAAAGTGTGTCCGTTAGTGTGAGCATGCACCTGGCTCACTGTGGCTCAGCAGGAAGTGCCCAATCAGAAAGTTTTGGTTTCGATTTCAGCTTCCTCCCTTGCAACTTGCTGATGTGCCCTCAGGCAAGGCACTTAACGGCTAGTTCTCTACCAATCTGTGCATCACTGTATGGATATGTGCTTGTTTGTGAGTTGACTGGGTGAATGTGGCTCTTATATAATGTGGGTTGAGTGACAAGGGAAGCACAATATAAACTAATCCCATTTACAGATGTGGAAGTCCAAGGAGGATAAGACGTTTTGGAATATTCCCGACACAGATTAGAATGATATTTATCTGAAGGCATGTTTTAAATCTGGATGAGGGTTTAACAGTTTCAAATTCAGGTTTCAGGCTGGCTACAGTGAAGTATTAGCAGTCATCTTTACATTTAAAGCACTAAGGAGATTAATGCAAGTCAACTTTAAAACTTATATCCTTTCAAAGCATGGCTATATTACTGGGTTTGTGCAGGAAGCTACTGACAGCTGTCTCGAAAAATAAAACGGCACAATCAAGAAATAAAGAAACTGCTGAAAAGGGAGAAACTATTGCAAATTTGTCACAATTTTGTTGCAATTATTTAGGTCAAAGATAACTTTTAAACTCATTTGATTTTGTAATATTTCTTGAGACGCAGCATTTCTCTGCAGGCCTGTCCAGTAAACATCTGAACCTTTACAAGTCTACCAATTGAAAGTACTGTGGGTTATTTTGTTAAAAAGCTGTGCCACATTCCTAGGTGCATACCTTGGAAAATCTATAGCATAGTTCTGAATATAAATGCTTAGATAACAATGCACATTTCTCAACAGCTTTTAGCCATTTCCTTCAGACAAAGTTGGACAAATTAAACAGATGAACCTACAAAGTCAACCTTTGACATAACTAAGCAGGGAGTAGAAAGGAAGAGAACGTGGAGATATTCTGTTTACAGGAGGCCTCAAAAGAAAGACGTTTCCTATCTAACAGCTCTCACTAGATAAATCCTTTATGTGGCCAAATCCTCCTTGGTGCCATTGTGCCCACACAACGGAAATACACTTATAACAACAGGCAGATTGCATTCTGGGTAAGAGCAAGACTCAAAACTAGTTGGGAAAAAAAAAAAAACAAAAAAAAACCTGAAGTTCTGCTTTTAAAACCACAACTTAATTTATGCACTGATTATCAAATTGAAGTCATATTTGAGACAACTCTCTTACTGTAAAAACTGGCAACAATAACTTACCAGGAAAGAACCTTTAGAGCTGATAAGTTTTGAAAAACATAAGCATAGTTAAAATCAAATGTTTTACTTATTAAGCACTTTGCTTTTTTAAAAACAAGCAGAAATGTACTAATTTTTATCTTGAACTTAGCTGCCAAAACTGTTTTCTGACCAAATGAGGTGTTAAAACGATATTTCACATACCCTGTTGATATTGTACAAGTGCTAAAGTTAGCCTCACTTGCAGAATAACAGCTCAGCTGCACTTAATTTAATTCATATATCCTGCTGGCAGGAAACAGACTAAGGGTTACACTGCTCTCATTGTTCTGAAGGCACAATTTCAACTAGTAAGCAACATTATCAGACTCAAAAGAGGATCGCTGGTACATGAGCGCCCTGTGTTAAGGGGCAACTGGTAATAATGGTGAACAGCAACTTGAGAATAAAGTGAATTCAATTACAAACCCATTGAAAACAAATGCAACCCAAAGTTATTAGCCACATTATATATGATGAATCATTTCCCTCATATAGTGAGGAGTGATGCCACCATCTTCACTATAGCAGTGCTGCTGCTCTCACTAACTGATGGTGACAAAGAACGGCTTCCTCTCTGCAGCTTTATCACTCCCTTCTTAGACAGGGCTGTCAGTCTCCCTCTTTTCAGTGGTGTTCTTCCCACTGCTTCCTCCAACGCTGCAGAAAGGCCAGTCCTGGAAGAGATAATAGCCTTTGTCCTACGAAAGGGGGTAATAATGACAGTTTCCTCACTGTCTGTTCACCATCTCGGAAGGGCTGCACAATATTAGGAAAACATGCGATATAAGAAAATATTGGTGAATGTAGCAATAACAACGTGACTTACAATAAACAATTACAACATTATATGTATTCTGGGCCGCATCAGTCGGCAGTTGCGGCATCTCTAGTTCAATTAATCGCCCTTTTTTAAACAATGACCAGATGTACTCTGATTCAGCAAACACTGAAAACAATTCTTAGCCCTTTAAAAAAACAAAACCTGCTGTTCCAAGAGGCCCACAGTTCGAGGCTTACTTAGTTCAGCTACAGATGCACAATATGCTGATTGTATTATCATTTCAATACGTGCAAAGAAATGACTCTTGCAAAGAGCTGCTGAGAGGCAAGCTATATTTAAATCCAATTGCGTTGATTTTTCAATTTCTCTACACTTGATGCCTCAATCCAATATGGATATTATTGCCCGTGAATAATATCACACTCTGGGCTGAAGCCCAGAGTGTGATGGAAACATTGCAGTTATGGAAAATAAAGAGAAGAGTTAGAGAAATGTGGGTCTGTGTACCTTTCGTTCATTTGTTTTTTTTAAATTGGAAATCAGAAATTGAAAAAAATTAAAATCAACTTATTCAGTTTCGCAGGAGATTAAAGCAATACAATATATCTTTGTTTTTTTGACTCACATCAAAAAAAATAAAATAAAATTAAATTTTCTTTTTAAAAAAAATCAAACATTTATAAAACACCTCACAACCTCAGTTGATTTTGATATCCATCACGTGACGTCTTGTGCGATATTCTGTTCCCCTGTGAAGACCCGTCCCCATGTTGGAAGGGCGACTGCAGAGAGGTGGGGAGACATTCACAGCATCACAGATTTTCTGATCAATTTGTTGGTAAAATGATGACATGTAATCATGTCAAGGTTGTTAATTTATGTATTTACTTAATACTGGTAGAAACAAATTTACCATTATTATTTATACTTAAAAAAAAAACAAAAAAAAACCCCAATAGAACTGAAGCCAATTCCAACTTGTGTCACGTTGAATTCAACCTGGCAGATATCAGTCAGCCACCAAACATTGTTTCCAACACATCGTGCACATTTATAACTTTTTATAACTGATAAATGATGGAAACTTGCTCAGCTGGATAAGGAAAATTAGACTTTCTGAAAAGCTGAGTGTAGGATTGTTATTCTGGTAAATGGTGTTCTAATGTAAACAATTACACATCAAATGGAAACAATGTTCCAGCCTGACGCTCACACCCTGTATGTTTTGTTACCCCCTGGGACAGGGATTAACCATCATGTGCTTTGAGTCATTCATTCCTCACATTATACATAATTACTCTGTGAATTTGGAGACATTTGGTTCTTATCTGCCAAAGTTGCATTGTGGGAACCCAATATTTCAACCACTGGAAATATTTCAGCCATCAGTGCTGTCAAGATTATGAGATCCCCGCCTCTCTGGCTGCAGTGCGTCCTTCCGAAACAGAGGAACGGATCTTCACAAGGGAGCAGAACGTCGCACAAGATGTCACATAAATATCAAAATCAAGAGATGTCACGGGGCATTTTATAAACGTTTGATTTTTGATGTGAGGATCGAGTCAAACATACAAAAAACATCAATGTATTATCTTTTTTGAATCTCACATGAAAATGAAACATGTCATTTTTCAATTTTTTCTAAATTAAAAAAAACAAATGAACGAAAGGTACATGGAGTAATGTGGCCTAATTGCAACGAATATCACACCTGAAATATGTCATCCAGCCCCATAACAAACACAAGAACTGGCAAAAATATTTAAAATAATGGGCATTGCTGCATTTTTAAAGTTAAACTATGAAAAGATTCAGAATAATTTTTATTTGTACTGTATATAACAATTAAAATGACAAGCACTTAAAACATCTTGGGGAAAAAAAAAAAAAAAAAAAAAACGAGGAAGGGGGTGTACAATTCTCGTTATGTAGTTGATCACACTGGGTTGCCATGGCTGCATACTTAGTGTGCATGGGGAAGTAGTATTGTGACAGGCACACCCAGACACGGCTACCGTCTCATACACATCACAGGAAGTGTCAAACTCTGATGCCTTACACAAGCTGAAAGCATTTAACATAACTTATTATCCACTCATTAAAAAAATAAATAAATAAATAAAAAAATAATAACTAAATAAATAAAACTGATTAAACATTTAGAAATTCTAAATAATGTGAAAACACCCAGACAAGGTGCAAACTATGATTAAAAAAAAAAAACCTTAAAAATTAAACCAGCATGGGAAAAAAAAGTACCGATACAGAGTAAACGTACCATCCTTACAGAGGAGAACATTCTGCTTGGGTTTTAACCTGATGTGTTGCTGTGCAACACATCAGGTCATTGTTTAAAACCCAAACCTTTCACAGCTAAATGTTGGTATTGCCCCCAAATGCCTTATAGACCCAAATGCATTTGAGTAGACTCATTGTGTGAGAGCCATTACGTCTGAATGCAATAACAAGTAGGGCATTTTTGCTGCATGACTGACCATTCACTCTGGCATATTGCTGGTAACGTTGGCAAAAAAAAAACAAAACACAACCATTCCTAAACCACTGACAAGAAAGTTATGAGCTTTAAATGTATAAAACATAATCAGCTCTGAAAAATATTATTCAGTTCTTTGAGAACTCCTGGAAGCCTCTAACCCTACTCATTTAAAGCCTGTGAGAAATCAGCGGTTATTTTTTTTACTGGTGAAAAGAGATTGCTATAAGGTGCAAATAATAGGCAGCTATTGCCAAGACCCAAATTAACTTTTATTAGTTCTGGAAAATTACAAGTATGTAGGGAACAAAATAATAAGCATCATCATTGCAGATGGGAGGTTAAAGCAGTTAGCTTACAGCAAAAGGGTCCTGGGTTCAAATCCCGGCCTGGCTTTCTGGCTGAGCACCAAAGTCCAAAAACATGACTTTCAGGTTAATAGCCCCTCTTAGCTGCCCATAGGACTGAGTGTGTGGAGACATGTTTTTTGGTTCTGTGTGTCTCCGTGTTGCCCTGTGATGGACTTCAATCTGTGGAGGTGCACCCCCCTCTCGCCTAATGACCACTAGAGATTGCCCCCCCTGCAAGGATAAGCAGGTACAGATGGATGGAAGGTTAAAGAAGTAACTTATTTATATAGCACCTTTCAAAGATAAAATCAAAGTGTTTTACCGAGTGAAAGAAAAATATTTAACTAAAAGCTTGTCTAAATAAAAGTGTCTTAAGCTGCTTTTGAAAGGATTCAATAGAGACGGCCACACGGAGAGACGGGGCACATTTCACAGACTCGAGGCTATTGCTTGAAAGGACAGGTCCCCTCGAGTTTTAAACCGGGTCTTAAGGACCTTCAGGAGGTTCTGACCTGAGGACTGGAGCGTGGGCCAGAAGAATAAGGAATTAAAAGGCCTGTTGTGTATTTGGGAGCCTCTCCATTAACAGCTCTAAAAGTGAAGACTAAAATTTCAAAATCATTTCTAAAATTGACAGGTACCTAATGTCAAGCTGAAACTGGTGTGATGTATGCCCTTCTGTTTTTTGAATTCTATTAAAAAGGTGAGTCATAACAAAACTTTTACTAAAAATATTTAGTGATTTATAAACCCCCATTTGCTCAAGATACAGGCTGGTCTGTGATGGTTTAGAACCAGAGCCTAAATCCCAATCTCACAGTCAAGAAACTGATCTGGCATCGGAATGCTGCTATTCTAGAAATACCGAGAGGATTTGGCTTGAATTATCCTCACCAACATAGATATTTTTTATGAAACTTCACACTCTCAGTTGTAATTACTTAAAAACAGGCTATTTTAAATACAAATCAAAGTTTAAATATAAACTTGCTGCAGTTTCTGATCTGCATTCATTAATCCTGCTCTATGTACAAAACATCAACACAAGACAACTTGGCTTCAAATGCAACTTCTTTCCTTAATGCTAACTGTTTTATTGTCAAAAGATGACATTTATGATCCCTGCAAAAAAAAAAAAAAAAAAAAAAAATCTATATTACGTTTCCTTCACCATATATCTACCTGAAGTAGAGCTGTAAAATAGATCAAATTTTATGTGTGCACTATAGCATACACAAAGGGCTGCTTGGATGCAATGTTTGGAAGGCTATAATATTTCATGAGCCATGCATTTAAACTCTGCCAGCCAATAAAATATTCGCTCAGCTGGAGGACTTTTCACTGCCCTTTGTGCCGAGACCTAAAGTAAATCTTAGTGAACTAAACTGAAGGGAGAGTGGTGGAGACATTTAAAGGGTGGAAAAGAAACAAGAGTGGGGAAAATGTAGGTTAAATCACAATATATGTTCCAATTGCAATATTCAACTATAACACTGCAGTTTCTCGGTCTCCTGATATCTGCAAGTAGCACAAAACACTGCTGGAGGGACAGCAGCTCTCTGCACTGTGGCTACAGAGTTTCTAAATGCTCACAGCTGAGGTTTTAAATATGGCACCAAAGCTGTAACAGGTGCTTAAAATGATGCAAATATGTGGCCGTTTGTTGGTTTTCTGGCCCTATGGGAAGACAAACCAGTTTTTAGAGGATTCTGAAGTCAAACCTGCTCAGGCCTGAAAACAGCAGATCAGCATATGGTTCAAGTCACAACGGACGAAGGGGGTGTAACTGATAGTTACTGATCATCTTTCTATGATGAGAGATTTCAACTCTACTTGGTGTCAGACAACAAGTCTTAATAAAGAGGACCACAGGGCACACTTTAAAATGCTAAGACATGCTGCCATAAGACATTGACTTCTGAAAGACAAATGAAAGACAATAAAAACAAAGCATCCATAAGTTCAGTAAAATGTTCCTACTGGTCTTTCCAACTGAGCACACAGAATGGGTTCCCCTCTGTAGCTTCATTAATCCCTAGTTAGTGTTTCTTAATGATGCCATGACCATTACATTATCCAAAGCTATAGCAAAAGGCAGCACTGGAGGAAAAGAAAATACTTATGAGCTTGACTGCGGGTCTCATATTGTCTAATTTGTTGTCCCTTTCTGCCTTCCTAGTTGTCAATTTTGCTGCTCTCTCTTATCTCTTTACCCGTTTGGTTTTCTCTGCGTCATCTCTTTCACCTAATGTTGTTTCGGACATATTCTGAGCCAGTTAGCATGACACTTGTCTTTGGGCTGCTTGGTAACGCCATGGCTTGGATGAGGAGGGAGGTTCATGTTACATCAGCAATCAATTTATAACCCCATCGCAGCCTTCTAAATCATAAGTGAATCGAATCGTGACGTGCTAAAAGAGTCCCACCCCAGTCTAGTATGCATTTCATGCTGTTCACTGGCTTACGGCTAATTCCAGCATCCAGCTGAAGCTGTGAAAACAATTAAGCTAAATCCCCTGAGGCTGACTTGTTCCGTGACTGAACTCATGATCTAAACTTGTTCAAGATTTAAATACAATAATACTGGTGGGTTTCCAGACCTTTACAGCTATCAAAACAAGAGTTGGACAGATGGTGTCTTTTGTTTGGCCATTCAACAAGTACTCAAATCTCTTTAGAGGACTAATCAAGTACCAATTAGCAGATATCAGTTATCCCTCAATCAAAGCAAAGCTCTTCTGAAGTAATAGCACACAAATTGTGCAACTCCCCCAAGATTCTCCTTAAACTGTTTAGACTCTGTTGAAAATTTTAAAAAGCAGCTGATGACATTTCTAGTTAGTGAGTGTTTTACTATCTCTCATTTACTTTATTATTGTTTTATTGATTTTATGCTCTTAAACTCTTTTGTGTTTCACTGTAAAGCACTCTGTGCCATCTTTTAAGTGAACAGTGCAATATAAAATAAAATTGACTTAAACTCATGTACTTATGAAAATGTCAAACCTTAACCTTATCCCAATAACCTGAAGCTACACTATTCATGTTCATAAAAACGAAGTGTTCGTTCACAATATCACTGTATTAACATTACAATTACTTCTGTCTGCAAATGAATAATGTATTTTTTTGTTCTTTTTTAAAACAGTTCTGTTGGTACACAAAGCTGACAAAAGATTAGCTGTAATCACTAAAGGGAAGACAGAGTCAGAGACAAGGACTGACACCGTAATCCCAACTAAGCTCCTCCTTTACGACACAGGTGAGGCCCACAGCAGTGAGACCAGTCATATCTGTGAGGATCAGACGCTGTTCTGTCTAACCAGCTCTCTGCTGACTGTTCAAAATGATCGGAAGATTAAAGGTGCTTATGTTAGGGGACAGTCCTCAAACTAGGTTCTTTTGGAAAACAGCTTTCTGAGTAGCACAAAAAAGTAGGGGGAAAAAAAAAAAAAAAATTATATATATATATATATATATATATATATATATATATATATATATATATATATATATATATATATATATATATATATATATATAATAATAAAAACAGATTTTCCTCTCACTACTTAATTGTACTTAATAAGAACTGCAATTCTAATAAATATAATTACATGAGTGTTTGTTACTGGTTACCTGGCTTGTTGTTTTGTCGTTAGGTAAATCCTCTAAGGTCAAGATCATCCTCTAAAGCCCTTCAAATTATTACTTACTAGAAAACTATTGAAAAATCCAACAAGCACTTGAGGACACAGCGAGCCGAAGATACAACTGACAAAAAAAGTCAGCCATTCTCAACACAGCACACAAAAAACATGAGCTTTCATTAATGCATACATGAAAACAGTGATTGTGTGTTATACTAGTCTGAAAACTACAGAAAAAATAAAAAAAAGTGTGAAAACATTAAGACAAGGTGCCCATGTGAGAACCACTCATGTTCTATATAAAACTCAGTAATACAAGAAATAAAAAACTATTTGCTCCATTTGGAAAAAAAAAATATAACCACGCTATCAGACATGGCATTAAAAAAAAAAAAAACAAAAAAAAAAAAAAAAAAAAAAAAAAAAAAAAAAAAAAAAAACCCCACCACCTATATTTTCTATTATCTGAAATTACATGTGCGTTTCGCACACCGCTGATACCAAAAATGGCTACTAATGTATATCAAAGCCCATAATGGCCACATATTAATATTAATTATTATACACAACAATAAAATGTGCAGCACAGCACTCCAGCTCCCCTGCCTCACACATGCTACCCTGACCCCTCCCCTTTTAATGCCCAGACACCAACTCAATGCAGGATTATCCACTTAAGTAAGGCTTGTTGTGCTTCATTTGTTTTGCCAACTAAACTATTTTATAGCTACATTTAGCAGCCGTTTAAAATCCTTCATTCAACTTTTCAAGAAATCGCCAAGCCATGTTACCGAGACATAATTAAGATCGGCACAACTCCATTATGGTAAGAATAAGCTTTTGGTTACACTGACAACTTGTGCTCAAATCCTGTGACCTAATGTGATTGGGTGAGTTCAGAGAGGAAAAAAATTACAGCAGAGCAACTGAAAAGGACATGCGTCTAAATAGGTAAAATTAAGAAATTCGACAATTTCTTATTTAATGATGCAACAGCAGCTCAAGAATATGCCAGTTCTTTTGACAACTCTCAAGTAGATAAAACTAGACAAAAACAAACAAAAAAAAAAATTTATTTTACAAGTGCAAGTAAATATAGTTGAACAGTAATGTTGCAAGAATGCAAGTTAATTAAAAGCTTTGCAAGCTCAACCACAAGAGAATGAATACTTCTAACGGCGCAGTGTGCAACCAGCAGCATGACAAATATGTTTGAAAGTGATGCCAGATCCCAGGCTGAGATCACTACAGTAATAAAGACCGTGATCTAGATTTAACCATCAGACGCCTTTGAAGCACCCAGGCCTTCAGAATAGAAAGTCGTAGGAGGGTCATTATATTTACTGGCCCACTGGTACCTATTTACACAATTGATGGAAAAGGAGAATGAGACGGATAAGAGTGAGCAATAATAGGTACAAATAAGGAAGCATCCTGTTCGCTATTTTTGCACAACTTCCTGTCACAACCCTCCAAATTTGAGAAATAATACAACAGTGATCAACAGAGACCTATTAGGGTATGCATGTGTGTTGTACAAGATGAGGAAAAGGAAAAACAAACAATATATATTAAAAAAAAACCAAACAAACAAAAAACCTGCAAAATACTAAACACCAAGTTTTCGTTGGCTCAAACCACCTCTGCATTTGCATGACAAACCGTGACAGACAAAAGAGAAACTTCTGTTTTCTCCAGAGCCTCGCTGCACGAGAAAGCACATGAAAGCACAGCAGCGAGCTACATGAAGCACATTTGGACCGGAAGACATGAAAATATGGGTGACACAGATGCACTCTGCAACAAGAACAAGGGGAAGGAGTGATTAAGCATCAAATGAGCACTCGTATTTTAGTAACTACTTATGTTAAGTGGGAGTTCATTGGTGAGAATGACCCCATTTGCCTTTTCCTCTGAGATTCTTAATCCTAACACCGGAGTTAACAGGTTAAAACAGCATTGAGACAACAAAGCTAACTCCACCTTCTGTCACTTTGCTCAAGGTACAACAAAACAGAAGAGCAAAACCTTACTGCTACTAAGGGAAGCTTAGACAAAGCACACTAATAAATCAAATTTATTTGCAAAACCTGCAGATTTCCAATAATTATTTTTCTTTTCTCTTTGAAAAATTCTACTTAGATTATATTCAGATACCTGGCTTTGACTGCATGTTCCTGGTCAAAGAGCCTCACCAATGGCACATTATTACTGATGACAGATGGCAAACTATCATTAAATGTCAAGGACTAATTTATGGCAATACATAATGAAAAATGTTGGATTTGCCTTTAGCACTGTTTCTGATTGACTGGTTAATCATTTACTGTGTAACATCCAGCAACATCTACACCAGGGGTTTTCAAAGTGTGGCCACGGGGCATCTTTACGGCCTTTGAAGTGATTCTGGGTGCCCCCACACAACAATTCAAGAATGGTACAAATTTGGCCTGGAAACCACAGAACGGTGATGCAGCTGGACTCTTTCACCTTTTTAGAATGAGATTTTCACTGACAAGTTACCCAAAGTATTCATGATTTATTAACCTTTTTTTAAAATAGGACCACAAACATCCTTCTGTTGTTGCTAAGAATCTACTAAAACGATCCTCTAGACTAAGAAACAACAAAAATTTAGGACACCGCACATCATTGCGTTAATAAGGGCAACGTATGATGGCCTCTTGTTTTTTGGCTCTATAATGATTTACAGATCCTTCTTTTACAAAACCCAAACTACCATGTTTCAATATTGCTTGTCTGTTGTTGAGCAGGCAATAATTTAAAAAAAAATTAAGTAAAATTTTGTGTTTTAATTAAAAAAATAAATAAATAAATAAATAAAATAAAAATTGTGGCCTGTGGACTTTACACCTAATGATTTTGGCCAACATGAGAAAAAGTTAAGATAAGACGATGAAAACAAGTCTTACACCTTTTTAACACCAACTTTTTCTTAAATAAACGCAGAGAGCCCTAAATTAGGTTTGATCATGGATTATTCTCCATTAGCTCAAATTCAGTTCGTTAATCCTTGCACACAAAGTTAAACTACTTTTAGTTTTTGTAATCAATTTGTCTGATCTCAAAGGAATATGTAACAAGGTGAGGAGGACTAACAGAGCAGTTGTGCTTGGAATTACCTACTTTATCAAAAATGCTGAGACAAAAAAAAAAAAAAGAAAGAAAACCCCAACCATAGATGTGAACTAAGCATTTTCCAAACTTTCATCTACCAAAGACAAAGCAACAAGATGGGAGGAAAAAAAAAACAAAACAACCCCCCCCCTTTTCCGTCACAAATGAAATGACTTTTCTTCTGCCTTTTCCAACCTTCATGACTCAGGCAGTGATATGCAAATACAGACAAAAACACAGCAGAGATTTCTTTTCCAGGACAGAAACCTACAACTGTGCATTTCTGTGGATGATGCAGTCTAGAGGACTCTGTTTGTTTTGGGTGGAAATAATGCTGAACATTCTTGCCCACATTATCAGATAAGATTACATTTTTCCAACGAAAGGTAATTCAAAATACGGGTTAAAAACGGCTCTCGAGCGCCAAAAGCGAACGACCCAAACTGGTACAGAGTCAAAACATTTTTAGCATAACTTTCCCACTTAAGAGAGTTGCTGTTCAGGAAATGCTATGAATGTCAACGGTTATTCAGATGAAAGGACACGTGAAATCCCTTAAAGCCTAATAAAACTTACTGTAGCATAGCGTGTTGGTCAGTTACATGTTAAACTAAAGCTGTATTAAATGTTTGCTCTCCAGAGTGATAAAATCCAGACTTGCAATGCAAACTTTGGGACAATCACTGAGGCAAACTTAATCTATTGTTACTAAAGTATCTGAAACGTGTAGTGCCTCCACATTCCAACTTCCATCTGCCTGCTCCAAGAATGTGGTTATAAACACACAGAATGACAGTTCAGAGAAAATCAGTCATTTGAGGTATGGAGTTAAAACATGGCAAATATTTGACTGCACCAGAACCATTGCACTAATCCGTGTGCATTGGTCCAGCAAAGGAGTCACTTTCATGCAGTTAGTGGAGCTAATAGCATGACTAGTTGATATGAAACAATGTACCGAATACCACAAAAAAATATCACATCCCTAATCCACCAATAAAGGGCTATAGTAAAAAATTAATTGCAGAAATCAAGTCAAGTTTTATATACACACAAGGAAACCAGCACAAATATCAAAAGACAAATCTTAAAGTTTTGATTGTTTTGTACATACATTTTATATTTAAAAAAAAAAAAAAAAAAAAAAACACCATAAAAATATTATTGATTCCTTGTTAAAGATTATGGTCAGTCTCCTGCAGGTTATCATTAAAATGGAATCCAAGAAGGTAAGTAAGACCCTAATCTGATTAGATAACGCAGAGTCTTCCTTTCAGTTGCAGTGCAGCTGCTGTTGCACAAACTGATGCAGACGGCCTGGGAAGCTCTCATCAGTCCCTCTGTAACAGCTGGACAGGACGCCAGGAGGAACTCCCCCTTTCTTCAGTCTACCGAGGAATCAACCTTCAGCTGAGATATTGTAGCTTCGCGCGGCACTGAGATTCTCCACAATGCAGCGGTGGTAGTGGTGGTGGTGTCAATGTGAAGAGGCGGCTAATTCACTTTCATTCCAAATTAGATATTTTACTTTGTTAAAGTTGGACATTAATTCTTGAAATAATTTTTACGGTTTTTGCTTATCGTTTCTAATAAGACTATAACTGTGAATCTCCATGAGTACCATTCTCTAATGAATAGTAAGGAAAGTGTATTTATAAAGTGCCTTTCACAGAAACAAACTCACAAAGTACTGTACAACATGAATCACATTTAATGTTATACATAGTGTCAAATAAGCACAAAGAAGCGCAATAAATTCATGACATAAAAGCCATAATTTCCACAATTCCACAATTTAAAAGCCACAGACTGAACGGCCCTGTCCCAGTATATCCCTCTTTATTTTTTCAGCGTTATATGTGAAGACTACTTTTGCTCCAAGTGACCAAAGTCCAGTAGTCAGTGAGCTTCGAGTCCCTGAAAATACTTGGAATACCTAATCAATTAGGTGTGGAGTGGAGCGAGTATACTCAGGTACAGAGTACCTGCATCTGACAGACTGCTTTTTTCTGAGCGACAGATTTGTAAGATCTCAACTTCCTCATCTTTAACCGAAAAACTGATACATTTTTATGGACTGTATTTTGACTTTAGAGTCCAGGTATACTAGTTAAAATTTCTGACAAAAGAACAGGATAACTATCATTTCTTATCAGGACACATTACATTCCTCATCAGGTTAGGGTGAAAACATCTAAGTTGGATCCTATTATTACTGGTATTTGTATTTTTTGTAAAGCAACTTTTACAAACTGCAAACATTTTATTTAGATCATTTGTACCTTGTGGTTTGGTATTCATATCCAAAGTGTGCTGTCAAAATATTAATTGCATTTAATAACTTCCAGGTGAGGTTTGTGTTTCTCCTCCATGTCACTCTCTACTACCCTTAGCCCAAGGCTAACATAAAACTGAAGCCATCTGACATAATACTGCTACTGTGGTGTTTTTGACACCATATTGGCATACTGACATTCTTAGATCGTTTTGTTTTTTTTTTAAATGACAGCTGAATGCAGGTTTTTGCAGCCAAAAATTACCGAATGATAGTCCACTCCTTACCTTTGTGGCTCCAAGCTATTACGTTGTGAAATCCGCATCAACATGCACCTAATAAGCTGAAAATGTTCACAACAATGGATGTACTTGTCTGATTTGTCAGCTTATTTTAAGTTTAAATGTGATGGCAGAGATTGTTCTGGAAGGCAGTGGGAACGCTGCTGACCTTTGATGACCTTTCCAGATATTGTAGTGTTGGGGTGGGGTGGGGGGGTATTAAAGAAAACAATTTGATATGCATTTTGTACATGCATTTTAGAAGTGGTGCCTGCTCGCTACAGCAATGTCAACTGGAGAGAACTCCATGCACTTGGATCTCTACAGAGGAGCTTCAGCTATCACAGGAATGCCAACTGGATTACATAAAAATGTTTTATTTAAACTTTCTGAAGCGGTCAGCCACGTTCTCCCATGAAGCATGGGATTTAGAAACATTAGTAGCCTGGTGGAAGACACTGACAGGAGGTACAAATGTTTAGGATGTAGAAAATACATAGATACTGCTATGATACTAACAGTGCCAATTACCAATTAAAGTTTTTATAAACTGTTTTTCAAAACATCACCCTACATTGCCTTGTTTCCAAAAACACCTTAAGCTGTGTGTTCATTTTTAATGTACACACAGGATACTGTCCACTCATGAATATTGAATGACTGTTCATGGCAGAAAAGCTTGTTATAAGTTATACAATCAACATTAATTCTGATGCAATATGTAGGGATTTGTGAGAACTTCTTACAAATGTTTTTCCTCCTAAAAAAGCCACAGTGTTGACAGCAGCTTTCTTAAACTACTTTCTGAAATATACTATGCCTCCACAGTCTGTAGTTCAAATTTAACAGCTCCACAGCTGACAACAATGTGAACAAAGGCATGAAAAGGTTGTCCTAAGGCTTATTATACAATTGTCAATCTCGTTCATATAAATAGAAGATGTGTCCAAAAACTGAAGCTGTATAACTGACAGTGCTGTTTTGGATGATTTCTATTACCTTATACAACACCATGACCCAAAACACCAATAAATGCTTAGGCAAAAATAAAATTCAAATGGGGAAATTAAAACGACTGGAGCATCTATGACATTGTAATAAAGTCTGCAACTCAAGTTGTGAGTATATGTGCAACATGCTTCAATCTTGGCCTATAGTTGGACCAGAATTATGTTGCTGTTAAAATGAGCTTATATGTGATTTAAGATTTTTGTTTTAACCTGGTAACTATGCTTCAAGGCTTCAGTCAGTATTTAATTTCCTATGTGCCTTTGAGCCATCATTTTCTACACCCAAAACATTTCATCATTTTCTACCTTTCAGAATATCTTTCGTGCAGCTCTCCAACTACTGTTTTTGTTTGTCTGGTTTTGCTCTTTAGAGTACTATCATTCAGTCTAAGCCGAGGAGTCCCTGCCATTAACAGTCGATTCAACACTCTGGTTTCGTATTGGCAAGGCATCTTCTAGTCACTGTAGAGCATGCTTCTGTTACACCAAGATGCAGCAAACAGTTGCAGGTCTGTTGCAGCCTACAGGTGTTTGTTGTTCAAACGGAATGGGTATGTTTAAAAAAAAAGATGCTGGGGGGAGTCAAAGAACAAGTGCATATTTATATTTTCCACTTGAATCTCAGCACTCAAGTCCCATTTAAGTGGGATGAGTAGTTGTGATCTGGCCTGCTTGATTTGTGCTCCTACATAAGAATAAGCATTTGCTGAGGTGGTTCCCCCAGGAAGTAATCACACTGATGCACAAAGTCACAGGCAGGGAGAAGATGTCACGCTTGAAAGATGATGCACTTTGAAGTGCTTTTAATCAGTAAACATCAGCATTATTGCAAACTCATATCCAGCTATGGCTGCTTGTGTACTCCAACAGAAAAACACATTTAAAAACAATGAAAAAGGGTGCAACATGCCATTAAATTTGAAGATGTGTGGTTTTAGAGGCCAACAGCCCTCGAGTGTTCCAGTTGATAACGTGCCATCTATGCGCATTATTCCAGACATTAATGAAACAAATTCTCATTGTGTCAAAAGGTAAATATAACGTACCTAAATGTTCACTCTAAAGCCATGTTTATACTCAGGAATGGACATAAACACAAAACAGCCACAACAGACCCATCATTTCCATTATTCAGTCTACGCTTGATGCTTTTACCCCCATACAGTATGGTGCACTCGAACTGCTTGCTTGGCTTACCAATGTATGTTGTACCACAAAAGTGATACTAACTCCTAGATATATATTTTGCAGAAAAACCAAAGCTACAGCCAAACTGGTACAAGGCATGAAGACACCAAGTGGTTGATTAGTCAGAGAGATTTATATCCTGTGAGTGTGTAAATGTAACTGTAGTCTCTCTCTCTCTCTCTCTCTCTCTCTCTCTCTCTCACACACACACCCCTCTACTTCCTCATTTAGGAGTTGTTTGAAAGTTAAACACGATTTACAACATCAGTTATGGACACCTGGTTTATGTGTGGCAACAGATTGCGTGCACGACTTTTGATCACAACAGCATGCAGATCAATCTCAAATCGTGAATTTGCGGAGTTTTCTACACTGACCAGCTTTTGGCATTTCCTTTATAACATTTAGAAACATGCCATTTGCTCTTAGTATTTGCTTTATAACATTTTGAAATCCATCTGGACCAATATTTTTGCAGGTGTACCTTCATACTTTTTGTCTCATTAGGCTGTTTATTAGTTGTTTTGGAAGCATGTCTCTGCTAAATACATAAAGTCTAAGAAGCGTTCTGCCACACAGTGATGCCCCTGTCACTGCAACATCACATGCTATGAGAAACAGCTGATCCCCTTCATCTTCTAAGGGTACCATCTGCTGTGGAAAAAGTAAAAGATTCCTGCTGTGTCATAACCCATTGGACCTTTCTTTTTGATCAGCAGCATGAGCTGAATATCTCAGCTTCAAGTTTACTTGAAAACTAACTGGCACATATTTTAATAATTCATAAATCTTTGTAAGCTGTTATAAGACAATTCTTTAACTTGTATGTTAATGAAGCTTCTCTTCCTTTGCTTCTGTTTAAATTCAAACTAAAATTTAAAATTATCCTTACATATAAAGCCCTTAATAATCTAGCAGCATTTTATATTAAGGTTGTGAATGTTCCTTATGTTCCCAACAGAGCACTTCGCTGCTTTAATAGTTTCCAAAACTAGAATAGGGGAAGATCAACTTTCAGGCTCATCTCTTGAAGAAAAAGCTCCCAGCGTTTGTCTGTGAGACAGAAACCTTGTCTACTTTTAAGATGAGGCTAAGCACCATTCATTTTGATAAAGCTTATCGCATAGTTACAGCAGCTTAGGTTGCTCTGAGTTAGCTGTACTTGGCGAAAGGCTTCTGGATGATCTACTGACCACTATGCATCACTCTACTTTCTCCTACTACTCTCCAATTATCCATCATCTGCAGATAGTGCTGATATTAACTGTATCTCTCGCTATAGAAGTTACTGAGGTATTACTGCCAAAATTGTGATATTCTCTCTCTATATAGATGATAATTTTGGCCCTCTCCACATGTCTCTCCAAGACAAAGCCATCAACTGAGCTACTGATGTCATTGACTCTGAATACTTTTTCTTTAACACGGAAAGGAATCCTGAACAAATGCTTCGAAGTTTTTTACGTGTCTGCTCCGTCTTCCTAAACATCCAGTCTCTTCTTGTTTGATGCAGAATATGATGGATGCATAAGAACACTTACAAGGTAAAGAGTTGGTAAAGTCATTAAAAAAAGTTGTTTCACTGCCATAACAGCAGACATTGGCCCAAAGCAACTTTTTCAATCAATTTTATTTTTATTTTCCAGCTGCACAGACTCTTTATCTGGAGTCTGTTTGCAATGAAAACAATACAAAACTACATTAAAAACTTTAAATATTTATGGAAAGACACATTGTTTTCACAACATTCACCAATATTACTGCATATCCTTATATTGTGCAGCCATACCCTCTATATAACTAAACAACAGGAGTCCATTTTAAACACTCCAAAATAAAAATTAAGGCTTAGTTTGTGAACAGTATGTTAAACCAGTGAACATTTTAAAATCAGCAAACACTTATGTTTGCAGTATATTCAAATCCCGTCTAACATATAATTACACAGGTACTGAATGATAACTGATCAGAGCATAAAATTATTTACTGCCCAACACACAAAATACACCCAATGACTATAGCTGACAGTATGAGAACACCCACACAACCCAGTCATCAAAGCATCACAACCATGTTCAGTGACAAATTGTTAGAACAGGCTATTTAAAGCACGGCATGTTTCCGTACAGAAAACAAGCACAACAGGCCGAACTTGAGGCATAAATACATACAGCATGTTTTGGTTTATCACTGTCACAATAAATTCTAATGAATAATGTTTTAAAACACCTAAAATTGTCTGAATTATCTGGACAGCTACTTTTACTATTTTCTCCACTGTTTGTTCAATGAGAGTATCAATAAATATCAATAGATTTGAAAATATTATTAAATGCAGTTATTGGGTGCAGTTTAGTGATACAACTCACACTTCTGTATGTCAGTGGTGTCCTAAAGAAGGGTATTACAAATTGATATGTTCTTTAAAAGCAGTATTTGTGTTTGTCAGTCTATGACTGCTGTGTCATGCAGTCACCGCCATCCAGTCGCCCAAAAAAGAAATGTCACCAGTTAGGTCATAACACTTACTGTGAATCATTTTCACCTGCTGCTGTGCAAATGTAACATACAACAGGTGGAAATGAGAGGAAATTAGCAAGACAACCCCTATAAAAGAGTGATTCTACAGGTGGCGACCACAGATCATTTCTCTGTTCTTGTCCTTTCTGGTTGAACTTTTAGTCACTTTTTCATTCTGTCAGTGCTGTCACGCATAGAGGCATCATGAGGCATTTTTACAGCCCACTAAAGTTGCTTAAGTAGTGCAGCTAATCCAAGACAGAACATCAATGTGAGCGGTGGCAAGAAGATTTGCTGTATCTCTCAGCACAGAGTCCAGAGCATGGAATAGGTACCAGGAGATAAGCCAGTACACCAGCAGACATGGAGGAGGCCGTAGGAGGGCTACAACCCAGCAGCAGGACCGCTACCTTGTCCTTTGTGCAAGGAGGAACAGAAGGTCCACTGCCAGGGCCCTACAAAATGACCTCCAGCAGGCCACTAATGTGCATGTTTCTGCTCAAACTGTCAGAAACAGACTCTATGAGGGTGGTATGAGGGCTCGACGTCCACATATAGGGCCTGTGCTTACAGCCCAACACCGTGCAGGACGACTGGTGTTTGCTAGGGAACACCAAAATTGGCAGATTCACCATTGGCGCCCTGTGCTCTTCATGGATGAAAGCAGGTTCACTCTGAGCACATGTGACAGACGTGACAGAGTCTGGGAACACCGTGGAGAACGTTATGCTGCCTGCAACATCCTCCAGCATGACCGGTTTGGTGGTGGGTCAGTCATGATGTGGGGAGGCATTTCTTTAGATGGCCGTACAGACCTCCATGTGCTAGCCAGAGGTGCCCTGACTGCCATAAGGTATGGGATAAGATCCTCAGACCCATTGTGAGACCATATGCTGGTGCAGTGGACCCTGGGTTTCTTCCCCAGACCTGAGTCCAATTGAGCACATCTGGGACATCATGTTTCGGTCAGTCCACCAACGCCACGCCACTCCAAAATGGAAATATTAGTTCCAATCAGAAGTAACATCTTGGTAAAACTAAAAAATGACTGTAAATCTAAAACTGCTCTGTATGAATACTTTTGGGTGCAATCTAAACATGAAAGATCAGGGGTAAAAAAGGGCAAAGAACAGAATAAAAGCATTATATATATATATATATATATATATATATATATATATATATATATATATATATATATATATATATATATATATATATATATATATATATTTATTTATTTTTTTTTTTTTATTTTATTTTTTTTTTTTTAAATCAATCAATTAACCTCAAGTCACTCCACACAGTTTTCAAACAACTCTTTCATCTGAAAACAAGTTCTAGAAATTCAGCATCAGAATCCTCAGAAATAATCATCAGGCTGTCTACTTTCACCATCACTGCACTTTCTCCCACCTAGTAAACACTGAGCTCAGGAGAGCTTTCCAGAAAGGGTGGGAGCAGTGATTGTGTTACAGCATATTACAAGACACAAAGCTTTAAAGAAATTAGACGGCGAAAGATTGCTGTGAAAATATTGAGTAAATAGTAAAGTTACTTCTGCCCTTTCTACATAGAATAACACTTAATACTGTAAATATATTCTATATATTACTAACCCCTAAGAAAAGCCATGTAAACAACACTTCTGCTTTGCATTTCAACTTAAATAAAACCTGCCTGTAGCAAAAATGTTATATTTTAACTATACAAAGCTGGAAAGTCTAAAATCCTCAAGAAAAAAAATACTCGCTATTATTCTCCACTTATACCATTTATGCATACGAGAAGAAAAGGGCAGAACATCAACAGAGCTACAGTCACACCTGTATGACACTGAATCAGAAGGGAAAATGGTGTTGGACACTGAAAAACAGTGACTTCAATCCAAGATCTGATCTAGACTTCACCTTGTATCCCAAACAACTGTCCAAGGCAGTGATCCCTGGCTAATCCTCACTTTGCCTGCCTGCTAGGTTGAGATCGAAGGCATGTTTACATCAACAGCATTCATGTATGCTGACCTTCTGTCTCTCTGGACCTGAAGAACTTAGATGGTACTTTAGGGAGCTTTGCTTTTGGTTTCAAACAAAATACCTGACACACCTGTAGGCATGGAGAAAGATGCAAATCACTCCAGTCAAACACATCTTCAAGTTACATTTTCCAGAGGAGAATCTCTGTTTTTTTCTTTTATCTGCTACAGTTATTGCCTTTAAAAGGTCATATATGGGTTGATAAACTCTGCAGCAACTGAGCCAATTAACATCTTAAAGACCAAGCTGCCATAAACGAATGCGATTATGATTATCTGTTGCGTGTATTTTTTTTACACGCAACAGATAATTAACTAGTGACAGACTGATTAAGTGACAAAACAATAGTGAGTTATGTGCGATCATTCTGATTAGATTTCATGTAACAGCTTGTACAGACATAATGCACGCATAGGTGTGACACATACCTCTTGCTTTTACTGGTTTGCCTTGAACGAGGTAAAGATTCGTGATAAAACAATCAGAGAACTCAGCAGAACAGAGAAAAACAGCTGAGAGTTGATGCCACATTGTAAAACTAGTTCATCTCAAGTATTTCAACAAATCCAAGGTGCAATAAAAATGAAACTTAACTGGGTACGCATCTTGGAGCCGACTTAATATGCACAGTTAAGCCAAGTAACAGATCTGCTGTCCTTGTCCCAACATAAAATGCATGAGAATTTATTTACTGACCAAAGTATGATGATTTCCAGCAATGAATGACAATATCCCCCATTTTCAGCTGGTTAGTGCGACCTACATTATCAAAGGCCAAAACAAAGGTCCAGGTCGATTCACTCCTTTAATACTTTCCACATCCATGTTGAAAAATTGGTTCAGCCATGTTCTTTTGCCAAGAAACCCTATTATATTTCTTTGAGAGGTGCTAACTTTTTGGACGATTGAATTTAGATGAGATTATAATTTTACTGGTAAAAAAATAAAAATCTTAACCATAATTGGCATTTAAATATAATGAATTATAGCTTAAAAACTTCTAAATACAGCACCCAAAAATCCAACTTAAAATGTCATTTTATTTAGTTTTCTGGATCATTTTATTTTACGCCTCATTTCTGTTGCGGTTTTTTATCCCATTTTGACAAACTAGGTGAGGAAAAAAACTCGATTTTTTTAATGTAATTAATGACCCAATTGAGGAATGCAAAAGGTGGAAGCGTAAGTGTGGCACCCAGTCACACCCAATACGGTGACCACATAAGATACCATGAACTCGTCAGCAGCTTCCTCACCAAACAGAAACTGAGCTGGACCAGAACATATGCAGGTTACGTCAAACCAAAATGAAACATTTTGAGACATGACAAACAAGACACTATATTATACATTTCAGCCTGGAGGTGGAAGAAAAACAGCTGATCATGCCCTGATGCTAACAATCAGAGGACCTTTGTATGATATAAAAGCTCGCCCCTAACTTGGAAAAAGAGAAACTTTTTAAAATGTTTTTTGCAGCTTTTCCAAAGGCTCTGACACCATCAAGAGTCGCTGATAACCAGGGCTTTTGCATTATGCTACTCCCTGGATACTGTATTCCCCCCTTACAGATATTTTACTGACACGGCAATCTCATCAAACTACAACAAGGTTGGGGGCTCTTCCCTAATATTAGGGAGGGGGTATATGATAGTATGGGCATGTGAGGCAGAGTCATGGAATGTCAATAGCTGATATATAGTCACACCATAGCCTTCTGAATTGTAAATCGATTTGTGAAGTGCCTAATACTGCTGCACAATATTAGAAAAACATGCTATAACATCAGGGACACCAGGCTATAACATCACAATAACTTGCAATAAATAAACACATAATTAAAGGGTGTTATAGTCTTTCTGCCTTGGGTTCATAAATGAGGAGCTATGAGGGGTATAACGGTACACGTTATACCCCTCATAGCTATATTTGGGGTATTTTCTGTATTCTTACAGAAAATACCCAATGATGCCCGGTTGGTTCAATACGCACAACCAAAACAAATGCAGCGTTGCTTAATACCTGAACACATGCAGGATGTTTTCGTGCTGAACTAAGCCTGTCACGCAAAGCTCTGAAGCGCAACTTTAAAAGGGGCCATTAAAATAAAACAAAGAGGACTCAACTATGACTACACTCTGTATATGGGAACATTAAGGTTTCTCATGCTGGTACAGCACACATAAAAAGGTGGACTACAAAACATTTTTATTGACTGAAATGTACCCAAATCATGCCGAACCTACCAGCTCCAGCTGTCATTGGGCAAGAAGCGGCGTACACCCTGGACAGATAGCAAGTCCATCTCAGGACAACATAGAAACACATAATAACCATCCATATAAACACTCAAGACTTAAAGCAGCCAGTTAATTTAACATTTATATTTTCGGACTGTGGGAGTTAAGTGGGAAAGAGGGAACACGGCCAAGATAAAACTAGAAACAAAAAGTCAACATCAGGCAGCCTCCAAACAATAAAGCACTAATGGTGGGGAGGGAGGTCAAACAATGCTGAGTGGCTACTGGAGACAGCCTGCGATACATGGAGATGAAATGCATCAATGCCTGCTTTTTTTCCCCAATGTGCTCATCTTGCTGTGCGGTTCTGTAGGCAGGTAAACGAGAGGCACTTCAGAAGCTAAACCCAGGCTGAAAAAATGTTTAAGTATGGCAGATTTCTACAGCAAAAAGAAACCTGGGGAGCAGCAGCCACCGTCAGTAACACAATGAGAGAAAAAGAAGTGCTGACTGGTTATTATGGTGATTCTGGGAATCAAAGAGCTAATGGAAACAATACAATTTCCATGAACTACAAGCACCTTCGGTTTAAATCATTAGCTGTAAAGTATGCTGCCTGCTGTGTACCCCACTCAGACCCAATGAGGCCAATATACCAGTAGGCTAATTTCTAAAAAAAAGAGGAAAAAGTTAGTTCTGTCTTGATTATCTAACCTTGTTGCAAAGGCTGCGCTTCCTGTGAAAAACCAGTTGTTGCATTATTTTAAATCGAAGAAAGTAATGTTAAAAATCGATAAGAAAACCTGAAATAACCCTTAAGTCATTTTATAACATCACAAGCATAACAAAAATTGAACAAAATTCAGAGAGACAAGACACTTTAGTTTCAGTAATATATTATCTGGTAGGTATTCCATCTTCTAACAAGTTTACTCCTTCTAATATCTTGTAAAATTACTAAATGACTCATCAAAACAACTCTTTTTAAGTTCGCCACACCCGCAGACATGCAGCTTCCCAATGCATGTCATTTTAAAAAAGTACTGCATAACTAGTTTCTGTATATATCTAATGCACACTTATACTACATCCAAATGATGCATGTATACAATTAATAAGAAATAAAATCATATTTTATTAATGTTATTGTTAGGATTGCATTAAATGTAAATTTTTTAATCCAGTAGGAACTGACTGCTGTTTTAAAGTACAACTTGATATATTTACCTCATAATATGAGCAGTTTAACACATACAAAAGCTGACCATTTATGCATAATTATGAAATTGTGGAAAAACTGAGCTAACATACCAACCCTGGACATGCAAACCAATCATCATAAACTGCAGATAAACTTCCAGATGCCTTGTATTTAGACTGTTGTAGTAGCCCTGATGATAATGACATGGATGGAAAAAAATAAAATAAAATAAAATTTACTCAATTTTCCTTCTTTTTATTAAAATGTGTACATTCAGTCCTGAGACAGAAAAGTTTAATTTGTCTGCTCATCCTCTGTGGTTACAGTTTGTGATCAATATCACCTTTCACCTGCTGCTAGCGATGTCCAGGGGATAAAGTTGCACAAGAGTTTGCCCAGGCCGATGACAAACTTTATCAGCGTGTTGACTCTTACTTCAGTACTGCCATCCAGTCAGCACCCTGAGTCACACATGCTGACACAGCCAGGGAAAAATCCATACTAAGTCATCTGGAGAACATTTAAGCCACACCTATAAACTGAAAGTTTAGCTAATTCATTTAAAAACATCCTCCTCCATGGGCTGTTTTATTTAGAGGCAGGAATACACCAGCCCAGGAGAAAATAATACAACCATAAAGGGGTGTGTGCTGTGCTCACACAAATGATGAAGTCCTGTGTTGGCATGTTGCAATCAGTCAGGAATGTATAAGCCTCGGATGCTGAGATGAGCTGAACTCTTTTGAAAGTGAAGAGTCAATAACTTCCTCATATGCAGGCAGAACTTTGACCTGAGCCATGCATACACAGGGCAATATTTGAAGCTCTTAACAGCTGGTGAACAGCCTGAGGGGGTGACCGTAATTACAGGTAGGGTGTCAGTGTGAAACTTGAGAGGAAAACCTAACCAGCAGTGTGTGGAGAGTTTGTTGCAACACCTGGGCCCAACTCTACAGATGGCTAAGAAAGATAAAAAGTTCAACCAAGAGCGATACTCACAAATTTCTTTTTCCCATCTCCATCCTCGTCTTTCTTCTTTGATTTCTTCTCCTTGTCTTTCTTGGATCCAGCAAATGAAGCCGAACTCCCCGCGTTTTGATCCATATTAGTAAATTAATCCGTTCCCTTGAATTTGACTTACAGACAGACACGTGTAGCGGGGGTTCTCCCCAGCAATGTTGCTGAAGTTGTGGGGGGGAGTGTATTCCCAAAGCGCCCGTGTTAGTATCTCAACTAGTTAGCCCCAATTAGCACAGGTCTGCTCGTACTTTGGTACACAGCCAAGCGACCCCCTCACAAAGCCGCCTGTCTGTATGACCAAAGGAGGGAAATTCAAAGCACAAACCGAAGTCCTCGGGTTAAGAAGCACGAAAACAACCTGCTGCGCCAGTGGAATACCAATGAGCACCTAACGCCGTTACGTCCTGTAACTTACACCAACCACAGCATTAACAAACAATAATAACCCCCAAAATATGCGGTACAAAAAAAAGACAGCGTTAGCTTTAGCTCGGGCTAGCCTGCGGGATCCTGTCATTAGTTAGTTAAAGCGGAACAAAAAGCCTCCGAGTCCACTTCCACCAGTTGTTTCGGTAACAGCAACGCGGAGTCGGCGTTAAAGATGACCAAAATCGATGCTGTCTCTAATATTGGTTTCCATGGCTGCTCAACAAAGTTTAGGTAACTTTTTAACCCCTGTGTGACAACGGAGAAGCGAATCGGTTCAGCAGTAGACGACCTCTTCCTGTTCTTTGACAGTCCTGGTTAGGGGGCGGAGCATGCGCCCTGGAGCTGCACCTGAGCGGATTTATCTGACAGACAAACACACTAATCATCACATCTTTATATGTTAACACAGCATCACTACTCAAAACTTGTGTTTAGGCATACAAGTAGAATTCTCTTTTATTTGGTATTTAAAAAAAAAAAAAAAAAAAAAAAAAAAAAAAATCCAAGAAAGCAATCACAATCTTCAATCATTTAAAAAGAATCAGCTCAAACGTGAAATGAGTAGGGTGTGCAATTGCAGCGCCTGACAAAAGTATGACCTTGCTTACATTTTTTCATATTACAAGCAAAAAAAATATTGGGGCTTTTAACAGGTCACCACAAACAACAGCATATTTTTGAACTAGAAGGAAAAGGATACAAATTAAAAATTAAACAATAAAAATCTGAAAATTGTATCCATCCCCTTTTAATCAGATACCCAAAAATAAAGTCCAATGCATGCAGTTCAGAATTGACCTAATTACTAAATAGAGTCCACTTGTTTGAAATTTAATCTTAGGATAATTACAGCTGGGGGGTTTTTTTGTTTTTGTTTTTTTTTTCCTTTGAAGACTTAAGAGGTTTTTGAGAGAACATTAGTGAATGAAAGGCATCATGAAAACCAAGGAACATGCCAGACAGGTTTAATTTGTCTGTGCATCCTCTATGGTTACAATTGGTAAGTAAACATTTTTTAAAGAGAAATTTAAAGCACCGTTAGGTTTTACAACAATATCCCAAACTGTGAAAATCCCTCACGGCACTCTCTTGTTCATAATCTATGGGACAACTGCAAACATACTAAAACATGCGGTGTCCACTTAATGTGACAGGCCAGGTGAGGACAGCATTAATCAAAGAAGAAGCAAAGAGGTCCACTGTACCGCTGGAGGACCTACAGAGATCCACAGCTCAGGTGGGAGAATCTGTAGACTGGAGAACTAATATTTGTGCACTGCACAAGTCTGGTCTATATGGAAGAATAGCAAAAAGAAAGTCAATGTTAAAAGAAAAACATTAGAATTTCTGTTTAAATTTTGCGACAAGCCATGTCGGGAACACAGTAAGGATGTGGAAGAAGGTACCCTGCTCACATAAGACCAAAATTATTCTTATTATTTTGTCTAAATCCAAAATATGTGGAGAAAATCTAATACTCCAGACCAGTTAATACTGCACATTACCCTTAACAATACATCCCTACAGTGAAACATGAGGTGGCAGCATCCTGTTGTGGGGATCCCTCTCTTCAGAAGTTATGGAAACTAACCAAAGTTCATAGGAGGATGAAAGAAGCTAAGTACAGGACATTCCTATAAGAAAACATGCTGGAGTCTGCAAAAGTGGCCGAGGTTTACCTTCCAGTGCCAACACCCCCAAACATGCAACCAGAGCTACAACGGAATGGTTTAGATCAGAGCATTTTCATGTGTTGGAAATTCAAAGTCCAGATCCAAATCAACACTTTGCTGAAAAATGCTGATCACAGGTGCTCTCCATCCAGTCTCACTGAGCTTAACCTATATCACAATAAAGGATGTTCAGAAATTTCAGTCTGGAATCAAGATTTGCAAAGCTGGTAGACACACACCAAAAAGAGCTGCAGATGTAACTGCAGTTAAACTTAGTTTTAGAAAGTATTGACTAAGAGGGACAAAATACAAAAGCGTGGCACTCTTCTGAGATTTTTTATTTCTAAAAAATAAAAATAAAAACTTCCCAAACCATGTATCCCTTTCTCTCCACTTCAAAATTATGCACGAACTTGTGTTGGTCTTATCATCTTAAATTCCAACAAGACGTGTGGATGCTTGTGGTTGTAAGAGGACAAAATGTGAATAAGGTTCAAGGCCTATTAATACTTTTGCAAGTATCTGTATACAAATTCCAGTAACCACAGCAGGCCTTTAATCTGTTTGGATCTGCTAGGAATTTCAGCTTCTTGTGCTGGAAAATCATAGTCTGAGTACCTTTAAAGTTAGGTGACCTTTGAAGGAAGGCAATGTTTCCTCAGGAAATTTCAACCAAAAATGAAAGAATGTTTTTCCCCAAGCTAATTCTAAATTCATGTAATGTGAGCTCACTCATTTTAGCCTTTTCCATTGTTTCTCATTTACAAATTAGAAGTGCATTAATTCACTCTCTCTTGTCCCTCTCTCTCTGTCACTTCAGTAATCTCCAAGTTTAGCAGTAACGAAACTTACATTTCCTAATTTTCCTAAGGTTCCAACCTCCGTGACATTACAATATCAAATTATCTCATTTTGCATGTCTTAAAAAGGAAATAGTTAACCCTGGTACTCTTACTTAAGGGGGTATTTGTTGAAGTTATTCTTCTCCCAATGAAATGTCCCACTTTTCAGCCTTTGTCCTTTCCATTTTGTAAGATCTGCGTTTAAGCATGCATGTTTAAATGCCTGAACTCTTTTTTTTTTTTTTGTGAGGCAATGTGTGAGTGCTCCCTTCCTGCAGTGGCTACAGTCCTTCAGCATTTTGCGCTGTAACCATGCAGTGCATACAAATAATAAGACCTGGGGCTCCACCATGTGGTTAAAATATAAATGGCAGTGACTTCAGTGTCACCACTATGGATTCTTGTTGGGGTGTTACATGCTAAACTGCAGGACTGGATCTCGATTCTGACTAAACTTTTTTAAACATACATTTTCAAAGCAGTTGCAGTAAATCACCAAATCACCTTTTGTACAAAATAATTATCCAAGTCTTTGCTAAATGTCCACAAAATAGAATATTTGCTTATCAGTTTTATGGAAAAGTCTGTTTTGACTTTCATATCACTTAACAATATACAGATGAAACTTTGACAGAATGAGTGTTTGGTATTATTTTTGCTGTGTATTTTATGGATATAACAATGTATGATTCATTGCATAACTGATTCAGACATATACAAACTTGTAAGCACACATAATTTCCCTCTTTCTATCACTCACACAGTGAGAGAGACAGGATCACAGAGACAAGCTCATTTTATCTGTCGTGGTATGTGAGTGATGTTTCCCAATAACAAGATTGGAGAGGATTTGCGCTTTACCAGTGGCACCTGGATGGTTATGAAGCTAAAAATCATCTGCGAGAAGTTAATTATAAAAGTGAAGCTGCCTGATAAGAGTTGCAGCCCTGCGGCACTGTGTGTAAATGCCTCTGTGGGTGTAATAAATGATAAACACTTGGCCTTTCACATCAGCAGTTTGCAACATCTTCTCCTATATTATTCACTCACAGGTACACAACCAAAAGGACTACAGAAGACATTTCAGTATCTTTATCCAACGATATATAGCCACTATAATCTGTCATTTCATCATTTTACAATTTAAAAAAAGTTTTAAGATTGTATCCTAACTTCTTTACAAGACAAGACAGTCAAGTTACAGTATTACAAAATACTTTTGTACAGACTAGAACAGTAGTTTCTATGTTGACACATTGCGAGCCATGTTTTCATGAAGAAAAACAGGCCCAGGGCTCAGTTCTGTGATGCAAAGTGCAGGCGCCACGTCAGATTTGTAAGCAGTTGGATGAGTTAATGCTGGAACGACTAACTGGAATGAGGATCCTGGAAAAAATTGGCTTCCGTTTTGTAGAGAGCTGCAGGTGATTCATGGCAGAAGATTGTTTCACGTTTCATTTTTTAGGTTAGCAGAAAGTACAGGCCTGTGATTAATTAATCATTTCTGAGGTTCCCCTTTTATCTTTCCACCTGTCACAGCACTGAAGTGTTTTTACATGTCAGTTTCAGGCCTGTGGGCAGCATCCATCATAACTGGTCATATTCCAGGTTAGAGATCCAGCAAATGTGCACCAGAGGTTCACTAAACAATATGAATGGCTGAGGTTTGTCCCTGTGGCGAGTTATTTGTAGGAGGTCCGGGCCTCTCTCAGTGACCTGTCATATGGCATGGAGGCGAAGAAGGAGTTCCGCAGCTGGCAGTTGATGAAGAACACGATCAGCAGAACTAGCAGGAAAAGCAGTAGGCACATGACTATGTAGGTGATCAGGTCGGGTTTGTGCAGCTCGCCCTCCCGCAGCCCCCCTCCACCCCCGCCCCTCCCCGTGGTGGGTCTCAGAAGGGCGGCCACGCTCACCGACCCGCTGTTGGAGGCGTTTAGGGAGGAAGGGCCGTGCGTCGTGGACTGGGCCATGAGGACCAGGTCGAAGTCCGGGGAGTCGGTGGAGTTGAGGAGGATCTGCCTCAGCATGACGCCCGGCGGGTTCACCGAAGGTCGGCTGCAGAACCAAACACACAAACGAAGACACAAGAAACACCGGGGCAATTATACAGCTGACTGACAGCTTAATTTTTCAGATAGGGCATTTTATGTAGGGTTAAAGACAGATTAAAAAAAGAAACAGCTTCAGTGTGAAAATGTAGGATATTTTTAAAAAAAATATTACGTCAAAAACATTTGTACTTAGCAAGGTAATGACGATATGAAAATATTGGCAAAATAAACCACAAAGTACAAACTGGAGATTATGGCCTTACAACACTGTGATTATTCTTCAGAGAAAAACCCCACTTACTTTGGTGTGAGCTGCGAAGAGTTCCGCAGGTGATCTGAAGAAGTCAAAATATCGGATCCGCATTCCTCAGCGTCCCCGACTCTGCTCCAGCGCCGCCAAGGACGAGCCGGCCCCTCCGCCGCGCGTCGACAGCTTATTATCGGCGTCCACGCTTGCTGAGTGGGTCCTTGTGGCTGCTATAACACCTCGTCTCCCGTCACATTAAGCAGATGCAAGCAAAACCACGTGTGAAGACGGTACCAAACCAAAACATTGTTAGTCTCATTAGCAATCGCCTCACATTGCCCACTTTCTACCAGCTACGAGAACAATATCCAGATGAATTAGGAGTTTGAAGTTCAGCGACGAGCGCCGGTGCGCACGCATGCAGCCAAGCTTGTGCGTCGCGGACCGTCTGCATGCGCTCACAGGCTTCGGGAGCGATCTCCGTAGCCTGCCCGTCTGATTGCCCTTTTTATCCAGTAAAGAATCAATGCGTGTTGATTTGAAACTATTCCGACAGCCTGCCCTTAAGAGTTCATCGATTCGGTGCCACTAAAACGAGGTGAAAGGAGGGGATTAATGGATAATAAAACACACCAGCGCGCCAGGTCATGAACAGCTTTCCATCCTCTTCCTGCATGTGTGTGACACAAAGAGGGAGAGAGAGGAGGAGGAGGAGAGAGAGAGAATTGCAGATCAGGAGGCACGCACATCCCCGGACACCACGTCTCTATCTGTTCCATCTATTTTTCTGTCTGTCTTTTTCGGTCCATCCGTCCGTAAAGGTCCATATTCAGAGTGGCGATAGGAAGTCCATTCCCAACTCTAGTCCATTTCTGGGCCAGCATGGGGAATGTCTCACACTGGGGTGATGAGAGAGCAGTGGAAAGGTGTGAGATTGGAGGGTGCATGTATTACCTCATATGGATGATTAACCAGCAGAATAGATCTACCTTTATTTCTTGTGCAATTTTCAAAGCATAAGTTTCAAAGTGCTTCACATTCACTACAGATTGTAAAAAAAGACACAATACAATGAACTGTAAGACAATTTTTAAAATAAATAAATAAATAAATAAATGCAAATATAAAGCAAAGCAGAATCAAATATGAGTCAAACAAAAAAACACAAGGTGAGTCTTCAGGTGTGTCCGAAATATTTAAAAGATACAGTTTTCCTGATGTTCAGAAGAATATTGCTCCACAGTGCTTAACCCCTCACTGAGAAAACACGGTCTCAACATTTTCAGCCTGGATTGAGGAACAATCAAAAGATCTTGATCGGAAGACTTTTTGGGTCTATAGAGAGTGTAAGTGGGAGCCAAGTGACTGATTGCTTTGTAGATCAGGAGGAGGAGTGTGTACTAAGTCCTGAATGTGACTGGTAGACGGGGTAGGTAGATGAGACCTGGGATTGTGAGCATGGATGGGGTGTTAGTAAGCAGTTTTGCAGAAGAGTTTTAGATCATCTGCAAGCAGGAAGCTGACTCACTGTTTAAGCAGGAATAGATGCAGTTGCAGTAATCTTGGAGTAATGAAATAATAGCATGAATTACTGTTTCCATAAGGCCGGAGGGTACTTATTTTATCCCTCAGAAGAAAATAGCTACAATAAATAACTGGTATAAGTTGTCTATTTATTGATTTATTTTTTATTAAAGATGATGTCCAGATTTTTTTGTGGATTGCTTTGTATATAATAACTAGGACTCAAATGGATCCAACAATATTATTAGGAATGTCCTTTGGTGCAAAAAACATTACTTTAAAACTCTGAACCAGCAGCCCAGTGGTTACAGGATGAACTCCTACTACTGTCATCATCACCCCAGTAAACAGACTGGGGAACATAAATCTTAAAGAACTTAATGAATCCAAAGACTGAACTAACACAGTAAAATCTTAACATGAGTAAATAAACAGCTTAGGAAAGACTGACACAAATAAAGACAAGGTTGACAGAAACAGAAAACAAAGAATAACTAATGTTAACCACAAAGCAAGAAAGTGATCACAAATGCAAACAATGGACAAACTCAAAAACCAAACAACCCAGAATCCTGAGAGATCTAAATTTGGGATATCATTCATAACCCTGAGGAAAAAATTGTTTTTGGCAATGACAATGCAGGATTTTACACGAATCTTTGGGATCAGAATAATATCAATGGCCAATGTGTTTCATAGTTCCTCATTAAAACAGAAATATTATCCAAGCAGACTGACTGAGCAGGTAATGGTGCAGAGCTGTGGTTGGAAAGACCGGGGAAAATGAATCTTGTAATCTTTAATTATTTAATCAATAAAAAAGTCCTGCTTGGAAACTTAATTGTTCACTTAGAAGAAATTATCAAACCTTTTCTAAGTTATGTTTTGACCAAAGTCCTGATTGATGTGAGTACTTGGCTCACTGACTTGTTTGCTCTCTGTGAAATTCATTTGACAGTACCTAATACTTAAATGAAGGTGCTAAAGATGGAGCTTGGAAGACAGTTTGCTCTCACGCGGTGTTTCTGACATGAGAGTGCATATACGGAGCCGGTCTGTTTCATGTTCATCTGCACCTGCTCTCTCTCAGCAGAATTCCCTGGTAGGCATAGAGCACAAGGGCAGAGAGGCAAACATCCCCCCCCCCCCGCACACACACACACAAACATGCACAAATGCATAAAACATTTCACATCAGAAGTCAGCATTGATGCACACACTGACACAAATGTGTGTGCAATCCAAATTACGTACAAAAAAATCAGCAAATAACGCACACATACTTTGCAATGTCTTGCTGTCCTGCATCTGCTTAACAGCATATCCAGCAAGAGGATTACAACAAACCAGTGTTTGGGGGAATATACGTCATCTGGGAAATCTGAAAGCAGCCCAAAGCGTTGTTGGAACTGTAGTTATTGTGATTTATAAGGAGATTACAGTTTAATGCGGCCTCTCTTTATTATTCTTAAATATTCTTCATAGCAGTTTTTCTCTTTTGCTTTGACTTGCTTTATTTTAAGAGGATTACTTTTCTTTGAAACAGTATGCTCTCAGTTCTGAACATTTTTTCAAAGATTAGGATTTTACGTTTAGTGAAGCAAATTGCACGTTTTGGCAAATAGTGCTAAGGAATGACAATTTTTTTGCATAGTGAGAAGTAGACTTATCCCCACAAATATTTCTTATAAAGATAAATGTTCATTGAGTTAGTTTGTGATGCCTGTTAAGTTGTTAAATCACATTTAAATAAATTTTTAGACAAAACTGGGCTCAGAATATGAAAAAGAGACATATACAAAATATTCTTGGTGGAGTTGGTAGTCCCGACTAAAGGAGAGTGTGAGTTTTATTTTTCACCATATTATTTATTATTTTAAATTACTTTACAGAGAGCTCATGGCAAAACAAGAAGGAGCTTAGTTGGACCACATTTAATTAGTAGAAGCACTAATCAGGTGGGATAATATCGGCCTCCACTGCACCGATGTCAAGTTTGCTGTACGCAGAGGGATACCAGTGGAATTCCTTCCACCATACTAACCATTACTGAATCTGTCTGGAAAGATCTCTGCCTTATGGAGGTGGAAATGATTTGATAAAACATCAGATGTGCCTTCCAAGATACCTTGAATGGTGCTTGCAATGACACCAGAAGAGATCTTTAAAAGACTGCATGATAGTGAAAAAAGCTCTTGAGTGCTATATTACTGAACACTATCCTGAAATTAAAAAAAAAAAAAAAAAGCTGAGTTGCAAGCTTCCACCACTGACGGCCATTGGATTAAATCCTCTAAACACAGTATGATGACAGAAAGTTTCCTTACCACTTAACTGAAATAACTTTTTTAAGCATAAGCAAAATGTTATGTTTTTGAAGCCATATGATGTCCCACAAAACACAATGTCAAGCCTGATTCACCAGATAAACCAGAGCATCTCAGAAAGCTCGTTCTGCTTGTTGGAAGTGGGACTGGGCTTTCTACATATTCCCATTTAACAGATATACATGCATCAATAAAATTCAGGTCAGTTATCATACAATTTATCAATAAAGGTAAAAAGATTTACAAATAAATAAAAACAACAGAATATGATTTAGTACTGCACACAATAGCATAAAGCAAGCATTAATCAGACAATGGATATGACTGATATGATTATATGTAAGCCCTATAGCAATAAGTATTTTTTAAAATCATTCATTTAAAAACAAAACAAGAAATATCATCCCATGCGAAATTGATTCCAGAACATAGGAGCCAATGGAAAAGAAGCATTTTTTGTAAAAAAGGGCAATGCTATTGAAGGCTTTGTAAGTAACCTACAGAACTCTAAGCTTATTTCTTAGATTAACCTTTGAAGAGAAGCCGAAGAGAGTTCTCTTTGCTGTACCTGAAAGTACCTTGGCACCTTTATTTTGGACTAACTGTAGCATTTTTATTGACTTGATTTTAGACCTAACTAAATGGCATTGGACTAAGCTTGTCTAATAGTGATAAAAACATGAAATAACTTGTCTGTGTCATGTTGTAAAAGCATAGTCATTATCTTTGATACTGAGATGGAAAAAAGCTATTTTTGGCTGAAAATCTGGGGAAAAAAGTCCTGGAGAATGAATCCAGGATTCTTTATAGGATTGCTAAAAGCCAAGAGAAACACTATGAAACCTGAGTTTTTAGGGACCATATCGACCGTTTTCCATTTTGTACTTTTGTTGGTTTAGTCTTTTTACGGCACATATATTTTGGGATGAAAAGGAGCCTCTTGCTGCGAAAGTTTTTGTACCAACTATTCCTACCAACTTTGGAGACTTTTTTTTATCCACATTGGCAAATAAAGATTTAGATTACCTTTCTATAATTTACATATGCTGTAAAAAAAAAATGTGGTTACCCTTAAGTCAAGATATGGTTGAAGCAGCTTTGATTTAATTTTCAGAATCCAGTCTTCTTGGGTCCCTTCTTGTCGCACTTTGATATCTGCTCACTTTGATCCTATGTTTGTGACATCTACGGAGCCCGTAAAGGAACATTAAAGGAAAAATAAATACAACAAGTTTCTTGTGCAGACGAGATATTATCTGGTGTGCACCACATACTATATGGTGTGCACAATCTATGTGAAAATAATGACTTTGTGAGTTTTGGACTGATATAACTAAAACTGACAGTAATTCTCTTTGGACTGTAGACAAAAAAATCTGATAGATTCTGAGAACTTTTGCAAAGTAAAGTGATAAAACATTACTAAGACAGCACTGAATTTTGAAATTAAATCAAAAGGTGCTTTAAAATAGGTAATTAATTAGTTTAACAGCATACACATTTAAAGCTGCAGTATTCAAAATTCAAAAATATCTTATTTATCCCAAAGGGAAATTAAATGTTGATGTAACTCATTTAGTCAAGGAGTTGTAGATGGTGATGGCTGTGGGCACGAAAGATCTCCTGTAGCAGTCCGTTTTACAACTAATCTGAAGAAGCCTCTGACTGAAGAGACTCTGTTTTCCAATGGCAGTCTCATGAAGCGGATGTTCAGGGTTGTCCATAATTTTCTTGATTTTATGCAAAATCCTTCCTTGCATCATCAACTCCAGAAGTTCCACAGTCGTTGCTAGAACAGAACCAGCCTTCTTTATCAGGTTGTTGGGCCTTTTTAGGTCCCTGGCTCTGATGCTGCTGCCCCAACAGATGATGGCAGAGGAGATGACGCTTTCAACAACAGACTTATAGAAGACATGCAACATCTTGCTGCAAACCTTGAAGGATCTTAGCTTCCTCAAGAAATACAGCCTGCTCTGTCCGTTCTTGTAGACGGCTTCATTGTTGAGTCTCCAGTCCAGTCTGTTGTCTAGATGAACACCAAGGTATTTATATTCCTCAACCACCTCTACTTCTTCTCCCATGATAGAAATAGGGTTTGATCTGACCCTATTTCTCCTGAAATCTACAATCATCTCCTTTGTTTTGTTCACATTCAAGATGAGATGATTGTTTCCACACCATGACACAAAGCGGTCCAACGGCTCTCTGTACTCAGCTTCTTGTCCATCTCAGATACACCCGACAACTACAGAGTCATCTAAGTATTTCTGTAGATGACAGGAGACTGACTTGTGTTGGAAGTCTGAAGTGTACAGAGTGAAAAGAAATGGTGAGAGTACAGTCCCCTGTGGTGCTCCTATGGTGCTGACCACCTGGTTAGACACACAATCCTTCAGTCTCACAAGCTGTGGTCTGTTTGTCAGGTAGTCATGGATCCAGGTGAGGATCCTGAGTCTTCTGGAGCTTCAGATGAAGCAGATCAGGCTGAATTGTGTTAAATGCACCGCAGAAGTCAAAGAACATGATCCTCACAGAGCTTCCTGCTTTGTCCAGATGACAGTGGGTTTGTTGAAACAGGTGTATAATGGCATCTTCAACTCCAACTCCACAGTGATAAGCAAACTGCAAGGGGTCCTGATATGTGCTGGTTTGCTTGCTCAGGTGGGCCAACAGGACCTTCATGATGTGGGATGTCAGGGCAACGGGTCTGTAGTAAAAAAAAAAACAAAAAAAACAAACGTTTTTTTATGTATTTGTTAAAACAGTCACTATGTCATGACAGCATGGTATGAGACAGATAATCTGTGAAGAAAAAAAATGAAGCTCCTACACCTCCTGCCAGTGCTACCATTGCCATCGGCAGAAATACACCGCTCCTGGTCAGAAACAACCAATCAGAGCCAGGAGGAGGGTCTTAGTGCTATCAATCACCCTCATGTACACGTTGCTCAATGTGCTAATGGTGGAAAAACAACTTACCTTTACAGGAAAAACTGTTTACCTGCTGTCATCGGTGGCCATGCTAACTAGCCTGAGCATTCGTGGCTGGCTCCCCTGTTGGGAAGAAGCTATAGCGTAGCAGAGAACAAGGAGGAGGGTGAGAGCAGTGCACAAGCATGACTGACAGCGCTAAGACTCTTCTCCTTGCTCTGACTGGTTGTTTATGACTGAGCAGTGTATTTCTGCAGCTAGCATTTAGAGCACTGGGAGAAGACAGAGGAGCTTGATTGTTTTTACTTTGTATGTCTCATACCATACTGTCATGACATAGTAACAGTTTTAACAAATATGTAAAAAAACATTTTATAAAAGTTACGTACATGTTGTTGCTTTAAGCAAACATGTTATTGCACTTTTTCATTTCCCTGCTAATAGATTTGGTTTTCAGTTGAGTTATATAGGATAAATATAACATTATAAGCAGAAACATTTTGAAATTATTTATGGTGCCTTGTTATTTAAGGCACAAAGAACAGTATCGTAACAGGGTTGTGTAACTTTTGAGAGCCACTGTTTTTTCATGAGTCAATATACTCAACTACCAAGAATAAACACTCTAGTATGAAGTAGTTATGGAAGTAGGGAAGGGACAACCTGACATGGAACCATCTATGCCCATATTCTTATTCCCACAGCCCAGAAAAGAGTAAAAACTTGTGTAGTTTTTCAGGGGTGGGTTTTGTGCTTAAGATCACTGTAGAAACAACTGCTGCTCAGTAAGCACTTAACTCGGACTATGGCACAGAAATCGTACTGTTGGAAATCTCCTTTTGTCTCTTGTTTTCTTTCTTGTCTTTTTACATTATTTAATGTTTTTAAATCCCTTTAATCCCTAAAAATGATGAAAAGACAGCTCACTCAACAAGAACTGACAACTCAAAGTAAGATTTAACAGGAAAAATAAATGTTTGGGGGCTTCAGTCATTCTGTTTTGCTCAAAGAGCAAATAGAAGCTAAAAGTGTTTAAAATAGGCTTTATGCTGTTGGTGATGTGACATACAGAAAGCAAGTGGTGGGCCTGTATGGTCAGCAGTGATTATGTTTGTAGCCTCTACACAGCTACCACTCTATCTCTCATTCAAACACACACTTTTCTCTGCACTGCCAGCTATCTGGACAATTTGGGTGTTCTTATTTGTTATTAGCCAGTTTTTTTCATGAGTGACAGGACAAAAATACAGAAAATATCACCTCAAGCAGCTCTGCTGTTTTGCATCATTACATTTCAGTCACCTAGAGTTATCGGTAAAGTGAGGGCACCATTAATGGCAGCAACAAAAGAAGAGGTAATCTCCACTCGCAGCGGTGCTTTACTCAGCCGTTACAGCTTATTCCTTGGAGGCAAATTGCTTTTGTCTGCTGAGTTTTGTTTATTTTTTGCTCCATTAAATTATTTTCTTGCTTTCCTCAGCATGAACTCCGCAGAGCAGAGGAGTCATCCGACGCACGGGTAGGATGCCAACAGCCACCCAAATATAGTGTCTATAGGGTCTATCCATCTCTGCTTTACACTGCCTCAGTGGCAGATGGGCTCATAAAAACTGTTCTGCCAAAGTCCCCAAATCACTAATGATCAATATTTCAAAACAATAAAACCCTCTACGTTAGCATGCCAAGACACTACAATTGGCCTCATATAATAGCTGTTCAACAAGCAGACTTTTTAGTGACAGAAAAGACTGATTACAAGCACCCCGCTGTACATGTTCCTCCATGTGCACATGAAGACACATGCATAGGAGTCATCTGGCCTTTATAAACCACAAGCTGGAATCACACACTGCTTTACACTTACATAAACACAGACAAAGAGATGGATTGAGAGAGAAAACAGGCAGCCACATGAAACACACAACATGATGACTAATGGCTATATGGGCAGCGAACACTCTTTTGTCTTTTATGTCAATAAACTCCAATCATCAGTAAGACTGATTCAGTAGGAGTGAATCTTAAACAAACAAAGCAGATGTCTCCTCTCTCTCTCTCATTTTCTGTAATTGCATTCACTCTCTTCAACACATCTTCTTCATCTGGCAAATCACAACTTTCTTCTGCCTGTGCTTGAAATGCGCCCAATGGCAGAAATCAGATGCTGCACAATTAGTCACTTGATTATCTCACAGAGCACCAAATGCTTATTTTTCATGTGAGGGAGGGGTAAAAGGAGAGACATTTATTGTTTCCCACAGTATTATGTATAAATACTGTCTTGCTGCTTTACAATGGGTGTGACAACGGAGCCGTTTCATACCCTCAGAGATGCTGTAATTGGAAAGCACAGCAAAGTGATCACCCTAAATCATCAGTTTGGAATGCCATTAAAAAAAGTTTTTAATCATAAAGCTTTTAAGATTCTTCAAAGTTGTGGAAACAAGCAATAAAATTAGTGATAGTAATCTGTGAAGGATGTTCATGGAAACAGAGATTCTTGCGTTACTGGTGCCCTGGGCAAGTCTGTCCGCTTGCCACGCCACACACCAATCAAACACACACACACTCCCCCCCACCAAGCCTATACTGAAAAAAAAAAAAAAACAACAAACAAAAAGAAAGAAAGGGGGAAAATAAAGAGAAAAATACTTTCTATTATGCAAATATTCAGAAATATTTAGAATCAACAAAATTCGGATGGATGGATGGATGGATAGATTGACAGCTAAAATTGACTAAAATTGAATCAAAGCAATCTGAATGTCTCAGCAAAGAGTTACTTAATTACTTACTGACTTAACACAAAATGCTAATTTCTTTCACTGATGTGGCACATCACCTCAGTTAAATTTTAAAAACCTTATAAATATCTTATCTTATTGCAGGGCAATTGACCTTCAAAAATAAAGCACGCTTTGCATAAACAGGAGGGATTTTAAAGTGTAATATTTAGAACAACTATAGCTACATCTTTGCTTTGATGCTGATAATTCTCAGGATCTAAGTAAAGTTGCTGAGAATCATCGATCTTCTTTGCCTCACTCCATCTGAATTTCAAATGTGAGTGATTCAGTGGCATTTGCGTTCAGGATCAGTGAAGAAGTTCTGTAAAGGAAAAAGTGGGTCTGCTCCTGGTAAGCAGAGTGTGGGGAGGTCCTCTGTTCAGTAGCCACATGACAGAGCAAAACATGCCCCCAAAAGCCAGAGATCTAAAGAAAAAAAAAGAGAAGTGAATGACTGAAGAAGAAGGAGTGAGGAAAGAGGGACATGGTGAACAGCAAAAGGGTGGAACAGAGGATAACAAACCAGGGAAACAAACAGATGGGAAATGACAGAACTAGCTCTCCATATAGAACACAGCCTCTGATCCCACCAGAAGTATGCATGTATGTGTGCCTGAGCCAAAACGACATGTGAAACATGACAAGAACTAATTTGAAAGCAGACTGACACAAACAGGAGGTGACAGATAGTTGAAGAAATGTCAGATATAAAGAGAAAACATAAAAACCACAAAGGATCTAAAGTGAAAAAAGAGAAAACAGTGGAATTAGGGTGAGAAAAGGTAAAACAAAATTAATAACAACCAAACAGGGACAAAGAGGGGAAAAGTGACTCAGAAGATGAATGTTTGCCAAAAAAAAAACTGCACCAAGCCCATAAAAGGGAAACTATGTTGCAGGTACAAGATACAAGGTACAGGTACAAGAACTGAGAGGAAATTTAGCTGTATTTAATTTTGCTGTGACTGTGAACATAACTTTCTTTGTAATTCCCTCCTGCTTTCTCACTCACTTATTTCTCTCACAGAGAAGGAAAATCTGAGTGAAAATCTGTAGTCCAGGAAATGGCCTGGAACAACGTTTCATATCTGCTGATCGCAGCTGCCAATAACACTGATGCATTTCAAAAGAGGATGAATTATTGGAACATGGTGGTCAATTATGGCTGATGCTGACTTTAACAACTCAGATTTCATTATCTGTGCTCTGATTACAGGGGATTCATTTTAACACTCAGAGAACATGTGGAATACTTACGTATTTCCTGTGATATACAGTATGTAATGGAGTTAAAAACTGCATTATATGATATTAATGTCCATAAATCCATCAGTCTAATAACTAATTAAAATCAACCTTAAGAGTGAATACTTTATAATAGCAACCTTGCATGTTTCAAGAGATGATGTCGCCTGCTTTGACAGACATTTACTTTGAATCGTTCGTTCTACGAAGGCATTTGAGGTAATGTGCAAATTGACAGCCACCTGGGTTTTAGTTCGTATCCAATGTTTGTGCTTTGCTAACGTAAGAATCTTAAATGCTGTGTGATGGTTTCAAAAGAAGTTTGTAAATTTGTCACCACAAATTTTCAAACAGAATTAGTTTTCTGAACTTTGAGATTTTATTGAAAATAGAGCTTCAATTAAACCGATTCTTATCTGTGTTTAACTGATAAAGGCACTTACCCTTGTTTTAAATGGTTATATGTTCACCTCATTGTTTGAAGCAAGTTTCTAGATACTGAACATATGTTCCTATGTTGTTTCTTTTTTTTTATTTTTTATTTTTTTATTATATTGCACTAAATCCCTCTGTCAACTGAAAGGTTTGGTCTCCAAGTTGGGCAGTTTAGCATCTGTACCCTTGAAGTACAGTGGTGCTGGAATATAGGGTGGTACTATGCAAGTCTGAATAATGATTGGGGATTAAAATACTGCAAATTCCTAATGTTATGCAACTATTCTGATCCTAGAACTGAGGGGGAAAAGGAAAAAAGAAAGGAGCAGTGCTAAACACATAGAGAAAATACATACAGCAGCCTACACATTTACTGGCACCCTACAAAAGATTGTAAATTACCTTAAAATAAATTCCTGAGCAGCATATTCTTACACTGAAAATGTAGAAAAATTCAACCCTTGAATTAATACATTTTCCTGCAGTGAAGAAAGAAATCCCACCTTTATAAAAAAAAATAAATAAAAGTAACATTTTCATTTAGACTTTATTTTTAAGCTGATCAGAATGTGTATGAACATTCAATTCAATACTTCCTGTTTCTCTGAGGTATAAATATAATCTGACACAGAGGCTCATTTCTCTTAGCCACCTATCAAAATGTGAAAGACAAGAGAACATGTTATTTATCAATAACATGGCAGGAAAAAGGCAGGCAAAAGTGAGGAAATGGCTCAAAAGAAAATAGCCTTCTACCTACACCTGTAGATATCTGGAGTCAGAGCCAGAATTAAAAAGGTTAAAACAGCTGGAGCTTTGAAAAACAAAGCTGGAGAAGGACCCTACTTGATTTTGTCACTTCACACAGTAAGATGTAGAGATAAAAAAAAACACTCATTGTTACAAAACGGAAAGAATTTCCTTTAGTGTGAGATGATTCAACTGCAATAAATGATGAATCCGTTTAAATCAAATTTCATGTCTTTACCTGAGGTAAAAAATAAGTGTGGAGGGCCCTATAAAAGAGGAGATTCAATAAAGGAATTGAGGTAGACTTTGTTGCCTGAATTCAGATTGATATTCATACAGAAATTAGTTCAATTGTTCTTTATGAATGGTTAATCAAGAGGTCAAAGACTGAAGCATAAAGAAGCATGATTTAGTTTCACTGTTAGTGTCTTTTTTTCCCTCATCCAGGCTCTACAAACTGCTTTAAAGTGTCTTATTCACCCATTCACTCATATGGGTTTTTATGACACACTTGTGCTTTATACATGGAGCACTTTTTATTCTCACTTAAACCCAGACAAAAAGTGGAGGACATTGGGCAGTGCGGTTTCTTGCCTAAGGAGTCTCTGGTCACGCTGTAGGGCTGCCAGTCAGAAGGTTGTCCCTATGATGATTAATTAGATAGATTTCTAAAAGCTGCTTTTCAAACCACAACTGCACAAATTACAACACAAATTACAGCTCTGTTTTGGACCTCGGAGGGCTTGAGCAGACATAATTCTCAAACTACAATAAAATATTTTGTCATGATGAGGATGAATATTCCTCAGAGGGGCAAAAGAAAAAGTATCCAATTACAAAAATGCTCTTCTAACACATTTATCTTGAGTCAAGGCTGCCTACACTCTTATCCCTCAGTGCAGCAGTTCATGCCCCTTGCGGGTCTGCAGAGCCACCCACCTAGAGATCCTGTAAAAGCTGTCCTGTCAGTCTCTTCATCCATCCTGAACTGGTGCAGGGCAGCTCTGAGGAGAAGGTAAATACTCAGCAGATCTTTTCGTCTTGATGCCCCCGCCCCTCCCGATAGCCCTGTCCTCTGCCACTCCATCACCTCCCTGACTGCTCCAGAAATGAGATATTGGCGTTTCACCATTGGTCAGAATTCATAGCAGAAGTCACACAGCTATGAACTTCAGAATCATTTTGCCAGCTGTCATGCTAGAAAGGTAGAACTGAGATAGAGTAAATTAGAAATGATTCATATTTCTCTAATGGCATGTCTTTTCTGTTGAAAAACTTGAATATGATTGGATGCTCATGACACCTTACAGCTCTATGGCTGTTCTTTCATTTATTTAGTAGGAATTTGATGATAAAGTCACCTCCAGAAGGCGTTCTTCTTGCGACGTACTGAGATGACAGACTGAAACAGCTTTAGGGTGTGATTAATCTCTTGGATATAAGCTGTATATGTGTGTAAAAACGATGTGCGGCACATGCGTCACTCTAGAGTCAGAGATGCATTTGAATTTAAACCTGCTTCTTGGCAAATCCCTCAGAGTAATCATTGTGTTTGTTGACCAGAAGGTATGCTGATTGCAAAAATATACACACCGTTAAGCGTTTTAAATTACAGCCATAAACCTCACTGTATTTTATTGTAATTTTATGTGATAGACCAGCTCAAAGTAATGCATAACTGTGAAGTAGGAGGAAAAACATCGAGGGCTTTCAAAATATTTACAAGTAAAAATCTGAAAAGTGGGGTATTTATTCCTCAGTGCTTTGTGGAATCCATTTTCCAGCTATAGCTGCAAGTCTGGGGTATGTCTTTACCTGCTTTTTTAATAAGAGGTTGATCTTTTGACAGCTCAGTAAAATTCAAAGGAGAGCACACCTGTAAACAGCATCTGAAGTCTTCGAAAAGACTTGAAACTAGATTTATGTCTAGACTTTGACTGGGCCATTCTAAAGAAAGAATATGGAAAGATCTACATCATTCCATTGTATCTCTGCACATATGTTGAGGGCTGTTGACCTGCTTGAAGGTGAACCTCCACCCCAGTCTCCAGTCTTTTGAAGCTGCTCAGTCATTTTCTTCTAACCCTAACCCTTGTTTTTAACTCCATGTATCTACTGATGAGCTCTGACACGTTTTCCTGTCCTTACTGGAAAAGAAGCATCCTCACAGCATGAAGCAGCAACCACTTTGTTTAATTATGGGCAGGGTGTCTTCAGCAGACTGCATAGCCTTAGGTTTCTGCCAAATACTTTGTCCTCATCTGACCATCTGTGCCCCCTACGAGGATTGTGGCAAACAGCAAATGGGACTTTTCATGGCTTTCTAGCAATAACAGCTTTCTTCTTGCCACTTTTTAAGAACTTGTAGAGCACTAGAAGTTTTCAGATTCTCTCACCTGAGCTGTGGATCTATATTGCGCCTCCAGTTACTACAGGGCTCTTGGCTGCTTCTCTGAGTAATGCTCTTCTTGTTCAGCCTGTCAGTTTAGGTGAGTGGCCAAGTCTTTATTGGATTCCAGTTGTGCCAAAGTTCTTCCATTTTCAGATGATCGATTAAACAGAGCTCTATGATATGTTCAAAACTTAGGACATTGCTTTATAACCTAAACCTAAACCTGCTTTAATGTGCTCCCAGCTGAATCCCTGATGTGTCTGCTGGATCCTTTGGCCTTCATGATGCAGTTTGTTCACTGATGATCTCTTACAAACCTCTGAACAGCTGTATTTATACTGAGATTAAATTACACAGAGGTTACTTTTGGTAATTGAAGACAATGGGTTTTACTCCAGGGTACAGAAGTAAAGGAGGATGAATACAAGTCAAACTTTTTAGACTATTTTGTTAAAACAGTTGAAAACCATCCACTTCACTGTTATTTGATGCTTTGGTTTGGTAAATCAAATATAATCCCAAAAACATACATTGAAGTTGCACTTTTGAAAAGCATCACATGACTGCTGTTTCAATGCAAAAGGTATGTGGTGTGTAAATCTGCATGGATATATGTGCATTTATGCTTCGGTCACTGTGTAATTCTTGCAAGTTGCATCTGAGACTGCGATAGAAGCTTTTGGACACAGAAAAGGCATATTTTAAACTTGTGAGTGCAGCAGAAGTTCATCTCCTGAGAGAGCGTAGGAGACTGTCTCCTCCAAATCCATGGAATCCCTGTCTCTCAGTGGCAGGAGGTCACAAAGCTCTGTGCTCTCAGGGGAGAGCTAGAGAGAGACAGAGGAAGAGAGAAAGAGAAACAGAGAAAGACAGATGGAGGAAGGAAGAAGAGAGAGGACAGAAGCTTTTCTTCACCGTGGGCCACAGGGACAAATTACACCAGAAAAGCGATGTCACTTTATACCATGCAGCTCAAAGTAACAATCAACACACAAACTGATCTCTATGGTCTTGCTGTTTGCAAACAAACAAACAGTGGATTGCATTTCACACACATCAAGCATCAATAGATTCAATTGCATGATTTTTTTAAAAATTAAAACAGAAAAATATGCTCGCTGATACACAAACACTCAGTGAGTGGATTGTTGAGTAATTCCCTTGAAGCTCAAACTCATATCAGAAGTCCAAGTGAGAGCATCGAAGAAAGTGAGATAATAACATATCCCGTGAACCTTCCGGACCCCATGTTCCTCCGACTAAATTTATTACAGCAAAGGGGCTCGATTGCAGTTTGTTTGTGCCTGCTGGCTGTGCAGCACTTTGAGGCTAATAGATTTTTCTTGCTTTGGCATTATTTTACTCAATAGTTCACACATTAAATACACGAAATACATACTAATCCATGTGTGAAAATGGTGTCTCATGCTCCCTGAACTGCTCGTTCACAATTTGAGCCCCTATATAACCTGGCGTTGTCATCTTGGAACATCCTCATGTCATCAGGAAAGAAAAAAACAATCAATTGATGGAGTAACCTGGTCATTCAGTATATTCAGGAAGTCAGCTGACCTCATAATGTCAGATCATAGCACTGCCCTCACAGGTTTGTATAGTAGACACTTGGCATGATGGGTGCATCACTTCATCTTCCCCTCTTCTTACCCTGATGTACCCATCACTCTGGAAGAGGGTAAATCTGGACTCATCAGACCACATGACCTTCTTCCATTGCTCCAGAGTCCAATCTTTATGCTCCCTTGCAAACTGAAGCCTGTTTGTCTGGTTAACCTCACTGATTAGAGGTTCTCTTATGGCCACACAGCTGTTCAGTCCCAATGCCTCCAGTTCTCTTCACATTGTGCATGTGGAAATGCTCTTATTTTTAATATAAAACATAGCCCTGAGTTCTTCTGTTGTTTTTCCAATTTCATTCAGACATTTGTTTCTGATCACATCCAAGACGACGGTTCCTCACTTTCCTTCCAGTTTTTAATTAAGTGTTGGACAGTTTTAGTTTTGCACACAATTTTAGTAGCTTCTGCAGTCTTAGATATTTTCTCTGCTTGATGCCATTGATTTGACCCTTCTTAGACTAACATCTCAATGACCACAGGATGTGTCTTTTGACATAGTTGTATAAGAAATGAGAGGTTACTCATTGCATCTGTTGGGGTTAAATAACTTTTTGCCAGTTGGAACATAATCCTCCATGGAGTAATCATCCAACATTTGAATTATTTTTTTTTTCTGAGAATTTTCTGCAAAAAAATCAGTTTATTAAATGCAAACAGAAGGAGGATGCAACAGCCCTAAGAGGATTTTACAAGATGCCTATTTAAGGGACGTGTTTTCATGATAGCTTCCCTTTGGCTATAAGCAGACCAGGACAATAAAACTGAGTTGTCAGGGACAGTTTGAAATAATGCAGAGAAAGTGGTGAGTGAAAGGTATGGATGAGCTTGACTTCCCATAAACATCTGGACGTATGTTGGACTAAAGTGTTTACAGTTCGACTTTATGGGCACTATTTCAGGATGTGTCTGTTTCACGCCAAGTGTGTTTGGTGGGGTCAACACACAGGTCCAAAACTACACACCAAACACACTCACACATTAGCGCTTTGACTTTTAAACCTTCTCAAAGTTACTTTAAATCAAATAAATAAGCATGTGTTGATGTGGTGTGGCAATCAGGAAAATTGGTCCATTTTTTAAAATTTAATAGTTATGTTAAATAAAATTGTCAGTTTGTTTTTCTAACGTGTGGACATGGATATTTCAAAATTCAAGGAATATAAATTAACAGTAAAAACTAAACAAAACATCTTTCAATATTTTTTGCAAAGTATAATAAAAAATTAGATTTCTGGTGAGGAATCAATTACAACACCCCCACATTTATTCCCACATTAAATGACGAAAATAACACACAAGCATATCACATCAGGTGGATATGACAAGAACACTGTTCCTCAGAATTTGGAAGACAGTTTTTCCAAATTCTAAGCTTTATATCATGCTGTAATGTTATTCCCTCATCAAAAACATACCTGGAATGTTGCTTTGATTCTTTCATGCATGTTTTAAAAATCCTTGAATCTCCCACGGCGTGTCTGCTGAGCTTATCATATGAACTACTTCTCACTCCAACTCTGGTAAGAACGGTTGTAAATGGCTTAACAGAGAAAGCAAGTTTGCTCTGAAAGCAGAACAAAAGACACTAAAAGAAGACTCCAAAAACACTAAAATGTCATCACAGGACCTTCAGTTGGCTCTTGCTGCCTGTTGAAATAAAAGTGCTGACAGCACTGCCTGTCCAATTATAAATAGACTGCAGAAGTTCAGTTTTCATGGGAGATGTGCAAGGAAACATTTATTTTCAAAGAAAAACACAAACACAAAGTGCAGGCCTTCTGGAAAAATATTCTTTGGGTCTATATTCAAGGAACTTGGACACCAGCACAGAGGACTTGCTTGGTATAAACCAACTAACTTCATACCAGCTATAAAGCATAGAGCTGGAAGTGGGTTGCTTTGCTGCAGCACAGCCTGGGCAGCTCAGTATCACCATCATTTCTTCCATGTTGCAGAAGTTGCTTTAGAAAATATGAGTAAAAAAAACAAAACAAAATCTAAGCATAAGTCAAGCTGGACCCCACAAAGTTAATGACCCAAAACATATCCACCAAGGACTAGCTGAGAATTGAGCAATGGAAAATCCTGGTCAGAGTCAAAGCCAAGATCTTTCTCCTTTTGAGATGCTGTGGAGTGACTGAAATGGTGCTTGCATGTAAGAAACACCTCAGACATCTAATAGCTGAAAGGGAGGAGTAGGGCAAACATTCTAGAAACTGGTAGATGGCTACAGGAACTGTCTCACTGAAGTTATATTAAGCAAAGGGACATAGGATAATCAGCTAGAAAAACCCCCATTATACATTAAGTTTAATGAGTAAAACAAATTTAATTTTTGTTGTTAAATCACTTTTTTGACTGTATATTATAAATGTACTTAGAGCAAACATTTGACAAAGACAACAGTCCACTCTTTCATGGTATATACTGTAAGTCTATGAAAGCTGGTCAAATAGTGTCCTAAGTAAGCTCTTCCTTAGCCACTGCAGAAATTAATCCTGGTTGGCTGTATCTATTAAATTACAAATTATTTTCTGAACAATGTCCTTATTTAAAATAAAAAGTGCAACCTGACAGTTGACATGCCATATGAGGTTGTTAGAATGTGTAGGGGTGGAATGGTGATTTAAAATACAATTTCAGCATATTAAGAAACTATGTTTTTCTGCTGAGTTGATGTGGTTTCTGGCACATGGACTGCTCAGTGTTCACACAGGAACAGAGTAAAGCCACTCAGTGGGGTTGTGGTCATAGTGCATATTTGTAGAAGAGGATTCTTGGGCTTCCATGCAAAAAAATCTAATGAAAAATAAAAGCTAGAACACTATCTGAACACATCGGCCACCAGTTATGAAATTTCAATAAAAACATACTGATCCACAAGTGAGATAAACTAATGATTTTCTCATGTTGTAGTGAGTTTTTTGGTAGCATAGTTTGACTTTGTCTCTTTTATCAGTTTAAATATGGCATAAGAGTAACACCAAAGAAAAAAAAAATCTGTTTTGTTACTCTTGCAGCATTGCAGAGATTGGTGGAAATTTTATCAAGGCACGTTTAAGCAGTTCTGGCAGCAGGTGCTGGCCCCAAAACCTTACTAAGCCATTACTTTTTTCCTCTTACTCACGTGTCTGTGAGTCACTTCATGTGACTTGTGCCACTGATCTCAAAACACTGCTGAAGGAGATGATTTGCATATTAAACATCCTAGCATGTAAATGAAGAACTCCCTACAGACCAGTTCAGTAAAACGCCTTCAGTTTAACCCTAACACAGCAGAGGGTTCTGATAAGTATTAAAAGGAGAGATCATGTTTCTACAGTTTCATCTTCTCTTCACTGGCCCCTCTTAAAGCTGCAGTATGTAACGTTGATAAAAAAACAAAAAACAAAAAAAAAAAAAAAAAAAGTTTTTTTTTTTTTTAAATATTTGTTAAACCTGACACTGTCATGACAATATAGTATGAGACAGATAATCTGTTAAGAAAAAAATCGAGCCCTTCTACTTCCTCCCAGTGCTACTATTGTTTGCAGAAATGCACCGCTTCCAGACTGAAAGAACCAATCAGAGCCAGGAGGAAAGTCTTAGCGCTGTTAATGACTCTTGTGTACATGCCACTAAATGTGCTAATGGTGGAGAAACAAGTTACCACTACAGGAAAACTGTTTATCTGCCATCATTGGTGGCCATGCTAACTAGCCTGAGCATTCATGACAGGCTGTGCTGTGGGAAGAAACTGTAGCGTAGTAGAGAGAGGGGGTGGGGGGTGGGATGTGAACAATGGGTACACAAGCACGACTCACAGCGCTAAGACCCTCCTCCTGGCTCTGATTGGCTGTTTCTGACTGAGCTGTGTATTTCTGAAGATACCACTGGGAGCACTGGGAGAAGGCAGAGGAGCTTAATGTTTTTTTTCACAGATTATCTGTCTCATACTATACAGTCACGACATAGTGACCGTTTTAACATATATGTAAAAAAACTTTTTAAATTTTTTTTTTATTTATAAAAGCTACATACTCCGGTTTTAAACTCAAAATAAAAAAACAATTATTTTTCATATAAAGCTCTGAACGACCACACTCCATGTTTTTCTAAAGAACCAATGATTTTATTTTTTTTCCGACAGCACACTTTGCTCTTAAACTGCACGTTCAATTATTGAAAATGCCCCGTTTTGATAAAGTTTAGTTAGAACTGTCTCAATGCCATGCCGGTTATGCTGCTGTGGGCATAGAATGCTGAAGAACAATATGCACCAAGTACCATACCTTTACCTTTTTAACTTGTGTCTCTTCCAGCTGTTGGCATCATTGTCTCTGTTTCTTCTCGTCCCTAGCCTAGCTGGTTGAACAAGATGAGCATGGTTCTGCTGGATTGTTTCTCCCTGGTAAAAAGGAGTTGTTCTCCTTCGCTGTTGCCTTTTGGTCACTCAGAATTGGAATTGACTAAAAGTGAAGACACTGTATAAGTCTGCTGGTTTAAAATTATTTTTTTTCCTTCTGGACATAACTAGTATCTGAATAAAATTACAATTGTATATTGACTAATCTGTCTGTATTAGATTAAATACTATTAGAAAAATTGTACTGACTTGGATATAAACTGTTTTGTAATGTTCCTTTAGCTCGGTTTTGTAACCTGGCACTATATAAATAAAACTAAACTGAACTATATTACTGATCTGAATAAAATAAATACTGCATTACATATAAGAAATACTACATTTTAGTATGTTTGAGATTTTGTTCAAGGTGGGATCCACATGCTGCTAAAATTTCTATTTCGAGAGCATCTGTGGGCTTTATTCTGTCTGAGTGTGTTTGTGTGCTTTTTGGTTGAAGTGTGGAGCAACACTGCAACCACCTGTCTAGTTTTGCTCCAGTACCTATCATCCACTGACGGGCACAGGCAGGGACAAGCACAATTAGACTGCACCAGCACAGATATACAGAGTGCATTAATCACAAACCAACCAGTTTAGAGCATACTCTATTTAATTCAAGGATCAAAAATATGACATTATACAGTACAAGATTTTGGTCAGTATGTTTTGCGTACATGTCAAAAATACAGTATTTCAGATACTTTGTATAGGAATGATAAAACCTTGTCTAGGGCAAATCTTATAGCTTGTCTTATTTTATAAATCCAGAAAAAACAAACAATAAAAGCAGTTAGCAGCTCTTACACATAACATTACTATATAAAGAGACTTTTGAGTTTTACTTGCTTATCTAAAAGAAAATGGGACTCTAAATGACATTTGTGTATGTGAAGCAAATTCATTTACTCCCAGTGGAAAATAAAACTATCCATTAGCCATTAGATCTGATTAAAAAACACTTGGATACTGGCAAAAGGTAACCCTGGGTCTTTTGAGTCTGGTTCTGCTGGTGGGTGAAGAAAATACCCCTACCCACCAATGTTATTTACCATGAAAATAAATGTTGGGCTTTAAAGCTTGAGTGTTTGGTCATGATAAAACCATAACCTGTCAGTGTTGAATTGAATAGAAAATGTTTCAATTTTCCCAATTAAAAAAATAAATTATTGTAGATGTCAGTTGGTAGAACTTAAGACACTGCTCAGGTTGTTACTGAAATGGTCTGGCAACAGTATGGGAAGTGTTTCATCCAAAGTTTTAAAAAGTTGCAGCAGCATGCACAGAAAAGTGAGCTATAACTGAGCAGCACTGAAAAGATTGGAATAATGGCACCCAGGTTAAAAATTGTGTCGAGAAATCGCTGAACCTCAGTTTGCACAGCTCTCTCAAACTACTTTTGTTGGATATGGGAGCAGTTGATGATGCAAATGGTCTTGTCTGAAGAAAATCAGGGAGAACTCTGTTTTTTGTAAACAGCACACAACCTGCGTCACGGCACAAATAACGCAGACACCGAAGGGAGGAGACGACTGAGACTGGACTGAGAAGTGAAACATAAACAGAAAAAGTTGATCTCTGTAGAGATTCTTTCCATAATGCAGTCAAACTCTTTAAGCAGCTGACATATGACGCTATATTGGTTTCTTCATTTTTCAGAAGTGTCTGCTTTTTGTAATTACGTAATACCTCAGTTTATATTAAATGTACTGATGTTGTCATTCAGACATAAAGTCATGAAAAACAGGACACCTGACAACAGTGTGTGTGTTTGTTTTCCAAACATATTTGGACATATAGTCATTTTAAATCATGTGATGTGATATGTGGTATCAGGTAGAAATGTTTAGAACATTTCAAGGTTCGGCCTTTTTAAACCTTTTTCTTTTGCCTTCTCTTGACTGTTTAAGAAAAACATCTACAAGTGGAGGACATTAAAAACAATTTCCAACATGCCAAGGTCTGGTCATTCAAGCAAGTTCATCCTGAAAGCAGCCTGTAAGATGCTAAAAAAAGTCTTCAAAAACCCCAAAATGTCATCATGGGACCTGCTGTTGTTGATATGAAAGTGATTACCACCAAAATCAGAAGGAAGATCAACTTTGATGGGATATGTGCAGGAAGAAAAGCTTTGCTCTTTAAGAAAACATGCAGCCCAAACTGAAGTTTGCCACAGAAAATGTATGAAAAGAACAGGACCTCTGGAATAATGTTACTCTGAAAAATGAGTCTAAAGCTGAATTGCTGGACACCAAAACAGAGGACATGTTGAGCACTGACCAAGTATGACATTCCAGCAAAAAACAAAAAAGTAAAGCAGCTATGAGGCATAGAGGTAAAAGTTTCATGGTTTGAGGATGGATCAGAGAATCCACCATGAACTCTACCATGTATCAATGATGCTTGAGAAAAATTTGAGACTAAGTGGACCTTGAAACATTGACAATGACTCAAACATACCTGTAAATCCACCAAGGACCGAGAGAGAATTGAGAAAGTGGAAATCCTGGCCAGAGTCAAAACCCAGATCTCAATTTTATTGAAAGGCAATGGTATGAATTGAAACACACTCTCTGTACATGCAAGAAATCCCTTAGAAAGTGAGGAGGGGGGCAAACTTCCCTTAATGATGTTAGAAACAGGTAGATGTTTACAAGAAGCCTATTTTAACTAAAGAGGGTAACACAAGCTATTAGAGTTGGGTCTCCTAACTTGTTCCTCAGCTAGAAAACAAATCTTTGTTGATATCTTTTGTTTCACGAGTATAACAGGTAATTTTACTTAGGTAACTGCAAAGGGTAGTTTTTAAATAACATTCTTTTCAAGAAGTAAATAACATAAAAACATTCAACATAAATATGTGCACATTTAAAAACAACTGAACAATTAAGGGGGTGTCCTCATTTTTTCACTCCACTCAAGAAGATGTAAGCTGCTAAAACTACTTACTTTCCCAGCCTAGTGAAAAGAAGTCTGATTGGCTTTTCATGAACAATATGATAAAAGTAATGACATAAAATCAAGAAAGATGTTTGCCATTGACACAAAATGGACAAACTGCTGCAACAAGGGTAAGGTATTATTGGAAAGAGGTTGAAACTTGTACTGTGGTGAAAGCGATGGAGAAATATTATTACATCTGACCAAGGGAGATTAATGTCTCATTTTGATGTACCAAAAGCACCAGGGTGCTCGTTCAGACATGACATTCCCGTGTTCAGTCACCCTGTGATTATTGGAAAAGTGGTGCAAGTCTGTTAGGGGTTTTATAGTGACAATCTGAGCGTGTTAAATGCAAATATGACAAATATTGATTTTCTTTGCATGAACGCCTAGTGTTATTACTTTGCAGATTTTAGTGGCTGCTCATCAAATTGTCTCTACATAAAAGGTTCATCAGCACAAAAAATTATCTTGTTAGCACTTAATTAATAATCAATTGATTATTTAAAAAAAAAAAAAAAACAACTAATTATGAACAGACCTTAAATCGGAAAATATGATAATTTCATTTCAAGCTGCTTTGGCATTCCACATTCCAATGTCTTTTTTTTAATCACTCTGCACAACTAAATGATTACTTGGAATCAGACATTCATTTTTTTTAATGCCAAGCTAAGACTCGGTTGTTTCCTACCGACTGTTACTGCTGATGTCTCAACATTGTGGAGCAGAGTCTCCGGGGACAGGAAAAAATAGACCATAAAATGACTCCATGCAGTCTCAGTAAAAGAATCTCACCTTTATAGCCAAATCAATGCATGTGAAAATAAATTCCCGCATTGCTGAGGTTTTCTCATCTCCCAAATGCACTGCTTTGCCTCAAAAATCGACTCCTGGATTTTACAGCTGTAAACTCTGTCAATGTGTTTTGACATTTTGGGTAATTTTCTAAAAATGGGTCATGATGGTTCATGTAAATTTCAGGTAAAGTAGAACAGAAAAGTAAGTATTGAACAGTGAACATTTTTCTTAGTAATTATATTTTCAATGGGTTAATTTACACTAAATGAACACCAGATGTTGGTAACAACCCAAGCAATCTCCACATATTGTGAAATCAAAACAAATTTCATTTTATTTAGAACGTAATCATGACACCTATTAGAGTTAATTGATATCACATATGAAGCATGTCAGGCAAAAGCCTCTCCAGACTTTTACAACCTTAGTGTTGCAAAACATACTGATTCCATTGGTTACAGATGTATTTCTATACTTCCAAATATTCCAGTGAGAACAATTTGGACCATAATCAAAAAGCAGAAAAGACTTAATTTCACCATAAACCATTCATGACCAGGGGCTCTTTTAAATTTTTCTAACAAATGAGTCAAAAGAAAATCAAGAGCAAAGGACCACCCATAGAAAGTTGTTATGCATGGCTGTTATGCACATTCAATGCACAAGACTCCACTGCTGAAGAAACAGCATGGTGAAGCACTTTCAAAGTTTGCCGCATAACATTTGGGCAAGTCAATAAAATAGTAGAAGAATATAGTCTGGTGAATATCGTTGAACAAACCATGTTTGTGGGAGGACTGACACTGCTCATAAACACCATACCAGCAGTGAGGTCAGGAGGTGGGAACGTCAGAGTATGGGTCTGTTTTTCAGCATACAGTACAAGCCGACATCTTATAAATAAATCAAGGATGAATAGAAAAATGTACCAGGACATTCTGGATAAGAATCTGAATATGAAACAAAGGTAGGCTTTTTAGGAAGACAATCCCAAGCACACAAACGAAGCCATGGAACAAAGCTGCAGGAAAGGACCATCAACTAACTGACAAAATTTCAACTGAATATCTATGTAAAAAAAACTGAAGATCAAAGTGTGGAGAAGAAAACCGCCGAACCTTTAAGATATGGAACAGTTTAAATTTTTTTGATTGCTATTTACAGTGTGAATGTCATTCCAACAGTAGAAAAACATCTACTGTGAAAAATGTTTATGTTCAATTTTTATTTTTCCCCAGTTGTATAAGGGGTACACATTTTCTTTTTTGTCTTCATTCACATTTGCAATATTTCTGGCAGTTCAGTTGAAGAAACTAAATCTTATCTTTCTATTAAATCCCCTGGTTGTGATTTGAACCTTCTGTTCATTTCTATGAGACAAAAAATGTTTTATTTTTTAAACCATTTCGATAAAGAATTTAACATCAGTGCAACAACTATATCTTCCTGCCTTTTGTTATATCTCTGACTTGTTTCATAGATTGTCCATTGTGAATTGGAACTGCATTAATTAGACAGCCTTGTATATAAAGGTGTGTGCATTATCTCAACAGGCATCAGCATTTCATCTGACAAATTAAAAATATGGTACGAAGCAAGCTTCTTGGCTGTGAGTAACACTGGCAGTTTGTCATCATCCTCTTGCTGTTCCCAGTGTCTTCCCTTTACTGGGTCTCCCGTCTCTCCTCTAAAATAGTGATAAGCGGATACACTGATAACTTCTGGCAGTGGGTGTGGGGGCCCTCATTGCTGCACTGCATCGCTGTTGTGCCCCATGGTGTCTCTTCATATCTCCTCACACTTGTCTTCTCCTTCTTGCTCATCTCTATCTTTTCCTTTCTCGCTCTTCTTTCCCTTTAATTAGAATTGAGCTGTCAACACAAAGTCCCTCCAAGTGAGTTTAGTTTACCACCGACGACTTAAACTCACGCTCAGTTGCAGTTACAATCTTTGTCTAACGTTCTTCTCTAATTGGTCATTTTACATTCAAAGCACTTGGGTTTTATCTAAAGGTAGCTCATTTTAACTCGGCATAGATTCAACATTTTAAGCTGCTAACTATTCTCCATTCATCCTGTCCATTCACATAAACATCCTGTCTCTCTGTTGTCTCTCCTCTTCCCACTGAGGTCGTGTACTACCTGGCCCGATTCTGCTTTCTACGCCAACCTTCTCCTTTCACCCTCCTTCCTCCCTCCTCCTCTTGCAAGGCTTGTCAGTGTCTCATGGTGTTTTTGCCAAACTTGTCGCCGAGTTGCTGGATGAGCAGAGCCAGCTCCCCAGCGGCCTGGGACTTCTCCTCCAGCAGCTCATAGCGGAGGCTGGAAATGTCTTGCTTGATCTCCTTCAGCTCGCCTGCAACACAGAAACAGAAAAGTAAGAACGAAGTGAACAAACAGCAATCAGGACGTGAACGTGAACAAATCCAGGCATGAACTGGGGTCAGCGTGTAAAGTCTAAATGTACATGACCCTTTGAGGTTTTCACATTTAGTTTTAGACTTTGAGTATTTTCTTCTCGTCAGTTTAATAAAATGATCTGTGATGATGCAGTATGAAAGGAGAAAGATAATTTTGTAAGCCATTTTATTTAAGCCATTTTATTTACAGATGTGGATAAATTCATTGGCACCCATTATAAAGATGTGTAAAAAGTCTTGAGATAAGTTTGTCATTTACTGAAGTACCATAATTTTACAAAAAAATTGAATTAATTTGAGTACATTTAGTTGTTAGGAAAAACAGATATTTATTTATTTTTCAAAGTCCCTGGATGCAACCCCTGATATCAGTACTATGTACAACCCCTTTTGCCAATAGGACAGTGCCTAGTCTTATCCTAGATCCATCTGAACGCCAGTGCAATACGACTTTCAGATCTCAAGCTGCACGCACTAGGCACGTTGAAAAATTGATAAATAAATAATCGTGAAGCCAGTCCTGCATTCCTTGGGCAGGTAAGGTTCAGTTTGTTGTTTCACTGAAATTGTAAAGACTGGAAAAGCTATTTTCTCTGAAATTTTGAATATTTTTTTCTTATGTCAATCTTCATCTCTGTCTTGGAAACACCCCGAAAAGTTGTTGGAGAAAAATGCTTTTGAAACTTGGTGATGAAACCTAGATTGGCAATCATCCAGCATTGTGGAAATGGTAACAAGTAGGCGGTGCTGTGTGATGATTTCCTTTATGGACTTAACCCAAATTCATCCATTTTTATTCTATTAGATCAGTAGATTGTGCTCTTTATGGTCTTTGAGTCATCCAAATTCCTTTTACTAAGTTACCAAAAGCTTGACATGTAATTTTAAGCTTATTTTTTTCTTTCTTCTTCTTCAGTAACTATTGGGGAACATTTGTGTCTGACTAAAAGTGAAGTCATTAATACTGTACTAAAGAACTAGTCTCTCCAAGCATAACAATGTAATTCTGTGTTATAAAAAGTTTATTAAACAGCTTCCTACTTCTAATATGGAGGTAGTCTGAATTTATCAGCAGACCTCCAAGGTCTCAATGCACAGATAAAGTGAGGAACCATCCATGCATTGGTTAGATATAAGAATCTAATGGAAGAACCTCCATCAGTGCTTTTATCAGGTTAGATGGAAAAAATAAGTGGCATAAAGACATCGGTTCAAATGTGAGCATATGATGAAGATTTGTTTGATGATTTTTTTTTTCTTATGAGGAGAAGTAAGTGAGAATATATCATAAAGCCAATAGATTGGAGACCTGATAGACCAGAACTCAATCTGGTGGAGATGTATGTTTAAATGAGAGCTTTTAAATATTAGCAAAATATGGAGTTGTGAAAGTTATGAATAATACAATGATAATATGGGTTGCTGTATGGTTACATTTTCCTTACTCTTCCCTTCCTGTTTTGTCATCTCAACATACCCATCACTCTCAATGAGCCTGAGTATCTTTGCCACTGCTTTCTGTTTCAGTAGTGGACATCGAGAACATTCAAAGTCCACACAACCGACCAGATATATTTTTGGCAGGAAGATAGTGAATAGCCAACAAGATTGCATCAAAGCTTTGTTATGCATTTGTGACATTGCACATATTGTTACTGTGATAACAATTTAACATACTGTACAAGTTAAAAGGAACTCATTCATGAGAATGTTAATCTTTTCATAAACTCTGAGCATAACAAAGTAGTTTTTGGTGACAAAATAGAATGCAACATAGCTAAAATTAAAATAAAATTAAACAGCGTTCTTTTGAGTGAATGGCTGCTATAAACATGCACCCCAATCAGGCTATATCTTCAGTCCGTGATCTCCAAGTGTTATGCATGCCTACTTTTGATGATGAAAAAATGAAAAGATAAGACGAGGTCAAGGACCAGGTGAGATGTAGTGATAAGATACAGAGTGAAGATACAACAGTACACGAGTCCAAGTTGACGACACTTTATGATCCCTTATTCTCCAACTAATCTCAAAAATATGTTAACCAGCAGAATCTGTTGTAGACAATACCAAGCTGAGGATGGTGCAAAGTAATGTTGTAGTTGGAGCACTAAATGCAAGCAATCGTAATATGGCCTTTTGGTTCAGCAATGTAGATTCAGGTTCCTGATTTAAGAGGCTCTCATTGTACTAAAGAAATTGTTCTATATGTTACTGTTGTTAGTTTATATGTTTTCTATTAAAAATATGATGACGTGTTCCTTAAAGCTTTCCAACAAGTTCAAATAAACCTTAGGTATAATTAAGAAAAATGTGAAGGACCACTGATTGTCAGAAGATTCTTCAAACCTAGGCAGGAAGTGTCAAACACAAGGAGATAACTGCTTGGATATTAATGGTTAGTAAAACTCAGTCTGTTGTGTTAAATGGATTAGCTAAGTACTCCAATAAACACTTTTATTTATGATTACATTCAGACTGCTACATTAAAAAAAACAGCTCAAACTCTAAGATGAGCAGATGTATATAGAAACTCATTCATGAATTCTTGTGCACACTTCTACAAAAATACCATTATGAGTCCATAATGGTCCATTTGAAGCGTGCTATACTGAAAAAGTGATTCTTACCCTCATTCACTTCATCGCTTTCTTTGTCCACTTGAGCTTTCAGCACATAACGTTTAATTAGCCGCTTCATGATCTTCTGCAGGGAGGAAAAGGAAAAGGTGAAGATTAAGGACAAAGGACACAGCAGGGGGAGGTGACAATGCATTCTGTATTTATGAAGAGAGAAAACTCATTGCATAGACGAGACAAAAAGAAAACAATGCTAATTGTGGTAGAAAATTTCACTCTGTCTCTCAAACAGTGTGTGGAATATTGAGTATTGATTTGTGACCAGTTGCTGCTGCTGAGCCTGGGGCAGTCAGCCTGTGAAAGTAGGCAGTCCGGATATGGGTCGATAGTTGCCACCATACAAACAGTGCGCTTACATATGTCTAATCAGGTGACAACTCACTGCTGTGTGTTTGTGTAACTGTTGGTCTGTGTGTATGAGTATGTGTAATGGATGTCCTTAAAAACAGACAAAAGGGGGAAATTTTAGGAAAAAACTCTAGTTGACCTGTGAGGATTTCTCTCCTGGAAAAGAATAAGAGCAGAGTAAAGATGAGAGTTTTGACTCCTACTTAGTGAAATAATGTAGTTTGAGCTGATGTACAGAGTGCCTTGATTTCAATTACTCTCAAAGATCTCATTAGAGGAAGTTTCAGCCATGCTTATTTTGCTCCCTATCTCTTTGTGCTGCTTCTCTTTTGCCGATGTCCTTCATTTCAAACTTGTTAAATTCCTTCTTTATTGCCATTTGTACCTGATGGTTCTGTCTCACTTACACCATCTCACCTCTACCAACCCTTTTCTTTCCTTCCTTCATCTGATCGTGCCATTAGCATTCAATCAAACTCAATCTCTGCATCTGGGGTTCTTTACTTTCTCTCCACTACATATTCCTCAGCCTGTTTGTCTCACATTTCATTGTTCCTCTAGACTCCATCTAATTTCCAATTCCCTTCCGTCTCGTCTTCACTCCACCCTAAACTTTGTCATCTGCTTTCAATTCTGTCAATCTCTTACCTGATATCTGGTCGGATGTTTTCGAGCTTTTCTCTGGATGAACTCCTCTCCTGATCGTGCGTAAGACCTAAACCGTTCATCCTGCAACAGCAAGAAGTAGAGACACTTGAGTATATTGGAAGTATTTGTGAAGGATGTAAAAGAAGGCAACAAACTGCATAAAACTAAACAAATAACAGGGTTCTGCATTCATGTGAATGGAGAAAATCAGCAGCCCTACTTGATGTGATAGCAGCTCGTCTATTAACTCCTCGATGATTTCCTTGGCTTTAACTTTGCTCTGTAGTGTGTGTTAGTTTTACACTGCAGTGTGAGAAAGACTTTTACCTCTAGTGTGGACGGACAAAACCACCTGTTATTACTTTGTAAGAATTAAACCTGCAGAACGTTAAAAAAAGACATTAATATAAGATCTGACTGACATGAAAATGTCACAATGTCAGTAAAGAAAGTATCACACAAAGACGAATTAACGAACCTCTAAATAAAAACAACTTTTGCTTATTTTTCAGATTTGCAACTGAAAAAAAAACACTTTTGAGACATGATCATGTCCTACATGCAACTGTTTATAACAACACATATCTATCACTCTCTCTCTCTCTCTCTCTCTCTCTATCTATCTATCTGTCTGTCTATCTATCTATCTATCTATCTATCTATCTATCTATCTATCTATCTATCTATCTATCTATCTATCTTCCTTCAAATGGAATGAGAAATCGAAAATCTAGTTTAGTGAACAATCTAGTTTACTTGGGTTTTTCTCTGATTCACACAGCATGCAAATTACACATTAATCCCCACCAATATTAAGTTAAATGTGCCGTATCAAGTTGCAGAGAAGGCAAACACTTATTGGCATCAACAAGGTACTGGCATATTTTTGGCTCAGTATTTTTCTTTACCATTCTTCTTCTTGGCAGAACTGATGGAGCTCATTTAAATTTTCGTTTCCTGAAACGGACCCTGCTTTTAAGCAGAGTCCATAAACGTTCATTAGGTTGAGATCAGAGTCATTTAAAGAAGTTTGATGTTTGCCTGCTGTATAATTTCTAAAATGGGTTTTGATATGTGTTACAGCACCTGTGAGTGCTTCTTACCTGCAGATCATTCCATAATTGGCTACTGGGTGTCTAGGATCAGAGCTCCTTTTGTCCTGCAGCCTAATTTTTCTTTATGGTTGAAGAAATCAAGCCTTCTTGTAATATTTCCAAGTTTGCTTTCCCTGTCACTAACCTTCACTATTTCACTTCACTATATCTTTGAGTTCCCACCTGTGTGATCTCAGTACTCTACTTTCTCAAGCCAGATATCACCATTGCATGTCTTGAGCTTACTTTCATGAGAAGAACTGCTGAACTAACTTATCTGCTTCTGTCACCCATTTCACCGTTCCATCTGGAGGAGCTGCCAAAAAACAAGTGAGAGAGAAAACAGTCCATACCTACCTGTCCACCCTCAGCCTGACATGCCACTCACCAACCACTACTCTGTTTCACTGTCTCTGCTGCCATCCTGTCAACTCTCCAATGCCAAGACTTTATCAGCAAGAAAATAAGACATCAAGAAATAAATACATTTACAAAAAGTCTCACTTGCATGCCAAATTCATTAATTTTACAGAAGCTGGCTAAACTTTAATGCTTACCTTCTTGTGGTTTTCTGCTTTTGGATCAAAACTCAGAGACAAAACATAACATTCTTAGATTTAAAGGCTAACCCTGACTCATTCAAACATACTTCTTTTGGCCAAACAGCTCATTCGTTGCCTCCTCTGACCATAAAAAAACGTTTGTATTTCTAGGCCCAGCACCTTCTCAGTCCCTGTTTATGTTAAACAGGGACTGAGAAGGTGCTGGGTTTCCTGAGACATAAAACAATCCAGTTAAAATGAGCTCAACCATTTCTGCCAAGAACATTAGCCAAATAGTCGGTATGGGAAGTCTTGGTAATTGCTATGAAAAACATGTGGTTTCTCTGCAACTTTATCCACACATTATGAGAATGTGTGGCTTAGTGCAACTACCAGGAGATTCTACTTTGCTAAAAATCAAATAAGTTGTCTGTTTTATAACTATCTCACCCTGGAAAAAGAACAGTTCAAATGAACAATTACAAGCTCTAGATTAGTATAACGTCTGTGTCTATGATACATCTATATTTGACATCTATGCATATTTTAATGTAAAAGCCCCACCACAGAAGTAATAAGCTAGGAAAAATGTCATGATGACGTCTTGTTTTACAATTGTCTATATTTAGATATAGATATTTTTATACTATGTAGAAAAAGACAAGTAACCCTTTGTTTTGTCACTATCATTATCACTGAAACTTTTCCATTGAAACTCTTTTAGATTCCCAAAATGATTCCCTTTTGCTACAGGCTAGAAAAAATAAGAGAGATAATTGTTTTTGGCATTTTTGTATCACTCTCCTAAAATTCTGAAATGTATATACACTAAAGACTACACTACGCCCTTAAAATTATTGGGAGAGCATGTTCATCTGTTTAGATAATTATTCTCATGTATAATCACCATGAATATCAAATCATCACACCAGGAAGGAGACGAGTGTCAGAGCAAAATGTGGCTATCAACCTCAGAATAAAAGCACAAGTCTTTTGCAAATACTGGCTGAAGAGTGTTAACAGAGTGTTATTGTCCACAGTGAAATGAGTCATGTACTGATACTGGCTAGATGGCCACTCAGAGAGGAAGAATCCATTAAAGCAACATAAGAATGCCAGATTCCAGCATGATTTACGGAGACAAATTGTGTGGTCTGATGAAACTAAGATTAAAGTGTTTGGCCAAAATGACCAATGTTACATTTACACCACTTCTGGAAGCATGGGGAAAAAACTTCAGCAAAATACCTTGAGAAGCTTGTGGAAAGATACCCAAAAAAAGCAAACCCAACCACAAAGTTTAAATGGTGGTTCTACAAAATACACAGGAAATGTGTTTAAATCTTCTGAATTTAAAGAAATGAAAATAAATAAATAAATAAATAAATAAATAAATAATCTGAAAAAAATCTCTCTCTCCTTATTCTGCCATTTAGCAAATAAACATAGATTTTAGTAATTTCATCTGGCCCAAAAAATGGAAAGGATAGACTGACTGATATTCAGACAGAGACAGAGAAGGTTTTGTGTTTCTTTATAAAGAATATATAAATATCTGGTGTTAGTTGGATCACAAGTATCACATATCTTCGAGATACATCTTGTGCTTATTCTTTAAAATATCAGATACTGACAAAAATGAGAAAAATTAAACTGTCTTACAAAAAAAACATTTCTTGATATTAATCATGCCAGAGCATTTATAGTATCAAAAATGTGTCAGGTAAGTACTTTCGGTGAAGCACAGTGCCAACATCAGAGGGTACATTAACTATTAACTGGAGGAAAACAAGTACTTTTTTTATTTTTAGAAGTATTTCTGCAGAGGAACAAAAGTCAGTGGGGGGCAACTATCCATTTTATTTATCTGTTCACCACATTACTGCAGCTACACCCAGATGAGACTGAGACTTCCAGTTCTATGTGAATGCTGAGAATATATCTTCAATGCATGTTGAAATATCTTTCCTGTAATTTTTAGTTGATATTAAAAACTTGATTTATTGGGCTCTGCTGACTGTTTAACTGAGATTCAAATAAAGAAACCCTATTCAGGCTAGCAGTTACAAGCCAAATAGTAGCACAATATAATCACAAGAAGTCAATGATTTTCATATTTATTCCACACATACCCTTGAAGGAATCAGTAGGAACAGCTAATTTTTGTTAAAAATATATTTTAGCTTACTGCCCATATGCTCCTTTTAAAAAAAAAAAAAAAAATCATAATTAAAACACCAAAAAAGAGAAGAAATGAGTCAGTGGTTCAGAAAGACCACACCATCATTCCTAAATCTCACTCGACATCCTCAACGCTTTCCTGTGGGCTAATGTGGGCTTATCCATTGATTGCCTCCTGCACCTTTCTGCCTCTGCCTCTGTTAAACTGTCAGTTCTGCAGAAAGTTTTAGACACTCACAGAGGCAGCAGGGTGAAGCCTATCTTGTCCCTATCCAAAACCTGCCTGGGCATTTCAGCAGACGCAGGCAGAAGCAATGGGCTGACTAATAGCTCTGGTGAGGTGAGCCATTCCAGCCGAGGAGTCCGGCAGAAGAAATGTCTGAAGATGACGGCTAGTGCTACGTTTGATCCCTTATTAAATGTTCTCTGGATTTTGCCATTAAAAAACAAACCATTCTTTTTATTAGCGAGATCTGATTGAGAGGGATGCTCCACTTGAATCTCTATATTTCCTAAATCTTCGGAAATATACAGATTATACTTTCTAAACAGACAACCATCACATCATAGACAGATGCCTAATAGCAGAAAGACAACAATGATGATTTTTTTTTTGTTGTTGGTGCAACTATTGTTCTCTCTCTCAGTATTATCATAGCAGTTATATGAAGCAATGCTGGAAATCAAAAAACATTAATTTGATAGGAAGTATTTAGTACAGTAAATGCACTAATTAGTCTGTAATTAGAGTCACTGCAGCAGTTTTTGTTTAAACAGAGAAAAAATAGAGAACAAACTGTTTGAGAATCATACTGAATGAGAAGGTAAAAGGACAAGTTGCTTTTAAATTAATTATGTTCTGTAACATTAATTCAAGAAGTAGGAATGTAGTACTTTAGATGAAATATGCAGAGGAAAACGTTGCTGGAAGGATTACACACCTCATTTTACATGAAAAACTTCATTCAAAAAGTACTTATAGTCTTTAAATGTTCCCACATTTTGCCAAGTTACAGCCACAAATTGAAATGAGTTGGTTTTTAAGACCTTATGTGATTAACGTTGGAAACTGATACAGAGTTCTAAAAAAAACATTAAGATATGTAAGATACAGTACATCGAACTACAAAAAAACATCTGGAAAGTGTGGCATGCATGATCTGGAAAGCTGTTTAGAATAAATGGAAAGATGGACTATGATAAATGCAGAGCAATCCCAGAACAAAACCTGTTAGAGGCTACAAGTGACTTCACCTTCCAGCAGAACATTGACATTAAACATGCAGCCAATGCTACAATGTAATGGCTTAATTTCAAGCATACTAAATCCTAAAGGGAATTTGTATTAAGAATGGAAAATTCCTCTTCACAGAAGCTCTACATCCAGTCTGAATGAGCTAGAGCTATATTGCAAAGAATGGACACAAATTTCAGTCTCTGAATGTGCAAAGCTGGTTCACACAAAGCCCAAAAGACTTGCAGCTGCAGATTCTGCAAAATATACTTCTACTTCTAAGTAATGACTTGGGGGCTTACATAGAAATGCACACCACACTTTTCAGATATTTATTTGTAAACACATTAAAAAAGAAATCATGTATAATTTCTTTCCACTTCACCATTATGACCTACCTTGTATGTTTATCCTGTAAAATCCCGATAAAAATATGTTAAAGTTTATGGTCTAGCATGACAAAACATGTAAAACATATATGTACACTTTTGCAAACCACTGTAGGTAGAAACTGGGGAATAAATGATGAATAACTGACCTTAGCCTGTGAGTGGAGCATGCCCATCTCTACCTCATTGTTGCGGCGGTGACCATTGGCCTTGCAGAGGCGTATCAGGCACGACTTGATGCGTAGGACAAGGTAGTAGAAGGATTTGGGGCTGGGAACCAAATTAAACGGAGCGGGCAGGGTCCGACCCTCATCAAAGTAGGACAGCCACAACTTGGCGCGGGCAAACTTCCACTCCACGTCTGCGTCCTCCTGCAGGGACAAACAAACAGAGATGCAGGGTGAGTCTGCTGATGGATGATGACAGGAAAGACAGGAATAACAAATAGCTATGACTTGCTTGAGCTCTTTGACTTCTAGAGGACAGTGCTATAATGGCTGGCAGCCCAACAGCTGTCTGTTGACAACACGTCTGTAGCTTTTATTTCTTTGGGAAAAATCTGTTTGAATTTCTCCTATATTTGACAGAGTCTGGTGCTGTTTGATTGATCTTCAGCAGCTGATGGCATTTTTTTAAGTCACAGTCTGATCCTCTTGTAGACACATTACTGATACCAGATGATCCTTATTGACTTGTTGACAACATCCTGCCCTTTTTTTTATTGACCTGCTACATACCTCTATCTCCTGGTATGAGCTGTTGATCATGGCAATGAGCATGTTGAGGAGAACCACCACCATGGTGACATTATAGACTCCATACAGCACGTAACCAATGTTCTCTATGAACTTATGGTCGTATTTCAGCACCACAGAGATCACTTCAGACAGCCCGAAGATAGACCAGAACAGAGTCTTGAAGCTCTCCTCCACCCTGAGGGAAAAGAGAGAGAGGTGAAATAAGTACATAACAGAGGCTACAGGTGTGGGAAAACACTATTAGGTGCTAACTGTTGAGTCACACACATGAAAAGAGACAATATGTGATCTAATGCTGTTTGATTTGTGAGGCAGGAGTGATGAGTCATGTCCAATTTGAACACGAAATCCCATTTCTGCCCCTATTGCACACATAACAAACAAAGTCCTGTAACTGCACACAACCGAAAAAGCAGTGACTCAGCTGCAGCAATTAGCTTCTCTCACTCAGTTAATTAGGTTTTAACCCTTTGTCAAACTTTATGCAAAGCAGACAGCTGAAGTTAATGGAAACACTTTAAAAGTTTATCCAGAAAAAAAAATTGTGTGAACAATGCTGATGAGAAGTTTACATAAATTATGAGCTAGAAACTTTTTTTAAATTCAGGACTTTTAATAGTTTATTTAAACCATTCATTTTTTTCTGGATGGAATAATTCCACAACAAACAACCTTCATGAATTTTAACAACAATAATTTTGTGCACATTTGGTAGATGATTATCTCAAATCCACAAATGCTCAAAACTATACATGCATGCTCTAACATATAGATAATTAATACTTGGTTAAAAGTCCCTGAGCATTTTGCACCTGAACCACATGGTTTTTGCAGTTGTCAATAAGTTTCGGACACAATTCTGGCTCACTAGTCACGTCCCATCGAGTCCAACATTCAACCATCTGACTCAGACTGTCACTCAGATGAAAGCAACTGGTTTGAGGGATCAGGAACAGTCCAGAAATCACCAAGGCTCAAGCCCATCATAAACTGGGCTCTGCTGGAACACCACCAGTGGCTCGGTCTGCAGATAATTGAGTTCTCCATTAAAAAAGCATCTGCTCCAAATTTGACACCTTCAACTGAAATTTCCAGCTTCCCACATGGACAAGTCAAAAGCTTAATGGAGAAAAGTTTTACTGCTGCAATCTACGAAGTGGATAGAAAAATAAAGAAGAAGGACATCCTCCACAATTTTTAACTTCAAGTAAAATCAACGGCTAGATGTTTGAGTATTTTAAAAGGACAATTATACTAAACATGCAGCAAAATTGGTTTTGGAATACATAAAGTTGGCTAACATTAAATGTATGGAAAGCTTTGACCTCAACTGCTATGGAAATTTGTGGGCTATGCTGAAAAGCCAGGTCCGTATATATATGGATTCACACTTGTGATTCTACTTGTTTTTGTTCAGTTCATTGAAGACATGTGTTACATCATCCTTCTACCCTGAAAAAGATCAGGTCAAATCCATAACTGAAAGCTGAAACATAACATTCATAGCCAAGATGAATGTATGCAAACATTAGACTGCAACTGCATGGGACCTTTATCATTTAAAAAAAAATATAACACATACTGACCCAGTTTGTGTCCTGTTTTCAAAAATTCATGTTTGTCAGAATTACTTTTTCATTTTTTATAGTTGAATGAATTTTGGCTCAACTTTTCTATCCCTGTGAGTAAAAAACAGGCAGTTCTTAAGCTCTTCTTGGCTTTTCCTCCATCATTCACGTGTGATAAATCAAGCGCTTAATAAAAAAAGGACCTATCTCAGGTTTTTAAGGTCTAAAGTTAAATGTCCAGTTATTTCTGAGCCTGAGGGTTGTAAAGAGAACAACCAGTAACAAGACACAAGAGCAAAAGGCTGCATGACCTGTGAGTACAGGTTTTCAGATACATCTGTGTAGTTAAATATTCCATGAGAGGCAAGTATGGGGCTTGGGATGACAGAGGGGAGCCACAGTGGGAGGAATGAGCGGGCTGGTTGAACTGCTGGAGGGCTTGGAGGTAAGAGAACACTGTGGAGACAGAAGATGTGTAGGTTGTGGAACTGCGAGCATCTTCCAAAAAAACTTCATCCACTGGCACACACAAAAAAAAGGCTAGGTGTTGGCACAGAGGAAAAACCATCATCTCACATGCATAAAAGGAGACTGTAAGACAGGAACATACACAATCGTCAACTTTCCCCACCTTTCCCTTTCTCACTCATGAAAACAGAAAATCCTCTGGGTGCTTCACCTTTTCTACCATAGAAGAAGACAGAAAAAAATTATCCTTTATTCTTCTTTGCTGCAATAGTTTTTTTTTTTTTTTTTTTCAAATCTCTCCAGGAAATTTAGGAATATGCTCTCTCTCGCTGAAACCACATATCTTCCAGAAAACATTGTGGTTTTCAGCAAAGTATTTATAATTAGCCTGTTCATCAGAAATTAATTTCTATAATGTTCTGGCCTCTAAACATGCAGTCATTGTCCTTTGTGAATTTCATGAGTTTTGCAAAAAAAAAAAAAAAAAAAAAAAAGTATAATTAATGACCGTGCATAGAAGGCTTTGAGATAATGATCATGCTTCATGTCTTCAAATACGCTGTGAAATGAAAAGACTTTCCATTTTCAATCAAACCTCTTTGCACAGAGGTTCCTGCTGAGCAATAAAAAAATTGGGCTTGGATGGATGGAAGGAAGGTTTATAGAGGGGTATTTTCTTTGTGCCATCGCACTCCCCTCAAATTGCCAGTTTTTCACAGACTGCTGCTGTTGCTGTTGGAGATGGACTATAACCGTGATTATGACTATTTCCACGAGATGCCATTGCTGTAATTGAGGCCATGGCTGTGCTTTAGTTGTAATGACTGCTCTGTCATGTCAGTGGCACATTAGGTGTAATGGCTGCAACACAGATGACATGCAGGGGTTATATGCATGGCAGTGAGTTGACATCAAGGGAATTTAAGAGTGACTGCAGTGGAGAAATGACAAGCATAACAACAGAAATAAATGTTAAATAAAAGTTGAATCATTACCTAGAGTCTGGTTTTCACTGGATGGTAAAACAAATCTAAAATAATTTCTTTTTTTTTTACTTTAGGAGAGAGAGAGAATGTGTGTGTGTGTGGGGGGGTCATTTGTGACAAGCACAGTTTAGCTGAAACATATGACATCAGCAGACCACTTAATCAAAATTACAACTAATGCTGTGGGAGATGTTAGAGTGCTTCACAAACCTTTTTATATCCCATGAACTTTTTTATATTGTCACATTACATTCACAATGTAGCACATAATTGTGAAGTGGAGGAAAACGATGCATGTTTTTCAAACTTTCTCACAAAAAAACAAAAATCCTGAAAATGTGTGGCCTGTTTTTGCATTCAGCACCTTTCAATGTGATACCCTGAAATAAATCCAGAGCAACCAATTGCTTTTAGGAGACACCAGGTGAACAGAGTCCAGCTTTGTGTAACTGAATCCTTGAGGTCTTCACAACTTTAGTGTTTGAGAACATTCGAGAACGAACAGCATCTTGACCAGAGGTGGGTAGAAGCTACTTACTTTTACTCAGTTCCATTTACTTGAGTAAATATTTTTGAAAAAAATGTACTTTTAATCGTAGTTTAACTACACTATACTTTTTACTTTTACTTGAGTAATATTTCTATAAAGTATCACTACTCGAGTAAAATCTCTGGATACTCTACCAACTGTGAGTAACAACAACGGACTAACTCATTATTGCCAGATAAATGTCCAATGCTAACATTTATTTGTGTATTTGTGTATTTTATTTATTTAATTCTTTATTTTTAAAAGAAACAAAATTCATAATGGTTTTGGTTTTCTCCCCCAATTAATGCAGTGAACAAAGAAGCACTCCTACAAATATATTACACAAACAGTTATTGGTTCTAAGCAACATTCAGAAAAAACATAACTTAATAAAAGATTAAATAGTTGCTACCTCCACATTAAGTTGCTCTACAACCATCTATTTAAATCGGAAATGTACTTTGAAGGTGTCAAACAACAAAGATTTTCACAAACCACCGTGGTGGTTTTTAAGTAGCTTACTGGCAGTGACTAGGGGGGAAGGCTGTTTCCATCAATACTTTCCCTCCAGCACTATTAAAATAATGAAATCCAAAAGGCTTTGCTGCAATCAGAGGAGCTAAAGAAGGTTATTTTGGAGGGCATGCTGTGAAGACCAGAGACTATGAGACTCTCTTCCAAGATAAAAAAAAATAAATAAATAAAAAAAAATGACTTTTTAAGCAACCCAAAAAAAGGGGGACAATTTTCTGCTCTTGATTATGTTATATTTCCATTTATCTTCTAATGTAATTATTTTTTCAAATTAGTCTCAAGGCCCTGCTTCCCAACCTGTGAAATTTTTGTCTGATATAGATTAGTTTTTCCAAAATGTAAGAGGAGATAATTATAGACAACTTTGTTTCAGCCAACATTAAAGTGCTGTTAAGCAGACATTTGCAGGAACAAACACAATTAAAATTCCACACTCACCAAAAGGCAAGTCTATAAATAGTCAGTGCTCATCTGCTCGGGCAGATTGTTAGTTTGATAGGAGGAGACTTGCAAAAATGTGACATTCATGCGTTGGCAGAGTGGCTCAGAGGGTGTTATCATTTAATTCAATTCACCCAATATAAGTACCAGTTATATAATAAATGTGGACAAATACTGGAGTTTTCACTTTATTCAAATCCAGATTTTTATGATAGTTAAGACTTTTCAGCTCTTTAGCACATAAAATCATCTTTTGTTCATATGTAATCTTTTGCTGTGAATGACAGCTTAAGGATAACAAAGTTTATGGTGTTTAGACAGAACTTACTACAGTCATCATGAGCTTTTGTTTGTTTTATCTTTAAGGATTTCTTGATGTTTTGTTTTGATTTTGGTCAGGGTGTATGTGCACTGTGAACTACCGTCCAATCAGCTTTGACACATTTAAATGAATATGATTAGTCAGTATATTTTTTGAAGAATTTAACCACCTGCTTCCTATATTGTAAATGGTTCATTATTTGTTTTGTTAGAGTTTATAAGTTCTGAGTTAAAGTTTTGTATTTCAGTGTTTTATGTTTCTAAGTATATTACATCTTACATGCTTCTAGTCTTTGTTAAGTTTATTTTCTATTTCTCCCTTTTACCTGGTTTCAATTTGTAATTAGCACACCCGTAGAATATCTGTGTACCTCTGGGACTGCATTTACTTCTAAAGCACTTTCTTTGTTCAAGTTTCTGTGTGGACATCTGTGTCAGTTGTTTAGTCACTTTTCAAGTGATTAAAAAAACTGACTTGACATTATTATGTGAAGATTTCATAATAATGGACTAAATATTTAATGGTGAGTCCCAATTTTTTTCTACATTGCTGTAAAAGTTTTGGGAAAATAGAAAATCACATGGAACATTTGATTCTGTCTTTAACACCCATGCAGGACAGCCATTACACTTTTGGCCATTATAAGGTTCCAGTACAACAGTAAACTCACATCCCACGACTTAAAGGAACGTTTTAAACTTACAGAAGGGAAATAACAGTAAAGCTGATTAAGGTAGCACATGGTGCGTATGTGTAGAGATCAATAGCTGTAAACCACGGTCATCACAGAGCCAGCCTTTATCTTTGTCAGTCTCCATGTGTTTTCTAAATGGACCAATGCAGCAAGAGGAATTGAGATCAGCTCACTGCTGTTATGCTGCTGAGACAGTGATGGTTTTTGATATGGGCCGAATTGACAAGTTACCCAGAGAGGTGTTAGAAACAGGGCAAACAAGCACCATCTCAAAAGTAGAACATATTTACCTATCAGTTCCATTTTGAACAAGTTTTCTATGGCTTTAATCCATATGCAGTCATTGGGTAGCTGACATGCCCATGTGCTCCCCTGCTTGCTGCTGAAAATAGGAAAATCAGGCTGTATTTGCTGTCAATCACACATTACCAGGTGGGGTAAGGCCCAAGTTATTCTGTGACATCTTTCCCTTTAACTGGATTACCTATGAGCTACTTTTATCTACACTTAACCAGAAAAATTTAAAGAAGTTATTTCTTTATAAACTAGGACCAAGCTTTGTGGCTTAAGAATGTTATGCAGCAATGAAGGACGGTCTGTCTGACTGGGTGGTTGGGGTATAATGGGCAATACCACCGGAGGACTTCCATGACACATCACAGACATAACTTCCCACAACTTCCCACAGTGACTGCTGCATGCCTGCTGTAGTTCAGCTTCATTTATGAAAGCTCACAGGTGTGAGAGACATAGATTGACATAGATTTGGCTAGAGAGACACACGAGACACTTTACACACTCATTTAAATCTAAACTCAGTCAAGAATGTCTAATCAACCTTGCAAACCCTAACATATAAGGGAAAAACATGCAAACAGCACATAGAAAGGCCCCAGGCTACAAAAAAAAGCCTTTTAAAAAAATTGTTGTTAGCTGTTCACTACCTAGTATGTTGTGGTGAATGAATCCTTCGAGTGTTGCTGCAGAGTCAATAACAACTTTTCACCTAAATTAAATTAAATTTATTTGGTCTTTTTGACCAAATAAATTTAACAGCATTGTATTCTAATTGGTGTGACTCTGTGTTGCCCTGTGATGGACTGGCTACCTTCCAGGGTGTACTTTGCCTCTTGTCCAATGACTGCTGGAGAAAAGGACCCCTTGTGGCCCTCTATGAATAAGCCACTATAGGCAATGGAGGGATGGATGAATTAAGTAATAAGCTATAAAGGTGGCTATGAACTGGACCTGTTTATTCTGCAAGGAGGTTAGAGATCACAAAATGATTAAAAATATGGTAAAAATAATGTTATGCTTAAAGACAATATCTTAACACTTTCTACTTCATTTTTGCCTGCAAAGTCGGGCTTTGATATTCTTAGGTGTGATGACAGAAAATAAAGTGACATTCTCCAGGGCCTGTGCCATTCATAGTCTTTTTCATACATTTTTTAAATTTAGATTTTTGGTTGACCTTAGATTAAACTTTATAAAGAAATGCGTTTCAGAACTGCTATGTCTTTGCTATTCCTGTAGAATCTGGTTCGCTATATTTTTTCAGCTAAGTATACTATGCCTCTCTTGCTGTGAAAGCAACTTAAAATAAATAGTTCACAACAACAACAACTTATAAGTTCCCTGTTTTGAATCAAATGCAACTATTTTCCTTGTTTGAGTGATCAAAAGATAATGGCAACAAAGTCACCAACTGATTAAACAGAAAAAAACAGCTTTAATAACAGTAAAGATATTTTGCACATTTGAACAGCTGTAAACAATGCAGCACTTTACTAACTGGATTCAAATACACTCTTATTCAAATAAAAAGTCTATACTGATAGCCCATAACTGTAACTCATAGTAAGCTAATCTAACAAAGAAATTGTGTCTGAATCTCAGTACAACTGTAAAAGTCTTGTTACCTCTATCTGCGCCGACCTGATACACTGGAGACAGAATATGGATGCAGGTATAAACTGAGGACTGAGCTTCTGCTCTCGTTCTGGCGTATATTGATGCATGAGGAGGGAGCGTTGCTGGGTATCATCATTTGTTTTGCTTATCTTGTTTTCAGGTTATTTAATTTGCTGAAATCTATGCGAGGTGCCTCTCAGGGAGGAAGTCCAATTATGGGAAATCTAAAATGTATCCCTGGAGATCAACAGCCCTTATAAATTCAAATTTGTCCAATGTCAGCCATTTATGAGTGTATTTTACAAGAAGAGATAGATGATGTGCTTGATTCCTCAGATTATGGAGGATTAATGTTTCTGACAAGCAAGGATTCTGATTCATTCATTTTAAAATTGCATGTGTCTGTATTTTATAAGTGTCATCTTGAAGCAGTAATAGATGGTCTGTTGTTTGTTTTCAAAGCTGCCAGCTAACAAAAGGCTTCACACACAAACACAGGCACAGTCATGTTTTCAAAAGCTGCTTCAAATGGATGTGAAATATGGCTATTTTAAATCATTTTCCTTGAGGTCTGACCTAAACCAAAGCAAAAGACCACCCCCTATATTTGCTTGTGGGGAGTTGGTTTATGTCCCCCAAAAGAAGTCAGCTTCCCAGATTTCTGTCCCAGGGTGTGAATAATACAACCCCTTACACTCAGCCCTGCAGGACACTGACAGCAAAAAAACCTGATGCTGCTTCTCATTCTCTTTCTACCAAAATCATGCCACATGCAGCACGGTGTGCGTCTGTGTGTGGGAGACTGGTGACTCACCCCAGCTCTGCGGGAGAAGACCAAACCTAATCACCAATGGGCCCAAATCAACCTCATCGCCTCAGAGACAAGTCCTTATTTTCTTTCTCTATGCTTTATGTTTCCAGTTCCTCTCTGCCTCTCTTCAAGGCCATGTCCCGCTCCCAATTTCTCATTATATTTCCACTGAGTTTACAGAATTTTCCTTATTTCTCACCCAGCATATCACTCTTGCCATTGTTTCAACCAAAAAGCTTTTACCTATTTCTGTCATGTTCTCTACTTATAATGTATTTTCTATTTTTTGTGCAATTCAAAGAAAATCTTTGCTCTTGGTTTAATATGACATAGTACAAATATAAACAAGGCCTCTGTGAATGGCTCCAGCTGGCACATTGTTCATTATCTTAATGCACTTCTGTCATTAGCAAGATATTTAATTCTGGTTCTCTATCACCGCTCTTCTACACCACTAAAGACAAACAAGTAGTCAGACAGGCAAATATAGACAAAATATTAAATTGAGAGTTAACTACCTGTTGTGGGGAAAAAAATAAAGAGATGTCACCATGGTAACCAGACGGGTGGGGTCGTGCCCACTTCTGAATTTAATGAACAAATAAATTTGGCTCCCAAGAGATGTGCATCTGTGTGTATGTCTCATAGTGAGCCGATCAACCAAAAGGGAAGAACAACATAAGCTGATGTGTTTGCCTCTTATACGCACTTGTGCATGCATGTGCACGTATGACAGACAGCAGATATATAAAATGAGGCTAAAAGAGAGCAAAAGCAAAAGGAGGCTGTTGTGGTGAGTCTTCAGGCAAGCTGTACGAGGAGCCGTATTTACCAGAGAATGGTATTTAATGCCAAAAGAGGAGCAATTATAGAATCAAGCATGTCTTAAGGTTCTATTTTATGTGCCTGACTGGTTTCTGGCTTTCGCTGGTCTGTTCTGTCTTCTCACAAAATGTGGGGCAATTTTAAAGCATTTAGCATGTAGCTGCAATTACGCTCATGAGAAATGATTAGGACAAGATGTTGAAATACGACCAAGATGTTGAAGTAAGCCAGTCCATCACAGGTTTTTGTTTGAGTCTTTGTAAAAAAAAAAAAAAAAAAAAAAAAACAAAGCCCCCACGTGTACAGAAATAACAGTACAAAGAATGGACAACCAGGCTGTCAGTTTTGCTAAACAAAAAAAAAAAAAAAAAAAAAAAAATTTTTTCAGTTCAGACGATAATTATTCTTTAAAAAGAGAACAGAAAATTTGATATATAAGCTTGCCAGTCGAATTTGAAGATTTCAGCAAAAAGTAATACTACAGAGCTAAACTTTATAGCCAGTTTAACACAGGCATGTTAGTTTCCTCACTGGCTAAATTAACAAAATCCTGAAACTGCAGTAAGAATACCACAACAGAGGTTATCAGCTTTCTTTATATACCAAATTTAGTATTTGCTTCAAAAGCTATGGGTGCCATTAGTCTGCTGTCAATGGTCTGTCTAGTTTAACTACAGAAATTAATTAGAAAAACTGTTTGATTATGATTTGTATTACCACGTGATTCCATCTTCTTTCTTGCTGTTTGTTTATATTCTGAAACCTGCATAGTAGATGCAGTTCCATTCAAAGCAGAAAAAATGAAGAACTGAAAAAAAAAGACATTTTCTGTTGTTGGACATAGAGTCTTTTAAAAACTATGCACATCCCTTTTGCAAAGCAAAGTTTTTGTGACTTTTTTTTTTTTTTTTACATATACTGTGACATATATTTCTTGAACAATTTTAAGTAGGAATCCAAAAAGAATATTAAAGGAAGAAATGTAAAAAAACATAAGATTTTAGACTAAATAATCAAAAGAATAATCAAGTGTTTTCCAACAGCCAAATAGAAATGCACCCCATGAGCAATGGCTTCTATGGCCACTCCATGCATAATCACTGTGCAAGACTCCACTGCTGAAGAAAAAGCTTGCTGGAGTTTGTTTAACATTTGCTGCTGAAAACAAGAGCGTGAACATGTCAGTGAAAGATTGGGAGAAGGTAGTCTGGTCAGATGAGGCCAAAACTGAAGTCTTTGGATTCCTCCATCTTTAGAGGAAGAATGGTTCTGCGCATCACTCAAAAACACCCAGCCATAAGTAAAGTTTGTGAGGAGGAATATCATGTTGTAAAAACTAGCTCCTTGTTCTACACTTACAGAGGGTCTGGCCTCTTGGCTTGAAAAATGATTGCTTCCTGGAGTCGTGGACTCTGTTAAGGTTTTAAATTTTACCCAATTGCTAACGTTTTTCCGTGACATATGTAATGCGCCAGTTAGATGCTATGAATCTTACAGGAAATTGCCTGGCCTGTAAACAACCATCCTCCACTGCAAAGAGAGAAGTTCCGGACCGAACGAGGCGGCTGTTGATGTTAATTCAGTATTTGGAAGTGTGGCCAACATGGACTGAACCGCTTTGTTCACTTTTTCCGTTGCCATTTCAAAAACTACAGTCTGCCTACAATTCTAAAACAGTGCAGAAAATTGACGTCCTCGTTCAGAACTTCTTCTGTTCGCTGATTGGCCCGGTTGAAATTCTGCTGGAGGAATCCAAGTAAATGGGAGAAAGCCCAGACTGAGATATAAGTGAGATTTCAATCGAGTGGAATAGCACAGGAAGGCAATGGCCAGGCTATGATGGTGTCTGCTGTCTTCCAACAAATGGTCTTGACAGACTTTCTATCAGGGGTACCCAAGTCCAATCCTTGAGAGACACTATCCTGCAACTTTTCAATGCATCCTTTCTCTAACATATCTAAATCAAATGGCTAAACTCCAACATCAGCATGTCATTCAGTTCTGCAGAGGTTTGGTAATAAGCCATTTATCTGATGCAGGTGTTTTTGAGAAGGGATGCATCTAAAAATTGCAGGGAGTTAGGTCTCAAGGACTGGACTTGGGTACCATGCTTTACATAACTGATGAAAGAATGAATGGAGAAAGGTACTGGGACATTTTTGATAAGCATCTGATAAAACCTGAGCAGACTTTTCAAGCAAAACAACAGTCGCAAACAGCCAAGGAAACTCAAAGTTGTTTTCAGAGAAAGCACAACTGCTAGAATGGCCCAGTCCATTTCCTGGATCTCCAATTGAAAAAGAAGAGAAAGAGCTGAAGGTTGGAGTACACAGAAAGGACCCCCAGACCCTTCAAGATTTGAAGACGGTTTCTGTTAAAGAATGGGTCAAAGGTCACACCTCAGCAAAGCATGTAAGTAGTTACTCCATACAGGGAGGGTTTTGAATTTGTCATTTGCAAAAACAGCTTTTGAACCACGTATTTAATACATTTCAGGAAGTATGTTCAATACTCATTGCCTGTGTTATTTCCATGTTTCACCCATAACTTCATTTGTCAACTAATTTTTGTTGCTCTCTTTTGCAGCCTTTTGGTAATTTGCTTTAATCTACCAAAAACCTTGTGGGAGAATGTGTTGTGGTCTGATTAAACCAAACTTGAACTTTCTGGCCAAATTTCTAAAATATATTTGTCATAAAAACCACAAAAAATAATAACAATGAAAAATGCTAACCCTCATCAAAAAAGCCTCATAGCTACTGTGCTACCACCCTAATAGAGTTTTAGATATCTGGATTTCTAACCTCTTTCATTAATTGCATCATTATAATATCAAAATACACTGTTTGGCAAGTCGAGATCACCCAAGGTGAAAACAGACAGGGCATCATGGCAATGCACTTCATATAATATATACAGTATACTGTAACTGGAATGACTTTACTTGTCTGATGTTCGGATTGATAAAATGGCTTCTTTGCTGAGAACATAAATCACTCAGGGAAGTTTTCTATTTAGTCACAGTTTTTTTCTATTTCATTTGATTTGAGACTACTCAGTGCAAAATGGGCATGCAGTTAAAATTACCATCACATCTAACCAGATTAGCAAAAGCCACTGTTGTTATCCTGAAAACACTGGCTTTGGGCCCTACCTACCTCATCAACCCATTAATCTCTTTCTATGCACCCTTCAAATCATTATGTGAACTAAAAATATTCCACTAAACCTTTTGAAAAAATTGTTTACAACCATTCTCATTTATTTTGTTCAATAACACATTTAGTTTTTGTATTTGCATCCCTGGGCCATGCAGTTTTCGTCTCAGTTATTAGGTACAATATCATGTATGTAATGAGGAAACAAACAACAGCTACGTCAGGTAAGGTGCTGTAGACCAGGAAGCTACCAGTGCATGAACAAACAGGAATAGTGGCAGATAATATAACAACCAGAAACATGGGGAAACGGAAAAAAAGTTGAAAGTTAAGAGATAAATTTTTATACATGACAGTATGGTGACCGTACAGTTTCAAAGGATGATGACGTTGAAGGGGACATACTGTATCAGAGGAGATGCTCAGCATTCAGAAGGGACTGAATTCAGACTCAGTCAAAAGCTACAAGACAATGTTAGCTCTGCCCTTCAGTAACTGATATCACTGATATCACTCATTTTAAGAAACAAACTGTGATATTGTATGAAAGACGTTACTCTGCTCATGTTTAGAAATTGTCTGAAATTGTCATGTTTCCTTTGAAAAACCCAACCCCAAAAAACTGGGACATTATCAAGTTAGAAAAACACACAAAAAAATGATGAGATCTCTGGAAGTTGGAAATCAGCAAGGATATTAGAAAAAACAAGGTTAAATCTGGTTATTTAAAATATTGGTAGTAGAGATTTGATACCTGAGAGTCAGAATTTCCTGAAACCTAGTCTTAGGAAGATAAATAGAAAAAAATGACTGAGACTAAATAATTACAGATGGAAAATTAGTATTTAGTTTGGATAGCTAGCTTGCTTAGATATTCTAATCAATACAGGGATGGGGATGTCTTGTTTTACTTGCCAATAGAGGAAAGCAGTGCCAAGAGGACAAGAGGTCCATAAAATTATGCCTGCTGCTAAAAATCCAATAATGTACTCTTCCATGACTTGTTTACCTGTTAGAAAAAAACAGCAAAAATAGCTTGTGTGTGGAGAGAGGTGAAGAAAATGTCACCCAGGTCAAGATATACTTGGGGAATGGCAGAGAGTTCAGATGGATCTGGGGTTTGGGGCTTTCTGTAGTAACGAGATTTTCTCTGAGAGTGACAGAGAGGACTCAAACTAAAGCTCTAATCTGTTTTTTAGTCAGTATAGGGATATGAGTGTTTACCAATAAATAACACAGGATCAGAGGCAATTTAAGGTAACATAGTAAAATGAAACAAATTTATTTGGTGAATGATTACATAAAATGAAAAGTCTTAAAGGGTCAATGACAGTCAAGAACATTTAGTAGTGGGAGCAGATTTAAAGTCACCAAGTGTAGATGACTGATTTTGAATTCGGCGGCTTGCTTATTCAGATGGGTTGTGGTAGATTAATTTAAAAGATTCATTAAATTTTGTAAAATGTTTGTATTACAAAGGCAGAAAAAAATGAAAGGCGGGGTGACTTGAATCACTCGATTCAGTAATTCATAGCAAAGCTTTGCTTCTTATAGAAGCTGTGAGAGGTCATTCTGCCTCGAGGATATTAAAGAGTTCACTCAAAAGTAAAACAGAGAATTTTGATGTCTTCCAGGAAGACTGAAGGAGTAGTTCCAGAGCTGGGATAGATGATGGCTGATTGGCAGTAAGGTGTACTGAAAGAGCCTTGTAGCTAACCAGAAAGGCTGTCAGACTTCAGATCATACTGGCGTGCACAATGATATAGTGAAAAGTGAAAAACCCCCACAGAGGATAAACAGAGCAGTAATGAGGAGATGAACAACAGCTGCACCAGGTAAGCTATCAGGGACCAGGAAGCCACATGGTCAAGCACACACAGAGAAAGAGACAGATAAGAGACTAACAGACACATAATGAAGAGGGAGGAGAGGAGACAAGAGGAGAGGCACACCCTTCTGCCAACTAGAATCACCACAGTATGCACACATCAAATATGTAATTTAAAACATTGGTTTGTTATTCAGTAAACATTAGTCAGGATTTCTTTCTTTGTTGGTATTTTACTCTTCATTATGAGGAAACTAAACTTTGTTCATAATATTAATGAACTCCGTAGGAAATCTGCAGCTTGCTGAATCAAAGATTGTAACTAAAAAGCTAAAAAGAGCTGGATTGACTGCAAAAGAATCCATCCATCCATCCATTATAAAATCATAGTCCGAAGAATATGATTCTATTTTAATTTTATTTTTTCAGACAAGTCCACACTATATTTGGATTGTGAGGAGCATGTTTTGTCTTGTCAAACTCTATTTATCCTTCTTTAAAAAAGTAAGAGAAGTCTGTCTATCTGTCAACTTTGTTCAAACTAAATTCAGCTATCTACTATTTTTTTCATTTTACTTTCTTGAGCAGTCCATCAGCTTGACAGTTCTGTCCCCCCTTTCATAAATACTGACAAAGCATCGAGACAAAGTCACACAACAAAAAACATTGACGTGTTTTTATGTACCTCGTGCGCATGGAGCCTTGTGGCACCTGTTTTCATTCTTTGCTTCATTGAGATGGAACCAGTGTTTTCAAGGGCAACAGCTGACGTCAAAGTAAGAATCAAAATGTGAGGCTTGCTGAATACATTGTCTACTTGGGAAAACCCGAGAAAGGAATTTACTGAGAAATGTTACTTGTTGAGAAATTTTCCTCTCTGAGTTTTACAACAAACACATTACTAGCCATGTATTGTGGGAATATTATTAGATTTTTACATGGTGCTCTGTAATAGTATTTGTACGTTTTAACATTTTGTCACGTTTTGTCTGAGGTTACCCAATGACCTCAGATCTTCATGTATTTTATAGCCCCCATTTAAAGAATGTGCCATGCAATTGTATTAAGTCTCATTTATTCTGATGCCTCTAAATAAAATTTTGAGCAACCATATACCTCAGAAGTCACCTACTTGTGTGTAATATCATACATTGTTCACCCCTGTGAGAAATCATTTCAATACAAATAGGGCTTTCCTGTAAAGTTATCAAAGATTTGCTGGAGAACAGACGTAAACAAACACCATCAAGAAGACCTAAACCATTCTAGTCTAGGTCAGGTGAAAATACTGTTGAGAGGTTTAAAGCAGGGTTAGGTGACAAACAATATTCAAACCTTTCCCATCACCCTAATCACTGTTTAATTCATCATCTGAAAATGGAACTGACAGCCAAAGAGAGCATGAACCATAAAAGCAGCCAAGAGGCTCAGTAAATCCAGAGGAGCTACAGAGATCCAAAGCTCAGAGTAAAACTATTAGTTGTGGATTCCTCAAATCTGGCCATTATGGATAAGTAGAGAGAAGGAAGCCATTGTTGAAAGAAAACCACAGAAACAACCATTTAAAGCCAAAGAAATGTAGAGGACACAGCAAACATGTGAAAGATGGTACTCAGGACTGATTAGACCAAAACTGAGCTTTTTGGCCTAAATGCAAAATGGTATGTGTAGCAGAAAACTAACATTGCATGTCATCCTGAACACACTATTCCAATCAAGAGACACAGTACTGACAGCACCTTGTTGTAGTGGAGCTTTTCTGCAAAAGATTTGAGCCAGGGATGGAAGTTCACCTTCCAACAGTTCAACAGCTCTAAACATATAACCAGATCTACAATGGAAAAGTTAAGACCAGCTCTTATTTCTGGGGTTTATCACTACAGCTTGTCTGGTAAGTGGTAAACTTTGTAAGACTAAAGTGCTTTCCAAGGTTAGAAAACAGAAATGTTAACAATCAAGACCTATTGTGTTCTTTACAATGTGTTTCATTGAAATAAAACTCAGGAAAATATTCGACTTAGATAAATTCAAATAGTAGCTTGCTTGTGTCACATAAAATGTTACATGAGAAAATAAACACTGAGAACCAGTTGGCAATAAACATACTCAGAGCTCACGTCCTGATTTCTTCCCACCTTTCCAAATTGTTATGCTTAAATCTGTGCTAATCCTGTGAGGATGTATGGCTGTTGCTCAGTCTGCATGACCTTCTCTCATCCTCTCTTCTTCCCTCTCCGCTGTTCTTCCTTTGTCTATGTATTCTGGCAGGTCTCCTGTATTTTGGCTGAACAAAGAGCCAATCCAAAAAATCCTCCTCTGCATCGCTCCCTGTGGTTTTCCTCTCATCTTTCATCCCTTCCATCTCCCTCCATCTTCCTCCTCCTTTTCCTTAATTGACTTTGTCACCTTGTGGTGTTTCTGCATTTATTCTCAGATTTCCTGTTTCACTTCAAGATAACACTATCCATTTATTTTAACCTACTGCAATTTTCATCATTATCACAGGTCTTCTGTTGTGTCCATATTTCTTTGTGTCATGTAGTCATGCATAGCTGACCAGAATGTAAAGACTGGTCCAGTGCTCCACAAGCGCTGCATAAATCAATTTCTTTACCAGTGTTTGTCTCAAAACATCTGTGGGTTGCTTGCACATACAAGAAGCTGTGTCAGCTAGTTCAAACACAAACACAGAAGCACAGAAAGAACAAGAATGCACCTATTAAAGTGCATGGACTCTTAACAAAGATCATCTGATCTTTACATTTTGAAGTCTGTGATTGGAAGTGTCTTAGTCCTAGTTTTGGTATATATGTGGTTCAGTCTTCATTAAGATCTATCAAGCTGTGCGTTCATGTGTGTGAATTTTTATTAGTGTGAGCAACTGCATGTATTTGAGTGAAATCTGTGTGTGTCAGCCTCACTTTTTCATGCTAATTTACCCTTCTTCCCCATCACCTCCTTCCCTGCAACATCCAGCCTGAGTTGTCCCTCCTGGGGTATCATTACCTCCTCCACCTGGCGCCCCCTCTATGAATGAGAGCTATCAGGCCGGGCTGTTCTTCATCCCTCCATCAAACGCGCCCTTTCAGATATTTGACATCACACAGAATACAAACACACACACTTACAAAACAGGGCATTGGGACATATTTCTTTGCAGAGGACCAAAGGACAAAAGAGATGAACTTGACATTGCTGTCCAGCTGTTACACTGCTATTATTAACACTCAGCTGACATACTGCCCCTACCAACTACTGAATTATTATGCTCAAAAACGATCAAAAAGCCCCCTTGAAATCTGACAGATCACTCCTCTTCTGATCAGATTTACAACACAATAATGCATATATAGTTCTAAAGAAAAAAAAAATCTATCTCTGCACACTTGCCTTCAGATATTTTGTTCTGACACTCACATGCTGACTGTGTAAGATTTAATACCAGACTGACCCCTGGTGGTAAAACAGCCAACATCAATTTCTAAATGAAACTACATTGTGCATCAGTAGACCATGCATTTGATTGAATATCACGAGCTTATTTAGCAGGAGAAATATAGACACTCACTAAGGCAACTAATGCACTAACACAGTTCTATTCCATCTGAATTCACAATCCTCCTCGAAGGATATACTCTAAAACAAAGAAGAGACTGGATCCTAGACTTTTTTTGTGTAAAGGTGGAGCTCTCTCCCATGCTTGTTCTTTGCTTTGTGAGAAGTCTTCATTAATGTCAGACGGTCAGTCTGTGGCCACAATCCCTTTGACACTCAATTCCAACTCCATCAGACCTTATTTCTGCCTGTCTGTGTGTGCTGCTGTCAGTTAACTCTCTGCTCTGTCTGTCTGCACATTGCCTGGATATTTTGCTCCATCTAGGTAGCCAAGCAGAACACAAAGCCACCCGGTGCTGAGACTCAGTAGATGAGCTACTGTACATGCACCCACTCAGCAAGGCAAAGGCTATAAGTCAGAACAAGAATATACAATTTCTCTTATGCTCCCTTTTATGGCATGTGACTGTAAAGATTAGAGAAGTCGTATACTTGGGGAATTTTTTCCAATGTGCGCATAACTGATAGTAGGAGGACATATGTGAGGGTAATATTTAAAATCAGGTATGTGCAACAACATCTGGATTTTGACCCCATTTATGTTTTACAATTTAAACAAATAATCTAACAATAATGAAGAAATCTTTACAATAGGATAGAGTGCAGACTACTATTGTTCAATGTAGGAAGATTGAGAATTTTAAAAAGCCTAACAAACAGATTATTAACAATTAACTAAATATCCTGGGAAAACTAAATCACAATTAATAAAAAAAAAAAAAAAAAAAAAATCCAAATCAGCAAAGTGGCTGTGGAGGTCAGAAGTCAGTTCAAATTTTTGTTGTTTTATATGATATCCAAAAGTTAAAGAAAAAAAAATGCTCCAAATCAGCAACTCAACTAAGAAACACAGGTACATGCCTCTCTTTACTGATCACATTGACAAAGAAAGAGAGAAAGTAAAGGGCACAAGTTGCAATTAAGTCTGAAACATTATAGTAGCACCATGAAAGGAGTTTTCCTTTTCAAGTAGAAAAGTTAACTTTTCACATAACTAAGACTGCATGTGAAAAATGAACACAGACATACAGATAAGGACACGTTTGTTGGCACTGTGGTGTGTAAAAAGCCTTAACCCCTTAATGCCTGAATTTATATCCAATTGAGCAAAAAAAATTTTGTTACTTTTGTTTTTGCTGTTAAATTAATTAGAGCTTATTCATTTGAATATTGGCATTGAACATTAGTGTAAATGTAAGTGCTAATTAGATCAACGAGGCACTGAAGGAATGAAACAAATTTTTCAATTACATTATGTTGATTCTTTTATTGATGTTGCTGTTGCTGAAACAAGACTTTGAACTGAGAAACAATATGTTTTTGAACATCCATTGGTTTTTGTCCTGCACTGTTTCAAATACACCTAAATAATGAAAGATCCCTTTGTTGTTCTGTCACAGATGCTTACAATAAAAAAAATATTGTAATAGGGTAAATACTTGTAATTAATTATTTATTAATGCTTATTTGTACATTATTTTTTCATAATCTAAAGTTATTCTTTGATTCAAAGTTACATTATTGAATTACATGCAGAAAATTTCCAATTTCTAATGTTGTACCTAAACCTAAGTATTACTCATTTCCATTCTTTAGTTGCCCGTTGTCGCTAAAAATCTTTAAACACAAAACTAGAATTAGGTTGTAGAACTTTGGTCACATGTTATCTAATCTGATATATCAGTTATAGAAAAATTAGCAGACCTATGTGTATATATTTTGCAAAACCTTGCTCACAGTTGAGACTATTTACTGAGTTTATCAAATTCCATGCAGTCTCTCCACAGCGCACTTCCATGACCCATGTGTAATTCACACTTTGACCACTAGATGGTAACAAAGCACTTCTAATAGTATCCTTAGTACGAGAAGCAGATGTATTAACCAACATTTGTGGTATTCACACTTAACTGTATTCATAGTGACACAGCTATGAAGCTAATTCGTCCATAAGTGGTTAAAATGATTCCATATTTTATTGAAGTAGTATTACCTTATGCAAATAAATGTAGATACCTCCAACTTTTAAATTGAATTCACTTATTCAGTAGATAAAAAAAAAAATCCATATTGCCAGATGTTTCTAAAGAAAAAAAACACTGGTTGTGCAATTCTTTGTTTCCCAACCACGGAGTTATAATAAACCTAACAAAATACTTCTTTTAACGTATGCTTCATTTTTAAGTAGAAAATAATTTCTACAACAATATAATTGCCAGTGACTTTGTTTTCAGTGGTAAATAAATATGACATCACAAAAGCAAATTTCTTTTCACTGAGCACTAGGCTGGGTGAGGAACCATATTTATCTAGCACTATGCAGTGATTTTTGGTAAGAAAGTTAAAAAAAAAAAAAAAAAAAAAAAAAAAAATCTTCAAAGCTCTTTGTTTGAGAAGTGCAGCAAAAGCTGATATTTTGGTGTTATCAGGTTGTACAAACACAACAGATTCATTCTACATGCCAACTGGTTGTTTGGACATGATGCGGAAAAGAAATATTTTTCTGTCATAAATGCAAACATTTGACATTCCTCCGCAACAAACAGGTGGGTTTGGTTCCAAAATGAAGAATATGGAAAAGAACCTCATGCCAACTACATGTACTTCTTTTGGTGGAGGGAGGATCTGTGATGTTATAAACCTGTTTATCTTTCAAAGGCCCTGAGTGAATAGCATCAAGAAAAGATTGTGACAGAAGCAATAGTCACACATTTCCCTCTATATATCCTCCAACCTTATGAGATGTTATAAGGGTAGACTAAGACCTGTCCTATTCCCAAAAGGAGGTTGAACATAGTATTTACAGCAGGGGTACCAAAATTTGAGGCTCAATCTCTTCTGTCAAAATAACATAAAACAAAACAAAAAGTCAAAATTCATCAAAATAATTTTTTTATATTTTTTGTAGTTTAAGGTTGTACAACTGCAATAAAATACACATTTATTTTAATGCTTTAAACACATTTTCATTAGAGGTGCCGATACATTTCCTGGGTCTGTGTCACTTTCCTTGGAGAAAATGAGGTATGACATCGTACAAGGAAAAACATCAGAGAATATTTTCTGTCAAAGATGAGTGATAATAATCAGAAACATTGGGTTAGCTGCCAAACACTGATATCTTAAAACAAATATCTGACATCAACAATGCTGCTCTGGTATAAAAGAACAAAAAAGCTCTGCAGAGGTAAGAGGCAGAATAACTCATGTTAGGAGGAGGTGTTGGAACAGCTTATTGTGTGAAAGTTACATTTTTCTATGGGAAATATCTGCCCCCAGAAAAATGGTGACTCTGTAGATGATGTCTGAAAAGAAATGTAAACAACATAAACGGTCTGATGCTTTGCTGCCTTTAAAGAGTAAATACTTTGCTAACAGTTTGAAACATCAGACCCTGATTACAGGATGAAGAGACAATTGGGCAGATCAATGCATTTACAGCTCGCTATGAGTCTTCCTGAAAGCATCTTCACAATTGGATATTCTCAAAATAAACAACCTGCCTCACTTCAGCTTCCCCACAGACTGTTTAAAACACACCACAGACCTGAGGGAAGAAAGTAACAGAGTGCTAAAAAAAAAGGATCTGATTGTAATCATCAATATAGTTCAAAGATTCACCTTTACTCTGTGTGCCAAATCCAAATACCTTGTTAATGGAGGAGCAAGGTGTTTAAACCAAAAAGACACTTCATACAGCTCCCTTTGGTGCCATCATATGTTCAGATATAGGCTGATATAAAGTGGGTGTTGATAAAATAAAACATTGTTAACCTTTTTAAGTGTCCAGTTCATTTGGTAAATTCTCACAGGTCTTGGGATTCTTTCAATTTTGATTCATTTCACTGCTTAGCTCCAACCTGACAATATCTTTCACTTGAAGAAAAAAGCAGAATGGACAGTACCTTGAAGGCAATGGCTGTATCTTGGTTGGAGGTCAAGCAGTGGCACAAAACCAAGATCCAAACTGTTTGTATATTAGGTATATTATTGGGTAACTTTAGGTCTTATTTAATGCACTCAGATAGTCTGATTTGCTGAATGAAAACTAAATGGAGATTAAAAACTAACTTCTGCCTCTATAAGAGCACCATGACTTTAAGATTTCAGTTTCTTTTTAACTTATGCAGCAATAACACAGATAACCAGTCTAATACCTCTGAAACACAACACTGTGAAAAAGTATTTCCCAAATTACAGATTCTTCTTCTGCTTCAGATCATCAATTTTAATTGTGCTACCCTTGGTGGCAAAAGCTGCCATTAGCATTTCCATGACTGGCAGTAATCTTTTGTGTTGTTGTGGAGTAAGTTTTACTCACTCTTCTTTGCAGAATTGTTTTAATTCAGCTCCTCTGGAGTTTTAAAGTGTATTCATTATTCATCATGTCATGGCATTGCAGTTGGATTAAAGTATGAACTTTGACTCAGCAACTCCAAATTCTTCATCTTGTATTTTTTTTATCTATTCAAAAGTGGGCTTGCTGGTGTATTTTGGATCATTGTCCTGCTACCTCACCCAAGTGTGCTTAAGCTTCAGGTCCCTTAAAAAACATAAAATCACAATCTAAAAATGTAACTTTGTATTTATTCTGGTTTTTGGATGAGCTGACATTTTTAAGTGTGAAAAACTAGCAAAAAACAGAAGAAGTCTGGAAGGGGCAAATACTTTCAAAGTATTATAACAATAAACTTAATTAAACCTCAAACATGTTAAACTCATCTCATAGCCAGGCTTAACTCACGTGGTGAAGGCAGGATTGTATTTGGCCCCAAGGTAGTATGAGTAGAGGTTGAACATCCCAATCATGAAGGCCACAAACACCATAATGAAGATGACCATGAACTTGAAGATGTCTTTGACTGTCCGCCCCAAAGAGATCTGCAGAGGGCCAAAGCTCTCGTTGGCCGGCAAGATGTAGGCAATGCGTGAGAAACTCAGCACCACAGCAATGGCGTACAAACCCTCTGAGATGATCTGAGGGTCAGAGGGGCGCCACTTGTTTCTGGCTGAAGGAGAAAGGCAGAAAGTTATTTATGTAAAATACTGCAAGGGTTTTAAACTGACTTTTATTATCTTCATACATTATTTAAAAGGAGTAAGACCATCTTGTAATCTTCTAAAGTGATGTTTTTGAATGTTATTTATAACCACTTCAAAAAGATCACAAGACAGTTTTGTTCCTTAAAAACAAAATGTAAGCCAATAAGGAGTGACTCTAGCATTCTGCACAGTACTGAATTTCTCAGAGCTAGTTTGTTGGTATTTTTAACAATTTATCCCCTTGTCACTGGTTCCTGCAATGACACACATGGCTCAGTGTTCCTTAGGGTCGCTAGCTGCAAATCAGATAGGGTTAAAGTTGAATCAAATGTGCTGGACCTTTTTACCATTGTGCTCATGTGCACATTAATTGCTTTTAAAAGTGTTTCTTGTTGCGGACAGTAGAGATACATATTCAGTAAAAGTCTGATTCAAATGCTTTAAAAAATTGTTGTTAAAAAGCAAAACTAAAAGAGAGGGACAAAAAGGGATTAGAACAGAAATGTAAAAAAAAAATCTTTTAAATTAGACAGAGGGAGAACAGGAAGATGGAAGGCAATAAAGATAAGCTGGGAGGCATGGGAAGTGTGTTGAGGAGAAATATTAACCTTCAAACTGACAAATGCTGAAGGAACAATATTTGAGCTGGACTGAAACGGAAACAGAAAAATAAATCTATAATTTTATTGTGTCTGTTAGTATCTATTAAGGACAAATGCCTCCATCTGCTGAGTCTTTTGTTGTGACAAAGTCCAACCAGCAGGGGGAAGCACTGGTGAAGTTTCTCTTCATGTGCAGATGAGCACAGTCCAATTTACCTGCAGCCTACAGCAGGTGTTTACACTACATAAAGATGTTAGGGTTCATAAATGCATTAATTGTAAAGGTAAATGTTCATACTGACCCTTCCTTGTTCACATATATTTAAGTAACACATAATAATTGTTCACATCATCGAATAATATTCACCTTTAAATACTATCACTGTCTTGATCCAATCACAAACAGACCACACTGTGTGCATCAGGACACACCTGGCATGTCATGTTTTGCATATTAATTAACAAGTAACATCCATATCATTTTGCCATGCACAAGTGCACTTATAAAGCTTTTCCAATGCACATCTGGCAGCATTCCAAAAGCAAGGCACTCTTAATTTCAGCCATCATTTGGATCTGCATATGACCACAATGCAAAAATCAGATTCCTGATTAATTATGTACTAAATTTTACACACAAAGAAGTCCTGGTCTGTGCTAGCAAGCATTGTGGAGAGTCAGTAAAGTCCAAGAAATGACATGAAAATTCACCATATCATCTCCAACACTGTAAGGCAAAGTGATTACCTCTAGAGCCATTTCAGGGGTGAAGCAACTCTACTGTCTCATTCCTTTGCTGTCGCTCATGTTGAGAATGGCAAGGCATAATGAAGATGCAGCAATTTCACTTGGAACAGGCAATACTTGAGAGGCTGTAAGCTCAATCGACCCAATCTTTAAAATGCTTCATGTTCATTTACACAATTGCTATGACAAAATCCTGATTATAAAATAATTTCCTGTAACAGTAGCAACAAATGCATTGCCTTTCACCATGACAAAAGTTTATTTACTTTGCTAGATGCTTTTTTTACTTTCACCCTGGACTCATTTGCTTTACAGCAGTGCCTTAAAATTTGGTCTGATGTGTGTGTTTTGTGAAGAAAGCTGTCTGTGAGTAATCAGTGCATATGCATGTTAATACCAGGTGAAAACTGGGATAATGTTTCAGGTCAAAAGCTAAAGCTTTTCTGCATTTGTCAAATTTACATGTCTAATTGAACATTTTATAACAGTGTCAAACAAGCCATTTGTTCGAAAACATGCTAAACATCATGATGGAAGAGCTACCACAAAAGGGGCAGATCTGCTTTTGCCAAAGCAAAGTTCAGCAAATGATTGAAACAAACGTTGCTTTTATTATTGGCATTTTTTGACAATATATCAACTGCTTACCATAAGTGAAGTAAGCCACTTCATCAGGCAGTGAGGCATTGCTGAGGTCTTCATCTGGTACATGCATGTCAACATACTGCTGGGCTTTAGACGCCTTCAGGAATGCCATGAAGCGTGCTGTGAAGGACGCCACAAAGATGGACAACATGCCAAAGTCCAGAACGTTCCAAAGGTGCATGATGTACTCCCTGGGCCCATCACTCCAAATCTCCTTACATTCTGACCAAATCATACCTGAAGGAGAAGGAACATGTTATAGTCAACATCAATATCTCATTATATATAAAAGGTAATTGGGCTTTTGATGGCAGTCGTATGAAAATCTACCAATTTAGTGGTGAACATGTGTACAGAAGCACAAAATTATAAACTGTAACTAAAATATGAATAAACTACTAACAAATGTTTTCCACTCATACAAAACCACTTCAGAGATGCCATTTGATGCTCAGGTGTAAACAAACAAACATGCCCATATGAAAGCCAAATTATTTGCTGTGAACCCATTATGTTCCTCTCCAGATGGAGCCAAACAAGGGGAAAATTGCCTAGTGAAAAGGAAACCCTGCTCGGCACCATCTTTTTCACAATTACTGGATGTACAAAAGCATGGCTGAGAATGAAATTATGCAGCAACTAAGCCACAAGCCTCTATGCACATGCACACACACACACACACACACACACACATTCGGGGTAACACACAGTTGTACAAACAGCTGCTGCCAAAGATGACCATGTAAGAGGGACGAATGATGCTATTACACATAAGCAAATAAAAGCAGGACCATATGAGAACCAACATGGACAAACCACTCATAATGTTGTTATGTGTGAATGAACGGGAGGAAGAATATCAGCAGATGGGAAGCAGCTGAGGTCTGACAGATATCGCCATGGGCTATTTATCCTTTGAGTTTGTCTTTGTCATCCGCCTCTATTTTCTTGCTTCCTCATGCCTGTCTTTTTGTGAGTCACATGCTTCATACTAGTGCACTCTTTTTTTTTTTTTTTTATCTTTCTCCTTTAGCCATTTCAAACTTTTCCTTCATTTCTTCCTCTCTCCAGCTCTCTGTATATTTCCTCAGTACACCATTTCGGGTCAACCTGAAACTTTATCTCGAGCTCATCATTAAGACTCAGGATGAATAATGCTTCAGCAAGTCAGAATGGTGCTGAATCCAAGCTGGAGATAACCTCTGTTTGATCTTTGGAAGATGAAAGAGTATAATTGGTTGTATAACTATAACCTTGGCTTTTATCCATTTGGTTGGTGTATTGGTGTATGAAACTTTAATTATGCAATATATAAAAGTCAGGGAAAACGTTTCTGACCCTGAAGAGAACCTGTACCTGTTTACAAAGGATGAATTTTAAGCAAACATTTGTGCTACCTTCAAGATAATACCCTCTCTTACTTAACATACATCTTTGAATGTTCCATAAGGATATAACTTGTTGCTAAATGTAAATACAATGCTAAATGTTTTTGCTTGCTTAAAAATCAAAAGACATCCTCTTCTGTATGGTTTTTTGAAACCTAAGCTGTTTAGCATGCATAGTTAATTTTAGCCAGGAGCACATTTAGACTGTTCAGGAAAGTTACACTCGTATTAAACAACATGTTGCTTCACTAAAATATAGAGGAGTCATGCATTTTCAGGCTTTAATTCTACCAACAGAAACAGACATACATTTTCAGTGTCTTTATCTTAAAGGGAATAGCTTGGTTTACTTTTATTTTTATACTCTAAAATTAATTAATTAGTTTAATCAGATAAATGTGTTTTGGTGAAGTTGGAAGCCACATAATTTTTTTCAAAAAGAATTAAATACTGCATTTAATTTTCAAAATTTCAATTTCTAAATTTTTGTTAGTGTTTTCAAGCTCTTTGGAAACAGAGTTTTTCATATTTTTCATATCAACAAAGTAAAACTTTACATTTTTTCCAAGAATATGTTAGCTTTTCTATAAACAGTACAACTATAAACTTTAATGAAATATTATTGCAATAATATTTAATTTATTTATTTAACATTCCCATGGGATTGTATGTAATGGTAACAAAAAGGTCCGCACTGTTATGATGTGGAGGAAAAGTATGCATTGCTTTTAAATTGTTTACAAATAAAAATCTGAAAAGTGTGTCATGCATTTCTATTCCCTTTACTTTGACATCCCTAAAAAAAAATCTAATCCAAATGACTGTATTTAGAAGTCACTGAATTAGAACACAGAGCCCACATGTGTGCAATTTAATCTAATTATAAATCCAGCTGTTCTTTGAAGGCCTCAGAAGTTTATTAGAGAACATTAGTGAACAAACATAAAGACCAAAAGCAGACAGGTCAGAGGTAGAGTTGTGAAGATGTTTTAACAGGGTTACGTGATCACAACAATGTTTTAAGATTTGGACGTCTCACAGCAAGACTAAACTAACATGTTTGGCTAGGACAGCAATAATCAGAAAAGTAGACAAGAAGCTCCTGGTAACTCTGAAGGAGCTACAGCCACAGTTCAGGAGGGAGAATCTGTTGACACGTCAACTATTATTGGTGCACTCCATTGATCTGGCCTTTCTGGCAAGAAGAAAGTCATAAGATAGACTATTTTCCACAAGCTATGTAGGGAATACAGAATGATGTTCTGGTCAGATCAGACCAGATGCTGCACAAATCCCTGAACACACCATCCCCACAGTGGAACATGCTATGGGGATACTTCTCTTCTGCCAACTCGGAATCTGTTCAGAACTGGTGGAAAGGTGGCTGGAGCTACACAAAGGGCAGTCCTTGGAAGAAAAACTGTTAGACACTGAAACAGGCTTGAAACTGTGACACAGGTTCACTATTTAACAGCTTCACCTCACATCAACCCTAAACAAGTGTTGAAGAGCTATGTTGGTGTGCCACAGAATATCCCAATAAAATCTACTGAAGTTTGTGGTTTTAACATAACTGGGAAAAATATTTAGCAAGAAACTGCACAGATAAAAAAAATCTGAAATATTAAAAAATCATTATTGTTTTTTATTTAAATGTGACTGTGTCAGTGTGTTTGTGAATTATTTGACTCACCCAACACCCACTTCATGATCAGCATCTCTGTCCATGAGAACTGGGTGGTTTTGACCCTGAACACCTGCCGGGGGTGGTCTGTGATGGTCTCGTTAGGCAGGTTCTTCACACCCTCAAAGCGGTCTGAAGCATTGACGACCAGCAGGCCAAGGAAGAGGGTGAAGGAGACAGCGTGAGCCACAAACTTCATGAAGGGACTGCGCAGAATCTGACCAAGCTGAGGGTAAAAATAACATAGATGTGCTATAATTGTGTTTATGTCTGTGGTTTGAAGATATTGTTGAATAAAATATTTTTTAAAAAGGGATAGGAATGTTTTAAATCCCTTGTGTTACTATGGAGTCATTCCTAAAAGATTTTTTTCAACAATTAAAATTGAAGCCAAACACAACATCTGTTTCTCTTTACTGAGGTAACTAATCCTTTCCGAAGAGTTATACAAATTTTGGTCCTCAGAGATGAAGAGATGGAAAGCATCACCACAAACCCATCTTAGCAGGAAAACAGCAGCTGTTCTAATTCAATGATCCATTTTCCAAGCGACATAATGCCAGAGTAAATCACTGCCAAACAATCAACAGTTAACTGAAAAGCACCATATGGGCAGGAGGAAAGGCTGGAAGGTACTGAGCAAAAAGTGTTAAAAATACCACATGGGTTGCACCACAGTATGTCAGCACTTACAAGTACACACATGCTCACACTTGCAGCCACATACAGACCTCTGAGATCTCAACATTAGCCAATCTCAGAACCTGCTGTGTTCAATATTAACTACCTACGGGATACCTCTACCCGCTCTATGCAGAGTAACACATCAGATTCTGATGGTGAATGGATGCAACACACACTACTACAACGAGCAAGTAATGGTTGCCTGATAAGTTTTAATCTTGTAAAACCTCATCTAAAGCTCCAAGCTCTTTCATTTCACTTTGCTGATCTGCTGTATTAAAGAGACTGGTCCAACTTCACCTTCAGCCTCCTAAGATGGTCATCCCTGATCAGGCTTTTGTTCTACGGTTCTCATGCATGGCGCCTGTGGTGCAGCAGGGATATGCTAATTGGGTTTAAAAAAAAGTTAGTGTGAAATTGAGAAATTATGTAGCCACAGTGAAGCTTTAATGCTCTCTGACTTAACAAGTGGTACTGGATCCTGCACTGACTGTATCATAAACTACATTTTGTATCTGCTTTCTGTAGATATGTGAATACTGCATGTAAGTCAAATTCACTTAACATAAAGGTTTAAACCTTAAATTTGCACACTGGTGGGCAAATGAACCCTGATGCACACTGTGTACAGACCTCTGCACTTTATAACTTCCAGCATTTGTAATACCGACAGATATAATGCACTTTCTAATGGATGATGTGCAATGAGGACTTCATAAAGGTATGTTAGAGAAATGTATTCTGTTCGTAAACTATTATAAGATCAAGCCATGACGTGTTTCTTTTTGAGATGTTTTAGGTCTACTTCATGTTGTCAGACAAGTTCTATTTAAGAAATGTCGTGATTCTACAAGTCTGGCAGTAACCAGGCCTGGCATGTAGCTAGTGAAAATGAACTTAGCTGTCAAAAAAATGTGGTTCATCCCAGTAAATTCATGATTTACGAAGAGGGGGGAATACTTTTTTCACATAGGGTCAGATCTGTTTTTATAGATTCATTTCCCCTTAGTAATTGAAGTGATCTTGTAAAAATCTATTCAGGGTGCCTACGTAAGATAAATACATGTTGTTTGATGATCTGAAGAATTCAAGAGTAGCAAAAAAGGAAAACATTGTAGAAATGTATAGAGGATAAATACTTTTTCCCAGTAGATGCAGTAGATGGTGCAGCTTTTTCCCCATGTCTTGTAGTTTGTCTTTTAAATGCCTAAAGATTATAACTATACCTGACTGAGAGTGGCAAACTGGTCCACAATAAGCTGTCCCCACTTTATAATGAATTTTTTATATCAATGTTTCTTTTTCCACTGCAGTGCCACATCTTTGGAACAACTGGGTTATTGTTGATGGTAATAGTGCATAACAATAAATAGCCGATGCAAATTATGTGGTGTACAATGCTGACAAACAAACAAAAAGAAAGTTATTACGTTTTGCTGAATAATTAAGAAACATTTGTAGCATATGGACAATCAAATACATTTCACTAAAACTTCCTTTAAAAAAAAAAAAAAAAGGATATTTATACTCATGCCAATAAAAAATTAAAGCCAGCAAGTTATATCATCTTTGCTAGCTTGTGCTCCAGCTGGTAATGGGAATGTAAAACATACCAGAGAAAAATACAATGAAATAGGTGATTACCTTTGTTTTCATTTTACTTACTTCTTTCTGTTTCAGTAATTTTCAACACCAAGACCCTATAATGTATTTTACTTTTTCTATCTGAAGCTAATGAAGTTACCTAGGAGCTCAGATCTTGCATTAACACCTGCTGTTGGAAATTTGATTTAGTGGTGTCCCCAGAACATGGCGCCATCAGTTAGGACCTACATTGTGTTTTAGAAGGACTGCTTTAGTCCCTGCACAGAATAAGAAGAGTAGCTTTGTGGAAAACTGCATCTGATTTAGATTACACAGGCAAAATTGAAAAGGGTATTTTAAGAGCATTCAGTTTGTAAAACTGAACTTAATATACATATTTTAAATTAAGTGGATGAATATTTACAAATGCTGAACTGTTTGCAAATGTCACCATATCACTGATGTTGTTTGCTTTCATAATCACCATCAACAGAGAGTCTTTCTGTAATGACTGTGGTGCAATTATGCACCAAGATAAGGACAGCAAATCCACCATAATTCCAGCACAACTTATTTTTATTTTGTCCATGTTTCTGACATACACTCAGCCTGTCTTAATTAGCCAGAGACTGAGTTAATCCTTGACAAAACACCTAAGGTTTGCCTCTGGAGGCCTCAAACTGTTCACATAAGAGTCCTTCTTTTTCTCTCTCCTTGAAGAAAAAAATCTTAAATTCATTAAAAGTCTGGATCTCATTGGCTGCTTTGTATGTGTCCTGCCAATAATTTCTACATTCATTCAATAGTAATGTAGAGAAAGGAAGAAATATATCTTGAATGTTAAATAATAGTTTGTTGAATTTCCATACAGTCAGGAGTACTGATAGCTGTATTTGATGAGGAGTTACAAAAAAGTAATTCACAATCATCAAAGCTTCTCTGCAGTATGTTTCCACCTGTTTTCAAGATTGAGGTTTTAAAGATCTCATTTTAAAAGTCAGCTACCATGCAGAAAAATAAATACTGAACAAATCAGTTTTCTCGTACATTTACAGCATCACATGTCAACAACAACTCCAGTAATCCACACATACAAAGAAATCAAAACAAGTCAATAAATTGAGTTATGTGTAATACAGCATATTAACACAAAGGAATAACTGTTGAGCATGTCTAAAAAAGAGCAGCTAAAAGGCACAGCAAGACAAGAAACCAGCTCACATCAGTATTTATAGGGTAACCCAGCTCCCTACCAGTGTCAGTTAATATTAGCATTTTTTATTACAAAGGTTTTGTTTTATAGGGCAAGAATTACAAAATAGTATTTGAAAGAATAATCAAAAGAGTTGTCCAAGAGCAAAAGACCCGTCATCAGAGCTCCTGTAATAGCAACAAGTAACATAAAGCACAAGATTTCACTGCTGAAGGGAAAGCAAGTTGAAACTTGCTTAAAGTTTGCTCTTCAGATTTTGAACAAGTTGAAATAATCGAACAATATAGTCTGGTCAGATGGGTCGAAAACTGAGCTCTATGGGTGTCACTGCACACCCCATAACTGGAGGAGGAAAGCCATTAAACATCATCCCAAAAATAACATACCAGCAGTGAATTTGGTACTGAAAACATGATGGAAGTGTATGAAGGGGGATATGTGCTTAGACAGTCTCAATAAGCATCTGAACATGAAACAAGGGTACATTTTTCAGCAGGACAACAATCCCAAAGAAAGTCAAGAAAATAGAGAATAAAGAGTTGTTATCGTTCTGCCCTCAAGGTAGTTTAGCCATTACAACCTGATAAATCTAGCCACCAGAATGATACTGCATAAAATAATACTAATAAACAGCAACCTCTACATCCCTAAATCAACACATTATTTCAATGCACTGCTTCTTATTTCTGTGGTTTCCTGTGTCACAAATTACAGACTGTTAGATCCAGTTTCATTGGTTGGCTGATTCATAATTAAAAGTAATCATGCGCACACGCACATGCACACACTAGCACACTCACACACACAAATGTTTTTTGTGACATAGTGAGATCAGATGCAGCCAGTCCATCATGATTGAATCCATGTCTCAGTGGTGAGGAATCTCTTAGCTTTATAGCACTCTCCATCCTCTCACTCAAACACATGACATCAGCTGCTCTGAGTGGCAGCAAAATAACACATTCATCAGTAAAACACCAGATATGAACCAGTGGTCCCCAACACTGTCTGTGAATCTTATACACACACACACACACACACACACACACACACACACACGTATCTACCACTTGACGATGAGGTGGGAGAGGATTATCCAGCATGATGAGCAGATTTGCATAACTGCTTGCAGAGTTCCTGCATGGCCTTTGCAATGTTATCACTCCACAAATTATAATTTCCTTGATGGAAAATTAAGAACGTATGATAAAATGCCTTTGGCAGTGTAATGAAAAAGTGATAAAACAGTAATTTTTAAAACCTCAAGTTTTGTCAAACATCTTAATTTTTCTGTCCATAACTGCTTCAGAATTCCTAAGGAAACTCATGTTCTCACGTCAGTTGCTCCACTCAATCCAACAAATACAACCACAGGTTTCAATAACTAGTGTCCTGCTCAGAGGAAAAATACTGGGAATAGCAAACCTCACTAACCCTTCTTGGAAATGCTTGGAAGAAGAACTTTGCCAAGAAGAAAACCCTCCAGTAATATTGTCCCATCGACTCAAAACAAAAGTATTCTCTAATTCCCATTTCTATGTATATTGCTTTACTTCTTCTGTTATTACTTGTTTTGGTGACACCCTAATCCTACCATCATGAGTAAAATTAAGAATGTCTCATGATGTAATATACCTCGTAGAAATATCAATAGCAGCAACAACAGCAGTAATTTTCTGTTTGACTTTTTCAGTTTCTCACTTCCATTCAGGAGATCTGCACCGCAGCAAGCTGGGCTTCTCCCCATATCTTTGCTCGGTTTTATAAGCTCGATGTCACAGCTCAACCAGTGGCTCCTTTGGTGACACCAAGCACCCATCAGTGACATACATTTTAAGCAATTGGTCTTGGATCTGCATCGCAATCCGGGAGTCAGAATTTTCCCATGGTGAGACACGAAATTAAAGCTACGAAAGAGAACTTTAGGTTACTTTCTTAACCCCGGTTCTCTGAGTAGCATGAATGAATGTCTCAAATAGCCACCCTCCTTGCTAATTTGTAGCGAGGAAGCGGGTGGGACTTTTTGAATGATCTGCCTGTGCAGGGCCAGGCCTATATATAGGTAGGGGGTGGGACATGGCCCTTCCTGGCACTGACAGACTCATCCCAAGCCAATCAGTGCTGGTGGAGTGTAACAGGAGCTTCTGATGAGGTCATGCCCAGGGTGTTCCCATTGTGAGAAACTCACTCATGCTACTCAGAGAACTGGGGTTACGAAAGTAACTTAAAGTTTTTTTCCTCTTTACAACATTGCTCCAGTTAATTGAGCTTTGCACAAATTGTATTAGTTTCTGCAGAGCTGTTCTGTTAAAGTCCTAGTAAATAATTTCAATTCATTTGAGATCTGAGCTTTGAATGAGCCATTCCAACACCTTGATTCCTAGCACTTTCATCCATTCTGTTTCAATTTGCTGTGTTTAAATCCATGGCCTGGTTGGATGACCCAGCTGTCAAACAGATTGCCTCACATCTGACTCTGGAATACTTCGGTATACAAAGGAGCTCATGGTTGAATCAGTGACTGCAAAGTGCCCAGGCCAGAAGGTTTCAAAACAAGTCCAAACCATCACCCTTCAACCACCATGCTTAACAGCTCTTATGAAATACTTGGACCGTTATGATGTGTTTGAGTTTTGACTAAATATAATGCTATGTATTGTAGCTGTCCCTCTCTACTTCAGTCTCATATATCCAGCAAACATTGTTCCAGAAATCTTGTGCAAATTTCAATTGGGCTGTGATATTAGTTTTAGAAACAATATACTCTCACTGCAACCCTTTCAAAAAAGCCACACTTTGTTGTACTTTTTTTCAGTGTCTTCTGTCATAAGCTTGGGCATTTAACATGCTTACTATGGTTTCCAGTGGCAGCAGATCATAACAGTAGAACTACAACGCTAGATCTCTAAAATATCAAATTGCGAAATTATTGGTACTGATAACTGCTACACATTATCTACTTCTGAGTGATGTTCAGAACTAGGCATGAACAGTACCACTGCAAAATAAAAGATAGCAGTGATAGAGTTAACCTTTGAATTAATTGTTTGATACCACACTCCCATATTTCTTCATTGCAGGTGTATTAGCATTATTAGAAACCAAGCAAAATCTTTCCTTTAGATGCTATTTTGCATGTAGAAACAGTAACAATATTTCACTGTTTGTGCTTTGCACCATTTTGTTGTCAAGCCCTACCTTGCTACATGGCATTATCCAGTAGGCAATAGCCAGGAATGGTAGACCTACGGTTACCCCCAGGACTGTCCAGCACTTCACGCCGATGGACTGCTGCCTCAGGCCTGGTAGGTTTTCATACCAAATGGTCAGCAGCTGCTGCTGGCAGTTGGGATGTGCAACGAACTGAAGACAAAGAACAAAATATAAATGAAGCTAAAGAAATGTGGAAACAAAAGGTATTAAGAAGTGAACAAACAGTGTGAGAGAGAAACAATTAATAAAATAAAAAGAAATCTGCCTTGGTCTCAATATGTTCATGGAAATAACAATACAAAGAAATACAAAGAAGTTTTAAAATAATAATAGTTTTCAATATGATCATGTAGAAATTATGGTTGACCCAATTCTAAAATGTGCAACTCGATACCAATAACAAGAAAAATACTCAATACAACTTTCTATACTTAGGCAAAAGTTTTTGAAGGCACGGGCTTCTGACAAGTTAGGAGCAATAAATATGATTAATTCAAATTACCAATATTTTAACTTTCTATAATTAGGATAAAAACCAATAAGATGGGGACAATTCAGTCCTCATTCAGAAAAAATACATCTTTTGAAAATGTTGCTTGCTTCTTTGGTGAAGTAGACAAGACTTAAGTGTTCCTATCATTTAGGGATATGTTTACCTTTGATTGGGTCAAACAATTATTTTATTGAACTACAATTACTTATCTTTTAGTGTGATTCCATTTGTCTGTCAATTTGATGTTGATACAAATACATTTTGTTAATGAGGGACAATAAAGAGTCATCCTATACTAAAATAAATTGTGGTCTAAAAACATAGATCTGGCACATACAAAACATATTTTTATAGTGAAAACAAGGATCTGGTTCATGCAAATGAATTAAGCAGCAGCCTTGTGCAACTTCTGTATTTCTGGTAATTTTGAATAATATTTTCTTTACTGATAAACTACAGCAGCAGCGGAAGTTGCACTGGTTTGTGTCGCTGGTTCACTATTTAGTCACCGACTGAGCCATCAACTGATATAAATTTTCCTGCGGAGCGTTGTGTGGTTCGGCGCTTCCGGAAAGCGCGTCTTGACGTTGGAGCTCAGACCCACAGACCACCGTCATTCGGGTGTCCGTGAATATTTCCACAGATAACATTAGTCTGTGTCGTCTGGGACGTTTACGTATTCATTGTTGCAGACACATGAGCTTTACTGACCTTTTTAAGTTGCTCTTAAACATCAGTGTTGTACCTTTAGCTTGCAGCATTAGCGCAGCTAGCATGTGGTATCCCCCCCCCCGCCGTCCATCAGCTTTGTAGAGAAAGTATCCCGAATAGCGCTGTTGTGTTAGCCTTGTCAGCTAAAAAGGGTTGCATATGTTTTTATTCAAGATGTACTCCACATGTTAGGGTTTATAATTTCCAGCAGCAGTTCATTGTTTTGGTCATGTGAGGCTGCAGGGAGGGGAGGCGCTGGTTGAATGTCTCAGTAGCTGCAGCGCTGCTGCTGGAAGAAGTGCGAACGTTTTTGCAAATATGGATCAGTTTATATTGATTTTGACGCAAATGAGTATCTTTAAATAATTCATGCTTTTAGTATCGATTATGTCGTAGGGTTTATTTTTTTGTTCAGAACCCTAAAAGCAACAAGATAAAACAAAATATGAGAAGCACCAAATCAAGAAAATTTGTTTGAATTAAGGTGTCTAATGCATTCACACCGGGAAAACCCTTTGGTCCACTTGTTTGGTCCGGAACAAAAATGGATTTTATTTATTTATTTATTTTTTCGTTTGGTGTGGTTTGCTTTCATATTGTGCTTTTTTTTGCAAGCAGACTATAATTTGTAAACAATGCCATAGGGGTGATAGCCTAGCCATTGCCTTCCTGCACAATTCCACTCCATTCGAATTTCACTTCACAACACAGTCTAGGCTTTCTGTCATTGACTTAGATTTCTCCAATATAATTTTAACTGAGCCAATCAGTGAACAGAAGGAGTTGTTATGAAGGATGACTTCAATTTTCTGTGCTGCTTTAAAATTGTGGTTTGTCTGTAGTTTGGCAATGGAAGAAGTGAATGAAGCCATTCAGTTCGTGTTGGACTCGTTTCCAAATATTAAATTAGCATTAACAGCCATCTCGTTTGGCTCGGCACTTCTCTCTTCAGTGAGGAATGATTGTTTACAGCACAAGTTATTTCTGGTAAGCTTCTTAGTGTAGCTTCTTTCATGGTCGAGCTGGCATACTACGTGTCAAGGCCAAACGTTAGTGATTGGGTAAAATCATATCCAATCATTTAAAACTTCAACACAGTCCATGCCCTCATGAAGCAACCATTTCTCAATATCCGAGAGCCCAGACCCTCTGTATGAATCAAATCGTAGAACAAGGGACTGCTTTTACCAGGCTATACGGATGATGGTTATTGCTCCCACTGGACAGAAATGAAGAGGAAAAGAAACATGGAAATCCTGCTTGCTGCATTTTTGCTGTGCACATTTGTGCTTATTACAACTACAATACCATTTCAAATGTCAAGAGCTCATTCAAAGCAGGTTTTGCAATGTGATATTTCTAATTTTAGAATGCCTTCAGCAAGCTGAATAAGCCAAGAGTCTCTGTGTCCTTGACCCATAACTAAGCAGAAGACGGCAGATTAGGTATGATTCCAGTACAATCAGTACATGCAGTAGTAGCGTAGCGACACTAAGAGCTAATTTTTGCCATGATGCCCAGCAACTATGGCTCGTAAAGTTCAAAAATACGTATGTTTCCTGTAGTTGGTTCGGATGTAGGCAAGTCTGTATTCACACCAGAAGTGAACCACACCAGAATTCGATATAGCGAACCGAGACCATCTTACTCCACATATCCACTGATCTGACCCAAGGGTGATATTGAACTTTACAGACACATAATTAATCGAGTAAAAGTAAATTTCTATGAACACATTTTACCATTTTTCAGAGGCATGAGTAAAAACACAAGTACTGTAAACTTCCTGGATGTAAAATGTTTGCAAATGATTCAAAGCTTTTAATGGGAAATCATATCAAAAGATATTAGAAGATTAGATTTTTTTTATTCTGTGAATAATAAATGCATTTTTTATTTGAAGGCAAGGAAATGTTTTTTTAAAAAAGTTAAAGGACAGAGTTCCATTATCACTTTATTCAAAAACTCCGTCAGCATTAGGAAATTATATTGTGTAGTTTTAAAGCTAAAATGTTCAGCCTCTGAAAGGTTACTTATATTTCAATGTGCCCAAACTGCAGAGTGGGTGACAGGTCCAGACTTCCAGAAGTTTACCCTAGCCTATGCTCTTATGCTTTTGTTTAGTGTGTGCAACACTTGGTTAAATATTGCCTTTTTAAAGTGACAAACATCAGGCAAAAGATAGAAGTGATTGAAAAGCAGCAAAAACTTTGTCCATATGCACTTTCACCTTAAACCAAAAGTGTAAGATGAGGAAAAACATAGCATGATAAATGTAAAGTGATTAACATGTTTCCACAACTCGCTGAGGTACATTAAGCAGAAAGCTGTTTGTTTAAATAAATCTTCATTCATAAAGCTCTAGATATATTACTCAGTTATTTGTTCTGTAAATATTTGCAAAGATGACTTTTAGTTTAATTAACTTTGAAAATAAGTCTAAGAGGAGGTTGCAAAATCACTTTAATGAAGAATTTGCAAAGGACAGCATGAACGTGAGCAGTGAATAGCAATGACTGAGCGCACACATTAATTAATGACATTACTCAGGAAGATAAATGAAAGGCAGCAAAGGTCTTATGGGGACAAAGAGGACAGATGCTTTTCTTTTAGCTGGAGGAAGGGTGTGGGATGGAGAGGAATGTGCTCAGTTGGTGACTAACCTTAACAATCAAACTCCATTTGGGAGTGTTATCCTGTTCATGTTTAAGGTTATAAGGAGCTGGTTTTCTGTTGGTTCAAACATGCTTTCTCCATATCTTTGTTGATGATATTTTCATCTCTGCTCTGCTCTGCTCCACCTCTTTAGAAGCAATCTTAACCTTCCTGGTCAGGTTGAATTTATCTGATCCAATCCAACAATAGAAACACACATGGATAACGTGTATTTGTGCAGCAATTCAGTTAAACAAAGATAAAGTTGTTTCCAGTTAGTTTTCAGTTAACAGTCCTTTAAGCCACTGACCCATACCGTTAATGCTGCCTGTGCCCAGAAAAGCGTGCTCAACGCAGTCACGCTCCACCTTGTTCCCATGGCATTGTTTTCCATCACTACAACCTCTGTAATTATCAGCTTGCTACTGGAGATGCTTTTGTTTACAGGTTAAAAACAAAAGGTGCCTCAAACAGCTTTCTTGCTGTCCAACACACACATATAACAAAGGTGCATGAAAACAATTAGTAACATAAATATACACATGGGTAGTTCTGGTTCACAAAATATACAATATTGGTGCCAAACGGAAATACGTGCCAACGGGAGTTTTGTGAAGTGAAATGGGGGAAAGGGATTTGATTTGACATTTTAAAGCCACCTCTGCTCAGCGCGGATTAGTTCTCCCACAGGGGCCTGTCAGTTGCTTACTTTAGGTCTCTAAGGCAACAGGCACAACACAAAAGTTTGCTACAATTTTTGTACAAACACTTCAAGCTTACCCATATAGTTACTAAATGATCAAGAGCTAATGTTGTGTTCATTAAATGTTAATGGGATACACAATTACTGTGAAGGGTTGGAAGCTTTTTTATAGATACACAAATGAAACATGAATCTGTAGCTGTTCATTTTATTTGAAGATTTTTTGCTAAAATATATATAGAATCTACACATTTTTAAAATCTGAACTACAATGCAATTTGATCCAAATGATGCTTGAAAAATCCCCAACAGTGTTGCGTTTACTTAATCCTTTCCTTTCTCACATTTATTCTCTAATTCTAATTTTAGGACTAGGGATAATTATTGTTCTGTTTCACTGTACAGAATCATTATATGTCTGCATTATGTAATTTGAAAACAACCTGAATGGTCTTCATGGTCTATATTTCTGGCAAAGACAGGTTGACATCTATTTATTTCAGAATCATGGTTCACTTGTCCATAGCTAGAAATGAACATCTGCGAAAAGAAATTTATGATTTTTCTGGGCATAACTTATGTCTGCTATTTGTGCAACTCATGTTATAAACAGTTGACCATGTTATAGGAAAGAAGTTTTCCAAAATTTTCCAGTATTCCAACATGGCTATATTAATATCATGAGCATGACAATTTTATACTGTACCCTTCAAACTCAAACTTTTTGTTTTCAGGCTTGGCCTTTTTACATAGAGAATTCCTCAAAATACTGAATCGTTTCTCAAAAAGCATTTCTCAAAAATATAACCAAGCCTTTCTTGGAAAGACTCAGCCTTTAGGGGAAGGTTCTTTCAGATGTAGCTTTAGCACCCTCCCCAGTCACATTGCAACCTGCTTATAACAGTAAGACTTTTATGTTCCATAAAAACTTTAGTTCAAAATGTACACTTATCTTTCTGTGTAAACATTTTAAAACTCCATTTAATCCAAGTCTGTAAAAGTCTGTTATGAATTTTAGATAAGAATTGGGCTAAAAATAGGAATTTTGTTGTAAGATGTTGTCTTCTTTGACACATTTTATTTTAATGTTTGCCATTATTTATAGTCAGGTTACCTACAGTCATGTGGGCAGCTGATTGTTTAGGAAAGAGCCAACATGCCATAGGTAGGGGGAAAACTGTTAAGTAGATATTGACTTGCATACCAACCTGCTTCATTTGTTTTTGTACCTTTATTATTTGCAAAGTTGTTGAGTGTTCAGGCACAGTGTCATGATCCCTTCTTTTGGACTTTTGCTTCAATCATTTCTTTGTATTGATTTCTTATTTTCCCTCTGTTAGTTCAGTTATTTTTAGATTATGTTTAATGGTTCCTATCCTGTGTCTTATTTTGGTTAGATCAGCCTTGTTTTTGTTTTACTTTAGTTCAATCATTTCTTATTCTAGTTTATTATTATTCCTTGTGTCTAGTTATTCTCTGTTACTGTTAGATTCTTTTCCCTTGCTCCACTGTTTACTTGCCCTCGCCCCCTGTTGCCATTCTCTTTCTCTCTCTCCTCAGTCTCCATTTAGCTCTTTCCCCACACCTGCAAACTGTTAGCCAATCAGCCTCAGTCCAATGCTCCCTGCATTCTCTGTGACTTTATACGTTTTTTTTGTTCATCATTTTTTTTTATTAAATCTTCAAGAACTGCTCGCTGCCTCTGGTTCTCTGCATTTGGGTCCACAACAACCAACCACAACCATGATACACGGATGGATGCAGTGACTGAGCAATTGGTTCAGAACAAGTTTGAGTTTATTGGGAACAGCTTAATCTTGGTCAGACAGGCCAAGGTCAGGTCCGGGTGTTCGACACTGGCTGGTGGGGCTGTCCCATATCTCAGGCTCAGATGGGCATAGGGTCAAAGCTAGGAAATCCAAATGCAGGTGGGGCAGGTTAGGATCGAATTCTAGTGCAAGGCAGACAGGGAGGGCAACTGGACAAGGTAGAAAACAGACAGGTTAGTTGCTGGACAAATCTTACTGGTGTTCACAAATGACCTGAAGGTGTTAATGCATAGGGTTTCACAACAATCTGATGCCGTGCAGGAGGAAGATCCTTCCTTATAAGGCAGCAGCTGTAGATCAAGGTGATGATGATCAGGTACAAATGGTCACAGCTCAGCAGCAGCTGTGACAGGTCCCCTCCCTCATGGTGCCCTTCAGGATGGCCTATGGCAACAGGGACATTGCTGTGTTCAGTACTGGTGAGGGAGTTGTGGGCATACTCCATCCAAGGTAAATACTAAGACCAAGAAGCCGGGTTGTTAGTTGTTAGCCTCCAGTTCTTAATTCACCCTCTCAGTCTGGCCATTATTCTGTGGGTGAAAGTCAGAGAAAAGGCTAGCTGTGGCTTCTAGAGCTCAGCAGAATGCGTGCCAGACTCTGGATGTAAACTGTGTCCTGGAGGATGCCATGTAGCTGAACCACATGGAGTACCAGAAGATCAGGGGTCTGTGTGGCTGTGGACAACTTAAGTAGTGCTATGAAATGGGCAGATTTTGAGAACCGGTCAACAATAGTAAAAATAACAGATTTACCCTGGGATGGGGGCAGACTGGTAACCAAGTCCATTTTGATGAGGGACCAGGGTCTTCCTGGGATAGAGAGTGGACACAAGTAACCAGAGGGTTGTTTTTTGTTGGACTTCTCTTGATTGCAGATGGTACAGGAGGAAACATACTGACGGGCATCTTGAGCCATAGATGGCCATCAGAAATATCTCTGCAGCAAAGTGAGGATTTGTTGGACCCCAGATGGCAGGTAAACTTAGAAGTATTAACCCACTGGAGCACCTTTGGACGAACTCTTTCCAGACAAACAAACAGTTGGAAGGACAGTCCCCAGGGGTCAATTATTCTTGCTGCGCTTGCCTCACCAACTGCTCAGTCTTCCAGGAGAGAGTACCCACCACACATGAAGCTAGGAGGACAGTCTCTGGTTCCTTCTTCAGTCTCTGGGTCAAACTGACGAGACAGCATATCTGCCTTCACGTTTTTGGAGCCTGGTCTGTAAGCTAAGACAAAGTTGAATCTTGAGAAAAAGAATGACCAACAGGCATGGCATGGAGTTAACCTTTTGGCTGACTGAATGTAGGACAGGGTTTTGTGGTCAGTCCAGACCACAAATGGTTGTGTGGAATCCTCTAGCCAGTGATGCCACTCCTCCAGAGCAAGTTTAACGGCAAGCAGTTCCTGGTCTCCCACACTGTAGTTAAGCTCAGCAGGGGTTAGCCCAGAAAGAAAGAAAGTATGAGGCAGTAGCTTGTGTGCAGGGTTGGTGTGCTGGAAAGGACTGCCTCTACTCCAGTGTCCGAAGCATAAAACAGTCAGAAAACTCAACCATGTGCTTAAGCTAACTGTAAGCTAGACAAAGAAATGTAGCTTTGGGGCATGTATGACTACAAAATGGATACATATGAGAGATCGAGAAGAGACGTGAGAAAGAGTGGGAAGAAGCGAGAGGCAGAGAGGAAAAGAGATTGGCTGGAGAAGAAGCCAATGAATGCCAGCAATGCTGAATTCAATTATTCTGGATCCAGACAGTCTCTAACATGAGGCGATTTTAAATCAGCACAGCAGCAAAATATAAAAACATCACAGCATATAATCAGCAAAGCATTAATCAAAGATGCAACAGAAAGGCAATCACAAATAGCCTTATTTTAAGTACCTAATTAAGCCTAGAATTTGGAACAGTCTAACTTGGATTGGCTGTTAGGGTCAAAGCAATGTCAAGAAGTCCAAAACCAAAAAAAATTATGAAAGAGAAAAAAACTCGCTCTCGTCTGGTAGGCAGGTGAGTGACCTGGCATCCCAGCAAGGGTTCTTGGCAGAACCAGCAGTACTGTTGGTTGAAGCCAAAAGGCTCCTTTGTCGACAGATGCAGCGTTCATGTCAGCAGGCATTGAAAGACTTTTCACATCTAAAAAGGAAGAACTCAGAAGAGCTGGGTACACCAATCACTTTCTAGAAGTTTTCCTGTTAACACTCCGAAGGTTTTAAAGGTCCTCTTTCCCGGAAGGCAGGTTAGAAGAAAGCATGCACAGTGCTGTTGTGTCTCCGTTGGTACAGTTTCCCAGGGGTATTGGCATTGACGTCAGGGTTGTCTCGCAAAAACGGTGTCTTGCTATGAATGCTGGGAAATGCAGTTCAGATGGTTTATGAATAAAATATGGAGTCCAACAAGTCTCAGCCATGGATGTCCTAACACTATAGGGAAGTTGGAGGTGTGGATGATCTTAAATCTGAGAACCTCCCACTGGTTACTCAATGTTATTAACAATGGCAGGAGTGGTGGTGGGGGGCCTCTGACAGGTGACAGCAAATAAAAGTTTTCCATTAAGACCTTTAGCAGATAGCGGGGAACTGAGGGATTCAATCAGAATATTCAACTGTTTACTTAACTCTTCATCAATAAAATTATCAGACGACTGGAGGAGAGCTGGGGACTGCCAACGTTGCTCACTAGAGTCCCCATCTCTAATGAGCTTTGTCTTTTAGCTGTACAGGGCAGCTGGATATTCTCTTACTAGCTTCACCACGTAGAAAAAGTCACCAGCTTGAAGATGTCTCTGTCTTTCTGTGAGGGTTAGGTGTGTTCTCTCAATCTGCATAGGTTCGCCATCAGGGGGGCTCCGGAGTCTGTAACTGAGTAAGAGGAGTACAAAACTTGACGAGAACTCGGCAGTATTACAGGAGCCTTGATGAAGCAGACGTTTAGAGGCACCCCAACATGATCGCTTACTTAACTCAGAAGAGAACTTTTCAAAGGTAAATAAGGAAAGTTAAAGTTGTGGCAGAGTCAGATGCTAATGTCCAGGCATGATCCCACCTGATTCCTCAGCAAGCCCATGACATATTATGTCATGGACAAGTCAGAGGCGAAACCCATTGGTTGCTGGCTAAACACTATTCGACACTGTAACAGGAAGCCCCAGCACTTTGACAGCTCACCCGAGAATGAAGATCCAGAAGATATGGACCTCGGGAGGCTACCGGGACAGAGTCAGTGGGATCAGCAGCAGCAGGAGGCTCAGACAATGAGGCAGTGGGTGGGGAAGTTGTCTGAGAGGGTTGAACTGCTGGCGACCTTGAAACGGAGGTAAGCAAAAAAGTTACTCACTGGCTATTTCTACTCCAGTGAGTCTATGTTTATTTTGTCCTAACACCCTTCCTTGGTGGGCTATGATGTCTCTCAGGGAGCAGACATCTGCAGACGAAGCAGGTTCCTGCTCAGTTAGGTCCATGTTGTTGGTGAGATTGTTCTGACATGAATGGACACAGTGACTGAGCAATAGGTTCAGAACAAGTGCCAGTTTATTGGGAACAGTTTAATTTTGGTCTGGCAAGAAAGGGTGTTCGAATCTGGATGGTGGGGCAGTTCCAGTTCTTAGGGTCAGACAGGCAGAGGGTCAAAGCCAGGGGAATCCAAATCCAGGTGAGGCAGGTTATTATCAAGTTTTAGCGTGAGGCGGACAGGGAGGGCAACTGGACGAGGGAGAAAACAGACAGGTTAGTAGCTGGACAAATCTTACTGGCATTCACAACAATCTGACGCAGTGGAAGAGGAAGATCCGTCTTTATATGGCAGTGGTCATGATGATCAGGCGCGAATGGTCACAGCTTAGCGGCAGCTGTGACAGTTACACATCTAAACTCATCTGTCTATTCCTTAATCTGCAGTCTTATTTTGTTACTTTTTAGTTACATTTTTTATAAATAGGGTGTCTATAGGATAATAAAATCATGATGAATATGTTTACTGGTGAAATTTATTGTTAATAGATTTATTGCATTCTGCACTTATTTTATTTGCTAATAAAATCTCATTTTTGAAGTGATTTTATGCTTGGTGGCTGACTCTTCCCCTCTCCTTAGTTTGTGATAGACAGCAACCTTTATTTATCCATTCATAACACATTCATTTTAAGCTCTTTATATAACATTTTGTTGTACTGTAGCATGTCCTCAACAAACTCTAAAATGACTGGATTATGTCAGGTGGCTTTACTAAGCTTGGAAAGTATTTTTTTCCTGGATTTCTGCCTCTAGCAATCACATGCACTACAATCTAAAGTATGCTATTTTGCAATGAAGGCAACTTGATCTTATCACTCTCTGTTGGTTGATTTATTAATGTGCAACTTCCAGATAAATCCGGATATCACCTAAAAGTATGAGTAAAAAATAAATCCAATGCTTTGCAAAAACCTTTTTATTTGTTCCTTTATTGAAAATAGGGAAAAGAATAGCATGTCAACAGTTTAAACTCATCTAACTAATCACACAAGTAAAGACAGAGAAGAATTCAAGGGTGCATATTGATCTAATATTAGTGTTTAGATTCAGGTGTTTGTCAGATACACTCTCACTTGGGCTGCGATTGCCATTAAATACATCTTGTATTACCTTGCACTGCGTACCTTCCATTCAAGTTATAACTGTCATGATATATGCATACGTTTGTTGTTGTGAATTCTCGGTTTTGTTTTGTTTCTTCTCTTTCTGCAGATCTAGAGGCAGACTTCTAAGGTGTTGACTTGTTTTATCTCTATGCTTTTTTTTATCTCCACTACTTCTTTTTCCTTTCTCTTTAAACTTTTTCTCAATCTTTCTCTCTTTACTTTTCCCTTTTTTTGTCTTTGTGTCCATTACATTTGAAATAAACCCAAAGCAATTTCTAATAAAGTTTCATATATATACGAAGGGGAACATCATGGCAAAAGCTGCAATGCTGTGCTTGTGAAAGCAAACCTGTTGGGCCTTACCTTGACACTCAGACAACAATTCTTTGTGGCACACTGCTGGACAGGACACTTTTAAAAAAAAAAAAAAAAAAAAAAAAAAGCAATTCAACATACAACTGTGTGTAATGTCAAACATATCAACGCTTTTTTTGAGAGCAATGTTATCAAAAATAGGTTAAACTTCATTTGTTGATTTTTTTTTTGTTAACCTTGGTTATATTTCAGTTATATTTCCATTTCAACCATTTCTTCTTTCTAAAATTTTCACTTTTTTCTCTTTTTAGTTTATATCCTTAAATTTTCACTTAATTCGTATTACTAAACTATGCAGTAAAAAAAAAAAAAAAAAAAAAAAAAAAAAAAAAAAAAAAAACGTACCTTTTTGACTTCATATTTGATGGCCAGCTTGACACGACTAAGGCAGGGTCGGTTGTAGGGACTTGGTGGGCACTGATCCACATCTCCATTCAGAATGGCCTCAACTTCTTCTGTGTCTCGACAAAGGTCCAGCACACCCACCACAAAGTCTTTGCACTGCATGGACAACTTACGGTAGTCATTCTGCAGAAGAGAGGAAGTTAGCAGCACCATCTGGTTAGTAACATCATAATGACAAATCATGCCAAAAACAAATTTTACAGAATATAAACAGTTTAAACCATTTTGACACTGTTTTTATTAACTTTGTACCACCTTATTGTTCTTAACACATAAGAAAAAACAACTAAGATATATAATTATAAGTTTGGCAACAGTATATTGCACAAACTAAATATGTTATGGATCTTATTTGACAGACAAATTTTGAATTCCACCACGTAGTGTCAGGGTCTCTGTGATATGACATTTCTTGCATTGTGTGTTGGACATAGGAACATGGATCAACTGTATCTAAATGGATAAAAGATAAACAGTCATCTTCAATTTTCATTTCTGTTAGACATCGTCAGTCATTATATACTCTACACCAAATTGTATTAGGCCATGGAGCCAGTTTTTAGTGAAACCGTAACGTTTTTGTTGAGATCCAGCCGCTCGTTTACTCGTCCCTAGTGATTGGAGTCTGTCTGACTGACTGACTTTTCTAAATAAGGTTGAAGCTAAGGATCAAAAGTGCATGCGTGTTTTGACAACCTGCTAACATCACAGCGCCACATAGTGGCCTGGCATGACAACTACAGGGTGTTTTTGTGGTCTTGTCTAAACGTGGAACTTTTCCCCAATCAACATCCGAAAATACCAGCAGTTTCCAAACAGCGGGCTTGTTTAAACGTAGACTTAGTTAAATTCATTTTTCAAATATATTAAAATGTGCATTAATTATAACTGAAAACTCTGTACATGTTTCATGTGTGTCACATGGGATTTTTCATGATTATTTAGCAGTTTAATTTCAGATGTAACAAAGATGTAACAACACTTTCATCCTAAGCTATACAGTGGCACAGTTGGTAGCTCTATTGCTTGGCAGCAAGAAGGTCTTAGGTGTGAATCCCAGCCTGAGGTCTTTCTGCATGGAGTTTGCATGTTCTCCCTGTGCATGCATGGTTTCTCTCCGGGTACTCTCACAATCCAAAAACATGACTGTTAGGTTAATTGGTCTCTCTATATTGTCCTTAGGTGTGTGTGTACATTGTTGTTTGTCCTGTGTGTCTCTATGTTGCCCTGCGATGGACTGGCAACCTGTCCAGGGTGTACCCTACATCTCGCCCAATGACTGGAGATGGGAACCAGTAATTGAGGACATGTTTAATTATTGTAACCCTTAAATTAGTGAAAGTTTATCTTGAGTGACAACAAGTGAGCATTTTAAAATCAGCTTGTTCTGTTACAGTTGCTGAGCAGGCATGTCTACATTTTGTAAATTATGTCAACAACACAACACAAACCCATACAATGCCACATGACTGAAGCGTAAAGCTAAATGGCTATGACTTTAGGTTATTTTGGCTTAAAAATGACACTGGTACGTGATGAGTGATGATACAGAGCACTAAATGTTTGTGAGACTATGGGTTCTTACAGCAGGCTCTGTGTCTTCTGTGTGTGTGTGTGTGTGTGTGTGTGTGTGTGTGTGTGTGTGTGTGTGTGTGTGTGTGTGTGTGTGTGTGTGTGTGTGTGTGTTTGTCACCTCAGACAAATTGCTGGTTTTTTCTCTCACCTGACATTCACACTTTTTTTTTAAAGTTCCTGAACCTTTTGCCTCTAAAGCTTGAAAAAGCTTCCCCTGACTTTTGACATGATAAATGACAACCCGCTATTTGCAATTATAATATGACTCAAGTGTTAAAAAATGGAAAGGGTTCCTCTGCCATTTCTTGACCTCTTCTTTTGAATCATCTTAAGAATACCTTTGTGAAAAGAAAAAAATGACGTAGCGCTGCGCTTCCATCAGCAAAAATCAGATTTAGAAAGAAAAACTCCAAAAATAAAAAAATAAGCCCCTCAGTGTTTATGAAATTCTGCAACTGGGTTTGTGCACATTTTTAGACAACATATTAGAAATAACAATGAGAAAAATTAGACTTGAAATCTCAGCATAATCTGCATTGTGTACAGGTAGATTCCAGTAAATTGGAATATGTATTTTGATGAGGCTCGTTGGTCAGGTTAAATGTATCTTTTTAAAATATCAAACCTTGAAGCCAATATTAAACATACTTTTCAATCTGTAAAAAAAACAAAACTTTTTTTCTTTATCTGATGTAGTATTGTAATCTTAAATGTCCCAGTTTCATTAGCTGTAAGCAAAAAAAATCATAATAATTAACAGAAATAAAGCCTTGAAAATGTAAGTCTGTGTGTAATTAATTTAATTTATTAATTATTTAATATAATTAATCTATCTGCATATCATTTAGTGTAGAAATAAACTAACTTTTCAATAATATTCAAATTTACTAAATATGACTGTATTTTAAAAAATTTTAAAAATTATGTCTGTCTGTCAGTCTACAAAGGTCAGACCGAACTCTTGTTGACTACTCTTGGACTTTCTGCAAAGGTTTACAAGAACAAATGCTTCATAAAATTCCAGTAAAATAAAGAAATACATTTGCTTTGGAAGTTCAACAAGTGTGCAAGATTTTATTTTGCAAGGCCATTTTCTGCAGCTAGTATTGCATCTCAACTTTATGGTGTTCTCATACTGATCATGAACTTCATTTGCATTCCTTCAGTGTGTGACCCCTGTGGTGATTGTGCTCTTCCAAGCATGACTTGTATCATTTGTCCTGAATATAAAATAGTGATATTAGCTCCTTGAGCAGTATGCAATTTCCTTGGACTTTATTAATAAAACTAGAGAGCAGTATGTTTGATAACACTGATTAGATGACTCATCACTGTCTGTCAATTAAAAAAATAATAATTTAGACTATCTGTTAGAAACATCTGTTTGGTCTGTGGTCCCTTTAGACCTCTTGCTGAAATAAATCCATTCTAATCTCAAGACAATACTTCAGGGTGTTATAAAAATATATTGATAGGCAATGAGATATACACTGCAAGGTGGGAGAATCTAGTCTAACAGATAATATGCATATAAAAATCCAATATCAATGTCAGACATGTTTTTTTTCACAGGATATGAGATTACAAAAGATTTTTGAGATTAATATTGAATGATGTGGTGTGAAACTGATAAAATGGTGAGGAACTCAGACAAGACAAAACTGGATGTAAACAACAAATCTTATTTTACTGACTCATTTATTAATGATCTTTTTTGTGTTTCATCCCTGTTTCTTTTAACATTAAAATCAGCAAAACTGATTAAAACAGAAAATCATGACTGTGCAAATGAAATATGTTGCTCCCCACTGCCCTTTCTTAAAAAGTGTAGGTGCATTTGTCCGGAGGTTTACATGCAAAACTGATAGCCTGTCTTGCTTGAAAAATAAGCTGTTTGATCATAAATGTCAAGCCACTGTGGCAGGTTCTGGTGCCAGAAGCTGTACTCACATCTTCATTTATTGTGTAACATAAAATAATAATAATAAAAAAAAAAAACATTTCAGCATTTTGTAATGTTGGGTATTTTGCCAAGGGGGAAAGAGATGGTGATTTCTCCCACAGTTGTATACTTTTTAGGAAAATATTCACTGAGAAGTTTTGTCCTCACATTACTGTGATTTTCTGCACACATTTTTCCTATGTAACCATAACGTTTAGGATATTAACTCAATGCTTCCAGTGATCAGAATAGACTGTCACAAGTGTCTACTGAAGCTTGTTAATTCTTGACTGGTGAAGGAAGTGCTGACATGTTGAAACCTGAAAGACACCTACAGGATCAAGTCTATAAAACTACTTGAGTTTTTGACTTTTTGTTTATGACAGACTTAAGAGGCTACAGTACATAAACTGACGTTATATTTTACAAGACAGTGAATAAAATGTAACTACCCAAAGGTTGAACCCTGTTTTAATGGGACAGGCGTTTTGGCAAACCCCACAATACCAGAATCAGATTTACTTTATTTGTCCCTCAGGGGGGAAATGACATTCTAGTACAGCCCATCCAAGTAGACGGGTGTCTGAGGCTGCAACAATTATTTTTTTTAGGCATCTGATGTGAAAGAAACGACTTCTTCAAAGAGTAGGATAAGCACAGGTGCTGCCTTTCATTTAAAATAAACTCCTTTCTTTTTTGTACATGTTCAACCCAGAACAACCAATATTCACTCACGAATTAAAACATCAATTGCGAATAAATGTACTTGTTTCAAGTCAACATGTCTGCTTGGAAGACCTGTGCAAGTTTTCTGTATTTATGAAGTGGAGAAAAGATCTAACTACTTAAACTTAAGCAAAGTTTCACCCACCCAAGAAATAAACAATATGAAAGCAATATTGTTGGGTTTTGATTATGTAAATTTAGAGACTTCTAAAATCAAAAAGGCTGCTGTTCACAAGCTGTCCTTCAAATCTTGGATGTGACAGCTGTGCTGGTTATGCATATGCCGTGATTATGATTATGCATCTGTGTAGCTCTGAGATGATACAGGAGCTGATGCCATAGCCTTGATTGCAGCATCCAAAGAGATTTGGAGCACCTGGTACCAGATCTTTTTTTTATACGCAATTTCTAGCTTCCAGAATGAAAACATATATTTTTTTGTTCTCTACTCCTTGCAAGGTCTCATTTATTTAATTTTCTATTAAGTTATTTTATACCAAATTTAAATATTAGCATAACTAAAAGGCAACAACCAAAATTAATGAGTTTTTTTTAGTTATTTTCAGAATACAAGTGCAGTTTAAGGTTGGATGGTAGAGAAGTTGGTAGCATTGTTGACTTGCAGCAAGAAGCCCTGGATTTGAATCCCAGCCTTGGGTCTTCCTGGATTGAGTTTGAATGTTCTCCCCATACATGCATGGATTCTCTCCGGATATTCTGACTTCCAAAAACATGACTGTTAGGTTAACTGATTACTCTATACTTCCCCCCATGTGTGCCTGGTTGTTTACCCTGTGTGTTTCTGTATTGCGTTGAAATGAACAAGCAACCTGTCCAGGGTTTATTCTGCCTCCTGCCCAACGACTGCTGGAGGTAGGCACTAGCCCCACAGCGACCCTGCAAGGACAAGCAGCCATAGGAAATAGATGGTTGTTTGGCTTACTATAAGTCGCTTTTTAATTAACTTTTGTTGTATTTCCTATTTTTGTCCAAAGCTATTAGCCAATTTGTAACATGAACAAGAGGAATACTAAATCCACAATTCTCGAAAGAGAACAAACATACTTAGTTCCTAAACATCAACAGAACATTCTTCAGCAGATTCAACCCTTTTTAAAGGTACCGGTCAATAAAAAAAACACACACACACACACACACACACACACACACACACACACACACACAAAACACCCAACATTTACATTCAGCAAATAAGAATGGAGAAGTTAATAAGTTGATACTTATTTTAAGGATCATAAGATACTCAAGAAAGAAATGGCCAAACAACTTCAAGTAAGCAGACTGAATATCTGTACTGATAATTGGCTTATTTCAAGGTAAAAAAGAAAAAAACAAACATTATCACTATTTTTAGTCTAATCTGATATCATAATTAAGAATAGTCTTTTAAAGATACTCTGTTACAGAGGAGAAAGTAAAATACTGTTTAATTAGGTGCCTCACAGTATGAACTTTAAAACTGAAGAACTGTTCATGAGACACAAGACACATTTTATACTTGTGATAAATATTAAGCTGAATATGAAACACTGGTTCCACCAATTACTCACCATCTTATTAACTGGTAAAAAGAAAAAAAAGCCTTAAACCTTGTTTTAACAAGATTAATATAACTCCCTCCACATCAAACTGAAATCTTACATCATCATCTAGAACTGGAGTTTCTAATCTAAAAATAGTATTGTATATATTTTTGTTTTTTATTATATAGTTAGGCCCAAGCATATTTATTCCCTTTGCAGATTTAAATTTGAAAGTAATCTTTAAATTTGATAAGCATATTTCTTCCAACTGGTTATAATATTAATATTTTGGAGTGTCCCAGTCAGAGTCCTGATTTGACTCCAACAGAGAATCTGAGATAGATTAGGTTAATGATAAGGAGTCCTTCCAACCAAAAAGACATGGAAAAGATTGCAAAAGATGAATTTTCAAAAATACCTGTGGAAACATGAGAAAAGATGGTCAGCAATTATAAGAAGTATTGAATTTGCTGTAATGCGAAAACAACCTTTGTTTAAGAAGGGTAAACCTGAACTGCGACATGAGATTTTCATTAAAACATTTGTCACAATGTCAGAGAGGAACCCCCCCACCCCCACCCCCGCACCCTCTTTTGATACCAGAAAGCTAATAGTAATACTGTGAATGTTTCAACTTTTACAGAAATGCAACTGAAGCTGAAACTGATGGTTTAGGTGCAGAAACCCTCTATATTTATAGGGAAATTCTGCTGAATGTAAAGAAACATTTTGATAAAAATTGAATACAAAGGTGGCAAAATTGTGATAGAACAGCCAAGAAGGAAGCAAGGAAACTATTGAGTACACAGAGCACATTGGGTCCATGCTTGTCCTCAGACTAGATTTGGAGATCATAGGGTTGTCTTAATCCGGTTTAAAGAGGACGACAGAAACATTTCTCAGTAGTAGTGGGACTCAGTAGTCCCATTAAAAATTGTACAGTCTGGTTTAATCTGTTTCTCATTAGACTATTTATCAGTGTTTGTCACATCATGTAAAAATGATAGACTAATGCTATTAGCAAACTGAGTAGACATTATTTGATGCTTTAAAGCAATGAGGAGATAATGTGAAGGGAGATGGGGCGATAAATAAAGAGAGAAGACATGGAGATGGTAATGAGATGGTAATGAGACAGATAAGTCCTAACACAACCCTGGTCCCTCAGGTGAGCCCCTCTCATTAATTTGTTGGGAGATGGGAGACAGAGTGACAAGCAGAAAGGCAGCCTATCAAACACAAAGGTGATCAGAAAGTGCTGAGAACTGACAGACAGGCACAGACATAAATCAATAGATTTGAGGAAAAAAAACAAAGCAAGACATAGGTGGACGAAACTCCACATCAGCAGAGAGTGAAGCGTTTCAGCTAAGAAAAGACATAGGTATGACACAAGGAGTGTTTTTAATTATACGAGTCTTAATATTGGTCTAATTGTATGCAATTTCAATGATTGCCATTTATGTTTTCTAAAACTTATATGTGGGCTGCAGGCAGCAAATAAAGTCTGGCATTTTTTTCATCTGCCTTTTTTGGCACCCTCATGAAATAGGGCATTGAATTGTGAAGGTGATATTAACTTGGGAAAGAATAAATTTTTTGATAAAAATTATGCTTATAATAGCACTGGAATCCAATAACAGCAAGAAATAAAGGGTTAACCTTGCAGAAACAAGGAAGCTTACTTAAATAATGATTTCAGTAAAAATGTACAACAAATGGTGTTTTTACTGTTGTAAATTCCTGTTTCCGGCTTTCTCAAAGTCATCCCATTATAATAATGATCAAAACAATTGCAATCATCAAAATGGTTATATGTAATTATCTAGAAGGTATCTTTTTAGAAAGTATATATCTAGCTTTTATCCATGAGTATATTTCATTTGCCAGGTGGCTTTTATGTCCATGTTTGCTTATCTAGGTCAGGTAAAAATATGTGTCAAAGTATCAGGCTCAGGATGGATTCAGGCAGATCTGTAACTCAAGCTCTGGCTTAAAATGGGCCCACATGCTTTATAGCTTACATGTTCTGCCCCCAGCTCAAAACTGATGAGCTTGCTTCTGGAGAGATGAAAGCATAAAAGGGTTATAGAATTTATTTCATTTTCTTTAAAACTCTATTTTTTGAATACTACTGAAGCATTTTTATGTCTTCAAAACATGAGCAGTTTTACTCTAACGCACAAACAATGACCCTGCAAATGTACATACTTACAAAACCATGAATGTTTAATATTTTTTATCAAGAGTTAAGGTGCAATTTACAATTTTTATTTCAACTGAGAAGAGACTGAATTGCAAATAAGTAGTTCTAAAGAGAAATGATAGTACAGAAGTGCCTTAGAAAATCCATCAAAGATGAGAGGGTGATGATTAAATTGAGGTTTTGGCAGGTGGAAGTTGAATAACAGAATTTTTCCCATCAGCTCTATATTGTTCCTCAACTTAAACTGTAATTTAAAAAAAAATGCTATAATATATAGAGGAACATACCATTTACACTTCCAGTGCTTCGCCTGTTTTATTTGTGCAATTATGAAATTCATAAAACTGTTTTATTGAGCATTTGTCAATGTGAATACTGGAGTGGCAACATTTATCAAAGCAATGAAAGCTGGTTTATTCACATAACCTACACTAAGCAAATCATTCTAAATATCCTTATTAAATTAAAATCTTTTTAGAGACCAGAAAATTCTGTAAAGTGAGCCATGTCTTTGAATTCAGCTCCTCTTATGTTTTTACATCACATTCTCCTACATGAGATCCACAAATCAAATCGGGGAATGTGTTGTCAGGACTAATTAGTTATTCTCCTCAGAAATCTGGCCTGTTAGGAACCCTGGCAAGATTGATCAATTTCTGGAAGGATGCTTTAAGAATGCCATTCTGCAGTTTGAAACAAGCCACAGGAGGGACTCATCTGATGCTCTGATCAGATGAGAACAAAATAAAACTTTATAAAAAGGTTTATCAGCAGGACAATAACCCTAATCACACAGCTACTGTGGAATGGTCTAAATCAATGCATATTCATGTGTTAGAATGGGCTAGATCTAATTCTAATTGAGAATCTATGGCAATATTTGAAGAGATGAGCTGTTGGAAAGAAAAATGGGTGAAAAAAAATTAGTCTAGTTTTGCAAAGCCAAATGTCATATCCTAAAAGACAACAGAGAGAAAACAATGATTCTACAAAGTATTGACTCAGGGGGCTGAATAAATATTAACACCATGAACACCATACAATATAACAATAATAAATATCTTTTTTCCATATCATAATTATGTCCTCCTCTGTGGTGGTCTATTACATAAAATCTCAATAAAATGTGGTTGCTACCTGAGAAACTATGCATAAGATCAAGGTATTATACTATACATTTTAAAGAGAGTTAATTCAAGAATGGATATAAACACATCAGCCAGCTCACCTTAAACTCTGTTTCAATGTTGGCGAGTCTTGCCAGTTCGTTGCTGAGCTCAAGGGCTGTGAGCACAGGGTCCTCACTGCTGAGTGACAGGTAGGCTGCACTGGCTAGACCCTTGTATGCATTCATCCTTGAGCGCGAGTGACTGAAGGAGTCCTTCTTCTGTTTCTCTACACATTCTGAGCATTTGCAGAAGTAGTCGTGAGGCCTTTCTATGCGGGCCCCTTTCGTCAAAAGGATGTGAACAATCTCATACTCCTGGCAGTGAGCTGCCAGAATGATGGGTGTGATGTCATGTGAGAAACGCGTTCCATCCTCGTCGTATGCATAAAAGTCATCATCTCGCATCTCCTGCTCCAGAGGGCTCAAAGCCAGACGGAGACCTCCACCAAAAGCGGGATGGCCGAGAATAGCCTCGACTATTCGGACATAGCCTTTGGAGATGGCCAGAAGCAGGCCGTCCCCAATCCTAGCCAGACCATCTTTTTTCAGCAGCAGTTCAGTCACTTCCAGGTGCTCATTGCCTACTGCCAGCTGTAGAGCATTCTGGCCCATGTAGTCCACACAATTAAAGTTCAGTGTTTTGGACTCTTCGAGCATTTTGCGCACTACAGGAATGTTTCCATACTCTGCAGCATCCAGAAAACGTTCCTCCTCTGCAGTGAGAGCAGAGCCACGCTCATTAAACATGTAGGCAGGACCCCTCACAGCCTGGCGACGCCCCTTTTCCCTCAGTGTGGTGTGCCGCCGATGCATGGCTTCCACCCTGGGAGTAGGGAAAAGATAGAACAAAGACAGAACAGAGAATTCAATAAAAACACTACATAGTATCATGAAGATACAAAAAGGAGGAGAAGATGGTGTTTAACGCATCAGATAATTTTGTGATTTAGCTGTCAGAGTCATAGAAGTGACATCAGAAACTGTGATACATTAACACAATACTGAATAAATTCTCTCTCCATGTGGATTTGGACGTTGGCCATGTTTTACACAGATTTCTATCCTGCTCTCAGAGAAAAGGCCATAACAGCAACAAAAAAATCCTGACTAAAGCAGCAAACTGCTACTAAATCTCAAAAGGTCAAAGCTTCTTGCTGCCCAGAGCTTTGACTGGCATGATTGAAACAATGTTGTCAATTCAACTGGCTTTGGCATGACAAAATAACTATGTCCCAGTAATATTACAAACACACTGCTCAGTGAACTGGGATTTATCCATCACCATGTTCTTAAAAAGAAAAACTTCTTTCATACTATCTTTTACTTTGTCATTCAGTCATTAGGAGTAAGAATCAAAATATTTCGCACAGAAAAAGCAAACTAATCTGCAGCACTTATGAACTTGAGTGATTATAAAGCTACACTTTTAAAGTTTATTGTTTTCACATATAAGCATATGAAAGTTTGCAACATAATTCCATTAATATTATAACATTAATATTTACATAACCGTCTAAAGGTCCAGTTTCAAAACAAGCATTGCTGCTAAATTACGAACAATTTCAGTTATTTGTAGTTCCCTTTCGACTCTCTCTCTGCTTGTATGTGTGTGTGTGTGTGTGTGTGTGTGTGTCAGGGCAGAAAGCAGGACATTGAAAAAAAAAAGGCGAAAATGGAAACTTCTTCATGCTAGATCTATTCACCTGAGGGTTTCTATGGATGCGGAGCTGAGAAAATGAAGAGACCCACCTATGTAAAATCCCATGCACATTTTTTAGAGAGTGTGTGTATGTTTGTGCTTGTACAAGTGTGATTACACAATATGAAAGGTCAGCAATGTTTTAATCTTTCATTTGCACAATCAACAGCTCAGGCTGTCAATCACTGTGAGAAGGAAACAAATATTTTGTCTTCATTTCTCATACATGCAAGGTGTCAGACTATCCTTGTAAAATGTCAACAAAACATACATTATCTGCAACATGTAATATAAATTATTACTGCTGCCCTATGGCAATCAGTAGTTGTGTATGGCTTTAAAGTTAGACTCTATTGTTGATGTTAGCAGCTTCACGCCACCAGCAAAACCTGATGCATTTCAAAGCATTTCCAAGATTCCCTTATAAACAGAAGCACAGTCTGCCTGCCAGCCCATTTGGATAACCTTATCATGAAGTAATAAATTGCATTTTCCCATCTCTTTTAATCTCTTTTCCATCCATTCTTGATTGTTTGTGATTTGGTCTTGAAATGGAATGTTTTTGCATCCAGTGCGGCAGCAATGTGGACAAGAGGAGGCTCACACAATAGAAACTGATAGAGATACTGTCTGTGTGCCTTGGGGACAAAAAAACCAGATTGCTCTCTAAAAGAGAGATTGTTGACATTACTTATGTACAACATAGTATGATTATATGCACACATTGCACAGGAATGTACCTAAAAGAGAATAAATGGGATAATTTTTATCATTCTTGGAAAAAGTGGACAGAATTATCTGGCACAGAAACAGGAGCTCCCACTGCTTTTTATAAAATCACATAATACTATACATTATTGTATTATTCTAAAAGTTACTTTATGCCTAACTGTTGATGATATGTATAAAATCCTTGAACCATTATCTGACCATTTCTGTCCACCAGTTTAAAACAAGTAAGTTTATGTTAAGGTAGATCGTACTGAACCGAACAAGCCAGAGAATTAAGAAACTGATCTAAGACTGCTGGCTTCTTTATCTATGGAAGCAGCTTTTTCGCAGATTTTTAAGTTTAATTCAATTTTGTACAAAATGTATTGCTATATGTGTAATATTAATATCAGACACTGCAATAATTTGGCTTGCATTCTGATCATTTATGGAGGGGGTTTCAAGCATCACTCCTAACACCTTTTTCAATGAAAAAAATGGTCAAATTATAGCTGCATGATATATAGATATATGTAATCTTGTGATAACAATAATAGTCATAAATATTCTGATGACAATATTAGTCACAAAAGTGAGGGATTTTCACATTATTAAACAAATTAGTTCAACGTTTGTGTAATGCAAGTGGATTTACAAATCAGATTAATCTGAATTTTCTATTTTTGTCTTATTTGGTCATAAAGCAAATCCTAATGATACTCAAACACAATCCAGTTGCCCTAAAGCATTATTGGGTGATGATACTGAATGCCTTTTTCTGACAGTTAATCCAAAATCAGACCGATTGTATGGAAATGCACAGAAAAGTTTTGGTATGTATTGAAAATAAATGTGACACTTGACAAATTGAAGAAAAACTTTAAGCTATTAAGTCCTACACTGAAAACACCCACAATGTAACCTTTTCACATATTTCTCTACTAAAGACAAATGATCACTGCAAATCAATAGAACATTATTCTGAGGCTGATCTCTTCCCTAAAGAGCAACATGTACATTAAAGTATAAGAGCATGATTTAAAAAAAGCATTTGGTCTTCACGAGGCCTTTAAATTAGGTCGCTAAAACTTCAGATAAAGAGCTGACAACATCTGAGACCATATCATTGCTTAATCTGAAATGCAAAAGCAGTGAGCAAGCTAAGTCCACCTTCCCACCACCACAAGTAATAAAATACAAGATAATGTAACATATTCTTACATAAATAATGTAAGAATATGTTAGAGATTTAGCGATACATTCAGAATGTGACAATATGAAAGCAGAGGCCTTTGGCAATTTCCTAGACTAAACACAGTGCCAACAGGGAAAGACATTAGTAAAGATCTTAGGAAACCAATGCCTATTACTCAGAAGACAGTTAGAGACCATTTTAAAACAATTTTAAGTTTATGATTCAGAAATGATTTTAAAAAGTGTAATTAAAACTGAAGCAATCTGTTGAGGTTAGGTTGAAATGGGTTTTGAGGCAAGACAATGATCCCAGCAGATCAGCAGAAAACCTGCAACAGAATGGGTCAAGAGCAAAAATAAAAAACTTAAAATGTTACAAATCTTCAACCTAACTGGTATAATTTGATGTCAAGGCATCAATTCACAAGTTAATACCAATACAGTTTTTGGGATTAGGAGACTATAAGTTATTGCTTCAAAATAATACAAACTCTCCCTTGATTAGTGTCTTTTTGTAACTTGTCTTAGGTTTAGTTAAATGAACAAAGTTCAAAATACCATGTTTTTCTTCCAAGGCTGTATTTATCCCTTACTAGCATCTGAAAAGAAACTATTGTGTTTTATATCCCAATAAAAAGGTAAAACTTCTATTGATTATGTTTTTCTTTTGCTTTTTAACTGACATGAGGACACCCGCGTCCTCATGGATCCATTGGATAAATGGATGTAAGTGTTTTGGGGGTGACATTTGAGGGGTTTTAATGTTCATATTCATGAATGACTTCCAGTGCACGCTTAGTCACCTGTGTTTAAGTAAATGTATCAAGAACAAAACTGATTTTAATTGCTCAGAATGTCTTCCTTTTCAAAGCCAAACTCTCTGAGGTATGAATGCCGGGTCATTTATTATCAGTGCACGCAATCACTTACGCCAGATCATTTATAGTTTGACAAGAGATGAAAAAGAGAACGAGAGAATTGGGTTTCAAGTCAGACATAAGGATAGCAATGAAAAAGTGTGAAAATAATTTTTCAACTCAGCAGATATGTTAGTTCACAGAGATAAGCGTAACGATTAAACTCTCAGCTGTCACTTTGTCTAAATTAAATAAACACCTAAATGTAGACTTTCTAAAAGGCAACAAATGAGCAGTTCTTGAGATCAAAGACACATTTTTTTACTATAATGTAGTACTAATGAAAAACAGGCCAGTCTATCCTCTCTTGCTTGCATTTGGGACAACACCCAAGCACAATCACACTCTGGTGACTGGCATTAGTCAAAGTCAACGTGCTTCTTTCCCATGATGGACCTTTTAAGCTGGACACTGCTGTATGAAAAAGGCAGACCAGGGAAGATCAAAGAGCCGATATAGAGGCCTGCCATCCTCAACTTCTGATAGTCATGGCTATAAGCTGCCAAATTTTCATTACGTGTCATTGTGCATGTTCCTCTAGATCTCTGTGGAGCACTTCCACATTAGAGCAGTGGACTGTCCTCTGAAAATTTGGCGCCTTTATCTCACAGTTAAGCAGTAAAAACAGGTTACTATAGTAGAAACTCATGGTTTGATTGCAGGCCTGTCATAAAAGGCACAATGGTAAAAAAAAAAAAAAAAAAACCAAACAAACAAAAAAAATTACCCTCACACCCCACTGCCTTCCATTTCAGTCTCTTCAGGTGTAACAAAAGAAAAACACCATTACTACACTGTGAGTTTGATAGAGCAAAGGGAGACTGACAATTCATCTCTAGCTATTGCTAATATCCAGTGAGCCAAGTTGATGCTTTTCAGAAAGAAAAACCTTTTTCTTCATGTGAGATCCATTAAAAGGCAGAAGTGAGTTTAAAGAACGCATGCTCCCCACATGCTTGGTGCAACTGGGTCAGTGGAGATCCTGATCTACACTCACCAAACCTGACCTGTACCTGTTGACATAAGGATTTGGTGACGGTGATTAATTTGCCTGAACGCAGCGTTTGCTTTCAAATTATAATTGTCCAATATCCGCAAAATGAAGAAATACACAGACAGATGGACTTTAAGGAAGGCCTAGAAAAGTGTTTCTTAATAGATTAAAACAGAGAAATAAAACAGGCAGGACTCACGATTGCCGGGTGTCTGAGCTGAACTCGGTCTCTATGAGCTCAGCTGAGAAGTGGTTCCCATAGTCCGAGAGCTCCGGAGCCCTGTAGAGTCTCTGTCCACGGTGCTGAAGGCGCTCAGTGCTCTCCGCGCCTCGTCCCCTCCACATGGGAAGCGGGTCATCGTGCTCTTCGTATCCGACATCTATCCGCACATCCGGCCGCGAGCGAGAGGTACACCCGGAGTCTACGGCACGCTGGCGGAACTTTGGCGGGGTGAAATGTGTGGAGCCTCCGAGTTCCAGGCGCCCTGGAGACGGGTGCAGACACTCCGAGGAGGCGAGGAAAGGTGGGTCCGATTCCCCAAGCAGTGGAGAGGCTGAGGAGAAGAAGTCCAGGGGCCGCGAAGTGGAAGGAGATCCTCGGGGAAGACTGACAGAGAGAGGCGGCGAGGGAGACTCCGACAGATGTGCTCTCCCGCCGCCGTCGCTTTCCTCCCCCCCGTCAGACATTGGGAGAGTTCGGCAGCACCATTCACTCTGAAGTATTTTTAGCAAAGTAACACATATTTTCAGTGTTTTTCAAAGTTTCCATTGAACAAGTGGCTGCGGAGCCGCGCGGCAGCGAGAAGCAAAAACCTCCACCTTCACTCAGAGGTCCGCGCGCACTAATTAGAGAGAGCGCGCGCGCGCAGGAAGCCAGACCTTTTACAAAATGGAAGGTGAGGAACAAGTGAAACACAAAACAATCATTTAACTATCACTTAACTATTGGAAGCAGCCAACACAGATAACTATAATTATATTACTGTGTAAAATAAAACTTACCGACATTGGTTATCTGTAAAGAAGCTCTACTAATTTATGATCAACCATGATAGAAAAATGAGAAACAACAAGAGACAAACAAATGAAACAAACAATATTAGTTGTGCAAGGGACCTTTCCTTTGGACAATCTACCTTTTTAACTATGTTCGACCCACTATTTCAAGTCAAAACATTAAAGTCAACCATTTTTGATCAATTACCACCAAAGATCCCGCTCTATTTAACCTGAATGTTGCATTTAACACATCAGCACTTTTCAAAGGTGTGGACAAAAAAACTAAACACCATTTAAAGTTGTTCTTATTAGAATTAAACAAAACGATAATCCCTTGCTTGAATTTTATGCGTGTGTGTGTGTGTGTGTATGCACATAAGGGTGTGCGTGTTTGGTCCTCTAATTAGAGGCACAGACCCATTAGTCACAATGGAGACTTCCTGCACCCACACACAGACAATAACCAGTCCTGACCCAGCTCTTTGATCCGCTATTATGTTTATGCACCGGACGCAGCCACTCGCAACACCTGTTTTCATTTGTGATTACATGTGGGAAGAAAATCATTCACAAATGAAGTCTGAGGACTATTCTGCAAAAGAAAGCTTCCTACATGTATTAAAATAAATGTTGAGTTGACTGATTCATTTGTATTTTTTTTTATATATAAAGGTAAAAAGCACAGGAAAACAAACTGTTTAGACGTAAATTCATTCTCTCTTCATTATTTTTCTGGAGTCCACAGTTTCCAAAGCTCAAATGAGGTCTGAAACTGCTCAACCAAATGGCACAGTTCTTTACACAAATTCTTTTCTACCACAGGATAAATTATGAGCATCATTTATTATGTTTATGTCCCATTTCACATCGTTTTTGCATTAAAAAGCTATAAAAATGAAAAATCAATGAAGCAGCTAGACTGGATGGAATTAAAAAGATTAAAATAAGTATTTTAATCATAGTGTTCAACTTTTGACCTCTTCTTAATTCTTAATGTTTTAAAGAAAACTATTGATCAGCTTTTAAGACAAATAAAAAACAAGCAATCAGTAAACCCCCCCCCCAAAAAAAAAAAAAAAAAAAAAACTCAAACTAAATCAGTCCACACTACCACCAGAAAATGGAAAACTACATATATAAAAGATAAACAATTATGAAACACATAAAATGTTGAAATGAGTAAATGCTATTGCAACTGTATTTGTAATAAGGAACCCCTGGAGAAATGCATAAAAAATATAAAAACACTAATATCATTAAATAAATTAAATACCAGTGAAGACACCATTAACAATACTTATCAAACCAATGGTTGGCACAATAGAAGAGCCCCTACACATTAAAAATAGATCCCTTTGTTTTATTTTAGAAGCAGTGATGGATCAAGGTTTAAACACAAGTTGTGGTTACCTCCACCAAAATGCAATTCTACCTTGCGCATAAAAAGTAAGTGTCAAACTGTGACAGTGTTAGCATCTCAGCTTAAGAAAAAAATGTAATGTTCTTTTCTGGTTTACTGACTTTTTAAAGTGAAAATGTCCTGCAGAATTACACTACTGTATCCATCAGCAACAACAAACTAGCCCCCAATCAGCTCCATTACTCACTTCCAGCACTAATGATGCTTGTTTTTACACTATGCTATGAAACTGGAGTACTTAGAAAAAACTGTAACAGAAGATAAACAAAATGCAATTCAGAAAGGCCTGCATCTCCTTACTCTGAGGTCAAAGTGCTAACAATTATACCTTATGTATTCATTTTACAATATAGCTTTGCTTTAATCTATATTACTTGATGAGACAGGTTGATATAGGTATTTATGGGAAGTGTGAATCAATGGAGTGTGGAATTTGACAATACATGATTTGACATTTCATAGAATGTTTTAAAGGCTTAAACTGAAATTTCTCATAAACAGGTGAACAATATCTGAGAAGAAAAAAAAAGAAAAACATAGAAAAACTATGACTCTAAGATCCCAAAAACCTAAAATTCCTACCTGCAAACTGAAACAAAATATCCAATTTAAAAACATCATCAGAAGCAACGCACATCAGGTCTGATTTGGGCATACACCACTAACCCCTCAAGTGTGTGCATGTAGTTAAAAACAAATCTTAACCCCAGGGACATTATGATCTTGCTTCTGAATGAGGATTAGCCTAATGATTTTCAAATGCTACATTTAAAAAAGTACTCCTCTTAATGCAGCATTTTTAAAATCTCCCAGAAAAACTACTTGTCTTCCAATCCTTGTAAAAATTATCCACTTTTCTGTTGATTTTCATGCATTTGAATTCTCTCGGTGACCACTCTTTCAGGAGCACAAATTAGGTTTTGTTGTTTTTAGGGTAAAAGTAGTTTGTGCAAAATAGTGTTGCTTCATATTTAAGTTTCATGTAAGACATTGAAACACATGATTAATTTGAAACTCCATATAATTATATCTGGAAACCACAAATGTAGATATGTTTTGACCGACTAAAATCCAGACTAATATTAAGAATCAGTTAAAAATGTAATCTCTCCTTTTTTAAAACACATGAATTAAAACACATAGCAGGTTATTATTAAATGTAACTGAACCTCAGGAACTTGGGGAAGAGTCAGAAGGTGGAGGTGGGAGAGAGAGAGATGTAGATTTACTCCAGTCAGGGAAGAGGCAACATTGTTAAGGAAAAATATGACCAGACTTAATTGTAGAGTGCAGTGAATTAACCTGAGGGTGAAGTGCAGTAGAGATTCGAGGATAAATGAACAGTAAACACTTGACGGCCTGGTGAGTGTTTATTCAACAGTGAAAAACAAAATAAAACAACAAAAGACAAAAAATAAATTGAATTAACTGAAGCGCATTTTTAGTGTTAAAGGAGGCAATTTGTGGAGTTTTTCTAATGATGAATTCAAAACATTTAATGCTGTAAAGAGATTTCTAATACTACTAAAGAACTCCATACAAAAACAGAGGTCTAAATTTATTGGAGTTTTCTTGTTCACTTGCTTATGTAGACAAACACATAAGTCAAGTCTACAATTGACTTGCAATGCTTTTGATTTGAGACTGAAATGATTTCCACATATGGATTATTTGCATACTTGATCTTTTGCTTTTCCAATGCTGGCAAGAGAGCAAACTAAGTATTCTGGCCATAACTAACCTGAAATAAATTAGACTGACATACCAAAGGTCGATATTCTGACAGAGCTTTTCCAGTGAGGAGCAGCAGAACATTCAGTATGTGAGATAAATACGAACCTAATATGAAGATAGAGCTGAGGAGATAACCACATACAAGGTTGCAGAAGCACGAAAGTAACATGAAATAGCTTCAAGCCAAATTACACTCTTACTGCTCCCACTGAAAGACATTCTGGCAAAGAAGAGAGATATGTGCTTGACTTCTTATACTCAGGAGACTTGAAAAGCAGATGAGCAGCAGGTGAGCCGATTCCTCTGCAGGAGACCGGCTCCAGGCATGGGGGAAGATCAGTACCAGCATCAAAGGGAGAAGAAGATAGAATAACAAAACTGTAATTAATTTATCCCCTGGATCATGACATAAAGTACTTAGTAAGTGGTGTGATATGGTGGTTCATCACTTCTGTAAATATAAACCACTTGCTTTATCACTTTAATTTTGTGTTGCACTACTTTAGTTTGTTAATATTTGTTGTAGTTCTTTCTTGTGTTCTGTTTTTGTGTGTTGGTTTAGATTTGTACTTTGTTGTTACACTTCAGTTTTTAGATTCCTTTTGTGTACAGTTAGATTTCTCTGTTATTTTCTGTGTTCATTAGTCGCTTTCCCTCAACTCATCTGTTCAGGTTCTCACTCATCTGCAGTGCAATCCCCTGATTAGTCTCACCTGGTCCTCATGTCATTTTATCACCTCCCAAACAGTTAAAAGCTAGCCAAATTCTTCACCTCCTTGTCAGATTCTTCTGTCATCAGTTTCCTGTGATCACTGTTTACACGGCCTCCTGTTGCTACTTTTGCTCTTAAGTTCCCCTCGTGTCTTATCTACAATTGTAAGTACTGCTATTAAGCAAAAATGATGGTGGTCACACTAAAGCCTGGGAGAAAAGGACAAAACTAACTCACAGTGCTTTCCAAAACTAATAATACTCCTTGAACCCATGTCACATTACAACCACAAACATCAATGCAGTTTAACATTTTATGGGACAGACGAACCCAAATTAGTCTAAGCTTGTAAAGTGGAAGGCACACAATGAGTGGTTTTCAAATAGTTTTACAATTAAAACCCTGAATCTTGTGCTGTCCATTCGTGTTTCGACCTATTATCTCTGATACCCTTAAAAAAAAATCCATCACAATCACTTTGCTTCATAAGTCAAATAATTATAAAAACAAGTGCCCGCCTGTGTTTAATTTAATTTTGGTATAAATCCAGCTGCTCTGTGAAGGCCTTAGAGGAACATAAGTGAACAAACAGCATGAAGAAGCTGCAGTGATTCACTGTGAAAACCTGTTCACAGTAAAACTTTTACTTGTGGACTCTACAAATCTGGTCTTTAGGGAAACAGTCCCCTAGAAGGCCACTGTGGAAAGAAATCTATAAAAGGTCCAGTTGAAGTTTGCCTAATAGCATGTTGGGGGGACACAGCAAACATGCGGAAGAAGGTACTCTGATCAAAAGAGACCAAAACTGAACTATGTGGCCAACATGTTTTGTGTGGCAGAAACTAAAACTGCACACCACTCTGAAAATACCATCTCCATGTTTCACTGTGGGCATGGTGTTTTCAGAGTGATGTGCAGTGGAAGTATCGCACTGTGAGGATGCTTTTCATCACCAAAGACAGTTAAGCAGACCAGAGTTGTTCAGTTGAAGAAAACTTCTCAGAGGCTGCAAAAGACTTCAATTTACAAAGCCAGAACTACAATAGACTATGTAGAATAAAATGGTCCTATTAAAGCCCACACCTAAATCCACTTTTATATTGTACAGTTTGACGGTCAAAAAAAAACTTGCAGGAAAAAGTGGTTCTACAAACTATGACGTTCTTCTTCTCAAATATATACTGTTTTATATTAATTTATCATATCAAATCCTAACAAAAATCTATAAAAGTTTGTGATTATAATGTGACAAAATGTGGAAATGTTAAAGAGGCGCTTTTTCCCAAAGACACAGTAACATTTAGCAAAAATAGTCACTGCCCTGCTATCAAGAGTCTACTTATATTAATCTTGTGGAATGTTGAAAACAATTATGTCTCGTTTCATCATTCAAAAGGGTGAATCAGGTTTTAGATAATGTGAAGACTCTGTGTGGGTCTGAAATTTGGCCTCAGTCCAATCACTTCGTCACAGTAGGGGGGATTTATTGTCTGTCACAAGTCGAGATCCTGCTGTGAAATCACTGATTGGGTGATAATAGAAAAGCAACAAGCTTGTGCAGAACATTTTTCTGCCCAGTGTGATTTGGCGTGAAATTGCCATTATAAAAACATTTTTAGATGAAAACTCTCACTTGCAAGGATTTATTACTCATCAAACACTACACTGCATGTTATTGTAGTTATAATTTCCCATTAGTTTGGTTATAAATGGGACAGAAGACACGTTTGAGCACCTCAACCATCACATCACTTTTTTCTTAGCAAGATAAAAACTCTTCTCAATGAGTTTTCCAAAAATTGTTAATCTTACAAAAAACAGTTTAACAATAGTAACACTCACACATGCAGCACAGCCACTGCTTTCAGTTGATTCCATCTGTGTTATCAGCTCGCCGCCTGCAGCATCTGGTGGAAAAACAAGCAGACGTACCCCTCAGACAGTTAAGTCAGTTCAGTCTGTTGAATAGGTTGTCAGGTGGGGGTTCCTTCCTCTTGTGTCACTGAACAGCAGAAATGCCAGAGTTTTGATGCAAGCGATCACTTACTCTGGAATAAAGCTTCCAAGTCCTGGCACCACATTTGACAGTTGTTTTGCCTCCACAATGGTTTGGCATCTTGACAGAAAGTCCACCAGAAACTACTGACAGATCATTAAGACTGGAATTGTTTGTGGCTTTGGCTGAAGAAAAAAAGCTGCAATCCTGCGGCTTCAGCACAGTCGTCAATCTCTGTTTGTTTAAGTTTGTTAAAAGACTGCAGAGCATAACGGTGTTTCACTTCACCAGAAATAGAAAACAAAGTTGGTTTAGAGGCTCAGAAAAAAAAAAAAAATTGAGGTTATTTGGTGCAGAGGAAGCATAGAGATGATCCAAAAACTAAGAAGATGAAAAATTAAATGTTAAACATGCAAAAAATAAGATAAATTATAATATTTTTATGGAATTACATAAAGTTTTTAACCTTTTAGTCAAACTAATGTTGTGATAGCAGGCATATTGTTTCTGTTACACTATATTTTGTATTCTTTATATTCAATATTTTTTGTGCTATGCTAAATATTTACATTCTGCTGTCAGTCCTTTACATCACTGCTGCTCTTTTATACTTTGTAGTTCCTTTAACTTAGGACGGTGGACTCATGATGTGCTTCTGCAGGGCTTTTCCACCGAAGCATTTTCATTGCTTAACCAAAACAGCTGATCTGTTCAGCACTGAAAATTTGGTGGAGAAGCACTTACTTGAGTACTTTCACTGTTTCATGTTTTCTCCGTTTGTGGATGCTAGTTCTCACTGTGGTTTATTGGAGCCTCAAAGCCTTAGAAAAGTCTTTCTACCACATCAACCCACTTAACTGCGGACTCAGCAGAGGCTCCCTCGATCCTATCCTTGACTTCAGAACTTGTAAGACAAACTCCACATTTAAGATTTACTCACCATTACTGACCTAGACTAATTCCTCTCTTCTTCTCAGAGCCCAACTGCTGAAAAAAAACAAGTGTCTTATCTTGGCTAATAGACAACTGCAGAAAAATGAGCTCAGATTTCAAAAAATTTAACACTGCTCTGCCTTATTCCTGTTTCATAAGATGTTGGCAACATTTAAGATATCCAACACCCATAGGCCATGTGACTTCACTGTTATTTTATTGGTCTCTTGATCTTTTTTCATTACATCTGTAGGAGCCAGATTTCCCTTAAGGCTACAGATTTGGTGCTATACTCTTGTGTTTATAGTTTCATTTTCACAGATGAGATTTTATAGCAGGCAAAAACCCGTATTACAATACAACAAATTCATATTTTAGCAGAAAGCAATAGAGGCACTGAAATATATTGGATGTCCACAGTGTCTGCTTGCTAGGTTTTGATGTTTGACTTTTGACAGGTGTTATGAGATTTTCTGCAAATTATTCTTCATTAAATGACCAGGTGTCTGTATCACCTATACAACGGACTGTTTCATGCCACAAAAAAAGCAATGTAAGTTTATGCAAATAAACACTGTGGGAAAAATTGTCTTGGTCTGTTTGTTATTACAGTGCCACGGGTGATGCAGCAAAAAACATTGAGGTAATTAAAAAGTTAAAATCCACGATGCAGTGAGTAATCACTGCCAGTTATTATTTATAGCACTAAAACACATAGGGCTTTAGGCCTTCTGAAGCATTCATATCAGCCAGTAAACGCTATATCCAGTGCATTAAATCATCTACAGGGAGTAGCTAAACTTGATCAGTAATGTGCTACAACTGACTGATATTGTGTTCCTGAATTTAAAAAAAAAAAAAAAAATCTGTTTATTCATTCACATCAAATACATACAAAAGGGAGTTTTTAATGTGTTGTGGTAAATTAGTCCAATGCATAGACTACTATATATTTAAAACAAAACTGATTTAGTTTTTTTTACTCAGAAACTTGTTTAAAAATTACATAAGCACTGACACTTCAATGTTTATGTAAGAAAATTTGACAGTATTGTTTGCAAGTACACTAGCATTGTGGCAGTGGTGAAGGTTTTTAGAGAGCTTTACAAAAAAACAAGTCCCTTATTCTTGATATGAGGTCAGCTTTTTAGAATACTTTGAAACAGCAATCACTGGTGATACCTTCGAAACTGCACAAAACACATACTGAAAAGGACAAGCATAAGGTCTTAATGGAAATGCCCTGAAAAGCTTTGGAGTGAGTGGAAGGTAAAGTATTAGAGAACTTTACAATAATTACCATGGTTGTCAGGGGCACAAAGGTGGAGTACGGCAGGAGATTATTTATTTGCTCATTTATAAAAAGATATTTTGGCCTTCATAGTGCCTCCATTAAGTTTCTATCACTTACTCTTGAGCCTGTCCTCAAATAATACCAACATCTCATGTTTAGGTTAAAAAACCTGAGGGGTTACAGTACTTTAAAACCAAGGACACTAAATTTGGCGAGAGTTATAAAAGCATCTTCTAATAAATAGGATAGGCAAACTTTAAGTTCTGCTATAGCAATATACTTCAATATGAAACTCTATTATAGCTTTTGGTTGTGATGTGCTACCCAAAGATTATCATTATTAGCCTCCATCTGGCTACCCATAGAAAACACAGCATATTATTGCTGCCCAACTCTCTGCAGCCAAAACCTTTTGAAATATGCTAAGACATTTACTACATTATCTATTTGTATTTTTAATGTAGCTATATTAAACAGTGTTTTTTGGATTGCAGAAGTTTTGCAGAGATATCCTTACTGGAAACAGTTATATTTGGATTCAAACTCTTACCTCTGTGCTTACTATTTAAAAAGGGCAGTTTGTGACTTGACAGTTTGCAACTATCAGCCCGTGTAAAGTGGGGGAAGGCAGCTTCATTGCCACATGTGAAGCAGAACATTGAAACCTGCCATCAATTATCCCCACCAGTGGCCTTTACTGGGAGAATCAACACTGGCTGTGGGTCCCAGGCTGCTCCCTCAGCTGGAGGACTGGATGCCACTACTCTGTCCAAAGAAGACAGGTCCCCAACTAACAATCACAAATCACCTCGAAAAACACTCAGAGGGTGTGCCTCTCTGCTTAATTCCAGCAGATATAAGCAACTCAAGTAATGACATTCAAATTCCTGAGGAGACTCAGATTGAAGCCCTCACAGACACAAAGTCATACATAAACAGGACTGTCGAAACTAATACTTAATAGTTGTATTTTGAATATCTGCAGAGATTCAAATCTACTGCACTCAGTGAAATTTACCACTTGCTGCTTTTCATATTAACAGAACAAAGTGCCATCATTACAGCACTCAGAGGAGAGTGAACAGAGTTATTTGGGTGCTTTGGGGACCCTCAGTCCTGTTGTGTCTCCACATATCCAACCTAGAGCCACACACTGCTTCCCTCTGAACTGTGAATGACTCCACACTTCCAGCACTGTGCTGAACCCACAATAGCCTCACATGTGGCTTGTTACACATCTGATTTCTCTGCCAAACCCCTTCATCTCAGTCTCACCCACTTTTGACAGCCATGGGAAATACATGCTGCAAATTGAAAGAGGTCCAGCGAGAATAAAGTGGCATGCTATAGATTTCTCTTTTCACAGAGCCAAGCAAAGATGTGACAATGACACAAGGCTTTGATAGATGTGAGAGCATTACCATGACAGCTGGACAGCAAGCTGCAAAAGGTTTTTAATTAAGAAATAAATACCATAAATGATGACGAGCATAACAAAACAACAGAAAGCTTAACTTTAAGGTTCAACATTTCTAATTTGCTTACTTGAAAAGTGAAATTTGGCTGTTTTTAAAATCCTTATAGTGAATGTTTTTGTTCTAAGTACTGTATAGTCTGTTTTCAAAAGCAATCCCCTGAATTAAAACCTAATTATTCAGCTCCTAATAAGGGAATGGTATATTGATTTAAGATTCTCTGTATTTCATGGAAATGTGCTTTATTAATTTAAATAGTTGTGCACAGTCAGGTCTTATTCATTGTACATTTCTGCTTTTTATGTAACCAATTTCCAAACAAAAGACAGGCATTGCAACTTATAGTGTATATATGCTTTAGTGTATTGAAATGACTTGAGACTAAGAGATCGCTTTTCAGAACCCTCAAAGATGCTTTACCATGACATCAGTCATTCCCATTCACGCACACATTCACATGCTAATGGTGGCCAGCTACTGGATTGTATCCACAGCTGCCCTGGGGCAGTCTGACAGAAGCGAGGCTGCCATCGGCCCTTCTGAGCACCACCAACTGGCGAGGTGGGTGAAGTGTCTTGCCCAAGGACACAACGACAGAAGTGGATGGGGCGAGGGTTCGAACAAGTGACCCACCGATTACAGGGCGAACTCCTACCTCAAAGACATCTACAATATTTCATTTTAACACATGAGCCCTAAAGAACTAAAAAATAATAAATAAAAAAATGTGTCAATTGTTTTTTGTTCACTTGTGATGCATGTCAACAGCAGGTTTGAACAAAGCCTTTAGTTGCTTCAGAATATTTTAACTCACTTGCATTTGCATAGCTCAGGTATGGTGCATTTAAACTAAGAATGATTTCTTGATGTACTTTTGGCACTCTAAAGCGATTAAATAACTCGGAAAAAAACCAAATCCCATCTAACACCATGATTATCATATTTCTCATCAGTTCCACAACCCATCATCTGAAAAAGTCTAAAAGTGCAAAGCTAGATTGCTTAAAATGTTTAGTTCTTACAGGAAGTTAAATTTTAAATATGAGTCATATTAACTTCAATTATATTAATAGCTGAAGCAAAAACATCTCACAGTCAAATAATATGGACTAATAGTCATACATTTTTCACATTATAATTAAAGAATGAACCTGGTGTACTATGACTGCTCAAGTTAAAAAGATTTCTCCCTAGCATTTCAGTCTTATGAAGTGCAATCATAAAAAAATGTAATTAAAAAGCCTCTCTGAGGCTATCAATGCATATGCATTATGAGTATTATGTGTATGCATTATGAGTAGATGAAAAACTATTCTTTCTGCTGAAGGTTTTATATAATAGAAAATTTTGAGACTCATTTCTTTATCAGGACGCCTCATGAATGACATGTTTGGCTTTTTTCTTGTTTCTTCCTACATGACTTTACAGTGTGACGTCACAGCTGTATTCTTCATCCTCCTTGGGTTTGCTGGCATCAGTCGAGTGTATGCAAGATCAGCAAGTGCTGTTAGCAAATGAATGCATGATGATGATAAAATCCTGCATGAATCAGTTGATTTGTATCAGTCATATCAAGCCTTTTCAGAAAATTCTAGCAGCATCAAACATTTGAATAAAAAGTTGATTCATCATGTTAATACACCTGCTTAACAAATAGGTAATGTTTAAAATCAGAAACAATTCAATTATCAGATCTTTTTAAAGAATCAGGATAAGAATGGAGGATGCTGTACATTACAAATTCAAATTTTAAAACATTAAAGGCCCTTTTAACACAAGGTTAGAGACTTTGTTTTGGAAGACTGTCACACTTACGTGTTTTAGAACATAAACCAATTTAAATAGTCAAAGACAACATAAGTAGACACAAAATGTGATTTTTAAATAAGGGTGTTTATTATTATGAGAGAAAAAAAATGCAAACCTACATGGCCCTGTATGAAAAAGTAACTGCCCCCCCAATTAAAACATAACTGTGGTTCATCACACCTGAGGTCACTGTCTCTAGAAACACCCAGGGCAGATTACTGTCACACCTGCTCTCAGTCAAGACATCACTTACATAGGCCCTGCCTGACACAATGAAGTACACCAAAAGATCCTCAAAAGTGAGACATCACTTATCAGTCTGGAAAGGGTTACAAAGTCATTTCTAAAGCTTTGGGACTCCGGCGAACCACAGTGAGAAAACATGGAACAGTGGTAAACCTTCCCTTCCCAGGAGTGGCTGGTTGACCAAAATTACCCCAAGACTGCAGTGATAACTCATCCAAGAGGTCACAAAATACCTCACAACAACATCCAAAGAACAGCAGGCCTCACTTGCCTCAGTCAAGGTCAAAGTTCATGTCTCCACCATAAGAAAGATAAGGGGCAAAAAATGGCCTGCATGCCAGAGTTCTAAGTTAAAAACCCCTGATGAGAAAAAAGAACATTCTGGCTCGTCTCAGTTTTTCCAGAACACATCTTGATGATCCCCGAGACTTTTGGGAAAACATTCTGTGGACTGGCAACAGATGAACTCTGTGTCCCATTATACCTGGAGTATAAGTAACACTGGATTTCAGAAAAAGAACATCATACCAACAGTAAAACATGGTGGTGGTGGTAATGTGATGGTCTGGGGCTGTTTTGCTGCTTCAGGACGTGGAAGACTTGCTGTAATAAATTGAACCATGAATCCTGCTGTCTAGCAAAAAATACTTAAGGAGAATATTCAAGCATCTGTTCGTGACCTCAAGCTGAAACAAATTTGTGTTCTGCAGCAGGAGAATGATCCAAAACACAAGCAATTCCACCTCTGAATTGCTAAAAAAAAAAAATAAAATGAAGACTTTGGAATGGCCAAGTCAAAGTCCTGATCTGTGAGATGCTGTGGCATGACCTTAAAAAGGTCGTTTATGTGCAAAAACCCTCCAATATGACTAAATTACAACAATCTTGCAAAGACTTTGTGTGGGCCAAAATTCCTCCACAGCTGTAAGAGACTCATTGCAAAGGCTTGATTGCACTTGTTGCTGCTAAGGATGGAACAACCAGTTACTAGGTTTAGGGAGCAATAACTTCTTCACACAGGGCCATGTAGGTTTTGATTTTTTTCTCCTTTAATAATGAACACCTTAATTTAAAAACTGTATTTTTTGTTTACTTGCATTCTCTTTGACTAATATTTATATTGGTTTGATGTTCTGAAACACCGAAGTGTGGCCTAAGGTATTTTCCATGAAGGGTCTGAAAGGTATCAGTCTGAGTTAAGCTCATTTAATTACAACCACTATTTGGGGAACACATAGTTAACCCACACCATGGCTTCTTCATAGAAAGTGCAGTAGTTTCTGTCGAGGACTGAGCTGGAGATCCACAGTTTCAGCAGGAAAAGAGATTAAAGAGCAAATATTGTATTTCAGAGTGGGAAAAACTGAAAATCTTGAAAGTGTGTATGAAACATAAATAAATCACAATCAACCTTTCCATTGTATTCCAAAGCATATACATATTTTAAAAACACACATTTCACCCACACCCTTTAAAACACAAACCACCTCCATTTCTGGAGGATGATGTGGAGTTGATGTAGTGAACAGCTTTGGTGCAAACATCATCTACATAATGAATGAGGGTTAGCTTTGTGTAAACAGGTGAAGAGGACAAACTAATCCCCTCACTACCCCAAAACACTCTTTGTTGAAAATGTTTTTTGCTCCAGTATTATTTAACAATTGGAATCTTAGATTTCGAGAAAGGAACAACCAAAAGCTGAGGGAAAGGACATAACACACTGTATGCCATGAAAAGTACACACAGCTTGAGCTGGAAGTCAACAGTCAGACAAATTGGGCTCAACACAGTGTTTTTTAGACTTTTGGTAGGATGCAAGCTCCAAGCTACTGCTCTCCTTAGTCAACAATTCTCCTTAGTCATACTCACCTAACAAATGACCATGTAAATCTTCACTTTATGAACTCAAATTTGAGCTGCAAACTGTGACACAAATGTTTTGGGTTGCTATTGTTTTAAGCATTGGTGTCTTGGCATTCTTTCATCAACGTGTTATATGTCTCTTGTGAAAGTAATTAGGCTTAGGTCCTAATCCATAAAGTAGGCAAACATCAGCCAATGCTGTTATTCGTAAGACGTTTGGACAGCGCTGCTCAAAGACAGGGTGTTTTGTTATATGTGATTAAAATTTTACTGCAAAGGTCCTGCTTCTTTGATATCAGACATAGCAAAGGACTATATAGCTTGTGTGCGAGAGAAAGAATGTGAATATAACAACCTAAGAATGTGAGGCTAATTTGTTGGAACAGAAAACATACTGTGATCTGGAGGAGTCTTCTGTTGGAGAACTTGTAGGGTAAGAAGGGCCACAGGAAGGCAAGAAGAAGAATAGAGAACGAATATGAATTAAAACTAAAAATAAGAGTTATTGGGTCCAAATTTCAAAACAAAAAAAAAACAAAACAAAAAAAAAAAAAAAACAAAAAAAAAAAAAAACAAAAAAAAATTTAAAAAAAATCAAGCAACAGACCACATAAAAAAGTGAGACCCTCTATTAGGATTTCCAAAATGCTTGAAACTCAATATCTCTTTGGCAAGTACATCTCAGCACGCTTTTCATTTTGCACTTTAGATAATCTATGTTAACCTCCCTGATTTCTTAATAAACTTTAGTTTGTTCCTTTGTGCACAACAACTCGTCAGCATTTTAACTTTTTACATTTACTTCTCAGATTTTCAATAGCTTTCATATGTTGCTATATCTTAAGATGATCTCATCAGCAGATGGAGCTAAACCAATGGGAAACAATGTTCATGCAATATCTAATGATCCAGTATAAGATCTGCTGTGTGTAGAACAAATACCTATATTGCCACAACTGATTACTGAGTCAACACAATCCACTACAAGAGGGCAGCGGGTTCTTATTTTTAATAACTGTGAAAACAGTTTTAATATATATATATTTTTTTTTTTCAGGCTAGTTTATTTACCTTTTAAACATGAAAAGGAAAATTGATTGGGTTTATGTCAGCACTGAGCAAACAGTCTTCAAAAAGCTCCTCAAAGAATAAACAGCAGGTGACGCACGATGCTATCCTTGCTGTTTACCAGAGATGGCACAGATAGCGGGCACTTTTTGTTCAAGTCAACAGATGTAAGGGGCAAGTCTTGGTTCATTATAGCCTCTTGTGGATATGGGTTACATGGTGGACTAATTTACAGTAGCTTACATTGCTTATCGAGAAAAATCCAACAAGCAAGGTGAGATTGTCACAGCTGTTTCTGTTGCTCTGACCAAGCAATAAAGATAACCATGTGTGTTCTGCAAAAATTAGCCATTAGCCTTTTTATATTTTCATTACAACTTATTATGAGATATATATATATATATATATATATATATATATATATATATATATATATATATATATATATATATATATATATATATATATATATTTATTTATTTTTTATTTGGTGAGGACGGGGTGGATGTAAAACAAGATGCTGTCGATTAGTTGTAAGAACTCATTTTCATGTTTGACAAAGCCAGATGTTCTGACATCCTTTCCTGGAGCCCACATATAAAAGTGTGGGCTTGACTGGGAGAAGACAAAAGGACAGCAAGCTAAAGAATTTTTAATTTCCCAGCTTGGCAGGGGCAAATCAATTTAATTAAAGTTTGAATCTCGTCTACCACTGTTTAAATTATTTATTAAGGCTATTAGAGGAGGAGAAGAGAGCAGCGTTAAATATTCTCTTTTATTTCACCATCAGGAGTCATTTGTGTACTTTTTCTATTATTCTGAGAATTTTACTTGAACCAGCAGACAATCTGTCAAACTATTGGTGGTGAGTATATGGAAAGACTCTTGTACTGTTAGTAACTCTTCCTTTCATGTAATTAAAATAACTTACTTTCAAAGTCACTTAAAGTTTGAATTTCAAAACAGCTGATTTCATTGTACCATATGTATATCAATTTGATAACTAAAGGAGATGTGCACAGGCTTGTATATTATTTATTTTGTATGATTTAAATGAGCTTTGAATAGTGGGTACAAGTTTCCAGGTTGATGTACTCTGAATTCAGTTTAAGATGAAAGACAGTTCACACTCTGTGCTTGTAGAAGGAAAGCTCTCTCGTTTTAAATGTCAGAAGTTTGATGCCTTACAGTGTCAATGTCTAGAGTTATAATTGCTTGGCTACTGCTTTCTCTATAAATCAATACAGACTGCAAATAACAGTTTGTGTGTACATGCAAGTCACTGTCACTGCCAGGAGCTCGGTGAGTCAAACATGACAAAACACATTTTTTTTCTTACTATTTTCAGTTTTCTTACTCACCAAATCACCCCTTTTAAAAGTAACAAAATGAGAAAAAGTTTTAATTTTAGCAAATAAGATGCCAAGGATAATGCAATTTATACAAGCTCTTTGTTGACTCCTCTAGCTCACTAGCACTTGAGTTTCGCAACCTGATAATATCTTAGTTTGAGGCATTTTTCCCCCATTTGTCATGCAGAGGATTTTATTTTCTGGGGGATTACATTTTAGTTTCAGCAGGCACGCATGTGAGATGGTCTGTTTTGGATTTTGATCCCGTCTCTTCCAGCTCATGTTAACAGTGGTCAAGAGTCTAGAGCATTAGCACAAACCCTCCTAAGTATACAATTAAAAGCAGATCTTTACACACACTTAAAAAAAAAAAAAAAAAAAAAAAAAAAAAAAAAAAAAAAAAATACATTTGTAGAATTTTTTTTTTTTTTAATCAGTGTTTGACAGGCAATCTAAGATTTGTCTCTTAAGATTACCAAAATTATTTCTATTCAATAAATTTCTATTGGATTAATGAGAATTTTTTCTTCAAAATCAGAAATCTTGATACAGTGCATATATAAGCTTTCTAACACCAATTTGGGAAGACACTGCTAATGTCTTGACTTTGTATGCAACATTCACAACTTTTAGGCATTTGACAGCCATATTGGAATTTGAGGCTGAAAATGATAAGGAACCTCAGGGACCCCTGAATATCTATTATGTTTTTATGATTTGGATCTTGGAAATTACATCTTTTGAGTATAATAGAAAACAGCATTACTTTTTCTGGATTATTTCACATAACATCCTAAATATGAGCATGGATGGAGCTCACCTAAGTACTAAAATTATGTGGGGAATTGCTGGTTCTACAGATGATTAGTTCCTTGTGATGGGCATAATGGAAGCTTCAGCAGCCAGGAAAGAGTGGCGTGTTTAAAGACGTATGTATATGTATACATTTTAAAAAACAAACAGGAAAAAAAAAAAAAAAGAATTCTTGCAAACAGATGAGGTCTTCATATTTACATCAACTTCCTAAATCTCTAAACTGAAAAAAAGTTTAAATCTGCAGCAACTGGCTATTGCTTGATAAAGGATTTTGTTTTCTCCAAAAATAAATTCCTTAGTGAGGCCAAATGAGGTCAATTTTCCAACATTTTTTGCTGCTCATCATTGTTAATTCATGAAAGAAGGCAGCTGGCTGACAATGTTTAAAAAAAAAAAAAAAAAAAAAACATAAAAGACGATATAATTGTAGGCTCCGAGAAATTTTCATAAGCTATTTGCACTGAAAGCTCTGTTCTCACAGCTAATTAAATTATTTTAAGGATGAGCTCTGAAACTCATAAATAACTCGTTGGTGGATATTAGAAAACTTTCCATCATTGTTGCCCCCTACTTGCCTCGATATCCGCTTCTGGTCTTCAAAGAGGAAGACTGAGAGAAAATGACAGAAACTGAAAGACCGAATGATAATGGTTTGAAGGAAGTGAGAGGAGAGCGAGGATGGAATGACAATTGAGGCAGGCGTTTGCAGTTTCTTGTCTCCTGTCAAATCTTATTTTCAGCGTGAATTGTTTTTCATTAGCCTTCACCACAGATTTTTGATCTGTAACCACACACATACACAACCTCTGCTTTGCCTCTCCTCCATCGGTCATTATGCTTTTGTTTCGGTACTACTGCCAGGCACAGAAAGGGGACCTCTTTTTCATGCTAATTAACATGTAGAAAAGTACAATCCTTTATATGGGAGAGCAAAAACTGTGAGGTTACAGTTTTATGTGGGAGCTCCAACACTCAATAACAACTGAGGTGAGAATGGACAAAAGACAGCTGGCAGTAGTTTATATATAGCATCATCCTGCTGAGGAGAAGCAGTTGGGAAGCCACCTAAACAAGTGAGACAGAAAAAAAACAATTTAAAGCATAACAAAGAGTTCAAATGTCCTGCTCTGTGGTGATAAATACTGACCTGTTGGAGAGCAAACATAGAACCTTATACCTCTTAACAAAATCTGTCACTGCAGATCAACTGAACCTTCAAGTTAAACACTCACCATGCATCTGTTCATAGCAGACACTCAGTTACCTCTGTCAACACAGAGGTTTGCAGCAAACACAGGAAAACTTGAAAACACAGTAATGTTGAATGAAAGAAGAAATAATACTAAATGCTTTATGTTGCAAACAAATCAAACTTGTTAACATTAGACAATTATGAATACTGTTTATTTTTTACTTCTCACTGAATCATACAGCTTGTAATAATCAATTTCATTCCTCTAAATTAATGTGGTAAATTTGTACTATGAATTAGGATTTATAAAGCATGGAGTGTTTCTTTTTAGTACTCCCATATGCTGCAGAAAGACAAAAGCAAAGTGGCTCGAAAATCAGTTCAATGTGGTGCCATTTCAATGTACTCTAATAAGCATGCTTGGATCTATAACAGATTAATGTTAAATCAAGAACACAAGGTTACAAATTAGTGTGATAATGAATGAAACAGAGACAGTTCATAGTCTTAACAGCATTTTAACAACTTGAGGCAGAAAGCTGTATAGTGTTCTGAATTTGGTGTTGCAATACCTTTTATGGAGGGCTGTTTCAATCAAAATTAATTACATAAGTACTGTTATTGATACTTAATAAATACACCATCAAATAAATCAATATCCCTCATGAAATAAAATCAAAAATATTTAAAAAAAAAAATTATTGGGGAGCCAATTTTGTCAATCTTAGTTGTATTTATTTATTCATGTCATGAAGGTGTTTAATTTTTTTGACACCTTTATTTTGTAAAGCTACTTTTACATATTTCAGGGACTTATTTTTTAATTCCATTTTTTTCCGGTTCTTTTTATTTCATGTACTTATATTCAAATGAGCGGGCGTTGTTTTCTATGTGGAGTGGGTCTGGTCATGGTACAGCGAGCTGAGAGACAGCAAACTTCAGCGCATCTGCCTGAGCGTGTAATGTGCGAGCTATTAGGGCTTGAACTGACGTACTGGGGTAATGAAAGAGATGGCATATCTTTGGTGTACAGGAATTCTTCTCTGTTCAATCAAAAGCTCTTCACAACCCGCAGCCAGTCAAGGCAATGACTACCCCTGAAGTGCCACGTTTCAAAATAAGAGCACATAAACATAGCTTAACTACCCCGCTTACAAGGGGAAGCAACACCTGTTGTTTCCTCACGACACCTGTTGTACTGACGCAATAGAAACAAATTTTGTTGGGGAAAACTACCTTGGTATGACATCGCCCAAAATAGAATCGGATGTTAAATCACATTGCTCAGTTTCATTAGCAAACCTTAGCACATCATCTCGGGGTTCTCCAGTGTCCTCTTGGCTGCTAAACAATTTGTTATCCTGACTTTGTGAACCCAGTTGATTGATGATATGATGCTAGTTGGACCAAACAGGGTTCAGGAGACGGAACACTTTGGAGTGAATGGTCAGTAAGGTTGGAGGACTAGTTTGTGCAAAAAAGATGAGAACTCACTCTGCCAAATGCTGCACTCTGACCAGACCCACTCAACAGGGAAACCCCCACCCCCTCATTCGAATATAAGAACATGAAATAAAAAGAGCCTGAAATAAAAGAGTTAAAAAAATAAAACACCATTATGAAACAATGAAATGAATACATGAAATAATCCTGAAATAAATAAATAAGCTGTGATTGACAAAATAAGCTCCCCATGAAATAACTAATTTTTTTATTTCATGAGGACATTTATTTATTTGATGGAGTATTTGTTAATAACACTATTCATTTAATTTTAAATGAAATGGCTCTCCATAGCGTTTTGGCAGCAGCTCAAAACGTTAATGGAGACAGATAATGTTCAGAACCCTCATCCTGCTGGAGCTCTGAAGCAGAACCGGAGAAATGGTTACAGACCTAGTGACCTTCTTAGCTCCTTTACTTGCTATGTTTCCATCCAATTGTCATGTGAATTTTGAGAAAACTTTTAAAATGTTGCAAAAAAGAAAAAAAAGAGAAAATGTGAATTAGGTGTTTCCATCTACTGGTTTGGAGCGAATCAACCAGGCTATGCAAAGCATAATTTTGTCAGATGTGGACGCTGCACATGGCTGTAGTGAACAAGATGTAGAGGTTGCAAACTAGCATGCATCTCAGAAAAATGGAGAAAGTCCTCCCCTCCGTGCTAGAGGTTTGGACTTTGAATTTTTTCCGAGTTTCATGCCTCTAGTAAGGCACCCACCACTGGATGGGAGAGCTTGCTGCATCAGAACTTATTCGGCAAATGTGTTTCCATTTCCCTTTTTTTCGGAAAAGACAAAAAACACCTCAAGTGAGCATAAAAATGTTTTTTGCAAAATTGAGGATGTTTTTTTTTTTTTTTTTTTTTTTTTTAATGCTGCCGTCTCCATCGACATTTTCTAATGCAATACTTCAAATTGTGCATAAAAAACCCTGACAGAAACACGGCTACTATTCTTTTCAGGCCAGGATGGTCTGGAGAAAAAGTGCACTTTATGGTTAGTAGCTGGTTTCACTTGAAACAAAATAATAGTAAAATAATTTGAAATAATGGTAAAAATGTTACTCAAAGTAAAATTAAAGCCTAAAAACAAACAAAAAAAACCCTTCACACCCACTATCATTTTAACTGCAACAAATGTACTTTCAAAAACCTCATAATTGAAAACTTGTCATTGATGAGAAAGTTTTTTGAAGCATTGCACATATTTGTCTCATGTGGTTGATTTTGGAAAATATCTAAGTTTAATTTAGTGATAAAAAGAAAACATTTAATTGGTATTAAAATTCATCATTTACAGCTACTAAACTAAACAGCCTATTTTGTCACATGTGTAGAGCAGAGTCCAATTTCCTTCTGCTTGGTCTTCGTGTGCAACCAACACTAATTTCCACTTTCTGAAACACTTTTACACTAGCTTCTTAAATTTATATCATAAAAAGCATCAGTGGCACAATAGCCATTGTTTGTTAGAAATACATCCATTTTATTTTGTCTACACATTGCAAGGTAAACTTCCTCAAGCTGTAGCAAGCTCCTCGGTTTTTTCCACATTGATCCAATTTGGCTGCACGGTGGAGCAGTGTGTAACACTGCTGCCTTACAGCGTCCTCAGTTCAAATACTGGCCTGGGGTCTTTCTGCATGTTCTCCCTGTGCATGTGTGGGTCTCCCTGGGTACTCTGGCTTCCTCCCACAGTTTAAAAACATGACTAGGTCAACTGAATACTCTAATTTGTGTGTGCATTGTTGTCATCCTATGTGTCTTTGTGTTGCCCTGTGATGGACTGACGACCTGACCTGGGAGTACTGCTGGAGATAGGCAGAAGCTACCTCGCTACCCTGCAAGGACAGGTATAGACAATGGATGCATGATCCACTTTAACGTATTAATACTGCTTTCAGAGAAGATTCTCGTATAAATGGAGAACTGTGTGAGCCCTTCCTTTTGCCATCCCCCAACAAATTAAAATGGAGTAAAATGATCTGAAAATCTGCAGTGGAATTTAATGCAGTGCAGTCCTGCCCAAAGTATGCAACCTACTCTCCAAATTCTCCACGTTAGGTAGGGGGCACCTACTCAACAAACAGGGGTACCAAGTCACATTTGACTGCATATGCAGAAAAGCAATAGAAAATATGTACAGGGTGCAAATTACTGATCAGTTATAGCTCTATCTGGTGCAACCCCTTTCTAATTCTGGCCTACAAACCTCCTGATATGGCTCATATAAAAAAAAACAAACAACAAAAACAAACAAACAAAACAGCCATTTATTGTCTTTTTACTTATTTACTTATTAAATATTGCAGCAAGAGCACGGTCGTAAAAGTATTAAAAGTAAAAGTACTCGCTGAACGTATTACCTAATGGTCAATACAATATCATTAAGTGTACCTATCATATTTAATGTTTTTTAATACATCAGTAAAGTGCCATTTCAATGAATAATACTGCCGATAATGCATGTTTATACTGTGTTTACTCTATGTGACACAGTTTAGATTTGTGATTCTGTGCATCAGAGTTTCAGGGATGACCTGCAGAGTTAAATGTCATCAGGAAAAATAAGAGAAGAATTATTATATCTTTGAAAGGTTTTATTTAACACAAATCAAAACCAATGTGTTAAGTGCAGTCAACGTATTCAAGAGAAAGTTGCTCTTATTATGATCTTAATCCTAATTTATACAAATTAGATAAGAGTAATAAAGAACCACATTAATTGTTAACACACTACACCTTCAAATTAACAATCCTGAAGGGTTGGGCTCATTAAAGCAATGATCTCAAACTGATCTCTGAAAGGGCCGAGTGGCTACAGGCTTTTGTTCCAACTATGTGGTGGAATACCTGATCTGGATCATTCAATCAACTAAACTGTTTTAACAAATGTCCCCATACTTAATTGGAGAAAAAAAAAACAAAAAACAAAAACAAACAAACAAAAAAAAAAAAAACTGTAGCTACAGCTAGGGAGGAGAACTGATAAGAATTTAGCTATACCGGTTCCATTATTAATATCATTTATCAATTCTCATTGAGTTAGGATATAAACTCTAATTTAAAAAAATGCACCATGTTGTATTTGATTCAAACAAAATTAAAGCTGGCTTAAAAAATAAGAATCCTTTTGTCAAATTTTAACATGAAATGCAACTTTCTGCACATCAGCAGTTTTTTGTGCAGAAAAAATTTGCATGTCAGATGTTATTTATTTATCCCTATGTCATTTTACTCCTCCCTGCCGCGATGAAAGCGGTGTGAAAGCTTACCTCTGAGCCAGCATCCCTGTGGCAGACCTCAACTACAGTCAGATTTAATAAATTAGAATATTAATTAAAAGTTCATGTATTTCAGTAACTCAGCTCACAAGTTAAACACATTATACAGATTAATTCCCCACAGACTATTTTAAAGCTTTTATTTGTTAATGATGATGATTTGCCTTTTACAGCTAATGACATGACATTTCTGATTAGATTACAGACCAATAAAAAAAAAACCTTAATGCAGAAATGTGGGTCTAATGAAAAATATGTTTAATACCTGCTTAAAAGTTGCTTTCAAAATCTGAATCTAACTTAGAATCTAATTTATTGAATATGACTGTAAATGTTAATATGAGATGGAGATTATTCATACAGTATGACGCTAACATTAATACAATAACCAGGACCTGGAGGAGTTGAGCTTTACCTGGAACATTCATGGCGGGACACGGTGCGCTCCATGTGCCCCCAACCGCAGTAATCAATGCTTCTTCCCAGTTCACGCTGGCTTATAACAATTTAATCGTGTTTACTTGTTGCGGTGGAGTTCAACAAGAATCTTGGTAAAATTATATGATACTTCAATAACCTAAATCAATGTCACACCCAAAAGTCAGGTAGCGTTTAGCAACTTAGCTTACCTCGATATGATTTTTTTTTTTTCATTTTCGACGGTGAATTTTTGAAAGCTGGAAGTTCATGCTTTCGGGGGAGGCAAAGGTGGCACCGGAATCTCCAGGAGTCGTTTTTTCACCCGGTTAACTCGAATAAATCTTTTAAATAAGGCCATGGGTGGCGCAGGTCTTCTGGTTGACTATCCTTCGTGGACTCCATTTTGGGTGTCAGTGATTCTGCTGATTGTCCTGCAGGTGCTGCGGACCCGCCTCTCTCTTCTTGAGGGAGGGTCTAACAGTACTTTCCCGTTTTGCAGTGGTTCGTGGACCGATTCCCCTCTCGCCATTGATTACTTCGACCTAAAGAACAAATCAAAAAAGCGCAATGCGACTTAGATGTAACGCAACGCTTTATAGAAATGTAGTGAAGTAGAAAGTACAGTTACTTACTGTAAAATGTAGTGGAGTAAAAGTCGAAAGTACCCACGATTAAAGCTACTTAAGTAAAGTACAGATACATGAAAAATGTACTTAAGTACGGTAACGAAGTACTTCCCACCACTGGAAAGGACATCTGTTGAACTATTGTAAAACTCATTTACCACTCTATTAGCCCAAGCATTGTATTTCCAATCAAGCATTACATAATGAAACATCTCCCTTGGTGGACAGAGCAAACACTGTTACCAGCATCCAGTTCAAGCATGCTTTTATCAAACAGTGGTGGAGTAAAAGCTGCAAGTTGCTCCAGTTGTTCTGCTGAATTAAAACCAAAGCTTGCTGGCAGCCACAATTACCTTTAGCATTTAAGCATGAAAAGTCATCAGACACAACAGCTGTACAGGCAAAGCAAAAGTAGGCTCTTGCTGCTTGTTTATAAATGAAAAAAAAAAAAAAAAAAAAAAAAAATGTGGAAGAGGGAGAAAAATTAAGATATTAACACAAGGAGAAATGACTTCATGCTCTTAGAAACAGTGTTAATAAGAGCATGCTTCCTTAGATGTGGGATTATTACTATTTGGAAGTGTGCCAGATGATTAATCTACACTATTATTAAAAATGAAGCAAATATGTTCCAAATATATAAGAGCTTTTGGTATGCTTACCATTTCCTTTGAAACAAAGTGTCTTCATTGATTATAATAATCATAACAGAATCTTAATTTTCCTAAGCTTACCCCCCATCCCCCAACCCACACACACAATAAATAAATAAATATATGCAGAGCTAAAAGCTGTGCTTCACTGAAACTTTATAATTACCAGTTGGCATGTTAAGAAAATCATTCACACAGATCCTTTGTTGCTTCTTTGTCTGATTAGTGTCTTTGGCTTTTGTTTGAAAAAAAAAAAAAAAAAATCAAAATCGCTTCACTGCCTACATCTGGAACATTTACAGTTAGTATAAAAAGTTAACACACACCTAAGTTAACAAGTTGGGGTTTTGTGATGTAAAGAAGAACAGCATGATGGACAACTTCAAAACCTTACAGTTTGGAACAGAAGTTTTTTATTTTTAAATGCAGGTAAGTTGTTGGATGTTCCATAATAATCAGGTCATAGCATGTCAGACGCACTGCATAGTTTCTCCATGCCTTAAAAAAATACACTGCTGGTGCACTACTATTTAAACCATAACTAGGTACTCTATACAAACACAGTTTTCTGCTATAGCTATCTGCAGCATCTTCACACCAGCAGATACCTCCAAAGATAAATGGGCCTCCTGCAAATCTCTCAGTAAATCTAAAAGCTGCGGTTTATCTGATCTGATGTCAGCTTCAATCGCTTTAATTTGATTTGTGTATTACTTAAGACATGAGACACAAGAAGCAGATACAATTTAGAACAGAAGATGAAAGGAGTATATGTCCTGATTTGAAAAAGACAAAGTGAACGACATCAGAGAACAGCTGCATTTCAACCAATAACACCCCCAAGCTAATCACTTCTCTAATAAAGATGAATTTGTAGTCTGTGTGTGCTCAAAGGCACGCAGTTTTATTTTAGTAAGAGTATAAGCACGCTCTTTGAGTTCCAACAAAAAACTATTTGTCATCATTCATTTGCGCTGTCATTTGATGTTGCAACCTGATATACATTTAAAAGTCAACATGTCTTTTTACACCGTATGAAAAATTTATCTTAATTTTCCACATCAATAGAACTGTTCTGCTGAACAAACAAACAAAAAATTGTCAGTTGAAAGTTACACAACACCTTGCATGTTCACATTAGGATTTCATTCCTGAGATGAATACTAAATCAAGGTAAAAGTAAAATCAGTTATCAGCCAAGTCAACAGCTAGCAATTAGCTGAGTTGTGTTGGAATGCCTTGCCTTCTTTCAGATTCACTGCTCATTAGCTTACTGTGGAGCCACAAGAACTAACAGCAGTATTATCACTGTGTCCAAAGTGCGTATCAAATTTTACAAACATTGCACGTAAAGTCCATGCTATCTGTTCTCAGTTTGTAATGTGCCCAATAGTCAAATAAACAAATACCCAGTGGAACATGGACTGTATATGTCCATTTCTGTGTAGCTTAGATCAGCCAAACACTCAACATTGCTCCCACTGCCAGACCTTGGATTTAATCGTATCATTATCACTGGACTTGACATGTAAGTTTGCAGCCTACCAAAAAAAGGCAGTCTCAGGACATTAGCATTGTCTTATGTCTAATCGACTGTAGTATGCATGCTCAGTAAGGCTACATTTACACAGCAGGGAAATGCAACCCATATCAGACTTTCGTCTCCGAAAGTATTGGACAGTCTGAACAGCCCAATTCCTAGCTTTCACCCCTCGCCCCTTTTTAGAATTATGAAATTATAAAAGAAGTTTGTGTCAGTGAAGTGCATCACATCACAATCACACCACTCATGGTTTCAACTACGCATCCAAACAGACTTTCATCAAGACCTGCTGTGTGAATGTAGCCTAAGAGGGATTGTTGCAAAGTAAATGACTAGATGCAATTGGCTGGGTTTCCCAAGAAAATTGTCATGTACACTTGAAAAATAATTTTCAACATCTGAATTAATTGAAGGCACATCTGTGGATGATAACACTGTAAACACACTACCTCGTTGTGTGACATTATGGGAAAATCAAAGAAACTAGCCAAGACATCAGGAACAGAATTTTGGACCTCCACAAATTTCACTTCTTTGGACACAATTTCCAGATGCCTAAAGGTGCCATGTTTATCTGTTCAATTGTAAACAAAAGGATTAAAACCACAGATATGTCAAGCCATCATACCAATTAAGATATAAACATGTTCTGTGTCTCAGAGTTGAAAGTGTTAGAGAGCAAAATGTATCCATCAACCACACAAAAACAAAACACCTTATGAAGATGCTGTCTGAAGTTGGTTAAGCTGAAGCTGTTAACAGAAAGTCATTATCCACAGAGAAACAAGTCCTGAAGCAACATGGGTCAAAAGGCTACTTGGTGAGGAGGAGCCCATCCCTCTAAAAGTGAACATAAAAAAAGCCAGATTTTTACATTATATAAAAAAATCTCATAAATAGCTTTATGAGACAGTGGAAACGCTGTGTTCTGGGCTCAGTAAACTATTCTATAATTTTGGGTCAACTACAGATCATACAGTTATATATTTAACTGGGTCATTTTCAAAAGTGTGCTTACTAGTTTATGAATACTAAAAATAAATAATTAAGACAAATCAGATCACAAAAGTTTTGTTTCTTCACCATTAGCACATTTTGCTGCATGTACACGAGGGTGATTGACATATATTCCTCCTGGCTCTGATTTTTGTTTTAGGTCGGGAGCAGTGCATTTCTTTAGACGGTAACAGTAGCTCAGGGAGGAGGTGGAGGAGCTCGATCTTTTCTCAGATTATCTGTATCATACCATACTGTCATGACAGTTTTAACAAATATGCAAAAAGCATATTTTTGGAAAAGTTACATACTGTAGCTTTAATGGGGCATGCAACTGAAAGATATCACAATAAAAATAACAGGTATTTACTCTGAAGCATGTTACAGGTATTAAAATGCAAAGACATGTTACACTGTTATACAAACACAAATGTGCACTAAGTGATACACACCTCACTGAAATAATCATATCTAAATGTTCATAGGCGCCCTGGAGGAGCATAACAGCTGATTAACTGGCTATCAGGCTCTGCAGGGACCTCCTGGTAATTTATGAAAGCTATTATCACTGTTAGGTTTCCAATATGAACGATCACTAACATTCACACACAGACACACTCTTAATAAAGAAAGCACAAACAAAAGAGTACTTTGAAATATTAGTCTGGTTGACATCAAAAAGGAAGAACAGAAGATTTCTTTTAAACAAAATTCAAGCAGATATTTCTGTGCAGTTTTGAAAATGAAAAAATATCTATCAATTTCAATGTAATTCAGAGCTATGCAATCCATTCTATTATTGTGATACTTGCACATTTCTTTGTTCATGGTCTGTCTGTCACGACATTCAATCTGCAGTGGAGTAACAGGAACTCTATTAAAGTGCTAAGGCACAGTTTTAATATATAGAAGTATGTGAAAAGCAGTTTACAGTGGAGACTGGAGCGTGATTCAACTGCAATGCACTGATATTTAGAGTTCATTAGAAAAAAGCAACACATTTGGTTTTCATTTCTTGGAACCAATTAGAATCTGTTGACATAAATACAGATGTTGCAATGCTAATGTGGAATGAAGGGAATGTCTTGATGGAAAAATGCCTCTGCAATTTTTTAAAACCATTTTATTGCAGAGATTTACAGAATTTCACCCATGCCACCATTTTTTGTACACAGGTTACAAGGATCCTTGACAAATACTTACAATGATGACTTTTAATGTCCACAGTTTTTCGGACCTGTTCAAGTCTCTTTTTCTTTAAATTTCAGTAGTGCTGTAATTTGTTTGTCTACATTTTTAGCTATTCTCCTTGACCTTCTCTGACATTTAAAGTTAGAGGTAATAGTTTCACCATTCTAAAATTCAAACCAAGACATCACAAATGCTTCTTTTCATCTATGTGTAAAGCTGGTATCTAAATTCTGGCTTGTTTGTTTTTTGTGCAAGGTGATAAATTCTCTGCTTTCAGGAGCGACTGCATCCCTTCTGAGTCAGCATGGTGCAGTCAGAACCCCAGGAGGAGTCAACGATTCCCAACCAGCAGAACTTAAGACCTCAACATTGTGGACTTAAATCCTTGGTGAACACCATGCTTTATTCTCTTCTTGTGGTTTATATTTTGCTGAATATGGAAAAAGCTGTTCAAGCTATTTATAACATGAAAATAACCTAAAAAAATCACTCAATCTGGATGAAGTTGACAATTTACTTAAATGGCCGAAAAGTCAAATCTGAGAGATGCCTCAACAAACTATAGCTAATGGTGGAAGCAGCAAAGCTTTATAAGAGCCTAGATATGTTTTGATGCCCAGAAGTAAAACTACACAAATTAAATTTGAGTTGTGTAATTCATTTAATGTTTCGATCTGTTCTCTAACTGCAGATAGAATTTTAGCAAGTATTTAGTTCATAGAGCAAACATTGCAGTCTGTATACTAGTCATAACAGTATTATCGGATTTTTGTACTGTAACCATACTCGCAATACTTTTACAGGTATAAATTGTCTGCACCACTGGTAGATTTAAATTTCAAGTAATCTTTTAATTTGACCAACATCTTTTGAGTGGAAGCAATATTAACTTGATTGGTTGAGCCAGTCCTGATTGGAAACTGGTAGAGGATCTGTGGAGACTGTCAAAGTCTAGGGTAATGGCAAGGAGACCCTCCAGATTCCACTGGAAACATGAAAACAGCTTCTAAAGCCTGGTTCACATGGCAAGATAATTATGCCAATTTTTGACTCTATATTCCCCTTCCGACAATCTTAATGACGCCCTGATTATTGTGATTGCTGTAAAGATAATGTTATGAGATATTTCTGCTCTGCGTGAGGTGTCAAGTGTGATATAGTCTGCTAAGGACTCTGGGACCACTCCAATCTTATATTCAACATGTTAGATTGCCTTGTCCCGATATCCTAGCATGTGGGGTGTACCCCAAGAACAAAAAAGCACGCAGCCTGTTGAAAGAGGCTTGTAACCAGTCAGAAAGCGAGGTGACGGAAACATGGAGAGAAATCCAAAGTACAGAAGACAAAACAATTGCCATGGCCCACTTGAAAGGCTGGTGGATGTCAGAGACGTCTTTTGTATTGTTTTCTTCTCTGCTAAAAATAGTCCGCAAACAACTGCAATTGCATCTTCCTTGTCGGCCATTTTTATTTACTCTGAACTCGTTTGAATTTGAGAGGTTTTGCGAGATTTCCTGTCTGACAGCTGAATGTTTGTGAGAGAAATCTGTTTGTATGTAGTGTGTTGTTCTTGCCATGTGGCTGTACACCACACAATGTAAGACAAAACCTGTTATAAATATCAATAATGAATGATGTTGAACACATTTCAATAAGTGGGAAGTAAGGTGATACACAAGGTAAGTCTTTGTGATTTAAATGATGTTTTGACTGAAAATGTCTAAAATGTATTAATCAGTTACAAGGGACAGGAGGTGACTCAGATGTGGCATAAGTGAAAAAGAGAAGTTGACCAGGACAGAGAGGCATGAAGCAATGGAACAAAGGGTGAAGAAGTTATAACCTGAGTATAAAGAGGAAGTTCATCCAATGTTGAATGAATCTAGTTAAGTTTCCAGACAGTAAAGACATAATTACGGGTCAGATGTGCTGATGAAGACACACAGGAAACATGTCTTTATAAGAACCAAGAATGAGTTAAGATTCCGGTAGGAGAAGCAATCACGTACACACAGAGTAATGTTAGGCTTGGAGGGTATATAAGAACAATCCTTGGAAATATTCAGTGTTGTACCTTGGGGACAGTCTTCGTGTTCATATAAGGAGAAGAGATTGTGAAAGACTAAACATTAGGGTTTTGAGAGTAGAATTGAGCCTCAACCAGACTGGAGAACTGAACCCATGTTGATGCCAACCCATGAGCCAAGGGTTGAGTTTTCAAAATTTGCATTTACTCTCAAGACTGCTGCTTCACACTGGGTTTTCTCTTTTTGTTGGATCCAAGAACTTTCACGGGTTCTCTCAAGAACGAGTTTAAGGATTTTTAATTGGATTATTGGGACTACATCTCCCTATTGGGGAAAATTGGATTATATCATGTTTTCCACATAAAGAACAAATGGATCGACAGAGCTTCCCATGTGGTAAAAGCCTCTATCTCCCTGTCTCCTCACAAATTCATTACATCCAAAAAGTTCACTCAGCCACAGTTACAGGGAAAGTTAATTAAACACGATTCAATGATTTTTGCAAGTTTTCTACTTTTCCTGATTTACTGGATTTTTACAGTGCGCTGTACCTGCTAGGCACTGCAAATTAAAGCAATCAAAATTCTACTGAAAGTTGTGGACATTCAAATGATTAAGTTTTGTCATCTTTAATGGTTCTTGATAGTACAATTCACCGTGCTTGAGTTTGACAAATCTTTGGGTGGATTTAATCAGTTGTTTTAGTCAAAATTATAAAACATAACCCCTGAAGTTTACTGTCCAAACTTCTAAAACTAATTCAGCCCGATTCCAAGTACAAGTTGTATGAGAGGAGAAGCTGTCGTTAATGGGCGTGGCTGAGGGTGCTTGGCTGGCTGCAGGCTGCTCAGTCGGCCTGGACCGTCAGCTGAAGCAGGGTTGAACGTTCAGATGTAGGCAGTGAGAGGCTGAACATGTTCTCCTCAACACCAGTTTAAACAGAGTCCCTTTTGTCCTGTTTGGGAAAGGCTAAACAGGCTCAGTAAGTGGTTACTGTTTCATAAGCTCAATAAATTTCACCCAATCATTCTCTGCCTCCTCTGATTTTTTTTCTCAGGGTGATCGAAGGCATGAGTTGAGCCCCAAAACCTGACAGCTGGAAATATGAATTTTCTTTTGAAAAGTGGTGGATTGTGATTTGCAAGCCTTTTTCATCAACAAAAACAACAAAACACAGTTTCCAGGTGCCCAAATGTTTAATACAGCCTCTCAGCAAAGCTTCTTATCTGTTTTTGTTCTCTTACTTTGGAAAATGCAGAGCTAGAACTGATGTCCCTCTGTTCACAGTCTCACATACACATCCAAGCTTATCCCAAAAAACCCATAATGACGGGCACGATTACAAGCTTCAGCTGGACAAGAGGAAAGTAATTAACGATACAGCGGCCTCATGAGCACTAGCACAGATATGCTTCAAATGTGGAAGTCTCAGAGGTTTTGTTTACTTGTCATATGGTAAGGAAGAATCTTCAGCAATTAGCCACAATATCCCTCTGAAACCTAACTCCTCCTGCAGTTTTCAAAAATGAATCAATAATTCTTACAGGAAGAGCATCTGTTGAACAAGAAACATGATTATTTCCCTGACATCGTAGCATAAAAACACCATTGCTAAACTTACATTCTCATCCTTTATATTCCACACCTCATTTTCAATGGTTTATACAAAATCTACTGTTGATTTTTTAAGAGACTTCTACTTTATTCTCTAGCAGCTAATCCTTGATTCATAACTTTGACTGAACTTTTATCAATTAACCTCTCAGTTTTCTATCACTCCATCTACATTCATTTGTCTCTCTTGCTGACGCGCTCTCCAGCTTCTAATAACATTGTTCTACTTGGGGTAGATAAGTGCAGCTGCTGTGATAAGGAGCTGGGCGAGGGAATGATGTAATCTGTCTCCATCTCCTCCTGCAGTCAAAGCAGCTCAGATCCACCGGCAGAGACAAACAGCGACTGAATTAATGTGCAGTACAATGTGGCTGGTATCTGTCTTTCACAGAGGGAAACAACGCCCCCAACAACAGATGCTGTTGTTACTACCTTACTTATGCTGATAATTTCTGGTTGCTGAATGGAGGGAAATTAAATGTTGTCTTCTCATGCAGTTTCTTTTTCCTTCAGTTCTTTTTGCTTTATAATAAACATCCTTAGCAACCACAGAAAAATTGTCATTAGCAGTGCATTATTTTTGCTGGTGACCTATCCCCCTCCTCTTCAGGTGTAGCTTCAGGTGGATGATATGATCTACCTAATCCAGGTAAGGTTTGCCAATATCTCTGGTCTTTCTCTGGTTGCTCACAATCAAGATCCGACATTCACTTTTAATCTGACCCTTTTCTGATGCATGGGAAACCCTGCTAGTGGGTGAAATCTCAGATAACATTGCCTCTATCTACATTATTCCTCTAAACTATTATGCTTTGTGTGAATTTGGTTTTTGCTTTTGGACCAATCACTGGTCAACCATATCAATGTAACAACCATTAATACAAACAAAATATATTTAATGGTTATTGTAGAAGTACTTGAACATGTCTTGAATATTTCTACATATTCGATAGAACTATCCTATTGGGAAAAAAACTTGAAAATGTTCTTTATTAATCTTTTATGCTCTGAATTTATGCAGCTCTCTTCATTTCTATATCTCTTTTTATTGGTCTCTATCCAGCTTTCTGTCTATCTAATCTTTTATTAGGGCTGTGTATTGTTAAGAACCTCACAATTCAATTCAGTTTCGATTCTTTGGGTCACGATTCAATTCAATTCAATTCAATGTTGCTTTAAATACTTCCATACTGAATTGAAGTGGTTTTATTTAAATGGGACAGTACATATTAATGAGCGCACTATATTGTCGTAAATAAACTGGATTTAGCAAGATGCTAATTTCCATCCATAGTCCCATAAAACAAACAGCACAGCATACAAAAATCACAATAATACAGTTTCATAAATACAACCAAGAAATACAATAAAAAAACTATGTGGGGTCTGGAAAACCTATTTTAAGATACTATATCAAAGTGCTAGTATCTTTTAAAATTTTTATAAAACCATATCTGTCATAAAAAAAAATAGTCATTGAACCATGAAGTTCCTAAAAAGGTACCTAAGGTTCAATGACCACAGCGCTGATTACTGACCAACCACGTTTTAAGCTGCCCCTTAAAGGAGAGAAAGGTGGAGCTCTCTCGAATGGTAATAGGTAATAGGCAATACATTCCAGCACGTATATCCTTTAATTGATAAAACATTCTTCGAAAAGTATGATTTTCCAAATTGAACCTCACAGTCCCCCCTGGAGGTTGACCTAGTTCTATTTATACCATTTTGCTTTTTTAATAAAAATCCTCTAGAGGTGGTGGGGCCTTACCGATTAAAGACTTATATTAGTAATAGAATTGGTATTGAGTAGTATATAAAGAATTCATTGAAGTACCTATTAATAAATTTATGTCTTACGTTTTTATTAGTTTTTCCTGCCCATATGAACAGCCATGGAGGTATACATTACTACTGTATATATTAATATATTTGAGCAGTAAATTATCTGAAAATAAAACAATAGCACAATAACACTTATGCTCAATTTGGAGTACAAAGGTTAAAACATGAGAGTATTAAAATTGAAGTAAAGTGTATTTAAACTTAATTCACCTTTTGTTGTGGAAACTGAGATAATTCACATCAATGTTAAATCATCATTAACAATATTTGAACAATATTGCCATTCTGACACACACTCCTTACCAGTAGGTGGTGGTGATGCACACCACATTGCAATAGCTGTTTGCCAACCACCAATAAACTCAAGAAGAAGAAGATGACTTCATATCTAACTGTTTTATAAATGACCCTGGGCAAAAAGAGCACGCTGCTCCTAGCAGGCAGTCGTGAGGATGTGTGGCATCACAGCCACTCTCTGTGCTGCACTGACAGGTGTGCAATGGGTACCTGGCAGCAAAAAAAAAAAAAAAAATGGCACTAGGTGCTCAACTAGTTCATCAAACCTGCTACTATCCAGCCCCCTTCTTCATCCAACTGGCAGAAAGTGTGGAAAATAGAGGAACCGGTGCGCTCAACTATGAAATCTCAAACATCCCTAGACAGCGCACGCGGCTCACAAAAGTGTTGTTCACTATGGTGCAAAACCACTGGCTTGGGGATCTAATCAATTCACAGGGTACCGGGAGTAGGAGAGTTACTTCTGCTGCTACTTACAGGAGAGTAAGTGATGCCATCAAAACGATGACGCATTTAAAAAATGCATATATTCTTCCCTGCTTTGCAGGTTTCTGTGAGATGTTTTTCTGTGCGCTGTCTGCTGGCAGGAGGGTGTGTTCACCCACATGCAACCTCACATTACTCAGCGTGTGTCAGCCTTGATGATGGAGTATGAAATGCATGTTCTTGTTCAGCTTTTGTCAAGTTTGGAGTCTCATCAGAGAAAGCTGAAAGTAGAGGAGCAACCACGTAGGAACAGAAATAGCGAACTCCGTGATCTGACGTTATTTAGATAGACTAGCTGTAAACTGTAAACACATACAATTACTGCATGCCGTGATCTTTCTGGGGAAGCAGACTCTCTTGTTGTAGGGGCGCCCCCTTGGATAATGGTGGAGGAAATGCTGCACATATCATGCACTGTGTAGTACAGGAGGTAACGAGAAGCGATTAACATCTCATTATCAGCTCCCGATCAGAAATTGTACTAACCTGTTTGAAATTCTGGCCGCTTCTTGTGAGGGTATTGCACTGTTGAAGCAGCGCCACAAACCAAATTTACCTGAAACTCTCACGCCAGAGCGTTTCACTACCTGGGTTTTTGATCATCTTCTTTTCAGTTCCAGATTGATGAGTGTGATATTTTATGTATGAATGTACAGTGTGGGCAATCGAGGCGCATCCGAGCATCAGGTTGCACAGCGTGAGAACGTGACCTGTGAGCTGTGAATTATCGAATTTTGCAATGAAGTCGTACAATTTGAGCTGGGGCTGAACACAGTGACTGAAAATATTGTGCAGTCAGTGTATGCCCAGCTCAAAGGTTTCCTTTAATTTGGGATCTCGTTTTGTATTACAAGCTATCCATTTTCAATATGGAAATGTAATGTAATGCATCTTATGTATTTTAGGGAATTTATTGTTTTTTTTTTGTCATAATGTATAAACTAGAGCACGAGGTAAATTTACTGGCCTGGGTTAAAATCTCCCATACATAATTATTCAAATGTTTTCTGGTCAAAGTAGTAAAAGACTGTGGTTCAAACAGAAAAAAATAAGTCAAATTTTCACAGCAGATTTTAAGAAGCAGGTGTTTTTTATCATTTGTACCTTCAGATTTTTTTAATCTGACAGTGCAAAGGGTACACGGTAGAAAATAATGGACCAATTTATCTCCCATGTGGCATACTTATTTTTGCAGGAACTGCAAAAACAGAGAAATAATAGCTTAACGGGAGCCTACTCGGTGCATGGTCTGTACACTGCCTCATCACATGCTGACTAGACTTTCTCTGCAGAGTCTTACAACAACCAGAACACAACACACTTGTACTGTATAACTCATCACCATTGTAGTACTGGGACAGTTTCTGTTATGACCTATGATATTTCAATATTTATTATTGTTTTATGTCCACAAACATCCCTTTAATAAATTGACAAAAATCACAAAAATGCATTTTTCTCTATGAACAAATACCGTATGGACTGTTTTATAGTGCTTTTAACTACTGTTTTAATCACTGTTCTATCCTCTTATCACTCTTATGAACTGTATTAATTAAAGTAAATCAGTTTTAAATCAATGCCTTTTTTGTATTCCTATTTCTTAATAAACATAATATGAGTCATTTTAAACTTTCCTGGATTAAACAGAAAATCCATAGTGCAGCTCTAACTCCCCAAACATGTGTGGACAATACAGACTTTCATCAATGGCCAGGAACTAGATTAGCACAGTTATAGGACCACATTTCTGCTCCTTATCTTTATGGACAGCCATTTCATTCAAAAATAAATAAATAAATACTGTTATTAATATTTAATAAATATGCCACCAAATAAATAAATGTCCCTATGAAATAAAAACAAAAGGATGCTTGTCAGAGTGAAACTAGTTGAGAGACAGCGAACTTCAGCACATCTGCATGAGGGTGTAACATGCGAGCTATTAGGGCTTGAACTGACATATCAGTGTCGTGCCAAGGTAATTATACCCAACAAAATTTGTTTTTCCCTGCATTTGCACAACAGGTGTTCGGGCACGGCAGACCTTGCTTTCCCCTTGTAAGCGGGGGAGGTAAGCTATCTTCATTTGCCATTATTTTGAAATATGCGGAACTTGCAGTGTAGCCATTACCAAGACTGGGTTGTGTTGATTTCAGCGGATTGTGAAGAGCTTTTGATTAAATGGAGGAGAGTTTCTATACTTCAAAGATATTCCATCTCTTTCATTGTCCTGGGACATCATATGAATAAATAAATAAAGTTAAACTGTGACTGACATCAGTAGCTCTCCATTAAAAAAAAACAACATATTTTTAAATATTTATTTAGTTTTATTTCATGGATATATTTATTTATTTGATGGAGTATTTAATTTTCAATAAAATGGCTATCCGTATATCTTAGCCATATGCTTCACTTGACTTTGCTCAGTATTTCAGTTTACACAAGAATCTCATTACGTAATACATTTACTCTGTTCAACATACATTTTGGCCATAAATTCTTGCTTTTACTGGCGTTATGAGCATCTCTCAGTAGTAAGCCAATATCGTTTTATCATTTTAACTCACAAAGACATGAAACAGTTCTCTGGTTCATTATCACGATGGCCACGGATTACCAGGCCGCCATTTTAGGTACACGACGTGCCGCATCACCTTTACAAACCCATAAACTTGCGAATTCACTTATTAGCGCGAAATCAATTAAACTGTAAGGCACTGTAACTACTGTTGTCTATATAATGTTTACAACCATCTTACCTGCAAAAACAGAGAAATAACGGGAGCATACTCGGTGCGTGGTTTGTACACTGCTTCACGTAAGTGACGAGACTCATTCTCACAGCGGCGTCAGCTACTGATGTATAAAGTACGGAGCGCCGTCTTCTGGCGAAACCTATATTACACTATACTTTAAAAACAGAAAAAGGTTTTAAGCAGAAAAAAAATGGGGGTTACTATTTTCATGTATTAATCTATATCATAATTCCACACAAATGAAATGAATGAAAAGCACATAAGATTTTCAATCTTCTAAAAGTAAAAAAAGATAATATTACTATAGTCTCCATCTTCTCTTCTGTTAGAAAGCTTTCTGCTCTCCTTTTTTCCTTTCGAATGACCATGAGATACTTGGCCACATGCTCACATTGCTTCTCTCACTGACCTCATTCAGCTATCTTTTCCATATCAGTTTTATTTGTTTTATTTCCACAGGCAAAGACCAGACAATCTTACTTCCTTAATCTCACCAGTAAGATGACACCTGCTAAAAGAAAACTGCTTTCAGAAGAGGAAGTATTGTGTAACACCTTCCTATTTGCTACTATAGGCTACCCACAAATAATGCAAGGATGGATAAGCCACCAACCAGTTACACAACTCTTAAAGACTGTCTCATTTTTGGTATATTAAACTGATATTTTATTAATGTTTTAGCCTATTTAGTTTATAGTTTAGCCTATTGATCTTTTTGAAATACATTTGTAATTTTTCTACCGATTTTTGAATCGCTGGAGATTTTTCAAGTGTCTTTTTGGTGTCTTTTTAAGATGCTTTATTCCTTGTTCTAGTTGTTTTAATCTTTTTACTCTATCCATAGAGTATACTTTTTCATGTATATTTTGGGATGTTTTTAATACATTTCACACCATACCACTGGTTAGAACATTTTTGTAAATGTTAAACTTACTTCACAGGAAGTGAAGGCAATGCCCTGTGATTTTTCATCTGTTCTTTCTACACTTTTCCAGCTTCCTCACACATTTTCAAACTGTCAGCTCCCTTATGGTGTAAACTTTCCCCCTGGCCACCTTCCTGTTCACTTACAGGATATGTGGCAGATTTGTGACCTTTTGCCCAACAAATATTTTGTCGCAAAAAGAGAGGCATATGTGTTATTAGCTAAGTGTCAAAAAGTGTGACATCCCAGTGAGCCAGCAAACAAAATACAAAGAGCTTACACGTAATCAGTTTGTTAACACTGTGCTGTACCCACTAGAGATGGTCTTAATGTCACAGATTGGTGACTGGATAAATACCCATTTTAGCAGTACTCTTTATGACAATCAACAAAATTTATTGCATCTCTGACCAAAGGCATGTCACATACCTTGAAATCATTTGAAAAAAATCCAAAATGGTTTCTTGCAGAAATGTAATTTGTATATTGCTGTTGCTATACACATAGTGCTATACAAGTCTGATATTCCACTTCTTTTGACAGTATTAGCACTTCTTTTCAGCTATGCGTTGGTCTCCATGTAATCCTCAGGGAAATATCTGCCTCTTTAGTTGGGTAATGCCTCACAATGTTCTGCGCTATCGCTGAAAACAGATGCTCACTGCATTTCCAAAGCCCCAGATGAGAGAAGTGAAAAAAAAAGTAAGGCAGCTCTGAGCAGAGACGGAAACAAAAAGATGAAAAAAGAAAACAACAAAACAGCAAAGCAACAGCCAGTGATTAATCTCAAAGAAGTCAGTACAAGCAAATGAATTTGTGAAAATGAAATTCAGTAGTTCATTTTATTTATTTATTTATTTTAATCTTGTGCTCAACATAAGTCTTTCATGGATGCATGTAACAACTTTCCCTTCTGATGTTAAACCTCAACTCAGCAGGACCTTTTAAATGGTACTCCACAGTGAAACATCCAGCAAGAGAGTCAAAGAAATCAGAGAAATTCTCTTTTATAAGGCGACCCACTGATCTCCACACAAAGTATTCCTTTCAAACCTTTAAGTGTTTAACCTTTGCCTGATTCTTTCAGCTGTTCAATTGCACCCCTTTAACACACAATAATCTACTGTATTATGAGGCAGTTATGTTGTTTCCCCTAAGCCTGTTATTCTCAACAAGGCACCTTTTGCCCCCTCTGTGTCTTAAAGTGATTATTTTAAGTACATGAATGCATATTTTTACCTTACCCGCCACGGGAACATTTTGTAAAAGTAATGCTTCTAATTGCAAATCACACTGCAAGCAAAAAAAAAAAAAACAATCTTCACTGACTTTATATTGTATAGGGAAAAATGACAGAATTGACCATAATCTGTTCATTAACATATTATATAAGTAAAATTTCCTCAGCTGTTTGCTTGTTTTCTACCCTGAGAACAGAGGTTTTTTTCCACTCTGTACCTTCTGAGGGCTTTTTGTTGTAACACCCCATGTTGACTTTAAAATAACACATCTTTAGAAAATAGGCGCTGTAATGGTTTATCTTATGATGAAAATAAAAGGATTTGTATTTACAGGTATGTGTAGTATTCATGAGCCATAGTAAGACCAAATTCAGGTAACTTGAGTAGAGTGAAAATTTATGCGCATCATTATTGTTCTCACAAACGTTGTTTTCAACATGTTCTGTTAAAAACAACAGAGCATGTTCTACCAGGCTTTGGCATTTTTATGTTATTTTATTTGAGCTATTGTGCACACTCTAATTAGCAAGGCAGTTGCACACAACACGACTGGCACTCACCAAACACGACAGACAGCATGGAAGAGTCTGAAAACAGGCTAATTTGAACAAACACATAGTTTAATATGACCACAGAAGGAACAATAAGTGAAAAAAATATTAGATAAACATTAAAAACAGTCTAAAAGCAACACCTCTGACATCAAATTCTATAGTACAGTTGTATGTGAGGAACATCCGTGTTTTAAACTCTTATACTGACGCTTTGTGCACAACAGTTGTGGGTATCATGCATCTGAACCAGTATTAAAGGAAACTTTGCTCATGTTAACACCTGGACCTATGCTCGAGCGAAACCCTGCCTTGAAGGTTTCCACATTTTTTTACAACAACCATAGTAATGAGGTACAGATGACAACTTTTACTTCACACATGCTTCATTATTGAGTGTCGTAGAGAAAACTGGAATGCATGAATTCACCTTTGTCACAGTTCATTTTATCACAATGAAGTGTTCTGTTGCAAAAGTCCAATATTCCTTTGAGAGCTGCTACAGTTGTCCTTGGCAAAGAGTTCAAGATGTCCATCTGGCCTCTAAACTCCATAAATAGGGTCTGGTGTTATCTATGGTAAGTAAATCTTCTACTAGGATCCTTCAAACAATTCAAAGAGTTAAAACATCAACAACTGCCTTTTCAATAGTAGATACTCAAGGATAGACCTAAGACGTTCTTTCCCCTCATCATAAGTAGTCAGAAACATTTAGGGAGAAAATGTGTTCACCTACTTAAACTTCACGAGCTGTCCTAATGGTTTACCTGATCTGATGAGATATTGCTCAACCATTTAAAGTAATGTGGTCCAATTTCAGTCTTCAAGTCCAAGTGCCCAGCATGTTCAAAGAGATCCACGATTACTTGTAACAATAGACTTTATTTGAGAAACATTTATTGTAAATGTAAAAACAACATGGTAAAAATACTGTAGGCTGTTTAATTTTTGAATATTTGAATAAAATATTGTCACATGCACATTGCCATGTTGTTTATACCACAATGTATCCTGGATAGATGACATATGTGAGGTGCTATGATGATAGCTCCGTCCAGCCAGAACAATAATTTTTGCGCAATGAGTAATGTTCAGCCCTTTCAATTTAAATCGGAGCATGTTGAAATAGAAGGCAATACAGAAATGACAAAGGCAAATGTAAATGGGGAGGATCAAATGGATGAAGAGGAGAGAGTCAGCCGAAAAAGCTGGTCTTTTGCTGCTGCTGCTTGGAAATGCCATCCAGAAAGGAGAGTGTATGCTGCAAAAAGCTCCAGTTTCTAACTCAAGCTGTTTATGGTAAGTATAAAACATTTTCTCAAATATTTTAGAATGGTGTGTTACAAAGACTTAACGATGCTTTATTGTCACTTTAAACATTCAATCATCTTCCAGTTTGTTTTGATTTCACATTAGCTCCTGCTAATGGTGTTAGCTTTAGCTAATATATGTAGTAAATAGCAGATCACAAGTCGATCATGTTTGTTTGTTTCAACAGATATTTCATATATAATGCCACATAAAAACTTTGAGGCAGTTTGCCTCAGTCCATTCGTTTTGTGGGTTTCCTTCGTCAGCCTCCATGACCTTGACTTCTTGTGTTTTGTTTATGGGCTCAAGCCCACTATTACCTACATGCGTCATCGACCGGGCATGCATTGCCCAGGTGAAAAATCTCTTGCTTTAGTGACACCCTATCTGGTTTCTAAAAATCTTTGTGATGGCCTGTTAGTAATAAAGATGCATAAAATAGCAGTTAAAAACTGGTTAAGGTCAGTCCTGCATCACCTTGAAGTACCAAATTACTGTGGAGGACTTATTTTATATTGCCTTCTATTGGTAAATAGTACTTTGTAGAAATCTTGAGTCATCTTCCCTTCTTTTTTGCCCTCCAGTGAGCTTCTTGTAACCTTTAAAAACAGGTCTTTAGAAACAGTTGGTCTGAACTTTAAAAAGATATTTTAAGGTTTTAGTGGATATTGTGTTTTCCTCTTTTAATAAAACATAACTGTCAGATTGTGTTTACCTGCTATAGTTTTTGAACCCTATATTTATTTGATCACTTACTTATATTACAAGAGGATGAAATTAGGACTCAGAAAACTTGGACAGAACTGTTAACCAAGACCACCTTAAAGATTGCAAGAATATCTGGTTTCTTGGAAGCCCAATAGAAAAAATAAGGGTGATTTTTAAGCTTTTAAACTGGTACTACATTTCATTTAAATCCCATTTCACGTTAAAGAAAATATTCTGCCATTCATAAAGCGATTTATTTTGATGCTGCTGACATTTCCTCAATTTAATAAGAATAAATTATCTCATACACACATATACAAGCAGAATCCAGCTCAGATTTGTTGTTCCGATGATTTCATTATGTTTTTTTCCCCATCCTGAGCATACAACTGCTGAGGCAAGCTGACCTGTTTGCCTTTTCATACAACTCCTACTTTATCCCCCCCCCCCAGCCTTTTCTGAAACCTTGTCACAGTCGGTCCAGATTTTCCATATCAAGGTTGATCTTTACAGAAAACACATTAATGGAGACTGACATCAAGACAGTGGGACTAGAAAACGTGTCTTGAGTCCCTGTAGATTTGTAATTGGTTGCTGTTCAGTATAAACCTGACACACCATATCCAAGGCAATATTTCCTTCATGTCTTTTGTATTTTTACTAATGTTTTGGAGCGGCACAATCTTTGCCTCCAAGAAAATTTTATTCAGTTTTACATCGCTAAAAATCTGTAGTTGGTTGTGCAGGATTTGTTTCTGGTGAATCAGCCTGTTTCTTTTGCCTTTGTTGTTTATTTTCTTTCGTTCTTATTTTGGCTTTCCTTTTATCTTTCTGGTTGTCAGATAACAGTCGGAGAGATGAGAGCAGGCTGTGCACTTGTGGCTTGATTCTGAGAGAACTGGCCAAGATGGTGCCTGCACTTTTATGTTGCACACTTTACATCAAAGAGATCCACATACACACACTCCATTCACAGTAAAATGCAGCAGACCACCATCTGGGCCAAAAAACCCGCTAAAAACACACAGGGCTACTGCTACACAACAGTGGTAATGTAAATAGTTCACTTACATGTATGCTTGTATGATCCTACACAGAGGCAGTACCATCTGATATGTAAACTCTAGAGTGATTAATAAGCCCTGTGTGCATCACGGGGAGGGAAGTGGGAGAAGGAAAAGAAGGAGGGATGGCAATAAGAAAGTTATGATTAATTAGACTCATGCAAAGAGGTAGTCATCATGTGGAACCTGCTGAGAAAACAAACAAATGGATAGTAAGAAAAAAAGATGAGACAAATCTTAATAAACATCATGATTAATGGAGACGGGGTAGCACAGAGTTTGTGTTGGAGGTTTACATCCACTTATCATGAGCATAAAAGTGATATAAATTCTGTGCTTTTAAAGATGCATTGAACTATTTTTGTTCCAAATGAAAGGCTTAAAAACGTATATGCAGGCAAGTTTAAATCTTTAGTGGATTTTCTCTGGTTTGAAAAGGGTAGAAATTATACTTTGAGGATTAAACACAAGCCTACTAACATTTGATTAATGCCCCTTAATAAGTTATACTTTAATCACCTGGATTTTGCCGTCTTTAAACAAGCTTAAGGCTGCCACAGATTGGGCTTTTAAGCATTGCCCAAAGGCTTTTCACAGGGTTGAGCTTGGGGCCATTCCAGGAGGTTAATGTCAGCTTGTGTTATCCATTACAAAACTAGTTTTGATGTGTGATTAGGATCAGGTTTCAGCCATCTCAACAAAACAGTTAACCCTCAGATGAGAAAGAAATGGGTGAGGAGGATGATTAAGAACAATACAGGGACAACCAAGACTCAAGTCTTGGAATATGTTTAAATACCTGTGTTCACAGTTAAGTGAGTTTAACATCAACATTGACTAAAAGGGTATAGAGCAAGAATGAATCATCAAACAGATACCTTCAAGAGAGAACTATATAGCCTCAGTGACCGCAAATAATTTGGAGAAGTCAAGGTGAGGCTTTCAAACTAATGCAAAGGGCACTGAATAATGAAAACAGAAAACTATCTACAAGTTATTCAGCTTCACGTCAAACCAGTAGCTATCCAGTTGAAACCAGTTCACAAGGAAATGTTGTAAAAGAACAATTATCCCAAACAGCCATCAAAACTGCTTTTAGATTCAGTAAAGCAGCTAATGTTGAACTTCTGGAGTGGTCTTAACCTTACTGAAAACCTATATTAAACCTATTAAAAGCTGGGTGCTGGGAAGCCAATCCATTTCATTGAGCTCTAACATTTTTGATAAGAAGAAGAAGCAGATACTGTAAAAAATTTCCAGTCGTAATTATATCAAAACCTTTATGGTGGCAACACAAACTGTGTGGTTTCTCTGCAAGGTATAAAGGAGGTGGTGTATAATTTTTTACACTGTGCAGCTTTAGAAAATCCATCATGAATTCAAACATGTGTACCCAGTTCATGTTTTTAAAAATCCTAAGAAAGTTCAAATAAACCCTATAAAAGTAAAATAAAATTTAATTCAAGCAAATTATATTTGTATGTAAATCTCTCTATGTAAATAATTATTTTGTATTTTAGCTCTCATCAGCTGTCCACTCGATTTGCTATTTTACAACACCTTTCAAGTTTTATGAGTTTTATATAATTTTCTTGAGGTGATAAGCAACAGCTCAGTGAAAAACATATGAAAAGAGCTAAACAGCTGGACCATGAGCTAGGAAAATAATCTGCCATCCTCACATTTGGCGGCTGTTAGCTGAGACTCTTGGTCTGTATTTCTGCGATATAGTCCAGCCAGAGCTCAGCATCCATCTGGCAGCCAAGCTCAAACAGACGAGAGGGGTTGTTGCTTTATCTGTGGGACTGTCTATCTTGGATCTCAGTGTTCTGATGTTTTTGTTGGCAAGTTGCAACTGATATCTCACAGTGTGAAAAAGACATCCCCTACTGGTATTATTACTGGTATTATTACTTCTGCTTTAATTCTTATATATATATATATATATATATATATATATATATATAGATATATATATATATATATATATATATATATATATATATATATACATACACTGCTGTGTGTATGCTGTGTATATGTGTGTGTGTTCCAGTCCAAAAAAATTAGCCTGATATGTATTAGATAGAAATGAGACATCTTTTTATGGAACTACACCAGCAGCATGAAATCAGTTCTATTTTCTACAAGTCTGATTTATATTACACTTGTCTAATGGTCCCACACATATTGTTTCTATATTTCTGTAATCCATTGTTTGAATAGGTTCTTGCTATGAACAGGTTTGCATGTCCCCAATGCTATCACCAGACAAACATACCTCATATTCTTGTCCTTTGAAGCACATTTTTAATGCAACAGTGCAAGAGAAGTAACAAAGCTATTTTGGAATAATACCAAACTGGTATGTAATAATGTTCATAGCTATCAAAAAGAAAAAAAAAACCCACTTAAGTGCCGTGTTTCAGATATTCAGTAGAGCCCTTTCGGTTCGCCGTGTGGATGTACCACACAAATACAGCCTTGTTTTAATCCTGCATGCAGAACTAAGGAGCAGAACTCCTATGTTCCATCACACAACTTTTAAAATTGGCTCCATGACAAAGCAATGAATCCTCCCGCCTATCACTAACATCAGCTTTTTGGGAACATTAAGGTCTTTAATTCTGCTACAGTGACAGTGGATTAGAAAGGTGGACTGAACCAAAAAACTTTATGTTTTTCAACAACATTAAGGTACATAGCTCACTCTACATCAAAGTTAATTACTCATCTGAAACAACATCCTGCCAGACATCCATCATAGTTGTACGTAGAAGTCCTAACCCAGCTGACTCTAACACACAAAAACAGTCCTTATGGCAGCAGACATGTACAGTACTATGTCACGAGAAGTCCATCCTTCAATAGAGATTTTACCTGCCATTAAAGAACAACTCATACACTTAATGGTCTACAAGTTAAATCAATTTATAAGTGATTTAGAAAATATATATCTGTTTGTATTTATCAAAAGCTGTTACATTTTTTAATTCATAAACCTCAGACCATTTTCAAGTGATTTTATTGCTGATAAATGATTTTGTAAATGGACAAGATTAAACCAAATCTTTAGTCATTTCTGTCCAATTGTTGTCAGAAAATGTAAGCATTTCTCGTCAGTGTGAGCTCCTGCTTAACTAATCTACAGACCTATTAAGAACTTTTAATGACGCATAAAAATGAAAGAAATCTGTTGAACACAATTACAAAACAACAGAAAAAGAACAGAAACAGAGCAATAAGCTCTAGTGAGAGAGAGAAAAAATATTTTTTGTAGGCAGTGAAGAAAGAATAATGTTGGAAAGTCTTTTTTTTCTTTCTGTCTTTTCAGTTTGGTCCTGACAGACTTTAGCTGCTGCAACAGATTGGCATCACAGTCCATCACCAGGGAAAGTAATGGCCACCCTGGGAGACTGATAACACAACTGCCCTGTCACTTACATACACAAACACACACCCAAAAACACTCTGTCAATACAAACAAAGAGACTAAAACACATGCACATTCAGAGCATGTTTGCAAGCATTTGTTCTTTGGAAACAGAAAGAAAAGAAGACTATATAGAAAGAGCAGAAACACAGCAGATATTGAGCAGCAGGAAGCGAACAAGACGGCGAGGTGACAGAGGACAGTTACTGTGGCAACCAGGCCTCTAGTGGCAACTGCCTAATCAGAGAGCAGACAGTCAGATACCCATGGTAATTCCCCCCAGGACGTATATGCTCATTTCACCACTGGATCACTGGAGCCATTTTACATTAATGACAACTTGGAACTGCTTTCTAATAACGACCACATTTTTACACAAGCCCTTAAACACACATCAAAACCTTTTGATTCCTCACACTGGACAAATTCTTTTAGTTTATGAAAATGTAACAATTAAATGCTAGGGAGGAATGAGTGGACTATGTGAAAGCAGGCATAAGGGAGGCAGGTTGCAATGCAATAAAATACTTCAACTGCAGGATCTCAAAAATGCTGGCAAGAATCAATAGAAACAGAATTACAACTAGGGAGATTACAAGCTGGAGATGGGTTGCTAACGAGAGGATCTGACAATAAACAGAGAGAAACAGGGAATGTGATTGTTGGATGACTGGGAGAAGTGCTGATTACAGATGAATGGTAGAGGGTGTGAGAAGATGGAAACTGAGACAGCTAAGGAAACCTAATGAGGGAGAATAACAGGTAAAAACATACAAAACAACAACAAAGAGGAAACCCAAACCACACATAAGAAAACAACATGAAACCCACCATACCATAATAGATCAATTACAGAGTCAGAAAGAAAGGCTCCATTAGAGTCAACAAGAAAAGTGAAGCCCAGAACTTGGTGGGTGGGAGGGCGGTCCCGTGGGCTGTTGAGGCAAGCTAAGAAGTCTAAACCACCAGAACTGAATCTGGCAGAGGTGATGGTGGCTCGTCATCATTAATCCCCACAGGGCAGTGAGCCCACTGGTCTTGTATTTTTGAATCGTTGTATGTTTTATTCTGCTTTCTTGGCCAGGACACTTTTGGAAAAGAGATTTTTAATCTCAGTGAGTTATTTTTCTGGTTAAATAAAGGATACATACAGGGGATAGGAATGAATGTGAGCTGGGCTGCTGGGAACCATTCTTTCTAGGGCTAAGTGTCTTGAAGGTGAATAATGTTCCCTAAAGGGTGACTCCTTGTCTTCTATATCTATGAGGGGATGCAGGCACTTCTAAGATGGATTAAATATGTAAGGGAAAACTAGACATCCCAAAAATCAACTGAGACAAAAAAGTGAGGTTTTTAATTTAGATTGATGTCTCTCTCCTGACTTATGACCACGAGTTGTGCATAGTGGCCAGTATGGGATTTTGCAAAGAAACAGCCAAGATAAACTTACTAAAGTTTGACTAACAGGTTGGAAAAGGATAAAAAGCTTGGGTGTTAAAAAAAAGCACCAAACAAAACTGCTGCTCCTCTTCATTGAAAGAAGCTAATAAGGTGGTGTGGACATCTGGCCAGGATCCTTTCCTGGGGAGGCTTTCAACACAAATAACCCCAAAAGGAGACCTTTGAGCCAAAACAGAACATGCTGGAGAGATTGTACAGCCAAATCCATTGAGTACCCCCTGGATGGAAGATGTTAATAGATAGGTCTGAAAATCTCTGCTTAAGCTACTGCCCTTGCAGTCCATTCTCATAAAGGTATTGATATATGAAAGTTCAAAAGTTCACAGGCAGAAGACATGTTCCTGTGATATAAAACTCACCATCCATTCACTGTAAATTCACAATTCTCTTTTAAAATCAATAGTTAACTAGGGGTCTTTGGTCAGAATGACAGGAAAACAAGTTAATTATATGCGCATATAGGTAAAAGACAGGACAACTAATGTTACACTACAGATTGTCAATATCCCAAAAAGCTTTCAACTTTAGTCCCAGTCTTAACTAGCCTTGTCAGTTTTCAATCATGAATGAGTACCGCTTGTGGCTGAGTTGATCATATCGCTTGACAGAGTAAGGAATCACAGGTCATGGCCTTGAAGGCCAGGCAATTTGCTGCAGAACACAGCTGCGTCCAACATCTTGAAGATAAATGGAGCTTTTCATGTATGTGAACTTGATTTAACAAGTAGGCAATATTTACACGAGACCACTGCCTGGAAACTGCCAGTATTTTCAGATGTTGATTAGTGAAAAGTTCCACGTTTAGGCGGCACCGTCGAGACACCTTGAGTCAGCTGTAGTTGCCATGTCAGGCCACTATATGCCACTGAGATTTTAGCATGTCACCGAATGCGCATGCACCTTTCACCCTTAGCATCCACTTCACTAGCTTCCACCTCAAATAGTAAACAGTAACCCATGAATGAAGTCCTCATGTAACACATATATTCCTTATCAGAAATTGTGTTAAACCGAACAGACTGAATAGCACAACACAGCACAATGTTATCCGCGATTGTTTTTGTTGTTATCTGCCCATGCATGGATAGAATCAACCCTGGAGCAGTTCGTTCTGTGCATGTATTCTTTCACACCTGTGGAGTACTTTACACCTCTGTGGGGGTGTTACAGAAAAATTTCACTCTGAGACCTGGTTTCAAAAAGTGCCAGTGTGAGAGACTCTGGACACTGGTGTTGTGTAAGTGAGTGGCTGGATCACAACAAAAATGTTACAGTTTAACTGAAAAGCAGCTCTATGTAAACAGGGCCTTATTAGTGTATTTAAAACTCTTACTCTGAAAGTAATAAAATGGTCTCTAAAAATTCTCTCTCTTATAATTCTGGTATTTGAAATACGAAACAAAATTTGTGATTCTATTTCTCCTAAAGCAAAAAACTGATTTGATGTCAGACAATGAAGAAAAAATATATACTTTTACACAGTGTATGTAAATATCTGGTTTTCATCTCTGAAAACCAGATATTTGTATTTACTTTGTTTCAATCCAAATGTAGCCTTATTCCAAAGAAGCCTCTTTCTGTCTTCCAAAACAAATCCTTTCCTTTTCACCTCCAGCTACTTCTGTCCCTATTTCCTCTTTGCTCGAGCCATTGTTTGGCTGACACACACAGATCATGATCATCATTATGCCAAGCAGACATCTGACAGGGAATTTAGTGCTACAGATCACACAAACACACAAACAGATCTCCTGTGGAATCTCTCGTTGCTTCAGCTTATAGACAGTGCAGCCATCACCAATTATGTGGTGGAGGTCTAACCTACTGATACCGCTCTGCTGCTGTTGAACCCTGATGCTACCTGTGAATGTCATGCTTGTTAGTTTCTCTTTAATGAAGCAAGCTTCAGGATGACACGGATTCTGCTTTCCAGACTTTAATTTCAACCACCGGTGAGCTGTCCGATCAAACTAAGAAGAAGGTGCTAACCTCACATTGCTTGTCTTATAGACAATAAATGTGTTATAGCTTTGGATAACTGTTTCAGTTTTTAAATCAAGACTGAATTTAGGTTCAAATATATGAAAAAAATACATTTCTAATGACATCTTGGAAAAAAGTTGGAATGTAAATATTTCAGTTTTCTGTACACAATATTAAATATGAACTACTTTCATGGTTTTTGTTTCTTAAGGTTTCAAAAAGAAAGAGACTGAACAAAAATGGCTTCCATGGGACAATTACAAGGTCAAAACCACTGAACCACTAAACCCTACATAGCAGTATGGAAAAAGACCCTCAATCAAACATGTTGGTGGTAGTTTGATGGTCAGACACTTGGGTTATACTGCATGACAATTATCCAAAGCACATCAGCAAGGGCACAGCTGAAAGATAAAAAAAAAAAAAAAAAAAGAAAAATGCAAGTTATGGAGAAATCAGGACATAAATCCAACTGAAATGATGTTGCATGACCTTAAGCTGTCCTGTTTGGTTTAGTTAGTGCAGATGTCAAACAGCACACAGTATTCATGTGCTGCACTGCATTTCTTTCTGTATTTAGGCATGATGTAATTTGTATTTTACACAAATTTCTTCATTTTTTTCTTTTGCTTTGTTTAAAAATTTACCTGTACAACCAAATGAAACAATGATTTATTTTGAAAAAAAAAATAAATAAAATAATAATAAAAAAAAAAATCGATATTTTCAGGTTCAGCCCAGTTAATAGTCTTACTGTGAGTAAAAACAGACATTTCTTCTGGTAAAAGTCAGAAATTATTTGTCCAGTTTTCTTAGTTCCTGCTGTTATTATGTTATAAGACTGCAAAGGTAGTACCTTTCACCTTTTATTCTGTTTTCCAGAGGCACTACAACATCTGTAGGGGGTTTTTTTTGTCTCAAATTCTGGTGCTGCAAAGGGAAATTTGACATGCATATACCCAGAACACAGACTGCAGGCACACATATTACAACTTTTTACTACTTGTATTATTTTCATTCAATCTTCTGAAGGATTCCTTTGTCAGGGAATGCGGAGCAACATGACTTTCTTTGATCAGCTGTAAGATAGAGGTTTATCAGGGAGCCCTATTAAAACTCATACTATTGTTCTGGTGCTTACTTCCCTATCAGCTGTTTGTCAGAGACAGCAGACGGAGTAGAATATTGGGGAGGGCAAAAACAGGCCAGAACAAGTCAAGAAAGGGGAAAAAGAGTTGACAAAGGAAGAGCCAGGCAATTACAGAGAGGCGTGGGGAGGAGAGGATACTGACTCTAAAGGAGTTGAGGGTGAAGATTGTTGGGCATGTTATGTGCCTTGATTTACGGCGTTCTTCAGGGTATTCAACATTTTGTGCTCCAAACACATCAACTTCTGCTAGCCAGAGATTGATCAAGAGAGAATCTATCACTGGAATATTTCAACACTGCACTCTAGAGGCTGAAAAGATGATGTAAAATCTGACCACTTAGGTAAGAGTATTAATATTAATTACCTTTTCAAAGATTTTCAAAAACAGATTCTCAGAAAAGCAGAACTTTACCTCTCACCATATCTGGGTAAACACATTTCTGGTTTACTTAAAAAAATATGAAGGACGCTCTGTGCTTCATTTATAAAATGTTCTGTTTTTATCTGTAACCAAGAATAAAAATGCATGTCACTGACCCCAACTCCTTCATTTCACTCCTTTACAAACACTTCAAAGACTACTAGATTTAAACTTTAAGACCTTGGCGAGAACAAGAGAAGCTTAATTCAAAATACTGCTGAGAAAAGCCAGTCTGCAAGAGCAGCACAACTGGCCTTTGTGCATGAGTTTAACTTTACTCTTGTCTTTTGACTATTAAACAGAAGCTGCAATGCATTTCATGTATAAAACATAAAGGATACCACTCATTGTGCCCTTTGTTCTTTCCTCAGCCAGAAGTCAAGCCAAAACTTCAAGCGGTAGCACAAGTAATTAGCAGTCGCAAGGTTGTTTTATAGCTCCAGGGTTCAGTGGTCAGCAGTTGAGCAGTATTTCATTAAGTACACTAGATCCACAGAAATGTTCTTTCTTTATGATGTAGTTGATGTGTGGAAACTGAAAATGATGCTGGCTGGTCAAGGAGGTGTGTTGAAATGTGTCATGATACAGTAGCTGATGCTGCTTTGTGGTTGTAATCACAGATAGAAGTCAGATCTCACTGAAGCTTTTATTCCCATATGGACAGCTTGTCTTTCCAGTATGAGCAAACACTCAAAATTTCTGAACAGAAAAATTCACTTGTTTACCTCTCAGAATCTTTCACCACACTTTGAGGGCATGTTGATCATCTATGTTTGTAATATTCACCATTTAAATGTTGTGCAGAACCTATATATATATATATATATATATATATATATATATATATATATATATATATATATATATATATATATTTAGATTCTTCCATTCTGTCCTTTATAAATTAACCACCAGGATGTAGATGGTCTGAGTAATTGAAAGTCTTTGGCTATGTGTTACTGCCCCCTGGTGGACAACTCTTATGGCCACAGCTTTGGGTTTCACACAGGTTATGACAAAGCCTTAAAAGTAAAGGTATAATCTCTAGTTTTCTTTAAATAAGCTGTCATTTTACCAGATATTACTGCAACATAGCTTTGTATATTTGTATCAAAATTACCACCTCTTCCCTTCTGCCATCAAATGCTGTTTATTCTAACGCAATGGAACTGTATAGCCATGCCAGTCCATTTTCCTGCTGTCAGGTTGTTACAGGACACAACTCCAACAATAGTAAAGACTCAGCAGGACTCATTGCAGCTGTTCTCAGACATATAAAGAAAAACCAGAATATTTATCCTTTTTACACCTTTGTTGTGAACATTTGCTGTTACTCAAACATCAATAAAAAAAAAAAATAAAATAAAAAAAAAAAATAAAAAATTGGATACGCAAAATTAATGGCCCAGATTCAAACCCAGACATTTCATGCTGCAAGGCAGCAGTGCTATTAACTGTGCCACCATGCAGTCCCACCCATCTATAAATGTGACATTTTATTAATTACAGCATCAAAAATATTTTGGAAATGAAAATCATGAGCCAGGAGGAAATGCTTTGCTTCCTGTCAGAGACAGAAGCAACATTTATAACACAGCAAATGATGGATTAGCTATCTAAGAAATCTCACCTTCCAACAAGGAGGACTACTATTTTTAGCATGGATTTACAGGCTGTTTTTCATGTTGTCAGGTAATTTTGTTTTACATCTCCATTGACACATGATTTTTTTTTTTTGCCTGGTTTTCATGAATTTACAGACAGTTCAGAATAATCTCGTGGGTAATCAATCACTCTATCACTCAAGAAATGCACCACTATTTTTTCCTATGAGAATAAACTGCATTTAATTCCACTTTGCCACTAATCAATCCATGTTTTTGTAAGATATATGTCTTTGAGAGTGAAATCACTGACTGGTGTTGTGGTTTAATCAGAAACTCCATGTTCCAGACTACAGAATCACAGGGCAGGACTTTGCAAGAGTTTAAATGGCTACTGTGCAACTTTAAATTGGATGTTGGGAAGCCTTGTGGTCACTGTGAAAGTAGCTAATGGTCACATTAATAAGGTAAGGAAGCCATGCTTTGACTGCTCTTAATCACCTCCTGACTATATGTAGTTCCTAAGTACAGAGCCCAGAGAGAGCTGTGAGGAAATAAAAACCTCCAGAGGGCAAATGTGAGATACCCATCCAATCTATGAATCATTAAAACAGCCTAATCTAAAATTATATTTTCTCACTTAATGTCACTTTACCAGAGCAGGAGAGGTATTAACTTCCCATCTGACTATACGGGCTACTAATTTATATTCATCTAATAAAGTTGTCTGTCTGCTCCCTTCGACAACTGAACAAAATGTCTTTATTAAAATGTCACTAAATTCAATTAGGAAGGCAGGATGAGAGCCAATAACCTTCCCACTCCGTTTGCTCACTATCTGTCAGGCCTTTGAGTGGTTTAGCTGTGTGGATTTAGAATAAGCCAGGACCAACCCACAGGTACCAAACTTTAAGCTGCACAACCAACCTGAGGGCCATCAGGCGTCTCCCAGATTGTGTTTTCTTTGAAAGGATAAAGGAAGAAATCGGCTCACCACCCACTGAGCTGCTTTTTGTTTTTTTATTTTTTCTTTTAGGCCCAAAATAGCTCTTCAGACGTGGTGTGGTTCACCAACATCGCCTTTGCTGACTGACTTTATCCTGGGCTGCTCTTTCATTTTTAATAGTCCTTTTCACAGAATGAATTATTTATGGTAACACTGGAGTGGTATCTACGACCACAGAAACAAATTACAAATCTAAAAACAACCTTACACAGCAGAGGTTTCAAGTTTCAGATTTAGCACAAAACAAAGGGGCACCACGCCCACCTCTGGACAGAAAGCTTTAATAAAAAATAAAATGCCTAATTTTACTATTAAGGCCAAGTGACCACTTCAGTAAAATGTCAGTAGATGATGAGGTTAGTGCTCCATTTTACAAAAAGACAGTTAACTTTAGGTCTGAACTGTGAAATACAGTCCCTTGTAAAAGCATATCCCTTGAGGTTTAACACATTTTGTAGTGGTATAACCACAAATTTTGTGGGGACTTATGAGAAAAATGCTTTCCAGACCCCTTTACTCTGAGAACCCTAAATAAAATGCAAACAGCATCATGAAAATTAACAGACACACCAGAGAAGTCAGGGATAAAGTTATGGAGAGGTTTAAAGGAGGATCAGTTTTTAAAACCATATCCTGAGCCTCAGGGCTGGCCCAAGGTTCCATGGGACCTTAAGCGGAATATGATTTAGGGACCCCTCTTCCTGTCAAGAACATCATCACCACTTACAGTGTTTCAGTACAGATTTGGTGGAATCTGGGAGAAGGGTACAAGTTTAATTGGCTGAGCTTTAAAGCAATCACTGATAATTAGTTATTATTTCCTAAGACGCATTTGAACAAACTGAGCTCAAACAGAAAGATTAACTCATAGCATCAGATTGTTGTTATGGTAACACAACAATCAATCTATAAAGATTATTCTTTGCACATAAGTAAATTTGCCAATTCCTTTAAATCTTCAGTTTAAATATTAAACAGTTTAAATCTTTTAATTTATCTATGCTGAAATTGGTAAATCAATTTTAAAAGATTTTTAATTATCAATGTACAAAGGTATGAATTCTAGATCTATGTTCTGTGTTAAAATTCAAGCATTTATGGTGGCCCCTGAAGATCTTGGGCCCCTAAGAAGCTGCTTAGTTTGCTTATGGTTAAAAGCCAAAAGAAGTCCTGTTTAGACTTTGACACAAGCTGTGAAAACCCCCCAGCAAACATGTGGAAGATTGTACTTCCTGGTCCACATTCAAAGTGCTTTGTATGGCAGAAAACTAACACCGCACATCACTCTTTACACACCACCCCCAATATCAAACATAATGGTGTCAGCATCATGTTGTGGGGATGCTTTTCTTCAGTATAGAAAGGCAAGCAAGACAAAGATGATGGGAAAATGGATGGAGCTAAAAGCAGAGCAATCCTGCAAAAAGACCTCAGAAGCTGCCAAAGCATTAAGACTGGGGCCCAGGTTCTTCATCCAGCAAGACAATGACCCAAAACATGAAGTCAGAGCTAGAGGGGGAATGGTTTAGCTCAGAGGTGGCCAACTCCTGTCTACTCCTTAGGTCAACCATGTTTTGCTAAATCAGTGGCTGAATTATCTCCTCAGTTTACCATCAAGTTCTGCACAGGCCAGGTAACAAGCCATCCATTTGATTCAGCTGTGTTGAACCAGGGCAACATATAAAACATGCAGGACACCGGCTCTTGATGACTAAAGATGGCCACCACTGGTTTAGATCAACATATTAATGTGTCAAAGGGACCCCATGAAAGTCCAAACCAGAATTTAATAAAGAATCTGTGGGAAGACTTGAAAATGTCTGTTCACAACTGTTCTCCATCTTGAGGACAAATAAGAATGTGCAGCAATTTTTGTCTATGTACAAACGCTTTGGAGGCACACCCCTACAGATGTGTTTCTACAAAATATTATCCCAGGGGTGATGAATACAAAAGCATGCCTTAGTTTCCACATTTTTCAAATATAAATTATTTTAAATATTATGTGTCCTTTCCCTTCCACTGTGCAATTATGCACTCCTTTGTGCTGGTGTTTTACATGAAATCCCATTAAAATATATGAAAGTTTGCAGTTGTAATATAAGAAAATAGGAAACAGTGCAAGGGGTATGAAGACATTTGCAAGTGAAACCAGTATCACACCAAACTGAAGTGGTTTACACCAAACCAAACATATCATAGTCTTATTTTATTTAAAGAAATACAAATAATGACTCAAGGTAACATAAGATAAAATGGTTTTAAAAGAATAAAAAAAAACAACAAACAAACAAAAAAAAAAAAAAAACAGCACAGAGGTTTAATCTCACTGTTTGTTGACTTTATTTTATTCAGTTTTTCTTTAGTTGTGGAATCAGTGCATCAGAGCTGTTTGCCATATTATTCCAGCTCAGAGTCCTACGTGAGGACATGGTACCCTTTGCGCTTTACTGAATTATCACTTTCTCATTACTGTTTGTCACAACTGGGCTGAAACCCATATAATAGGAAGCTTTTTAATCAGCAGCATCAGATGGCTCGTTTGTGTTTGCTTGTTTGCTCGTTCTTGTAGAAGCTAAATTGATTTAAAAGCTGTAAGGTGGCATTTAGCTTCTGTGAAGCATCATTCAAATTACTGGGGAAAAAAAACAACTCTTCCAATAAAACAAGCCTTTATTGATAGGTTGACTCAATTAGATTAAGGCAATAGAGGTGCTGATTATGACAGACAGAGAGAGTGTGTGGAGATTTGGACGTGGAAGAAGGTTTTAAACTTTGTGGTAAAATACATGCAGATAAATGAGTAAAGCAAACAGCGCATTAATGAAGGAGATTTCAGAAATGATTGTCAGCGTCTTTGGTTGGATCACTGGGCTTCGGATCTTCTGATCTGGAGCTCTGTTAAAACAAACATGATGATTTCATGTAAATATTTTAATTATTGAAGACAAAATAAAATCAAAATAAATGCATATAAAAATAATTTACTCTTTCACTTTTTGGTGTTTTTTAAAAATTATTTTGATATAAGAGAGATAAAAGCAGAAAATACAATGCAAATGTACTGTACTGGATCACAATACAAATACCAATGTATTCATTCAAAAGAAAAGGATGAAGACGGTAATAATTTTCTGCACTGCAAGGCATCATCCAACTGACTTAGATACTGAATAATTTAATTGCTCTTTAACCCTTGTATGTTTATTATGGGTTCCAAATTTTTAATTAATTTGCTATTGAAAATTATTAAACATGTTGTCTTGTTTGCCTACCTTGGACTTAAAGAGCAGGTTAATGACGCCCTTTGAGCGTCTGTCTGCTGTTCGGTCAGATGTCCCAGAGGCAGACATGCTCTTACTGTCCCTCTTGGCTTTGGCGGCATCCACCTCTTCTCCCCCACCTGCCACCGACAAGGAGAGACCTACAGAAAAGAAGAAGCAGGACTCAGTGTTTTATCATCTTAAAATAACTCCTCTGCCTTTAGTTTTTTTTTCACAGTCAAATACATTTTTGGGATAAAATTTTAGCTCTTGAAGCGGTTCTGCTGATGATTATCTGTTATTGTTAGAGATATGTGTTTGCTCAGTTGGGGCCAGCAGTACTAATCACAGTTAGTGCATTAACACTGCCACCTGTGCTGGCTCAGCTTGTCTGAAAGTGGCAGGAAGCCAGCAGAGCATCAGTGAACAGTGCTGTGATGCACCGCTATAAGTGCAAGGTCATATAACTGATAAAATGACATAAACTGAATGCAATTAGTAGATTTCTCTAAAACATTACAGAATTTGTTTCTGTTTATTGGTGGTTCACATTTGGCTGTGTGTTACTTTTTTAGAGCCACATTTCTATGTTTGCCAGGAGTGAAGAAGTATTTTCCCACTGTGGCCTGGCCTGTGTTTATTCAGGCATCATCTTTTCTCTCAGGCCATGACTTTCTGTTTTGATATCACCATCCAGCTCAGATGAATTAGTGTTTCTGTTACCTGTGATGGCTGGCAGGGATCGAGAGTTGGCATTGGTCAGCGGCACATTTTCATCATTTGGCTCACACAAGTTGGTGTCACTGCGGAATTCCTGCTTCTTGGACAGCTAGAGGGAGACAGAGATCACAGAAAACTCAACAACAGCTTGACGTATGCCCTGAATTTTCTGGCTTGAGCCACGCAACCCCCTCCCTCCCATGTGGCTGTCCTTATAATCTTCTGTCTTGTTCTACAGCCAATAACTCTCACCCGTTTGCAGTCCAGCGTGCTGGTCCTTTCTCTCTCCTCTGTGATGAAAATCATGCTGCTTCTTTTCTTCTTCTTCTTGCTCTTCCTTAGTCTGACCTCTGCATCACCTACTGTCACCACGCCCTCCTCACCTATGCTCACACTAACACTACCGCTGGAGCGGGGCAGAGTGGAGGACCAGGAGTTTGGTGACTCTGGGATGTCCCTTAAAAAGAGACAGAAACAAGCATAAATTGTAAAATACTGCCTTAGGTTACAGACTGTCCTCAAAGGAAAAATTAAATAATCTCTTTTTATTCAGACTATAACCTCAAGTCCATTCAACACCCAGAATATTGATCTTGTCTGCTCAGTAGCAGAAGTGGTTGCTATTCAGTATAAGTATTTTTAGTGTTATTAAAACACTGTCAGTAGAGGAACAACAATGGGACAATGCCCTTAACAGGAATAATTTTACAGGTGGAGGTCACACATTTCCCCCTCCTCATCTTTTCTGGCTGTTTTTTCACAAGTTCTGCATTTGTCGATCGTCAGTGTTACTAACGTCAGCGTGAGGCGATACCTCGACTGTATGGAGGTTGCACTGAAAGGTTTGCTGTGTTTTCCACAAACCATGAAGCACAACCCATGAGACAGGTGGTTGCTGTAGGAAAGCTGTACAGCACAATAGAAGGTCCTTAACTTATCTAAAGGATCACTATCTGCTCCTTTGTGTAAGTGGGAACAGGATGAGCTCTACCAGACCCTACAAAATGACCTCCAGCAGGACACTGGTGTGTCTGTATGAGGGTGGCATGAAGGCCCAGTGTCCTCTAGTGGGCCCTGTGTCTCTGTTTTTCCACACTGGGGAGAAGATTCACCTTGTGCACATGTGACTTATGTGAAATGATCTCAGGAAGCTGTGAAGAAGCCTATGATGCCTGTTCCATTGGCTTGGTTTGGGTAAGTGATGATTTGGGAAGGCAGTGGCATGCTGACTGCCATTAAGTAACAGAATGGTATCATTGGACCTATTGTCAGATGCTACTCTGGTGCAGTGAGTCCCAGGTTCCTCCTAGTGAACAACAATGTTTGGTCTCATGCGTTGAGAGTAAGCAGACAATTCTTGGAGGATAAAGGAGTTGATATGATTGACTGGCCCCCATGTGCACCTGACCTCAATCCAGTAGAATGCCTGTGGGACATTGTGTTCAGTCCAGGTCAGGTTGTACCTAAGACTGTCCAGGAACTAGGTGACACCCTGGTCCAGAACTGGGAGGAGCTTGCTCTGGAAACAAGCCCTAGTTGCATTAGAATCACCCATGTATTCAAAGATGTGGAGGTTATAAAAAGTACTGAGTATCATTTTCAGTTCCAACAATGAAAGTTTGTCAATTTTTTTCACATTGATTTCTGGGGTGTCTTTGAATTTAGTTCTTTAAGGGGTGATATGTTTCATTTCCATCAATTGAAATGGAATCCATCTGTTCCAACACATTACCCACCCCATATCAGTACAGATATATGAATGTATTTTCCATTGCAAACTCATTTGATTCCTTCTTGAACGTATTCTGTTTATATATTTTAGAAGTGTATTGTCAGTGTTGACATCATTATTGTTTTGTTGGTAAACAATGCATATTTGTAGCTTGAGATGAGAGGTCAAATTTCAAAAAGCTCTAAACTTTTATTCTACCTGTCTGCATGAGACTTGGTTGGGGTTCCACATTCAGATCCCTGCAGTGAAGAGATGGAGATGATGGACTGTCGAAAGGAGCGCAGCATTGAACGAGGACGAGTAGACTTTCTCTCATCCAGATCCGGCTGCAGAAACACAAAAATCAAAATAATGAGTTGAAAAATATACCACCAGAGTGTTCTATATGTGCATTTTGAAAAATTAAACAACAAAAGACAACAGTGGTTAAGTAAAACAGGACACCATCCTCTGTTCAATATAGTGTAATTTTTTATGGAGATTTATCTGATATTTTAGTTGTTCCATTTAAACCAATTCAACTTTGTCTAAAAAGTATGAAGCCCAATTAATATTCTACTCAAAAGGTTTTAAGAGTTTTGTCTTTGTAACTTATTCTTTATTGATTTTACAATGTTTTAATACAGAACATATACAACACATTTAACCACTCGCCTAAGTATAACACTTTACACCTATTATTTTTCCTTATCGATTGTCCATTTTTCACATTTCCTGTTCATTTGTGATTCTTGTGGTTTCAACCTGTGTATCAGTTTTTTCATTATGAATATATCTTCCAGTATTGCAGTCCATTGGTTCTTCAATGGTGTTTACACTTTCCTCCAGTTCTTCATTATAGCCTTCTTTGCCACTATATATTCCCTCTAAAAGTTTACCAAAGTAGAGTACTTCCGGTCTCAGTGGAACTCTGTATCCTAAAACATTAGCTAAGACATCTCAGATCATTTCCCAGAACATAAATTTTCGGACATTTCCAGAAAATATGTGAATGATCCATGTCCACATTTCCACAACTTCTCCAACAATTCTGTTGTCTTTTTATGTTTCCTTCTTAATTTTGGTGTAACAAAAAAATCTTATGAGATTCTCCACATCTGAACGTTAGTAATTGTCTGGTGAAGTTTCCACATGTTTTGCCATTCTATATCCTCAGTATTTATATTGAATTCTTTTTCCTATTTATTCTTTACTGATTCAGTTCTGTCTTTATTCATATTTGTTATGGCTTTATATAATGTTGTTATTATTCTAAAATTATTATTCCCACATGCCTTAGTTATAATTTGTATCACTTAGAAGAGGTTTTAAGAGTATTTTAGAGTAACTTGCCAGTATTGCCTGAGTAGACTAATATACAACTTCATTATAAAGTTCCACCACAGTAGCTCTTTCATCCAATCTTCCAGTGGCAGCCTTGTGGATTTCACAAATATTTTTACTTCTACTGCCTTTATATTATTTCTAATTAATTCTTACCAACTCTCTCACTCCATATTCCTTCTCCACTTTCTTCTTCAGTTGTTTAAAACACTCTTCCATACGCTCATGGAAAGGGCGCAGGTCATCTGTTACTCTCTTCCCATGCAGAGAGATTCCTCCACCGAGCAACGGGATCTACAAATGAAAATATTATGATGTAAACAGAACATACATATAGAAGCAAGACCCCAAAATAATGGATGTTCTCATGTTTGGTTGAACATGCTCTGTACCTGCCATGCGATGAGATCTTTGAGCCGGACAAGTTTCTCTCGATCTTCTTGGTGCTGCTGAGTGTACTCCTCAGTAAAGAATGCCTGATGCAGAAGAAATATTCAGCTTTTTTTTTTTTTTTACAGAATATCTCATAAAGTGTCACCTATGGCAGATATTAATGTTGGGTTTTGAAATTCAAGTGGTACAGATTTTAGCACAAACTATTATCCAGAATGAGGCACTAAAGGAGTGTGCTGAGAATAAAATTAAATATATTTGAAAAACTTAATGGCTGCAAAATTTGTCCTGAAGGTTTAAAAAATATTCAGGAAGATATTAAAAGTCGACATACTAATGTATTGTCAGTATTGCATGATGGCAAGCTCCTGAAGCTCATCAGTTTTTGAGGAACCACTCTGGCTTCAAATTTTGTTATAGTAATTTCTTCTAGATTCTCAGACTACAATTATCACAAAATAATTTTCTACAGTGCCTTGTTAAAGTATTTATACCCCTTGAATTTTTTTTTACATTAACAACCACAAACTTAAAATATATTTTGTTAATTAATATGTGTATTTATTAATTCTGTGTGACTGGCCAACACAAAATAATAAAGTAGTAAAGGAAAATGATACATGATTTTCAATGTTTTTACAAATAAAAATCTGAACCACCTGTTCTGTAGGTGTATGTTTCTACAAGATTTCAACAGCTAGAGATTGAAATTACAGCCTATTCATTCTTCTGGAAAGTATCTGTGATCATCTGTTTTCAAGTCTTGCCACAGATTCTCATTTGGACTTATGTCTAGATTTTGACTAGGCTATACTAGCACATGTATATTTTTTCATCCAGATCACTCTATAGTAACTCTGGCTTTGTGTTTAGGGTTGTTGTCCTGCTGGAAGGTAAACCTTTGCTGCAGTCTCAAGTCTTTTGCAGCTGCTAACAGGTTTTCTTCCTGGAGGATTGCCCTGCATTTAGCTCCATCAACCTTCCCTTCAACTCTGGTCTACTTATCATTGTTGCTGATGAAAAGCATGAGCATAAAATAAATACTTTTACATGCCAAAAAGTTCAGTTTTAGTCTCATCTGACCAAAGCACATTCTTCCACATTTCCTGTTTCTCCTTCAGTTTTTTACAAACTGCTAGAGATTTGGCTTTCTTTCAGCAATGGCTTTTTTCTACAGAAGTCAGATTTGCGGAGTGCAAAGCTAATTGCTATCTCGTCTGCAGGTAGGGATCTAGGGATCTCTGCAGCTCCTCTAATTTCTCCATGAGCTCCTTGGCTTCTTCTCTGAGTAATGCTCTCCCTGCCTGTCCTGTTACTTTAGGTGGACAGTCATGTCTTAGTAAATATGCTGTTTTGGGACATTCTTCAGATGATGAATTGAACAGTGTACCATGATCAAATCATAGAATATTGTTTTATAAATTATCATTGCATTAACCTTCTACACAACTTTATCCCTGACCTTTCAGGTGTTTTAATTGGCCTTCATCATGTTTGCATATAATTTTATTTAAGTGTGGGTCAAGTTAAAGGAGGCAGGATAGAAATGCACATCACACTTCATTTTTTTATTTGTATTATAACATTTGTGGTTATAATGTGACAAAAACATCCAAAAAAAATTTAAGGAGCATGCTTTTGCAAGGCACTGGATTTCAAAGAAGTTTAGGCCTCTTTGTAAACCCTCTTTTAGATTTTCCTCCCACATCACAGTTATGCATTATTTTGTGGTTGTCCGTCTTATAAAATTACCCAGAAACACACTGTAGTTTGTGAGTTTAAAGTGGCAAAATGTCAGTGTAAAAGCACTAAAATTCAGGACAACTTTTATCCACCAAAGCAACTTTTATCATCTGATGTAAAACATTGCACAACAAATTTGATATCATGGAATATTTTTTGAATATTTACCTTTTCATATTTAGCAAAGCCTCCCATGACAGCTGGATCCACAATGCCATTGAGTAACATGGAGAGTGGGTTGATGGGTAGGCTCCAGTCAGCCTGATACTGGTTGATCATGGTCAGAATCTTCTCATTGGTGGACTCCATGGTTTCTATGGCATTCTCTAGTGGAGACAAAGTCGTCTGGAGATGGCCCGTGATGGAAAGAAGAGAAAATAAAATCAGAAAATGAAGGTTGGTAATGTATTGTGTGTGTGTTTTAATGGGCCTTGTAGTTCACTGTCTCGGGGGCATGGCATAGGGGAACACAGTCACTTTGGGGGCGGAAGTTGGGGAAAGCAAGCGTAATCATTTATCACTTACACCCAGAACAAATGTTCTACTCTTTTTTTTATTGTTATGTGATTTACTTCCCTTAAATGAAAAGACAATAATTTTAAAACATCAAAACTGAATTTGTTCTTAATTTGAAGTACTTAGTCTAGTCAGAATTAAACTGGATATTTCTGCACTGAGCAGAGACACATTAAAATGAGTACAATGGAACCTTTATCCTGTTTTCAATTTTTTTTTAGAGTGCAAAAGAAAAGGCCCACCCATGCCACCATTTGTGACATAAAAAGAAGAAGGTAAGCTGAGAAAAACACGATGGACATGTTATCTTACAGCAAACGTTAAAGTGAAACATAGGGTAAAAAAAACCATGTCCACCCAGACTCACATGCTTTATGTCTGTAGCCTCAAACCAGCGCAGGATCCCGGGAAGCTTATACACGGTGGTGAAAGTGGTGCGCTCGATCCACATGGACTGAAACAAAATGGATCAGAGGAGAGAAAAAGAGGAGTACTGTTGATGAGATTTTGCCACTTGTGAATACTGTATTATACTTTGTAAAAACAGTCTGAACTCTTATCAAACGCTTCCTCCAACATCTTTTCTAATGATCTCAGCCTCTCATCTGAAATACTTAAACATAAGCTGGTATTATACTCTGTAATTGTGTCCTTTACAGCCTGCAGTATCTATAAAACTGTTATCCACTAAAAAAGGAACTCTTCATTTCAGAGTGAAGACAATGCTAATTTACAGCAGCCCATGAAATACTTTCACGGTCCCAGTGGTCGGAGCTATAAATCAACACTCAAGGAGTAACTCACAGCAAATTCATTGTTTGGGTCCACAGGTCCTTTCCTCACAGGCCTTGAATAATGGAAACGTTGCACATAGTTGGACTTGTAGAAGCTACATTGTGTAACAAAAATAATTAGAGACCAGGATAAGAATAAGGAATTCATTAAAACTAGGAAAAAATGATTGAGAATATAGAACAATAAATTAGCATAGTCAGAACTATCAGAGTTCAGTTCACAAAAATGCACACTTCTTTGCATAAGGATTTGTTGTTAGACAGCACTGACTTGATGATCTGGTCAGGGACAGGCTTGTTTTTCAAACGAGGAGGGATCTCCAGGACTGGCTGCACAGTGAAACACTGGATATCTGATTCAAACTGCTCAGAAAATTAATATATATATATATAGATATTAATATATATATATATAGATATTATGTGCATGACACACATTGTCCTACTATACCAATGCCACCTTGATTTATGTGATTTATATTGTTTGAGCTCTAGAGCTGAGGTTTATAATAAAATGTAACAAAAAAAAAACAACCTCCAACCAAAAAAGCAACAAGGTCTTTTATATTATTTTATAAAACCATAGTTCACCACATATCCTAAACAAAAGATGAGAACTGTGTGGAACAAAACATCTATTTGGGTTTACAAAGTCACAAACAGCTCAAAATCTTAGTCTTGGGAACATAAAATGCTTTCCCAGCTAAAGGTGGGCAGATTGACCCCAACATGATGTTTAAATGACCACTGATTGAGACCTGAGAGATTGGATCCCAGTCAGTCCTGGTTTGTTTATACCAATTTTCAGGGAAGTACATTTATGAGCTCAAGTTTTTCCATGTCCTCCATGCACTTTGTTTGATATCGTGAATTGTTGGGCAACAGGACCTTATGGTATTTGAATTGCTTCACGAACTCCCATGAATTGTACTGGGACTTTTATTCAAGGGAAAAATGAAGTCACTGTTGAAGAAAGCCATAAGGAGTCCAGTTGTACATTTAATATGAAGCAGGTCAGGGACAGAGCAAACATGTAGAAGGTGCTCTTTTTCTCTTTGGTCAACATGTAAAAAGCTTGGAGTGGGAGAAAACAAACACTGAACATCATTCTGAACACATTATTCCATCAGTGAAACATGATGGTGGCAGCATCATGGATTTCTTTAGCAGAGACAGAGAGGTTAGATGTTGGGAAGATGGATGAGACTAGTTACAGGACAATCCTGAGAGACAAGTTGCCAGAGTTTGCAAAACTTTTGAGACGTGGGTGGATTAGATCAAAACATATGATTATGACATATATGATAATGGCCGAGTCAAAATCTAGTCCTAAATACAGCAGAGAATCTTTAGCAAGGCTTACAATCTTATATTCACAGAGTCTCTCTATATAAACTGAGTAAGCTTGAGCTATTCTGGAGTGAAGAATTGACAAAAATTTGTCCATACAAAAAGCTGCCAGAGTTATAATCCAAAAGACAAGCAGTTGTAGACTGCACAAAATAGTCAGTCTATAATGTTTTGAATTGGAGGCTTCATTCAAATGCACTCTACACTTTTCAGATTTTCATTTTTTTATTTGTTATTTGTAACATGATAATATATATAAGTTCTAGGTATGTGTACATCAGTCATGTATTTTTCCCCCTAATCGTTCTAAAAATAAGATAAAAAAAAAAGACTAAATAAGAGTACTTTGGTATTATGTTTTAGTTGAATTTGAATGAAAATGTCACAGATTTTTTTTAAGCCCATAGCAAATCATGTCAGTTTAAGAAAATAAAGATATTATTCCTAATTCAATATTAACTGATATCGATTCAGACTCCCTGAGTGACCCAATTACTTATTAATACCACAGCTGATGTGTGTTATTAAATGTGCATTCTTGCATTCATTTGCCTGTGAAGGCTGCAGTCCATATGCTCCAATTCTATTCCCTGCTTTGTATGCACTTATAAAGGTTAAAGCAGATTAGCTTCTTTAAGGATACACTGCAGTGGAGAGTTTTTGATGTCATCTCCTGGCATGGTGGTGGTGTTAAGGCGCACAGAGCTGGGAAACTGGCTCATCAGCTGGTTCTGGAAATCCTCTCTGCGCTCATACTCTTTACCTCGATGAATAAACACCTTGTTCTAAAGCAGGAGGAAAAGAACACATAGTAGTTTTGATACTCATAATAAAAAGATTAGGCTCTATAAGACTCAGCAAACTTCAGCAAATTTACTTTTTCTGCATTTGTGGTATTAATAACTGTTTTTTTTAGATAACACACAAAATTGGTATATACTCTTTAATTTTAGTGATTTGTACCAGACTTATAACTACAAACCCTGAGGAAAGGAGGGTAGCCTTGTCCATAGTAGCCCACTGCAAAGTAGTCTGGCTTAGGTCTTAAGATCTTCATAATATTCTCATAGAACTTGGCTTGTTTTTCCTGCAGGGAGAGATAAAGAGAGAAACCAAGGATGTGTCCAGGGGGAGAGTTTCAGATGTGCAATGTGTGCAGTCAGGGCAGTTTAATCAGCTCATGCCAATGACAAAGCTACCATCAGCAGAATGCTGGACCTGTGAGGGTGATAGATGCAGAAAAAAAACCCAGCACCCCATCCAAGGGCAATGTCTGTCATTTATATAACCACATAAATTCAGCAACAGCTGAGAGAACCACTGCTGCAGTCATATAAAGAGAAAAGAGGTATTTTTTTCATTGTTGGAAAAGGTGTGGTTTTCTATGGGAAATTGTGCGATATATGGAATGAGAAGGAAACTGCAGAACACAAGCAGAGAAGCCACAAGTTAGGATGTTACCTGGTGCATCCAAGATAAGAAACAAGAATTTACAGAAAATACAATCACAGCAAGTTTATGTGTGGCTTCAAGCAGGTGATTAAAATTGTAATTAGTAACCAAATTGCAAAGCAAAACTCTACATTTTAAAGTCTGATCAAAAGTAAGCTCTATTACATGAATAAACCGAGTGTGCTGAAAGGTGTTTACATAACTGGAAAATGTATCTGTGCGCTGTGAACAATACCACAAGCTGAACTCAAGCATACATATTTACACCTGGTTTCTCAAAATTTTAATTCAACACAGTATGAACAAGCAACAGCTGTGGAGAATCTAACCACTACTATTTCAAAGCTGTTTCCTTCAAGTAATCTAACATTGGAAATATCAACAAAGAAAATAAACAGAAGACAGCTGGGGATATGAGAAGCAGTCAAATCATTGATCATGGCTGCTGTGCAGCTGATTTGAAGGTTTAAAGCTATGATGTATTACCAGTCTCTTGCTGAGTAGTTCGTAGTCAAAGATCTCATTTTCATACTGCTCTGCTAGCTCCTTGCACAGGGTGATGGCCTCTTCCCACATCTAAAACACGAGAATTCAAAGAACAGAAACAGAACGCATTTAAAGACAATCTGCAGATAAGCTTGGTTCAGAGAAGCTATAATTTTCTGTGATAAAGTCAAGACCAGTTCTTAAGCTTTTTCAGAAGATTTACTTATTTGTGAAGCTACTGACAGTGATGGATGAATCATTTAGCCATAAATAGCTGCGTGAACTCAAAGTATGAGCCTGTGTTGTGACAAAACATAACAGAAAACTTTAATAATTATTATTAAATTGTATCTTTAAGTTATAAAGTGCAACGTGTAATGGTCTTTTAAGTGTAATTTGATTCCAACAATTTGTTTGCTTGCTAATGTAAGGAAGCAGAGTTTGAGTGGCTGCCTATGTACATGATATCAAATCATGTCATCGTATGAATAATATGCCTAATAAGTGTTCTGCACCAGTGTTAATGGAATCCTTTTAAGATATTGCTTTGTAATGATGAGTCTTACTGAAAGTGATTCTGGAGCGTTGTTCATAACATCAAATAATTACACTATACCATGCATGCATGGTAAATTGCACGCATGGACTTCAGTACAAACCTTGCCCTTGTCGAAGTAGTCAATGATGGTGTCATAGAGTGTTTCTTTGAGCTGTCGCTGTGTTTGGGAGCCGTGCAACTCAAATTGGGGGCTGCACATGTCATCAGACCACTGGAACAGAGAGAACCATATTATTTATCACGTGTTGAGAATGATCTAAGTTAACAGTTCATCTTTTGTAACACAGTCAAGCCAAACAGGATATAATGTGTCAAAGCATCCAAATACATCTACTAATTATTTAAATTGCATCAAATGTGTTAAAGATTTAAGTTTCCACTAATGTGAATGACTTTTCATGCACGCAAACCGAATTTTGTAAAAAAAAAAAAAAAAAAAAAAAAAAAAAAAAACCCACAAAAATACCTGTATAGTTTTGCTGCTTTGTAACAGTGCACAGAAAGAAATTCCTTGTACCTCTTTGTGAGCTTGTAGAAGTCCCATAACAATGATCAGGGGACAAAAGAGGTGAAACACAGTCCAACACGCGCATTCACATCCACTTGGGCACAAACACAATCACTGTGGTAGTGCGCTGCATCAATCACCATAGTGATATGGCTGCAGTGGCCGGCGCAGAGCCATAAACTAACCTCGGCGCTTCATCATTTGGAGGCCAGCGACGTAGCAACCATTTATCAGCAAGTAAAGAACTCTCTCATTTGTTGCAGGCAGACAAGTGATTAGGCCGAGCGAGGCAGTGGGTGCAGCATTACACAACAAGACATATCCTCTTGTGTCATTGTATGTGGCTTGCCTTGAGCAGACGGGAGTGCAGGAGCAGGGTGTAGGCTGCCTCTGTGTAGTTTTCACCCTCCAGGTGAAGGTCCCGTAATTTGTACAGATACCTGAACACGAACAAACCCAAACAAATTACTTTAAACATCACTCCACTAGATGCCAGTGTTGGGCAGCTTGAACATCTGTAAATGAAGTGTTAACCACAGTGCACAGTGGGTATCAGCATTACTCTCTGCATACAAACCTTGAAATGTGAGCACAGCACAAGGTCATTTAAGAGCAGACACATGCAAACAAAGGACAATGTATCTATTTTAGAAGTATGAAAAAGTATTTTCTATGCTTGTGGTAAAATAATGTAATATACGCCACTTGAATAGAAATGATCATTTAAGTGTTTAAAGGCATGCCAGAGGGGAAAACACTATTTGTATTATGAGCAATTTGCAGGTAAAAAGGTGCTTTTAAGAAACAAAGTCTTTCATTTGTGCCCATTTCATCTGCCTGGATGCTTATGTAAAACATCAATAGTGCATCAATAAAGGAAACTGTTTATCATCAGACTGTTTGTGAAGCTTTGTGGAGGATGTGGAATCACTTCTTTAAGATATAAAATAAATTGAAATTCATTAAAAAACGCAATGAATAATTTTACAATTCAACATGTGCAATCTTAAATATTTACTCACTGAGCCATCACATCAGAATCTATGTCTTTCATCAGATATTCATTTATGTTTAAGTAATATTTAGTGCTGTAATGGTTAATGCAAAAAACAAACAAAAAAACCATTTAAATTAGTTTGACTTGGTTCAAAATGTGTGCATCCCATTCAACACATGAGCAAAAAAGCCATGCTCCCAGAGCTATGGTTAAAAGCAACATTGTTTTAGTCAACAAAAGCAGGATTTTTTTTTCATTTAAGAAATTATATCTGAACTGTGCCTTATCACCCCTTTAAATGATAAATCATCTAGATAGTCTGAAGCAAGGGTAATGCAGTATTGTATTATTGTCAATGCAGTATATACTGTCACAGTAAAATAAAGTAATGCTGATCTTCAAGTTTGTCTACTTATTATTTCATCCTACAATGGGGCAGTTGTTCACAGTGGGAAAACTGTGGCCTTGTGCAAGCACGATGCAACATGTGTTGCTACTGCTATAGCGCAGCAATATGTCAAATATGTTGGCTAATATACAGAAATGCAACAGGTTATGCATTTCTTGTCCTTCACAGGTTTTAAATTTTGTTTTAGCGAAAACTGAAACAGAGAAAAACCCCAACCAAAAGGCTGAAACTTTTTGGTCTTAAACTATTGTTTTGGAAAAAGCAGGACTTATGTGAAAGAAAGTGTTGTAACTATGGTAAAGATGGTTTTCACATGACATAATCAAACTGGGTGCAGCCATGCTGGAGGCATAAACAATTAAATGTTCAAGGGGCTTGCTGAAGTCTGTTATCCTAAGTAAAAAAAATGAAAACATAAAAATGGGGAATGACTGGAAAAGGTCAAATGGGTCTTAATATTTACATTTTTATAAACTACCAAAAATTCTTAAAAATTACAGCAAAGAAAGTCAGAAGCTATCAGAGGACAGAAGGCACGTAGGCAAACTACACTAAACTCCCTATCTGTACTTCTGTACTTCAGCACTGAGGACCCCATTCCACATCCTCAACCCTAATGTCCTGCATTTCATTTATGTTTTCCTGTCGCTACACAGATGATCCAAACATTTCATCAACGTCAGCGGAAGACTGTTAATGAATCATTCAATTAAGTCCTGTGTGTTGTAGCAAGTCAGAAACATGCAGGCAAGTGAGATCTTGGGAGTTGGGATGATTCTCCTTGCTGTATGCGTATCTGTTTGCTCACCCTTTTCTCTGCTCTGTGTGCATCCTTCTCACGGCTCTGCTTGCATCCGTCTCCCTGCACTGTGTGTGAGTTTCTTGTTTGCTCCTAACTGTACTCTCATGGCAAGCACAACACTGAATTTTTTACTTTGCATTTTTTATCTGTTTATTCAAGGTTTAGTAAGCTTCTGAGCCATAAAAAGACTTCAGGTCTTGGGCTGAAGACCAATTAGTAAATGGTAGCTGGATATGTTGTGGGGCGGCAATGGCTCAGGGGGTAGGGGGTCCGTTCTGTAACCAGTGGGTTGCCGGTTTGGACTCCCGCTCTGTCTTAGTTGTTATGTCCTTGGGCAAGACACTTCAGCCTCCTTGCCTGCTACTGGTGATCAGAGGCAGCCGTGCTTTTGTCAGTGTGTGTGTGTCAGCTGTAGCTACAATGTAGCTTCGCATCATCAGTGTGTTAATGTGTGTGAATAACCAACTGTAGTCTAAAGCGCTCTGGAGTTTTTGGACTTGATAAAGCGTTACACAAATACAGGCCATTTACCATGTAATGTTGGGAAACCCTTGGTCCATACTCCAAGCAATAGTGGTTTCATATGGATCTCTATTTAATACTGTTTTCTATAGCAAAGCCCTTCTTTTCAAATTGCCCCGCGACACCTGTCACTTTTTAAATAATAAATTACAGCAATGGAAATAGTTTAGATGCCAGCTCAGCAAAGACAGAGGTCATGCTAGCAATTTAACCATTTAGGAATTTTAGTTCAATGAAGTTGCTACTATTGAGGGAGATACAGCTGAGAAGGACGAGAACAGGAAAAAAAAAAAGAGTAGAACATGGAACCATAAGAGAGTAGAACCACAGATGCATCTAAGAGAACCAATAGGGAAGAATATTAAATGGAATATTAGTTGAATGTCTTCAACTAAAAGTGAGAATGTGACAAGAGCTATAGTTAATCTCACAACTAGTACCATTTCTTCCTGAATAGTTTTCCATGTTTACATATATGTTCAACCTTTAAGCCCTGAGTTATTAAGTGGAAGAGATGAAGCAGAGGAAACCAAATGGGTAAATTGACAAAAGAGAGCAGCTAAAATGAAAACTAGGAAGATAAAACGAGACAAATTAAAGCTGTGTATTAGACTATAGGACCTGCAGTCAAGCTCACATGTAATTCCCCCCCAAAGTTTATAAATCCCCCCATGTGAAGTATGTAAGGGAGGAATTATCCCCCTGTTTGAAACAAATGAATTTCAGGCTCTGTTGAGTGACACAAAGCCATGCCCACAGAACTGCAAACCAGATTGAAATGTGGATTTTATGAACCATTCCACTTTGAGTTCGATTCAAGTTTTATTTCTCTCAAACCAACCCTTACCATAGTTCTTCAGCAAGAGCCAGAACCATCAGTCAACTGTTTTAACTAAAAGGCTATAAAAAAAAAACAAAAAAAAAACAAAAAAAAAAAAAACAAGGTGAACTACATGACCTGACAGAAACTGTACAGTCTGGTTCTCTGTCAGTCATTTTTGTCTCTCCCCTGCAAACATCCTGCCTCTCTGCGTTTACACCTCACTGGTGCTCATCATGTCTCCCTCTGCTCTCTCTGCAGTCAGACCACCACCTGATCTGTTGGATTTTCACATTAATTCAGCAGAACTCATATAATCCCTTGTCAGATTATTAAACCGCACACACACATAGAAGTACACAGATCTAGACATTCAGTTCAGATACATGCAGACTTTATGACACAGATGTGCAGCGTTTAAAAGCATTTTAGGACAAATCAAGCACATAATGCAAATACCTGATGTACATTCCTTCACGGTTGATGTCTTTGTAGAAGTTCTGAAAAAAAGAAAAGAAAAGAAGAAGTTGACTTACAGTGAATTTTGAGTATGTGCTTTACCCTCCCCCCCCCAAAAAAAAAAAATATGTGCAACAATTCTGGGGAGCTGCATAAAGTTTAAGTTTAAAATTTTGCATTTCCGAGTTTGTTCAACTGGTTTTAAATTTGTCTTACAGCATAAGTGTTGCACTGTCTGCTTCTGGTATCTTGAGTGTGTTAAGGTTTTGCTGTATCTGCAACTCCCAGTTTAATTAAGTTTAATGACATCTACAGAGAACTGAGAAGTGGAACAAATTGATTTAACCCCACCTCTCATTACAAGGGAAAGAGACAACAATAAACACACGTATATACAACACCAAACATGCAAAAAAAGAAAGGCAAAAAAGTGGGAAGAGTTGGACACCAATACCTGTGTAGTGAGATTTAGACATGTCACTGATTGTTTTGGGCTACTTGAATTCTGTAAGCCTATTTTGTGAGGTATATTTTCAACAACAGGGCCAAGAAGAAAGTCTGCTGGTTTTTTTTTGTGTATCATATCACATTTTCCTTTTCCAAGATAAAATACAATGAGGGGGGTTTGCAACTGAATGTTAAACAGCCTGAATAACAATGAACACCTCCAAGCCTGCACATTGGTCCTGAGTGGTAAAAATGTTGTGTTCACAGTCTGGGTTGGGAGAGAGAAGTCACTTCAAGAGGGACAGTTTAAGTACCTTATTCATTATTGGCAATAGAACAGAGCAGAAGATTGACAGGGGCATTGGGGCTGCATTTACACAGATGAAGATGTTGTACACGTCTGTTTTAGTGAAGAGAGAACTGACACAAAAGGTGAAGCTTTCTATCTAAATTTTCAGCCCCTAAGCTCTACCGTTAGTGACCAGAAAAAATAAATCTATAGCAAAAGTGGCTGAAATGAGCAAACTATGATAGGCCAAAAATGTATGTTTGCATGCATGTCTGTATGATGGATGGAAGGATGGACAGCTATGTAACAGATACAGGGTTAACATTTCCATTGTAACTCCAAAGAAGGAGAAGTGTTTAAGAATGAAATCTCGTTCATCAGCAGGTATATTATTTCTGAACATTCACTGGGACTGGACAACTGGCTCAAAAGGTTTGGTTTAGATTCATTTAGCTTAATTACATATCAAAACATGAGACACAATACATATGCAGTCAATAGTATTTACAAAGACTGGATGTAGGATAGAATAGAAATATCATTTATTGTCCCATGATGGGGAAATTTCTGTGCAATAGCAGCAAAGCGGCAGTGGCAGGCAATAACAGCAAACAGACTCATCTGTTAACCAGTCACCCCAGGGAACCTATTTAAAGCTTTAATGTAATGTCATTCATTAGTGCAGCAACGTTGTGTTATCTCTTTTAAAAGAAATAGGTACAACAGCTTAAGCAGCTCTACTTTTTTTTGTTTTTTTTTTTAGCTAAGATTCATGTTTCCCAAAGTAATATGAACTCACAGCTGTGGGAAGCCTTTGTGCTGTTTACTTTTAAACCTTATACTGTTTCAGGGCATAGCTAAAGTGTACTTTGCTATGTCCAGTCAATCACTTCTTGTCAATTGGATTATGAACCTTTTTAATTTTAAATGGACACAAATGAACACAAATAACATTAAATTGGAACATAAAAAACTTTTGGTAAAAACTGGTGGCACAAAATGAATCTGAAACTTTTAAGTGTAAATTAGAAGAGGTTATTTTGGCCAGAGGAGTACAAATACCTTTACATTTAGAAGTGCATTTCTGTTCCTTTGAAAATGCATCTCCATCAGGAGGCTTGGCAAATATAAACACGTGAGTGATTATATGTGTTAGCCCGGGGATGGGTGTAAAAATGAAAGTACTTGCTAGTCTGGAGACTGGATTTTCAGCCCATGAAAGAAATTAAATACAGTACCCAATGGGCAACTGCCACAAGCTATAAGCTAAATACTTCTGCCATTTGCTGGCAACATTTTTCTAAAAAGGACAATTTAAGATGTAAACATGTATTCACGGATTCATATTTATGTAGTTTCACTAAACATTTTAAACTTAGTTTAAACTCAAAAGGGAAAAATGTAATAAGTGCAGATACTCACGAAACCTTCTGTAAACAGCATGAAACTGAAGACTGAAACTTATTTTTCGATCAATCACTTCAAAATTAAATGAGGTAAAAAAAAAGTTTCTAAAAAACTCAGCATTAGACATAGCATAGTAAAGATGTTAGAACAAAATCGCCAAATGGATTTTGTTTTTATTTTAACTTTATACAAATAACAAGGGAAAATGTAATGAAAAAGTACAATTACTGAAGGGGAATAAATCAGGAAAACCCCACATTTATTCCCACTGAAAATGACTGAAATCACAAGTCAACGTAACAGATCAGGTGGACAATCATACTGTTACCCAGCTTTTTCAATTAGATTTGCCCTGTTTAAACCTCCAACATTTCGTTTGGTGTGCTCCTGGGTGTTAAAGTGAGTAAACACCATAGAGAGATCAAAAGAGCTGTCTGAAGCCTTCAGACAGAAGATTGTGGCAGCTTAGGGCTCTGTTAAGGGATATAAAGAGGAATGATAAGAATTAGAAATCTGCTATTCAGTTGTATGGAAAATAGTATATAAGTGAAGGATATTCAAAACAACTGCCAGCATGCTCAGGTCTGCAGTCCAAATAATTTCACCCTGAAAGCAGACCACATGATCCTAAAAGAATTCTCTAAAAAGCTGGTAAATCAATCAATTGGTGACTGAGAAATTAGAAATGAAAAAAACCTGGTAAAAGTGGACAAACTCAAAATAGGCTGTACATGCAAGAAACCCCTTTAAACATCTCAAAACTAACAGTGAGGAATATGGCAAACATTCCTCAGAACAATCTCTGGGATGGCTACAGGAAACATCTCACCTAAGTTATCTCAACCACACACTAAATATTAGAGGAGAGGGTTTTCTCATTTTTCTTCCTCCTAAAAGTGGACCCTCGCCTATTCGTGGTTCAGTATTTGTGGATTTTTCTGTGGAATAAGGAATACTGTAGATATTAGCTTTAGTGGAAGTGCTAAGACAGTTTCCACTGTGTGTATTAATGCATATCAAGTTATATTTGATGTTTGAACCTTTAAAATAGGCAGTTATAGGCATTTTTAGAGGGGGTCTCAAGTATTCGTGGGTGACTGGGGTTCCTAACCAACATGAATACCGAGTGTCCTCAGTATTCTTGATATCTTTTGTTTAATGAGTCAAAGGAGGTTATTTTTTGTTGTTTCAGTGGAACTAAATCACTGACATTTTCAAAGATAAATAAAAAATAAGGACAGACATCATTACATGAACATTTCTTGATTAAAAACAGCACATTTATTGGGTTTTGCTATTTTTTTACAAGACTAAATGCAAGTCTGAAAGATTTGGCAAGGATTTAGCAAAAGAAAAGTTAATTTAGCTTTTAGCACCCAAGTATTGAGCCTATTTTAACTCACCATTTACATGTAAGTCACTCTATTGAGCCTAATATGCTTAAAAGGTTTTTCAAAAGCAAGTTACTGGCATCTCTGACACCTTAGTGTTTATTTTAGTCATGTTTTTACTAACCAGAAGATTGACAGTGCAGCTCATGCGGTTGTTGCGGCTGTCATCGCTCATCACAGTGCGGTAGTCAAGGAGACGAGTGAGGAGACCCTTAACCAAAGAGACAAAGTGCTGCACCTGTGGCTTCAGTGTGGATTTCTCAGCTGCACAGTCCAACAAGCTGGTAGAGAAGAATAAGCTGCTTAATTATCAATGACCTACAACAGGGTTTGTTTTTCAGAACTGCTAGGTTTCTGGGTTTCTCTTGTGCTGACAGACCAAGAAAAAAAAATACTAATTTCAGAACTTAATCTAAGGAAACAGCAAATATATACTATAAGCTGAAATATTTATTTGGTTTTGATATGCCTAAATACTCAGGCCTACATGGTTTCTAGAAGTTGCATGTATCGTTCATCTCCTCCTCCACCTTCCACTTCATGATCCAACTTCAGGATGATCTCGTTTTCAAACTGGTGAAAAAAGGGCAGGTTTGAAAAAGAAAGATTGGATTAACAAGGGACAGGGAAACAAAAGCAATAAGAGAAAAAACAATTATGCAAATGCAATTAGGATGTGCCTTGTTTCAGATTCAACATTGCAGGAAATCAGTGAAGTAACATTTTATGTGTATGTGCCATTATTTTCCAACCAGGCCACATTTTTGTCTATGAAATGTCCATGGATTCATTATAATTATATGGAAGATTTGAACTCCTGCATATTTTTCATGCATAGTATTTATGCACCTTATGGAAGTTTCCAAACTGGACATGCTCGCAGGAGATCATGTCAAAAAAGATGGGAATTGTGGCTCTTCTCAGCTCCTCCTCAGGAATCAAAGTCATCTCCAGGATTGGACCCACCATACCAGGGATAAAACAGATCTTATGACTTCCTACAAAAGACAAATATATGTATGTGAATTAAGGATGTGCAATCATCATACTGTTTAACATCATTAGCAAAAAAAATAAATTCATAACAGGAATAGGGATTTTTAAAATTAACGCTAAATTCTAACTAATGATGTTTGTGAATCCCAAATATTAACAGAATAGTTGAGATTGTTATTTCTGTTCTTTTAATGACTGTTTTTACTATTAGTTACATGAAAGCATAAATAAATTTAAATATATATTAAAAAATCAAAGTAGATGATTTTTGAGTGCTGATGAGAGATAGAATTGCACTACTCAATGTACCTGAAGTAACCTATATGATAATGTTTTGTTTTTAGACCAGTTTTTGTCCTTTTGACTGTATGCAATGAGAGATGCATTGGCAAATAGACAGTGCTGAATTTGTATATAGTTTTACACATCCTTTTTATCACTATCACTATGAATACCAAATATCTTCAGAAAAACTGAAGCCCTCATTACCCATTTTTAATACGAGTATTCCAAAAACTTGACCTTATACTACTCATATAATTAGAGTGCTTATTATGCTTTGCAGTCAAAAATTATAGCACTTTGACATCACAAAAACACCTGCAGGCATAAAGTGTCATTGCTTTTGCTTGTGAGTTTTAAATAAAAAATTAATAAAAGGGTTTTGCTCTGAAGTGCTTTTTGATCTTTTGATCTTGTCTCGAAATCAGCTTTAAACCTTTGAACTTGAGTTTGAGAATCCCTGAACTAGACCTTTGACACATTCCAGATGTAATGTTTTTTATAGGAGATATTTAGTCTCGTTATAAGCCTGACTTTGGGTTTTATGAGAGAGAAGCATAAAGAAAACACAAAAGAGAAATAAGAAAGTGTGGCTTTATTAGCTCCTTTCGACTAATTCCCTGTGCACAAAACTGAAAAAAAAAAATGTTTCCCTTTTCTTTTAACTCTGGTTTTCACAGCATTTACTACATTTGCATCTCTATTTTAGCATGCAGTATCACCTGAGTGCTTAAGATATTAAATTTAAATCTGTAAATCTTCTGTTAAAAAAAACCCAAAACAAAACCAAGCTTTGCACAATGCATAATTGTTTCTCACCAAGTTTGTACCAGATGTCACGTATAGCAAAGCCAATGAGCCTTCTCATATCTCCATATCTGAAAGAAAAATATGTGAGAGTGAAAATAAAAAGAGAAGTACATAAAAATGGATAGGAAAAGAAAAGTCATCCTCTCAGTTTGTAAACAATTATTTAATCAATACTTACTTTCACCTTCAGAAACTGAATAACCCCATAGGAAAGATAATGCAGTGCTGCTCTACCTCAACTGAATTGATCTACTGTCTACAGGTAACAAAGGCTTTTAATAGGTAGTGTCATTAGCGCAGGCGGAGCAGATGTGGTAGAAGGGGAAAATTAAATGTTTGTAGTCTCACTTGACCAGAATCTTGTTCCTCTTAGTTGGAGAGAAATGCTGAAGCTGCAGAGACTCCTGAGTAATAAACGCCACTGCCAAGTGGAAGTAGTTGTTCCACAGCTGGGAGACAGAGAGAGAGGGATCCATAAAAGTCTTTAGGAAGCATGCTAAACAGTAAAATAGAAAAATTATCATGATTGCCTATTATTTATGTATACTGCATACAAAATACACTTACCTGTACTTCAAAGTCATCATTAGTGAGGAACTTTTGGTTCATTGTGTCAGCATAGGTATTGATGGCTCTCAGGAACACCCTAATGGACAAATCAGTGTTGAAAATGAACATATTCATGTAACATTGCTTCATCCAAAGGTTTCTTAAAATTGGTTGATTTCTTGGAACGGACCCACCTTTTTTAGTTCACGGTTTTTTAATAGGGGTAAAGCTAGGGCCTTTCTAATAGCTTTATATTATAACCAGTTTTGGCTTGTGCGTTTGGGATAATTTTACCATAGGAACACCCAAATGTGTCTAAATTTAAACCATCTAACTGTTGAGTTAAAGTGTAGTTAGAGCTTTGGAGGTTATCCACCCTCCATTCTTCTACACAGTTAGAACAATGCAAGAGTAACATTGGTGGCTAAATAGCCCTTCGGCATGAGTCCACCACCACCATGCTCCACTGTACAATTTTCCTATGTTTAAAACTAACACCTAGATTAATCAAATATATTTTGATTCCAAATTGTTCAATTTTTGTCACATTTGATGAAAAACGTTTTTCCAGAAGGTACTGGAGTTGTTCATTTAGGCAGCTACAAATTTAAGTTGAGCTTGAAGTTGTTTATTTTAGAGCAGAGGCTTCTTTATTGGTCAGCACTTTCTCAGTGCATGACGAGGTAAAACATGCTTCACTGTGGACACTAACAGTGGTGTTTCATCTGCTTCTACCATATGACAGGCTTGAGCCTTAGTGATTGCTGTGCTGTTTTCCTGAACATGTTTACACATTACCTTCCCACTGAGGGTGATAGATTGGGTCAGGTGATTGAAACTTAGGAACATCTTGGTGTTTCCAATGATGCAGAGCACTACGGTTGGGCGATTGGACAAATTAATCGACCATCATTGGTAGGCTGAGCCATTCGCCGGCTGTTTTTCTTTAAGAGCGATTTTCAATTTTTTAAAAATTTTTGCCCAAAGATTTATTCTTTTAATTACAGTTTTAACAATGGTTGATTGAATCCAAAAGATGCAACCTACGGGAAAAAACAAAACAAAACAAACAAAAAAAAAAAAACAACTAATGCCATTTATAATGGTGCACACAAAATCCTTCAAGCTGCAAGCAAAGCTTTATTTTCCCCAGAGTGGTTTTCATCCTGGCTGTGGAACACTGGACCAGCTCTACATCCTTAACAGGGGTGTCTGAGTTCTCTCTTAGAAATAGAGAGCAGCTTATCTACAACTTGTAAAGGTAATGTGTGGATCAGGTTAAAATTTACACTTGTGAATCCAATTTATATTTTTGAAATTCATTAAATTTGTTAGTTGTTTGAAGATTTCCTCCCCTCCGAAAAATGCCTTAAAATTTTAAATGCATCCTTAAAGGCCCAAATTTAATATAAAATTCAGGTCCATGATACATGTATATAACCATTTCATTGGCAGTGTAATGATCAATAACAAAACTAACCTTGTGGGAGAAAGAAAAATTCCATGAATAAAAATGTGTAACACATCATTTTTTTTCTAGATAAGGAATTTCAAGGCTGTAAAGTGCTTTTTCAGGGATTTCTAAAGTATTACAATTCTTCTATCTTAGTAAAAGCATGACAGCAGCTCGACACGCTGAGTGCAGAGGTTTCAGTGAGATGTTATTTAATGCATTTTCGAACTTAAGGAGAAACTGCTTCCAGCCTCTTTTGGCCCAAACACTATCTATCATCATTATCCAGAGCCAAATGACATCCCCCCCCTCATTCCCTCTCCTCTTACATTTTCTATGTAGTGGGATTCACATACTATATTTGCACACTTCTTCCCAAACCCTCGTCTGTAGAGCAAGTTGTTCCTTTTACTTTACTTTCTCTTCTACCTATTGGCTTCTCCCTTTGACACAGTTTTAGCCTCCCCTCTAGCATCTTCATTGATAGATTTTGCTAAGTCAGTCCACACACACCAGCGTATTTGTCACATCAGCCATTTTCATCATTACAGCCTTGATCCCAGCTTTACTATCTCTAAATCATCTCAGTCTGGGTTAGTGCTGATGAACAATTCATTGTGGATGTTGCCAGTCCTTTAAGATGCAGCGCCATGCCTCATGGGCCGAACAGCAGGCCATACCAGGGCTGCTGTGGCTTATTTAGCAAAATGAAGGGATCTCATGATGTGTACCCTCCGAACTCTGGTCCCCTGTATAAATGCAATCATGTGAGTTTTGCTCATGATGAAGTACTGTACCTGTTCTGCACCATGATCATGGCCATCCAGTCAGAGGGATATACATGTTTCCCAATCAGGTCCTTAAAAAGCAGGAAGGACTCCATCAAGAAGTCCTGTGATCAAAAATAAAATAATGAATAATTTCCTAAAAAGCTTCAAGCAGTCTAGTTGAAAAACTTGCTTATTACCATCAAATTTGGATGCACGTGAACTTACCACTAGATCAGTAGTTCCAGTGAAGGTTTCTATGTATGTGGCATAATGACGATCATCCATCTGACTCAGGATAGCTGTCATGCAGGCAACAACTCTTGACTAAAAGAGGTAAAGCAAAATAAAACAGAAGGGGGAAAAAGGCAACATTACTTTTGTTGTAGGATTTTCATCTGAAGTCAAGGATCGAAGAAACAATTGTTGGTGCATCTTGTTTAAGGTAACGACAACCTGCAGACCAGCTCTGCCACGTTCTAATTTATGTCATTAGCATTCCAGTCGAAAAGCATCGACAGCATTGTGCTGCAGGATGGTAGTCTCAGCAGGAAAATGTGTTATTCCTGATGTTATTTTTAAAGTGCCTGCATGTGCCAACAAGAGGGCATCGAAATGTTATTCCCAAATTATCATAATTGCTATAAACAAACAAAACCATTGCCAAGAGGACTGGCAGGCTTTTCTATTTCTAGATTACATTCATTGGTTTACATGACGTAGGGTAAAGATATATCAGAGGTTTCTGTATGAGTCAAACACACAAGACACTAAAGCTGTCAGAATTTTAATTGAAAATGAGGGTGCACTTCAATTTAGTATTAATATGATAACAATAGAGTATATCATATAATAGATAAAACTGTTTTAAAGCTATTACTACATAATGGTAGCAACAACTTGTAATGAAATGGTAGAAGCTGAGTAATAGTTTTAATTTCAACATTTTTGACAGTAGTAATATACACATACATTAACATTTTATTTTATCCTATTCAATAAATGCAGATGCAACAATAAGGTTTACATTCTCAGTGTTATCGGAGAACGTTAGTGTATCCTTAATAAATGTTCTTATTGCATTTAAACTACTGCAGTTAGCTACTGGTAATCTTTGCGTGTTCTAATGTTGGCTAAATGTAAAACTGACCTGCAGTGAAACAGAAACAGTTACTTCATCATTTTACAACAATGATCCAAGGCTATGATTTCCAAACTCTTGTAGATTCCCTGGTAACCTTTGGGAATTTTTTCAGCGTAACACAGTGACCACCACTTTTGACTTTTCTGATAAAGTTGTGACTGAGGACACAAACATTTCTTTCTGACAGCGTTAATTTTATGTGCTCTGTTACTATCTTGTGATGACATGGCAGTAATTTTGGTAATTGCATAATATATTTTTTTTTCTTTTTGACTATCAAACAATTACTAAAGTGTTAGCATCTTATTTCAAGTTGTTATTACCACCAGATAATTATTTAATAACTGTATTCTAATTATGTAGTACATTATTATTTTTGCATTCATTTTTTTAACTAATAAAATTACTTTTGAAAAGCTGGTACTTCCATTTAATTACATTATAGTTATTTATCTAAAAACATGATGTCACCGAAATATTTTATCATTGAACCAAAATTATAGTTTTCCTGTCTATAAATAAATAAATGAAATGTTACTCTGTTTATAGCATGTTATTATATGCTATTGCTGCCAGTTAGTTAAATTTAATAATTTTTTGTAATTACATAATATTACCAAAATTGTTAATTATTAGAATTACACAATATTTATAATTTCACTCTAAAGCAATTGTTAAACTCTCACTGGTAAAATCTTGTTACAAGCCGTTAAATGCACAATATTACCATTTTTAAATTTTTTATTACAGTATTATTATATTTTAACTATTAATCATTTATTCCATTGTTACCATCTTGCTATAAGCTTTTACTGCCAGGAAAGTTACATTGTAATTATTTAAGTAATTATATAAAACTATAAACTTGTTACATTCTTGTTACATAGCTTATGTCTGATTATTATCATATTATGACTGACCTGAACAAAACATCAACAGAAGTATGTATTTCAAGTTATAACTTACTTTTCTTTATGAACAATTGTATTAAAAGTAAGAATATAGAGACAGATCTGATCCTAGTCTGGTATGCAGATCCTACTTGGAAAAAAAATCGGTTATCGTATCATCAGTAAATAGCGAGCAAAAATCATGACCAACTTATTCGGGTATCATTTGGACATTAATAGGAGGCTGACAGGCACAGAGCACAGCATCAATAACCTTGGTTTTGGGGTGTTCTTATTTGCCATTTTCCCCCCACTGCATGAGTGTTTTCTGATCTTTTCCTCTGTTATTGCTTTCCCTCTTAAAGTCTATATAAAGTTCACATATCTGTTTCAGGGAATCCCACAGATGTACAGGTATTTCTGCTAGCCAGCGCTCGGGTAAAATTATCCACCAGAGTTGGCAGCAAAAAAGGGGGACATGCAACAGAGATGGGAGAAGATGGATGGCTAATTGAAGATGAAAGATGAACGGCATCCAGTGTGGTGACAGCTTTCACCTCATCTCGTCACATCAAAATAAGCAGGGTCTGTGTTTGTACTTTTTTTTACTCCAAAGGGGAAAACAGGAAGCTTCTTACAATAATAAATCAAACACAGACCCATAAACTGACAATAGAGCTTCTTTTCGATTACATGAAAGGCTTCATTGAATAAATATCCGACTGCGTATGAAGACTCCAAGGTTCTAAGTAGAATTTTGTTGTTTCAACTTTGTGCATGAGAAGCCACATCCTCCTCCAAACTTTTGGAATTTAGTGACACCAGAGACAACTTCAGAAGACTCAAATCTTTTCTCTCTTCTCCTTCCATTTATCAGCAAAATTATTGAAAAAGCTGTGTTTCAACAGTTTAACAGCTTCTTAACAATAAAAAACCACTTTGATGTCTTTCAGTCCGGTTTCTGTGCTCACCACAGCACTGAGACTGCCCTCGTCAAAGTGTTTAATGATATCCACACAAATACAGACTGTGGAAGAACCACAGTGTTGGTTCTGTTGGACCTCAGCACAGCATTTGACACTGTTGACCGTGATATATTATTGAAGCAACTGGAGAGCTGGGTTGGACTCTCTGGTATGGTACTTAATTGGTTTGAATCGTACCTAAAAAACAGGGATTTCTTTGTGTCAATTGGCAACTTCTTATTGGAGCAGACAGAAGTCACATGTGGAGTACCCCAAAGTTCAATCCTGGGACCCATCCTATTTAATATCTACATGCTCCCATTAGCTCAGATTATAACAAATAATAAGATTAGCTACCACAACTACGCAGATGATACACAGCTCTATATCACAATGTCACCAGGTGACTCCGAACCCATCCAAGCACTGAACAGATGCTTAGAATAAAGCAATGCGTGGATGTGCCAAAACTTTCTCCAGGTGAACAGAAACAAAACTGAAGTTATCTTTGGACCTAAAGAGGAACGATCTGGAGTCAGCACACAGCTTCAGTTATTACAATGAGAAACTAATGATCAGGCCTGAAATCTGGGTGAAGAGATGGAGTCAGACCCGAACCTTCAGAGACACATAAAACAATTACAAAGTCGGCTTTCTCTCACCTGAAGAACATTTCCAGGATCAAAGGACTAATGTCTCAACAAGATCTAGAGAAACTCATCCATGCATTTATCTTTAGTTGCATTGATTACTGCAACAATGTCTTAACAGGTCTGCCTAAAAAAATCAATCAGACAGCTGCAGCTTATCCAAATTGCTGCTGCTCACATTCTCACTAAGACCAGGAAAATAGAGCACATCACCCCAGTTCTAAAGTCCTTCCACTGGCACCCTGTATCTCAGAGAATAGACTTTAAAATACTTCTGTTAGTTTATAAATCATTGAATGGCTTAGCACCAAAATACATTAAAGACCTGTTGTCATATCAACCTTCCAGACCACTCAGGTCTTCTGGTTATGGTCTGCTCTGCATCCCCAGAACCAAAACCAAACATGGAGAATCAGCTTTCAGTTTTTATGCTCCACAAATCTGGAACAAACTTCCAGAAAACTGCAAAAAAGCCGACACACTGAGTTCCTTTAAATCAAGGCTAAAAACCCACCTGTTTAGAGTTGCCTTTGATCAATAGTAAGTAGAACATTGAACTATATTTGCTTGATTATCCTAATGATTTTGATGCATTGATATTTGCTTAATGATTTTCATGTGTATTTGCTTGATGATTTTAATGTTTTTAATGATTTGCTGTATACTTGAACGATGTTTTTTATGATGTGAAGCACTTTGAACTCCCTTGCTGCTGAAATGTGTTATACAAATAAACTTGACTTGACTTCTCTACCTTTCCTCTCTTGCATGCTCCCCTATTAAATGTATAGGAGACCATTTTAGTCTGACTTCTAAGCACTAATTACTGGATGCATCTGTTATTCAACTACCTTGATTTTATTTCAGAACTCAATGGTGATATTAATAAACTTCTGGCTTTAAAACCCAACTTTGGTTTGTAAAACACTATTATTGGCAGTTCCAATGACATCATTGTGGGAGTTTAATGTAATTCTACAATTTTATGTGTCTACCATCCCCGAATAGCCGGCATCTAAAAATCGGGCTGAACAGAACAATTAACTCCCTCTGCCTTTCTCCTTTATCTTTTGCTCTTTAGTGTGCAATCACTAAACAGTAACAAGATTAGGAACCCACCCACGCACTTGGTCACTTACCAATATTACTCCACAGAGGATTTTAGCCTCCATGATCACTCTGTGTCTGCCTGTGCATGTCTGTGTATTAAAGTGCAGGTCATGTGCTGTATTGTCCTGTTTCACTGTAATTACTGTTCTCTGAAGACCTATCATCAACATCTCCTTTAAAACTCCATCTGAATGCTCAAGGGAGAAAACTGTTTGTCTTCTCTCCAAATAATGTGTTTCATTAACACCTTCAAAGAGATGCTAAAAAATATGGAGACACATTTGCCTTCTGTATATTAATAAAACCATCACTGACGTCAGAAAGATGATAAGGGATCTCAGGGCTTGTTGAGGCAATGTCCTTCATTCCCATTCTCTCACTCCGGCCAGAGTCGATTAAATTATATTAAAAGTTGTAATTTCTAACTTGCTTTAAAATGACACTTCCTTGAAAAACGCCAGCAATATAGACAGCAATAAAATTTTCAGCTTTACTACAGTAGAAAGCCCCAGAAGCTGCAATGTTCACAAGACTTTATGGTGGAAATTGGTTCAATTTTACAACATAATGACGATTTGGTATTAGTTTACCCATAGCAGTGATAGGGATTTATAAATATTTAAGCCTCACTGTGACACAAAGGAAAAAGTTAGAAAAAGGGTATAATCAAAATGCTAAACTTTTTTAGAAAGAAAACTTTTTGTCATTGTAATAGGCAAAGTGAAGATCTGTTTTGACACTGCTATTGCTGAGTGGACAGAAATAATTGTGTTCACCAACGGTGACGGTGATGTGTTTGTGTAAATTCCACTCATGGCACGGAACAGATGAAATTAGCACATGTAAATGTTAAAAGCTTTTCATCCTTTAAATTGACTAGTTTGAATAAATGTTTTACCATGCTAGCTTCACCTGCCAGTTTACAGTTGTATAAAAAAAGCAAACTGGTTAGCTCTTCTTTTCTGCACTTGAACTAAATCATAAAACATTTATTACACCTACGTAGTAACTAAAATAATGTGAAATACAGTCCAACTAGAAACAGGTCACTGCACCATTGAAGCATGCTAGTCTTTACTGGCTCATTATACATATGGGTATTTCTCAAAATACACGAGTGAATTTAAATTAGAATTATACAGTGACATTAATTCAATATCAGGATCTGGTGGCTAAAATTATGGCTTTTGTGATGACAAACTGTGACACACAACAGCAACTCTGCACATTACCAAAACAAAAACAGCATTGCCATAAGTAAAGACTGTGGGCTTACTTTTCTTCAAGTGGAACTAGGATTTTTGGTAAGGTTGATGAAATTACAAACAGTTCCAAATACACTACCAGTCATAATTAATCTGAAACCTTCAAGTGTCTGTTTAAAAACAGGATCTATCTATCTATCTATCTATCTATCTATCTATCTATCTATCTATCTATCTAGCTAGCTATCTATCTAGCTAGCTATCGTAGGCAAACAAAGACATGTCATATTCATCAAACAGACACTACAATGAAGTTATTTAACAGTGTGCATACTTTTCCACCCAGTTATTGCAACTTTTTTTATTTAAAAAAAAGAACCTTACCCAATTTATTTAATTTGTTTTTCAGGTAAAATATAAAGAACACATCTAATTCAAGCTGGAAAAGGTCAGGTTTATGAAGGTCTCACTTTTGCAAATATTTGAAATTTACTTCACCGAACTTTATTTTTGAGTATAATCTTCTGCCTGCATTTATTTTAAAAGTTGGGCTGCCAAGTTTGAATTCTTTGCATGAAGTATCCCCTCAAGATACCCAGAGGGATGAACAATAAAACAAGATTGATGTGATTTATTATGATTAATATGTCATCACTTTTAAACTAAGGTGAATGAGTTAAGTATTGACTGCAAGACATTTCATTTAAACTCCTGAGGTGGAAGAGTTTATAACCCAAAGAACTGCCTGTCACACGGGTAAGCATGATTCCTACTAGTGTTGAAAAGGGAGGTACACATTGATGATTTTCACAGGTCTTTGTGTGTTTTCACTTTTAAGATTGGAATTGTGTGAGGTATTTAGACTTTTGATGGTTAAAAAAGGACAGGATGTCATTACACAGCTAACACAGCAATGCAGGAGTCGACGTTTAAAGCAAGCATTAAAATAAAAAATATCAAAACATCATGACTATGGCAAGCTTTAACAAGCAGTGAGATTAGGTTTGAATTGTACATGTGCTCTCCTTTCTACCTTTTCGTCTATTCTTTCTTTCTTCCATCCTTTATAGCTCCATTGAGGCATTCTCCCAGGTGGGAAATCATTACATGGCTCACAACTGTGATTTTCCAATATTTTTTTAAACAGAACACCAGAAAAAACGACTCACTGGGAGCCTGCGGCACAGCTCCACAGACACATGCTCGTCTTTGACCTCACTCTATTATACACAAACACACATGAGCAACCATGTTTTCCAACACCCAGAGGCTGAGAAATAAAGCTAAAGGGGGCTAAAGGTAGAGATGGATTGTCAGAGGGTTTAATTAGAGCCACTGTGTGTATTTGTCTGAGAAAAAGATTTAGGAGGTCTCTTTGCATTTGGAGCATGAGCATGGGCATAGAGGTCTGGTAGGGAAACAGATCAATGTGTCCTCGTTCTAATTTTTTTTCCAAGTCAAGTGCAAGGAGACAAATTCAGGTGATACTAATAGCAGAGAGAACAGCTAGGAACGGAGGGAGTTCAAGGAGAAAGGAACAAAAGGAGAAATGAGTGTGTGAAGTGTGAAGATGAGAGGACAGGAGGAATAGAAATATGGGAATGAAATATTTGCGAGCTAAAAAAAGGAGATTTTCCTTTTTCTCCAGCTTCGACATCGTCCTCCTCCTCCCTCTCTCTCTGACAATGACATGCTTCTCCTCTCATCCTGCACTCCAGAATCAAATAGCTGTGACCATGCTCTAACACAGCTATCACTTGCATCAAACGCTTCTTGCTGCTCAGCCTGCATGTGTATGCACAAACCCATTTACATCACTACAAGCACACATATAGGAGCTATTCTCTCTCTTACTAGAGGTCAACGGAAACACAACCCAAGGTGAGTCAACCACTTTGCTGTGGTGCATATATCACTGGTTATTCTCAAATAAGGGAGGGGGTCACCAGGGATGTTCATGAGGATGCTGCATCAGAGAAACACTCAGTGAATAGTAACACACATAAACTCTCACTCAGGTTGTTGGGAAAGTCTTGAAACATTTGAAATGCATTTTACAGACTCATACATCTTCAAATGGTACATCTCCAAAAATACTCATAATTCTTGAACTTTTCAAAATGTTGTCACATTACAACCACATATTTCTTTGTATTTTGTTGGGAATTTATGTGACTAGTTCAGGACAAAGTAGTGCATCAAAGTAGTGAGGTGGAACAGAAATGTTACGTTTTTTAAAGTTTTGACAAAAGCGTATCTGAAAAGCATGGCACATATTTGCATTTAGACTGGATAAGGAGCATCTGTGAAAATCAGTGTTGTAGTCTTGCATATGATTTTTCCTAATCAGATTTAGGTCTGAACTATGAAAATGTTATTCTAGCATATGAATATGATTAACATACAATCCTGTATATTGAGGGCTGTGGTCTTGCTGTAAGGGTAAACCTCAAGCCCAGTCATTTTCAGCCTTGGTCATGTTTTCATTCAGCATGATCCTGTTTTTAGCTGAATCAATCTTTACATCATCTCTCACCAACTTTCCCGTCTCTGCTGGAAAAAAGCAATCCCAAACTATGATGCTGCTACCACCATGTTTTGATGGTTTATTGGGGTCGTTTTTTGTGTCCTATACAGTGTTTTCAGTAAACCACACAGGTGACTTCTCATAGCTCTCTTTTATCAATTTAACAATGTTGTCACTCTTCCATAAAGCCCATATTTGTGGAGTTGTGTTGTGAACAAATTCTCCTACCAGAGCTGCAGCTCCTCCAGAGATACTGTTGGCTTTTTTGCTTCTCTGATGAATGCTCTGCTTGTCTGGCCTTTCTAGTTTAGGTTGCTTTATTGCCTCATAACCTAACCCTTTTTCAAATTTCTCCACAACTTTATCCCTGACCTGTCTGGTGTGTTCACTGGTACTGTTCACTCTCTAATGTTCTCTAACAAACCCTTCAAGGTGTTCACAGAAAAGCTATATTTATTAAACTACACCCAAGCTGATCCTTTTTATTAATTAAGTGACTTCTAAAGGCAGCTGGTTGCACTGGATTTCATTTTGGGAAGTCAGAGTAGAGAGTTGGGGGTGTGTGATAAAGTGGAAAAATTTGGAAAAAGTTAAGATGTGTAGTTTCTGGGGTATTCAACAAATTGTGTTCAAATTATCTTTGAAATTTTAATGGGAAAAAAACATAAACTAAACATCTATTTGATTTTGACGATGTCAGATAAACGAGAAAATTAATTAGTAACTAGAGAGTTTCTGCCATGCCGAGAAGACAAAGTAATCATCATTAAGCATAATTAGAGGCCGACGCAATGTGGTGTTTACTTTTATGGTCTTTTTACTGTCAAAAGAAAGTGATGTCATCCTCTGCAGGAATGAATGTTAGCACAGACAGACGATCTCATCAAAGCAGGATGAGTGGCAGGAAAGTCTAAGGCACAGAATTAGGTGAGTGTAGGAAACAAAGATAAAAGAGGAGGACCGGATGTTGATAAGAGGTAGAAATGGGGCAAAGAAGGAAGCTAAATAGCTCAGAGAATGTATCAGTAAAAGAAAGTCACTAAGTGAGCAGTAGTAGACTGTTCAGCCAGAAAAGCAAAGGTATAAATAAAGAGAGTGACCCAAGCAACAGTGCACATTTCTTTGTGTGTGTGTGCCCTGGCTCATCTCCTGGAAGCCAAGCAGACGCTTCGGTGCTGCCAAAGTTTAACTGGATCCATTCTCGTGCCAGCGTGGATGTAGTGAAATACACAAACATGGAAGTCAAAACCACAGCATTCCATTGGGATAAGCCTCTAATAGGGAATAACACAGAAAAAGATTGAGTCAAACGGGGATCTAACAACAGAGTGACAGGAATTTTTCAAAGAGATATGTAAAAGTTAATGAGAAAATTGCACCAGGTAGAAACAGAGATAGAAATCGATTAAGGAGAGAAAGAATGACAGGGAGGTAGAGAGAAAGAGAGAGAGATGGAGGGAGAGAGAGAGGGAGAGAATCATTGGGCTCCGTGAGGATCAGCAGCGTCAGAATGAGACGGGGAGAGATAGAGAGTGGTAAAGAGTCAGAGGAGAGGAGAGGAGAGCGCTGCCGAGCACTAAAGGACTATCAGCTACATGAGAGCCACACCAAGAAGGTGGGAGGAAAAGCATGCTGACGAAAAAGGACCATAAGAAACGGTAAGTGACTGTGAAACAAGAGCAAAGAAAGCTGTAAGGAAATAATACGAAGTGAGGAGTGGAGTGTGTATAGAGGAGTGATGGCATAAAAGCTTGCAAGGTACTTTTATATCCAGGTCTGGATATTTGAATGGAGGGAACTGGGACTGTTTGGAAGCAGCTGCAATAGCAGGCAAAACCTCTGCACTATATAACTAAATAACAACAACAAAAAAAAACACTATCTGAGCTGTGTCTGTTTAGTTTTTATAGTTAGTCTTTAATAAATTGGTCTATTTCTACTTACAAAACCTGTATGTTGAGTATAAAATGTGCATTAGTGTTTTTATTAAGGAGGTTGTGTGATCATATCAACACTGAGCTTCACTGTAAGTACCAGGAATGAAATCCCATCCATCTTAAACAGCAGGATTTGATGCATATGAATGCATCCATTTCTGCATCCATTTCTGTCTGAATAAAGTGTGTGTTGCTGTGCTCAGTGAGTGCTTATTTTGCATGCTCTGTTATACAATATTAATAATGTTTCTTTTAGCTTTTAATAAGGATTCTAAACCATTATGTGGGTGTGAGTGTGTGTGTTTCCTAATTGTCATTGAAAGCCTCTGAAGTGGTCGTCAGGGCAGCAGGGGTAGCTTTAAAATCATCTCTTGAACACTAATGTGTCTGCTATGTGTGTAGTCTAGGTAAGCCTTTGACTGTGGAGACATAAATCCGGTTAATATGGTTGCATTATGTGTGTCTTTCTTTCTTGAGTCCTACTAATGTAAGTAATTGAATCCTAATGTTCAAGTTATGGTTGAAGTACTTAGCAGCTACCGTTAATGTTAGGTCAAACCAAGGTAAATGTCTACTAAAATGATTTAAACAGGACTATGAGTACCTTTTGAGAACACACACGAATGTACTGCAGAGACAGCCTGGATACATGACCTGTGCCCCTAAAATTTATGTAATGTCATGACTCAGTCAGGAGAAGTATTTAAAAAAGCTGTGGATACATATGTATGAGCTAAAATCTCTTGGCACAAGATTTTTTAGACTTGTTCAAACAGCGTGTGAAACTGAAAAGTGACAGAATCCTGCTCTCTGTTTGATTGTTTTACATTTCCTGACTAACTGCATAATGTGCAAATCTAGAATTTGCTTATAATCTGTTTATCTTCACAGCATTTCCTCTGACGTAGTCTTCTGTAAAATGTTAAGAGAAGTATATTCCCTAATACTCGAGAGTTGTCAGAGTTGTTTTACTTTTGGATCAAATCTCGTTCTCGTTTTTCATTCAAAGTTATTTGTTGATTGCTGCAAAAATACTCAGCTCCAAATTCATTTTAATGCAGCACCAGCTTTTAAAATGAAAGCTCCTTAGATTTTGGGGGGTATAAACAGTGCTGTTGGACTCTTTATTGAGGCGAATCCCATGTACAAACATCTGCTGTTTGTTCATTGCTCCAGCACAATTTATTGGTGCTGCAGTACATCCATGCTAGCACAGAAAATTTTGAAATCTTTTGCTGTCATTTTGGGTTCTGCTGTCAGCCTAATTTCTAATGAGATTTTTGATACTGCCTGTTGTTTGCTGTCATTTTCATGATATCTGACACAGTTGCGCTTAAAAGGTAGAGATGAGCCAATCAGATTTTTTTTTATGGCCGAAACCATTTTTTTTTTTCTGTTTTTCTTTTAGGTGCAACTTGCTGATTCTAGTTTTGTCCAAGACTGATTTTCAATCCTAAGCGCTACAACATGTGAAGGGATAAAACTGGGCTGCAGGTTAAACAATAGTGGTAATATTCTTAAATCTAACAAAAATTGAAAGAATTACAAGATTATAAAGAATATGTAATAATTTTTATCTGATTTTTTGGTCAACTTAAAAAAGTGGCTCAAGTGTTGTTGTTAGATTCAATGGTGGGAGTTTGTAGATTTGATGGATTCAACAAAATGACCAAAAAAATCTGGATTTGACCTGTTGATCACTGATTAGAGAAAAAAACTTCTTAAAAATGATCAAGATCTAAAGTGATTAAAAAGATAATTAAAATGTTTCCTGATCAAAGAGATCTTTCTAAGTTATTGAAGCACTTGTTTCCTTTAACAGTTTTTTACTTTTTACTTCAGCAGTGGGTTAAATGATTACACTTCTGCTGTTACTGAAGTTAAATGTAATTATAAATGAGGAGTTAACTACCTGTCTATTAATAAAACCACTGTCAAACATAAGAGAGCACAGATTGAAGGCAAAATTTAAATCTGAATGGAGTTTAATGCAAATCACACCTGACAAACCTCATCAATAGGTGACGACATTAAACCTGAATTTGCTTTCAGTCCATTGCTTCTCCCCAGAGAGTGACGGATGATGGAGAGAAAGAGCAAATGGAGGTTAAAGGAGGACTGACAGGGAGACAAGGGAGGTGAATAAAAAAAAAAAAAAAAACTGTGCCATTGTGAATTCATGTGTGTGTGTTTGTGTGTGTTACTGGCACTTTAGCTGCTCTGTTAGCCAGACAGACTGTGATAAAGTGACGAGACACAGATGAGATGCAGGAAAAGAGAGAAGGACTGGGAAGTCAGAAGGGCAGGAAGATAAGAATGATAGGAGGAGCTGGCATGGGCAACAGATTTATAAGAGAAGGTAATACACCAAAGATTACAAGTTGTTTTCATTTTCTTGACTAACTGCATGATGAACAAATACAGAATTTTGTTCATAATCTGTTTATTTGTGCAGCTTTAAGAGAAGTATTTTCCCTAATACTCAAGAGTTGTCAAAGTTGTAAAAGTATAAAGGTGAGAAGGGTGAAGACCACTTACAGAACAAAACAGAAGAAAAAGAGGCAAAAATTTGGAGCCAAGTTAAAACAACAGCTGAAATAAAAAAAAGGCAGGGTAAAAAAAAAAAACAACAAAAACCCACTTATCACATCATATTACTCACTGATAAGGGAGTGATTTGGTTGTGTACCTGAACCACATCCCTTAAGTCTGACTTTTTGTTTTCCTGTCTTAGTTCACCAGAACGATCTCTTCGCTGTATCAAGTTTATCTCTTATTATTGGATGTTTGGTTGCAATTAGCACATAAATATTCAGCTTATCATTAGTTTCTCTGCTCTGCTGCTCAACCAACACAACATATAAATTCCTCCAGCCAGCAACAAAACAAATGAATCAGACCAGTTGATGGATTTGCCAATATTGGGCGCTTTTTCTAAATGCTTTTTTGTTTGTTGTCAGGAGTCTCTGAGGGTTTTTCAGTTGAAATAGTGCACTGCTTTTCAAGCTATCCTGTTTGTAATCCCATCTCATGAAAGGCAGCTAAACAAGGCTCTGAATCTGTTAAAAAACTGATGATAATGAGTTTGTTTGTGTACGATTATAGAATTAGCATATTGCAACATTAGCCCTTGACCTGTGCTGGAACATTGGACTCTATGACTATAGACGAGTTATTTATCATGTTTGATATGCAACTTATTGGGAAATAATTTCTTTCCCCAGTAATTTCTCACCCTTATATCATTTCTGAGCAGATGCAAATGAGACAAACAAGACACAATCCCTGTTGATATCTATTTCCACTTGCTAAAAATAACTACATGAACAACAAGTTCTTTAGAAGGAGTCCAGCTGGATTGTCTTTGTCTTAATCTGGGTATTTCTCAAGAAAAAATTTAAAATTCTCTGCTCCATAGGATGCTATTTAAGTTATTTTCAGCTGTCGTGCGTAACAGAAGAAAAAAAACAACACATACAGAACTCCATGGACACAAAGGAGTTTGTCCAGACCCGTCATTTTATTGTGAAAATAACCACACAAGGAGCAGGAGGAGCAATCGTATGTATACCCATTCCGTTATTTGTCAGACAAATGGGATTAGAAGACCTGTGTCTCTAAACACTCATTAAGTTCTTATGTTCCATGTTGAGCAGTATCGATGGACTGCAATAAGGGTCTTGAAGAGACGCTTGCATATTTTACTATCTGTGCTTCACAGAGACAGTGAGCTCTTCTGATATGAACAATAACCTTTTATGTCATCTGGCTCTTCACTTAAAATGCTGATTAAAATGCACTATCACTACACAATACAGCTGGACTCAATTAAAATGCTTAAGAAACCAGCTGCAGAAAAGGCTGAGCCAGTTTCTTGTTTCTTTTCAAAGACCATTACTAAATTTGTGCGTCTGTGAGGCAAAACAAAATGCTATGGCGTAACACTGGAAAACAGATGAGATCAGCAGCCGATTACCAAAACAAAACAAAGCAGCCATCCAGGTTTACATCTGCAATGCTGCACACAAACCTGTGGCCAGGCAGAGATTTATCCCTGACACATTTCTCATTATTTTTTAACACTATGGCACAAGTAAATAGCAAATGAACCACAGTAAATACAAAACTCTATGTGAAGAAGTAATTGCCCACCAAACCTAAAACCTACTTGTGCCACCATTGGCGGCAACAGCTGCCATGAACTATTTGCAATATCTGGCAATGAATCATTTACATCACTGTGAGGGAACTTTGGCACCAAATTCTTAGCATATGTGTTTTTGTATGCCCCACTGCAGGGTTTTCAAGCATGAAAGGCACGTTTAAGGTCATTCCACAGAAACTCAATTGGATGTAAGTCAAGACATTGACTAAGCCATTCATTTCTTTTTTTTAGAAATTTAGTGGGAGACTTAATAGTGTGCTTCTGTTTGGTGTCATACTGCACAAGACAGGTGAGCTTGGTGGCCTTGAGTGCTGACTGCATATTTTGCTTCATGATTTTCTGCTGGAGAGTAGAATTCATGGTTCAATTATTATGGCTAATTATCCAATCCAGACGTGGCAAAGCAGCCCCAGATCATCACACTACCACTACCATATTTGACTGTTTGGATGATGCTCTTTTTTCTAAAATGCTGGATAAGTTTATTTTGCCTGATATATTGAGATGCATGACTTCCAAAAAAGTCACACCCTTTTCTTTCCCATGTACATTTATTTTATTTTTTTTTCAAAATCTTTTTGGGATCTCCAGTTTTTTGTTAATACAAGATAAGCCTCTGTGTTCTTATTGGTCAGGAAGGGTTTGGAACTCTCCATATAATGTGATTTGTCCCAAATTACCTTAATTAAAGCAACAAGGCTTGTAGAGCTTCAGGTTTTGTACCAGTTCGTTTGTGACCTCCTGTATGAACCACCTCTATGCTCTGAGAGTAATTTTAGTTGGCTAACCACTCCTGGAAAGGTGTCTGAGTATATGGATGATTTGCCTTTACCCTATTAACATTTGTGTTTCATTTGATACCATTATTATGTGTGATAAAAAAAAAAGAAAAAAAAATACAAAAGAAATCTGTAAAGGGAAAGATATTTTCTCAGGACTCTCGTTTGTCCTTCATGCTTGTAAGAACAGGATGAGGACATACTTAGCTTGTTGAAAAATGGCTCCATCATCTCTTGCTGTTACAAATTTTTCACACAACACCCTGAAGTCAAGAATTAAACCTAAAGCCCTTCCAGAAGTGATGAACCTCCCACTGAGTTCTGATCTTAGCATCATTGACTCAGTGAGAGATTGCATTAAGACAGTCTGAAGAAGTGTGACGACTTCCCAGGGAGCATGGAACTTCTTCCCAAGAGAGTTAGACATGTTTTAAAGGGCATTCAGTGCCAAAGAGTGACTGGATTTGGATTCATATCATGGAGGCATGTTTGTATTACTGTTTACATTATAACCAGTTTCAATTTATATTTAGTGTGATACAACTCTTTATGCCATGCTTCTGTAATACAATATTTTCAAAAGTCTAACTGACTTAAAAACAGGTCATTACTGGGGTTTTTTGTATTTTTATAGTTATGCCATACAAAAATCTGCAAATACTGAACCCAGAACAAGCAGGGTCCACTGTAATCCAAAGCTTTCTGTGGCAAAATGTAAAAAAACAAACAAAACAAACAAAAAAAAAACCTATGTTGGAAAACACAATGTCTTATTATATCTAGTTCATTAAGTGAATCAAAGTTTCAGAAAATATTACATATTGAAAGTACTTTATTTTAATATGTTAGCACAATATCAAGACAAAACAGCTAAAAATTCAACTTTGAATTTGAGCACATATTTTCTGTATGAGAAAAAAAAATCCCATTGTATAGTGTATGGGATGGATATTTGGAAAAGTACCTCATGCCCACTGTTGGGTATGATGGAGATTCTTTGATGCTGTGGGTCAGTTTCTCTTCCAAAGACCCTGGGGATCTTGCTAGAATGAGGAGTATCATGAACAATTTAAAATACCAGGAAATTTAAAATGAAAATATTATAGGCTCTACCAATTAACTGATAACAAGTCATCACTGGGTTGGTCAAAAAAATCCCAGGCGTCCCTCTCCAGCTCATTCTGGGGGAGCCCAAGGAATTTCCGGGCCAAAAGAGAGATATATATTTCTTCTAACAACTTTCTTTAACAACAGCTTAGGTTTTTGATGTGTTGGGCAAAGGACGTGTGTGAAGGTTGCAGGAAACCAACCTTTGAGGACAGCATCATGGTAGTAAGCCTCACCCAGATCCATAAAGTGCTTGTGGAGTGGACAACCACAACCCTAAGAAATTCCAAAAGGGTAAACACTGGTCCACTGTACCACGGCCAGGGCCAAAGCCCCTCTTATCAATCTAAGGGTTGACAATCGGTCAGAGCATCATTTCCAGTAATTAGAGCAGGTCATCTTTCAGCAAAATATTGGTGTCTCTGAATAAATAATGTCCCAAAAGATATGGCCAAATCAACACATATATGGGTCACCAGATACAAAGCCAAACTTCTCACATGTCCATTTTAATCCCCAGATCTAAATCCTATAAAAACCCTGTAGGGTGAGCTGAAAGGAGGAGAACAGGAGAGCAGATCCAGAACTAGGATTCTTGACAATTTACCCTGACTGTATAAAGAAAAATGGACAAAGATCTATTTGTCTGTATGCTTCAACTTCATGAACTGTTAAAGGAGAAGAATATATCCCACCCTATTGACAACCAGAGTACCATAATGTGTTAATAGCAGGGACAGCAATATGTTTGTACAAAAAGATTCCTTTTATATATATATATATATATATATATATATATATATATATATATATATATATATATATATATATATATATATATATATATAAAAACATATATATATTTCCTAAAATCAAATTTTTCCTCCATACTTAAGAAATTGACTCAAATGAAACTTTGGATTTCTCTGGATTTTTCAGTGTGAGATTCTGGTCCAATAAAGTATTATTTTAAGACTTTTTACAAACTTTTACCAAATTGGTCCATGTTTGTTATATGGTAAAGAGGGCAAAGTTCCCCTGTTGCTTTCAATTGTGACCCAGATAACAAAGGGGAAAAATTGACTGCACAACCCAAACTGCAGCATTTGCCACGTCTCAGAGGGCCAATATCGCGCTGTTTGTTTTGTTCTGGTAGCAAGTGGGTGAGAGATAGTTACTGGGAGAAGCAGTGTGATTACAGAGCAGTAAAACAAATCTCAGTCACCGTAACACACACATGAATGCACACACTGAAGGCCTGTCAATCGGCAGTTGAAAAATGAGGCTCACCTTGAAATGACAGGGGGACTCGACTCGCTGAAGCATTCAGTGCTCTGTTGCCACTGCAAAGATGTCGGTGCGCGCTCACATACGCTTGAAGACCCATAGGGCCTCGCTTACACAGGCTGTTTTGTAGACAGTTCTTTAAAAATGCAAAGCCACCAACTGGTAAATTAAACTCATTGTGTTTATAAAGCGATGTCATAAAAAGCAGCGCACTGTCAAGATGCTCCCTGTGGCGTTTAAAGGCTGAATGACTTTGCATCCAAGGAAAACAGATGCTCAAACATACTTGTGGTGTGTATTGATTTCTGGCAATCACATCTTGGATCTTTTTTTCCTTTCTTTTATTGTCTTTCTTTTTGTCCATCCCCATTATGTGGTAATTTCTCATTATTATTTAATAACGTCAATCACAATCATAGATTAAAACAAACTGTTAAAACAGGCCTTTGCATGTCTTTCTTTGACAGAGACAAATGAAGAATCACACATCCAGTTTACCTAGTTTGTGATTGTTCTTCATCTGTAATCCTTCCACTACCTTTCAGCTCCTTTCGTCTCCCCCCTGTTCACCCCTCATCCTACAGCTGACAGTGTTTCCTCCCCTTCTCCTCCCTGTTCATTTAGCACAGCACGAGGTGCAGTGTGGGCGAGAGACTAAGATTAAATATAGAGACGGAGGGAGGCGATAGAGAAAAGCAGCGTATTAGAGACAGCATGACAGCATTGGAAAAGGTGGCTGTTGTGTGGAAAAGTGTGGCAACAAACAGAGGTAAAGATGAAAGAGTGACAGGAGAATAGGGGGTTATTTAATGGGACTTAAAAGAGACAGGAAAGCCAGAATCTGAGGTAGAAAGATAGAAAATGACAGGGGAATGAACACTGATTTCTGAGGACATGGTGTCTCTTTCTGCCTGACAGCCCTCAGGTCAGAGGTGAAGAGTGAGACTTGAGATAGACACACATAAACAAACAGGCACACACACAGTCTGACTGAAAACAGAGAAAAAGAAAAAGAAGGTGAAACTTTGTTGAAGCAAGGGCTCTGCTCTCTTGTGAGCCAGCTGAAGCAATTACAAAAAAAAAAAAAAAAAAAAAAAAAAAAAAAAAAACTGAAAAAAGCAGCAATTAAATTATCTTTCATTGAGTTAAGCTGAATCCTACAAAACTGTTTTTCAATCAAATAATAAAGATGAAATAAAAACTTGTATATTTTAACACATCTGTCCCTTTTCTCTCAAGTACACATACAAAGCCTTCTTCTGTTAGCAGTCATCATCTTTTTTCCTCTGGACAAATATCATTGTCATCTGCACATTGTTGCAATCAAGCACCACCTTTCAGTCCCTATGTCATCCACCCAGCAATTTTTGATTGCTTAGTAAACAAATCTTCTTACAGTGGATCTCAACAGTGTTATGATTGCTGTGAAGGATTCCACTTTTATTGTGATATATATCATGCACAACTGAACCGTAAACAAATCTGGTATGGGGAAAATGTTAAAAAACAAACAAACAAACAAAAAAAACATTATTGCATAGTGATGAAACTAATACTTTGCAGAAACAACTTTTGGTTGACTTACAACTATCTCTTTACACAACCAATAGCAATTATAGTGAATCTTAATAACCTGAAATAAAGTTCAGCTGTCCTCATTGGATTTCCCTGATCAATCCAAGTTTGCACTCTTTAGCTAAATTCATCATTTGAAGAGGTTAAAAAGAAATTAAAATGATACAATTGGACAAAGTATCAATGAGAAGAAGTGTACAAAAAGATTTCTTGGCATTATAAATATATACCACATGACAGGTAAAACAAAACTGTAGAAAATGTGGGACAGTGACATTCCAAAAACTGGAAGTTTCTCTAAAATTGATAAAATATGAAACAGAAATTGGTTCGGGAGGCTGCCAAGTGGGCAGTAACAACACTGAAAGAGGTATTTCAATATAAGGTAAATATCAGCTGTGTTCAACATCCATAAAAAAACTTTTGCATTCTGCATATGTCTGGACTAAGGCTTCACAATAGAAGTATTTTCAATCAAAAAAGGGAAGATGTCTAAAATACACTACACATGGCACTACATGGCTAAAATTTCCCAAAACTTAGTGGAAGTTCTGATTTGATAAATTCAAATGGGATTTTTTTGGGCCACCAGTCCAAAAGACATGTTTGACACATAAACTACACTGCAAATCATCAACAGAACATCACATCCACAGTGAAACATGGTGATGGCAGTGTCATGCAGCAGATTTACTTTTTTATGGATCTAGGAGTTTGCCAGGTTGGATGATATTACGAACTGTCATTATGGTGTCTTCTAGAAAGGTGATGATGAAAAGGGAATTAATTTCTCAGCATGACAGTGAGTCCAAGCATAGATCCAAATAAACAAAAGAATGACTTCACCGAAAGATAATTCAAGTTTTGGAATGGCCTACTCAAAGTCCAGAACTAAATCTGACAGAAAATCTGTAGGCACAGAATATTTTCAAATATGTCAAATAGGTAGAATGAGTAAATATTGCCAAGTCTTGATATGGGATGCTTGCAAGGTCCTATCACAGTGGACTGAAGTTAAATCAGCTTTCAGTAAAAACCACTTCAACGTAAGATATTATTTTAAGGGTTTGCATGCTTATTCAACCAGGTTATTGCACCTCTTTTATATATAAAAAAAAAAAAAAAAATTATAAATATGCTTTCCATTAAATTGTAGAGAATATACATGTAATTAAAGGGTGGAAAAAGGTTTTCAAATGATTAACTCTGGTTTTGTGGCTTTTTATCGTGGGTGTGAGCCCTTTTAAGATCCACTGTGACTATAGTGATGTATTCTGGCCCAAAATCTCTGCTGTCTATTGTGAGAGAGAGATCACCAGTATTTGCTTTAATCAGCAATAAACAATCCTGAAACACTACTTTCAGACAGTTTTATGGAAGACATGGTGAAGCATTAACCAGACCGTAATATGCAACACTAATTCTACACTTGGAAAAACCACAGGTAAAGGATGCAGAGTAATGCAGACTGAGCACAGTCTAAACTTACACTACTCCCTATTCTGCAGTGCTGCCCATTTGGGTATGCAAGCAATCACAATGAAGTGTATTAATTCAGTTTTAATATTTAATGCTGTACTCTTGAATGAAAACTGAAAGAGTCTGGTCATATTCGTTTCACTTGCTGCCAAAAAAAAGGAAAATAAAGTGCCCATAGTCATTCTGCTCAACAGCATTAAGACATCAGTCTTTCAAATGAGTCACTATAAATCATGATGGGCCATTGGTATGAGAGAAAGTGTGCATGGCTCTGATTCTGAATACATAAGAACAATTAGAGTAGCTCATTGCAGTCAGAGTGTTGTCAACTAATGAAAAGATATTTGCAATTACATTTAACTGTAAGACCTCGAAAACATCTTGATGATATTTATGCTCCCATTATGACAATGTTTGCTTACTTTTCTCAATCATGCCAGAAAAAATATATAAATTTAAACTAATGCAGTAATTGAAATGCCTTTAATGAATAAATTAATTTGTCTTTTGTACAATCATGAATTGTTATTAAGCAGAACATATTGATTTTACATTTAAAACATATTTAAATTTAATGATCTTTCTTCCATGTTTTTTGGGGGGAGGGAAGAGGGTGTATTTGCATTCCCCTAAGTTTCAATTTAGCAGGACAACATGAAATAAACACTACAATATGTATCACAATGTCTTGTCAGAAGTTTCTTAATCTCGGTGCAAAATTCCAAGAGATTTAGATATGTTACACATGTGTTAATTTAGGTGTCTAATAGTGTGTGATCTATAATTACATAAAACATGTCAAATACTTTTAAAATTTCTAATAAATTTTCATTCAAGTGTTATATAAAATGTGCCTAACACCACCAAGCATCATGAATTTTCTTTTTAGTATTAAAATATTGTACTGCTTCCTTATTAGCTCTATAAATCAAGCAACTGTGCTGCAATGTTTCACAATGCTGCATGAAATAAGCCATTTTCTTTTTAATAGGGTTCGCCTGCAGATTTAGCATCAAACATTGCCTGTTGGAGACATTGTTAGGATACTGAAACATTGATGGTTGAGCCCAGAAATCCATAAACATTTATACAAATATTGCATCATTTTCATGTTATCTACAATAAGAGTAAAACTCCGTGCCACTGATTTCCAAGGCTGAATTTCAAATGGAATCAAACAAAATAAATACAGTTTGAGCTCTCCTTTGACTTTGTGATGTCTTTGGAAATTTAAACACCATCTGACAAAATTACATATTAATACATATAATTAACCAAACCATGCCTCAGAGTTTCTGTTATGAGGGTTGCTTTTGAAGTTGGACAACGTGTGACAAATCTCTGTCCCTTTTTTTCTTTAGTCCAGATCATATGCTTCCATCTGTCTGTTCCCATCACTCTTCATCTCATCTGCTCCTTCTGTTCTTTTCTACCCTTTAAAGTTGTGCTGATAAAAATAACTAAATTTTACAGCAACAAAAATCTTATTAAATGTTCTCCTTTCGAATCATAAATACAATATTTATTAATTTATATATACATGTGCATTGCAAAATTCTTACACTTTTGCTGTTTGTTCCATGGTTCAAAACACACATTTTGAGTTTTGGACAATGCTATTAATGTGTTTTTATAATTTCATCTTCATCTTCCAGTGTTATGTTAAAATCATAATTGTCATGTACCAGCTATTAATCTATCTATTTCCTCTCACAGCACAGTTCCCCAGTATAAGAAAGAAGCAACAAATTTCACTTGTATTTCATTATTAAATTATAATGTCATGCCATGTATTTATGAAGAGATTACCCTCGATGAAAAGTCATATCAAAAGTACTCAGCCAGACAATCTGGATAACTATGGGTTGGTGTGGTAAAGTTACACAGTCAAAAATTAACTGAAATAATTTGGGTTATTTAGCCTATCATAGAAGGGGAAAAAAAACTGATGGTTAATTTTACAGTGTGATATGTTCACCATTTCCCTCATACATTTATAAATGTAACAGTTCAAAACTATATATTTGTTCAGTAAGCTAAATATTTAGTTCCAAACTAAATATTTTAGTCCAAGCTAAATATTTTAGTAATTCACTTGCAAAGAGAACAATTAAAATTAAGGCTGGGTCTTGCAAACCTCCATATAAGCTCCTGCTGGTGACACTAAATCGCTTCAATACTGATGCAATCACTATTGATGTAGATCCATTGGTAAAAGGCTCATCACTGGAACAGGGACACATCTAAACGTTGCTAGACACCAGCCCTCGAGGCCTGGATTTGAAGACCCCTGGTAGACAGGTTTGAAAGACCCAGCTTTTATTTTGATAATCCACTTCCGCTTATCTGCAAGTGAGTTTGCATATTGCCTAAATACTTAGTTCTGAGCTGAATATTTAGTTTGCAAATTAAATATTTAGTTTGTAAGCTAACTATTTAGCTCAGAACTAAATGGTTAGCTTGGGGCTAAATATTTAGCTAACTAGCTGAATACTTAGTTTGGAGCTAAATATTTAGCTTCCTAATTAAATATTTAGTTTGGAAGTGTGACAAGCCTTAAAAACAAATGAATAACATGGTGAAAATATGACTTTGAAAAATGAACCCCCACTTTCTTTCTCTTATTACAGGCTAAATAACCCAAATTATTGCAGTTCACGTTTGACTGTGTAACTTTACAAATGACACCCCATAAATAAGTACTCCTTTCACCAACCTAAATTTTTAAATTCAGCAGTCACTCTGCTCCTGCTGCACCTGTATGCAGATCCTCCTTATCATATTCCAACAAGAATATGCCTTTCCTGAACTAAGAAAGTTCTTTTAAAATCTGTGACTCAACAAGCTACCAACAATGACTTGCCTGCCGTTCTTTCTCTCTCCTAGTTGATCGCCTTTCTTCTCTTTTACAAAGTAAAAACATGCACATAGTGCCAGGTACTGTGCAAAAGATCCTGCTGGCATCCTGTCCCCATTTTCTGAGCAAACCTAAAACTTTCAGAGAACATTTAGGGAAGCATTCTCGATGTGCAAGCCCAGTGACACTGATGCTGAGCACAATGTATCAATATGGCTATTTTGTTTAATGGAGATGAAATAATCAGGATCCTAAAAAAAAAAAAAAAAAAAAAAAAAAAAAAAAAAAAAAAAAAAAAAAAAAAAACTTTAGTACACACCATTTCTTTGAAGAAATTATTTTTTCTGAAGATTACTATTGTTGGCAATGTTTGATATGCAGTGATTGGAGGAGACACACAACAAAAGAGATTTGTTTGCTATAATGCATTTGAACATGTCTTAAATGTATTAGTGATTGTATTTTGTGCAGAGTCAGAAAACTAATTGCCAATTACACTAAGAGCTAAATTTGTCCAACACCATGATTCAATTAACCCAAATGAAAACTCCCTAAACAATGAGGCTTCAATCACTTTCAAATGCTCCTAAATACAGAACCGATTCAATGTTGATGTTCAAATGACCACCATTTGCTTTCTCAATTAGCTTATGGTAAAAAAGCTATTATGATATATTTATAATATATTATATTTATAATATGTGTGTGTGTGTGTGTGTGTGTGTGCACATGATTGCTTGTCCTGTGTTTGTCTCTGTGTTGTCCTGTGATGGACTGGTGTCCTGTCTAGGGTGTACCCCACCTCTCACCTAATGACTGCTGGGGATAGGCACCAGCCGTCCTGCAACCCTGCAGGGATAAGCAGGTATAGACAACAGACGAATGGAAGCTTCATGAACACAAACACAAATAGAGTTTGAATATCCTAATGTCTGCTGCTTTCTGCCTGACCTCAGAGTAGATTACTCTTATCCGAACCACTTCACACTCAGCTGCAAAGTGTTCAAGTGCATGCTAAAAGTAGTGGCTTGATGAGGCCAAAACATCTACATCATCTGCAAAGACATGATCCAAGAAGTTTCCCAAAACAGTCTCCCTTACTCCTTGACTCTGGTTGACTCCTTGTCCATGAAAAGCACAAACGGGATTGGAAACCAGAAGCAATGCTGCCAGAGCTCAAGCAATTTGTTGAAATAAGCTTGACTTTTCACTGAGATTTTATTTTATTTTACTTATTTCACTTCTCTGTGCTCCTATCCTGTAACGACAAGCTCGTATACACCATCGATGGATGGATGAATTTTACTATGCCACTCTTCTACATATTTGGATGTACAGCTTAAGCCATAAAAACTAAATATTGAAGTTCTATTTTCAATGTGTTTCAATCTATCATTTAACCAATAACTAATAAACAGACCTCACTTAATATTTTGCTTTTTAGAGTAAAAACTAGGATTAAGAAGAGTATACACATACCCACTAAATCCCATGAAGACATGAAAAACAACACACACACAGAAATTTAGACAGAAGGGACATAGACAGGGAATGATTGTAAATCTCTTTTATTTTCTAATCCATAACTGATGTCAAATATTGCAAGCAACACATAGTGTCACCATGTGGTAAAAGACTGCACCAACATCTGCAGAAAAATGTTTGTCAGATTATTAAGGAATCAGGGGTGTGTAAGTACCAGAAATCCACCATGACTTTTAAAGTATCTCAAGAAAATCTACATATTTTATTAAATGAGATGTAAAAATTTACCATTGTAAATGCAATTCTTGGCTATAAGAACTAGATAGACTTTTATCGATCTGGTCAGTGGGAGCATTCAGTTGAGGTTGAAGCTTTTATACGGTCCTTAATGTATCTAATGTCTATGTCTTCTTGCCGGTCTTACCATTCATTACCTCTGTCCTTTTTTTACTTCACTCATTTATTGTCTCTCCTTCTCTCTTCTCTTCTTTCTTTTCTGCCTAGAACTAATCAGGAATGGCCAAAGAAGTCATCACCTGCAGGACATTGCTCAGAAAGTGAGAAAGACTCTGACAGTGATGTCCAGTCAGAGTTGGCTAAACTACTAAGGAGGTCAATAATGAAAGGATCCCCAGAGTTTATTGTATATTGAATTCCTGTCTACAACTTCTATACAAAACTCTCTTAATCTGCCACTGCAACACTTGGATTTATTTTGGAAAAACAAAAGCTGGAACTTCTTCCCTTTCTGTTGGATATAACCTTGCAGAGGCTGGCTGATGTCATCGCTTGCCTCCATCCCTTTCAGCTCCTCCGGGGGCTGAGCCAACCTACAGAGGAGCATGGGCAGGAGAGTGGCAGATCCAACTAATCCGGTGCCTGCGCTGGGAGTTCCCCTGGCTGGGGGGCGATGGGGTCCACTTTGCAGCATTGGGGTGCAGACATCTCCCAGACTGCGGACTCTCCCCTCCATCAAACGACACGGAAGCCAACAGACCAATACTCATCAGCCCCTCACCATGGCGACAGAACAAGCACTGGCAGCGGACACAGGAGGAGCTATCAGAAGTGACAGCAAGAGCCTGCCGGTATCCAAAGAGACGTCTCAGAACGAAATCAACAGCCTTACACAGGACGACATGGGGTCGCAAGGGTCAGGCAGTGGAGTTTATTGCCAGATCAGGACTATACAAACAAACCCCAAGGACAAAAAAGATAAAAGGACAACTCGGTATATAAATGGGAGTGTGGTAGCCTCGGATTTAGTAGGAGGGGTTTGCAGTGAAGCCACAGAAAGTAGGGAGCCAGCCCAGGAGAAGAGAAGGGTGCAATCTCTGCGAGGGGAAGGCCATCGCTCAGTGTTAAAGATAGCGAGCGTTTGTTCAGCTGCACATGCCACCACACCTCGGCCCTGTCGAATAATGACAACCTCACCCCAACGTCTTTGTGCGACATGTGGGAGGAGACGGTCACAGATTACACAGTGCACAGGTGCATGTCGCAGGAGAGCAGTCAATCAAATAACAGCAAGCCAAACTTTACCAAATCCAGCACGGAAAACATCCGTAGCTCCCCCCCAGTCAAGAAAAGCCTGTGCTGCTCTGAGTTCTCAGTCTTGTTCCAAAAGCACAGACAGAGCCAACCCACAGCAGCACACATCAGTAAAGACTGCTCAAATGCCCCAGCTATCCCACACCATGCCAAAAACACACAGTTCACAGTTCAACCACACAGCACACAATCATAACCAAACAAAAGACTCAAAGCTTCAGGCAAGACCACATTCAGCAGACTTTACCTGTTATAAGGACTCAGCCACACAAACATTAGAAACACACACACACTCCAACACAGACATAATGACACCACACACACAAAATACAGAAGCACCCCAACCACATCTAACAGACAAACAAAATCACAGTCAGGGTCAAATCCAGAAAAATGATGAATCCGTCAGCAACATTTCAAAGCCTCAAATGCCTTCTCCTCTCAGTGACTCAAAATCCAGCAGCATCCCACCCCTTCCAGTAAAACACTCTCCTAAGGTGACCTATTCAAAACCGACCACACCTGCAGTGCACACCAAAAACCAAGAGGCCACAAAGTCACCCAAACAATCATCGGAACGCATTAAATTCAAGGACACGAAGCAGAAGAGCAAATCATTTGATGACAACACTCTGCCTTGTAAGACTCATATGAAAGCACAATGTAATGGGGCACCAGGAGGACTTCTAGATGGACAGGCAGTGAATGTGCCACCTGGGTTGGAGAAGCAGCTACAAAGTGTGGAGGAGAACCTTCTGTCCAATCAGGAGAAGATCAAGGTGCTTCTCAATGTGATTCAAGACCTGGAGAAGAGCAAAGCTTTAAGTGAAGGGTGAGTACATTGGGGCATTAAAAATAAAGACACAGGAGAAGGGAGAGTTAAGGGAAATGAAAAAAAGGTACGAAGGAGAGGAAAAGGAAATGAAGGGCAGAACTGAATAAAGACTGGGCAATAAAAAAAGAAAGGGAAAAAGGGAAGAGGTAGAGTCAATAATAAAGAAAACGAAAAAAATGAAAGGAAGAGTAAGTGCTCAAGAAGGAGTGGGTAGAGTGATAAAAAGAATAAATAGAGGAGGCAAAGATATTATCAAGGGAGTGCAAAAGATTGAGAAGAGAGTATATTTGAGTTTTTATAGCAATATATACCAACAGGTTTTCACATTTTTGTAATAGCTTTTTAAATTTTAGGTCTGTAGAGAATAGTCATGCTGTGTGTGTATGTGTGTGCATGTCCATAAGCCAACTGTCTGAAGCAACCATGCAGAATTACTTTCTTGTTTACCTTTAGTCAATATTAGCATCCTTACATCTCCCTTGTTCTTTTATTTTTTTCACCTTTTAGAGCAGCAGACGCAGCTCAACATTTTGATTCCCCAGTAAAGCACAATAATCCCTTTTTGTTTATCTGAAAATTCTTGATCCCTGCTGTTCAAATTGCTTCATACAATTTGTTTAGCTTCCACCTCTACATTTTACTATACTTCATTCTTAGTATCATTTTTTTGCTCATCTGCATTTTCACATTTCCACACATGAACCACATCTGCATCTCAAAGCTGTGAATAACTTTACTCTTAATCAATTTTGCATTTTTACAATAGGATAAGAATTTACTGGGTTACTATTGGATAACAACTCTATCAGTTGATGAAATTTATACAGCAAATTATGTATATTCATTGAGCAAACTGCATGCTTATTCACCTATGTATACTTGGGTGTCATTTGCAGAGTACAATCTTAGCACAGCAACTAAAAAATGAGCTTGCAAATTTACCTTGAGGGAACTAAAAGTCATATAAATCTCTCTTTGTGCATGACCAGTCTATTTTGCAAATCATCATCTACTGAAATGGCTACATCTTAACCTTTACATGTACTTTACCCCGTATTTATTGCATGTCCTTCTGGTTAACAGATGGATTTCTCTCAAGACTAATCCTTATAAGATTACCCTGCAATTAATGATTAAGCTATACAATAAGACTCCTAAACCTAGTGTTTAAGCTGTCTAGCACAGTCTAATTTCATGAATCCAAGTGTGTCTGTGTGTGTGTTTGGTTATGTTTGAGATTAGCAGGCAGATTGAGAGACAGAAAGATGGGAGCCTGTACAACACAAAGAGGGGAATTGAGAGACAGATAGACATGAATGACCGAGCAGAACCAACATGTTGGAGGGTCTGTCTATCTGTTGCAGCACCAGCAGTGACAGCACTCCAAGTGGACTGCTGTGATAAAAGCATCATTTGAGCTTAAAGGTTGCTGCTGTGTTCTGCTTCATGTATTATTTTCTTTCCTAAAGCAAATACTTGTCTTCAATGCAGTTGTCTTTGATAAAAGGTTGGTAGGAGAGGAGAAGAATAATGCCGGTAATGCCGTTTCTCGCAACATAACTGCAATCAAAATGTCAATTTTATCAACATAAATCAGTTACTCTTTCATCTAATCAGTTCAACCAAAGGCCAACCAAAGCAAAACAAAGTCTTTTAATTACATGGCAGTGATCATCAGCTGAACAAATTCTTACACTCTGTCTTTGTGTCCTTATTTACACTTGATAACACAGTAAGCTTGTGCGATGATATTTTAATATTTTTTGGTTTTATTCTTTGATTCTGTATTTTTAGATTGATCTTGACCTAACAACTTTTGAACAAAAAGTGAAATTAAGATTTAATTTACCCAAACCTCCTTCATTTTATGCATGTATCATGTTATGTTAAGCTCTAGAAAGATCTACCAACATACTTACAAACACAGAATTGTCTCGGACTGTCTTTAGAGAATCAATATCTCAACCTATCATCCCACTGTTTTGTGTTATTTAATAATTCCAGTTACATAGCCAATACCTCTGCACTGCATATATGTTAGCATAGAAAGCAATATGAACTAGGACACGAGCAGTCTAGATAGTGCAGGTCTTAAAGGAGTAGTTTTACATGTTTTCCAGGCACATAGGACCATTTTATTGCACAATCAAGAAACTATGTTACCTTCAGTTGCTCTAAAAATGCTCTTTATAACAAATATAAATTAAAAGAAATTTCACTTTGCAACTTGACACATTGAAATTGGCATCTGACTGTTTAAGAAGCTCCTCTTTAACAATGCTCCTACATTATCCCATTTACAACCGTTCTTAGGAGTGCTGGACTGAGAACTAATTGCATGATAAGCTCAGGTGATGAGCAGTTCCATCAGATGTTTGCTAATTGCTGCTGCTGCTAGTCTGTGTGGGGGAGGTGCAGGGGAGGGGTACACTATGAGGCAGAAGTTCAGATGGAGACTGCAGCTCCAGGAAGGAGCGTTGTGGGCACTTTGTGAAAGCAAGTGGTTAGGCATCGCCAGAATGGCTGCCACAGGAGATTTAAGGATTTCTAAAATGTGCATGAAAGAATCAAAGCAACACTCCAGGTATGTCTTTGATGAGGGAATAGCATTATAACATGATATTAAGTTCAAAAAAGTTGACTTTACATAATACCCCCTCTTTAATAGTGATGATGAATTGATGCAAAATGTATTAATCTTTGTCTAGAACATGATAGAATAAGATACTTCATCACCATCTGTGATCTATATTTTATATCACCATCACACCATTGCTCATCTGCATTGCATTCCAATGGAGGATAAAGAAGTGCGGCTTTAGTATATCTAAGTGTCAGTACATGCATCTAGTATTATCACAAGCGGCCAAACAATGGAGCAAATGGAGCAACTGCTTCCTAAATTTTAAAAATTGAGAAACTTTGGACAGTATCACGTTATTTTGTTGTTGAAACCCCCTAAAGTCTGCAGCAGCAACATGTGAAGGCAAGCAGGAGTCATGCTGTAAATGTCTGCTGCAGAACAGAACAGGGGGGTGATGAGTGTGGACTGTTTGTGGCTTGCAGCTATGCATTTTTCAGATTTTCTGATACTATAGCATATGTGACATAATCACCAGCTAAGACAGGCTGCCACAGATATTTAAGGACATGCCAAAACATACAATGGCAAGAGCAACGCAACACATAAATGACACACATATAAGCCACTGCCACACAATTTATGAGTGCTACGCAAATGTATTACCAGTGATCTGGTACTGATGTTATTTTATCTAACACTGCACCATGTAGACACTCCGTCAGCACTCATGAAAATTCACTCACCTCAACATTCTGTATGCTTGAAGTAGCTGAAGTAGCAGAAAAGTGGTCCCTTTCTTCTGAGCAGTTCAGCTAAGTGGTCACCTGACCACTTGAAAGCAGTCATAGACAGTTTATTGAGCACTAAACTTTTAGCCCTAGACTGTCAGGCAAGTATTAGTTTTCTCAGCTGCTTTGGTGCATTCCTCACATCACTATTAACATTTGCTCAACAGGTATTGCATTTATCAAAACAATTAGTACAAACCTCAAACCTAGTTGATAACCTGCAAAAGTGTGCCACTTGCTAAAAATGGATAGTTCATGCCTCAAAAGCAAGTATTCATGTCAATAAAAGTGCCAGTGTCATCAAAATAAAGACTTCTCCATCAATTCCCCACACTTCCATCTGCAAAAGTTCTCTGATGACCCTGCCATAGTTGGCCTCATCACAGGTGAGGACAACTTAGGGTACAGACAGTGGACTCAGGACTTTGTGGACTGGTGCCAGAAGAACCACCTCTTGATCAATGTTTCTAAAACCACAAGCTGGTGGTGGATTTCCACAGGCTCACCTCACTGACACCGGTGAAGATTCAGGGAGTGGACATTGAGATCGTGGACTCTTGTAAGTACATGGGTGTTCACTTGAACAACAAAAGACTGGACTCACTGATGCACTTTATAGGAAGGGTCAGAGCAAACTCTACCTGCTGAGGTCTTTTGGTGTGCAGGGGGTGCTGCTGAAGACCTTCTTTTCTTTAAGACTCTTTAGTGGCATCAGCCATCTTCTATGGGACTGTATGTTGGAGCAGCAGCTTATCTACAGCTGAGAGGAGGCGGTTAGATCAGCTCATCAGGAAGGCCAGCTCTTTGCCAGGTTCCCCCTCAACCCAGTGCAGGTGGTGGGAGACAGAAGGACTCTGGCTAAAATAACATCACTGATGGACAATGTCTCAAGCCCCATGCATGAAGCTGTTTCTGAGCTGGAGAGCTCTTTTAGTGACAGACTGCTGCATCCTAGGAGCACTAATGAGCATTATAGGAGATCCTTCCTCCCAGCAGCTGTTAGACTCTATAACCATCATTGCTCCCAACAAACTCAATAAGTGTTTATATCCATGCAAGTATTTGTACGACTTTGCCGTTTTTTAGTGTCACTAACTGTAAATAGTTTGTATTTTTAATGCTCAGAGACATCCACATCTTGTACATGTTTAATTAACCAAATCAGCTGCACGTTCCTCTGGAGTATTTTTTACAACTACACAGTATTCATGTTGAAATTTTGCCTTACTGTACTGTATTTTTTTTATTCTTTAATATGTTTTTTATACATATTTTATATTCTTTGTGTGAGTCTATTTTTCTGTTATTGCCTGTCACTTTACTTCTGTTGCACAGAAATTTCCCCCATTGTGGGACAATAAAGGATATTTCTATTCTATTCTAAAATGAACAAGAAAGTAAAATGGCTTTGTAATGGTTTCATTATGACAGTTCACTCTGTGTTTTCTGATGCAAACAAGTTAGCAGTTGGTGACACTATCTGAAAATACTCAAGACGGCGCAATATACAATTTGGGCAGCCATTTGAAATCTACAGTTACAGTAAGTGAGGCAAATGAGTACAAGACACTGAATACTCATGTTTCACAATTTTACTGCATATGCTCTTTGCTGTTCTAATTTTATTTACAGCATTGTGCAAACGCAAAGTAATAACTTATTTACAACAAACAGAAGATGGAACCTTTGGGTAAAGCTGTACACAACTAAACAATATCATCAGTGATAGCTGAGGTTCACCTGAGAGAAATTGTTCAATTTGGGGAAGCATTTTCAAGAAAGAATGATGGGGTAAAGTATAGAATTTGCTTGACAGATTTTCACAAGTTAAACATTTTTTTATAATGACTCAAGCAATGAAATGAGGACTATTAGTTTTATACAGGATGACTATTCAGCATTCATAAGTTTAGCTCATTTTGACTGACATGACATAGGAAAGTGATCATGATAAAAAAAACCAGCAGAAATGGGAGCAATTGATGCATGTCAAAAAGCATTTTCAGTTAGTTGGCAGGAATATGAAACTGCTACTATAATGTACACAAATGACTAAATGTTGTAGAGGTTAAACTAACAGTTATGAGAACTTTAATTTTGATTGGAAAAATGCACCAAAGCAACTGAGAAAAACTGTTAGTATGGTAAATTAAAATAAAAATAATATGGTAACTTTAGAGCAATAATAACTTACTCTTCTTTTATCATTCCAATAAACATGCAATGCAGGTAAAGGGATCACATCCTAAGTGACAGGACTTAAAGTTTCGCAAATTGCACTTGATTTTGTTAAGCCTAAACTGTCGTAAAAAGTATTTTTAGATACACCAACAAATGTGGAGTGGTATCAAATAAGCATGGCAACAGCATAAGCAATTAAAATGTAAATCTATTAAAAATTAAAGATTTAAAATCTATCTTTATATATTAAAATTATGATAGAAAAACACTGTAGTAAAAAACTTTTGTACCATTGTCAAACACAGCATGCTTCATGGTTCTTTTTCCATGTATTTATGTGTGTTGACATTTGTTGTTTCTGCAGTCGCAGCTCATACAGAACTGGCCAAGACATAAACAACTGCCCCACCTGCCAGAAGACAGCCTGCATCATTTACAGGTAACCAATATAAATCAATGAACTGAATGTATATCATACCCTAAGTAAAGACAACTCAAATTATCTGAAAGGTTTTTTAGCTTTTTACCTCTTCAGTACTCATCTCTCTCCACTGTTTCCTTGCATTTATAAGACTAATGAAGTCCTAAATTTCAGTAGCAGGAAAATAGAAAGTCATGAGTTCACTAAGGTACCACTCAATGAATGTGAGCTGTACACTAGAGGAAGATACTTTATCCATAAAAATTATTTAGATTTAAAAATGTTTTATGCAAACAAGGTAAGTATTCAGGGACCTAAAGGATGCATCTTTCTAGCTACAGCCAAAAAATATGTATCTTAACTACCTAAATAATATAACTGATCCATGCAATTTCTGAAGACGCTCTTTTACATCTTCTGTGTTTTGATCTCTTATCACCTCCATAAAATCTTATATTTTATTCACACATTTCTGTTCTAAATATCATTCCATCTGTTCATCTGTGGGGCACTCATGACAGAGCACCATCCTTGTCATCAGTATTGCACATAAAGCCATGTGATGCACACACATAAGGTAGAAATACAGATTGCCACATGTGGCTTCAAGACAAGACAAGAAAGGACGCTCCCCCTCTACCCCCAAAAAATAAAAAATTATGAACTCAAAGCAAGCTTGAAACAAATGCACCTGGTTTGCAATCAAAAGAAAATTTTCCTTGTAGGCCTGGATTTCCTTTAAGACTTACAGTCTAAATTGTATTTGTATTTATATCAATCATTTGCTTTATCTAGTTTACTATGTGCCTAACTCTGAGGAAAAACATAGATTTCTGAACAACTTTGCTTCTGTAATTAGCTTTAACTTTGTAAGCCATTTACCTCATGGAAGCGCTGGTTGTTTTTCTAAGATTTAAGCTCCTTTTTTGCAATAATTTCTTTGCCACTGATTCATTGTCTCTGTTCGCCCTTTTCTTTATTCTTTTTTATCTTAAGCTGCAGCAGAATCCTTTTCCCAGTGAGTCATAATTAGCATCAGTGGAAGTGGAAAAGGACAATTATATGATAATATGCTCCACATCTGGATCCAGACTGAACAACACACATGCCTACATATGGATATAGGATAAGAAATACGGTGCACATTTGATAAAAGATAGCGAACCTTGGAGAACTTGCAAATAAATTACTCTGTGATAAAATAATGATTTAATTAGCAATAAATTCTACTGAAATCATTAAGTTGTCCAAGATGACCTTTCACACATTAACTGCTGCTCCAGCCTCTGGGCCCTACACTTGACACTACATATGACAAAGCATGTAGAGACAGTGGATATAAGAGTCTAGCACAAATAAAGACAGTTATAGTTTAGTTTTTTATTTTTGTCAAACATGAAAGTGTATTTTGTTGGCTTTTTTCTCAACCAAGACATAATATTTCAGCTTCAGGAAGACTAACCACCATCTTTTGAACACAAATTAGGATGTGACTGCACTTTAAATTACACATTTCACTTAAATGGAAAACACACAAAAAGCTTTTGTATGCAAATTTAATCACAACTTCTGGAGGCATTTTCACAGATAATGAAATGGTAAAAAATTTGATAAAGCTACATGAAAAGGTAGGGAAACAGCTTTTAGGAAACTACTAAATGTACTGACTACACAAACCGGCCACTTAAGAGCATGAATAAAAAAAGAAAGTATGACTATATAAGAAATGACTACTTAAAAACAACACAACAGTAATTTGATTTGATTAAATCTGCTCAGTTGATTAAACCCTCTCAAACCTTCCACTGCATTGAGAACAAAGAAAGATATGTAATATTAAGCAAGTGAGTTCTTGAAAAACAAAGATATAGATATTTGTTTCATTTTTTCCTTCTGCTACACTTCAATGGGACCCACAAATTTAAAGTATGTAAAGTATGATCAATTCCACAGAGGCAAAAAGTCTCTCTAGTTAGATACATCTGAAAATAACTTCTATATACATATACTGCACATTCTCATACATATGGACTAATTCGTTAATTTTAAAAATATTAATGGCTTTGAGATAAATGTTGTCTTATGCCCGCTGATTATTTTTCCTTTGTATGCATTATTATGAAGTTACACAAGTTTCTTTCAAAAGGAGAAGCACATACATTTATTGATTTTATTTTGTTATTCAAACAAAGTGAGATGGCCAATTTGTTTGAGAAGACAGTACCACCTTAATTAAAACCAGGGAATTCAGGGTAAAAAAGGAAAAGACATAGCAGAATTCACCTACAAGCAGAAGATAATTTATGTGTGAGACTTAGACATCCATCTAAATGATTTGCATTGAAAAAATAGGGCTTTGACTTGGGCCTGCTGCTGAAAGGAGATCCTTTACTGTTGTCAGTTTTACTGAATCATCATGATGTGAGAAAAAAAAAAGTTAGAAACTCATCTTTTCACACAGGTTAAGCAACATAATCACAGATGATATATTTACAAGCTCTTCTGCAAGCCTACCAATCAAAGTTTTACCGTTACTTTCTTCTTAAGCAATGAACTACCGTGGAAACATAAATTATGTAACATATCCATACAGGCGAAGCATAAATCTATTCCCTGCATGTTAACCCTTGCTCCAACCAAACTGTTAAATGTTCCATTATTTCTCAAGGATACACCAATATGAGCCTGTTGAAACTTATGTTTAATACCTGCCCAAAGTTTGTTAGTTTCAAAAGGCTCTCTTAATCTGAAATTCGAGCCACATTGAAACATATATACTAATTCAATAAATATGACTGTATAGAGTTAAGAAATATCAGAGGTGACCAGCTCACAAAATGAAACAACAGCTGATATAGAGTATAGAAGAACAAGAGGAGATACAATTTTAGTCAGATTTACTTAACTAAAAATCTCCTTTTTTACCTTTTGTGTTTTCACAAAAAGAATAAAGCTTTCATGAGTTCATTTGGCATTTTAAATAATCTCTGTGCAGTGAAGTTCAAATTATTTAGGTTTTTAACCAGGGATTGCAAAATGCAGTCTCGATGTGTTAAAAAAAAAAAACCCTCTGAAAAATAGCCCTTTAGTTTTGCACCAATATGACCCCATCTCACCAACATTAGGGTCACAACATTCTCATAGTGTTTGCTAATTGACCATATGCTGTCTGTTAGGCTGCTACCATTTCTTTTTTCTAATGTCCAAAATGCAGCTCGATAAATTGTTTAAAAGTAGTGTAGCCTTTCTCATTGCTTATGTAACCGAGTGTTGTCAGTCAAAACAATAAGTCGTCAACACAACAGGAACAATTCAAGATCTACTTCTTTACTTAATTCAGTCTCAAGAATGGATATGTGGTGTCAAGCTTAAGCTCGCTCCTTCACATCAGTGTCTCATCAAAAATAACATTTATTTATGTTGCTAGATGAATTCACACAACAGCAGCTCCTACATAACACCCTGATCAAAATGAGTAAAAAAAACCAAAGACTGAAACTCGTCAATGTTACAATGTTTAGTGATGTCTAAATGTGGTTTTAAAGTTGTTGAGACTGATTAAATGAGCTAAAAAGTTCCAATTGTCACAGTATTTTTTGGGCAAAACAAGATTTGCAGACCTGAAATAGCAGTTAATAGATTTCCATAGACATCCAGTTTTTGGAAGATTAATCAAATGCAATAACTAAGATTTAAAATACATATTTTCTCAAAGTCTTCTTCTTCTGTCAAACAAAAACATAATGAAAATAAAAAATAAAAAATAAAAACATTCTCACTTTAGAAACCAAAAGAGTTTTGTGCTCAGGGCCAAATAATCACCACAAGCTAATGTGGTAACATTACCATTAGCATGGTCTGTCGGTTTCTTCGCTTCAAATATATGGTGGCCTGTTTCATCTAATTGACAGTCCATATTCTGTACAGTACTTATGGAGCACAATGGGTTTCTGGAGCACTTTGCACTGCAATAGAATATATGGTTGAAACAAAAATGGCTGAATCATGACCTAGTGTGGTGATTGAGTTCAGTTCAACATCTAAAAGGAGATATGCCAAAGAAAAATTATTCATTCAAACACAACTTAGACAGTTAAAACTAAATATTGTTCTAACAGAGCACTTCTTGTATTGTGTGTTTTGTGTTTATATGTGAATAGTATCAGTGTGTACATGTAGTCTGGATTTTAACTTCTGTAGTTATAAATTCTTTATGAAGACATCTCTTTTTCAATGCCCAGTAGTGCTTTAACTACTTCTCTAACTAAATTATTCCCCCCTTCCTTGTTTGATCACTGAGTTCTTTTCTCAGGTAGCCCAGATAAACAATCTTTTACTTGTCAATATCTCTGTTAGCTCTCATGCTCCTCAATTTATTTTCCATCATTTATTCTGCAGGGGGTTCTAGTTTTATTTACTCCATATTACATTTTTCAAACATCCCACAGCATTACTTTTTTCTCATTACGTAGCTGTGGGCCTTTATTGAGGGACATATACTGTACATGTTGGTCAACAGAGCACCACATCTGTGCTTCTGCTGTGTGTTTCTCAGTTGAGTATATGTGTTGTGGCGTTGGGATATAGGAGGAGGGAAGGATGGTTAGTTGTATCTGCTCTCCTCGCTTCATCATGTGCCTCATTAACTCCAGATGCCAGGCCCTATTCAGCTCCACCCCTTTAATCCGGCTCAGCACACACCCACCCATACACAAACACACAACTATCGTCACTAAAATGGAGCTGGAAGCTCATAGACTACTACATTATGACCTGCAGCGGTGGACACTTCAGAGAAAGAGAGTGTAAGAGAGACGCACGAGAGGGGAGGGGGAATGAGAGCTTAGAAAAAGAAGGCCGAGAGGGTCTCCTTTGAACATTTCTGAAGAGTAAAGAAATTCCCCCCTTACTTCTTCCTTAAGCTCTTCCATTGTGCAAATGTCTCCCTCTTCTCTTTTGCCGTTCCCCTTTTCATTCTCCTCCCACTCTCATCTCACCAGTCTGTGATCTACTGGTGCATGAAGTGCACAAGAATACTCTGGACGTGAAATGAGTGCTGAGTTAAGGCCTGCTTGAAAGCAGGAGTGTGTGCTGAAGGTGCATACATCCTAAGTTAAAAGCATGATATGATTTTAAAAGCATTTTGCAACCCCCTGTAGTGCGTTGTCAGCATTTTGTGACCATATTTTAAAATCACTGACTCTTTTGCTTAGATTTTTTAATTCTCTTTGTATCTTTCATTTCATCTTTTTAACTGCAATATAATTTTCTCAGAAATATATTTAGCTTGAATCTACAGAATCCTTAAAATTGTAATCCTACTTTTTCTCTTTTTTTCCACATTCCTTTTTCACTCATTCTGTCTCCCTTCTCCAGTGTGGAGCATGATTTCCGACAGCAGGAGGGACGCTTCCAAGGGGTGATTGAAGCCCTCGAGGGTGAATATGATGTGCCTGCCCCAACTCAGACCAAGCTCATGCCAGCTCCCTTGTCCTCCAGCCGCCCCAGCACCAAGGCTCGTGTCAAGAAACTGCGCAAGAAGTGCTTCTGGTGGCTCTAAGAGTCATGAAAATCACAAACACCTTTCTAGGCTGCAGGTGTATAAGGCAGTTGATTATATATGTGAACCAAAATATTATGCTGCAGAGAAAAGGAGCTTTTTTACATGGATGTGCAGAGAGTTGTATCAGATTCAGACTGAAATGTTCTTTCCAACAGTTTCCATGTAAATGGATTTTTTTTCCCACCGCTTCTCATCCTAAGGCCTGACAGAATCTAATGGTAATGTTGCAGATGAAGAATGGAGACAGAAAGAAAAGGATATAATAATAGCCACAAAGATTTTCCGTCAACCTGAGAGGACGACCCCTTCTTTTGCAGGAAGAAAAAGACTCCATGGGATAATTTCTCAACTAACTTGCAATTAAGAGTAAGGATGCTTTTTTTTAAACTAAAGCTGTAGAGGATAAACAAGAAAGAACCGAGACCTCTGATATCAAATGGCTTGAGCAGTCGTCTAAATGGATGGAAAGATCAATGGACTGTCACAGCAATAAGTAGAAAAATTGATGAAAACCCAAGGAATTTAACCGCTTGGAATATTCATTTTGAATTTTTGGCTGTTGAAATGTGAATGTAGCGACACTTGAATCACTAGAGGCATGCCGGGGAACAGGAGCTGATGACCCATCTGGAAACAGACCACTTGCTCAGTGGATCAACAGCATAATGAAAAATGCACTCAGAATACATTAAGAGACAATATGATAGCTAGTTGTTAAAAGACTGACAAGTCTGTGTCAGATAATTAAAAGAAATCCATCAACACTGACTGACAGAGTGATTGATTCTCTCTTTTATATTTCATCCAGAATGGAAATTTGTTCTGCAAGCTCAATTTTTTTGCAAGGAGTTTCACACACTGTGCATACAAATACTTGCACAAAAAGGGTTCATGAGCACTAACTTACACCTTCAATAAACCAACTGAATCACAAGACATAAATTTCCTACATATGTATGCATGAACTCCACATTTATTCCACTTGCAAACCAGAGCATCTATCACTTTGCTTTTAAAACCTAGCCAGTGTTAATAATGTAGAACTGTATAATTATCTATGAAATTGAAACTAATACGGTGCCATTGATTTAAGATTAGGTGTGAAACTCAGAGTTAAGGTCTGAATTTTTTTTGAATGACTAAAATTGTATTAAAGGATTCTCTGTTTAAACATTGCAAATTTTCCCAAAATGCACAAAAATTATTAGGTGGTAAAAATGTTCATGTTAGATTTGCAGGTTGTTTTTTTAACCAAAGAGCACTGTTTTGTGAAATTATGTCACACTTAGCAAAATGACAATGGAATCACAATTTACATGGGAAGAAATGCATTAAGTCGTAAAAGTAAAATCTACAAAAGCCCTGTATTGTTTTATCTTCTGTCATGAATGTAACAACAGGGTATTTTTTTCATACACTCAGACACATTATTTGTACCACGTTTGCTCCCCAGCCATCAAGGGCATAATCACTAATCTTACAAAGGCTTACTTCAGCATCATGTGGCTGACTAGTTGCCCCCAATTAGAATCCTTGATGACAGCACACTTACTAATTTATCCAATCTATATCCAGAATGCCCTGTCATAGCATTTTTATAATCTGTCCCTTAACAGTGTGTGAGCTCCAGCAAAGCCCCTTCCTCTGATCTTCCACTTGTATGTCCAATAAAACATGTATTTTGAACAAAAGCTGCTGTGACCATGCTTTGTGTTTCAGAATGACACTGAATGGTGCACTGAAGATACAGAAAAGGAAGTTTTTTTCAGGTATACTTTCAACTATAAATGACATATAAGAAAGAGAAAATGAGAAAAGCTCTTAACATCCCTCATAAACTTAGCCAATTTATGACAAATGATCTACTGGGTTCTTTCAACGTCCATATTATGTTATTTTTGAGATTCAGATTTCTAGAGTTCTGATTTGATTTTTTGAGCCATGTTTTAAACTATGACTACATAGCTCATTTATAAAGTCATGGGAGTCAATGTAGGCTTTAAATATGTTTCAAGAAACTGATGGATGGACAGATGGCTGGATGGCACATAATGGATAGGAAATAAATTCTGGACATACAAAGGTTTTTTCATTCCCAATTTTTCCTTCTTCAATTTTTATCTAGACCAGGAAAATACTTCAAAAAATTACATGCTTTTCCATTTCTTCCAAACTGTGTTGGAACCCTGGATCAAAATATGAAGGAATGATAGTTTGTACTTACAATCAGGGCATGCTCTCGGCCCATCGTGATCACTGTTCGATTGATTATCCGCAGCAGAGACACCACTATGTCCTGGATATGTTGAAATGTTTCTCCCTAACGGAAACAGATGATAAAACAGAACAATGGCAAAATGAATAAGAGGAGGAAAATCCAGAGGAAAATAAACCAAAGTAATAAAAAGATCCTTACATTCTTCTAACGAAAATGCATAAAACACACAGACCAGTGTATTTCACACTAAAAAAAACAGTATCACTTCTTAAAACATTTAACTTTTACAAAAAGTTGTGTAAACCTTGTCAACTTTTTGGATGACATTTTATTCATTTTGGTGTCAGATTGTTGGACAATTAACACTGTAGCCAGTTTCAGACCAGACCTCCATGATAACCAACTATGAAACGCCCCAATGAATAATTTCATCATTCACGTCATAGATCTCTATCCAGCAAGATGACAGGTCTGTATGAGTTTTCAGAGCATGCGACAGGGATCACAGCATAAAATGCACGAGATACTTTAAAATGTGTTTGGAGCATTTCCAAAAAACCCTCAAACTTGTCAAAGCTTGTCAAAGGTTGAGATTCTCATGATGACCGTGTAAATGCATTCAGCACATCAAATATGGCCATGTTGTTGTGTGCCATCTTCAACATGTTGTGGTCGGCTGTAGATTCTGCTAATCAGCATAATTCTCAGATCAGACTGATGTATGAGGGTCACAAAGTTGCGTAACTCTTCTTCCAACACCAAACTTATGCTGCTGCTGCTCTCTTTGCTGTGCATGTCACTCTCAGTTCATGACTCTATCCCCTCTTTACATCTTATGGTCCATAAACCTAAGTGACTACTTCCAAAGTTGGGGAGGATACACTTCAAATCTCCATTTTGTACCAAGACTTTTTCGCTGACTGTCAGACCGAAGAAACACATGCAAATGCAGTCCTAAGAGGATGATTTGTTTCTATAGGGTTGATTTCTCTGTGCATTGACTTTGAATTTGACTCTGAATTTTATCTCTGCTGTTTGAAAATATTTATTCTCTATACTTGTTATTTCTAAGCGTTTAAAATGGACTGATATATGCTTCTATGTTTACTGTGTAGGCTTCTTTGAGTTTCCACTATGATAGAACTTTAATGCACTTCTCAGTTTTGTTTGCATCACTGTTTTAATCTCAAACAAAACAACTAACAGAATAAAGTTCTTTTCGATCTGAAACTTAAAAATAATTTCACTTGAAAAATGAGCCTCACCAAAATATTTAAGTTAATGTGAAGGTAAGAACAACAAAAGCTTTTTGATACATGCATGAAATTTCTGCACAGGCCTGTTTCCTTCTCACCATATTTTTAATCCCTTTGAACCCAATTTCCTATTACATTTCTTTCACCTCCTCTTTCTAGTTGGAAACATTTTGGACAAGATCCCTTACCCATGCATTTCTATCTTTCTGGTCAGACTTCTGGTCAGAATATTGTTTCATGGTAAGAGGGTGCTGCATGTTTAAATAAATGCATTATAAGTTAAAATATTAAAAGGAATAAAGTGAAAAATATCTTTAGTACCATCAAATATTGCTCATACTCAGTCACAAAGTGTATTTTTTAAATATGCAGTGTACACTTCCAAATTTAAGAAATATTCAAGTATATCAATCATGATCAACAAAATTAGACATTTTTGGAAACAATTTAGAAAAAAAAAACCTTTAATGTCAAAGAGAAAACTAATTTCTATAAAGTAATAACAATTATATCAAAAATATGAAACATAAAATAAATGATTGCACAAGTGGATATTTACCCCCTGTAAACTGACAGACCTAATTTAACAGAGGTCCAGTCATTTGGTGCTAGTAGTCTCACAATGAGTGGAATGGAAATCACCTGAGTGCAGTGACTGTTTCTAGTAATTGTGGTATAAAGACATCTGTGTCTGGAACGTCATTCACTAGTTAATCACTTTTCCTGGCTACCGGCATTAAGACAAAAGAACACTCCAAGCAAATCAGAAAAAAGGTAAATGAAAATAATAAGTCACGGGATGGATACAAAAATATCTATAAGGCCTGAACATCCCTGGAGTTCAGTTCAATCCATCATCAATAACTGGAAAGAATATGACCCATGTGTAAATCTGCCGAGATCAGGCCATCCTCACAACCTGAGTGACCATGCAAGAAGGAGACTAGTGAGAGAGGTCACCAAGACACCTATGACTACACTAAAGGAGAAACAAGCTTCAGCAGCTGAGATGAGAGAAACTCTGCATATAAGAACTGTTGCCCTGGTTCTTCACCAGTTAAAGCTTTATGGTAGAGGGGCGATGAGAAAGCCACTGTTGAAAAGAAGAACGGAGTGAAATTGCAGTGTCCAGATGTGAAAGCCTGATTGAGACCTATCCACACAGACTCCGTGCTGTGATTGCAGCTGCTAGACATGTGGTATAAACAGTGCTTTATAGGGTTGTTGACTGATACTCATTTTAATCATGCAACGGGAGCTTTTCTTTCCTCTTTTTTTGCTAATCCTATATAAAATAGTCCTAAAAATGTGCTAAATGTCCATTATCTCAAAAGCTAAAGTCTCGTTAAATGACAGTAACTATTGATGCTAAAGGTGGCCCTGTGCAACCAGATTCCAAAAATAGCCTCCCCCTGTTTCTGCTATGGTCAGCCATAGCGAAGCGCTGGCGCTCATAAACAATTACTACTGATATTTATAGTACCTAAGTACATGTCGGACTTATAGGAGATTGTTTAAAACAGCAAAAACTAGCTTCTGTATGTCCATTTAAGCCACCATCTTGGGAGGTGCAACATGTTCTAAATCCCCAATCTTGGTATTCAAAAACTCAAAATTAGATCAATCACTGTAGTGACAGATCAATAGATTAAGAATCAATTGTCCAACAGGTTACTAATTTCTAATTCAGTAAATTATGAAATGAAGCATTTTTTTAAAAAAAGTTTTTTAATCTTCACTTCTGCTTTGTATTGTGAGCAGGTTGTTCTGAACACATACCAAGTGTTGTTCCTAATTTAGTCTTAAACTAATCTTAATTAGCTTTGAGATAATTTGACCTTATGTTCAAAACTCCCTAATATAAACTTTGGTCTTTAAGCATACATATTCATTCTGGACTGTGATATTATCATATATCAATTTATAGGTTATTTCATATTCATTCCTACATATTTAGCCACTGCTTTGTGAGGAATCCACAGCATATGTTATGTAATCTAATGTAAATTAGTTGAAAAACTAATTTGGCCTCAGTTTCAAATTCAGCTGGGGGAGGGGAGATTATGTAAAATCAACTTTTTTGAGCTTTATTTAATGCTATAATGTTATTCCCTTCTCAAAAGTATTCAGTGGTCCCTACATGCTTGCTCTCACAAAGCGCTGCCTATTTCCACAAAGCTCCTCCTTGGAGCTGGAGTCCCCAGCTGTGCTTCCCTCACACAGCTCCTCCAGACTAGCAGAAGCAATTAGCAAACACCTGGTGGAACTGCATGTCTGCTGAGTTTATCATACTAACTATTTCTCAGTCTAGCACTACTAAGAACGGTCGTAAACCGGATAATGTAGAGCATTGTGGTGATACTTTTGTTTATAAACTCATATAATGAGTTTTGTTTGTGTTTGTTCAATACAAATGTGTAGAGCCTTGCTGTTCAAACATGCCAGAGCTGGACTAATTCCTTCCTCTAATGTTACTATATTGTTTCGATTCATTGTCTGTAGTGTTTCATATATTGCCTTATCAAGCAGGCATTCATAAACAGTAACTGAGACTGAAAACTTTTTGGCTATTATTTCCTGATAATCAGGTGGTGTTCTGACTTGGTAATGTTGATCTAAATTACTAATTTTGTTGATAATTGCCTTCAGCATTTATGTATAGTTATTCATAACCAAATCAAAGCTATTGCTACACAACATGGTCCTTTCTTTTTTAATTTCCATTTTTGCTACAACTAACAATATTTTCAGTTGATATTAGATGAGGATAAGGTCTAGATGTGCTTATATTTGTCATACTGTATGTGCATTTATCCTTGCATGAGTTGATCAGTTTAATGTAAAAAAAAAAGGAGGATTTAAAAATAAGAGACAGACTGAAAAACACATTTACCTTTTCCCAATGTATTTGTGCACATGTATGCCAGCATGATGGCAGATTTTTTTGAACCGCTTGACGAGAATTAGGTAGATATGATTATGCTACATTAAAAGCACTGACTCACCGCCCAGGGGCATGGGCAAGATAAACAACTGTGTATGTGTGTGTTGTCCAGCACACACACATACACACACACATGCACACACATTCAGGAAGGCTGAGGAGCAGCTGTTAAGACTAAATAAATCAGTAAATCTTTCTGGCTCACTGTAGGTATTTTGGTTTCCTGGAGAGACTGTCTCTGACATCAGCAAGAGAGTTGGAAGAGCACTGAGAGATAAAATGCTTCTTATCTTTAAATCTGTTGGACCAGCAAGCAACATATTTAAAAACATAAAAAACATTAAAAAAAAAAATAAATAAAAAAATAAATAAATAAATAAATAAAAAAAAAATCAGTATTGCACTAAAGCCTAACACACATTAAAAACATATAAATGTATACAATTTGGATGAAGGTTACTGAGATGCCAAATCCCACAAGGTATTAAGAGCAGCACTTTGGCAAAATTTAAAATAAACCACATGTTTATCACAAACATAATTCATATTTCTGAACAAACACTGTGCTTTGTATGGTCTACTAAGACTGTTCATCCTTAGTATATATGAATATTCAATGTTTATATACATTTGTTAATCTAATGGGTAAAGTGATTTAATATTTGATTTTTATTGAATATAATAATATTGCATTTTATTCATAGAGACGTTTCAAGATTCTCAAAAACACCAACAACAACCAAAATATGTATGCAGAAAATGCTATTAGAAGAACCAAAAATTCAGAAATGTATTCGACATAAAAAATTAAAAATCTATCACATTAGAACCACTAAAATTAATAAAATAGCTGAGTTAATAAACAACCTTTTGCTGTATTCTTTAAAAAAAAAATTGGTCTGGGAACTAAAAAATAGACAATAAACAAAAAGATACTAAAGAACAAGCCCTGGTGGATACCAATGAAAATTAGACAAGGTTCAACTGAAATATCTGACTTTTGTAGTTTATTTCTGCCGTTTTACTTTTAACAGTATCAGGAAGAGGTTCTCAATGCCGGTTTCACAATGCCCAAAGGTTAACAATAAGCAAATTGACCAAATATTCTCCAAAATTACCTAAATCTGGATCAGGAGATTGGAAGCTACTCAAAGACAAGTATTTTTTTTTTTATATTACATCCTATAAAGGTTGCTCGAACTTACCTCAACACAGCTTTTGTCTCTGCTGCAGTTGCTGTTCTTGTCCACTCTCCAAGCAAAAGCTAGTTATTCTCTAACAAGACAACTGCTTTTAAGGTTTGTGGTGAAGAAAAAAAAAAGAAAGCTCTGTTGATCCACGTTTGTCTTTCTCTGTCAGTATCCTTTTTCACACATGTTTACATTCAGTATGAAGAAGCGCAAGTGACAAAGTCACTTAAAACTTCCAGGCAAACATTAACAGACACAAGCATTTGTCTTTCAAATAATCATTTTGCTTATCTTTGCTTTTCTCCCTGAATATCTATGTGATTTGAGGACAACTATGGTGTGACAGTTTAATCAGGTACCACCCAGAGTGAGAAACACAGAACAATGAAAAACAAAGAAAATGAGGGATAAAGGGGAGGAGGCGACAACTATCTTCTTCCATCTATTCCCCATCTGCTTGTGTTTATTCTCACATTTTTATCATTTTTTTTCCCAACCCACAGTTCTGAAATAGAGCATAGAATGGATAAAATGTAAAATATTTAGCTATTAACTCATAGGCAGACAGACAGAGACATACACCCTTTTACTGCCTTGCAACCAGCAGACCATTTTCATCTTTGCCTCTTTTGTGGCCTGTACTTTCCCGCATTTTTACTTTTTATGGTCATATCCAAGATACCATCACCAACTGCTTTAATTTATGTATCTAATCAAATTAACTCCATTCCAGTTCATTTATTACATTTGCTCTCTTCTCTCGATGCCTCTCTTCTCTTGGCTCATGCTTCATTAGTGCATTCGAATAAATAGAACCAAAAAAAGCCATTTCTTCACTTCAAAGTCTAGGCAGGCTGTCAACCACTGGCACAGGCAATTAAAAAGCCCTCATCTTGAATCTAGAGATGTATTTGTTTTGCATGCGAGTCTGCCTGTATGTTTATTTTGAAGGTGTTCAGCTCATGAGCAAACTTTGATTTGTTTCAATAAATCACATGCAACATGTTTCAGACCAAGTGAATCAATTGGTCAAGGCCAGTTGAGGTCTCCTTCCTGTACAACTGGATGAAAAGAGGACTAAATTGGCACTGAGTATTTATAAGTACATTTTAAATTAATTCACCGATAAAGAGAATGAAGTGACAAATATCATAGAAACATCCATGTGTCAGATAGTATTTGCTGAAATTAGAGTTGAACCAGGCATGATGAGACAATTTGATCCTCAGTTATGTCCACTGATCTGCCTTCATTGTCAGTAGATACAGAAGCTTCTATAACTGGCTGATGGCATAGTTTTTTAATCTTATTTCTCATCTATTATTAAATGACGGTGAGGATCACGTACACTTTGGCAGTATTGCTGGTTGATGTTGTGTAACTTAAGCACATCTCAAGTGACCACTTAGGATTTTGCACTACTGTGTCCTCAATGACAAATGAAAAAAGCAGGGGAAGCTTTTGCTTTATCCAAATGGTTTCTCCAGTGAGTCGAGGTAGAAACAACAGGATCAGACTTTTCTTAGCCTACATTTGAACTCTGCAATTTAACTGTATCTTTCTTCCACTAAGCTACAAAATAGCTTTATGTTCTGAGCTTGTCCATAGTGTGCTATGAATGTCTTTCATCCAAACAAATTGTCTATTGTGTAGCTTACCACATTCTTTCTGCTAAGGACTTCCAGGATATTGTTGAGAAGCTCCAAACTGTTTCTCCTCTCATCATGAGGACCATCAGCCATGCTGGCCAGTGCACCACTCAGCTCCCGCAGCATCATGGGTAACAACACATCACGGCATTCTGTCAGAACAGAAGCACAAATGTCCAAGGATGATATGTTTGATAAGCAGACAAATTATAAAATACAGGTTCTGTAACTGGAGACAGATGGCAACATTTAACAAAATTTTAAAGGCACAAGACAAGGTTGCATCTAAACTTATTCCTCTCTAGAAAACTTTTCAAATACAAAAGGTGATGGTTTACATCCATTATTGCTGCACATGTAGGTAAAGGTGAACCCACATAGCTATGAAAAATGATGCTGCTGGACCCTGAAGAGGAACATCAAATCTACCTCTAGACTCCATGATGGAACTGTATCAATCAAGAGTATTTATAGTTCAATTCATGTCGCTGTGAAGTTTTGTCAAATACAAAGTCAACACATTAATCTCAATTGTCTAACAGTTTTTTCTTTCTGTATCCCTCCAATTAATCTTAGTTTTCACTCCGTCAGCAAGCCAGGAGTAGAGGCTCAGCTTTTTTATTGTGCTCCCTGTTTCACTGTTAATAAAAGTGTATACAGTCAACCAAATAAAATAATAATTTAAAGATTGTCTCTGGCAGAAATTGTGTCCTTCTATTACAATTCCAGTATGGAGTCCATCACTAGAGAACACATAAATAGTAATACATAAAAAATATGTTTTGAGAAACATATTACCAAACCATAAAGGAATTCGCTGCAGGTCTTTGGACCTTTATAATGTAATCATACAATTTAGTAAGAAATGGCTGTTATTGTAAATGGGCGATAAATTAACTGACATATTTTACACCCCATTTGAAGACAAATATCAACAACATCCTCTGCAACCAGTGAGTTTCATGCATAATGCCAAATAATGCACAAAGGTTCTCCAATTTCAGAGAAATAGTGTTATAATTACAACATCTTTTCATATAGGAAACATAAACTGTGCAGCTCTGCTGATGATAAAAAGGGGAAAACAACTGTTGCATCAATGTTTGTTTAAGTAACTATTTACTTTTGGTACACAGGACTGTTTTCTCTGGGCTTTTTTTGAAAGGGTAGTTATACCTTCCAACTCATCTTTAAGGCTCCCACATACTTCATCTGAAGTGCCGACATTGGCTCTCATTGCGTAGACGCGTGGCGAAAATTGCATCATTTTGTTTGCAGAGAAGCATCCGCCTCCCCTTCTCAACACCAGGCCCTGGTCAAACTATTTTAACAGAGCTCTGTGTGAAGTGTTGTCTGATTGGTCAGGTGTTTGTTGCCGTGTTTTATGCAGAAATGCTCTCGGACAGCACTGTTGATATTTCTCTTCAACTAGTCTGCTTCCACTATCCGGTTTTTGTATCTGCAGGAGACATGGATACTTTTGAGGAACATTAATCTGACACGGTGAGGAACTATGTACAATTGTACGATTCTTCACTAAATAACTACTATAATAATAAGACTGTCAAATGGCTAAAAACCCCTGGGTGTAAATTGCAACATCATTGTCCACTGAGGAGGCTGTCAGCAGAAAAATGTGGCACTCTTTCAGTAACTTCATGAAAGCAAAGAGGATGCAGAGATGGAGTGAGAACCCCGACGAGTAGGGGTGTGACGTACACTAAAGTGGGAGGAATGTCCCCCAGGTAGTCTGTGCCATGTATGAAAGGTGTGTGCGAATACTAACATCCAAAGCCATGAGATTGCGCATCGACTGTTCAGCTTCGCATGATGTATGTGGGAGCCTTTACACTAAAGATGTTCCGCATAGGAGATTTACTTAGTCATGTTGAGCTATTTGAGTTGTTCTTTTTATTGTAAAGTGACTATTTGTGTGTCTTGCATATAAAGGTAATATGTGTTGAGGTTTGAGAAATTTTATATGCTTTTTTTATTTACAGAAAATATTTAGAGAGACAATTTTTGCTTCTTCATCTTGACATTTATGCAACATATGTGATATCTGCCCCTGTAGTTGTGTGAAAACTAATGATGTTTAGTCCAGACAGCTATCTTTTTTCCTTAACCAGTTAATTGATCATGGAACATTTAACATGTTAATAGTTCCATAATCTTTCCATGATTTCCTCCATAAAAACTGTGCAGTACTGCATGGGTGTTTGATTTTGTTTTGTGTTTAACTTTTTCACCCACTCAATGTGTTGGGCTTGCTCACCAGGGTACCAGAATACACTGTTTTTCTTAGTTAAGCACCAAGAATTTCAAGGATTCTTTGTACTTCATCTAGTCTTGAAGTTTTGTTTGATGACTGTTTTGGATTTAGGTTTCCCTTTTGGGTTTACAAACTATTTCTCAATTTAATTTGACATTCTCTGATCTAATGCTTCTTGTTTTAATCTACATTTGGATCCTTCACCTACAGATGTGCTCATAGATTTACACATTTTTGTTGAATTTCTGATTTTTTACCATTGGTTAGAAAATTTGAATGAAAACTTTTTTGTCATTGTTAGAGTTTGGATGAAGCCCTTTACCAAGAAATGTGACACTGGGTGAACTGACTTTATAACTGTAATGCTCTTATAATTTACCTTTGATTTCAAATATTTATATACTAGTCTTAAGTGCTGTTGAACTATGACATTCACTTTAAAATCTCTAAATAAAATTATAAATACCACCCAGAGCAATGATTGTCTTTCAGATAAGTGTTGCAGCTGAATGAACAGATGCATTCAAGGATGGATTTAAAGTTCAAAAGTAATCTTATCAGTGTTCACAGCTGGAAATTGAAGTATCACCATCAAAACAACATGTTTTCAGCTCAGGCATCAGTTTTGTTCAGCAAGTTTAAAGTCTGAATTGATTATGAAAACATACTTCAAAAACTTTGAACAAATAGTCTCTGAGAAGGTCTGAAAAACTGCTGTACCCTTTGCATTTAGGGCTGCCTGCTTGTACTACAAGCTGGGAGCAAACAAGATTTGCAGAGCTTGTTGCTAGTAGAAATGAATATAATGCTCCTTTAACAAGCTATCCTTTTAATATTTTTTTTAAGTCAGCATAACTAAAGCCCATTACGACCCAGTATGAGCGCAATCTGTCAGCAGAAAATATTTATCTGGTTACAAGTAGAAATGAAATATATTCCCAGTGTGTTCAATAACTGATCCTTCTTATAGCCCTGGCCCCACCCTTGCATGTCTTGCTTCTCCATCTTTTTGCTACTTCACATATTCCACCCCATGCCTCTCTCTGTAGCCTTAGGTAGACAGAGACCATTAAAAGCTCATTTGGGCTCATGCTCATTAGGCCCATTATTAACTGAGCCAAGTCTTTATGCCTGCTGCCGGACCCTCACCACAAACTAATCACAAAAACACAAAGTCATAAAGGCGAATCACGAAGACATGAGAAAATGCATGAGTGACTGAAAACTCTGCAAGACTTTGGATCAAATACATTGAAGTAAGGCAGAGATGGGGGAAAAAAAAATCTAATGTAGATTATTTTATAATAATATAGAACCACAATTAAATAAATAAATCATAGGTAATTATAGACTGCAGTTAGAGCCATAGATGCTACCAGCTGAGTATTTACCTAGAAATCCTGCTAAATCTGGTTAATCCATGACAGTAGAAATTCATCTTTTGCCCTTCCAGATATAACACAGTGGGCTGTGCTTCATGCTACTGTTGTTGTGTGAGCTTAGGGATTAATCCATCTGCCGTCTGGGGAGGATGTAACTCTGAACCTGTGGACCTACACGCTCAGTTGCATGGCAAAAGTAAACCTAGCTTTACCTGTTTTAGTCACACTGATGTAACAAGCAAACCCTCATGTTATTTGGGGGGCATTGTGGTTAAAAGAGTGCAAATATGAAGGTTGCTACAAATTATTCTTTAACTTTATAATGATTTGGGCCAGGTGTGTTTTTCAGCATCTCATTTTGCAAACTTGCACAATAGCAGACAGTTCAACTAATTCAAATTTCAACTCAAGTCCAAATTTTATCTTTTCACAATTAAACAATAATGTGTGCTCTGCTAATAGAAGGGAAACAGAAGGTATTGGATGCACCACTTTATGACCTCAGTTAACTCGTGATTGCACTTTGAACCTTCAACAGATACTTTGGACTTTATCTGTATTTATGCTCTTTTTGTTTCTACTATGGCCAAGAAAAAGACAGCTTTATTTTGTTGTATTCTGACAAACGGATGAAATGACTAATATACAACTTAATGTGGTACAAAAGTAATGTGACAAAAAATACATAATAGCAGTGTACAGGGAATGCAGTGATCAATTTTCTCAGAAAGTCACTGAATTCAAAGGTGATTAAAACAATGCTGGTTAACATTTATGTTTATATTTATGATTCACAATCACGCAGTCCTCACAGGCAGTGGAAACATTGTGCACTGCTGTATTTTTGTCCACAATCAGCTGAAGAATGACAAATGTTTTGACAGAGCCTACATAGAATGCGAGAACTTATATATCATCAGTCTGACAAGTGATACTAATAATACTGATGAAGCAGCCAAAACTTATGCTGAGCTTGTTCAAACAGTCAAAACCTTTCTTTAGTCCCCAGCTGTGTGCAGTTCTAAATTTTACAAAACTAATAATTCATAAATACTCTTATAGTTTATCAGACACCCTTAAATTTGCAAGGATTTGAGAGTCAAGATCCTAAATAAGATTTGAGAAGTTTGTTTAGGCTCCCTTCCTTTCAAATTATACTAGAACCTCATAAATATGTAAAAATATGACAGAGCACAGGGTTTCTTAATAGTGTTCATTCAGACTTTCACTTGAAAGGTGTTTCGCATTGCCATTCATGACATAGAATAACATCTGGCAAATTAAGATCCCAGACTAAAACGCTGAAGACTTATTTGAACTCTGAGTCTTTCTTGAATATGGTGTACTAGTGGTGTAGAGTTCACTTTGTGTATCTACATTTATATGAATTTATGTTTATACCTATGTCCCAATCTATTCTCTCATTCCCTTGATTTTCCCTTTTTTATTCTGCAATTTCACCTCATTTTAATTTATTTTCTTTTAATTTTCATCTGTTTTTCCTATGTTGGCCCTATTTTTATTAACAGAACAAGCACATACACTCAGCACTGAAAATCTTCATTAACTTTAACTTAGTACTGCATCTGCAGTTTACTTACATGTTGCAGGCAATGGTGCAAGAGTGAAATAAATCAATTCAGCCATGTAGTGGAAAAAAAGCTTTGTCAACCTGCTCTGACAAATAAATGAAAATCAGGATCGTGCCTCAGACACTGGAATGAATTTTATCCTTTTCTGGCTTTTACTAAATTATATTAGTGTGTCTGGGCCAACACACTGGTGTGTGTACATGTATCAGCACAGATCACTGCACAATTAAGAGCATACACACAGGTTCTGACACAGAGGACAAAGCACACACCAACAGAGCCTTGTGAACTCATTTACATTCAAATCAAAATGTCTGTTTTTTCAACCTTAAACCCAGATGGTGATTATTAATTCTAGTATATTGTCCCTGGTCTGAATCATTCTGTCTGTGTCTGGTTTAGTGCTTTGTTGCCATTTGATGTGTAAGCATTTCAATGTGTATTTTGATATGTGAATGTGTGGTTATGTGTTTGGGTTACCAAGTTTGAAACGGCAGACAGTCGCCAGTGTTGGCATGTCGCCACACACAGAGAGCAGCTTTGATGGCTCAGGAGCCAGCTCATTCCTTCTCTCTTCCATTTTTTCACCTTTTTTGCTGCCAAATATAATAATCTATAGCACACAATAATGAGATGCAATCTCAGTTTCTAAGAGGTATGTAAATCAAACTTCTCTTCTGTCTCTTTATCCCCGTCTCATCCCTCCTTTAGCTGTCGTTCTCTGCTGTTGGGAAGATAGAGTGATAGGAAAGATGATAATGAGGAGGTTCAGAAGCGCAAAGACAAGTAAATCTTCTGAGTTGAAAGGGGGATGGGACCATGGCAAATGTCGTCTCGCTCTGTGATGACTAAATGTCTCTTTCATGTCACTGTGGGTGTTCCCTATCATCCATCCTCTCTCCATTTTTCATTTGTATTACTCCCTTCTTTCTTATTTTTCCCCTTGCACTGTCTTAAGGTGTCACTTTGCATTTGAAGTCACATTTTATCTGTTCATACACTTTGCCTGTATTGACGTGCATGATTTGTTAAAGAAAGAAAAATATATCTTTTTTTTTTTTTTTTTTTTTTTTTAACAAAGAACATCATATTGTTTTGATGTTATTACAAAATGACAATGATGCTTTAAAGAAGATTTTTGACTGTATTTCCTGCTGTGATGTTGATAAGACTGGGCAGACCAAACACTGACAGCAAAATCATGTTAAAATGAGTAACTTCAAAGGATGCTTGCTTGAATTAAACAGATGTTCATTATGATTTACTGTCACATTTTTCACAATATGCTGTTGCAAAGTTAGTAACAGAAAAGAGTGTGGAACAATAAACGAGAAGGCTTAGCTCTTATTTTTTTCATTTCATTCTTGTTTGTTTGACCCTTCGTTTATTTATTTACTTGTTTATACAGTGCCTTGCAAGAAATAATCATAGCCACTGAACCTTTTCACAATTTGTCACTTGAGGACATCAAACTTTCAGGAATTTATTGGGATTTGACCAACAAATAAATGCACAAAGTACAAGGAAAAGTGTGAAATGCTTGTGTCTTCGGCTACCTTGAGTCAGTACTTAGTAGAGCCACTTTTTGCTGCAATCAAGGCTTCAAATATTTTGAGGTACAGTATAACTGCTCCAGCTTTGCATATAAGGAGATTGAGACTTTGGCCTATTCATCTTTGCAAAATAGTTCAAACCCAGTCAGCTTAGATGAATAACCCACTACAAGAAACGTGTTGCAATTGGATGTAGATCAGTAGTTTATGTGGGTCATTTTAACACACATATATGCTTTAAACTAAACCAAACCATTGTAGATCTAGTCGTGTTTTACTGTTGTGGTTTTGCCGGGAGGTGAACCTCTGCACCTGCCTCAAGTCTTTTGATTATCCTGTTTTCAGCTCCATCCATCTTCCCCACAACATCCTGGTTCCTGCTGAAGAGCACCATCCCCACAGCATTATGGACCCATCATTTTTGACTGTAATGTTGGTGTGTTCAGGGTGGTATAAAGTGATATTTTCCACACATAGTGTTTTGCATTTAGCTGAAAAGGTTCAATTTAGGTCCCATGTGACCAGAGCACCATTTTACACATTTGATGTATGTCTTCACAGCTTGTTGGAAATTGCAAATAACACTACTTATGACTTTCTTTCAGTGGTGACTTTCGTTTGCAACTCTTCCAAAAAGGTCAGAACTCTGGAGGGAACAACTAATAGTTGTTCTGTCAACATATTCTTTCACTTGAGCTGTGAATCTCCGCAGCTCCTCAAGAGTTACCAAAAAAGCAGGCCTCTTGCCTGCTTTTATGAATACATTTTTCCCAACCTGAAATCCATCCCTGTAATTTTAGGTCTGCAGTTGTGCCATACTTTTTCTCTTTTTAGATGATTGATTGGACAGTGCTTCATGACATCTCCAAAACTTGGGATATTGCTTAAAAATGCAACCTGGCTTCAGACCTTTCCACAAATAGTCCTTGACCTGTCTGGTATGTTTCTTGGTCTTTCAGATGTTTTTAATTGTCTATTAAACCTCTGAAGCCTTCACAAAACAGTTGTATTTATACTAATCAAATACTTGAATTAGTGTAAATACCTTAATATTCTACTGTATTTATACTGTATTTGTTTTTGTCCATCATGTGAAATTCCAATAAAATATGTTGTAATGTGATAAAATGTGAAAAAGTTCAAGGAGTATGAAGGCTTTTGTGTTTAACCGTCTGATATTTTTCACCTGTCTTGGTATAAAAGGTCATTTATCAAATACCTTCACCTATCTCTTCCTCCTTTTTGTGCCCCATCCACCATTTAATCAGTTAAATAGCAACTATTTGTACCAATTACCCTGTTAGTATGATTAGTTCTTAGAACATTTGTATCATATAACCCAGGCAGCTCAATAGTAAATGGATTCAATGGATCTAACAAGTCAATGCCTTTGCTGATAAGTTGATTTATTTCACAACCAGAAAGCATTATGTCACAAAGCTGCTGGCTCTAGCTAAGCCTGTTTCTGATCTTTCTTATCAAATCCAGCTTTGTGTGTGTTCTGATTGAATAACAGAGCAAGGCACTTATGCTCATGCCCTAAATCTCTGCTCATCATATATTCGTGAAGTATATCCAGTTTGTCTGTTATTGCTGTTGTTTTACAACAGAGAGCATCTAATAATATATTTAGCTTTTAGCTGTCCCAGAAATGATGTTTCTATAAGCTGGAAAATGGATCTAAGAGAGCTACAGACCAAAACAGGGCACTGTGTTATGTTGCCTTCCATCTGTATTTAACATTAACACATTTGCACATCTGTACCAGATGAATTATGGGTAAATGTGTTCCCACATCATGTCCCTCTGGTGTCCTTGTCTGCATTCAGTTTCCACTGAAATCACCCTACAGGCGCAGGCAATGGGAATATAAATGAGACGGAAGGAAGGTGCGAGGCAGAGGCATTTCCCAAAATGATTAAACTCCCTTCACTTTACTCCATTAGTCTCATCCATCCCTCGTTTTGTCCGATCACATCCTCCCAAACTGTGGTCTCTACAGAGACTGAATGACAGCCACTACCTCTTCCACTCTCATTAACCTTCTAAGCCCATCAAGCCAAAGCCCCACAATAAGTGCAGCTATTTTGGGTCAGCTTGAGCAACATTTTAAAACCGCATGCAGCAGATGGCTCGTCTGCTGTCAAACCTCAGCATAGATTTTTACAAACACATGTCACTACTTGAACGTCATTTACATTTGTAACGCTTCATAGCTTTTGCTATCACTCTTGATGTGTGTTTGTGAGCATTACAGAAAAACATCACCTGAACTCTACTGTGATGTAGCAAATGTTAATATATTGTGCTGCATTTACTACAAAAATAATAGGAGGAAAAGGGAAGAGAGAAGAATGAGAACTAAATACAAGTCTGCTCATAAGCAGAGAATTGTGATAGAATAAAGTAATTTGTGACAGCCTGCAGGGACAATGATTTCACTACTGTGTTATATGTTTGTAGCTCTTATTCGAACTTACAAATGCAGCGTGATGCACAGGAGAGCTCTCTGACAAACAAGCAACCTGTTACATATGCTTATGCCCACACACTGACTGCTGCAGTTCAGAAGACAGATTTGAAATCACAGCTCAAGCTGCTGCGTTGATATGGCAAGTGCTAGAAATACATCACAGTAATTGCAAGACTCTTGAGGTGCTTGCATACACTTGCTGAGATGGAAGCTGTACTCTTATATGTAGCATATTACAACCTTAATGCACCTTTGGTAAAATATATATATATGTTCATATTCATAAACACAAAGTTGCAAAGTCATTTTTCACTTTTGGCTCTGTCAGAGCAAAAAGGTAGCCTACAATGACATATCAATGTTGCTGATTGGTTGAGAAAGTAGGCACAACTGTGAACACTCAACAATGATTAAATCCTGAAAATAATAACTCCAAAGTGCATCATTCACCCATATTCATCAAGCACTTGTACACCTCTGCTAAGTAATTAAATCGGGGGAAATACACATGCTGGTGTCAACAGTGTTCTGTGAAGTGCAGCAGTAAAACAAAAGCAATTCAAGTAATGAGTTTGTTGCCTTTTATTTTAATTGATAAAAGATAGAGAAACACCTTCTGATGCAGCCACCATCTAATTTTTTTTAGCAATAGGGGCTATTTTTTATGGTAGTTTTACAAGAACAGTGCTTTCCAAATGTGTTCATATCTCTAAAATATTCCACATTTTCTGAGGGAAGATGGAATCAAACCAACAACCTTTTCTTCTTTTCCATACACACCATAATCTTCAGTTATGGCTCATCTCTACCTGTTTTGCATACATGTGGACTGACATCTTTACCAAGTCTTTTTTGCAAAATAGTTCAAGCTCATTTAAATTGAAAAGGAGATTTCAAGTATTGCTGTGGATTTTTAATAGGATTTAGCTCTGGGCCATTTTAAGACATGAATATGCTTTGACTGTATGTTTAGAATTATTCTGCTGAAAGAAAAAGCTCTACCCTAGTCTCACATCTTTGGCATTCTCTAACAGGCTTCAACCTGGTACTATCCCTTCCTTATCTTGCTCCATCCATTAATTTTCCCTGTCCATGCTGAGGAAATACATCCCAACAGCATGATGTTATCACCATCATGGAAATCAATAAAATAGTGTGTTCAGGGAGACAGTTTCCTGTCAAGCATAGCAAATTTTCTATGACTTTCTCTCATCTTTGCCTTCCATTAAAGCCTAATTTAAATAGTTGTCCTGATTTTTTCTTCTGAGAAGAGGATCTGATCCTCTGTGGACCTGCAGCTCCTCCAGAGTACCTATGGACCTCTAAACCACTCATTTGATGCTCATGGCCACTTGACCCAGACTATCAATTTTCTGATTATTATTTGTAAAAACAAAAAACAAAAAAACAACTAAAACAATGTAACCACTTCAGAATCAGCCACTACCTTGTTTTGCTCTGTCACATAAAATTCTAACTTAATACAATTAAGGTGTAATGAGGCAAAGATGTGACAGGTCAAGTTGTATGAATAATTTTTAAGCCACTTTGTCTTACAACATGTAAAGTTTGATTTTAGCTATTCGTGTTTTTACTACAAGGCAGATTGTAGAAAAAAGACTGAGTGGACTGAGTTTGACTAGCTTTGTTCAGTGGAAAGGGGAAAAACAACTGACTCATCCTCTGCATTTACTTCTTGTCCTCCTTGATCTCCTGTTCTTTTTTCACTTCATCAGAGTTGATGCTCTCAATCTGTCACAGTGATTGCCTGATGAAATAATAATTTGCCCAAATTGAGTCATAATGCGCCTTGTGAATTTAATTTGGTCTCAAAGCTAGATTAACCCACATGACAGGATGCACATGTCTGTCAGTGCATGTGGACTACCATGAGCATGTACATATTGAGCATGTTTGTGTGTGTGTGTGGAGATACACTATGTGCTTGCCAAGACTTTTAATCCCTGGAGCTTGTGCTGAATAAGTCCAATGAGCATTTCTGAGTAAGTGTAGGGTAAAAAGTCTAAATCTCTTCAAATACTGCCCCTGGATGAAACCAGTCATTATAAAGTCAAGCACAGGGGCAGATACGATTACTAAGATGGACACACAGGTACCAATATTTCAAACTGGAATTAAGGGGAAAATGAAAACATTCACCCATATAGACACAGAAACTGCTATTGAAAAGAATTGTTCCATAAAAAAAAGTGATTATATATAATTTTAGGATAATGTTACAATGTTATTTAGGGACTTGGAGTATTCTGGCTTTTACAGATGTTTACCCAAATATATTCACATTAATTTCAACAACGGTGTGTATTAATTCCATACTTTAGTCCTCACAAAACATAGTTTGTTTGAGATTTTGCAAAAAGATGCTGCTGAAAAAGTTGGCTAGAAACAAGACTAAAACACAGAGAACACACCTCCTGAACTTGTGCAGTAACAGTGTAGGAAAAACAAACTTATGCTGGTGAGTCAAATCTGAACGAGCAACTGTTCCCTGCTCAACACAGCATCTTCTTTTGCAACACTAAAGAGGAGTCAGTGGATTCGATATTTTTCCCCGAAGAGTGAGCTTGGCAGGTCTATTTGGACAGACAGGTGGGGATATTAAATATGTATTACTGTGCAGTGATAGGACACCAGGCCATTAGCTATTATAAATATGTAATTCAAGTCTGCTGCATATATTCCGCCTGCCAAACGAAGGGTCCCTGACTATACAAGCCCACTGATTAGCATCCCAACACTAAAATGCATCTCAATTGGACTAAGTGTCAGCCCTCATTTGGGAAAGCTGGGATTGAAATGGAATGAGCTGATAGATACAAGAAAAAAAATTAAGAGCACTGCACAAAAAAAACTGCAGGAAAGGCAACATGATACCAGCTGCTCCCAACCAGCAGTTTCCAGACATACTGATAGATTTTTTTTTTTTTTTAGCATGTTGTAAATGAAATGTAGTGAAATTGTTCAACAACAACAACAAAAAAATATTTAATTGTATATCAATTCATGAAATTCTCAAAATTTAATGTGTTGTGGTAAAAATGCACAGTTGAAACCATACATTTACACAAAATAAATTTAAAAAACACATTTTTGCCACTGTACAATCATTTGTATTTGCTAAATGCCAGAATAATGTGTGAAACAGTTGAAAAGATTTTTATGATTATTATTTTTAAGTGTATGGCTTGGGTCAAATGTTTTTAATCTTCCCCTAAGTTTCTCACCATGGTTTGCTGGACTATTGGTTCATTCCTCCTGACAGAACCAGTGTAGCTGAGTCAAGTTTGTGGATCACCTTGCTTCCTCACACCTTTTCAGCTCAGCCCACAAATTTTCTGTGGTACTGAGATGAAAACTGCTTGATTGCTTCCCCAAAACAATGACCTTGTTGTCCTTGAGGCAATTTGTAACTAATTTGGTGGTGAGCTTGGGGTTATTGTCCATTTGAAAAAAAGCAAAACATTTTTGCCCATGCTTTAACTTCTGGGCTGATGAGTTGAGATGTTGCTAAAAAATATTCTTCAGTAATTTTAGTATTTGCACTAGCCCCATGTACAGCATAACACCACCTGCTGCCACCTTTGTATTTCACAGAAAAGATAATGCTTTCAGGCATGAAAGTACGCAGGGTAATTATAGCCAACGATCCAGTTTTAGTTTCATCACACAATAAGATATTTCTCCAAAAACTAACACCTTTTTCACTGAGAATATTTCCAAACTCTGATTTGTCTTTTTTTTTTTATTATTGTTTTTGGGCATTGGCTTCTTCCTCTCTGAGTGTCCTTAGCACCCATGTTTGTACTGGATTCGTTTCACTATAGATTATGATTCTAACCAGCATCTTTGCAAGATGCTTAGCCTTTGTTCTGGCGTTGCTTCTTATATTTCTCACCACAACACTTTCATCTGTGGGACACAGAAGCTGTTGCCATCCTGAAAGGCATGGTGGCTTGACATTATCATGGTTCTTACACTTCTTGGATCAGGTGAATATGACATCAACAGGTATTTGGAAATTGTATCCATAGATGAACCAGACTTGTGAACGTCCACAATTCTCTTCTGACATCTTTTGATTTTTTTCATGATGTTACACAAGAGAGCAATATGTTTGAGTTGTTCTCCTAAAATGAACTCAAACGTGTGCCTGTAAATGTCATATTTGTTAAAAATGACCTTTTAGAATTTTACACAGCAATGAAATCACCATCTAGGCCTTTCCAAATTGGTTATGAATTTAAAGAATGTAATAAAAAAATCTTGCTTTTTGTTATGGTATTTAGGAAATAAAAATAATCTTGGTCATTCTAACTAACCTCAAATAGGAAATAGCCTGATTTAATGACAGTGAGGAAAAAAAGACCATCAGTCTTTTAAACAGTGTATAAATACGTGGTTTTAACAAAAGGGCTACTTGGGACCTATTTAAAGTTTGAATGCTATGTCTAGATGAAGGTGAGAACAACTTACCATTAAAAGGCTTTCACTTTTCTCTCTGTGTTACATTTCCTGTTTTAATTTTTTTTTTTTTTTTTTATTTCTTTCTGATTCATCTGTCATCTAACTCACATGTCCCTTGTTTATTCCTCTGCCTGGTCCATCTTTACCAACCATCACTGGGTGTCCATGGCTAACAGTAGAGTTGTTTTAAAACACACATATTTTCCTCATTTTGTTTTGTTATTCTGTAAATCCTTGCTCTAGTCACTCTTTTTCCCATCTTTCCCTTCACTGTTTTATCACATCTCGTTCACTAGGTTTCGCTTGACTCATCACAGACATTGTGGCATCTGAACAGATACTGTAATTGAGATACTTAAAGATTTGTTAACCAAGATTGATGTGGATTCATACAGCTTGATGCACAGCTTGATGCAGATTTTTGTTTTCCTTTTTCTGTATGTCCTTTCTCTGCCTTTCTCTTTCTCCCTCTGTTTTTAGTGACACAGTATAACTCAGCATTTTGACAGCAAGCCAGAGGGCTGTACCCCAGGGGAATCAATCATCTGGGCCATGATCAATACTAAAGAACCATATCTTGGACCCATGTTGTTAGCCACAAATTTGGGTTGCAGCAACTGTCTGGCAAAAATCCTCAGTTCAGTGGTAGCTTAACAACCACCGTTGTACAAACTATCAGATGCATATGTGCTGTAATTAAAAGTAGTTAATCAGATTTTCTGTGAGTCCATTTTGCACAGACCGGGTTCTGTTTTAAACTATATCTGTCGACCACAACCTTTTAGAATCCACCAAAGAAGTCAGATTATTGTTCCAATTATTCTGTACACAGCATCGCAACATTTGATCGATCTCATCCATCATTATTTGAACCTCGGCAGGGAAAACAACAATTTATCAGCTCAGTACAAGAAAATTAAATGGCTTTAACAGGTCTTAAAGGAGGCTGTGAGGGAGGGGATGGAATCGTCGATCCATGGCAGGCTTTAAAGGTTTGGAATCAATGAGAAAAATATTTTGTAAATTTGTTAAAAATAAGGCAGTTGTGGTCTAAAATTGGACAGGTTTAGAAAAGTCAAAATGCATGTCTCTGAAAACACTTCCTACCCTATGTTTTACAATCAATGGATTATATACCTCCCTTGACAAGTACCACCAATGAGATAAACTTGACTAATATTCTATCAATACCTACTGCTGTATTTGAATAGTCCACAATTTAAAAGTCCAGACAGAATGATAGAATAGAGTCAAAGATCATAAAACCTTAAATCAGAAGCAACTGATGCCTTGTAAATCTCTGCTCAGGTCTGTGTTATTTTTAATCTCCAGACAGGTTAATGGTAGGCAGAGTGACTTAAAGTGACATTTACCATCAGTCGAAGGTCAACATTAATAGTGCCACTTGGACTGATTGTAATAAGATGGTATCTAACTGGGTTGCTCTGATTGTGATATGACTGAGGGTAAACCTTACAGACCTAAAATTGCATGTTATACTATCAACATCAAAACATCTATATTCTGGAAATGAAAACAGAGCAGTTTGAGCAAAATCAAAGGTTGGTTTAATTGCAACTGTAGATGGAGAAAATTTGACCATAATAAAGTAAACTAAAATAAAATCAATGGGTTCAAATAACACTTGAATAATTTTGATATGGTTAATGTTGATACAGTGTAAATTTCAAGAAGAAAAATATACAAAAAAAAATCAAGTTGGATAAATATACCATCTTAGGTCTAATCAGCTATGCATTAAAAATAAAGTTAAGGTTTCTTTGCAGTGAAATAGAGATGAATGCTGATATGGTACCCCCTCCCAAAAAAAAAAAAAAAAAAAAAAAATATGCCCTCTTCAATTTTAGGGTGGCATGTATCAGGACTAGAGATGGACTGATCAGAATTTTTCTGTCTGAGGCCTATTTCAGGTTTTCTTTGATGTCTGACAGTTTCAATTTTGACAAACTATTTTTTTCTCAAGACTAAAACATATATAACAGAAAAATAAGATGCGGGTTCTTTATTAGAAGCAGAAGTTTTGAATCCCTAATTTTGTATCAAAGCATAAGTTCTTAATCTATGCTGGATTTCTTATTAAATTCAGAAAAAGAGCATTAAAGTACAGTCTGTTTGATCATTTATAGCACATAAATGGCTGATGTTCTGATTTTTTTTGATGAATTTAATGAATATGAAAAAAAATCTGATTTTTTTTTTTTTTTTTTTTTGACCTGCCAATGACTGATCAGAGTCAATCAAAGGAAAGTTCTTACTCTAATGCTGCGTTCAGACCGAACACGTTTCACGTGTCAAAACTGCGTCCATTGCCTCCAGTTGGACGATTGTGCACTTGAAAGTAAGACACTTGAATCACTCTTGACACGCATCGGGAGCAGCCCCTATATTGACTGCTTCGTATTGACTCTTCCACTTACTGCACATTTCCTCTGAATAAATACATTAACTCTTCAATGTGAAACTAGTAGTAGCTCAACGTTGTGCTGGACTGATTTGGCTAGCTCAAATTGGGGGAAATGTTTACCATGGTAACAATGTTTTGACCTGAGATCCTGACTCCTTGCAAACCCTCCTCCAGGAAAGGTCCTTTCCATTCCTGTCTCTGTAGTGATAGCTCAGCTGGTAGTGGATGGGCTCTTGGTCCTTCCGTCCCGTTGGAAAATGCACCACTATGTCACATAGCAGAGTCTCTCTGATTGGTTGACTCTCCACGTCCAGTGGCAAAAGCTGGAGACGTTTCCAAATACGCTGCAAGATTTCTTGACGCTCCTAGACGCGCGTCCACCATGACTTTTTATGTAAACCAGACACCCTTGATGCTTAAATCGTGTTCGGTCTGAATGCAGCATAATGCCTGTCCTGTTGATTGGTGCAACTCTAACCAGGAGATGATAAAAAGTATCTACTCACTATTAGGTTTCAGATTATTTAAATCTAATCTCAAGAGCGCACACACACACACACACACACACACACACACACACACACACACACACACACACACACACAAAACTCAACAAATTTCCCTCTGTGTTTACTAAATAACCAAACATTATGCCAATATGGAAAGCTGGACATGAGGAAAAATTAAATAAGCACCCTCTTGTTCCAGGGATTTTAATGATGAAGGCGCTACTGAAATGAAACACTTAACCTGGTTATGATAGTTTTCAAACAATCTGAAATCTATCATTCTAAGGTGAGAAGCTGTTATGATCTGTTTGATCATAACGCATAGCACCATCCATTGCAAACCCACAGAGAGCATATGATCATAAGCAACCTATTCCAGCTGTCAAGCATGGTGGTTAAAGGGTAATGATTTGGACTGGTTTTGCAGACACAGGAGCAAATCACCTGAAAGTCATTGACTGAACCAAGAAATCCACTGTACATCAAAGTATTCTAGAGTTAAGAGTCCATCTGTTTAACGGCTACAGTGTGGATGAAAATGGGTCATGCAAGCCATAAAACAATATTGTACAAAAAGTATGGCTTAAACTATGAACTAGCTTGCAGTCCTCTTACTCCTTTTCTATGTGGCTTATACGTTTATGTATAATGCTTGACTGAGAAGTCTTCAAATAAAATGGAACATTAAGCTTTCAGAATAACCATGATAAAGATATTGTATTAGAGTTAAAAACACTTTTACTGGTCATAAAGCAGAGTAGGGACATTTCTGAACTGCTCTGTTGGAATTAATGATGCTAATGTTTCACAGACGTTTTGTTGTAATTGAATAAATTATATGACCAGAAATAAATGCTCAGATTGCCTGGGATTTAACACAGAATCAGTAAACATTTTTCTGACATAAAGCAATTTTGTGACTAGTTCTCTACACAGAATTAGCCCTGCTGTTGTTTAATACCATGGTGCTAAGTCAAAAACTAGGGCCCCCCCAAAACAGTAAGACACACCTTGTCTCCGGAAGAGCTGGCTGCTGACGATTTCAGTCATGGAGGAAACCTTCTGTTTCTGGAGCTTTTCAGGTGGGATGCAGGAGTAAAAGTGATGCAGAAGCTTGCTGAGGGAACAAAGCAATAGGAGGGGGGTGATTGATAACAGGAGTGTTAATTAAATGTGAAAACAGCAACATGTTTGTTTTCCTGGAAATATTTAGAGCAAAAATCTAATTTTTGTCTAGACATTGCATTAAGGCATATATTTAATGTTGTCTGAATTGTCTTTGTCAATATGTTGCACATACTCGAAGCTAAGATCAGCATTTTAAGCACCTTGTTAGTATTTCTAGCTTTAGTCATCTCACCTTAAAGGTTAAAAGAATATGCATTCACTAAAAGAAACACTTGCAGAACATAGAAAACATGAACCAGGAACATAAGGCAAGTGGTGTTTGGCACATAAAAACAAATGAGCCAGAACATGCACACTCATTAATGAAGCCAACACCTCTAATTCAATTTCTCAATAATTAAACAGCCTGGTTGGTCGCCGTGATGCTACTTAGAAAAAAACGAATACTCAAAGCACAGCAAACCTTCTGTCCCTGGTTTTCTCTTTCTCTCTATTTTTCACTGTTCTTCTCATTTTATGTCACACGGGATGGTATCATTTTCATTAACAGTGTGAAATAATGAAATTCACACCCTCTGCTCTAAAAGCAAGAAACAAAACAGAAAGGTTTGTGCAGCGTTTTGATGTGTGTAAGCTGACATGGGCACATGCTGAGGCACAGACGGCCATCAGAGACTTATCAGGCCCACTAATAATCTGAGCTGAATCTAATTAAAATCTGAAATGCCAAGCAAAGGACAATAAAGCACAGACGACAAAATATTTGCAAGCAGCACTATCAGACTGCAGCTAAGTTTACAGTGTGTAGGAACTATAGAGGATATAAGAAAGCTTTGATGTCCACCTCCTGCACTGTGATTGTAATACAAACAGTTTGCTTGTGGAAAATGCTTGGGGCAAATCTTATCAAAAATGCAGCGGGGACCTTACTTTCAAGTTCAGATGGCTCTGATACGTTTATGAATGAGAGCATAAGGAAGTATGTAAGAAAAAAAAAAGGTGAGGGGATTTGTGTACAGAAGGAAGGAAAGGAAAAATGAATGACAGAATATGAGGATGCATGTCCTGACTTTCAACTTTACACCTCAGCCTTTGAAATGCTGTGTGTGGCTGAGTCAGGTGGTAAAAAATATATTGAAGCTATAAGAGATAAACAGGTGGCTATATATAATGTATAACCTATAAAAGGACACACATGGGTCAGAGAAAGGCAAAATAACAAATTATAAGGACAAATGATCTCAAAATGAAATGCAGATAGTCTAGAAAACATCAGTTAACATCCTATTTCTGTAAAGTAAAAAAGTCATCCCAAGAAAATGGATCTATTAGTTGTTGGACTACCACAGGATAAATAATGAAATGCTTAAAAATGTGAAGTTGAAATAGTATAAGAAGTGAAAGGGAATGGGCAAACATGCCATTTTGTGGATAAAAAGTACAATGCATGTTTGATTTTGGTTCAAGGAGAGGTTAAGTGGGTCATTCCAAGTCATCTTGCTGTTTAAGAGACGGAAAAATAGAAGAGTTAAGTTGCAAAGGCAATAGAGAGAGAGCAGCACAGCGACTGGGAGTGTTTGTCCTTGTTTCTGCATCAGTTTGATGAGATTTATATTTCCTGGTTAAAAGGAGTAAAGCTTAAGCACTGAGGGGTGTGTGGGAGAATGAGGTGAACAGAGGTCAGTAAACAAAACTAAGAGGAATCTGAGCGCTCCCACACATCCTATTCGTCTACGCACCTAAATGACACTTGTACGTTTTGGGTTTTTTTTTTTTTTTTTTTTTTTTTTTTTTTTTTTTTTTTTTTTCCCATTTTAATGGTGAGCTTACCTGAGGAGCTTAGCATCAAAAACTTTCTCGACATCATGCAGCACAGTCGGTAGGTACTTCAGAGCAGCAACCTGATGACACATGCGTACCAAAACACATTAAAATCACTGGTTTACCCCCTGTGGAAGGTGACTTTGCCATCAAACAGGTTCTTTTCACATTTAAAAACGGATCTGTCTCATTTCCCCATCATCCTGCTTCTCTGTTAACTTTTTGTGCCTGGATCTGTTTCAATATCTTAATGTAAGTAGTCAGAATAGGGGAAAGACTTTAAGTAGCTGAATACCGATGTTGTCAAAATCAGATATGACCAAAAGTGAAAAACGAAAAAAAGATGACACAATGAAAGACAAGAAATACAGTAAAAGTGAAAGAGACAGAAAAGACTGAGGAAATGTAATTACCCTGAGCAGGAGCGTGGTGGTGTAGTCTGTTCTCATCAAGTTATTGATGGACTCAAAAAGCCTCCTCAGAGAGTTCTCAAACTCGGCCTGCTCCTTCCCTTCATAGAGCCTGAGAAGGCAGGAGATAGTGTATGAAAATGCAACAACAACAACAAAAAAATTTTATAAAACATTATCCATCACAAAGGGAGAGGGCATGATAGAATACCAGAATGCAGGATGCAAACTGAATGTAGGGGAACTAGAGTATCAACATTTTCAAAAGGCAGGGATGAGGCAAACCACAGGTGAGGTAAATATTTATTGAAACTGGATGTGGAATGAAAGACAAACATACTGAGAAAAGGGAAGGGGCCTTATCCGTACTATTGCTTTGGTAACACGTGTCTGTTGAGATTTCCCCTCTGGTATACAAAACACAACGCCTAATTTACAATGTATTTGGATTCCACTATGATTTATTATCTTTTACTTCCAACAGGAGTCAAAACACGAGCTTATTCTTGTGATGAATACAATGGTTAATCATGAATCATTGGCTGACATCTTCAGAAGATTTTAGACCGAGTTACTCTGATTGAACCGTATACTTATGAAGTATATGAACCATATATGTATTCTAACACTGAAAACTGATTTTTTTTTTTTTTTTTTTTTTTTTTTTTTTTTAAACAGCCTTTTTATTTGACTACATGGTTTCAAAGGGAAAACCAATCAATGCAGCTGAACAAATTTAAAAATTAGTGTTTTACTTTTTCACATTGATCACAGTCTCAAAGACATCATATTTATCTTTGACGTCTTGCTTTCCTGTGGCCACTTGGCTCAATAATGACCCAAGCTTATCTTGCTAACAGACAAAGGGAGAAGGATGTGAGGGAGGCACAAACAGTTCAAAAGCCTACTTTAGGTGAACTTCAGCAAAGAGTGGCGTATTGGGGTCAGTCTCCACAACAGCCCGTTTTATACCAGGAGTTAATTGGGAGGCAATCCTTTTCTGTTCCATCATCACAAATGTAAATACTGGTTGGACGGTGTACTTTGATTAATTGAGCCTAGAATTGAGCTTTTAAATAATAAACTCTCTTCGTGAGCTTTGGCGTGAAGCAAAAGATTAACATGAGGAAAAGAGAGTCATGCCCAACACTAAGTATGGTGGGGGATCTATGACGCTATGGGCCTGGCAGTCTTCTTCAGGGTCCAGAAACCTCATTAGAAAGCTTGACATGGTAAACTCTTTGAAATATTAAAATAAAAATTTGATAGAATTTTCTGTAAAACTAAAAATGAGTGGCTTGTGGGTGTTTCAGCAAGATAATGATCCAAAACATAACCGAATGCAAACAGAAATGATTCTGCAGACAAAAATATATCCAAACTGTTATAGCCATGACAGTCCTCAGACAAGTTCAGAGAGCTGAAGAGGGATGTCCATAAATAAAGACCCAGGATTTTGGATGAAGAAAGGCTGTGCAAAGAGGAATGATCAAAGATCCCTCAATCTGTAGCTCCAACCGTGTAAAATGTTCTGGGACCATCCTGAGTAGTGAGGGAACGTCGTACAAGGTATTAACAGCCAGGATGACAATAAATGTAGTACACATCTTTCCATGTAAAAATATTTAAAACATTACCATAAGCTTTACATTTTTACTTTTATGAAAGGCAGGATTATCCAAAAATATTAAGTGTGAGATTACAACACATGAAGTTATTTTTTTAGGTTCTTTATAGTACATCTTTACCATGTAGAGTGGAGGGCGCTACTTTACATAACTACTTTTATTCTAATTTAAAAAAAAAAAAAAAAAAAAAAAAAAAAGCAATCGTGTATAGCCACTTCAATGATCATAGCAGTCTTTTCAAACATTTTGTCTCTTCTGTAACGTTTAAATTATCTCGCCATCTTTGCTTTACTCCATAACCTAAATTGAATTCAGATGGTGATAATAATCAGCAGAGCCAGAGGTACCTCGATAACTACAGTAATCAGGAACTGAAATCACATCTAAAGTCTTGATGGAAAGAGAACTTCAGAGTCAGACTGCCTGAGTAATTATATAACAAAGCAACACATGTAATTCAGTGCTGTACATTTCACAATAGGGAGGCTCAAACAAATACACTATTATGCTAACAAGACATTATGTTGCCAAGGTAAAGGTAAATATTTATAGGCACCGATCGCTGTGTTGACAACAACCATTAACCTAAAAAACTGGGTTATCTTTGTCACTGCTATTTACAATCTGTTTAAACATCCACACTGGCCATGAGCTATTACATTTCTCTTCGACCAACCCTTAGCAAATCTTACTCTCATCTATCTCTCCATCCTGTTCCTCACCATCTTTGTGTGATTCAGTGGTGCTGCGCATTTGTTAATTATAATTGGGAGAGCTGGAGGGATGGATTAGTGGCTCACAGTGAATTTAGCATGGGGGGAGTGAGATTAAGCAGTAATGCACAGAGGTATTATCACTGGGCTCTTTACAGAATATAGTTATGATTACAGAAGCATTGTCCCGTTTAATCCATGAACTCTATCTGTGTTTAACGGGGTGTTTAGAGAGATATCCGGTTGTATCAGGGTCAGTGTTTGTGTCAGTGTTTTATCGCAGTCGGCTATGGACTAACACCACACATTTACAGTCAGCCAAAACTGCTACATCTTGGAGGAAATAGCTTTTGTCTAATTGGCCGCATGCTTGTGGAAGTACACAAATCCAACAAAGAACAATTTGTCAGACATAAAATTTTATGGAGTACTTGGTCTCGAAATATACATCTCTGTTTTAAACACAAATAGTGATGCCCTACTTGAGTAAGAACAGTGTTCCTACATGTTGATAGACAGAAGGATAGAAAGCTAGATAGCAAATGAATGGAGGGACGATGGAAAAATACAGGTGGACTGATACATGGATAAAGCCAGAGGCAGTTTTTGATACGGGGGATATGGACAGTTGCCCAGGATGGCATTAGAAAGGAGAATTAAAAAAAAAAAAAAAAAAACTGTGACTGATCTATCTAACAGGTTTTCTATTGATCTTATGTGTGGGCAGTTATTGGGGCTTTATTCCCCTCTACTTGTTGCTGACAACACAGTGACTGTTTTAGTGCTTTGTGTGGGATTTTCATCCTGTGCCAGAATTGAGTCTATTTCCTGTATTTTCAGGGTGCTATTCGTGAAAGAATCACTGCATACAAGATTTTGAAAGTAGGAAAGGGAACAAAACTGGAAACAAAAGTATTTTTCCAAACTTATCCACACTTCAAAAACACTTAAATCACATTCTTTTCCAGACTTCCCAATACTGCATAGAAACTCTGCATAGAACAGATAAAGGAAATGAACACAGGCTTTCATATATTTCTTTTATGCTGAGCTAAACATCCCACATTCCTGGTTTACATGGCATGAGTTTAAATTTTTTGTAGACTGACATTTTAAAGGCCAACTCTTTAGCAGTTAATAACCGGTTGTCTTGATGTTGATGGAGCTTTTTCTATAGCCCATACAGTTACAAGACGATTAAGCAGAGAGGAGAAAAAAAGAATAGCTGAGTGGGACAGACAGCAAATGAAGCTCAATCAGTCTAAAGACAGGTGGGTAAATGCAAAGAAACAAAATTTGAGGCATGTTCTTAAACTTCTGCCATAATGTACACATGCCTACAAGTGCATGAAAGCACATGGGGGACATCCTGTTCTTAAAGAACACAGCTAAATAAGTCTTTTCACTTTGTCTTTTTATTTCCATAGTATTTTCTCATTTTACCAAAATGTACACCCCAAAAACCCGACATATGTAGAAAAATATACAAAACCCTGAAATTTAAAAGGCCTGTACAGTTTTTTTTCTTTGTCTTGACTGTATATTACCAAACTTACAAATTTAAATCTGTTGAAAAATAAGCTACCAGCCTCACATGTATGAACAAACAGAATAGCAAAGATCATTACCTAATATTGCCTTTGCACTTCACAGTCTTAACACCCTTAGTCATACCGAGGCAAGGCAGACCTATCGACTTGAATTTAAGTGTTTCCACTTATTACATGATGCAGTTCTGGAAGCTCTCCCAGCACAGAGAGCATCTCCCCTGGCTGAGTTTTGTTTTCTGGCTACAGTCCTGCACTGAGATTAGTTTTCATTTGGTTACTGAACTTCATCATCAATGCTTATTAGCAACATTAGTGCTGTTATCAGCAGTATCTTGTCTCAGAGCTGTCAAACACAATTACCGGAACAATGGAGAGGTATCAAGGTGCTGCATACATTCAGTAATTTGTATTTTCATTCTTGAAAATAGAAGAATAAAATTTGAAGTGATTATAATAAAGAATAGTCAACAGAAAAATTAAGAACTTACTGGGAGTAGAGCATGCGTGAACGGACAATGAACTTAAAGATATACTCGAGGGCTTTAAGGGTTCGCAGTATGGGCTCGCACTGTTCTCCACGGCTAGACACATCCAGGTACCGTTTCAACACTGACATTAGCTTTCTGTGGGAGAATAAAGAAGGGAGAGAGGGACAGAAGTAAACCAAAACAGTTCAGTCAACTTTTAATTAATTTCCTGAGGTTTTGAAGTTTGAAAAGCTAACCACCATCTAATTTTCTTCTCATTCATAAAGCAGAGAGACAAAGTGAACAAGAGAAACAGACAAACAGACAAGAGGTTGGTGGGTTTGACATATAACCCAAATAGTTCTCCATACATTAACAGATGTACCTGTCACACTGAGACATTTTTATTTGAACTCAGAGGCATTGTGGAAAAAAGAAAACTCTCCAACAAATGTACACCCTACAGGCGTCTTTAGTCACAGACAGAAATTCTTCAGTGTGTCAGAGCAGCTGGAGAGAGGTGTGGGAGGCACAGGTAGATGACCTACCAAAGCTCCCAGCAAACACCCCCTCTGAGACATCTCAGTGGCATATAATACAAACATATATCTACAAAGGAAGTAGAAAAGGTCAAGACATTTGTCTGTCACAGCTTCATTTTCAAGAAATTGTAAAGGGAATCACCTTCTAACCAGTTCAAAACTAACTAATCTTTTTCAACAACAAGAAATCCATTTAAAAAGTAAACTGTGATTTCGCCTTGCTGCCATCATGATGGCTCTAAAAAATGTACCCAAATTAATACCGTTTAGTTTTCTTTACATACGTCTGGCTCAAGAACTAGCACGGGAAGATTTATTCTTTTTTCAGAGCAGCTTAAAATGTGGTGTGAGGGAGTTAAAGACTTTTACATAACAGCCTCTTAGCTGACAGGGAATAAACTGCAATGACCTTTTTTAAACAGGGTGAACACCAGTACACAAGTAGGGGAATCATTGTATTGTGGTGCAAACTTAGATGGATATTTAAATAGGGTCAACACATGACAAGAAAGACATGCCCTGAGGAAGATGGGAAAAAGCAGTGAGGATAACTGGATGCAGGTAAGACCAGAAGTAAAAACAGAAACAGCTGGAGCAAGAAGGTAGGAGTTAGACACATATTCATGTATATATATATATATATATATATATATATATATATATATATATATATATATATATATATATATATATATATATATATATCATCACCTTTATTAAAGACAAGTAGGTTCATGTATAAAAAAAAACAACTTTAAATTAAAAAAAATGAGTAAATAAAATAAAGATAAAAATCAGTGGTTCTACATTCTGGACTTAAACCTGACTGAGCTTTGTGCAAGGTCCATCAGTAACAGGTTGATGTTATTTGTAGAATTGTCTAATCTCCACATAAAATGTTCATAGATCTATATATATGTATATAAATCTATATTCATGTACATAGACTGATCAATACAGCTTATGTAAGATTTCTTAACTGTTCTGAACTTTTATGTTTTTTTTAATGCACCTAACTTCACGATGCAATCTTTTACTCTAACTTTTACTGCAACTAATTCTTTCATTATTCCTTTATTTTTTTCCTAACTTTCTTGTGTTTATCTTTAGGCATTGTGTTGTCAGTCTTTGTTTGCATCTGATTAGGATTTTTTCTTTGGCACAGAAAACATACACTTTGACACCAGTAAAATGAGTTTGATGACACTTATGCAGCATCAACATCTAACCTAACCTTGTTCCATCAAATCCTTTAAAGTCAATGCACAAACAACTGTTTGAGTAGTCAGCCAAAATACTTTTATTTGACTTTATTACTGCACATCATTACATGAATCAAGTAAGATTTATTTAGAGACAAGAAATAATGTAAATAGAATTAGAAAGTCCAATTGATCTTAGCTGTGAGGAAATTACTACTAAGGAGAATGTCAAAAGGTATGTTTACATATTTGCTACTTAGTATCATCCTTTAAGTGAATTTAGTAGGACAAAAATAACTAAATTCAGGAAAATCATCAGTAAAGATACACACTGAGAAAGAGCTAATGAAGTTTTCAAAACTCCCACCACTACAATAAGCGTTTGCCCTTAAATCTTAAACAAAAAAAGAAAAATATTAGTCCAACATGTGGTGCTGCATCTTGGGTAGTAAATACCTACTAATGAATGTGAATGTTAGGGTTTCCTATCTGCAGTGTGCATTACCTAACAGAGTATTTTGGTACCTGATAAATTAACTTTATTCTATTTGCTTTGCTCGTTTGGTTTATTTGTGCAAGCTGTCAGACAACAAGTAGCATGTAACAGTAAACAACAGCCCTTTCTCATGACTTTCAAGTATATTTTGAAATATTAGATATCTAGCCTGTGGTGGACTGGCAGACTGTCTCTTGCCCAATGACTGCTGGAGATAGGTTCCAGCTCTGCTAGGATAAGCATGCATGGATGGATGAATATGGAGCACTGAGGCAAACAAACTAATCTTTCGTGAATAAAAATCAACAGCTGCAGAATTATTGAGTTAAAGTATTTATGATAATTTCTGTTGTTTTTGGGACATGCATATAATAGAAAAACATGCTTTGTTGATAGATGGTTCAGGATTCTTAACAAAACAATAAAGTATTTTGTTGGTGTCTTCACTATGCCAGAGCCTAATGCAACAATCTTTTGAGACTTTTATCAAAAGAAGCAAACACAAAGAGAGATTATTCATTTTTAATCAATTACTTCCAGGCCAGCAGGGAGTGGTTAAATCAGTGCAGAGAAACGAAAATTGAGTTGTTCAAAGACGAAATGTAAATTTGCCCACAGACTATTCTAAATCTTTCATCTACTTGTTTCCCTTTAATTTCTTTTTCTTTGTTATTTTCCTTCTATTAATATATATTCAAGAGTAAATATAAGTTTTATATATAATACAATTCATTTTTTGATTTCAGTGATTGCTAACTCTCACAGTTTCTTTGAATCTTTGCTTAAAGTGTGCTAAATGAATGAGAAATATTTAAAAAAAATCTCTTTTGTGCAAAAGGTCACACAACGAAAATATAGAATTAATCCTTCAGATTGACTTTGAGATCATGAGTCTGACTTATTTTTATTCGTTTGTGGGAATTAAAGCTGCAGTGTGTAACTTTTAAAAAAATAAATAAATAAAAATAAAAAATAAATAAAAATAAAAAATAAAAAAAAATTCTACACATTTGTTGAAATAGTCATGAGACAGATAATCTGTGGGAAAAAAAAAAAAAAAAAAAAAAAAAAAAAAAAAAAAAAAAAAAATCGAGCTCCTCTGCCTTCTCCCAGTGCTATCTAGAAATAATTAATCAGAGCTCGGAGGCGGGTCTTCGCGCTGTTAATCACCGCCTGAGTGGCGTTGCTCATCCCCCCCACCCCCTGAGCTCTGTCCTGTGCTGCAGCTCGCAGAGACTGTAGTGAATACTCAGGCTGGCTAGCATGACCACCGATGATGGCGGAAAAACAATTTTCCTGTAATGGTAAGTTGTTTCTCCACCATTAGCACATTTAGCAGCAAGTAAATGAAGTTGGCTGACAGTGCTAAGACACTCTTCCTGGCTCTGATTGGTTGGTTTTGGTCAGAATGATTGGGGAGTAGTGCATTTCTTCAGACAGCAATAGTAGCTCAGGAAAGAAGTGGAGGAGACTGATCCTTTCACAGATCATGTGGCTCATACCATTCTGTTACAACATGGTGACAGTGTTTAACAAATATGTAAAAAAACATATTTTTAAGAAAGTTACATACTGCAGCTTTAACGGTCTTTTAAAAACTAATTTGATGTACCTTCATCATGCTACAATAACATAAGATAAAAGCTCTGGCTAGTGTAATTAAGCCACAATGTCAATATTTGTATCCATCTGTAACAGCATTGCAAATGTTCAACAACCTCCATTATTAGACTCTTGCAGCAAATTTAATTATATATGGTCAACTGGCATGTGTTAAGGTGAGCTGTTTCAGAGCAGGGAGATCACTGAAGTTGTGATCAAAATGTTAATACTATATATAGTAAGCACGAAAAAAAATACATTCCCTCACCCTAATTGCCCTGTGCTCTGATCTGTTTGCACAAATCAGTATTATGAAAACAGTAAGGATTCCCAAGGATCTTATAGCGTTTATAAGTGTTTGACTGGTAGAAGTATGGCTGCAACTAAAAAGCACACTATTTCAGATAACCAATAACAACAACAGTCTCAAAAATAACCTACTTGTAGGCCAGTGTGGCGCTGAAATGCTGTTTTATGTAGGCTTCCAGAACAGTGTTAAAATGCTGGAACTTTCTGTCAGCGATCAGCCCGATGATATAAATCTGCCGGGAAAAAAATAGGCCATACAGAGGAAGAGTTAGTGACATGTTTATATACAGTAGCAATGCACCTTTACAAGCCAGATAAGAGTTATGTACAACTATCTGACAAACATGGTTGTTTGGGAAAGATGGGTACATAGATATGTTAGACTCCAGGCAGCCTGTCAAGAAATCCTGCTGTGTGAGTTGACACGCCACACATTCAGAGTCATAGCTGTAAAATTTGTACCCTTTAAGGAGACACCCCACAAACTCACCAATGCATCAAACACAAGGATGTCATAGTCGTCAGTCTGAGAGTGCTCCATCATGATATTGAACAAGGCATCGAGAGTGTCCTGCAGAAACTGCATGCAAACAAAAGAGAGCCAGTGGAAACATACACTCCATGCCGGTGTACACACTCATACAGACATGTTGGCTTTTTTTTTTTTTTTAAATATCACTGACCTTGACCACCTCCTCTCCATCAATTATTTTGAGTTTCTCCAGGTTTTCTTTTAGGAGTTCAGGCTTGGTTCTCCATTTGAGCAGCCCCAATAGGCCCACTGAAATCACAAGGAGAATATTTTCAGCCCAGATGTATTTCCTGTATGAAGGTAGCAGCAAATACTGTCTAACTGATCATCCTGCTCAAAACTTAAAATAAAAAAGGCATTTCCTAACTCATTGGGAAACTTTTTCAGATGGATAAGTTGACTTTTCTGTTGAACTAAAACAATGTTTTATTGTTTTCTCTTTAAAACAAACAAACAAAAAGATATTCTCAGTTGGATTTAGGTTTTGACTTCCTCTAGCCCATTGTAACAAATGAATACGCTTTGATCCAAACCATTCCTGTGTAGTTCTGCCTGAATGCTCAGAGTTGCTGCCCCTCTGAAAGCTGAAACCCCAACCCAGTTTCAGAACTTTTTCCAACAGAAATTCCAAGAGTTTTCTGTATTGTCCTGTATTTAGCTCCATCTTTCTCCCACCAACCCTTTCCCTGCTGAACACTATTTATGCCTAATGTCTGTATGCTGGGAGCACTTGAAACCAAATTCAAATTCCTTGTTTGTGTACACAATCTTGGCCAGTAAAGCTGATTTTGAAGAATTGCATCCCCAACAGCCTGGTGCTGTTTCAAATTGTTGCCACTCTCTTTCCATTTTTGGTTGATTGATTGATTGATTGACTGATGCTCAGTGAGACATCCAATGCTTGGGATATTGTTTTACAATTTCACACTGCTTTAAGATTCTCCTCCTCTCCCTGACCTGTCTGGTGAATTCCTGAGTTTTTGTGATTCTGTTTGTTCACCACTGTTCTGTAACAAACCTCTCAAGCATTCACAGAACAGGTAGATGTATAGTTTGATTAAATTACACATGGGTGGACTCTATTGACTAAATAGATTACTTTTGAAAGGAACTGGCTGCACAGATGTTATTTAGGGCTGTTGGAGAAAAGGGGACTGAAAATAAATGCCAGCCACACATATTATATTTTTATTCATATTTTTTTTTTATCTCATATTTACATAAAATCTAAATAGAAGATAGTAAAGTTTGTGATTGCAACATGTACCCTATGGTCTTCACATTCAAAATGAACTTCAGTGACATTCCATTCTTAATTCATACAGTTTAATATGATATCAGCCCATCCCTTGCAGCTATAAACAGCCTCATTTCTTCTGGAAAGCCTTTTCACAAGATTAAAGAGTGTGTTTATGGGACTTTTCGACCTTTCATATATGAGGTCAAAGATGTTAGATAAGAAGCTCTGGCTCAGTCTTGATCTAATCCATCCCAAAGATGTTCTATCAGGCTGAGATGATGATTCTGTGCAGGATACTCAAGATCATAAACACAACACTAAAGACATGATCAATCATGTCTTTATGGACCTTGCTTTGTGTACTAGTGTATAGTCATATTGGAACAGGAAGAGGGCACTCCCATCTGTTTCCACAAAGTTGGGAGTATGGCATCATTGGAAATTCCTTGGTATGCCCAAGCATTAAGAGTTCCTTTCAGTGGAACTAGGGGCTTGATGTAACCCCTGGAAAACAAACTTATTGATACAATGCAGTCAGACAAATGATGTTTCCCTAATAACTGCAGGAAACCCAGGTTCATCCACTGAATTCCAAGCCTGAGAGGCATGATTTGTTGCTTCAAGGAACATGTCTCCACTGCTTTGAATCCAGTAACATGCTTTACACCACTGCATGCAGTGACTGATATTGCACTTGGTAATGTAAGGCATGAAAACAGCTACTTGGCCTTGGAAACCCACACCATAAAGCTCTCTACACATTGTTTGTGAGCTTATCTGATTTTGAGAGGCATACTACTTTGCGTCTTTCATTTCTAAGCTCTTCCTTACCACACCACTAACCAAGGAATATCTAGTAGTGAGAGAAAGTAAAGGCCAAATTAGCTCAAACAAATATCCTAAACTTCTCGAATCTGAACCTGCAAAACATTAATGTGTTTTAACAAGTGAATTACCAGTTTGGTAATTGTAGAAGTTTTTTTTCAATTACCCTATGTCAATCATGTTGTATTTAAAGCTGCAGCATGTAACTTTTACAAAAACATTAAAACATGTTAAAACTGTCACTATGTCGTGACAGTATGTTATGAGACAGATAATCTGTGAAAAGATTGAGCTCCTCCATCTCCTCCAAGTGCCTCTGTTGCCATCAGCAGATATGCACAGGTATGACTGACAGCGCCAAGACCCTCCTCCTGGCTCTGATTGATTGTTTCTCACTGAGTGGTGTATTTCTGCAGATAGCAGTAGGACCACATAGTGCTGTAGTCAAGACCACCTAACCCCAGACCAAGTCAAGACCAAGACCAGCACTCCAGGCCAGATTTCTCTCCTCAGTAAAAGGTAGAGGTGGGTGGATCGATCAATAATATTGATAAAAAGCCGGTATCAAAAACATCTGAACGTCAGAAGTTTGATGATATATCAAACCTAAATAATAAAAAGTATTGTTATTTGTACTAATATCAGTGATACTGGCTCTGTATTTATTTAGTATCAGATTGATCCCAAAATATGCAGTATCGCACACCTCTATTAAAAGGGATGGGTACTATAATATGTGGCTCTACCTCGTTGACTTCACTCTGATTGGCTGCAACCATATTTGGGAAACTCTTCAGTAAAATGCGCTGAACATCGTCTCAAATTGGGGTTATAATTGTGTGGTACTTCCCCATAAATGAAGTTCAGTCACTTTTCCCTGATTCTCATAGCCATCGGGAGTAAGTGGAAACTGCCATCTGTTTTTGAGCCCCCTCCGACAAAACAGCTCCCCTTTTTAGTAGCCGTCATCTTCTCAAGTGGAGTATCCATACATGCTAGCGCGATTTAGCCTTTAAATTAGCCAGTGTATCGGCTGGAGGAGAAGGGAAGGATAGGGGGAGGGTTGTTTGCTTGATGGTGTGCTCTAATTGGAGCATATGAATTACGCGGAAAGATAACCTGTTCTCTGATTCACCCGTTTCTGAGCAAAGAAACAAAGCTGACTGCCTATGAGCAAGGCTTTTGATACCAACTCTTGACATTCGCACAGCCTCATCAGTGCATAACAGATCATATTATACCCCCAAAAGCACAGAAAAATTAAATGTGTTGTCACGACCCCTTTAACATCGCATACACATAGATTACCTTTCTTCATGCTTCCTTTCTAAGTGACAGTAGAAAGGAAGCACAAAGAACAGAAGATACTGTTGCATGTAGTTTCTAGAGAAACTCATCCATGGGTTTATCTTTAGTTGCATTGATTATTGCAACAGTATCTTCACAGGTCTGTCTAAAAAGTCAATCAGATAACTGGAACTGATCCGGAACGCTGCTGCTTGTGTTCTCATTAAGACCAGGAAAATAGAGCACATTACCCCAGTTACACTGGCTCCCTGTAGCTCAGAGAATAGACTTTAAAATACTTTATAAATCACTGAACGGCTTAGCAACAAAATACATTAAAGACCTGTTGTTGCTGTATCAACCTTCCAGACCACTTAGGTCTTCTAGTTCAAACCTACTCTGCATTCCCAGAACCACACATGGAGAAGCAGCTTTCAGTTTTTATGCACCACAAATCTGGAACAAACTTCCAGAAAACTGCGAAACAGCCAAAACACTGGATTCCTTTAAATCAAGGCTAAAAACCCACCTGTTTAGAGCTGCCTTTGATCAGTACAGTTGTGGTCTTGACCGGTCTTGAAATAAAATTCTGAGTCCTCAGTGTTCAAAACCAAGTACAAATGTGGTTGAGTCTGAGACGAGACCGAGACCATCAAAAAGTGGTCTTGAGACCAAAACCAGTCTGAAGTACTACAACACTGGGACCATAGGGAAAAGGCAGAGGAGCTTGATTTTTTCACAGATTATCTGTCTTAGACGGTACTGTCACGACATAGTGACAGTTTTAACAGATATGTAACAAACATATTTTTTTAAAAAGTTACATACTTCAGCTTTAATCAGAAAACATCCTGCTTTAAATATCCAAAATGTGCCCACCTGTGTTTACACCAGAGCATCCAAATCCCATTTTTCAGTCATTAAATCTGTTACAGTGTTTGACATGGAACAGATTTCTCTGCCTTATACTTCAGAGTTAACTATTCTCCCGGTCCAACAGTTTCTGACACACCACGCCAAGCTTGCACATCTGGAGGGTGGCCCTGAACAACCCTGTGAGCAGAAAGGCCTGAGAGTCTGTGTGTGTTTGTGAATGAGGTAAAGGTGATTAATATTGCAGGATAATGTTCATTATGGTGATGGACTGACTTCCTTGAGAACAGCTGTTGCTCTGCACCTGTCTCTGATGCACTTCTCTGTCTGGAGTGGGTGTGCAATTAAGCACTCGTTGATGAGCTCCTTTTTGTGAATGCATATTGCCTGTGGAGCTGCATCAGTGGGGGTTATTGACAAGAGCACAACACTCCTCAATGTTAAAATCTTTAATACATATAAACACACACATACCACAATCCTGTCCCCATATTTCTGTGAATATATTTATCTCTCAGTGATAGTTGGCTAGATGTCTTCTTCAACCTAAATTTGCATCACATTGCCTGTCTACTTCTAAGCAGAAGTGAAAAGTTTTAATCATTAATATCCTCAGACTTGAAGAGAATTTTATTGGAAGCAATGAGTTTGACCTCTGCCATCATCACATCCAGCTGATTATTCATTGTCTTGGCTTGGCCTTATTTCCTTGTCGAAAGGAGGTGTTAATTAAAGTTTTTTGACATGTCAGGCTTAATTTCAAGCATCCTTTCTGCTGCTAATTTCTGGCCTTTTTTCTGTGCTGCCACAAGCCCACACATGTCTAGACTAACACTTGCACGTACCATTTTGGGTGAGTTTAGTGGAACAGACCAGGGTGGAGATGGTAAAGCTGTCTCTGGAGCTCACTGATAGGCCTCCACCTCCAGACACACTGCTGGAGCTGCGGTTCAGCCCTGCCCCCTTGTGGGTGTCACTGTGATGGTAGCGGGTGGAGGGCAAGGACAAATAGGAGTTCACATCCTCCATGCGCTTGCTGTCACCCTGGCAAGAAAATGTAAATTTGAATCCATTACATGGAATAGTGATATACCGTAACTTTGGTGGTGAGGCCATATGATAGAATGATGGATGGTGTTTTAGGTCTAGACCAAGAATGATTTATCCTGTGTTGAGTTAATTTTTTTTAAAAAGATAAGAATCTGGGAATTTTAAACTTTAAAGTAATTCTTGAGGCTTTGAAAAAAAGTCGCAAAACATGACTGAGGTCACCCGCAGTCATGACAATGTCTCAGCTATTTTATTTTTTTCTCAAAGTAGGGTAAAAACAGGCTGAAATCAGATACAAATCTTTCTCATTTAAAACAGTTTTGCTCTTATTATCTTTTAGGTACTGGACTCTCTCTTGCTCCAGTCTGAGTTTAACAAATTGCTATTGTTTTCATTTTGGCTAACACTCATATTGTTCAAGGTTATTGTATTCTATTAAATGTCCACAATAATATATCTTTTACCTCATAATGTAATCAATATTTTATTAACACCAGCTCTAGCTAGGTCTTCTTACAACTCTTATTTATTACCTTCAACTTCTGCCACTTCCTCCTCTCAAGATTTCTTGCTGTTCGCATGGCTTCTCTTCAGCTGATCACTGTCTTCAGCTGTGGTTATGCAGGTGTACAAGCAGATTCCCAAAATGTATTTTTTGTTTCCGTTCTCTTCCTCTGTTGTATTTCTCTCACTTTCTCACTGTTAACTTTTACCCCCAACTCTCTTCCTTTCTTTTTCTCCTTTCCTTTTCTTTTCCATCTCCGTGTCCATTGCAATTAAAATAAACTGAAAGCAAGTAGTAATAAAGTTTTTTTTAAATATGTATCAAGTGCAGCATAGTAGAGCAAGTAAAGTGAAAGCTGTAACGCTCCACTTGCAAAAGTAATTCTGCTTGCTCTACTGCTGTCCAGGACATGGTTAAAAAAGGAAAAAAAAAAAATGTGCTTGTACTCTGTTTTGAACACTAATTCCAGTCTCATATATTGACTTTTAATGAGTAATCATTTTTCAAAAGGAACACATTTTGTATAAGTTAAGTAAAACTCCTGCATTTTTCTAAAACAATCTCAGATCTAATTAAGTAATGTGTATTCAAATCCTATTTGTGAATAAAGTCATGTAACTTTTTGAAAAAAAAAAAAAAATTACCACACTTTTTACAGAGAAAACTTTGACCAGAACAACACATCTCCACAACTCTTCTCTCATTTCACCCCCCACCAGTGTGCTTCAACCAAGTCACTGCAGCACAGAGGAAGAAATAGAAGCCAAGCGTGCCAGAGAGATCAAGAAGAATGGAGGGATAACGAGAGATAATCGCCAAAGAGGGTACAGGGGGACCATCCGTTTGGTATTTGAGTGAATCATGAGTAATTAATCTTCACTACGTTTGACTCTTAATCAATATGGGAATTCAATCTTAGCTTGGGTTCGTTTAACAGGAAGTCTATTTGGCTTCACTCAACCTGTCAGTGAGGGCATAATCTCCTGTCCAAACTCACTATATCTTTAGTTCTGCTTTGATGACTCTTATTACTGCAGTGACATTACAAAATGTTTTTACTGGCTTAACTATTGAGGATGCATCTATATTCAAAGCATGTTGTGTGCAGAATTTTTTTGCTTACCTCTGTTGTTTATGAAGCCCTTGGAAAAAAAAAAAAAAACTTTGCTTGGTTTTCAACTTGTATTTGGTTGCATATTATTCAATAAAAATGTCCAATACACTGTAGCTCAGGACTGAATGCGAAACTTTACTTATTCGGTTTGTTCTGCTTTTTCATTCAGGCTTTCATTTCAGGCCCTTTTTTCCACAAAAAAGCCTTTGTGTCCACCATTTGTTTATCTTTGACTTAAGGATTAATATATGATTGTTTCCTGCATGCATAGAAGAGAAATTTTGATTCCACACACTTTCCTTAGCCTACACTGAATACAAATTTGAGGCAGTATGTTTCAAAGATACTTACTATTTTACAAGCAGGTCATATAAAGACTTCAATGCTGTTTGAGTACAGTAACCACCACAGCAAACTCAGTTCACTTGATTATAAAATTATTTTAAAACATTTTTCTGTCAAAAATTTTTGTTTGGAACCAAGATTGTAAAATAACCAACTGTAAAAATGTACATCAATAAGCAATAATTTGAACAAGCACTGTTAAGTAAACCTGTTCAGTGAACTGTTATGCAACATCCATAAGTTAAGACCTATGTCTGTTTCATCTTTAACAAAGTCCCACCTTAAAGACAATAAGATCATGGAGTCCATCCTGCAAAACTGTCCCATCTTCTTTCATCAGACGTACAAATGCCATCGCAAAGTTCTTCTCACTTTTGTCCTTTGCTGTAGAGGAAGGAGAAATATGTGTAAAAAAAAAAAATACATCAGGGAAAGGGGGAAAGAAGCTTGGAGGGTGAAGACTTCAGACGTCATAGAAAGGAAAACTGCTAATTTGAATAATCAGTTGTAAGTAATGATGCCATGGGTCATTTTGCTAATTGGTTACAATCATTAGGTGCTTTCAGCATCACATTATGCTCCAGGGAATAGGGAAGAGGATGTTGATCTCATTGAGAAAGCAGACAGGTACTGGAAAGGAACAGAGATCGCTACTTACACTCCTGTGAAGAACGGTGTCTGAACATGAAACGCAAATGAATTCTGTGCATTTCTTCCAGAGGGACTGTCACCTGCAGGATATCTCATATTAATAGAGAATGTAATGTTATGCATGTTCTAAGGCCCTATAAAATAAAGTGAAGTGAGCAATGCAAATGATGTATAGCAAGTCATTTCAAAGAGACTTAAATAGGAGGCTAGGAGAGCAATGAGCAACACACACACCTTAACCGTCTCCATCCAGCGGGGTTGTTTGATCTGGTAGTAGATGACGGACCTGTACTCACTGACCGCTTTATCCCCAGCTCCCAGACAGATGGAGTTCTATGAAAACAGGCCAAGGAAAAAATATATCAGTGTAACATGTCAGATTTTATTTTGTAGCATCTGTCTGTTTAGGTGAATGTGCATTAGATGGACTGCCATTCTGGGATAAAGATGTCTCAGTTTACTGCTGGCTAATAATATATGACACATAATTCTTCATCTGCAATCTCAGCTTCACACTGCTCCACACACAAACCAAATCGCTCAGTTCAATCCACTAACATGCTCGATCTCTGTTGTACGCTGCTCACCTGTATGACTTTGCCCTCCTCGTCACAGACCCACATGATGACTTCTACATTTTTCTGAGTCGTTTTGTTGTACTTGTCAAAGTCACCACCCTGTAAGGTGAGATAGATGTCGTTCCGGACGTCTCCCGGCATAATGATCTCCGGGAAGCCCAGCTTGCGTGCAACCACTGTGCTGCGGTCAACCAGGTGGGGGTATTCTTTTCGAATCTGAACTATGTCACCCACCAGAGCCTTCATGGTGACCCATAATCCTAAAGGGCACAGTTGGAGATATAGAAAACTTGTCATTTAAAATAAATGAGCATTTCTGTGGGACAATATGATATGCTCTTAAATGATACATTGATCATAAAAAACCTCAAAATTATTTTACTATCATAAGACTTTTGAGCAGGATTAAACTTTTTCAAAGATGTCTTTTAATCCTAGTAAAATTTGATCCTTACAATCCAATATTTAGAATAAAGTAGGAACTTATTTCATGTTTTTATTATTTACAGTATGATTACACAGCCTTTGCATGGAGTTCCATAAAATGATGTAGGTGCAGAGAGGAAAAAAGAAGATCTCTGTGATATTGTCTGCATGTTATCAACCACATAAAAAAAAAAATAACTCACATAAACTCAGATTATATTTATGGATTAATTTTTTGTTAGTTGGCTTTTTTTTAAAGCAGCTGGAAACAAAGTTTGAGCTCAGTATGATGGAAAGGAAAACTTCACAACTTAACAGAAAACTTCACAAAATGTAAGAAAACAATATTAAACATTTTATTTGTGCAAACTGGGTCACTCAAGCCTGGTTTAAACAAACACTCAAGAAAGAACTGTTTTTGCTCTTTAGCTGTCTGGTTAAAAAAAACTAAACTAAAAAACTAAAAGTGTGAAAAAAAATTCAATGCAACTTTCAGTCTATATCAAAACTGAGTTTGAAATTGGTCAAAAACAAATTAAAGCTGGGGCATGAGAACTAAGCTATGTTTTTACAGTTAGGAAGTCCACAATAAAACTGCTGTCTCCCTATTTCTTATCTTCCCATGTATGTTGGTGCATCCAAACACCCTACCTGGGTCAAGAACAGAAAAATAAAGAGTGAAATGAGGTGTATTTTGTGGAGCATCTATGAATTAAGTGGACCACTGTTTTGCATAGTGCATTTCTATTAGGATGAAGGGTGTAACTCACAGGTACTTATACTTTACATTAGGCAGGGTTATGTTAGCTTTGTAGTGACATCAAAGTCTGGATTTATTTATTATTTATCTGTTACATAATCAAAGTTTGATGTAATATGCATAGGGTAAGTAGTTTTCAGAATTAGCACTCAGCATTCAAGGGTAAGAGAATCTTACACATGCGTAGTGTAACACCATATTGAGTAATGTTGTTATGCAGTCATTGGTGCAAAGATTAAGTAGCACTTGCACTGATTCTGTAGCAGTGGCATTTATGTCCTGCTTTTACACAGTCTCAACATTATTAAGATTGCTAATTTTTTAAACTGCTAATAAGATCTGTGGCAGTCTAACTTAGTTGGTAATCAAACTATATATGCTACAGTGTCAACTGGGTCAGAAAGTAATGTTAGAATGTAATTTACTCAAGACTGGCAATATGGCACTTATGCAAAAGTTTGATAAGACACATTAAAAAATGCTTTTGTCTATGATCAATGTGCAAAAATACAATTTCAGAAAATTTGTAGACTGCATCAAACATTATTAAAAATAAATAATTGGGTTTCATTTGTTTAAACATGCTGCAAACATTAAAGGGGTCATCAGAAAAAAAAATCATTTTTCTATGTGTGATGGCAAATGCATGAGATGAAGAGATTAGAGGCAAACGATATGAGAACCTGAAATGTGGTGGCTGAAGCTGCTCCCTTCATATCGAAGCTATGCTTGGAGCCAGTAGGTACAAGAGAAAGATAAAGCCTCAGAGATGTAACCGTGCAGTCTAACATGCAAAGTTACTCTAGAGCATGACAGTGCCAGCAACTAATGTTGTATAAGTTGAGCTTGGAGTAGGGAGCAGAATAATTGCTTTGCAAGATAAATAAAATTCAAATTAAATAAAAAATAAAAGATCAAGGGAAAATGTTGCCTGTTTCACTCGAAGTGGAAACAGAGAGAAAAAAAAATGTCAGTCAGTGATTGACAAATTTATTTTGCCACAAGCAACAGCAGCACACAGACCTGTGGACGTCTTGGCTGCATACATGCTTCACATGGATGGAGAAACAGAAAGAAAAAGCCAGTTAGAGCAGAAGAGTACCTTGGCCGCCACTGTCTCCTCTCGATGCTGTCACTTTGTTCAGCAAGGTGTGGAGAAAGTCATTTTCAGCCACTACCCTGAAACCAAATATACACAAAGAAATACAGTTGAATGTACAAAAAAAATTCTGTTTTAAATCTTGTGGATGCTGACAGCTGAAAGAACACAAAACTGCAACATTTCAGTTCTAACAACATGAAGGGTCTTTAGGAAAATCCAGAAACCGAGAAAGAGCTTTTGAATAGATACTTTATTGGTTACAGAAATATAGCACAGAGAAAAAAGAAGAAGTAATTGTGAAACAGAACGTACGGGAAGAAGGGAATGAAAAATTGCTTCTCCTCATCACACTCAATCTTCCCTTTGATGATGTCACTGATGTCCATCACTACCAAGAGGAGAAAGTAAATGTGTCATTGATGAGAAAAATCAGAGTACACGCTATACAGTCATATTTGATATATGACAGATTAACCTCAGACAAATAAAGAATAGTTTTCAAAAAACACTCCCTGACAGTTGCTTTCTTGAGAAGTCATATGAGGACGTCAAACAACAGTGTTCAACAACATTATAAATAGTAATAACAAAAACAGGCTTTAGTTATTTTAATCATGCTGCCTGTTCTAATGTTACTTGTGAAAAAGATTTTGGCCCCATTAAATAGTTCACTAATGGGAAAATATAACAAAAGTATAATTGTCCAAAAAAAAAAAAAAAAAAAAAATCATGCTGCAGTTCTATTGAAAGTCATCCGGCATAACTGGTCAGACCTGATAAAATAATAACAGAAAAGCTTATTCTATTATCAAGTTTGCTGCACTTGAATGGGTTTTAAAGACATTGCAGTTTTCTTAAGAATAAGCCTTTTTATGCTAAAAGTTACTAAAATGCTAATAGGTATCCCTGAAGAATAGATTATTGATTGATCTAGATGGTTGCATATTTCTTTACCTCATTGTTGGTAAATTAGTTTTCTAATAGGTTAAAAAGACTCTGGAGATACCTATTGTTCATAAACAGGAGTGTTTTCATGAAATTAAATCACTATATGACATATGTAGACCACTGGGAATGTCATTTTAGCTCAACTTTGGGCCAAAACAAAATCATCTGTCTCCACTTCAAATACCTGCTACTCCAAAAGGCCGGCGGAGGCCCAGAGTGCACTTCTTGTTGTTTGCTTCTTTCAAGTCCATCCTGCCCACTCTCACTATCTGACAAATCAGATAAATCTTCTCTCTGCTAAGGTCTTTGTTCCCCAAGTCCTGGTGGACAAAGACAGACATCAAGTAAGCAAAATAACCACTCTGGGAAAAGCCAGAGAGAAAAATAACTCAACAATGTAACCCTCTGACAGGTAACAAGTTCATTCATTGTCATGTTGTGCGGTGTCTTGCCAAGCTTAGAAACGGTGTAACAGTGCCCTCCTGTGGTCACTTACTGTGAAGACAACCTTCAGGTTGTTCAGCATCTCAATCTCTTTCGGAAAACCACTGCTGCCCCAGCGAACCAAGTAGTTCTCACTGCAAAAGCATGATAAAACATTAGATCCACATAAAATCTGAATTAATGTTTAATTATAATTCTATTTAATGCAGTATTAAAACATCAACAGACAGAAAAAAACACCTGCACAACATCACCTTACAAAAGCACTGACACCCTTTAAACTTGTTTTTTTACATTTTGTCATCAAAATGTAAATGTATTTGAAATGAATTGCATTCTAAGATAGTGTTGATAATGCATAATTATGATGAAAATGCCCTTTTTTTTATTATTTAACACATCAACAGATAAAATCCACTGCAAACAATCCTTCAAAGAGCCAACATCATTTGTAAATAGAGTCCAAGTGTGTATAATTGAATCTCAGAATAAATGCTTCTGTTCTGTCAAGGTCTCAGATGTTTTTTTTTTAGAGACCCTTACTTAAACAAAGGATCATGATGACCAAAGGGAGGGTATTATGTATTTTCCAGGCACATTGTGTCATTTTATAGCACAATCAAGTAACTATGTTACCTTAAGTTGCTATACAATGTTGTATATATAAAAAAATAACATAAAATAAATTTGACTTCACATCATAGCCATATCTGATGCCTTGAAATTGGTCTCTGCCTTTTTAGGAACCTCCTACCCTTTCCAACAACCCCCCTTCAGCACAACAATGCTTCTACATGCCGTCCACTGATTCCTTTTACAACCGGTCTTAGGAGTGTTGTAGTCTGTATGATAAGCTCAGCAGATGCGCAGTTCCACCAGGTGTTTGATAAATGCTGTTGCCGCGAATCTGATGAAGCGGAGTGAGAGAGGCACGGAGGAGGGGTGCTTTGTGGGTTGATGCTCGGCTGGGGATTGAAGCTCCAAGGAGGAGCTTTGGGTAAATAGGCGGAGCATTGTATGAACAGGCATTAAGGCACCCCTGAATGGCTACCATTCAGGTAGCCATTCTCAAACATCCATGAATGAGTCAAAGCAACACTCCAGATAATTGATTGATTAGGGAATACCATTATAGCTTTATATAAATCTAAAAAAGTCAATTTTGTATAATACCCCTCCTTTGGGACAAAAGCTTGGGACAAAACAATATCCCAAGCTTTGAACATCTCACACAGAACTTTTCTGAAACTGGAAGGAGTATGGCATTACTATAAACTTGTCAAAACATCGCCTTTCTGTAGTTTGTCACAAGTCATGTAGAGGACACTAAAACATACAGGAAAAGATTCTCTGAGCAGATTTAACCAAAACTAAACTTTTTGGCCTCTATACAAAACAGGATCTCTACAGTGACAAATGGTGATGGCAGCGTTATGCTGTGCAGATGCTTTTTACCAGCAAAACATAAAAGCTGGTTAGAAGCAGCAAATGGCTCAAGTTTCATCTTCCAGTAGGACAACAATCCTATAAACACAACCAGAGTCACAATGGAATGCTGTAAATGTTTGAATGACAGACTTAAATCTAATTGAGAATATGTGACAATACTTGAAAATACATTTCAGAGAGCTCTTTTTTTCCCAGTCTGATTGGGATTGTGTTATTTTGCAAAGAACAATAGACACAAATTTCAGTCTCTAATATACCAAGCCTGGTAGAGACATGGCACAAAACATTTTTTTTTTTTTTTTTTTTTGCCATAATTGGACTAAAAGGTGCTTTTCGGATTTTTATTGTTTAAAAAATTTTGAAAATCAGTGTGATTTCCCTTCCACTTCACAATCATGCACTATTTTGTTGAATCTTAAAAGATACAGTGACATTTGTGGTTGGAATGTGGAAAAAGTTCAATAGGTCTGAAAACCTTTACAAGGCACTGTATACGAAATATAATTTTTTTCCTTGTCTTTACAAATATATGGATAGAAAAAAAAGCACAAGAATAAAACACACCAAAGCTAGTTCAATAATAAAAAAATCTTTGACCAAAAGCCAATTGATTGAAACACAGCAAGCATAAGATGAAAGAGGACAAATGGTCATGCACTGAAGGAACGATCTTATAGTAGTTGGTATGTATTGAAAAAGTGATGACTGATTTAGGTCTAATGCAACACTTCCAGCTGCTCTGGCTGAGACACAGATATACCCAGCATGACAGTGAGTGACGGGGCTTAACATCAGCTCTGTCAGACTCCATACAGTCCTGCCACTCAGTTTCTGCTGGCCTATAATTTTAATTTCCTTATGACTATTTTTGGCAAATTGTCATAATTTAGTGTCGCTCAACAATGGAGAAGGGAAGAAGGCAAGGTATAAGGACAAGAAAATAAAAAAGGGGAGGAAAGTGTGTGTAGGTTGGAGCATGAGTGTTCATACTTGTTTTATGCAACTAAGATATTGAGGCAGAAAATGGTCTGAACTGAACTTTTGCATTTTTTAACACCATTAAATACATTTTCAAAATATCCTCTTTTTTCAACGAGTGTTCATAATTTTATACAAAAAAAAATAGAAAACTGTATTCCATTTATCATTTCTAAATCATAAGATACCATTTCACTGTAAAATCTAAAAAAAACCCACAACATTTAGTATTTATAGAAAAGTTGGGTTTCAGATTTATAGTATATCAATTATTGATGCCAATCTGATTTGAACAGGAATATTTCAAAAACATATTATCTTGTAGTGAAATCCTTCAGAAAGAAAAGCTAAGGCAGAAGGACTACTGATACCTGATGATGGTTTGTTTAATAGGGTCATAGAGGGACATGAAAAGCTCAGAGTCTTCTCCAATGCGACACACAAAGTTCCTGACGAAGACATAGAGGCTGTGGGTGGGGGAAGACTGAATTCGTGCTGAGATCCCACTGTGGTCTGTCTGAATATTGGACTGCAGGGAAAACATAAAAACAAATGATTACTATTAAGAATCTCATTTTATTGCAGTATTACAATGTTTTGTTACAAGTTTTAGAGAAAGCAACTCTTTAGTATGTCTCTCCCGGATGGAATACAATGCACAAGGTTGGAGAATACAGAAAGGTGACATTGACTTGCATCCTCTTCAGCTCACATCGCAGGTTTCCTATAAGATTTTATTGCAGTGGCTGCGATGACCATGGAAGAAGGTTGCCTTGTGTTGGGTGCACCTTCTGTGTTGATTTTGTCACAGTTTGTTTCAGATTGTTCTGCTAAAAGTTTCAGTAATTACACATTTTTTATTTTCTGATAGAGGACACCATATAATTGATAAAAAATCTCCTTTTATTTTAAAGGCTTTCATAATGCAATGAACTTTAACAAGGTTTTCAGGACCTTTGGAAGACAACAGGCCCACAGCATCACAGATCCTTCGCCAATCATACCAGTGGCTAAGAGTTGCCTTCTCACTTTTTCATACTTTTTTTGCAGCAGACCACTTTGGCATTGCAAAAATGCTCAGTTTTGGCCTATTTTTTGAAGGGATTTCCTTAGTTATGAATTACAAGACTTGTCTGCCTTTCTTAAACTCCATGTTCTCTTTTCTTACCCATTTTGAAGAAAAAAATACCTCTGACATTTGATAGCTAAACAGGAAAGACGTAGTCATGAATTCCTTTGTCAAATCAAATTTACAGTGTGAAATTATGCAACTCCAATAAAATATTTATTAATTTTCTTAATTTTAAGGGTTTTGTTTTTTTTTTACAAATCATGGCTGGCACTGTAGTTCAGAACTGACAAACCTGATTGGCTGGTATTATAGTGACAGTAATTTGAAATAAATCAGCTGCAGCATTCAAGCTTTTTATTTGAGAGAGCGAGAGGAAAATTTCTGAGTGGAAAAAAAACTCCTATAACATTATGTTCTTAATTCAATCAGTTGTTAAATCAATGGTGAGATGTACAAATATCTGGATGGAGTGAAACTGAAGTTAATTCGATTTGTAAGCAAGCTGACACTTAATTTATTTAGCTGGCAGATGACTGACATATGAGGAGTATAACTCAATTATTATCTATGGCTGCTAACAGAGTTTTACAATAGTGCTTTTCTCATGCAAAAATAGGGACAATGGGAAATAAATGATAAAACTGCAATTTCATCTATGTATAATTCAGAACTGTTCATATTTATAGATATTACCTAAATTAAAAAACCTTTTTTCAGGGATCTTTTTAAAATGATTGGACATAAAACAAATCAAATTAGTGTCAAAGCTGTTAAACCTCTCTGTGTAGTCCTCCCTTTCACATTCTGTCCTGTACCTGTTCTTCTTTGATGCGGTCATTAATTTTGGTTGTGGCCTCCTCGTGAGCTCTGAACAGACTGATGACATTAGCCTGCTCGGGGTCCAAGATGTTCCCATCCTCATCTCGAACAACCAGGTCCAGCTCGAGGATCCTTCATTTGGAAAAAGCGAAAACAGGATTGATGGAATTAGATCGAAGGTGAAAGAAGCAAAGTGATTTTACAAAGGAAGGCAGTAAGTTGAATAGAAAATGGATGACCAGGAAAAGAGGAGTAGGAAGACAGAATAATTAGGGGATAAAACCTAAAGAAGAACTGACACTTTTTACAGTTTGTGTGACAGCAGGGCTAAAATATGAGGTTAAAACAATGATTATATTATATCAGTGTCGACATACTTGTTGCCGTAATCAATCTTAGATGTAACTTTCTGCTTGAGCTCCTTAAATTCGTCACTGGGCAGTGTTCCAGACAGGAGCTGGGAACGCCATTCCATCAATTCCCACATTAGCCTCTGGACCTGCTTCACACGCGCCTGCTTATTACTCTAGAAAGACAGACAGGCAAAAAATGTTGTGTTAAATTGAAGCACAACCAAGTAAGCTTTCACAAACACAACTGTAGAAGTTTGGTTTGTACCACAAACAGCTGCTTCCATATGGTGCCCCACTCTCTCAGTGTGGTGGTCACCTCTTTCACCAAAGGCATCTCAGCAGATGTCACAATTTCCTCATCTCTAAAGTTGCACAAGGAAAGGCACATTAGACAAGGACACATTTAAACTTCTCTAACTTTAAGAGATGGTCTTTCAAATCCACCCACCCTCGTTTTTCAATGTTGACCTCCTTCAGATGGACAAAACTTGACGGAAACACTCCCTGGAGTGGAAAAAATATGAGACAGAGACAGACAAGAAGGAAGTCAGAGAAAGTTCTCAACATCAATAATTGTGTTATTGTAAATTATGTCATGAAGATACACAGTGTAAACACTATGTGGCTTCTTACCTTTTGGGCTTTGTTTCTTGCCAGGTATCCTCTGTACCACCCTGAAAGACAGTCCAAATGTTATTATAAAACTTCATGAAAAAAAACAATGTATAAAGAGTGCTCTCTGCTTACGTCATTTTTTTTAATATATTGCAATAAGACAAAGGCATGAAGGCAGCCATTCCCACTGTAGTTTTCTTGTATTGAGATATTTGAGAGTTCTAGTCATTTTACCCCTTTACCTTTTGATACATTTGTAGTTTTGGTAATTTTGTGGCCAACTTTTTTGGGAACAAAATAGAGTCATATCCTGTTTTGTACCAACTATGTGTCATTTTGTGCCTATGTCCCATACCAGCAGGAGAAAACTCATTGTTCAGGTGAAATAGGGGGTAATTTAAAAAGAATATACAGTAAAATTTGAATATAGACTAGTCATTTATTATTCTTTATGTTTAAAATTTATAAAAACACCCAACTGCCAAAAATATCAAAAACTATTGACATGCTTGGATTTATAATGGAAGTGGAAGAGTATGAACTGGCAACTAGTGAGTATGAAATAGTGGGATAAATTAAGGAAGGGGCAAATTGACATTGACATGATGCCACCTGTCAATAAATCCAGTGGGTCTCTCAGCAACTGACCAATCAGCTGTCGCAATTGTCTCAAACTGAAATGCCCCTTTCTTTGGAAAAAGCCATTTGTTTCTGCTTTTTCAAAGTGATTATGATCCAAACCTTTGAAATTCTTGTCTTCCTACCAATTTATTTCTCTCTATTGCCATGGTTGGAACTATTCGTGCCTTCATAAAGCTGTTAAAGGGAACACATGTAGACGCACTTCATGATGCATTTCAGCACCATTCATAAACTAATTAATAGGACTAAATTTGTTATGAAAAAATAATTTGTCATTGTTATTAGCTAAAACTCCAAGCTTGCCTCACAACTATGGGGAGGGCAGTTATTATGCCAAACCTACTTTTTTAAGCCTTAAGTCATGTTATAATGTTATTCTGTCATCAAAACCATACCTAGAGTGTTGCTTTGATTCTTTAATGCATATTTGAGAAATCTTTTAATTTCCTCTGGCAGTCATTCAGGGGTGCATTAACGTCTGCTCCTGCAGTGTGCTGACTGTTTCCCCAAAGCTCCTCCTTGGAGCTGCAGTCCCAAGCCAAGCTTTGGCTTCACAAAGCACCCCTCCTCTGTGCCTTCCTCATACAGCTCCACCAGACTCACAGTAGCAGCATTTAGCAAACACCTGGTGGAACTGCGCATCTACTGAGCTCATCATACATCCCAATGCTCCTAAGAACAGTTGTAAATGGCATCAATGGATGGCATGGAGAAGGTTTATAGTGATGCTGAAGGGGGAGTGTCAGAAAGGCTAGGAGGTTCTTAAAGAGACAGGCCAATTTCAAGGCATCAAATTGTGATGTCAAATTTCTTTTAAATTATTTCTGATATATACAGAATTTTTATAACAACTGAAGGTAACATAGTTACTTGATTGTGCTATAAAATGGCACTATGTGCCTGGAAAATACATAATACCACTCTTTTAAGAAAATCCATGATCAATTGATAGTTCCAACTTTTTTTTTTTTTTTTTTTTTTTTTTTTTTTTTTTTTTTTTTTTTTTTTTTTTAACAGTGTTTATATAATGCAAATGATCAAAACAACAGTCTTTTAAAGTGATAACTGCTCAGTCATCATGTTTTCAAAAGGGTTTATCATAGCGTTATTTAGCAGCATTCCAAAAAAAAAAAAAAAAAAAAAAAAAAAAAAAAGGTGGGAAATGCAGACTTGTTTTTTATCTAAAAAAAAAAATTACATATTAAATTGATAACAGGATCAAATTGACCAGCTGCATTACAGATTGCTGTACCATCAAAGTTCAGTACACGTCAGAAACTATTGATTTGTATTGCTTAATCTAATAGTTTCATTAGCACAGAATCCTCATTCCCATTTTTATAATGTTATCATTTTAATATCTGTAGTATTGATGTCTTCCTGTTTGTAAAGACTGTTAAGAGTTAAGTAACTTTGTTCTCATCTTTTCTCTGGATTATTTTGCATTCTTTTAAAATCTTTCAAGGGTCCTGTATAAACAGTATACTCAAAGTGAGAGAAAATGTGGTACTTCACATTTTGACCTGTTGCCGTTTCAACACGACATGCCGTATTAGTAGTGACTGTATGTGTGCTGTGACATATGCTTTTAACTGAAAATAAATGTGGTTTTTACAAACTATATTTGTTTAAAAGCAGGTCATATGGTTTAGACCAAGGTGGATCAAGCTCTCCAGCAGTGGACCCCGCTTAAGACCAATGTCTTTTCTGTTCTTTGACCAATATCTTACCTTTATTACTTTTAACTAGCAATAAAAAAATAAATGGAAACATCACTGGTCAGGAGCATTAGTAACACAACACTCACCATCACAGACCTCCTGGATGTGGACCGTGTCTCCTACTTCCAGGGACAGTTGCTTCTCACCTTGGCCAATAAAATTCCACTTGACTAAAACAAAAATAATTATGGCCATAAATGGTAATGTTCAAGGATAATGTTGTTTGATGAAATAAAATACCAAACTGGCCAAATTGAAACATTCAGTTTTAGTTCAGTTCAAATTCATAAAAAAGTCATCCTCAGGTTATTTACATAAAAAATTGTTTCAGTTCATATTCAGTTACATAGAATCCTCATTGATCCAAATTCAAATAAAATCACTACAATTTGTTCCAATACAATCCTATCAATACAGATTCAGATCCAGTCCATCCAAATTATACTGCAATTAACACAGTAACCAAAAAAACTGCACTGAGCCCTTGAGAAGTTCTTGTATAAATTTTACACAAATAATAATTTAGCTTTATGAATGAGGCAATCCAGTACATTGCTAACCTTAGCAACAGTTGACAACTTCCACAGTCACTTTGAAGATAAGCTGCAGCAGGAAGCGTTTAGTTAATTTAAAACAAGTGAATATTTTATAAAGCTTACCAATTAAAATTAGGTAAATAAAACAAAAAATAGTTTGGTCTGTTAAAAACAAATCCAAACTTTGGTGTTTTCCATAGCAAAAATTGTTATATTTTTATTTAATGGTATACATTTTTTATCTTAAAAAAAAAAATGCCAATTTGTTGATAGGATTATTTTACAGCTATAGTAACAAGCTGCTTATTTACTGCTCAGTATTTCATGAGTAACTGCTCAACATGTGTTTGAGGGCATGCAAGACAAACAGGTGGAAGAGCATTAGCATTAGCTTCTCTCCCAGAGATAACAGGCTGTGTTAAATGTATTTTGTGTAAAAGTATAACCTAAACGAGGGTACAATTAAACATATTAGCTCTGTGTTTTAACATATGGTCTGCATACCTTAACATGAATATTTGGTATACATTTCAGTTTTTAAAGCTTTAAACTCATACAAATTTACTTCCTTCTAGCACCACTTCCTGTGTTGCAGATTCACACAAACTATTCGATCAACTATGTTTTACAAACAGTCAGCGTTGAAGCAACCCTACTTTCAAATCTTTTCATTATTCAATGCTTCTCTCATTCTTAGTCTCAGGCTAAAAGGTCCACTACCAGGTTGGTAAAAAGGTTTAACTGTCTCCTCCTAGGAGATAAGTATGCAACATATTTCAATAATTAATACAACAATGTAAGGCAGCAAATCGATTTTCAGTTTCAGTACTTTCCACCCAAATGAGAGGTCAAAAAATCTGTGTCCTTGACAAGTTTTTGGCTGCATTGCATATCTACTGGAAACATACTGTGATAAGTGCCGCCATATTAAACCACATGCCTAATATAGACTGCACTGAGGCAGTGTTTGCACATTCTTGCTCTGAGCTAAATTCTTACATCGTCTTTAAATATTACAATTTTCAACATTGATCTAGCTCCTGACATTTGCTTTTTTGTTACATTATGTCCCATGCAGTCTATTTTTTTTCTCAAAAGCACTGCCGTTCTACTGCAACTCTCCTTGAGTTTCCTTATGTCAGAGGTCAATATTGTATAATATGCAAGTTGTCAAATCTTCAGGTTGGAGATTTAGGATGTTCTCATACTGAAGACCTCTGAAGCATTTGCACTAACTCACACAGCAAAGAGAAAGCTATCTGTTTTAGTTTTCTTTGGACAAACAGTGCAGTCTTCAATAAAACAGTAAGTCAGTACAGCAAAATGTACTTTATCAGTTTATGCATCCACCCACATTCAAAGAAACTTAAAATTGAGGACCTTATTTTGACTTACCTACACCATACCGCTCTGTTGTACTCCTTGTCCAAGGAGCCATGATTTCATGTAGCCTGCTCTACAAGAACCAAATTGCAAATGTTGTGTTTTTGATTCTATTCTTTTTTTTATGTCTCCTCTAAACTTCTCTTTCACATTTTTTGTTGTTCAACTGAAAGCAACAGGCCCTACCCCTTTTGCCTTTCTTCCTCTTCTGTCTCTTCTCGCTTCCTGCCTCTGAGTTGTTTAGAGGAAGTGGTAGAATACAAGGTGGAGTCACACCCAGGTTTATGCAGTGCCTCCAGATAGCTAATTTAGACTAACTGTAACATCATCAACCAGAGCCAGTTGCCAAAGAGTTAAAAATAGCATTGATGACAACTGGATTCAAAGATAAACACGGTGTCAGTACAGGTCATAATGCCAAAAGAGCACATTTAGTTCAGCCCATTTCAGTTCTTTTTTATTTAAGTATAACAATAACCAAATGTAATTTTGAAGCATTTTACAACATAAATAGATCCACCTTATATTCAGAAGTGCAGAAAATGCAAACTTAAATTGAAGTTTGCATACAATATACAAAAAACATTACTTTTTTATCCTCTCACTGTTTGGTATGAAAATCAAACAAGACTTTGCCTTTTCCAGAGAAGGTAATGTTACAAAAATGATTTCTATTTGCTAAATGCCAGAATAATGAGAATTTCTTAGAAATGTTTTACAACTGTCTTTATATTCAGAATCAGGTGCAAAGCTGTTGAAATCTTGTAAGGTGACAACTCAAACATACTCCTTCCTTGTGTGGCATTCAAAAGAAATTAGCCAATAAATTACATAGATAATTGTGAAGTCTTGTTCATCCTTCAGTAATATTTCCCAGATGCCTAAAGGTGACACTCATTTGTTTAAAGAATTATAAACAAAATGGGAATGTTCAGCCATCATCAGGATGGAAATGGGTTCTGGATTCCAGAGATGAAATGGTTTTGGTGTGAAATTTATGTATCAACCCCAGAACAAAAACAAAAGACCTTTTGAAGATGTTGACTAAAGGTGATGAAACACAGTGAAATGACTCCTACATCAGTATGGGACAAAAATAACCCTGGTGAGGAAGAAACCATTACAACAAAAGCATGCAAAAAAAAGAAGTCAGATTACAGTTTTTACATGCTTACAGGAACAAAGACCTTAGTGTTTGGTGACATGTCCTGTCATCTTAGGAAATTAAAACTGGCTAATTGGTTTGTCAAAACCATTTTTACATTCAGAGGAGAAGAGGTTGATTGCCACTCTGGAAACATCGTCATGGCTGTGTAGCATAGGAGAGTGAAGCCTCATGTTTTGGGGTGTTTGGCTGTTGGAGGAACTGGTGTACTTCACTAAATAGATGGCATCATAACAACAGAACATTATGTGGAAATAATAAAGCAACATCTCACAATATTAACTAGGAAGTTAAAATTTGATCACCAATTGGTTTTCCAAATGGACAATGATGTTAAACAACCAAATGAATTGAAATATGGCTCACTGAAATCACAAACCCTGAGCTCAGTACTGATGAAAATTTGCAAAGTGGATGATGTGAGTGTGAGCACTGAGATATACAACCTGTCACATTTAGAACTTCAGACTCCAGCGCAAACAACAATTACTGACATCAGGAGATGATTTAAAGAGTTTATCGCAAAATATGTACAAGGACATGATTCTTCTGGGTTTGGGACCAGATTCCAGTACAGCACTAGCAGGAGAAGTGATTGAAATTTAGCTGTATTAAAATTTATGGATAAGGATTAGAAGTGAAGAGAAGCAGTGTCTTACTGGTGATGAGGAGTTTGAAGCTCAAGGAGAGAAGGTGAGTTTCTCCACTGAGACTGAGACTTGCAGGAGATTGGTTTACTGTGGAGTATAATGTTTGTCTCTTCCAGTTTGGTGCTGAGGCTGAGGAGCAGTGACACACTGGAGGGTGGACAGACTGATGAGTGAAGCGAGGAAAGTGGTAGGAAATCAGAACGTCTGTCACCAGGAGGGCTGCCAAGGACTGGTGAGGAGGATTGAGGGAGCCGAACAGAATTTCTCCACACAAACCCTGGGAGCAAAGTGGCCCACTACTGAAGCTCAAACAACTGACATCTAAGAAAGTATCTGTTTTATTTCTTTGAGGAAAAACTAAGGGACATGTACTCTGAACATTTGATTACCACTCATGAGCAAAAATAATCTGGGGAACCAGCTTGTCTTTAAGCTCCTCCTGATGAACCTTGATGAAATTCAGCTGTGGAGGCTGAACCTGCCTTTAACACCCTGGAATGAGAGGAGGAGAGGCACACATACACCAACCTGCATCCATCCATTCATTATCCATCATGCTTATCCTCTCAGGTTCACGAGGGGGGCTCCAACACACAGCCAAAAAAAAAAAAAAAAAAAAAAAAAAAAAAAAACCTTTCAATTGGTTTTTAGAGAAATAAAGTAAAACTGGTAGGTAAGGCCAGTCGGTCACCTGATTTGTATCCAATTGTTCCTGAACAGAAGATCAGAGAGGATAAAAGAACCCCCAAGGACCTTTAAGGTTTGAAGACAGCTTGTGTGAAAGAATGAGTAAAAATTAGTTGCACCTCAATTTACAGGAGCCAGTTGAGGTGGCTCAGGCATCTGATTAGGATGCCTCCTGGAGCCTCCTGGACACCTCCCTGTTGAGGTGCTCTGGGCACGTCCCACTGAGAGGAGACCCAGAAGACCCAGGACATGCTGGAGGGACTATGTTTCTTGGCTGGCCTGGGAACGCTTTTGGGATTCCTCCGGAGGAGCTGGCCCAAGTGGCTGGAGAGAGAAAAATCTGGGTCTCCCTTCTTAGGCTGAGCCCGCGACCCGACCTCAGATAAGTGGAAGAAAACGGATAGATGGATGGCATTAGAATGAAGCACCCAACACTCTAATATACTTTTTAAAAAATATTATTGGAGTTCATCTTTGTATAATTTAATATCAGTTTAAAAAAAACAGCTGTGCTGTGAAGGTCTCAGAGGTTTCTTAGTGAACAAATGGCATCATGAAGACTAAGGAACATTACAGATGGATCAGACATAGAGTTGTAGAGAGATTTAAAGCAGTGTTAGGATTTCTGTACAGTCGATTATCAAAGAAAGGATAGAGGATAGTGGAACAACACACCTACCAAGACAGCCCTCCATCTAAACAGGAAGGCAAGGTAAGAGGAGCATTTATCATAGGAACAGTCACAAAGTCCAAGATAACGCTGCAGATATCCACAACTCTAGTGGGAGAAACTGCACAAATTATGTCATTAATGATGCCTTGGTGAGACTTTCCTTTTAAGCCCTTCATCACCCTGATACACTCAAATGCATACTCATCTATCAAAGCATCATTTTGTAAGAAATGCATATTTTGTTACATAACTTAGGAGAAACATTACTAATAAAAAAGATCTATCTGTTCCATGTTAGTCTAATGCTTTATAATAAGACTGAATTGATAATTCTGTCCAGGTTTTTTTTAAATACCTTTATTTGTCCTCCAGAGGGGGGATTATATTTTCAGTCCAGCCCATCCAAGGAAGACAGTTGTTTGAGGGTTATATCTAGCAGGTTGTGTGGTGAAGGACTAAGACTGGACACTCTAAACACACCATTCCCACAGTAAAGCATGGTTGTGGTAGTATCATTCTGTGGGGATCCTTTAATTTGAAGGGACAGGGATACTGGTCAGAGTTAATGGCAAAACATAAGGAACTATACACAAGACAATTCTCTGAAAAATGTTTGAGGCCGCAAAAGACTTAACACAGAGGCAGAGGAACTATATAGTTATAGCTATAATTACATGGTTCTGATCAAAGCATATTTATGTTTTAGTATGGCTCAGTCATTATCTAAATCCAACTGAAAATTTGTGGAAACACTTGAAAGTTGATGTTCACAGATGGTCACCATCCAGTCTAACTGAGTTTAAGCTATTTTGCAAATAAGAGTGCACAAACATTTCATTCTCTGTAAGAGACATACCCAAAAAGACTTGTGTCTGTAATTGCAGGGAAAGTTGTTTCTACAAGGAATTCACCCAAGTGCAAAATATAATTCAGGCCTTAATTATCAGATTTTCTTCTGCTGAAATGTTTTTTTAAACCATGTACCATTTTTCTCCCACTTTAGTGTTAGTACTTACTGGAGATTGGTCTTTTGCATAAAATCTGTATAAAATACACCAGACTTTGTGGCTCTGATGCAGGAAGATTGGATGTGGATACTTTTGCAAGGCTCTGATATGGAAAGTGGGCAAGGTTCGATCAGTTCTTCTGGTATCACTTTTAACCATTTTTGCAAACCAATAGTTCCAATATATTCTGATTCTTTCTCTGTTTATTATATATTTTTTCCTATTACTCTTACATTTTTATCCTTTCTTGTTGTCTATTTTCTCCTACAGTACTTTCTGTTATACAATAAGTCAAAACCTATCACAACCAAGAATAGCCCCAGAAGATACCACATAAGCATATGCTTGTCACAATTGGAACTATTCAAAAGTGCTCTTGTCACACATACCAACTCACTATGGATTCAACAATCATAATATAAGATGTTGCAGGCTAACTCCAGCAAAACTTATGAAAGGGAGAGAGAAAACTGGTAGATGCAGGAAAACATCTGAGGATTTGAGAATAAAGAAATGTGAGATAAAGACAGATAGGTTATCTCACAGGGTTTTGTTGCAGAACAAAACTAAAACCTTGTTATTATGACTCACAAGGAGAATTGCAGGTGAAGTCTCAATGTGAAAAACTTCCAGATATTGGCAGAGATGGACTGATGTAAAGATAAAGGCATAAAGAGAGGCAGGTGACACAAAAAGAGACAAAGAATTAATTAATTCAGCTAAGATCTGAACAAGGCCATGGACAGAGAGGGGTAGGATTCAAACCAGACACAAAATGTCTGGCTTGAATCCACTCTGGTAGAGTGATAAGAAGAGGGAGAGAAAAATGGACAAAGGCAATAAAAAGAGAGATGATAATGACTTTGCCTCAAGCTCAGAAGATGAATTGTCACTGGAAAGAAAAGAAAAAAGGAGACATGTCACAACACTAACGTCAGCACATGAAAAATAGATTGAAAGGTTCAGGAAAAGGCTGAACTAAAGCACCTTTCTATTGCTAACATTACTCCCTTGAAATTGTAGTTGATTCTCAAAGATTTTCCCCACATCCTTTAAGACTGATTTAGCTTATAGTGTCGGTGTACATGTTTTAAGACATGAGGGGGAATACATTACTTATATCAATCTCAAAGAGCCCCTCACCAGCACTTCCATTAGGGCTTGAAAAGAGCAGGTTGTTTGAATTAAAATATAAAAATAATAAGGAACGTTTTGTCAGTGAGAACCTGCTTGATTTTTGCAGCTTGCACTAACAGGTTTGAAGTAATGACAAGAGAATGAAAAAGCTACTTCATTCCTAGCCAGAGCGAACTAGCCCAAGGAGATGTGTAAAAGCAGAACACTAGAGCAGACTCAGACAGTGAAAGTTAAAGAGAGAGAGGGTTGTTCAAGAAACCTTCCTGGCTCTCTTTCTCTTCTCTCTCTCTCACTCTCTCAAGTCCTCATTACACACACTCTTCATGAGATACACTGTGGCTGTGTGGGAGAGCAACTGAGCAGCACAATGATCAGCACAGTGAGAGAAAAGCAGCCCCGTGGTGAGTATAGACATTTATGGTTGCCGATTATTTCATGTATAATGTGCTATCAGGGGGCACGACTGTCCACCTTTCCTTTTTTTGTAATAGCGTAAGTAAGCTTTTTTTAATATTTTCAAAACTGCTAATTCACAGAAATGGATTTCAGTAATTTCACAACTAATTCTGTTAAATGTTGGTTTTATTATTTATCTGTGTCCACTATAATGAAAGCTTAAATGTATTCTTTCTTCACCTTTTATAAGATTCAAGAGCCTTCCCACATTTATTTGTATTCAAATGCAGATTTAGACAAAGGTCAGTTATTCTGTGGTTATTTTCATGTGACCTTGGTCAGGAGCACTCTGACTGCATCAGAACTTCCTCTTTTTAAAAGATCATCTCATTCAAAGATATATGGCTTCTTTTAGAAAATTATGTGACGTGAATTCAGATTAAAACATTTGCATTTGTAAACTGGTGTGAAAATGCAAACATTTTTATCAGGTATGTCTGTTTTATTTTATAACTTTGTTTGATTGTAATGATTTTATTTATCATGTTTGGTCTGTCCCTTTGGGTTACATTTGTGCTTTAAAAGTGTTATGTACAAACCTCAATTACGTTGAAGACAAGTGGATATAGACATGTTTGATCAGATAATAATACTATTCTACCTGTATATTCTGGTAATGAAGCTGTTGTAGGAAAATGAAGTCTGGAACTTGTTAGAAGATGGTCTGAATTTTAACCTCTCCTGTGTACTTTTATGTAAACAAAATCTCCCCATGGAAGCAGAATGTAATACAAACATACATGAAAGATTGATAAACCAAGGGAATTAGCAAATACAAACAGACAGGGAATGTGAAGAGCTAGAGCAAATCTTTTGATCCTAATTTAATAACAATAATCCTAAATGGTTTGTTAATTTGTGACTGTTATTCAGAGCAATAAAAGGAAAAGTTGGTTGTTCCCATGTTGGACTGTTCATGTTTCACTTTCCTTTGTTAAATATATTAAGTGTTTGCTTCGGTTTTAGTTAAAAAAGAAATCAGTAAGGCTTGGGAAAATATCAGGTTGAAGGTTCAAATACCTTTTAGGAAAGCACATCTATTGTTCTTTCTTCTGTGATAAACATATATAATGTAGTAAAACATGTTAAGTTAATTGAATGTATATCATAATTATTTATTTGAATAAATGTACAAAAGGGGAACCTTCAGCACTAAACTTCAGAACATCCACCAACACTGTTTGAGTCAAGGTAACCATGAGAATGGGTTATGTAAACCACTATGCTCCTGTTTTTTTGTCATGAGGGACTGTCTGATTTGGAACCTTATTCTATGGCCATATTCTTCAAGTGTGGTGAATGATTAAGTATTGCAGTGAAACTATTGAAAATGAATTACATGTCTGAAAGTGGAGACTAAAATCTTCTTAGCAAGAAATGTGACTGCATAGTGAACCTGTCAAATGTTGGGAGGATGTGGTTTAGTGTCGTGATACGGTCAGAGAGCAGTATGTTGAGCTGAGCTCTGTAGAGGAAGCATCTCTTTAAAAACAGCAGCAAAATCATGTAAATGCAAGACGTGACAGAAAAACAGAAGATAGAAGCTTAGTGGGTTTTTTCCATTAAGATTTCACTATGAGTCCTCAGGCGGCTATTTTGGTGAAGCTTTCTGCGTTACTATGATAATCGAAGTGCAGTAAGACTGACACTCTGAAAGCAATCAATTATCCCTACCTGACCTGAACTCGTTAGCGCACCTATGTGTGTCTAGTTGTATGCGACAAATACATGCTGTTCGTGTGCATGAATATTTTATTTGTTAGATCCCCCTCTTGGTCTCCGATAAAACTTGCGTTGCTCAATGTGTTTCAATTTCACACTTTCAGAGTTACCTTCCACCGAGCAAAACACACAATGGTTACTAAGCAACCTACCATCCCAGACCTTTTCCCTTCTATTCCAGTGAACCAAGAAAAGACAAGTAGACATATGTGGGCACACAAACAAGCACAGATCTTCACACACACACACACACACACACACACACACACACACACACATATGCACACACACTGTGATGGTGGCACACACAATGCTACAGACAGTCAATTTATAGAACCAAATGAGGCAAGCGAGAGCCTTCTGTTTGGTTTGTACGTTAAAATTCATTAGGATAAATTAAGCATTCAGATGCTTGATTGGATTATGCTGCTCTAATGAACCACATGGTTCCATTATTTATAGACCTTTTCAATATTACAATAAGAATTTAAACTGATAGTTTACCTAAAGCCACTTACTCAGATAGTTTCCTACCTCTGTTCCTATGCACATTATATAATCAATAGTTTTACATAATTAAGTGCAGCAGGTTTCATAATAATTTTTTCACCCTTAGATCTGTTGAGTCATAATTTGTATGAACCAATATTTGCAGCTTCCCTCTCATCATAATCAAAAAATCAACTGCTATGTAAACATTATGATATACAAAGATGGTAGAAACAATTTTATTTTGAGTATAGTTTCAGGCAATTGCAATGTCATCATAAAATTAAATGTACAGTGAATAATTTAAAAGTTGTCTACATTTTTTTGTTTTATGAGATTGAGTGTAATAGATAATGTTATTTCCCAATCAAATAACAAATTAGTGATGTGTGAAATTAACTTCTACTTTCTTAACTCAGCATAAACATGTTCAGATGAATTACTCTGCATTTATGACAGAAGATGGGATTGCTTTGATACAGTTTTGAATTAAAAACACCAGATATTTCTTTGATGCATTCAAAAAAGTCAAAGGATGTACACCTGGTATGAGCATACTCTCAAGATTTAAGCAATGGATCTGAGCTGAGTAATAAATAACCCCATTACTCCAGTTTTAGATTATATGATCTAAAGAGTCACTGCTTCAGGTTTTTGTTTCTTTTTTCTTCTTCTTTTTTGAGCTTGCCTTTAATCATACACAAAATTGGGCTCCTTTCACCAGAGACGTTCTGAGTGGCAGGGGCCTCCATAAAGCTGAATAAAACCCATTGGGCTCATTTTCATCTTTCTTTTGGAGGATAGGCAAAAAGCAAAGGAAGCGGTAAGTGAGCAATTAAAAAAATGCCTAAAATTTCATCATATCGTTTGAGGTTCATCTCAGTTTTGAACATTTGCAAATGAATCCATAAGTAATTGATCGGTACAAAAGTTAATGTAATCTTTTGTCACAATGATATGGAAGTTAGGCAATAAAAATGGGGATGGATTTTAAAACATGGAATTGTAAAGAGTTTTGAAATGCTCCTTTATTTTTGTAACCAAAAGTTTTGTTATCATTGAAACTTTGTTCAGAAAGTATATGGGAAGTAAAGAACACTTTCTAATATTGATTATAACTGATGAACCAGATACTTTTCAGCCTGAAACATGTTAGCAAGCTGGTACAAGGCATGGCAGTTTTTAAATTAAACCAGAAGTTCAGTCTTGTAAATACTAACCAGAGGAGAAATATATATATTTTTCCAATGTCAAAAACTTCAGTGTGATTCTTTGTTCAAAATGAGTTTGCATTTATTTTGAAAAGTATAAATATTATGTTGTTCAAGCATATAATGCAGTTCCACAGAGAGGTTTACATATACATGCATAACTGCTATTGATGACTCATGAATTAATGCTTAAGAATGAAATTGGTTTAACATGCTTTAAGCCATGGTGAATTTTTTCTAATTCATACATGGTGAAAAGGATACATACAAATTTTATAGGTACACCTTCACTAAAATTTGGTTAAATGGTTCTAAACAAGATGCACTTTGGTCTCTCGCTTTTTACATTATGTTGGTAAAATATATGGATAATTTAAACTGGTGAGTTCTCAGGAGTACAGGCTACCAGGCCCCTTGATATGAGTTATTAGATCCCTGTATGACTGATGTCAGAACTTGGCAGTAAGTCAGACTTGTTTCCATTGAGAGTTGGACTCTGCTGAGGTTGCTCTTTGTCACTGATTCTGTTTGTAATCTTTATGGACAGAAATTTCTAATTGCAGGAAAGGTGTTGAAGTGATCCATTTTAGTGGCCTCAGGATTGAGTCTCTGCTTTGTGCAGATGATGTGGCTCTGTTGGCTTCATCAGATCGTGATCACCAGTTTCCATTGGAGCAGTTCACAGCCAAGAGTGAAGCAGCCAGGATGACGATCAGCACTTCCAATTCTGAGACCATGGTCTCTTGAGTCGGAAAAGGGTAGAGTGCCCTCTCTGGGTCCTGGCGAGGTCCTACTCCAAGTGGAGGATGTTAAGTATATTGGGGTCTTTTTGACCAATGATGGAAAAATGGAACTGGAGATTGATAGATAGATTGGTGCAGCATCTACAGTAATGAGAGCAATGTACTGGTCTGTTGTGGTAAAAAAAAAAAAAAAAGAGAGCTAAGCCAAAAGACAAAGCTCTTGATTTACCGGCCAATCTACATTCCCATGCACATCCATGGTCACGAGCTCTAGGTAGTGACCAAAAGAACAAGATTGTGGATACAAATGGCCAAAATGAGTTTTCTACACTGGGTGTCTGGGCTCTCCCTTAGAGATAGGATGACAAGCTCTGTCATCCAGGAGGGGCTCAGAGTAAACTGCTGCTCTTCCACTTTGAGAGGAACCAGTTGAGGTGGCTCTGGCATCAGGTTAGGATGCCCCCTGGAAGCCTCCCCGGTGAGGTGTTCCAGACATGTACCACTGGTGAAAGACCCAGAGGAGGACCCAGGACATCCTGGAGGAAATGTGCTTCTTGGCTGGCCTGGGAATGCCTTGGAATTCCCTTGGAAGAGTTTGCCCCAAGTGGTTGGGGAGAAGAAAGTCTGGGATTCTCTGCTTAGGCTGCTGCCACCCTCCTAGCTTTTAAATATTTGTCCATACGTTTTTGATGGGGTTACGGTTGTGGCTTTATTGAAATCCTCTTTTATCTATTCTAAAGTCAGTTTTGAAGTGTGTTGTCACATTGTCTTGGTGAAACACCCAAATATGTCCAGGTTTTAACAATCTGGCCCTGACTATCCCCCTTTGGTGCCAGGAAAGTTGAGGATGTTCATGAACAACCAGGAACCACCAAGGTTTAAGCGAAACCTTCAACTAAAAACTACTGGAACACCAATATCACTGACCACAGTAAAGCAAATTTGAACCATGAACTAAGATAGGATTGATCAAGAAAGAAGTACCTGATGCAAAAATTAGAAAATTTCTAATTCAAACTGAAACTCAACAACTAAATGCCATCTTGAATTATTTACAAAATTATTATTTGAGAAAAATCAGCCAACACTGTACCAAATGCTAGACATGGTTGTAACAACATCATGATGTGGGTCCATCTGTAAACATAGACTTGGAAAACTTCGACAGAATGTTTTTTTCCAATAGGACGATGATCCAAAACACACATTAAAACTTGTCTTGGAATAACTAAGGAAGGTAAGCCTTAAGCTTTATGAATGGCCTCCTGAAAACTTTAATCTCCACCTATCTGAAAATTTGTAGACTATGCTTTGTGGTCAGTGCCAGCAAACCACCCAGCTTAAATTAACTTTACTAAATCTACAGATAAGTGTGTTCAAATGTCCAACCAAAGTCAACTAAAGCCAAGGACTTGTTGATGGCTACAAAAAGCACGTCGCTAAGGTCCAACTTGCTAAAGGACATTAAACCAAATATTTGTTTTTGCTGTATGTATACTTGAGCCAGTATGTAGAGTTTTGACCCAGTGTGGATCAAAGTAAATTCCCAAAAAATTCAAACTTGCAGACCAAGTATTTCATTTTTAAAGTTGGTTCTTGTTCAATAATTCAGTTCTGGCTTAAATACATTATTATTAAAATGAATCTGATATTCAAGATAATGATGAGTGTTTAAGCTTTGAAGGGTACCATGTATCTGAGGTAATAGTTGCATGTATGCTATGCTGTATTGCATCTATCACTATTACTTAGCTAAAATTAGGCCATGGGTAAAGAATAGAGAACTAATTTTCCAAATCTTCCAAGTCCTGGCTATAAACACATGACAAAATTGTACTGTTTTGTTTTTCTTTAAGAACCACAACTAACAACAGTTTAGCTGCTTAAGATGTTAAGATGTGGTCAGGGTTGTTGCAGGTGGGTACATTGCTACTAAAGAAACAGGGTCAATGATGGTGCTATATCAGATGAATGATTGGTTTGTGATAATATAGATGCAGTTTTGCACTTTTCACAATTACTGACAACTAAAACAAGATTTTGATACCAAAGGGGAAATACCCTGGTATTAACTTAAGCTGTCAGTGTTCATCTAATTATTAACCACAGGTTCAGTGAGCAGACCACTGAGAACATTTTAAAACTACAAACACATCTTTTTGTCATGCGAAAACATGAAATAGTCTTGCTCAGAAAAGCTCTGAAAGCAACACAGCCTTTGTGTTTTCTGAAAAACAGAGCACTCATTTCCAGCCCCTTACTATCCTTAAAACCCATTATCCAAACATATGGTTCTGGTCGTGCGAGAGCGTCCGTCTGGGCCACCGTGACCATGTGTGCCTGGGTGTGATTATAAAGATGGAGTGACAGTTTGTGGCTGTTTGTTATTTGGGACAATCATAATGAGACATTTATGAGAAACAGCAGATGGTCAGGTTTAAAACAGAAAAGTGTAAATAAGTAATCAGTTTTTTCGTTTTTCTCTTTTTTTCAACACTTGGACAATGTCTCAGCATGACTCACTTAATTTTATTTTTAATGTAGCAAGTCTGACAGGGGCATCTCACTGAATATAATGAAGGAAAGAGATTTTTCTCCTTCTCTTACACTCACACTCACCACATTCTGATAGGTTTCTGGTTAAGACAGAATATTATTAAGGTGTATTAAAACAGAACTGAAATGGATTATAAGCATGGCACAAAAAACTGAATTCCCCATATGTCCAGAGCAAAATAGAAATAGCAAATGAGGAAAGACAGTAAGGAACACACATAGTGCATCCTCACCAATAATATAACCTTGTGATGTATGTTGTTATAAGACATCATATATTGTCTTATAGTATACTCAGTAGGTGTCGTCAAGGTCCCAAATTTGGATAGTTGAGGACTGAATCTGAGAAAAGCAGATCTTAAGCTGACTGCATGTGATGAAGAAATAAATTTAGAAAGTGGGCTCACAGTGAGAGAAAGATTTTGATGATGAAAACTGTTGAAATCTGTGTTTCATAGGTCTTTGATGCTTTCGGATAAAATGTCCCAGTCATTACTTGCATTTGCAAGCCACTCTTACTGCTCTGGTGGGCTGATGCACTATAAGCGTATGCTCTGATTCAAAAGCACCAACTGGTTACAAAGATATAAAGATTAGAAGAGCTGAGATTTCTGTACCCATACATTCATAATATTAAGATTCTGTTTTAATCGTGTCTAAATCTCTTTCTTGTCCTGACATGATGCCAGTGTCCATCTCTTTTCTTTACCAAATGTACAAATGTAAATTAAATGAAAGGAGAAAAAAAGTGTTAACCCACAAATCACTGACTCAGACATATTCTCCACACAGATACACCCATTCTGTCAAACAATTTGCCTTATGCTGCCAGGCAAAGATTAAACCATCTAGCATTACTGCCCATCTAGCATTAAGAGGTTGACAGAGGCAAAAACAGTAAACTATATTCAGCCTCAATTCAAGTCTTCTCTGGGCTCCTGCTAAAGACTTCGAACAGTTAAGGAGTCATGGTGTCAAAAGGCCACCACCATTCCATCTACTTTATTAGCTAGACTTGATCAATTGCTTAACACAAAGTGTGAAACAACCAATTACATGGCAGCAACTTAATGGATTTACACATCTAGATGTGGTGAATATAACTCGCTGAAATTCAAACCAAGCATCAGAATGGGGGAAAATTTAAGTAACTTTGAACATGCCATGATTGTTGGCACCAGATGGGCTGATCAGAGTGTTTTGGAGACTGCTAATCTTCTTGGTTTTCCACACATAACAATCTCTTAGATTTACAAAAATGGACAGAATAAAATAAAATTTCCAAAGGCAATTGGCTGGTTAAAGAAAATGCCTTGTTGACATCAGGGGCAACAAGGAATGGGCAGACTCATTTAAAATTATAAGAAGACAACAAAAGCTCAGACAACCACTTGTTTACTGCACCATATCTTCAATATACGTCAAATGTATGACAGCAGGAGAAGGTCCTAAGGGGGTCCGCTTGCACTTAGTCAGGTTTTGGTGGTACTTTCTTCCTGTTAAAAGGGAGTTTTTCCTCTCCACTGTCATACGTGAAGGCTCAGTGTGAGGGATTGCTGCAAGACAATGACTCAATGCAATCTGCTGGGTTTCCTTCAATAGAAAACTTTTTAGCCAATTTAAATAATGAACTGAGCTTGACTGCATTGTTTGATGACTAGGATCAATTGAAATGTTTGTATGATTGGACTGAACTTACTTTTTTTGTAAATTGCCTTGAGATGACATGCGTTGTGAACTGTTATGTAAATAAACTGAATTAAACTGAATTGAAAATAAGGCTACAGTTCAAACAGGTTCACCAAAAACTGGATAATAACAGATAAAAAGATAACAGGTAATGAACTTGGATTTGGCTGCCACAATCACATGGTAGAGTTAGAACTTGGTGACTATGAAAATCATAGATAGATCCTTTCTTGTATCAACAGTTTAAGATGGTTTTGGTGATATAATTATACGGTGATATTTTTTTGCCGCACTTCAGGCCCTTTCGTTCAAACTGAAATGACATTCACATCATCGATGTGGAGCTAACATGTCTGAGATAACCATGTGATGCTATCATGCCATTATGGACAAGAATCTCTGAGGACAGTTTCTTTGTTCTATCTCTACCCCAAAAAATTAGGGAATTTCTAAAGGACAAAAGGAGGTCCAACCTGGCACAACCAAGGAGACCTAATAAATTGGCTAGATACTGTAGGTTATGTTTATTTATAGTTATAGCATCATATGATATTTTATACATTTGCATATAACAGAAACCCACACAACACCGAGCTTATGAGTCATTCAAGGTTAGAGAGAATGATATGTTTTAAGTGGACTGTAAGAGAGTGCATGTACAAATACACTAGGCCAGTGTATTTGTATTTACAGAATAATGAGGGAAGGTAAATGCTTACTTTTCCCTCTTAGGCATGTTTCAAATTGTCCTTGTGTTCAAGTGTGACACATTTAGCTAACATTTATGGAAAAAATATCTAACCTCATCAATCATCTCCTAATGACAATAAGAGACAAAAAAATATTGAATGGAAAGAGTGGGTGATTAATGTCACGGCAGGGAGTCTTTTCTGATTGATACCAACAGCTGCATGTAGCATTGGGAGCACACATGCGGAGAACATTAAATACCTAGAAGTTAGCAAAGATCATATCTCACTGACTGTGGACGAAGGATGTCATTTATATTAACAAATAATGCACAGACAATTTGATGAATGAGGAAAAAATATTGAAAGTTTTTCCATCAGCAAGACAAACCTTATGCATTAGATTTAAGTAGGTCCAAGAAGACTCAGTCAACCATTTTTGCCCTAATTACAGAAGGTAATATAAAGAGATGTTTATGAGCAAAACCTCTGCAACTTCTAGAAGTAACACAAGAAGGCCACATGGGGGCCCTCTTCTGCTTGTGATGGAGGAGAGTAAATGTTAAAAACACAACTAAAACTGAATCTCTACTCTTTGTTACTATTTAAAACATACAAGGTAGTAATAGTATTGCAGTACAGCTAAAGCTAGTACAGGAAGTGAGAAAAGTAGTAGTTTAAACCTCCCATAGCTATTGCTTTCCAAGCTGACAGCCTGCTGATGATTTAGTCATTAGTTTTTGACATGTTGCAAGAACAGCAAAACTAAAATCAAGCAATAAAACTATGCATATGGACAGTCTTGCACGTTAGTATTTTTTTGTGAATATACAGTAATTTGACCTCTCTATTCAGAGCAAAGGTTGCTTTCCTCCCTTCCTCCAACCTAAACAGACTAGAGGTTTTTAGACCCTTGTAATGAAACAGGGCAAGATAAAGGGACAGAAGGTTTGAGTTTGTCCTGGCAGAATTCTTGAAGCCAATCTGAAGGTGTTGCGTGAATCTTTAAGTCCTGTCTCAGGGGTCTACAGTGACAAATAAATGATTAGGATGAAAGAAACTATGTAGAAGACAACTAAAGGAGGATGAAAAAACAACATGAAGTCCCCAAAAATGATGAAACAAAAAGAGAATTGCAAAGTAACAAAAATAGGATTAAAAATTATATTTGCTATTCACCCCACTCATGAAGTAATTAAACAAGTATAAGAACTTGTTTTAAAATGTACTTGAAAAGCAGAGCAGCTGTAATGCCTGTATGATGTTTTAGCTGAGATATTCAAGTTCAGGTGAAGGACTTAGCACAAACATAGACCTGCTCATACAGTAGCTATTTGCTTATAAGGGGCTTATCTGCAAGCTCTGTTTTACTGCTAGGATATGAGCTGGGTGAGTGTACAAAAATATGTGAGCATGAATGTATTTCGAGAGTTAGGTTAAGTAGAGATGTGGAAGCTACAGTATAATAGATAATGCATGCATGCTTCTGAGCAGACTCTGGCATCTTGCACTGACAATCATATTTTGCTAAATTGTTTGCAGTGCAGTTTTTTCCAGCTGAAAAGTGAAGAAAAAGAAAAGCATATCTGTGTGAATGTCTCTCTACAATTTGCTGTGAAACATTTACTGCACCTAGAAGTTAAATGGTATAAAAAACAATAAATAAAGCAACCCAAACATTTAGTGATGATTATGATCATATATAGAACCTGTTTGTGTGAAGGCAGACAATTCAACAGTCACTATTCTTTTTAGGTTGTGGTAGCATACTATTTAGAAACCACAAGCATCTTCAAAGATAGTTGTGTGTCTTTTGTTTTGTCATAACCAAGACAGATGCAATCTAAGGTATTGGATTTAGTTTATTCTCAGCTGACAGAGTATGTGCATATACATTTCACACTCCATCCAAATGCTCATACCCTATGAAATTCTCAATAACCACTTTGTTGACCCAGCATCACTGAGTGCTTGGATGCATAGCACTCTGATTATCACGCTGCCACCATGTTTTTTTCAGACAATGCTGTATTTTTTTTCTTATCTAAAAGCCATTCTGATGATTCTTAATACAATTTTATCGGTAATTCTAGTATGTGACAATCTACACTTTCTCTGTATTTTCATAAGGTTTTTTTTCCTTTAACTTAATTATGGTGTCTCTGATTCTTTTTTCCATTCTTTTTCTTTTATTCTCTCGTGAGCCTTTCATATCTGATCTGCCAAGCTCTCTCATTAGTGGTAATGAATTATCTATCTCCTGTGGACTGATGACCACTTGGCTCACTGAATAGTGTAAAGCCTGATTTTTCTTTGTAATGGAAAAAAATCCTTTCATACTTTATCACTATTACCTTCTATAAATAAATTTTTTTTGTTGAGCTTCTATATTTTCAGTGTAATGTTAGTACCAACAAGTAACATATTTAATTGATTCATATAAATTTAGATTTGATAGGCTTTTTGTAATCCAGAAAATTATACAGCTCAGTATGAAAAAAATTAACATTTAATTTGCATTTGGTAATGCAACAAGAGTCAAAGAAACCTACCTCTCTTGCTAACTGTATTTATCATCTTTGTCCACTAGGTGTCACAACATCTACAGAAATTGTCATTGAGGGGAACATTGAAAACCAGCCAACAAAACGAAAAAGGTTGCACCTCTAAGTCACACCATTTGTCTAAAAGGGAAAGCTGACTACCCGACTTTGCTCTGGGATGAAAATGTTTGGAAAAACAGAGGTTATCAAACAGGAGAGTCCACAACTTTAAAGGTCTTATCAGAAAACAAGCATGTACTTGGAGAGCTGAAGCTAAAAGGACATCATGTTTGGAACATCTTCTTTAAACATGGGGCTTCTAAACATCAACAGGAGATTTTAAAATTATATTGTCATCTTGACGCTTCTAAAATGTGTCCCCATACTTCTTTAAAAAAGTGAGCATTTTTCAGTGCATTAAAAGACAGAGCATAAAGCTATGGTTCACAAGCAGCTTCAACAGCAGTGACTTTAGGTTGTCTCCAGTGAAGCACCAGTAATAATGTTGTCAAAAGTGATGCTGGGTGTCATCCTGTCCCTCCTCATCCTCCTGACTGTGGGTGGTAATGTGCTGGTGTGTCTAGCTGTCTGCGCCTCACGACGCCTCCGCTGCCTCACTAACTGCTTCATTGTGTCGCTGGCTGTGACAGACCTCCTGCTTGGCCTCTTGGTCCTCCCGTTCTCTGCCCTACTCCAGCTCAGTGACGAGTGGCCGCTTGGCCCAGTCTTTTGCAACTTCTACATCTCCATGGATGTCATGCTGTGTACGGCTTCTATCCTAACGCTGCTGGCCATTAGTGTGGACCGCTATCTGGCAGTGACCTTGCCTCTGAGATACGCCTCTCTGGTGTTGCCATGGAGAGTTGCTGTAGTCTTGGTGAGTGTCTGGATGGTGTCAGTTGCTGTGTCTTTCTTGCCAATTCAAATGGGATGGAACACTGTTAATGGGACGGTGCAGAATCACGGGCCCTGGGCTTCTAAGAGGAGATGCCGCTTTGAGCTGAACAGGCCTTATGTACTCACAGACTCTCTTCTCACTTTCTATCTACCTCTATTGGCTATGTGCTGGACCTACCTTCAGATACTTCGCATAGCTCGGGCACAGGCCAAGCGCATTGTCAGCGCCCGACCTATCTGCATCACCAGCTATAACTGCAGGAACAGCCCCTCCACAAGTACGACACTGGTTTCAGGTGTGACAGCTGTGGCACTAAGAGACCACAAAGCCACACTGACATTGGCAGCCGTGATTGGGGCTTTTGTTGTCTGTTGGTTGCCTTATTTCATATTATTCACAGTGCTAGGTCTAAAGGAGCATCCAGACCCTGGCATGGTACCAGAATTTCCTGTAGTTTTATGGTTGGGGTACGCTAACTCAGCCCTCAACCCTGTCATCTATGGAGCCCTCAACAGAGACTTCAGGTCAGCTTATACCCATCTACTGAGATGTTGGTTCCCTACATACAGTGGCTGGAGAAGTCAGCAATCTTCTCCCACTTTTACAACAGGTGATGCAGCTGCTCTGGAGCTCTTAAATTTGGCCAATAGCATTTTTTTCAACCAGATAATGCTGTGATTCTTTCAGCATGTTTTTCTCCTACAATTATTTTTCCTTTCCTCTTTCAATTCTTAGCCCGAAAGCAGCTCACAGAGGTGACACTGCTGTGTGGTCACACCTCTGCCACCTGTATGGAAGCAATAACATCTCAAAATGTCATGCTTCAAGACATGAGCAGCAGAGGAGCTGCTCCAACCCCTCAATCTACAAATGGCACAGCTACCACAGATGTCAGTGGCAATCAGGGGTAATTTGTTTTTTAGTTTTTGGAACTTTGTGTATTTAAATCAAACTTCAACTTTCAGTTGATGATTGACATCCTTTGATGTCAACAAACCTAGCCTCTGCCATATATTATAAAGGCCCTAATTTGGGAAGCCATGCTAAAACACTAAGATTGGCCCTGTTTTATCAGTTATTATATTATTCTCCAAAACACAAAGTTAATTTACCTTTCTAAATGTGTGAATGTGTCATCTCTTTGTATTCAGTGAGCCAAGGTTGTGCTGAGCCTGTGCTCATTGGAGACCTCTGATCCAGCATCAGTCAGCCTGAGGAAAAAAAGCAACAGACAGACGAAGATGGACAGAGATGTTACAACCCCCCACACATTCAGTGCCACGGCAGAACCAACCATAATGCTACATGTAAGTAGATATACGGCACATACTGACATCACTATAGCCCCCACAGGCCATATCTTGCCCAGAACGAATGAACTGTGACACAGATCCTTGCTGTGTCATCCACAGTGCACTAGGCCATATGGCAATATGCTTATTAGGCCAAGAAATTTGCTTTCAGCAGTTGTTATCCAGTTTCACTGCTTGCTTTTATTTCCCCTGCAAAGATTTTGTGAAAAGTTTGGGGAGAGCAAATTAGTAAAGCCACAATTTGTTTCCTGATCTAATAAGCTAGATGTATGGTTTAATATACAAAAATAAAATAAAAGATTTTTTTTAATATATTTTATGTGTATAAGGATTTTACGCAATTGCGGCCAAATGTTTTGGCAGTTCCACAAATTCTTTTCGACTTCAACATTTTTTATTAGTTTTGTTTTTTTTGTTTTGTTTTGTTTTGTTTTTTAATTTTCATGTGCTTTAGGACATTTTAAAGGATTAAATGACATACTTATTTAAGATCATAACCACTGAACATTTTATTGTTTTGTCACACTACAGCAAAAACTTGATGAATTTATTGGGATATGTATGTGATAGAACAACATATAGTTGGTAGTTGTCAAGGAGAAGGAAAATAGCAGACAGTTTACAGATTTCCTCCATTTCATTCAACTTACCTGAGATGGGATCTCTGGTTTTACAGGCTCAGTAGAAAAAACCCAGACATCTCTTTTCCAACTGATACTCTCCACCTTATTCCATGTGATCCCAAGGCTTTCCTGAGCCAGGAGGAACATATTGTCTCTCCAGTAAATTTTGGGTCTGCCCTAGGGTTTCCTCTTGGTGGGAGATGTTTTAAAGTGAGTCCTGAACAGATGTCCAAACAGTCTAATAGGAACAGCAGCTCTACTCCAACCTGCCCCCAACTGACAAAGCTCTTCACCCTATCACTTAGAGTGAGGAGCTCATTTCAGTGTTCAAATACTTGAACATCATGGTACTTTCAATCATGAGCCATATTTCATGACCATAGGTGATGGTTGGAATGAAGATAGACCTGAAGATAGTTTGGGGATTTTATATTCAGCTCTTTTTTCACCACAACAGTTAGGAGCACTACAGCAAATGCATAATTTTGAAGGTGGCTTTCCAAATCCAGCTCCATCCTACTAGCCTGGCCACATGCGTTTCTGCTCGATTCTAATCTCACTTCACAGCTTAGTCTGGGCTTTCTCCCATTGACTAGGATTCATCCAGTAGAATTTCAACTGGCCAATCAGCGAACAGAAGGAGGAGTTGTGAACTATGACGTTGATTTTCTGCGCTGTTTAGAATTGTGGTCTGCCTGCAGTTTTAGCAATGGCAGCAGAGGAAGTGAACGAAGCCATTCAGTCCATGTTGGCCACACTTCCAAATATTAAATGAACATTAACCACCATCTCTTTCAGCTTGTCACTTCTCTCTTTGCAGTGGAGGATGGTTTTGTTAACAGTGCAGGCAATTTCCAGTAACCTTCATAGTGTTAAAGTGGTATTATATACGTCATGGGCAAACATTAGCGACTGGGTAAAATTTAAAACCTCAACAAAGTCCATGCCTCCAGCAAACAATCGTTTCTCAATACCCAAGAGTCCAGAACTTAACATCCTCACACTGAAACATGGTGGAAGCAGTGTCATGCAAATGAGTCAAGACTTAAGTGGAGATTCACCTTTCAGTAGGGCAACAACCCTAAACATATAGCCAAAGCTATAGAGGAATGGCTTAGATGATACCATAGTCATATGTTAGAATGTCCCAGACAATGCTCAGACTTTAATCCAATTGAGAATCTCTGGCAAGACTTGAAAACTGATGATGACAGATCGCATCCATGCATTGTGACTGAGCTTCAGCTATTTGGGAAAGAAGAGTGGGGAAAAATGTCCTTCTCTAGATGTTTAAGCTGGTGGGAACATCCCTGTAGTAAAAGGAGATTCTACAAAGTACTGACTCTTGCGGTCTGAACTCAAATGTAAAGCACACCATTCAGGTTTTTAGTTAGTCCTTTCACTTTGTAAGTGTTAATTACTTTGTGTTGGCCTATCACATAAAAAGTTCGGGGGGTTTAATACATTTGCAAAGCACTGCAAGGTCTCACTTTTTTCTGCAGTCAAAGAATTTTCAAGTGGGTCCATAAAACTGAAAGGAGGACATATCATAGAAAAGAACATATTCAGTCTATGCTGTTGCTTCATACAGAACTTCATTCTGCCCTTCATTTTCTTCTTGGACAGAAGATGCTGTTTTAATTGCCTTCTTATTACATGGCTCTTACTAAAAAGCTTTCACTTCATGGTGCTGTAGCATATGGTACCAGCAAGCGCTCCACAGGTGGCAACACGATTCTGTGGTGCACTTTTCAGGGTCAAATATTCTGGAAACTCTTAGATGTTGGGGGCAAAGGCACATCTTACCTTGAAATACCTCTTTTCTGATGGAGAGATTGCAGCTGTAATTTTTCACAGCTCTACCCGTGCTTATGATACAAATATAGTGGCAATAATTTCACTGATCATTTTGTTCCAGAGCTCAAAAAGACCTGTGTGAATACTTTTGTTGTACGTCTGATGTTAAGATACTTCAGTGCTTTACAACTAAAAGTTTTGCAACTGATCTCTTTCCACAGCAGTTGAAAGGGGGGTATTATGCAAAATTTACATTTTTGAGCTTTATATCATGTTATAATGTCCTTCTCTCATCAAACACATACCCGGAGAGTTGCTTTGACTCATTTAGCATGTTTAAGAAATCCTTGAATCTTCCCAGGCAGCCATTTGGAGGTGCCTTAATGCCTGCTTCTGCAATGCACTGCCTATTTCCCCAAAATTCTACCAAGCGGTAGCAGCATTTAGCAAACACCTGGTGGAACTGTGCATCTGCTGAGCTTATCAAACAAGCTACAATGCTCCAAAGAATGGTTGTAAATGGCATCAATGGACGGCATGAAGATGCTGAAGGGAAAGTGTCAGAAAGGATCGGAAGTTATTAAAGAGAAAGAGGGCAATTTCAAGGCGTCGGATAGGGTTATGTGAAGTCAAATTCTTTTAATGTTGTATTTGGTATATACAGTATTTTCATATCAGTTGAAAACAGTGCCATTTTGTAGCACAGTCAAGTAACTGTTACTCTGTGCCTGGAAAATACGTTATATTCCCCTTTAAAGAATGTGCAGTGTGCCTTGACTTATCATTTTGCTCTGGAGCCATGGCTGTATTTTAGTCAAATGTGAATTTAAAGTCAAACTATTTTCTCCAGACTTTAGACTGAGCTTAAGCTCTATTTACTGTATAATAGCCTGTGTAGCATCAATACTAATTCAAATAGTTTATTACTGACTCTGACTTCTCTGTTAACCTACACAGAGGACACTTCCGGCATTTTTCTATGAAAGTTTTGAGCACCACTTCTCAGACAATATGGTTCTTGTCATTCTTATATTTGAATGCAGTTTTATTCATGAAGCAAACACATCTTGAAAGTCTTGAGTACTGCTATATTTGACTATAAATATATGCTTCCCAAATAAATTAAGTTAGTTAAGCGACAGTTTCTTTTTCATTTTACTTTTTCATGATGCATTACCTTTCATTGTCTTTGTGTTTTTCCTTTAGTATTCAACACCATAACACCCTGAGCAAAGACAGGAGAACCCAAGACCTCAACAACTCCAGACCTCATCAGTAAGAATCAATGTGCCCTCGCAGCAGGAAGGCAAACAGAAAGTACTGAAACTCTGCAGGAATAAATGACATCAGCCAATTAGCTTGTGGATCACTATGTTCATTAACTAGTGAACATTTTTCATCCTGACTCCAGAGTGCACTCCAGTGGAAACATAAAGTACCACATCTTGACCTTGGAAAGAGCTTTTTGGAAAGAGAAATTTAACAGAAACTGCATGTTCTATGAAAATCAGCCAACAAGAGAGGAAAAGGGACGAAGATACTTTCAGTAAATTGGCTCATGAATTAAATAAGGAGCATGGAATGTGTGTTATGTGTTCATTTTGTAAAATTACAACCCACTCACACTTTCTTGTTCAAACTGTTGTGTAAAGTTGATGAATGTATGTATTGAAGTCAAAGATAAACACTACCAGTGACTGAAAAAAACATTATATGTGCTGTTCCTGCAAAATAAGTAATAAAAAAATTCAGTCATGCCAATAAAGAGCGACTCACAGGAAGAAAATCCTAAAGTACTATTTTTGGTGGCAATACAGGTTGTTGAGCATATGTGTATACGTATGTGTTCGAAATGTGAGTGCAATGGAAACAGCTCATATTGTCTGAAAATGCTGCTTCAAAATGTCACATAAGCAGTAAGTTATTTCCTTTGAGGTAACATATACTGTGGAGGTAACATATACTATAAAAGACCATGTATTTTACAGTGTATTAGTTTTATGTAATGAGATTTCAAATAACTTATCTTAAAAAGCACTCAAATCTGACATTTAAGCTGAAAAGTCTCTTTTTATACTTCTGATTTTTTTTCCTCAAGATTCCTTTAATTGTTATTGTTCAGACATACAATGAATTTTTTATTGCACTAAAACAGCTGTCAAAAGGAGGTATAAAATAACAAAAGATTTAAAATAAATATCACACACAACTCTATCATACACACAGCCAATATTCTAAGGTGCCAAGATACTGTGTGAGCATAAAGAATAAATAACTGTTTTTAATGCCCTTTATCATCTGTCAGGAGGAAGAAGCTCTAAGAGATGGTGGGCAGGGTGGGATGAGACCTTTAAGATGTTTTCCAAAGGCAGCGGGAGGTGAAGATGTTTGTCCCAGGCAGGCAGGTGTGTGATTGTTATTTTCTCTGCAGTTTTGATCACTCTCTGCAGGGCCTTTCTGTCAGCTGCAGGACTGCTGCTGAACCACACCAGGATGTTGTTGGTCAGGACACTTTCAATGGAGCAGTGATAGAAGGACACCAGCAGAGGTGACAGGCTGATCTTCCTGAGAACTCTCAGGAAGTGTAGCTTTGTTGTGCCTTATCTTAGTCAGGCAGTTTGAGTTTTAACTCCAAAGTGGGCATATGTTGCATACAGCTTTAATCGGAGTCCATTTTAAAACATCCATTGCTCAGATGTGACTGCATTACCAATCCTGATGTGGTCTCCTGACGCCTGATATGGCAGACTCAACATGCATATTGTGAGACAATAGAGACTAATTTAACACTAGTTTAAAATCGTAATGCAACTTCATGCAAGAAAACACTTAGGAATTGTTCTGGTATTGCCAAAGCAGCTGTCATTCCAAATGACCTTAGAGTAACAACTGAGTGTACTGTATTCACATTTATTGTACTATCTTTGCTGAATCATCTGGAAATATAGCAAAAGTATTCCTTCTTCCAAAAAAAAATAAGGCTGAAGTAATAGCACATACATATCACTTGTTGCTTCTTGGAATCACATGCTCTGATAAGTAAGTGTAGGTTAACTGCATAATTAGGAGGTTAAATGACTGCAGAAATACATAAACTGATTTCTTTAAGGATGTAACTGCATTGTTTTATCTTTAAAACATCATATTAAAATATAAACTGCCTGGATTAAAGTAGCTATGTTTCAATAGCAAAAAGCTATTCTTCAAAGTTGACAAAAGTTGTTTTTTTTTAAATGATATTTAGATATATTATATATAGTTTTCTGCCAAAATGTCCTCTGTTTCAGTGTCTTAATTATTCCATATGTGCAAAAGAGCATTATTCCAGAAGTCCTCTACTTGGTTTACATTCTATCTGGCAAACTTCAGTCTGGCCTTCATGTTTTTCTCAGAGAGCAAATCTTCCCTTCTTGCACACCTCCCAAGAAAGTTAAACCTCCTTCTGATTGTACAGGCATACACTTTCATATCAGCAGTACCAAGAGCCTGTTGTAGGTGCCATGAGATTATCAGGTTTTTTGGGACTTCTTGTTGTATTCTGCAGTCTGCTTTCAGATGAACTTGGCTGGATAATAGGACCTGACCATTTAAAATGTCCTTCACTGGAGATTGTTTAACTGCTACAATTTTATTTGTGAAGGCCTCAGAAAGCTCCTTAGATCTCACTGTGGTGTTCATTCTCAAACTGAATGTCTAAAGACTGAAAAGGGTAAACCACCTTCAAAAATGCTGATTAGCAATGTTCTGATCATGCACATCAGTATATGCCTGAGAGTAATTTTAGCTTTTTTAAGAGTCAATAAATGTGAGGGTGTCCTGAGTTATTCCTCAACACATATCGTAAATTTTATTACATATTACAGAAATTTGCAAAAAGGTGTTTTCTTCAGTTTTTGTTGTATTCAATAGCTTAATTTATTTTTCTACTATTGCTAAAACTGATAATACATATCCATATATCCAAATATGTTAGAAAACACACAGGCAGCACGTTTTCAGCTTTTAAAGTCTTACGCTTTTTTTTTTTTTCAAGAGAGAAAGAAAATGGGAATATGTTTGAACCAAGGTGTTGTAGTTGAGATGCAAGAAGATAAAGTTGCAGTTCTTGAAAACTGTTCAAGTCAAACCCGTTTTTAGTTGTCCAAACATGTAAAGCCAACAGAAGGATGTCACCATTCTATTAACAATATTTTGTCTCACACCATACCCAGTTTTATTTGGGTACAAATAAAGAAATATTAATGTCACATACATTCATCTGTTATAGCTTAAAAGACAAAATTGTAAAAAAATAAATAAATAAATAAAATGGTTTTACTTGATTTTGGTGTAGAAACTGCTGGAACCCCTTTTGCATCCTTTGTTTGCACAGTAACAGTAGATTTTCTCCTTAAACACTCACACCAAAATAATGCTCGGAGGAATAAGGAAGAATGATTACTGTACACAACTCTTTCCATCGATGCGAGGAGTGTGAGTATTTATTAGCAGTAAAACACCCAAACACAAATGTAATAAGAGCCTTTAAAAAGATTTTTTAATCTAATTTTGCCCGTAGTATGGAGGACAAGACAAGTGGACGCTGGTTAACTGCTCTTATTTGCCACAAATTGATTCAGGTTTCTTCTTCTCCTTCTTTTGCAAGAAAAATAATACCCTGTCCCTTGATAATCCTGGTCACTTGACACCCTTTTCCTGTGACCACTGACATATCAAACCCCATAAAAACCATTCATCACTGCTTCTTTAACATCTGATGAACGTGGAGCAAACAGAGCAGCGTATGCATGCATACAAAGGCACAAAAAGCACGCACACACACGACTCGCTCCAGATAGGCTATCAATCATGGATATTGTCATTATTCTGTGTCATTGACAAGACACTTTTTTCCTATCTCTATAGTCTGTCTTTTGCTTTATCCCCTTTTCTTTCCACTATCTCTCTCTTCAAACACACATGCACAGACACACACACAAACAGAGTGGATCATGAATCATAAATCTTATGAATGCCATCTAAAGACTGCTCAGCACTATGAGAAAGAGAGATGATTGATAGACGGGAGTAGCTGTGGTGAAAGTGAAGGAGATGGACAAAAGGTTGTGAGAGGCAGCGCCAAGGTCAGAAGCCGCAGTTCAGGGGTCAAATGTATCAGAGAGACAGCGTGCAACGTGGCCGAGAAACAAGGCGAAAACGTGGAGGAACTTGGGGGGGTGGAGAGGAGGAGAGAGGAAAGGGAGTAAATGGTTGAAGAGGAAAGGGAGAGAGGAGGGGTGTGGTGTGCTGCCACAGTGAGGCTAAAGCCATAACTCATCTTTTATTAAAAATAATGAAAAAAACTTAATGAGTTAATAATATCTGGAGGAAGAGATGGTGAGAGAGAGAAGGAGATGGAGGAAGGGACAGGAGGACAAAGGAGAAGGAAAGAGGAGAGAAATCAGCCTATATAGAAGAGAAAACAGGGTCAGAGTGTGTCTCCTCTTTGGTCATTTGTTTCACTTTCCAAAGTTCACTCAAGATTCATTAAAATGGCAGGGACGATCACAACGAACGCTCTCTTTCTGCACACCCAAATCCCAAAGCCTGCCTGGTAATTAAAGGCACTTAACAACCAATTAACAGTGATGAGCTAAATTAGCAGGATATTATCTGCTTTGAATCATCCACTGCATTATCAGTGTATTGAAACAGCAATGAACAAACCTCAGTGGCCTGCGTTTGCATGTAGGCAAATGACGGATTAATTACTATTAAAACAGCAGCGTCTTAATGAGCTTGGAAACAATTAGAGGGGTCGTTAGCGTGTGGAGAAAGGCTGAGAACAGAGGGAAGAGAGGGCGTGTACAAAACAAGAGAGAAATCTTCATTGGGAGGCAATACTGATTAAATGGACGTACGGTCGCACTCATCGCCCAATATCCACGGACTTATTAAATACATGACATCACCATTTGTCTTTTCCACCATCAAACTACTTTCCTGCTGCCATTAGCTTTCCCCGTTCTTCTCAGGCTTCCCCAACTCTGCCTTCGCTTCATCTCTCATAAAAAGCCTTTTTCTTGCTCTTCCATTTCTTTCTCCACTTTCTGCTTTTTTAACTCCCATCTCTCCCATCCCTCCTTCATGCTTGGGGGGCACAGTCCTGTGGAGGAATTTAATATGCAACTTTTATATGAGAAACCAATCGCATACGTCTGGGTCTATTGGGCTCGCAATCTATCGGCCTGGACGGCTAATGCAATAGAGGGAGCCGGGGCTATTTATCACGCAGGGAGCTATCTTTTCCTCTATCTCTCCCACTCTGCCCTCGCTCTCTCTGTCTTTATTCAAGCCTGGATTCCTGGCTGCCACTAAATCAGGCCAACTATGAGCTATGGCTGCCCAGAGGGCATCTCCTCTTTTATGGGAGGATTTGGATTTTGTATCTACTGGTTCCTCAGTGGTCGTTGAGACTGTGCTAACGGAAGCTATAAACATTCAACAAACAAAGGCAACAACTTAAATGCCCCCCCTTCACACCTCCGATCCCAGCAGTAATGATTGTGAACGTGCAAAGAAATACGGCAGGAGGACGACAAATAAACCTGATGAATAAGATATCAGTGCCATTTACAATGATGCTGCGAGGATTTGTTTGCGTGTATGTCATCAAATAGAGAAGGAGAAATGATTGCACATGCACAGACAAGAAAGTTTACATTTAGTCATCATGCACATTAATCTCACAGTGGCACAGTTTTTTTTCAGTTATGCATCTGAACTGGTCTTGTTTATAAGCCAGAATGACCGAAAATATACAGTTTAATAAGAAACAAATAATTTTCTTCCTTGGCTTTGACTTTTATTGCTCTTCAAAGCTATATATACATGTAAAAAGATTAAATACTCCCCACTTACCTTATATCTGAATCTTGCTTGGCAAAACAACACAAACAGCACAAAGTTTGCGTTATTTATTTTTAAAAAGTAATTTTTTTTTATGTTACAGTTTAAGTTACAGAACAAATGATTTAAATTTCCAATGGAGAATTTGGCTACCTTCTGTTTTTTTTTTCCATTTTTCTTACAGCAAAAGAGCTCAAAAGCTCCCAACTTTTCTTGGGATTAAATGGTTAGACTATTCTCTTTCGTGTAGGATTATGCTCTTTGTGGCCAAACAACTTAGTTTTGCTTCATTTGATTGTGTCTGTTTCAGCTGTAATTGCAGCTGAACGTGAAGCGGCTTACATTTCATAGCAAAGTTTCTGAATTTTCTTGACAATCTGAAACTACCTTTTTCAACTGAAGCTGAAAATTTGGTCTCTTTCTTACCATGTAAACTGCTTACTCCTGTCAACGGCAATCTCTCATAAAAATAGCTATGATATATGTACTTTTAAAAGGCTGTTCAGTCAGTTATCTTATTGTGGACACAAAAGCTCATTTAAGATCCATTCAACATGACAGTATTGAATAAGAGAAAACTGGTGCATGCATAGTTGTTTTGCTTACTCTCATATGAGAGTTTTGTAACCCGACAGATAAAAATGTGTTTTTTAATCAGTGAATCCCATGTATTAAAGAATTGAAGATCCTCAAAAAAACAAAATACTAATTGTATTGCTTTTTGGTTCATGATTGCATATTTTTATCCTGTCCTTAGTGTGAAATGACTTTTAGTTCTTTAATTTATTGTATTTATTTCACCTTCACTTAAAGAGTTAAATCTTATTAAGATAAAGAGCCTCATTTTCAGTAGTGACCTGATTCACAGTTTTTCTCAGTCGCCTTGGTACGTTTCTCAGAACAGAATTGAAATTCTCAAAATTACTTGTTCAATCTTCAAATCATTGTGTCACTTGTGCACATCAAAAAAGCTATTTATTTTTGTGAACAAATTGCAAATGCTTTTGTACATCCATGCAAGTGATCATGTGTGATTCTCTGCTTTTTCTTACATTTTCAATTGCTTATGTCATGTTGATCAAAATGTATTATATGGGTCTCTGTTGAATGGTCTCAACCTCTATAACATTTAAGCACAAGTTTGTCGTATAAGTCTTAACATGCAAAATGCTTGAACAAGTTGTCATAATATGCCAAGCATATTTCTAGACATTTCCATGAGACATTTTTTCTAAATCTGTCCTGAATTGGTAAATTTCTCCCAGGTGAATCCTGACTTTCTCCAACGTACATAAATGTGTGAAGCATTAGATCAACCAATCATCAATCAGTTTTCTGAAATAGCTCAAACATGCATCTCATGAACCATCAACTGGCAAGTACATAGTGTATATAGCCAGAACACAACACAATGTTACATTTCTGACAATGGAAGGACAAGGATTTGGACAGGGTCGAGGTTGAGACTATTCAACAGAGACCTATATAATACATTTTGATCAACATGACATATGCAATTGAAAATGTAGGAAAAAGCAGAGAATTGTACATAATTCTCTGCTGCATTGCTTTTGTGCATTGAAATGAGAAACAGCTTTTTTGATGTGCACAAGTTACAAAATGATTTGAAGATTGAACAAGTAGTTTTGAGAATTTTAATTCTGTTCTGAGAAATGCACCAAAGTGACTGAGAAAAACTGTTTTAAGGCAAACAATTCTTGGATCTACAATAATTTGTTTTCTAATTTATTTCAGTAAAATATTTCATGTCTGATTTGTTCCTCAGCAAGTAAAACCAAGAGAATTCACAATAAAATTATTTAGCATTTTTAAATGGAAAAAAATATATAATTATGGTCCTTGAGTACTTTTAACTTGGCCCATGGTGCAAATAGTTTAGATACCACTGCTGTGGGGTGTTGGAGAGGAAGCTCCAACTAATCATTCTCAGATTCAGGAGGAGCCACATGATTTTCGTCCTGGCTGTAGAACTTGGGACCAGCTCTTTACTCTCACAGAATTATCAATGAGGTTTGTTGGGGTAAAAAACAGAGCTAAGGCAACAACCAAAGCTCTTGATTTAGCAGTCTTTCTACTGGCCGACTCTCACCCACATCAGATATGGCTCACAACCAAAAGAACAAGATCCTGGATACACGCAGAAGAAATTAGCTTCTTCCATAAGCTGCTGGACTCAGCCTTAGAGATAGGATGAGAAACTCCCATATTCAAGGGATTTAGAAGTAGAGTCGCTGCTTCTTTGGACTGAAAGAAGTAAGTCGGGGTGGTTCCGAAGGTTTTGAAGGTTTTCCTGGCACACTGGAGCTGGAGCCCACTGCCATGATTAAGTATTCTGTTTGACCTGGGAATGCCTTTAGGTTCCCCACAATGAGCCTGAATGGGTCAATGGGGAGAGAGATGTCTGGGTTTCCCGAGTAGATCTCTTATCCCTGCAACCCAATCTCAGATAAGTGAAAGACAATGGATGGATGTTTATTTCAGAAAAAGAATTACATAATACATACTCTTTCTGTGTTTCATGTTATACAATAATTTAGTTCAAAGACAAGACTAAGAGCGCATTTTGTTGTGCTTAGTATAGACAACAAAAGTAGCAGATAACAAAAACTGTCATCTGCTACGATACATGCTAAAACTACATTGTATACATCACGTATTATTCATGCAGCAGCAACTGCATACCTTCAAAAGTTTCATGCTGAAAAACAAAAGTGACAGCGAGCAGAGCATGCTGCCCACCTGCAGCAATTAAAATGCCCCAGAAAACCAAATTCATTTCAACAAATTAGCCACATTACTGGCCACTGTGTAATCGCTGATGGCAATTAATAAGAAATTAGTCACAATCAGCCCTATATTAACATCTCACCCAGGGGCCGCGGCTGGAAATTAATAACCAGAGATTCATCTCTCTTACTGTCTTTTTGGCTCGCTCTCTCTCTCGCTCGCTTTCGCTCTCTGTCTCTCTCTCACACACACAAACACACACACACCTATGCTTACCCACCTTTACTGTTCATGAATCACCTCTAAGATGCCCATTTTCTCTACGCAGATCATCTCCTTTGAGCCACAATCTGCTCATGTAAGCCAGCCAGCTTCCTCTTTACCAGAGTGTGAAAACCCCCTGAAAGACATGAGTGTGTCTATGTGTGTGTGTGTGTGTTTCCACTTCTTACTGGTATGATCAACACATGTGCATGAGGATTGTGTGGATAAACCGCATGTATATTTAGAGATATAGCATATTGCATGTTTGTGTGATGTGTACTGCGTTGTGGATGTGTGTCTGAGGTGCTACTCAAGTGGGGAGGGGGGCACTGGTGGAGACTGAGCCCGCCTCTAGGGGTCCTCACACCAATCAGCAAAGCACACCAAGAATCAATTAACACCAGTAGGAGGGGGCAGAGGCTATGCACTCTTAGACACATGCACAATCACATGCTGCACTGTCTGAGGAGATATCCATCAGATCAACACACTGCACTGGATGCCAAACTGTGTACGTGTGCGTCTTTGAGCTTTGTCCCAGTGTGCCCCAGTCTCTCATGGTGTGAGGTTGGGGAACAGATTGGGGGTCAGCGGGGGGGTCAGGCCAGGGTCTCCCCCCGTCTGAGCTGTGTGTGTATATGTGTGTGTGTATCAGTCTGTGTTTCAGTGTGTGGACCAGCACTTTCAGGGCTCACTGGCAGGCAGAAGTGAACAAGATTGATGGTGTTGATTCAAACTACAAATTCATTGTTGCCATCAAGTCCTTGGAGGATAAATACATCCGCAGAAATTATGACGGAAGGGACCGAAATGAGTATCTCACATTTTATATTCGTCTTTCGCTCCTTCCATTTTTTTTTAAGCATCTCTCTGGTGAGAGGACAGCTGCTGGCTACATGAAAACCATTCATCATTGCATCTTTACTGTAAAATTATTGACAGAAAGGAGCTTGAGCAGGTATATTGGCTGCACAGTACAAGTCTGGGATTGAAGATATAGAAAACTTTTGATCTGAGGTAACTACAAACGATTTTTGGTGGCTTGGCTGAAACGAGAGCAGATAGAAGATATTTCCGTTAAATAAAGTGATCAAAGACTGTCTACCATTTGCCTGTGACTGTTCTTTTGCAAAACTCCCCTTTTTCCTCTTCCTCTCCTTCTACACATTGCCGCCTCCATCTGTTGGCCCATTGCACTCGTCCGTCCACTAGCCCCCACTCTCTCCTTTACTCGTTTCCTCTTCTCCTCTGCTCCTCTCTGGCCTTCCTGCCCGGAGGGAGGTAAGGTGATCTCCCTGTGCTGCTATAAGTGACTGGTATTAGTCTCCTTCTCTGTCTGTCTGTTTGATCCCGGCACTAATGACTCCACGGGGACTAAGGGTCTGATAATGGGAAATCAATATAGAGAATAGCACTCTGGAGTGGCCTCACTTAGCTCTCGCTCTTTCACGCCTCTCAGCAAAGCGCCTCTGAGTATTCCTGTGTGTGGGAGCAGGGGCTTAGTGTGCAAGTGTGTGCAGGAAATCAGTTTACATGCACGGCCTTGCAAAAGTGTTCGTATCCCCTGAACAGTTCGCATTTTGTCACAATATAACCACATGCTTCATGTATTTTCTAGGTTTTTATGTCATAGACCAACACAAAGCAGTGCATACTTGTGAAGTAGAAGCAAAACAGTACATAACTTTCAACATTTTTTAAAATAGCATCATAGTATGATTCTGCCACCACAATGTTTGGGGATGGTATTTACAGAATGATTTGGACCATTAGGCCTAATTCATACTTTGTGATTACCTCTATTGTCTGCTGAAAAACCTAATATCAATTTCATCGCCTGTTCCTGCCTGCTAGCACATGAAGGCAGATGTGGACATCCACGTGTAGCCCAGATTTCTGTGACCATAGTGACAGTGCATTCCTACAACAACAACACAAATCTACAAGGCAGTACAAAATAGTTTATCTCCAAGTGAAATGCTCTAGTTCAACTGAAAAAAAAAACATAAATATGAGCATGTGCATGTCAGTGAAATCTTGATAGGTCAAAAACACAAACATGAGAAATGTGCTAAGGCCTATAGTTTTCCATCAAGTATGGCTTTTTTCTCACCTTGGCTGGGATCACTGCAGCTCCTCCAAAGGTACCATGATGCAGTAGGTTGTTTCTCTGCTTGATGCTCTCCTTGTGCTAACTTGTCAGTTTAGGTGGACAGCTATGTCTTGGACTTCAGTTGTGCTGTACACTTTCCATTTTCACATGATGGTATGCTCTGAGAGATGTTCGAAATCTAAGATAATATTCTATAACTTAACACTGCCTGAAGCCAATCCACATCTTTATCCCTGACATGTCTACTGTAAAACTTGGTCTTCATGATACAGTTTAATCATTTATGTTCTTTTAAAAACCTCTGAGGTTATCACAGAACTGCTGTATTTATGATGGGATTGAATTACACACAGATAAACTCAAATGACTAATTAGATGATGTCTGTGGACAATGACTTGCTCTGAAGTTTATTTAGGGTTGTCAGAGGAAAGGGGGGAATGAATATGAATGCAAACCAAACTTTTTACATCTTTATTTGAAAGAAATAAAAACTGTTTCATTTTGCTTCTGCTTCACAATCATACACTACCTTGTGTTAGTGCATTACCTAAAATCCACATAAAATGAACTATGGTTTAAGGTTTTGAGATGACTAAATGTAAAAATTGTCTTAGGGTTCTGAAAACTGTTGCAAGGCATTGTGCATGAGTCTTACTGACGCATTTGTACTTCACTTGTGCAGCTTTGTGACCGTTTAAATTAAGACTCTATGGATCAAGCCGCAATTAATGACATATTTGAAGTCAGCTGGTTTTGAAATGCATGTGGCTGTGTGTATCTGTGTGCCTAATCGGTTGCACTGTGCCTGGGGCAAGACAGGTGGAGCTGGTGGCATGAGACCCCACCCCCCCACCCCGCCTCAAAAAGATCCAACCCTTAGGGGCCAGAAGGCCCAGCAAAGCAGGAGACTGGAGTATGTTTCTCTGCCAGCCACCAGAGCACTGTGGCTGGTAGCAGCTGGTCCTCCACTCCTCCTCCCCCTTGCTCCCCTGCATGAGCACCCCGCAGGCAAGGCAACAGGAGGGGTGAGGAGGTCAAGAGGCAGGAGAGAATGGGCGACATGCAGCATAATCGCCTTTTATGAAGTGGGGAGGACACAAGCAGAGGGGAGACAGGGCTTGCTGCTCTGACACAATGCAGCTGACTACAAGCAGTAATGAATTAACACATTAGCTCCATGACTGGGGCGTTCGGGAGTAATCAGCTGCTCTTAAACACAAACCCTGCCTCCAATGCCCTCTCTCAAAGATAAATCACTCATATGCAATTAAAGCAATAACAAACTAATTGATTACATCAGTCATTTTGTCAGCAGGGTGTCTGTGAATGTTTTTCTGTGTTGGATCGATGACTTAAAAGCAGAAAAACTTTTACTTAGCACTCACAACCAATAACACAAAGGTTAACTCTCCCACAAAGAGGAAGAGACAATTCTGAGGGGAATCCTTGTGTCCAAACTCAAACCATGTGTTCAATTATCATCATCCCTAAATGATCATCAGTAATGCTTTAACTCTTTCCTTCACATCCCAATCTCAGCCATCCTGATTCTGCTCTCGCCCATCCCTATAATTTACCTCTGTGTGGTTGCCTACTTCCTTTTTTTCTTTTTACTGTCTTCCCCCTTTCCCTCCCTCCATGACTTTTAACCAGCGTGAAGAAGCAGCCATGCATTCAACCATCAGACAGACAAACATGGTCTAAGCTCTCACGCAGAGAAGAAGCATATTCTTCCTCATGAGCAGCCAGAATGCAATGTGAAGTGAAACAAATACCCATCAGGGAATATTTGAATGTTAATATGTGCAAAGACCCAACCATTTAAAAAAAATGTTTTTACAATAAGCTCCTTCAACATATCGAGCGCTAAACTTTTGCTGTCATCTGTCCTTTAGAGAGAAATAAAATATATCTCCTCCAATAAAGATACTCTTTAGGGATTGTAACCTTCATATCTGGTAATTAAAATCCTTTAATATTTTCCAGGCGATATAAGTGACATTTACAGTGACATTTTAGGTGTTTTTTCCTGCTTTTTAACTGTCTGTCAGATGAATTGTGTCCATCCATGCAGAGCAGCACACCAGTCCTCTGGTAACAGCCAAGGAAAGATATGTGATGATCCATTGTGGTCTTTGATATGAGCAAAATGGCTCTCCACACAGCGCATAATTTTAAAAAGAAATTTGTCAGATGCACCCCAAATGGTTTTTTTCATGCTTGTTTGTTTGTCAGTGGGGGAGCAGCAGCACCCTCCCCCACTATGACACAACTTCCAATTTGCTTTGCTTAATGTAAACTCTGTAATAAAATATAGCTGTACATTGGGGTGCATTTGCTCATCTGTTGTTCGAAACTCAAAATGCTTATATCTGTCAACTCTAAACTGGATGATTCTATGTAGAAAAATATTTTTCTTAACGAATAATGAGATTCATTAAATCTTTATAAAACCTACAAAAAAACTATTTCAGTGTCTTTTTTGGCATTAGTCACTGAGCCAGAGGAAAAACAAACACAGGGGTGATTCTTATTAAGTATAACACCAGCAAAGGACTTGTCTTTTTTAGTTCTTAAAGTTTCTTAAAAGTCATATCAAATTTTATATTTTGGTTTTTTTCTCTCTTTTTTTTTTCAAATAATGTTCAGGTGGGAAGTGCATGTGTGTTTTGGGGGAGTTGATGCCCAGGGCGGCATTCATGCAAGAACCGCCACTGATGATGATAGTCCTATCCGGGTCCCTGTTGGGGGATCCCATTGCTCTCTTCTCATCCAACAATCCCACTGAGCATGTCAATATGAAACACTATCCCTCCTTCAGCTAGGGTAGGCCGTCCCACCCTTTAAAGACAGGCTTATATTAATGGGAGAAGCTTATATCTCCGTGAGAAAAGATGGAGAAATTAGTAAATCACTTTTTTCTATTACGTTTTTAAGCAAATTTATACGACTTTTGCTGGATGAGTTGAAGGAAGAGTGGACAGTAAAGCTTTGTTTACCCAAGTTTTAAAAAATTCACAGCTTTGTAAATGCTGTCATATGGCCGATGCAAGTGTCTTTCAGCTTAATACTACCTATATTAAATAGTTTAAATATTTCATAAGGGCGGGTTTTTAGAGCGAGGGAGGGGAAATCGTTAGCTGCGGTAAAGTTTCATTAACTGGTCCCCATTTCGCTGCGAGGCAAACTCATCTCCTCTTATTGTAATAAAACAATCTCTGTCTTTCTCCCGGTGCCGCTCTCCGCTCGTCTCCCTCTCCCTCCTTCTCTTTTACATCATAATAATACACTACATCCCCCTTAAATGCACTATTACTTACCGCTGCCTTTTCATATTGTAACATCACGGGCACTTTAGCGACAATATAAAAGCGTGTCATTCATTATTCAGAGGCAGCCGGCCTCGTCCCCTCCTTTTAAAAAGTCAGGCGCTCCGCTGAAATTGATAACGGCGAGGAGACGCGCAATAAAAACGCAGCCCCCGGGTACCGAGCTGCAGCCCAAAACCCCCCGATTATGCAGATCAAGTGGTAATTTCTCAAACAAATCGCACTCTTTCACTCTTTTGTTGTCGCTTCTTTTTTGGACTTTTGGAATCAGGGTGTCAGCTTTTATATTGCCTCTGGAAATAAAGAAAAAAAAAACTAGAAAGGAGGATTGATGTATCTGCAATTGTTCGTGTGGGCTGCAGCTTTTTAGAAACTAAATATTTTGCTCTGAACAAGATGACCTCAAGACTGTTCTTACGCAAACTCTACTTTTGGGGTTTTTCTAAGTTGGCACTGTCCACACTGTTAATAAATCCTGAAGGTGTCAGAAGATGGGTTGTGGAGCTTCCTGGTGGGGTTAAATGTAACGCCTCACGATCTCTGGATTATAACAGATTACTAACAACCATCTTCTTCAGTCAACGGGACATCTTCTGTGTGGACACTGACAAAACGCAATAATTCTTCATTTTGACAAAGCAGGTATTCAGTTCAAGGCAGGAGTCGTCAAATGGGCTAGTGCAATTAAATTACATTTCAGGTGTATTTGTTAGAGCAAATTCATCCTAAATGTAATTTTTGAACATAAAACAAACAAAAAATAAACATTAAAAGAATAAAAAATAAGCACATATGTAGAATTTTGATGTGTTTGGATTTAAAACATTATGTATTTTCATGACTTTTATCACTATGTGAAAAACACTCACCTCTACTAACATAGATAGACAATGACATCATGGGGTGAAGTATACAGCCTAATATGCATGTGGAACGGAGTAATGGAGGGTTTTTGATATTTTCTTAAACATCAACCCAGTGTATTTATTTATTTTTGGATTTTTACGTTTATGGTAACATTTTTATTAGATTCTTAATAGACAGCTGCACATTTTATATCCTTTTTTTCTTAGAACTTATTGTCTTGACTTTATTGTCTTGTTTTTACCTTTTTCTATCCATTTCATCTGTTCTATTCTCCTCTCTTTGGTTCCAGGTTTGCTTCCTCCTTCTTAGTAACACCAGCTGTAGATCATCAGCCTTTGGCAACCAACAGACTGTGATCGTCTATCTACGTATGTTTATTTACTTTTAAAAAACAAAACCAGACTACTAATTGTTCAGAGTGTCAGAACTGTAAACCCAGTACGTTATATGGTAGGACCGACATTTTTCAGATGCTGTTCAGTGTATTTTATTATTACAGCAAATGTAATAAACCCACAAGTGGAGTTTTGACGAGTTAGTATAGGGATACTATTTTAAAAATGTTTTCACGCATCCTTTATAGCTTTAAGATGGATGTGGAAAACACTCACCCCTGCAATAAATCTAATCAAGGGAAGATGTGCAGATATTTTATTGCTAATATGTTGAAGGATTTTTATCGGGCGAGTTTAAAGTTTGTATATTTTCTTTATTCGTAACTCGAAATCTGACCACTGAAATCTTCATTCCGCTGCATCATCGTCCTTTGGTAAGCTTCGGATGGTGTTCGGCTATCTCCGTATCAATCCTTTTTATTATTATTTTAAACTGAAGTCAGAGCACCAACTGTTCAACAAGTGTCGGAATCGTAATATATGACCCATTATACACAATACATTGTGCAGGGGTGTTAGGATCTTGCTTTTAAGCTAAATTATTTAGCTGCAAGAGTCATCGAGAGAAACATAAAATTGTCTAAAACGATGACAGCTTTAACAGACCAATTCTCCCCCATCAAAAGCCACCGGTGAGCTCACATATGGTCAGGGTGAAGCAGCCAACACTCTGACTCTGTCCATATTGCCAAACAAACACCTCGGGCCTTGTCCCATCCCGTCATATTGCTTTATAACACTTTATTGTAAGAGGCAGGATGTGGCTTTTTGAAAATTAAGATTATGTGAGGTATATCTATATTCCTATTTGAATTTGGAGAACATGACCTCACATATTGCAGCTGAACAAAAGTATGTTTTATTAACATTTCTAGGATTTTTTTATTTATTTATTTATTTTTTTAAATATACATTTTAAAATGCGCTTTTTTTTATTATGGTTGTAAAAATATTTGAAATGAATAGGAATAAAATCACAAAATGTTCCAAGTTAAAATTATATAATATAGATTTCGTCTGCATAAAAAATAAAATAGAGTTAATAATAGTGTCAATATGGAAATATGTGGGCTATGACTTTGTTAAAGTGCTGTAATGTGATCGCTTAAAAAGCCACCTGCCGCATCCAAAGCCGATGCACATTTGTCTGTCCATGAGACAAGTTAGTGAAAATGAGATTAGCCGGTCACTTTGGGCGCCTGTTACATTGAATCTGAGCGCTTAGCAGCTTCCAGAGCCCGGACACTTTATCTGGAGTAGCCCGTGGCTTTCCCTTGTCAGGTCATTTAATGTGGTACTGGCTATCACAGAAACAAATAAGGCCGCATAAAGGAAGGGTTTGCCAAGCTCAACGGGTGCTGGTTGTTTTCTGTCGGTTCATAGCACGAGCACCCTTTTCATTTCAAAGAGAAACAAGGTAGTTTGTCATGTCGCCGAATAAACGTGCGTAATTACGCACTGGATTGCAATCAAAACACATTTTTATTGTTCCTTTTGCTTTCAAAAGCTTCCATGTTGACCAATAAAAATGTGAATTCGTTTTACAATCTGAAAAAGCAAACAAAAACATGAAAAAACATCTCTGGGTAAACATTCTGGGTATTATTAACGTGATGAAATTAAAAAACAAAAATTAATACAACAGTCTAAATGACAGCAAAGGTAGCATATAGATGGGGTTTTTTTTGTTTGTTGTTGTTTTTTTACACGAAATGTGTTTGATTTTGTTCGAGTCTCTTTCATGTGACATAATGCACAAGTAGTCTCTATCTTAACAGAGCACACCCTAATAGCTCCAAGGCAGTTTTCTTACGAGATTCCTATTCACGTACTTTGGACATGTGTGAGATAATACAGTCTGAAAATGTGTCAGAAACAGCGAGGGGACAAACAAAGTGCACTCTATGACTGGAATGAAAAGTATTAGAGAGAAGCATCAATTTGGACTAAAGACAACAAAACTTATAAATTAGTGCTTTGAACTCTGATATCAGCATTTGCAGAGCATAATTTGTCTGAAATAATCAAATTCTTCGAGAACTTTGGTTTTCCTCAAAAGTTTTTGTTTGTTTGTTTTTTTTGTTTTGTTTTTTCTATGAACCAGATAAATGTTTATGGAGTTAAAGGGCGCTTCTTATTCTGTATTTATGTGATTATATAACGTTATATGAAATTCTGACTCACTCACACGGGCTAAAGATGCCCTATCTTACCATATATACATATAAAACACCCTGACACCCGTAGTTATGGGAAATCTTGATTATTGTGCCAAACCGTGGGCCTTCCCCTCTGCTGACATTCGATCAGTCATTCCAGTGCCAGCCAATGAAAGGTGCAGAGGGATGGAGGAGGAAGGAGCTCCTAGACAGAGCGTTTTGACGCGCTGAGAGGAGGACAGAGCGTCACATCTCTCCAAACGCCCATCAAACTTTCGGCGGAGAGGACTCAATGCTCCAGAAGAGGCCTGTTAGAGAGTACGCGCTGATTTTTTTGGACATGCACGGCAATGGAGAGACTTTTGACGATGAATTTTGGTACAGTTTGACAACATTGTGATTCTCCCCCCCCCTCCCCCCCTGAAAGCACCTTCTTCAGTTTCCCCATCCTTACAGCGACCGAGCGAGGGATGGAGCAAGCACCCAACGCGCCGAGTCCTCCTCCAAAACCAGTCAACCACGAGCCCATCAGCTTCGGCATCGACCAGATTCTGGGAGCCGGTTCGGAGTCGGAGAGCGGGCGCACGCCGGGGAGACAGAGTGGATCGGATTTAAGCAACGGGGACGCCTACTATAGCTTAGGAAACCCGAGCGGTGCCAACGCGCCCTCATACACAGCGCTGTCCATCTCCCTCTCTGGGATCATGCCTCCAGCGGATGCTTCAGGTTCGTATGGAGAGAACAGGAGTCTGGGCAGCCGGGGTGTGATACGAGTTCCGGCTCACAGACCTGTAACGGCCCCGGGACCCCCAGCACCTGTCCAGAGCGCTGTTCCCGGGTTTGGAGGACTGTGCTTCCCTTGGATAGGAAACAGGTTCGCCAAGGACAGAATATCAGGTAGGCCAGCTAGCAGACCTAATGGGATCCCCTCATTAATATTTGATAATGTTTAAAACGGCAATAACGGCTCCTTTACCAATATAACAACACGCAGCTGGCTTTTTACATCCAACAGGCATGTTTTTGTTCATGAGCTGAATAGTTAAAAACATTTACATTTCTATAGAATGGGACTTCCAAAGCGACATAAAGAAGTTATTATTATTATTATTATTAAACACCAACTTTACTCTACTCAATTCAAAGAATATTTATAGAACAGAAGTGTTGAAGAGGTCAATAAAAACAAATGTGCCATTAAGATATTCAAAGTGGCCAAATTGTAAAGTCCAGGAGTCCAGACAGACTTTAAACACTGCTGTGTTTCTAATGCAGGTTCATAGTTGCATCAGTCTAGGATTTTACAAAATAAATGTCCTAAAACTCATTGAACACCAGGGAAACAAGGAACAAGGGTCCTGTTATTCGGATAAAATAGGACTATATATATACACACACACACACGCTGAGTTCAGTACAAGGTGTGGCACTGGTTTAAAAACATACGCACGCAGTTTTGTCAGACAATGTTTTAATATTTCGATGGCGTTAAAGTCCTTGAATTATTATTGTGATTATAAATAACGGCTTATAAAATAGCTTATTATAATATGACCGTGAAGAGACCAAAGTAGTTTCCCTTAATTGGAGTGGAACAAAAGTTAATATTATATTTAAATAATTTTAATTGAATTTTTTTTCCCTTAAATATGTTGTTTACAACATCAAAATACGAACAAGCTCCTGTTAGTTAAGTTTAATCTTAGAAACTAGGTAAAGAGGACACTGTTGTTCAATATGGCGTATAGTGATGTTCGGCCCTGGACCTACACGCAAAGAGTGTTTGTTAGTATATTTCCTAGATTTTTTACTCATCTTCTCCTTTTCGCCTTGCAGCTGCTCTGGTCCCTTTTGCAGTCACTCGGCGGATAGGTCACCCGTATCAGAACCGGACCCCTCCGAAGCGGAAAAAGCCCAGAACCTCATTTTCCAGAGTCCAGATCTGCGAGCTGGAGAAGCGCTTCCACCGGCAGAAGTATCTGGCCAGCGCCGAGCGGGCGGCTCTGGCCAAGAGCCTGAAGATGACCGACGCGCAGGTCAAAACCTGGTTTCAGAACCGCAGAACCAAGTGGAGGTTGGTAGAAAACTTGAGCCAGCAATGAAGTTGTTCTATTTCTATAGTGACCCAGTGTGTAACTTTTCGATTTACTTGGTTTTCTTTTGTTATTATTATTATTATTATTATTATTATTATTATTATTATTATTATTATTATTATTGGTAGTAGTAGTAGTATTGTTATTATTATATTCCTTTTATATATTTCCATCCCATCCACATGGAAAAATACATAACTAAGTACATTCAACAAATATGCATATAAACAAAACGACAGAGGTTTGAACAATTACTATCTATCTATCTATCTATCTATCTATCTATCTATCTATCTATCTAGCTTATAAATATAGAATTTTCAAACTTTTAACCTTTAGTAAACTTAGCTTAAGCAGATCCTTGCATTCCTTAAAACCTTGGATTATCAAACTCAAATTTATGGCGAAAGCAGTGTGTCTCTCTCTGTGATCTTTAATGCCATTTGTTTTCCGTTGCAATGACTTCCTAAATGTTTCGGTCCTCCTCCTGTCGTCTTTCAGGAGACAAACAGCCGAGGAGCGAGAGGCGGAGCGTCAGCAGGCCAATCGCCTGATCCTGCAGCTGCAGCAGTCCGCCCTCCAGAAGTCTCTGAGCGAATCTGCGGTGTCGGACCCACTGTGCGCCCATAACTCCTCCCTGTACGCTCTGCAGAACCTCCAGCCGTGGGCCGAGGACAGGGAATAGGGACAGATAAATTAAATGAAACCACTGGGACTTACTTTGATTCATGCTATATGGAGGAACAAATGTGACTTGAGACGGAAGCATGGGTCACATCTATTTAAGCGGAGGATTTTAGAACTGGACATGAAATTCTGGTGAGTGATGCGCACTCAGAAGCAGAAACTGTGGATAATTTTTTTTGGTTGCTTTACCACCGTGGGTGGAAAAATCAGAACTTTGCAAAACAGATCTGAAACAGACTTATTTTTTAAAAAAAAAAAAACAATCTTGCCACCATATTTGTCCTCATGTGCTTGCACTTATTCTGTTCATCGGAATAAAACAGGGAAGAAATGTCTTGAATGCAGTTGTCTGAGGGATGTAATTGATTTCACACAGTAAAACATAAGATTATATTGCTTTATTTAACACACCCAATTCTTGGAGCATCAGCTCTGCAAAATATAAAATGTGTCAAAGAAGAAAGAAAAGCTGAAATTGTTTCTCATCATTTTTTAATTTTTGAGTTGCTTATTCAGGACCCATTCATAAAAAATATTTCTAATGCACTCTCACATTCCTGCGCATATAAACCTGCACACTTGGGCCAAACAAAAAGATGCCAAAAATATTGCATTTTGAGTGAGAAACGTTATTTGAGTTGTAATAAAATGAAGACAGGCTTCAGGAGATTAGAAAATCCCACCCATGCTGTAAGTTAAAATAATAAAGGGAGTGATGCATGCACAGAGATGTTGCTGAAGTCTTTTCATATGCACATTATTATGTTTTTGAATCGAGCCAGAAAACTCTGTTTTGTACTTTTACTGTACATGTGTAAATAATATTATAAACTGTTGTTGTGATCTTTTGTTCTTCATTCTTGCTCCTTTCTGGTGCACCAAAAAGTGATTTTAAGGTTTCTAACTCTGTTATTATAAGGTACAGAAGGGGGAAAAAAAGCATGCAGGGTAGAATGGTAAAAACATGACATGAGTTGCTCTTTTTCCTGAAAAGTTTATTGATAAATATGATTTTATACAATATTTCAATACACACATCATTTGAAATGACAGTTTTAAGTGCCAATATGCCTGTCTACCTCTCTGTCTTCTTGTCTGGGTTTCTGCAACTCATTTAAATGACATTATTGGTATAGTACAGTAAGTAAAAGCGAAATATTTAAATCACTCACTCCTGCTCACTCTTCAAAATGATGGCTCTTGTTTGAAAAATGGCTTCCATTCCTCCAAAATCAGTGATGAGGTCTAGCTCTTGGATCTTCGCCTTCCCCCATCATCCTTCCTCCTCTCACAGTGAAATGTTGGTCACTCTGAGTCGATGTTTGGTTTTTAAACAAGACAAAGAAGACAAAACTTTCCCCTCTCCCTAAAACACGTTTCTTTTCACTGAAGGATCCTCAATATGAACTGATTTATGCACATACCTCAAATTAAACAGTTTTGCAAGAAGGACATTAACATTATGGCACCAACAAAGACACAAGAACATGCATATGTCTTGCTCTCTATCTGTAAGCCAACTGATTACCTCTTTTTTTTAGCAGCTATCAAGACAGGCAGCATAATTACAGAGTCATAGCCACTCAGACAAAAGGACAGACAGGTATCAGAATAAGAAACACAGACAGACACCAGACAGTAGAAAAAGCCACAAAAACAACAATTAAATACCTATAGCACAGCTTAGTTGTTACAATGCTGTAGAACTGACTTACGACACCTTAAAGGACACTGACTGAGTTCAGCTTTTCACACAGTTCTGTATTCTCAAATGTAAGCATTAAGATGAAATATTCAGCCCACAACGTTGCAGATATGCATTAAATACAGTATAATGTGGGCCTCTGCCCTACATGCTTCATAAACTTGCTCATTTTTGCTGCACTGTTACATGAAGTTATACTGAGAACAGATCATTGCTTAAGATAGTTCATCTGTCATCTGCTTTTCAGTTCAAAACAAGTGACAGACTGGCCCAAAGGAGAGACTGGTAGCCTATTTACACAGTGGCAAAAACTAAACAGAGTCCAAAGCTGAAAGTAAGCCACAACAGTGATACATGAATGAGACAGAGACGAGGTAGACACTCAGAGAAAGACCAAATAAATCTGAAGAACATTTTCAAAAACCAGCAAAGGTTTGTCCCCCAGAGATACATTTCTAAACCCAAAGTGGCAGTTTAAGCTCTTTGTTTCGCTTCTTTTGATGTTTTTACTCCTACAAACTTTTGTCCTCTCATACTCATTATCTTTCTTCTTTCCTCGTCTCTTGCTCTGTGTTTTCATCTGTTGCTCCACCCCCTCCTAGCATTTGCTATTTAGATGACATTTTCAAAAAGCTGTAGAGACCTCATGATGTTTTCATCCTGTACAAAAAAGAAAGAAATTAAAAAGCTGACTTCAGATAAGAGAACCATCCAACAATCACCCTTTAATTCATTTTACTAGCCACTAGGGGGCGGTATATGGTAATAAAAGCTTAATGATCTCTCTCAACACAAACACACAGATATGGAAGATAGCAAAGACCATAATTAATAGCCACTACAGTGAGACTTGCAAAGGTGGAAGGCTTTTAATGAATGGTGAGTAAAGTTAGCTTTATTGGAGGGGTAATACATATACAGATATTTCAAATGGTCAAATCTGAAGAAAGTGTTTTTGGCTTGTAGAAATAACAACAAAACAATAACCACAAACTCTCCATTTTAATATTTTTTATAAATAATAAGATCAAAAAGTGTGTAGCCCCCTTGGTTTAGACACTTTGAAAGATGAACTCTACCTCTTGACAAGAAAGGATGAATTCATCAAGCGTGACGACACCGTCTCGATTTTTGTCCATTTTCTGTGGACATGTCAAGTCAAGTTTATTTGCATAGCACATTTCAGCAGCAAGGCAGTTCAAAGTGCTTTACATCGTAAAAACATCTTTCAAGTATACATCAAAATCATGAATGTATGTTTAAGAATATCAAGAATTTTGATAATGTATTATGCCTTACAAAAGTAGTTCTTGAACTTTTCTATACTTTGTCACAGTGCAGCCACAAACTTCAAGGTGTTTTATTGGGATTTTATGTGTTAGACCAACACAATATCTGTAAAGTGGAAAAAACATATGCATGGTTTGAAATATTTTTACAATAAATCTTGAAAAGTGTGGCATGCATTTATATTCAGTTTTCCAGAGATCACACTTTGTGGAAACCATGGATAGAGAGCATCTGTGAGAATCAATTTTCAAATCTTCCCATAAATTCTTAATTTGATCAAGCTCTGGATTTTGACATACTGAAAAGTCTTTGCAGTATCTGACAGCTTTTCTTCTAGTATTGCTTTTCATTTATTCTATTCATCTGCCCATCAGTTCTGACAAGCTTCTTGGTCCCTGCTAAAGAAAACCATCTCCACATCATGATGCTATATTTGTCATTGTAGGGATGATGTGCTCAGGATTATGTGGAGTGTTTATTTTCTACCACGTAGAGTTTTACATGTTGGCCAAAAAGTTCAGATTTGGCCACAGTTTCTCAATTGGATTTTGGTCTGAACTTTGACTGGATCATTCTAAGATGTTAATATGCTTTTATCTAAATCCCTAATACGTAGCAATTCCTCTATGCTTCAGGTGGTTCTGGTGGAAGCTGAACTTCAAGTAGCTCCTCCACAGTTATCATGGGGCTCTCGACTGCTTCTCCAAGAACTGCCCCGCTTGTCAGTTTAGGTGAATGATCATGTCTTTGTAGTTTTGCAGTTGTGTCATCTTCTTTCCATTTTCAGACGATGGATTGAACAGAGCTCCATGAGTTGTTCAAAGCTTGGGACATTGCTTTATAACATAAACCTCCTTTAATTTACTCCACGATTTATCCCTAAACTGTCTATCAATGTCAATTTATTTACAAAGCACTTTAAAAGACAGCTTGTGACTGCACCAAAGTGCTGTACAATAAACAGAAACCACACTAAAATAAAACACATAGCAGTAAAACACAGCAGCTGAAATGTACTAGTTACAACATCAGGCCTTAACTATGTTATCGAAGAGAAAAGGGCTTTAAGGACCACTTTGAAATGATCCAAACTATGAGAAGATTTAATGTGAAAAGGCAGGTTATTCCATAAATTAGGGGCAGCAACAGCGAAGGCACGATCACTTCTACTCTTAAGTCTGGTTTAAGGAACATATAAAAATTATTTATTTATTTATTTGACCTCAGTGTTCTGGATGAAGAATGAACATGCAGAAGATCCTGAAGATAAGCCGGGGCTAAACCATTTAAAACTTTAGAAACTATTAAAAGAATTTTTAAATCAATCTTATAAGATGCGGGCAGCCAGTGTAAAGAAGCCAATTCTGGTGTTTTATGTTCTCTTTTCCGTGTTCCAGTTAAAAGTCGGGCTGCAGCATTTTGAATCATTTGGAGACGCTGTAAGGAAGACTGATACGTGTCTTAATACAATGAATTGCAGTAATCTATGCACATTGTAATAAAAGCATGAATAATTTTCTCAAAGCCTGGTGATTTCCTTGGTCTTCATGATTCTGTTTATTCACTAATGTTCTCTAATAAACCTCTGAGGTCTTCATAGAACAGCTGGATTTATACTGAGATTAAATTACACACCTGTGGACTTTATTTACTAATTAGGTATCTTCTGAAGGCAGTTGGCTGGGCTGAAAACAAATGGACTCTAGCCTTTTACAAGGTTTTCCTTTAAACAATTTTAGAGAGTCATTCATTCCACTTTATAACTATGCACTAATTTGTGTTGGTCTGTCACATAAAGTCCCAGAAAAGTCCACGGAAGTTTGTGCTTTTAACACCATATCACATAAAAAAGTATAAGGGGTGTTAATGCTTTTGAAAGACACTGCATGTCTAAATAACCTCCATTTCATGACACAAGATTGTGAGATTAGCATTAAATTTAGTTTGGACATCTCTCCAAAACACTAATTTTCCTTCTTTGCAGTTTTCAGATGTATGAAACATAGTTTTTCTGTTAGTGTTTGTGCTTAGTCAGATTTAGATGCCACAGTCATGGTGTTCGTACCTGGAAGAAGGCATCCACATGTTGCTTGGGTGCATCCGTTTTCAGGACAGGGTATGTATACTTCCCCATCATGTCATATATTGCTCTGACGATGTCTGTCATCTCCTGTGAAAAAGAACAAAAGCAGAGACTTAAGGAGATCTGAGGTATAAAACCCCAGAAAGAAAATGATTTTTAAAAAGTATCACTAACCTCCTTGTTGATGTATCCATCTCTGTTGATGTCGTAGAGATTAAAGGTCCATTGGAGTTTCTCTGTGACAGAACCTCTTAGGAGGATGGATAAAGCTGTAACAAAGTCCTGGGAAATGGCAACACAAACATGAAATCACAAACTGAAAAACTTAAGAGGAGAAACACCTTTATACGGTGACAGTCAGCAAGAGCTGTGGAAAGGAATAAACCAAACCTCGAACTTTATTGATCCTGTGTGTCCAGTGTCAAAAGCATTGAACAGGTAGTGAGCGTAGGTGCTGGCATCTGGAGGAACAGATAAAAGGCACAGTTAGTACACTAAATAGAGTCAACACAGAAGCAAAAATGACACACACTCCTCACCCCCATGTGGAAAAAACTGTGAGTAGATTTGTTTGAAGGTTTCCTCGTTAACAACTCCACTAGGGCATTCCTGAAAGGAGAGAAGGGCAGAAAAATGAACAAAGGTGAGGGGGATGTGCCTGAAACATGAATTGATATGTCTGTTCTGACATATCAAGATGTCAGAACAGACATCTTGATATGTATGTTAAGAAGGAAATAATACATGTAATATAGTCAAATATCCTTAGTTAATTTACATTAAGATAAGATAAATTAGTTTTGATATATAGACAAGAGATAAAACAAAAAACAAGTGCTAAAATATGAGAATAAATCCATTATTCTACAGTTTAACAGATGGTGACAGTATGAGTTAACATACTCATAGGTGACATTTTAATAATGCAGTTATCAACAAGCTGGAGTTATAACTCAGTTTTTATTGTTGTTGTTGCATATTCAAATTGTTGCAGAAAGATTTAAAAACATTTGTTCATCTTTCTTCACTTTAATAGACTGTTAAAAATGTTGATCTGATTTACTTATAATCTTCTCAAAAAGTTAAATCGACCCAGGAGAAAGAATCTAAACTGTAACACATTAAGAAAAAAACCCCATTAATATAATTTATTGAACTGCTGCCTGCAGATAACACATGTTTCTACAAATCAAGGTTTAGATCATTTGTTTATTGTCAGGTTAAACCTTCAAACAATGTTTCAGTAACATTTTCTGCAAATTGTTAGGAGTTTGAATACTGATTAGAACAGAAATGAAAACAATGCATTAAGCTTGAAAACAATAAAACATACTCAACTCATAAAACTGTCCCATTTCGTTTTTTGGGTTCTTTTTTGTAGTGTTTCTTTAAAAAAAAACACGTTTGATTGTGATGATGTAGTGTATAACTTCTGCATTAAATTCAAAATGGACTTATATTTTAAATCACAAAAAAACCCTACAAACTTACAAAATTCTGGTTCATAAACCTAGAAATATAGCAAATGAAGTCAGAATTGTCAAGCAACTACAAATCCTCTGTTGGGCTTAAAAAAAACGACATAACTACAACATTTGGTCTCCTCAGCTCCCAAACAGTTACAACATGTTTGGTTAAAATGAGAGGAGATGCAGCACGGTGTAGAAAACAAAATGTTTCACTTTGAACATTTATTACCTTGTGCTTGAATCATTTACAAATGATAGCAGCATCTCTTAAATACATTTTCTTACAAATTAGAGTGCATCCTTACATTTCAAAGCAAGGTGGGATCAATTAATATTATTGATCCTCTATAGTATGGTACAGTTCATAGTACTCACCAGTGAGTAACTTATTGTTTTGAAGCAATTCCTTGTTAAATGTGATGTACAAAACTCCTCATTAAGAACTTTTGTGTTTAAGATATCATGGTTTTAAGAATTAAAGAGGACCTTTATAGAAAATAAACTATCAGATGTCTTGTTTTCATTGTGCTTGTAAAGTTTCTTACATTCTTGAAGCCCCTGTAGAGCACTTGGAGCTCTCTTTTACTGAAGTTGGTTTGAGCTTCGAGCTGGTCGAGGCCCTCTGGCCGATGGCACACAATGGTCATCTCCAAGTCATCGTCGGCTTTGTCTGAAAAGATGGAAATAAAAAGAGGAACACATGAGGTTAACATTAGAATGGGTTCATTTCAATACATTTTTTTTATGTTCAAATTTCATACTGTTTCAGATTTACTAGTTGAGTTCACAGTCCGATTTGTAATCTGAATTTATTGTAGATATCCCTATCAGTGTTAGGCTGTACATACACAACTTGCAAAAACCACTGACTGAAACATTTAAGCAATAGACTAGTAAATTATAGTAGCCCTGAAAGGATTGTTTACACTGTTCCAATGCAACAAGATGATTGTGTTTTGACCCCTAACTAGGGTTCCTTTGTGCATGGAGTTTAAATCTTCTCTCCAGGTACTCCAGCTTCTTCCCATTGTCCAAAAACACATATGTTGATATAACTGGTGTCTCTAGTTGCCCCTAGGAGCTTGTGTGTCCACGGCTGTTTATCAGTTATCCTGTTATGGTCAGAAAACCGACTTAAAAACAGAAAATATAAAATTGGTTAGATTTTGTAAATCACTATGCTTTTTCATTTTTTTATTGCTTTCAGGAAAACAGGAAATAAAATTACATAAATGAAAAGAAAGATCTTGAGCAGATATAATATCTACTCAAGATCTAGATAAATATTTATCTGCACATATTTTTAGGTTAGATAAAAAATTGTCTTCAGTTGGGAATAGTCTAGAATCTTGACTTTCAAAAATGTAAACATTTTGAATTGCTGTGAAACACACACAATAAACACAAAACTCATGGCTGTTTCATGCTTACAACCATAACTCTACATCACAGCCTCATAAACCTTTTACAACTCAGAAGAAGTGATACATAAAATAAGACAAACTGAACCTTTCCACACAGCCCCCCCCCCCCCCCCCGCTGGAAAAAAAAAAAATCCAACTGTCACATCATTCTATAAAATGTAATAAAATGTAACGGCAAGAACCAACATGAGCCTCAAAATTGAGCTCAGCCTTTGTGGAGCCTTATCTTGTTTTCATTACATTTTTCCAGTTAATCAGTAGAAGAGAGGATGAAACATAGCACTGCAGAGAGGTAGAGGTCAGATCAGCAGCTCCATGTTCGTCCTCTGTTGGGTCCTATCATTACCAACTCATTATCCACCTCGCAACAGGGGAGGAGAGGAAGGACGCACCATTGACTCCTCTCACACACACGGTGATAGGTGAACATCCCAGCATAAAATCAAATACCTTCCCTCCATGTCTTCTCTCTAACACACCCATTTTTACTGCTCACAGACCTCTGAGCCATCTACAAAGTAATAATTATGCATACTGTTATAACTGTGCATAATTTATTAGAAGTACTAATAAAAATTCAGAATATGATAAAGTGCTTATAATGGGAAGTAATAAAAGCTTGGAGCAAAAAAGGAAGAAATCTCAGAGATGTTTAGATGATAAAATGTGATGTTTAATGAAGGCCCTTTCAAGATAATGTCCAAGTGTCAGAGCAGTATAGGATGACGATCTAATATCAGAAATCTATCTGCTTTACATAAAATATATCTGCACTGAGTCTTAGGCTGGAGGACTGTGGCACAGCAGCCCTAGTGAATAAACCTTCTCGCCCACAAACACAGGTCAAAATACATTTCATGAGGTTGGACCAACATAATCAAGTAAAAATTGCTCTTTTTTTCAAGTTGTGCTTAAAATACAAAGGCTCAGCTTCAACTGGATAAAATCTGTACTTCTACATGTAGTTATTGTTTTGATTTGATATGATAGTTTTAGTGGATGGATCTGAAGTATAAAATGTGATCAGGCCCTTTTATTTAAGTTCTTGATTAATGTGCAGCTTCATGTTCACTGTGTCCTTTGCAATCAAGACTTTGAAACATGGGGAGTTTTGAAATTGTGACATTTTTACATCTGTCGGTAAACCATTAGGGCTTTGCAAAGCCTTATTACTCTAGCGCCTCTCTAAGTCTATTCTCTCAATAAATCATGGCTATAAGGTTGCAGTGCAACTACAATCACTCTGAGTTACACCACAGTCATCAGTTAACCAAATAAAATCAGCACACAAGACACAAAATGTTTTCACCCTTTATACATCCCATTATAGTTGCAGGGTTTGAACTTTACAGGCAGTTTAAAAATTCATCAACTTAAATATTTGTTACAGATGTTCAGAACTCAGATCAGGAGTGTATTCAATGTTTAAATGCTATTACAAACCTAATGCTGCGAAGATTTGTCAAGCAATAACTTTCCCGAATGATTTCCATCCATTGCCTAAACCCTTAGAAGTGTTAGAACCTTAAATACTGTATAACCCCTATTGTCTCCTCCCTGAATCAGTTTGACTTCCTGACCTGCTGCTGAAGGTCACAAGTTTCATAAAACAAGGAAGTCAGACTTTATGGCATCTTTGTCAAGGACTGCAGTTAAAAAAAGACACACCAAGCAGCAACAAATAACATACAACAAAACACTTTAAAGCAAATCATTTTCATGCAAAACACTATAAAGTGCAACATGAGACTGACACCCATACTTTCATTCTACATAGCAGACGATTGAATGCAACAAATTCACAATCAGAGTTCATTCCTGAATTAAAGCCACTGCTGTGTGGAATGTTCTCTTTATAAGAATATTTTTGAAGTAATGTCCAGGACATAACAGTAGCAGCATGTTCTGCACATGATCTAATCGAATCAAACAGTTCTTCATAATATATTATTCAATACATGCAAGATAGATGAGATTTGCAGAGTTGACATTTTGCTGCTGTCTGTACAGACTGAATAATGTCCAGAGTTCTCTCATATAAGTAGATAAATAGGATTTTAACAAGAGGATAAGCATATCACATAATTACTGAACACAATGTTATATGCTTGCATTCAACTGTTCACAGAAAAATGATTTTAATCAACATCAGTCCAAATGTATTTTTTCTGCTGCCACCTGCTCTGTTGTTGTGTCTTTAAAGAAGTGATAAAATATCAATATACCATGTTAGCTGTTTACATTATTACATAAAAGTAATGAAAATAAAACAATACATCAATAACAATAAAAATGAAATGGAAAATTTTCAAAGTGCAGAAAATGCATAACTGTTTTAGGCACTACAGCTGAATGACCAACAGCATCTCAGAGGTAGAGGTACAGCAAGGTACAATTAATCCTCTTTAGTCATTTTGTGATCTTTTCTTCCATGAACTCAGTGAAGAAAGGCTGAAGCCGTTCTGCTGACTGAATCAGACCTGCATTACAGCTGTAGCAAAACTCACCCTCCACAGAGATGACTCCCAGCAGGTGCAGCAGTTTAGCAGCACCAAAACACATCAGAATGATGGCTATAGTCTGTAAGCTGTTGTCCTTCTGCTCCTCTCCTTCCATTCTGATCTCTTGCTAGTGGCAACTACATGTGATGTTAACCAAGACCAAGTAACTTCTTAACAGCCTCCATGAACTTTGATCCTCCAGCTCCACCAACAGAAATGTCTGCACTTCCCTGCTTCTTTTTATCCACCCATCTCTCCATATCCCGAAAGCATCTCCCTCCCATGTCCCGCGACCTTTTCTCCAGCCCAGTAACTCTCTTTCTGTCCCCCTCAACCCTTTGTTCTCAGTCGTATTACAGTCACTGTGTCCTTCCTTTGGAGCTGTATTTTACCTGAAGGCTCCACTCTGTTCTGCACATTCACACTGATGAACTCACCTTCAGCTGTATGGGGTTATGTCTCTGTGTGTTCTCAAGCAGATCAGCACTTTATTAATTGCTTCCCATTTACATGCGGTCGTCTTTATTGACCAGAAACTATTTATGACAAAGTGACTTTTCTGTCTAAACATGCTGAAGTCTTACTCTGAATTGTATATATGTTTTTCATCAAAATTCCTGGTGAAAACTTAAATTGACTCTGAGCTGCAGAGGTTCGGGGTTGGTCCAAACTGGGAGGCAAACAACAAGCTAAAACTTTTAACCACCAGTAGGGGGCAGCCCAAACCAACACGCCATCAAAACTGGATGCTTAATATCCAGCCAATGTCTCAGAGAGCTACACAAAACAATGCCTTATTTTAAGATTGTCTTTAAAATTACCCACAAACACCTTCCTCATGACCTGAACATATGCTGGTTGAAATAGAAGACCGTTAGCATTATTTGATGGAATTTTGCATCCAACTCCCATCCTCTACTTCCAAAATCAGTTTTTGACGTTTCTACCATGTTATCACTCATTATAAGTTAGTGTCAGGTTGAAAAACATTACAAGGGTGAGAGATCAAAAGTCCATGATAATTTGAAGCACAGTTCACAATTTGATGGTTTAGATCAAAGTACATTCATCATCCAATCTGACTGAGGTTGAGCTATTTTGCAAAAAAGAATGGACAAAAACAGGAGTCTCTAATTTTTTTAATTGCAGCAAAAGGTGGTTCTGCAGAGGTTCTTGACTCAAGCAGGCCTAATGCAAAAGCACACCATCTCTGATTTGTACTTGTTTAAAAATTAAAACTGTGTTTGTGTATAACTTAGATTTATTTTAAAATACACTGAAGTTTGTGGATGCACTGGGACAAATAAAGACCATCACTGCTAAGAAGGAGTATGTGCTAGCCTGATAACAGTGCACACATCTTTCCATAGTTATTTTGGATAGTTACAGCAATAAATTCAATACAAATCCCACATCTACCTAAACTTATTCATTCAGACCACTGCGTGTATTAACACAACCTTATGTTCACCAGGAACTTTGTTTGCATTGCCATCTTTACAAACAAGCCAGCTGCAGCTCAGACTGTTTTCATTCAAGCTTCTAAGATAGCAGTAGTCTGACAGTATCTCATAGTTTTGAAGCTTGACTCTTGTGAGTTGCTTCTGATAAACTCCTCAGCCAAAGGAGTACATGTAAATGTTATTGATAAAAGGAGCCAAATAAACTCAAGTGAAGCTGTCATCTTGTAGCCTGCAGGGGGCTCTACTGCACCACACTGTGGTTTTTCAGAGGTCTGATTTTCTCACTGCTCTTAAATTACAGCTGCAGTGCCAAGAACAATTTCATTTAGAGTCTAGCATTTAATCTTATTTTATTAAACTTTTGAAAAATATGAATCACTGTAAGCTTCACTTTTTAAAGCTAATTATCTTTTGTCACATTTGGTGTTTACTCGGGTCATAAATTGTAATTACCAAGCAACGCTTCTATTTGACAAGATGCACAAACACAGCAGATGAAGATAAACTCTGCGGTGGCTGATGCACTCTAAGCATCTCTCTAAGCTTAGACTAATAGAACAGAAGGTTTCACAACAAACAGAAGATATTATTTTATTATGTGACACTAAAATGTATCCCTTCACATCACATCATAGAGAATATTGTCCTATCTTGAGTGTGGGCCATATTAGAAATGTATGTTAACACACATTGTGCTGTTTAAACAGCACAGAGGACAAACTAAGACAAAATATAGTTCACTGTGTTGTAAAATGAAAAGTAAACACAAAATGATCTCATCTCAGTCAAGCTGATAGCAGGAGATAACACATTGACTGAGGCTGTTTAACTTGATATTTTAAAATTAATGTTAACCTTAGATATTTTAAAAACAGACCAAATCAAGTCCTTGTTGATTAGGACATATAAAAGGTTAAACAAATTTTTAATGACTTGTTGCTTTTAAATCATGAAATAGGCAAGCTGCAAACATTTGTATCACAAGGTTTGGCTGGTTATCAAACAACTTAATGCTATTCTGTGCATTACAGATTTGACTTAGTGTGGTGTGGATTACATGACTCTGAATCCTGAAGGAGTAAGTTGTTTGCTGACAGGAAAGGTCAAGTGCTCCTGCTGGCTGAGAGTCACATACAAGCTCTGAAGGACTTAAAGCCCATGCAGGATGTAAACAGATAAGAATATTCAGTTCTGCTGTTAAACTTACACTGAAATGATTTTGACATAATGATGAAGTGAACACATTGCAGTCCTGACAAAGAAAAAATGTGCCTGGGTAGAATAATGCAGATTTATTGGGTGCTTTATTCCAAAGTATTAACAAAATGTTTTTTTCTAAACATAACAGGATATAAACATTATGACGATCCTGGTCAAGACATCTAAAGTAGCTGCAAATCCTTGATCTAATCTATTAATGAAATGCAACTCATTAAATGAAAAGTCACTTATTTTTAATACTCATCTTTGAATTTTTACTTAATGTGAAAGTTGTGTTTCGGGACCTTGGACAGTGCACACAAAAGACAAACTTATTTACCAATTAAAGCATAATGTTTTAAAACAAACAAAGGAACCATTTCAACCTCAGAATAATTTGTGACAGCTTACTAAGTTCACCCACAACTCAGCTAAGTCTCAGTTATAGGAACCTGTTTCTGAAAATGGGAACATAACACCAGCCTACAATAAAATACCCTAACCCTTCTTTGAGAGCCACCTAACCTTTCAAAAAAGTTTTCCTTACATTTTTTTTTCCTGGGGCTGCACAGTGGTAGAACTGCTGCCTTGCTCATTCTGCATGGAGTTTATATGCATACACTGGTTTTCTCCAGTTACTCCGAATACCTCCCACAGCCCAAATATATGACTGTTAGGTTAATTGTTCTCTCTAAGTTGTCCTTAAATATGATTGAGTGGATGGTCTGTGTTGCCCTGTGATGGACCAGCGACCTGTCCAGTATGTAACCCGACTCTCCTGTTCCTTCTCTTAGAGATTTTGCTATCAGTCACGAATAAAGCTTAACAAGTAAAACACACAAAATACAGGTTTATCTGAAGATCTGCACATGGACTCATTTCGTTTCTTTTTAATTATAATTATTGATACAGGGATACTTACTGTACTTACTTATGGACAACCCTGACCATCCTCTTCATGAGACTGTCATTGGAAAACAGAGTCTCTTCAGTCAAAGGCTTCTTCAGACTGTTTGTAAAATGGACCGCTACAGGAGATCTTTCCTGCCCACAGCCATCACCATCTATAATAACTCCTTGACTAAATGAGTTACATCAACATTTAATTTCCCTTTGGGATAAATAAAGTATTTTTGAATTGAATTTGAATTGAATTGAATTTCAATTTGCTGCATCAAAGTGGATAATCTTCCTCCTCTCAATTTCTTTTTGATCAAATACTGCCTCAACCAAGGAACCTGCTGGACGTTTTCTTTAACATGAATGAAGTAATTTGGGACCAGCTGCTTATATATCATAGAAAAAACCTTATCAGTGGATTTTGTTTAAATCATAATATGTAGGTCATATTTGTTCCTATACGTCCATGTTTTAAGGTCTGTACTAATTGAAAAGCTGCTGCTGTTACATGGGTTTTTGTTGGCGGCATCAGGTTTCATAATGAGCAAAGTGGGGATTTTAGTTTTTAGCACCAACATTGCACTGCATTAATATTTATTGGGGCCTGCCCATAGCAATTGCATAGGAGGAAGTGCATTGCTTTGCAATGCACTTCCTCCTATGCAATTGCATGGGCAGGCACCTATTACTCTACACTCAATAAGGTGTCTCTTTATTGGGGACTGCCATAGCAATACATAGGATAGCAGTGCAATGCACTGCTATCCTATGTATTGCATGGAGGTACCTATTACTCTCCACCTTGACACTTGCTTTCACCATTAATGCGGCCCGAACCGTAGCGTGCACCCCCACAATATATATATCAAAAATTCCGGCTCGTTCTCAAGATGTGTGCTATTTCTCAACATTTCGTTTCAAGTTACCATGGCAACGTAATTTGTGAAAAACTACCCCGTACAAAGTCAATGGAGTGAGGTCCTGAAGACATCCTAAAAAAAACACTATTTTTAAGGATTTACTCTGTCATCATAGTTTCGCCTACAAACGCCATTCAACACTCAGTTTGTAGATACGTCCGTGCTATGTTCAGACATAAAGACGGTATGTTGATACCTCTGATGGTTTTTCCACAACACGCCTCTAAGCGACCCAAAGTTTTCGGAAAAATCATGATTTTAGAGTGTAACTGCTGCAACTAGAAAATTTCTGAAGAAATTTAGAAAGGGTTCTTCTTTTCTTGTTTCCTTTTTTTGATGTCCACATCTTTTGCAAGACTTTATAAGATAATGTTGATTAAAAATTGTTACCCAGGACTTCCATGTCGATATACCACATTATGTGGTATTCAAACTGGAAGTTGATTCCTATGTTAAATTTCCTTCGATAAACCCCAGATCACAGACTAGATGTAATGAGCCGTGAACTGAGTGCAAGTGTGTTTCTGCTTAGTTTTGTGTTTTGCATTTTTCTGTGCTGGTTATGTGATGGACTGGTGACATGTCTGTGATGTACCCTGTTTACACGCACTGTCCTCTGGACATACAGCTGAAACTTCATATTTACATACACTGAATAAAAAGACACATACAGTGCACATTTTTTTCTCACAAGTTAAATCAGACCAAACCTCTCTGTTTTAGGTCAGTAAGAATGACCAAAATTATTTCTGTTTGATAAGATAAATGCTACGATAATGACAGAAATAATGTGCCAGAGATTTATTTACTATGGTCTTCAAAATCAGAAGTTTACATTCAGATTTATTACTGTTTCTTTAAACAATGAGGGCAAGCATAAACATGGTGGAAATGTCCAACCATCGTACCGCTCAGGAAGCAGACGGTGTCTGTGTCCTAAAGATGAACATATTTAGGTCTAAAATATGCAGCTTGACCTCAGAACAAAAGCCAATGCTGCTGAAGCTTGTCAGACAGAGTCATTATCCACAGTGAAACTTGTCCTGTACCAACATGGGCTGAAAAACCTCTCAGTGAGGAAGAAGCCATTACTTCAAAAGAAACATAAAAAGGCAAATTGTGGTTTGCAAATGTCAACAGGGACAAAGACCTTCATTACTGGAAAGATGCCCTGTGGTCTGTTGAAACTAAAGTGGAACTGTTTGGCCTTTGAGTGGTATATATGAGATTATAGTATATATAATATTTGAGTAGCTATAATATGAAGATGAAATGGTTGGCCTGATGAAACATCCTTTAAAAATTTATTCTAAAAGAGACATGTAAGATTTTATAAACCAAATGGATTCATTTTAATGTTTTCTTCTGCAATAAATATGTAATATTTGTATGTTTAGAGAAGCAAAGGTCTGAAGCAACACGATAAAGGGTTAAAAGTGTCAATTCATTACCAGTTACTTCCATGGGACCCAGTTTTGCATTTTTTACTTTCTCAAGATTTTCAGTATTGCTTTACAATCTTGTCAGCAAATTCAGTTTGATGATAAGAAGTTTCTGCAGAGTTGGAAGATTAAACTACAAAAAACGTGGCAATGCTGCACATCTGAAAAGATACTGTGTAAGGAAACTAGCTTTGCAGGTGTGACACTTGATATAGACATTATTAGTGACTCTTGCTGTAATTAGAGGCTTCTCTCGTTTAAAGTAATTAATATCCTACCAGACTTGACTGCTCTGATAGTATCATATAATAATAACAATTCTAAATGAATGAAGACTAATAAAAGAATTATAAACAATTAAATCCGTCCTGGAGATGTTTGTTAAATCCAAATCTGAGGCTAATTGATAGGACTGCTTTCCCCTGTGACCACTATTATACCATTTTCAGCATAAGATGAAAAGTCCCACAAATGATCAAGAAAATGTTCCATTTAAAACAATTTCTGTTATAGAACAGAGCTGACTCAAGGCAAACTAAGCCACTGTTTAAAGCCCCTAAGCCATCAGGGGCCTCCCATAAATGCTTGAATTTTAACACAGGCCATTTTTGTATTTATCTATTGAGAATAGGGGTTGAACGACTTCATATTTTTTATGGTTGACTTCAACATGATAAAAGTCGAGTCGACGTCGACGAGTTGCTGTAACATCATAGAAACGCCAGAGAAAATGCTTCACATTAACTTACAGGCTCTCTTAGCTATATTCACAGCAATAAAAGAACACTTGGACAGAAGTCTATTATGAAGCATTAACATGCTTTTTCATGTGATTGCGACTAGTCGACTTGCTCAACAAGTCATTGCAGAGCAAAGAATCGACTAGTCGATTAGTTGGTGCAACCCTTAATTGAGAATGAGAATATCGTTAAATTTGATGGTTTAGCATAGGTAAATTAAAATATTTTTTTTATCACTTATAAGTTTTAGTTTAAGATTTAAAGGAATTGGAAGTTTTGTTTGGTAAAATAGTACAGAGAATAATCTTCATTGTTTGAATGCTGTGTTAACAGTGTCACAATCTGATGCTATGAGTTTGAGTTTTTGTTTGTTTGTTTGAGCTTGGCTTGTTCATAAAACATCACAGCAAATAATAACCAGTCATCCCCATTGGGTGTTAAGCTCAGCCATTTAAACTTCAGCCCTTCTTCCAGATTCCACCAAATCAGTACTGAAATAGTGGTGATGGTGTTCAGGATGAAGGGCCACAAATCAAATCCTACTTCAGGGCCCGTACAACCGTAGTGTTTAAACTATGCTGTGATCTAAAGACGCCACTTTATGACACTGCTGGACTGTTTATGTAGAGGTGAGAGGTGTCTTGTAGAGTAGGTGGGCCAGGGTTGGTTGTCCCACTTTCCACTCTTGCATTAATTGTGTGTCATTCAAACATGCCATAACCATTCCTTCATTAAATCTAAGGTAAAGTGTTGACTTAAAACTGGCACCCTGTTAATTTCTTATAATGAACTGTGTTAAAGAGTAATTACCCATCAAAGAACCTCTTGACACTTTGTGACAACCGGCTCCATAGCTGGGCTGGTTGGCCTTATGGTTTTCAATGTGTTTCAGTAAAAACTGGTGATTTTACCAGCTGATGAACTTTGTATGAAACTGGTTAAAACTTGAATTTGAACCTGTGATGATTTTGTATGAAAACCAACCCAAAGCTAACTCTTGCAAAAATTTTAAGATATCTAACACCTATCAAGTGATTTTATCAGGTGATGAACTTTGTGCTTTGCTTTAGCTTTTTAATAACTGTCTGCTTACAACTTGCTAATGTTTTGTGAGCTTTTAATACAAAAGCAAAGAGCATAAAAAATTACTCTGACCAATGAAATCACAAAACACCTCCTCACCTCAATATGTTGTGTCTTCTCCACAAAATGACCACTGCAACACACAGACTGTCAAGTCAAATATGTGATATCAACTGTATTTTCAGTATAGCCAAGCAATGTTACAATCAACCTCTGTTTTTCCTACTAAAAACAAATGAAGTTCAACACAGGTTTAATTTGCACTCTATAACTATGCACTTAATTGCCTAATCTGCAATGGATTTTAAAAGGTTATTGTTGCTAAATTGTCAATGTTTCCCTTCTGAAAAATTCCCACACCTTCAAGGTAACTGAGGGCTGGACTGCATCGTTTCATGAGACTGTCTATAGAGATCTCAGCTCCCAGTTCACACTCAACAGTGTGAGCTGGGAGAGAAATGTAAAGGTGTTACCAGCCCCTGTCAACTTTATAGAAAGTCGCATGTATGCATAATGACTGAAACAGAAATATGCACATTTAAAAGCCAAGCTAAGCAAAATAATATCAGAAATGTCTTCAGGATATCAAACGATAAATTTATCTTTTATAGTTGGACATCCTGAAGACACTTTTTATGTTGGTTTTCTTTTTGTTGTTGTTGTTTTAAATTCTAAAACATAAATTAAAGAAGTTCAGCTGTGTTTGTAATCATATGGTTGAGTCAAAACTAAAATATTCATCCATCCATCCATCCATCCATCTATCTATCCATCCATCTATCCATTTATTATTTATTTATTTATTTTCTTATGCCAACACACAAGAGTCCACATAAAAGAGGCAACATGTGGGTTTCAAAATGTATATTTATTTTCCTGTGTAAAATCTCCTTTCAGCCTGAGTTGCATTGTTTTAATCTCTCACCTTCTTCTGTTTTTCTTTGTAATTGTTGCATCAATTTCAGAGGATTTCTTCAGAGGTGGAAGATAAAATCATGAAACATGTTCCTGTTCTACATTTCTGAAAGGATCACTTCAGATAATGTATAGAGAAACTAGCTTAGCAGGAAATTGATTTTAAAAATCCACAGGTGTGAGACATACTAAAACATTCACTATTTGTAACTTTAGTTAATGTTTATGAGTCATTTTATACATTAAACAGATCAAAGAAAAAATGCAGGAGGACAGTTTGCATGTAATAAAAGCATTAGCTGTCTAATACACAAGAACATATTTAGAAAGTCATTTTGATGCCTAATAAAAGGGAACAGAAATAGTCACATAAAAAAGCCAAACAAATACAAACCAATATAGGTAGTATTTTCTGTATTATCTGTAGATATACACTGATTAGGCATAACGTTATGACCAGCATGGGAATCTTGAAAGGTTTTTAGCTTTGCAGCCCCATATCAGAACCAGCATCACCTTGTTCCAGGAACTTAAGGTGCAGTACTTCATCTGTGGAATTGGACCACTTATCGAAACCTGCACTCCCCAAAAGCATCATTAAAACATGTCTTCTCATGATTCTGTCGGCACTTTGTGATCTTTCCTTAGATAAAATTTGATGGATGCTGACCAACGCAGACCAGATACACCCTAGAAAAGCTGCAGTGTTGGAGATACACCTTTAAAATGTGCCCCTCTGGTTTAAAGTTTCAGAATTAAAAGTAAACGGTATTTCATTCCTGCTTTAAAGTTTTTTGCTGTGTCCTCAGCCACCAAATCTGCAGAGGGAGGACCACGTCGTGCAAGCTGGAGTAATCAATGAGGGTTGGAGGTGCTGGTGGAGAAGAGCTGATATTAGGCTGGTTGAAGAAGCTCAGAGAGGGTGAGTCAGCTACAGGAGAGCCTGTAGAGGGAGGAGTTAAGGATGCAGAGGAGGAGCAGCTGTTGACCAAGATGAACCCTTTGGTCCACTAGGTGGCACCATCTACCTTTCAGCGACCTTTTCCCCAGTGCCCACCGTGGCAATCATTTTAAATAAAACTATTTCAATCCATCCATGGAAGCAAACTTTCTGTTTTCCTCTGAAACTGATTCACAGATTTCTTGCAGCAGAGGCAAAACTGTGCTGTGATCTAATGGCACCACTTTATGGCACTGCTGCACCTCCTTGATGTTTTGATGCTACCTGGTCAGGTTATTGTTGAACACGGGAATCTGTTCTCAACCAACTTACCTTGTAAAATAAAGGTTGAATAAAAAATAAATAAATAAAATACATGTAGAGGTGCCTGGAAGGATCCATATGGAAGACCTTGGTTGACCCAGTTTATAATCTTGTCGTTGAAACATGCTACAATGCCTTCACTAAATTTAAGCTAAAGTGTTGGCCTAAAGCTTGTAGCTTGCTTGTTTTTGTTATAAATGGTAGAGTAAAGAGTAATTACCCATCAAACACACTCTTGACATTTCAGAACAACCAGCACCATACAGGTTGCCTCATGGTTAAATATGGGATTCAGGTCAAATATGTGATATCATACTATTTTGTGTTTTTATCAATTGAAATGAAGATTCAAGTCCATGCCAAGGAATGCTTTATTGTAGATTTCAAAAGTTTGTGACAAGAAGACATTGAAAAAAATCATCATAATTTCCCATCAATGAAAACTGTCCACATATAACTTTTATTCAGGGATAACTTGAGCTTTTCAAAGCAACTCAGCTCCACAGTGCCCGTCAAACAGAGTTATATCTATGTTTAGCTTCTTTTTCAGGATTCCCTCCAGCTCCCTTAATGGCATCTCCCTAACGTCGTAGCCTGAACTCTTGGGCACCTTTCTTCACCACATCATCTCCACTCTTGGGATCATTTCTTCCCACAGCAGCATACGTGGGGAAGTATGTTTCTTGTTTTAGTCTAAGGAAGACGAAAGACGGCCCTCGGTCACGCTTCAAGAATTTTTCAGATACCTGTTTCGGTTCCCGAACGGGAAGGAGCTGTTCGGAGAGGTTTTTTTCAGTCAAACTGGCTGAAAAAACCTCTCATCTTCCTCCCAGCTTCTTCATCTCACCAACTTTCCCACACATTCTTTCACTCGTCCCTGCTTTCACTGTGAACGAGGTACAGATGTGAACCGCAGGACTAAGGAAGACGAAAGACGGCCCTCGCTCACGCTTCGAGAATTTTTCAGATACCTCTTACGGTTCCCGAACAGGAAGGAGTTGTTCGGAGAGGTTTTTTCACTCAGGCTGCCTGCCTCTGACATATAGAGCTTGTCTCTGCACCAAAGTGAGTGACACTGACAGTGTCAGTTGGCAGAGGGACATTAACTACCATAGCAACAGAACACTTAGTGGGGCAGCCACAGCTTTGATCTATGATGGCTGCAGCTGGGGAGCAGAACAGGCCTACAAGCAACATGGCTGCTCTCCTAAGGGGCTTGGCTGACTTCAGTGATGAGACCTGACCAGCCTAAACTGACAACCACACTGGACTTTCAAAATAAGAGCTACATGTACCCTACAAAATAAAAGCCTTCACATTTTATACAGCACGTAACTGCAGCTTTGGGCAAAATATGACAGATTTGACCCAAGCTCTGTTACGCATGGGATTAGTCTGGCCTTGGAAAATGACACTCACTGAAAAGTTCAAAATAAAAGCCTCCTAGTCCCTTCCATACACTATGTTTTAAGATGAGAAAACAGTATATTGGGATGTTGGATTAGGACCAAGGATCCATGCGCGTGACAGCCCTCATTCTTATGGTAGTGTCAAGATGCTAGTGGTACAACATGCCAGTCATAGCACACAGACCAATGGTAGCATTTAAGCTAATATTAGCGTGTAAGCTTAGTTGAATATAAAAGCATTATATTGACTTACTAAATGAAGTAAGTCCATTATTATCAACATTACTGTGATAACACACTTTCTACTGGTAGTGTCAACACGCAAGCCCCTCTACATGCTACCGATAGCCGTCATGCAAAACTGTACCAACTCCCAGTCTCTCCTTTCTGCCTGCCCATGGAAAGCTATTTAAATGCAAGAAAAACCAGTTTGGCACCCACTTACACAATCTCACACACACAAACATCCATCCCGAAGCACATTCCTCCATGTACAGGTCAACAAGTGCAGGTCAACAAAAACACATTTCAGGTGGTTTTGTGTTGTAACAAAGGGGGTTTCTTTAATAATGCGGCCCGAACCGTGGCGTGCACCCCCACAATATATACATCAAAACGTGCGGCTCGATCTCGAGATGTGTGCTATTACTCAACTTTCCGATTCGAGTTACCATGGCGACGTAATTCGCAAAAAACCGACCCCCAAAATCCCATTGAAGTCAATGGAGCGACATCCCGAAGACATCCTAAAAAACCACTATTTTTGAGGATTTACTGTGTCATCATGGTATGGCCTAGAAACACCATTTAGATCTCAGTTTGTAGATACGTCCGTGCTGTGTTCAGAAGTGAAGACGGGATGTTGATACCTCTTACGGTTTTCCCTCTATTTGCCTCTAAGCGACCTAAAGTTTTAGGAAAAATTCATGATTTTAGAGTGTAACACCAATTAACTGCTGCTCCGTTAAGAGTGTGGGAGAAAGAGGATTTCAGACCCCAGATTTATTTTCAACTCGCCGTCACGCCTACAAATATTGCTCAAACGGCATGATTTTCGGTCATGAAATAGAACCGCTCGTTGGCTCTCATAAAATGCTTTCGAATTTCCTCTAGGCCTGACGGTTTTCTGTCACGGTGCTTCAGGGCAAACACTTGCGTAAGGGTAAAGGGGAGTCTCGGCCATTCATTTTCATGGCTTTTTCATGAGCTGGGCAACTTTCCCACACCATCTTTCACTCGTCCCTGCTCTGGCTCTGAATGAGGTACAGATGTGAAACGCAGGACTAAGGAAGACGAAAGACGGCCCTCGCTCACGCTTCAAGAATTTTTCAGATACCTGTTACGGTTCCCGAACGGGAAGGAGCTGTTCGGAGAGGTTTTTTCAGTCAAACTGGCTGAAAAAACCTCTCATCTTCCTCCCAGCTTCTTCATCTCACCAACTTTCCCACACATTCTTTCACTCGTCCCTGCTTTCACTGTGAACGAGGTACAGATGTGAACCGCAGGACTAAGGAAGACGAAAGACGGCCCTCGCTCACGCTTCGAGAATTTTTCAGATACCTCTTACGGTTCCCGAACAGGAAGGAGTTGTTCGGAGAGGTTTTTTCACTCAGGCTGCCTGCCTCTGACATATAGAGCTTGTCTCTGCACCAAAGTGAGTGACACTGACAGTGTCAGTTGGCAGAGGGACATTAACTACCATAGCAACAGAACACTTAGTGGGGCAGCCACAGCTTTGATCTATGATGGCTGCAGCTGGGGAGCAGAACAGGCCTACAAGCAACATGGCTGCTCTCCTAAGGGGCTTGGCTGACTTCAGTGATGAGACCTGACCAGCCTAAACTGACAACCACACTGGACTTTCAAAATAAGAGCTACATGTACCCTACAAAATAAAAGCCTTCACATTTTATACAGCACATAACTGCAGCTTTGGGCAAAATATGACAGATTTGACCCAAGCTCTGTTACACATGGGATTGGTCTGGCCTTGAAAAATGACACTCACTGAAAATTTCAAAATAAAAGCCTCATAGTCCCTTCCATACACTATGTTTTAAGATGACAAAACAGTATATTGGGATGTTGGATTAGGACCAAGGATCCATGCGCGTGACAGCCCTCATTCTTATGGTAGTGTCAAGATGCTAGTGGGACAACATGCTAGTCATAGCACACAGACCAATGGTAGCATTTAAGCTAATATTAGCGTGTAAGCTTAGTTAAATATAAAAGCATTATATTGACTTACTAAATGAAGTAAGTCCATTATTATCAACATTACTGTGATAACACACTTTCTACTGGTAGTGTTAACACGCAAGCCCCTCTACATGCTACCGATAGCCGTCATGCAAAACTGTACCAACTCCCAGTCTCTCCTTTCTGCCTGCCCATAGAAAGCTATTTAAATGCAAGAAAAACCAGTTTGGCACCCACTTACACAATCTCACACACACAAACATCCATCCCGAAGCACATTCCTCCATGTACAGGTCAACAAGTGCAGGTCAACAAAAACACATTTCAGGTGGTTTTGTGTTGTAGCAAAGGGGATTTCGTTAATATTCCGTCTGCGTTAATGCGGCCCGAACCGTGGCGTGCACCCCCACAATATATACATCAAAACGTGCGGCTCGATCTCGAGATGTGTGCTATTACTCAACTTTCCGATTCGAGTTACCATGGCGACGTAATTCGCAAAAAACCGACCCCCAAAATCCCATTGAAGTCAATGGAGCGACATCCCGAAGACATCCTAAAAAACCACTATTTTTGAGGATTTACTGTGTCATCATGGTATGGCCTAGAAACACCATTTAGATCTCAGTTTGTAGATACGTCCGTGCTGTGTTCAGAAGTGAAGACGGGATGTTGATACCTCTTACGGTTTTCCCTCTATTTGCCTCTAAGCGACCTAAAGTTTTAGGAAAACTTCATGATTTTAGAGTGTAACACCAATTAACTGCTGCTCCGTTAAGAGTGTGGGAGAAAGAGGATTTCAGACCCCAGATTTATTTTCAACTCGCCGTCACGCCTACAAATATTGCTCAAACAGCATGATTTTCGGTCATGAAATAGAACCGCTCGTTGGCTCTCATAAAATGCTTTCGAATTTCCTCTAGGCCTGACGGTTTTCTGTCACGGTGCTTCAGGGCAAACACTTGCGTAAGGGTAAAGGGGAGTCTCGGCCATTCATTTTCATGCCTTTTTCATGAGCTGGGCACCTTTCCCACACCATCTTTCACTCGTCCCTGCTCTGGCTCTGAATGAGGTACAGGTGTGAAACGCGGGACTAAGGAAGACGAAAGACGGCCCTCGCTCACGCTTCAAGAATTTTTCAGATACCTGTTACGGTTCCCGAACGGGAAGGAGCTGTTCGGAGAGGTTTTTTTCAGTCAAACTGGCTGAAAAAACCTCTCATCTTCCTCCCAGCTTCTTCATCTCACCAACTTTCCCACACATTCTTTCACTCGTCCCTGCTTTCACTGTGAACGAGGTACAGATGTGAACCGCAGGACTAAGGAAGACGAAAGACGGCCCTCGCTCACGCTTCAAGAATTTTTCAGATACCTGTTACGGTTCCCGAACGGGAAGGAGCTGTTCGGAGAGGTTTTTTCAGTCAAACTGGCTGAAAAAACCTCTCATCTTCCTCCCAGCTTCTTCATCTCACCAACTTTCCCACACATTCTTTCACTCGTCCCTGCTTTCACTGTGAACGAGGTACAGATGTGAACCGCAGGACTAAGGAAGACGAAAGACGGCCCTCGCTCACGCTTCGAGAATTTTTCAGATACCTCTTACGGTTCCCGAACAGGAAGGAGTTGTTCGGAGAGGTTTTTTCACTCAGGCTGCCTGCCTCTGACATATAGAGCTTGTCTCTGCACCAAAGTGAGTGACACTGACAGTGTCAGTTGGCAGAGGGACATTAACTACCATAGCAACAGAACACTTAGTGGGGCAGCCACAGCTTTGATCTATGATGGCTGCAGCTGGGGAGCAGAACAGGCCTACAAGCAACATGGCTGCTCTCCTAAGGGGCTTGGCTGACTTCAGTGATGAGACCTGACCAGCCTAAACTGACAACCACACTGGACTTTCAAAATAAGAGCTACATGTACCCTACAAAATAAAAGCCTTCACATTTTATACAGCACATAACTGCAGCTTTGGGCAAAATATGACAGATTTGACCCAAGCTCTGTTACACATGGGATTGGTCTGGCCTTGAAAAATGACACTCACTGAAAATTTCAAAATAAAAGCCTCATAGTCCCTTCCATACACTATGTTTTAAGATGAGAAAACAGTATATTGGGATGTTGGATTAGGACCAAGGATCCATGCGCGTGATAGCCCTCATTCTTATGGTAGTGTCAAGATGCTAGTGGTACAACATGCCAGTCATAGCACACAGACCAATGGTAGCATTTAAGCTAATATTAGCGTGTAAGCTTAGTTGAATATAAAAGCATTATATTGACTTACTAAATGAAGTAAGTCCATTATTATCAACATTACTGTGATAACACACTTTCTACTGGTAGTGTCAACACGCAAGCCCCTCTACATGCTACCGATAGCCGTCATGCAAAACTGTACCAACTCCCAGTCTCTCCTTTCTGCCTGCCCATGGAAAGCTATTTAAATGCAAGAAAAACCAGTTTGGCACCCACTTACACAATCTCACACACACAAACATCCATCCCGAAGCACATTCCTCCATGTACAGGTCAACAAGTGCAGGTCAACAAAAACACATTTCAGGTGGTTTTGTGTTGTAGCAAAGGGGGTTTCTTTAATAATGCGGCCCGAACCGTGGCGTGCACCCCCACAATATATACATCAAAACGTGCGGCTCGATCTCGAGATGTGTGCTATTACTCAACTTTCCGATTCGAGTTACCATGGCGACGTAATTCGCAAAAAACCGACCCCCAAAATCCCATTGAAGTCAATGGAGCGACATCCCGAAGACATCCTAAAAAACCACTATTTTTGAGGATTTACTGTGTCATCATGGTATGGCCTAGAAACACCATTTAGATCTCAGTTTGTAGATACGTCCGTGCTGTGTTCAGAAGTGAAGACGGGATGTTGATACCTCTTACGGTTTTCCCTCTATTTGCCTCTAAGCGACCTAAAGTTTTAGGAAAAATTCATGATTTTAGAGTGTAACACCAATTAACTGCTGCTCCGTTAAGAGTGTGGGAGAAAGAGGATTTCAGACCCCAGATTTATTTTCAACTCGCCGTCACGCCTACAAATATTGCTCAAACGGCATGATTTTCGGTCATGAAATAGAACCGCTCGTTGGCTCTCATAAAATGCTTTCGAATTTCCTCTAGGCCTGACGGTTTTCTGTCACGGTGCTTCAGGGCAAACACTTGCGTAAGGGTAAAGGGGAGTCTCGGCCATTCATTTTCATGCCTTTTTCATGAGCTGGGCACCTTTCCCACACCATCTTTCACTCGTCCCTGCTCTGGCTCTGAATGAGGTACAGGTGTGAAACGCGGGACTAAGGAAGACGAAAGACGGCCCTCGCTCACGCTTCAAGAATTTTTCAGATACCTGTTACGGTTCCCGAACGGGAAGGAGCTGTTCGGAGAGGTTTTTTTCAGTCAAACTGGCTGAAAAAACCTCTCATCTTCCTCCCAGCTTCTTCATCTCACCAACTTTCCCACACATTCTTTCACTCGTCCCTGCTTTCACTGTGAACGAGGTACAGATGTGAACCGCAGGACTAAGGAAGACGAAAGACGGCCCTCGCTCACGCTTCGAGAATTTTTCAGATACCTCTTACGGTTCCCGAACAGGAAGGAGTTGTTCGGAGAGGTTTTTTCACTCAGGCTGCCTGCCTCTGACATATAGAGCTTGTCTCTGCACCAAAGTGAGTGACACTGACAGTGTCAGTTGGCAGAGGGACATTAACTACCATAGCAACAGAACACTTAGTGGGGCAGCCACAGCTTTGATCTATGATGGCTGCAGCTGGGGAGCAGAACAGGCCTACAAGCAACATGGCTGCTCTCCTAAGGGGCTTGGCTGACTTCAGTGATGAGACCTGACCAGCCTAAACTGACAACCACACTGGACTTTCAAAATAAGAGCTACATGTACCCTACAAAATAAAAGCCTTCACATTTTATACAGCACGTAACTGCAGCTTTGGGCAAAATATGACAGATTTGACCCAAGCTCTGTTACACATGGGATTGGTCTGGCCTTGGAAAATGACACTCACTGAAAATTTCAAAATAAAAGCCTCATAGTCCCTTCCATACACTATGTTTTAAGATGACAAAACAGTATATTGGGATGTTGGATTAGGACCAAGGATCCATGCGCGTGACAGCCCTCATTCTTATGGTAGTGTCAAGATGCTAGTGGGACAACATGCTAGTCATAGCACACAGACCAATGGTAGCATTTAAGCTAATATTAGCGTGTAAGCTTAGTTAAATATAAAAGCATTATATTGACTTACTAAATGAAGTAAGTCCATTATTATCAACATTACTGTGATAACACACTTTCTACTGGTAGTGTTAACACGCAAGCCGCTCTACATGCTACCGATAGCCGTCATGCAAAACTGTACCAACTCCCAGTCTCTCCTTTCTGCCTGCCCATAGAAAGCTATTTAAATGCAAGAAAAACCAGTTTGGCACCCACTTACACAATCTCACACACACAAACATCCATCCCGAAGCACATTCCTCCATGTACAGGTCAACAAGTGCAGGTCAACAAAAACACATTTCAGGTGGTTTTGTGTTGTAGCAAAGAGGGTTTCTTTAATAATGCGGCCCGAACCGTGGCGTGCACCCCCACAATATATACATCAAAACGTGCGGCTCGATCTCGAGATGTGTGCTATTACTCAACTTTCCGATTCGAGTTACCATGGCGACGTAATTCGCAAAAAACCGACCCCCAAAATCCCATTGAAGTCAATGGAGCGACATCCCGAAGACATCCTAAAAAACCACTATTTTTGAGGATTTACTGTGTCATCATGGTATGGCCTAGAAACACCATTTAGATCTCAGTTTGTAGATACGTCCGTGCTGTGTTCAGAAGTGAAGACGGGATGTTGATACCTCTTACGGTTTTCCCTCTATTTGCCTCTAAGCGACCTAAAGTTTTAGGAAAACTTCATGATTTTAGAGTGTAACACCAATTAACTGCTGCTCCGTTAAGAGTGTGGGAGAAAGAGGATTTCAGACCCCAGATTTATTTTCAACTCGCCGTCACGCCTACAAATATTGCTCAAACGGCATGATTTTCGGTCATGAAATAGAACCGCTCGTTGGCTCTCATAAAATGCTTTCGAATTTCCTCTAGGCCTGACGGTTTTCTGTCACGGTGCTTCAGGGCAAACACTTGCGTAAGGGTAAAGGGGAGTCTCGGCCATTCATTTTCATGCCTTTTTCATGAGCTGGGCACCTTTCCCACACCATCTTTCACTCGTCCCTGCTCTGGCTCTGAATGAGGTACAGATGTGAAACGCGGGACTAAGGAAGACGAAAGACGGCCCTCGCTCACGCTTCAAGAATTTTTCAGATACCTGTTACGGTTCCCGAACGGGAAGGAGCTGTTCGGAGAGGTTTTTTTCAGTCAAACTGGCTGAAAAAACCTCTCATCTTCCTCCCAGCTTCTTCATCTCACCAACTTTCCCACACATTCTTTCACTCGTCCCTGCTTTCACTGTGAACGAGGTACAGATGTGAACCGCAGGACTAAGGAAGACGAAAGACGGCCCTCGCTCACGCTTCGAGAATTTTTCAGATACCTCTTACGGTTCCCGAACAGGAAGGAGTTGTTCGGAGAGGTTTTTTCACTCAGGCTGCCTGCCTCTGACATATAGAGCTTGTCTCTGCACCAAAGTGAGTGACACTGACAGTGTCAGTTGGCAGAGGGACATTAACTACCATAGCAACAGAACACTTAGTGGGGCAGCCACAGCTTTGATCTATGATGGCTGCAGCTGGGGAGCAGAACAGGCCTACAAGCAACATGGCTGCTCTCCTAAGGGGCTTGGCTGACTTCAGTGATGAGACCTGACCAGCCTAAACTGACAACCACACTGGACTTTCAAAATAAGAGCTACATGTACCCTACAAAATAAAAGCCTTCACATTTTATACAGCACATAACTGCAGCTTTGGGCAAAATATGACAGATTTGACCCAAGCTCTGTTACACATGGGATTGGTCTGGCCTTGGAAAATGACACTCACTGAAAATTTCAAAATAAAAGCCTCATAGTCCCTTCCATACACTATGTTTTAAGATGACAAAACAGTATATTGGGATGTTGGATTAGGACCAAGGATCCATGCGCGTGACAGCCCTCATTCTTATGGTAGTGTCAAGATGCTAGTGGGACAACATGCTAGTCATAGCACACAGACCAATGGTAGCATTTAAGCTAATATTAGCGTGTAAGCTTAGTTAAATATAAAAGCATTATATTGACTTACTAAATGAAGTAAGTCCATTATTATCAACATTACTGTGATAACACACTTTCTACTGGTAGTGTCAACACGCAAGCCCCTCTACATGCTACCGATAGCCGTCATGCAAAACTGTACCAACTCCCAGTCTCTCCTTTCTGCCTGCCCATGGAAAGCTATTTAAATGCAAGAAAAACCAGTTTGGCACCCACTTACACAATCTCACACACACAAACATCCATCCCGAAGCACATTCCTCCATGTACAGGTCAACAAGTGCAGGTCAACAAAAACACATTTCAGGTGGTTTTGTGTTGTAGCAAAGGGGGTTTCTTTAATAATGCGGCCCGAACCGTGGCGTGCACCCCCACAATATATACATCAAAACGTGCGGCTCGATCTCGAGATGTGTGCTATTACTCAACTTTCCGATTCGAGTTACCATGGCGACGTAATTCGCAAAAAACCGACCCCCAAAATCCCATTATATTGACTTACTAAATGAAGTAAGTCTATTATTATCAACATTACTGTGATAACACACTTTCTACTGGTAGTGTCAACACGCAAGCCGCTCTACATGCTACTGATAGCCGTCATGCTAACTTTAGCCTTATGCCTAAAATGAGCATTTTAGCCTTATTTTGAAATAATAACAAAATGGAGTGAATCGATGTTTGTGAACAGGGTGGTGACACCCCACGTGCTACTGATAGCATTTCAGCTAGCATTAGCATTTTGGCTAATTTTAGCTTATACACTACTTTTTGCACCCTGAGTGGACTACTGAATGAAGTAAGTTAATGTAAGTCCACATGCTACTGATACCCCACATGCTACTGATAGCATTTAAGCTAGCGTTAGCATTTTGGCTAATTTTAGCTTATGCACAACTTTTTGCCCCCTGAGTGGACCAAGTCACAGTTAGTCAACATGTCAATGATGTTCCACATCCTCCCAACTTCCTTGTACATTACGTTAGCATCGATACGCACACTTTGGCAGGCCCCTTCTAAATTTCTTCAGAAATTTTATAGTTATATTTAGCATTTTAATAATTATTAATAGTTTTACATACAGCATTATAAATGAGTTTTTTGTATGTTTGTGTCACTAAAAAAACATTTCAGTCCATTGCAATGTAGGTTTGACTGTATTGGAGATTTCACAAATTCATGACAAGAACAATTTATGAACAATCATATTTATGGTAATCATCCATTTCCACTTTCAAAGATGCTCCACATGAACATTGATTCAGAGATAACTTGTGCTATACTTCACATGAATAAAGGGTAATAAGGAACCGTGCTTAGTTAGCTACAGCTCTGATGAAACAAATTTATCTTCATCTTCAACTTGTCTTCCAGAATGGCCTCCAGGTCCTTCAAGGGCATCTCCTTCACATCATAACCTTTTCCGATGCCTGTCAAATGGGGATTTTTCGGGACGATGTCGTCCCCACTATCAGGATAATTTCTTCCCACAGCAGCAAATGTGGGGAAGAACTGTTTCTCGTTTTCTTTCAGATTGTTCTTATAATCAGTGCAGCAGTAAGCAGACCATAGGTATTCAGGTACTATCACCTTTTTATTCATCACTTTTATCACAGAAGGGATCTTAGGATCAACTTCAAAGGGAATTGTTCCAGTAATCACATACATGTTCCCAGTGCAGGAGATTTTTCTCTTCATTATTTTTTTCTCCAGTTCTTCCCATGTGCCGGCATTTGAGCCTTCTCGTTGTGGCACTATATTCGTCAGGGTGTAGGTTGCCTCCTTGTCTTCTTTTGTTGCTAGGTGCTGTTTTGGGGCCAGATGTCCCTTGGTGTAGATGCTTCCTTTGTAGTCTAGAAGTGTTGTCTGATTGTCAAATTGGTCTTTCTCTTCTAAGGGCTGCATCTCTGGGTTCAATTTCCTGTCATTTAACTGAGTGACATTGAGGAAGAAGGTTTCATTTAGGTTTTAGACATTCAATAAAGTAATACCATTTAGGAATCAACTATTGTGTCAATCATTAATAAACAAGTTTTCTGAATTACTTCAATACAACTTTTTTGAGTGTAATTTGGTATTTTATTGTCTTACCTGTGGTTCAAACATCCAAACTACTTCATGTTTCTGGGATGACAACTTGACTTTGTATGCAGAATACAGTGCTACATAATGGTTAGTGTCATACAGCGTGGCAAAGCGGAAGCTGTTCTTTTGCTGATATTGCTGGCATATCGGCTGGTACTCTTCGCCCGTTATTCCTTGAGGCACAATGCCACGATAGAAGAACTCCTTGCATTCAGAAAAATCTTTGCTTAGCAAACTGGACACCATACCAAGAAAACAGGATAGAAGGAAGGCTGCAGCTGAGACCTGATTCATCTTCTTCTGTGAAATTACCTGCAAAAGGGTTAGGTAGGTTCAGAGTGAAGATGCCTCTTTAAAGCCCCTGAATGTCTAAGTGACTAACAAGTCAGATGTTTACAAGAGTATTAATCAAGTATGAAATTGTGACGTGTTAAAAAAGGTTCTTAGTTCAGCCCCTGAGGTTGAGGGTGCGTATCTGAGGCACAACCCCTAGCTTTTCATTAGCTCAAGATGAAGTAAAGTTCTTCTTTTCTTGTTTCCTTTTTTTGATGTCCACATCTTTTGCTAGACTTTATAAGATAATGTTGATTAAAAATTGTTACCCAGGACTTCCATGTCGATATACCACATTATGTGGTATTCAAACTGGAAGTTGATTCCTATGTTAAATTTCCTTCGATAAACCCCAGATCACAGACTAGATGTAATGAGCCGTGAACTGAGTGCAAGTGTGTTTCTGCTTAGTTTTGTGTTTTGCATTTTTCTGTGCTGGTTATGTGATGGACTGGTGACATGTCTGTGATGTACCCTGTTTACACGCACTGTCCTCTGGACATACAGCTGAAACTTCATATTTACATACACTGAATAAAAAGACACATACAGTGCACATTTTTTTCTCACAAGTTAAATCAGACCAAACCTCTCTGTTTTAGGTCAGTAAGAATGACCAAAATTATTTCTGTTTGATAAGATAAATGCTACGATAATGACAGAAATAATGTGCCAGAGATTTATTTACTATGGTCTTCAAAATCAGAAGTTTACATTCAGATTTATTACTGTTTCTTTAAACAATGAGGGCAAGCATAAACATGGTGGAAATGTCCAACCATCGTACCGCTCAGGAAGCAGACGGTGTCTGTGTCCTAAAGATGAACATATTTAGGTCTAAAATATGCAGCTTGACCTCAGAACAAAAGCCAATGCTGCTGAAGCTTGTCAGACAGAGTCATTATCCACAGTGAAACTTGTCCTGTACCAACATGGGCTGAAAAACCTCTCAGTGAGGAAGAAGCCATTACTTCAAAAGAAACATAAAAAGGCAAATTGTGGTTTGCAAATGTCAACAGGGACAAAGACCTTCATTACTGGAAAGATGCCCTGTGGTCTGTTGAAACTAAAGTGGAACTGTTTGGCCTTTGAGTGGTATATATGAGATTATAGTATATATAATATTTGAGTAGCTATAATATGAAGATGAAATGGTTGGCCTGATGAAACATCCTTTAAAAATTTATTCTAAAAGAGACATGTAAGATTTTATAAACCAAATGGATTCATTTTAATGTTTTCTTCTGCAATAAATATGTAATATTTGTATGTTTAGAGAAGCAAAGGTCTGAAGCAACACGATAAAGGGTTAAAAGTGTCAATTCATTACCAGTTACTTCCATGGGACCCAGTTTTGCATTTTTTACTTTCTCAAGTTTTTCAGTATTGCTTTACAATCTTGTCAGCAAATTCAGTTTGATGATAAGAAGTTTCTGCAGAGTTGGAAGATTAAACTACAAAAAACGTGGCAATGCTGCACGTCTGAAAAGATACTGTGTAAGGAAACTAGCTTTGCAGGTGTGACACTTGATATAGACATTATTAGTGACTCTTGCTGTAATTAGAGGCTTCTCTCGTTTAAAGTAATTAATATCCTACCAGACTTGACTGCTCTGATAGTATCATACAATAATAACAATTCTAAATGAATGAAGACTAATAAAAGAATTATAAACAATTAAATCCGTCCTGGAGATGTTAGGTAAATGCAGATCTGAGGCTAATTGATAGGACTGCTTTCCCCTGTGACCACTATTATACCATTTTCAGCATAAGATGAAAAGTCCCACAAATGATCAAGAAAATGTTCCATTTAAAACAATTTCTGTTATAGAACAGAGCTGACTCAAGGCAAACTAAGCCACTGTTTAAAGCCCCTAAGCCATCAGGGGCCTCCCATAAATGCTTGAATTTTAACACAGGCCATTTTTGTATTTATCTATTGAGAATAGGGGTTGAACGACTTCATATTTTTTATGGTTGACTTCAACATGATAAAAGTCGAGTCGACGTCGAAGAGTTGCTGTAACATCATAGAAACGCCAGAGAAAATGCTTCACATTAACTTACAGGCTCTCTTAGCTATATTCACAGCAATAAAAGAACACTTGGACAGAAGTCTATTATGAAGCATTAACATGCTTTTTCATGTGATTGCGACTAGTCGACTTGCTCAACAAGTCATTGCAGAGCAAAGAATCGACTAGTCGATTAGTTGGTGCAACCCTTAATTGAGAATGAGAATATCGTTAAATTTGATGGTTTAGCATAGGTAAATTAAAATATTTTTTTTATCACTTATAAGTTTTAGTTTAAGATTTAAAGGAATTGGAAGTTTTGTTTGGTAAAATAGTACAGAGAATAATCTTCATTGTTTGAATGCTGTGTTAACAGTGTCACAATCTGATGCTATGAGTTTGAGTTTTTGTTTGTTTGTTTGAGCTTGGCTTGTTCATAAAACATCACAGCAAATAATAACCAGTCATCCCCATTGGGTGTTAAGCTCAGCCATTTAAACTTCAGCCCTTCTTCCAGATTCCACCAAATCAGTACTGAAATAGTGGTGATGGTGTTCAGGATGAAGGGCCACAAATCAAATCCTACTTCAGGGCCCGTACAACCGTAGTGTTTAAACTATGCTGTGATCTAAAGACGCCACTTTATGACACTGCTGGACTGTTTATGTAGAGGTGAGAGGTGTCTTGTAGAGTAGGTGGGCCAGGGTTGGTTGTCCCACTTTCCACTCTTGCATTAATTGTGTGTCATTCAAACATGCCATAACCATTCCTTCATTAAATCTAAGGTAAAGTGTTGACTTAAAACTGGCACCCTGTTAATTTCTTATAATGAACTGTATTAAAGAGTAATTACCCATCAAAGAACCTCTTGACACTTTGTGACAACCGGCTCCATAGCTGGGCTGGTTGGCCTTATGGTTTTCAATGTGTTTCAGTAAAAACTGGTGATTTTACCAGCTGATGAACTTTGTATGAAACTGGTTAAAACTTGAATTTGAACCTGTGATGATTTTGTATGAAAATCAACCCAAAGCTAACTCTTGCAAAAATTTTAAGATATCTAACACCTATCAAGTGATTTTATCAGGTGATGAACTTTGTGCTTTGCTTTAGCTTTTTAATAACTGTCTGCTTACAACTTGCTAATGTTTTGTGAGCTTTTAATACAAAAGCAAAGAGCATAAAAAATTACTCTGACCAATGAAATCACAAAACACCTCCTCACCTCAATATGTTGTGTCTTCTCCACAAAATGACCACTGCAACACACAGACTGTCAAGTCAAATATGTGATATCAACTGTATTTTCAGTATAGCCAAGCAATGTTACAATCAACCTCTGTTTTTCCTACTAAAAACAAATGAAGTTCAACACAGGTTTAATTTGCACTCTATAACTATGCACTTAATTGCCTAATCTGCAATGGATTTTAAAAGGTTATTGTTGCTAAATTGTCAATGTTTCCCTTCTGAAAAATTCCCACACCTTCAAGGTAACTGAGGGCTGGACTGCATCGTTTCATGAGACTGTCTATAGAGATCTCAGCTCCCAGTTCACACTCAACAGTGTGAGCTGGGAGAGAAATGTAAAGGTGTTACCAGCCCCTGTCAACTTTATAGAAAGTCGCATGTATGCATAATGACTGAAACAGAAATATGCACATTTAAAAGCCAAGCTAAGCAAAATAATATCAGAAATGTCTTCAGGATATCAAATGATAAATTTATCTTTTATAGTTGGACATCCTGAAGACACTTTTTATGTTGGTTTTTTTTTTGTTGTTGTTTTAAATTCTAAAACATAAATTAAAGAAGTTCAGCTGTGTTTGTAATCATATGGTTGAGTCAAAACTAAAATATTCATCCATCCATCCATCCATCCATCTATCTATCCATCCATCTATCCATTTATTATTTATTTATTTATTTATTTTCTTATGCCAACACACAAGAGTCCACATGTGGGTTTCAAAATGTATATTTATTTTCCTGTGTAAAATCTCCTTTCAGCCTGAGTTGCATTGTTTTAATCTCTCACCTTCTTCTGTTTTTCTTTGTAATTGTTGCATCAATTTCAGAGGATTTCTTCAGAGGTGGAAGATAAAATCATGAAACATGTTCCTGTTCTACATTTCTGAAAGGATCACTTCAGATAATGTATAGAGAAACTAGCTTAGCAGGAAATTGATTTAAAAAATCCACAGGTGTGAGACATACTAAAACATTCACTATTTGTAACTTTAGTTAATGTTTATGAGTCATTTTATACATTAAACAGATCAAAGAAAAAATGCAGGAGGACAGTTTGCATGTAATAAAAGCATTAGCTGTCTAATACACAAGAACATATTTAGAAAGTCATTTTGATGCCTAATAAAAGGGAACAGAAATAGTCACATAAAAAAGCCAAACAAATACAAACCAATATAGGTAGTATTTTCTGTATTATCTGTAGATATACACTGATTAGGCATAACGTTATGACCAGCATGGGAATCTTGAAAGGTTTTTAGCTTTGCAGCCCCATATCAGAACCAGCATCACCTTGTTCCAGGAACTTAAGGTGCAGTACTTCATCTGTGGAATTGGACCACTTATCGAAACCTGCACTCCCCAAAAGCATCATTAAAACATGTCTTCTCATGATTCTGTCGGCACTTTGTGATCTTTCCTTAGATAAAATTTGATGGATGCTGACCAACGCAGACCAGATACACCCTAGAAAAGCTGCAGTGTTGGAGATACACCTTTAAAATGTGCCCCTCTGGTTTAAAGTTTCAGAATTAAAAGTAAACGGTATTTCATTCCTGCTTTAAAGTTTTTTGCTGTGTCCTCAGCCACCAAATCTGCAGAGGGAGGACCACGTCGTGCAAGCTGGAGTAATCAATGAGGGTTGGAGGTGCTGGTGGAGAAGAGCTGATATTAGGCTGGTTGAAGAAGCTCAGAGAGGGTGAGTCAGCTACAGGAGAGCCTGTAGAGGGAGGAGTTAAGGATGCAGAGGAGGAGCAGCTGTTGACCAAGATGAGCCCTTTGGTCCACTAGGTGGCACCATCTACCTTTCAGCGACCTTTTCCCCAGTGCCCACCGTGGCAATCATTTTAAATAAAACTATTTCAATCCATCCATGGAAGCAAACTTTCTGTTTTCCTCTGAAACTGATTCACAGATTTCTTGCAGCAGAGGCAAAACTGTGCTGTGATCTAATGGCACCACTTTATGGCACTGCTGCACCTCCTTGATGTTTTGATGCTACCTGGTCAGGTTATTGTTGAACACGGGAATCTGTTCTCAACCAACTTACCTTGTAAAATAAAGGTTGAATAAAAAATAAATAAATAAAATACATGTAGAGGTGCCTGGAAGGATCCATATGGAAGACCTTGGTTGACCCAGTTTATAATCTTGTCATTGAAACATGCTACAATGCCTTCACTAAATTTAAGCTAAAGTGTTGGCCTAAAGCTTGTAGCTTGCTTGTTTTTGTTATAAATGGTAGAGTAAAGAGTAATTACCCATCAAACACACTCTTGACATTTCAGAACAACCAGCACCATACAGGTTGCCTCATGGTTAAATATGGGATTCAGGTCAAATATGTGATATCATACTATTTTGTGTTTTTATCAATTGAAATGAAGATTCAAGTCCATGCCAAGGAATGCTTTATTGTAGATTTCAAAAGTTTGTGACAAGAAGACATTGAAAAAAATCATCATAATTTCCCATCAATGAAAACTGTCCACATATAACTTTTATTCAGGGATAACTTGAGCTTTTCAAAGCAACTCAGCTCCACAGTGCCCGTCAAACAGAGTTATATCTATGTTTAGCTTCTTTTTCAGGATTCCCTCCAGCTCCCTTAATGGCATCTCCCTAACGTCGTAGCCTGAACTCTTGGGCACCTTTCTTCACCACATCATCTCCACTCTTGGGATCATTTCTTCCCACAGCAGCATACGTGGGGAAGTATGTTTCTTGTTTTAGTCTAAGGAAGACGAAAGACGGCCCTCGCTCACGCTTCAAGAATTTTTCAGATACCTGTTTCGGTTCCCGAACGGGAAGGAGCTGTTCGGAGAGGTTTTTTTCAGTCAAACTGGCTGAAAAAACCTCTCATCTTCCTCCCAGCTTCTTCATCTCACCAACTTTCCCACACATTCTTTCACTCGTCCCTGCTTTCACTGTGAACGAGGTACAGATGTGAACCGCAGGACTAAGGAAGACGAAAGACGGCCCTCGCTCACGCTTCGAGAATTTTTCAGATACCTCTTACGGTTCCCGAACAGGAAGGAGTTGTTCGGAGAGGTTTTTTCACTCAGGCTGCCTGCCTCTGACATATAGAGCTTGTCTCTGCACCAAAGTGAGTGACACTGACAGTGTCAGTTGGCAGAGGGACATTAACTACCATAGCAACAGAACACTTAGTGGGGCAGCCACAGCTTTGATCTATGATGGCTGCAGCTGGGGAGCAGAACAGGCCTACAAGCAACATGGCTGCTCTCCTAAGGGGCTTGGCTGACTTCAGTGATGAGACCTGACCAGCCTAAACTGACAACCACACTGGACTTTCAAAATAAGAGCTACATGTACCCTACAAAATAAAAGCCTTCACATTTTATACAGCACGTAACTACAGCTTTGGGCAAAATATGACAGATTTGACCCAAGCTCTGTTACGCATGGGATTAGTCTGGCCTTGGAAAATGACACTCACTGAAAAGTTCAAAATAAAAGCCTCCTAGTCCCTTCCATACACTATGTTTTAAGATGACAAAACAGTATATTGGGATGTTGGATTAGGACCAAGGATCCATGCGCGTGACAGCCCTCATTCTTATGGTAGTGTCAAGATGCTAGTGGGACAACATGCCAGTCATAGCACACAGACCAATGGTAGCATTTAAGCTAATATTAGCGTGTAAGCTTAGTTGAATATAAAAGCATTATATTGACTTACTAAATGAAGTAAGTCCATTATTATCAACATTACTGTGATAACACACTTTCTACTGGTAGTGTCAACACGCAAGCCCCTCTACATGCTACCGATAGCCGTCATGCAAAACTGTACCAACTCCCAGTCTCTCCTTTCTGCCTGCCCATGGAAAGCTATTTAAATGCAAGAAAAACCAGTTTGGCACCCACTTACACAATCTCACACACACAAACATCCATCCCGAAGCACATTCCTCCATGTACAGGTCAACAAGTGCAGGTCAACAAAAACACATTTCAGGTGGTTTTGTGTTGTAGCAAAGGGGGTTTCTTTAATATTCCGTCTGCGTTAATGCGGCCCGAACCGTGGCGTGCACCCCCACAATATATACATCAAAACGTGCGGCTCGATCTCGAGATGTGTGCTATTACTCAACTTTCCGATTCGAGTTACCATGGCGACGTAATTCGCAAAAAACCGACCCCCAAAATCCCATTATATTGACTTACTAAATGAAGTAAGTCCATTATTATCAACATTACTGTGATAACACACTTTCTACTGGTAGTGTCAACATGCAAGCCGCTCTACATGCTACTGATAGCCGTCATGCTAACTTTAGCCTTATGCCTAAAATGAGCATTTTAGCCTTATTTTGAAATAATAACAAAATGGAGTGAATCGATGTTTGTGAACAGGGTGGTGACACCCCACGTGCTACTGATAGCATTTCAGCTAGCATTAGCATTTTGGCTAATTTTAGCTTATACACTACTTTTTGCACCCTGAGTGGACTACTGAATGAAGTAAGTTAATGTAAGTCCACATGCTACTGATACCCCACATGCTACTGATAGCATTTAAGCTAGCGTTAGCATTTTGGCTAATTTTAGCTTATGCACAACTTTTTGCCCCCTGAGTGGACCAAGTCACAGTTAGTCAACATGTCAATGATGTTCCACATCCTCCCAACTTCCTTGTACATTACGTTAGCATCGATACGCACACTTTGGCAGGCCCCTTCTAAATTTCTTCAGAAATTTTATAGTTATATTTAGCATTTTAATAATTATTAATAGTTTTACATACAGCATTATAAATGAGTTTTTTGTATGTTTGTGTCACTAAAAAAACATTTCAGTCCATTGCAATGTAGGTTTGACTGTATTGGAGATTTCACAAATTCATGACAAGAACAATTTATGAACAATCATATTTATGGTAATCATCCATTTCCACTTTCAAAGATGCTCCACATGAACATTGATTCAGAGATAACTTGTGCTATACTTCACATGAATAAAGGGTAATAAGGAACCGTGCTTAGTTAGCTACAGCTCTGATGAAACAAATTTATCTTCATCTTCAACTTGTCTTCCAGAATGGCCTCCAGGTCCTTCAAGGGCATCTCCTTCACATCATAACCTTTTCCGATGCCTGTCACATGGGGATTTTTCGGGACGATGTCGTCCCCACTATCAGGATAATTTCTTCCCACAGCAGCAAATGTGGGGAAGAACTGTTTCTCGTTTTCTTTCAGATTGTTCTTATAATCAGTGCAGCAGTAAGCAGACCATAGGTATTCAGGTACTATCACCTTTTTATTCATCACTTTTATCACAGAAGGGCTCTCAGGTTCAACTTCAAAGGGAATTGTTCCAGTAATCACATACATGTTCCCAGTGCAGGAGATTTTTCTCTTCATTATTTTAATTTCCAGTTCTTTCCATGTGCCGCTATTTGAGCCTTCTCGTTGTGGCACTATATTCGTCAGGGTGTAGGTTGCCTCCTTGTCTTCTTTTGCTGCTAGGTGCTGTTTTGGGGCCAGATGTCCCTTGGTGTAGATGCTTTCTTTGTAGTCTAGAAGTGTTGTCTGATTGTCAAATTGGTCTTTCTCTTCTAAGGGCTGCATCTCTGGGTTCAATTTCCTGTCATTTAACTGAGTGACATTGAGGAAGAAGGTTTCATTTAGGTTTTAGACATTCAATAAAGTAATACCATTTAGGAATCAACTATTGTGTCAATCATTAATAAACAAGTTTTCTGAATTACTTCAATACAACTTTTTTGAGTGTAATTTGGTATTTTATTGTCTTACCTGTGGTTCAAACATCCAAACTACTTCATGTTTCTGGGATGACAACTTGACTTTGTATGCAGAATACAGTGCTACATAATGGTTAGTGTCATACAGCGTGGCAAAGCGGAAGCTGTTCTTTTGCTGATATTGCTGGCATATCGGCTGGTACTTTTCGCCCGTTATTCCTTGAGGCACAATGCCACGATAGAAGAACTCCTTGCATTCAGAAAAATTGTCGCTTAGCAAGCTGGACACCATACCAAGAAAACAGGATAGAAGGAAGGCTGCAGCTGAGACCTGATTCATCTTCCTCTGTGAAATTACCTGCAAAAGGGTTAGGTAGGTTCAGAGTGAAGATGCCTCTTTAAAGCCCCTGAATGTCTAAGTGACTAACAAGTCAGATGTTTACAAGAGTATTAATCAAGTATGAAATTGTGACGTGTTAAAAAAGGTTCTTAGTTCAGCCCCTGAGGTTGAGGGTGCGTATCTGAGGCACAACCCCTAGCTTTTCATTAGCTCAAGATGAAGTAAAGTTCTTCTTTTCTTGTTTCCTTTTTTTGATGTCCACATCTTTTGCTAGACTTTATAAGATAATGTTGATTAAAAATTGTTACCCAGGACTTCCATGTCGATATACCACATTATGTGGTATTCAAACTGGAAGTTGATTCCTATGTTAAATTTCCTTCGATAAACCCCAGATCACAGACTAGATGTAATGAGCCGTGAACTGAGTGCAAGTGTGTTTCTGCTTAGTTTTGTGTTTTGCATTTTTCTGTGCTGGTTATGTGATGGACTGGTGACATGTCTGTGATGTACCCTGTTTACACGCACTGTCCTCTGGACATACAGCTGAAACTTCATATTTACATACACTGAATAAAAAGACACATACAGTGCACATTTTTTTCTCACAAGTTAAATCAGACCAAACCTCTCTGTTTTAGGTCAGTAAGAATGACCAAAATTATTTCTGTTTGATAAGATAAATGCTACGATAATGACAGAAATAATGTGCCAGAGATTTATTTACTATGGTCTTCAAAATCAGAAGTTTACATTCAGATTTATTACTGTTTCTTTAAACAATGAGGGCAAGCATAAACATGGTGGAAATGTCCAACCATCGTACCGCTCAGGAAGCAGACGGTGTCTGTGTCCTAAAGATGAACATATTTAGGTCTAAAATATGCAGCTTGACCTCAGAACAAAAGCCAATGCTGCTGAAGCTTGTCAGACAGAGTCATTATCCACAGTGAAACTTGTCCTGTACCAACATGGGCTGAAAAACCTCTCAGTGAGGAAGAAGCCATTACTTCAAAAGAAACATAAAAAGGCAAATTGTGGTTTGCAAATGTCAACAGGGACAAAGACCTTCATTACTGGAAAGATGCCCTGTGGTCTGTTGAAACTAAAGTGGAACTGTTTGGCCTTTGAGTGGTATATATGAGATTATAGTATATATAATATTTGAGTAGCTATAATATGAAGATGAAATGGTTGGCCTGATGAAACATCCTTTAAAAATTTATTCTAAAAGAGACATGTAAGATTTTATAAACCAAATGGATTCATTTTAATGTTTTCTTCTGCAATAAATATGTAATATTTGTATGTTTAGAGAAGCAAAGGTCTGAAGCAACACGATAAAGGGTTAAAAGTGTCAATTCATTACCAGTTACTTCCATGGGACCCAGTTTTGCATTTTTTACTTTCTCAAGTTTTTCAGTATTGCTTTACAATCTTGTCAGCAAATTCAGTTTGATGATAAGAAGTTTCTGCAGAGTTGGAAGATTAAACTACAAAAAACGTGGCAATGCTGCACGTCTGAAAAGATACTGTGTAAGGAAACTAGCTTTGCAGGTGTGACACTTGATATAGACATTATTAGTGACTCTTGCTGTAATTAGAGGCTTCTCTCGTTTAAAGTAATTAATATCCTACCAGACTTGACTGCTCTGATAGTATCATACAATAATAACAATTCTAAATGAATGAAGACTAATAAAAGAATTATAAACAATTAAATCCGTCCTGGAGATGTTAGGTAAATGCAGATCTGAGGCTAATTGATAGGACTGCTTTCCCCTGTGACCACTATTGTACCATTTTCAGCATAAGATGAAAAGTCCCACAAATTATCAAGAAAATGTTCCATTTAAAACAATTTCTGTTATAGAACAGAGCTGACTCAAGGCAAACTAAGCCACTGTTTAAAGCCCCTAAGCCATCAGGGGCCTCCCATAAATGCTTGAATTTTAACACAGGCCATTTTTGTATTTATCTATTGAGAATAGGGGTTGAACGACTTCATATTTTTTATGGTTGACTTCAACATGATAAAAGTCGAGTCGACGTCGACGAGTTGCTGTAACATCATAGAAACGCCAGAGAAAATGCTTCACATTAACTTACAGGCTCTCTTAGCTATATTCACAGCAATAAAAGAACACTTGGACAGAAGTCTATTATGAAGCATTAACATGCTTTTTCATGTGATTGCGACTAGTCGACTTGCTCAACAAGTCATTGCAGAGCAAAGAATCGACTAGTCGATTAGTTGGTGCAACCCTTAATTGAGAATGAGAATATCGTTAAATTTGATGGTTTAGCATAGGTAAATTAAAATATTTTTTTTATCACTTATAAGTTTTAGTTTAAGATTTAAAGGAATTGGAAGTTTTGTTTGGTAAAATAGTACAGAGAATAATCTTCATTGTTTGAATGCTGTGTTAACAGTGTCACAATCTGATGCTATGAGTTTGAGTTTTTGTTTGTTTGTTTGAGCTTGGCTTGTTCATAAAACATCACAGCAAATAATAACCAGTCATCCCCATTGGGTGTTAAGCTCAGCCATTTAAACTTCAGCCCTTCTTCCAGATTCCACCAAATCAGTACTGAAATAGTGGTGATGGTGTTCAGGATGAAGGGCCACAAATCAAATCCTACTTCAGGGCCCGTACAACCGTAGTGTTTAAACTATGCTGTGATCTAAAGACGCCACTTTATGACACTGCTGGACTGTTTATGTAGAGGTGAGAGGTGTCTTGTAGAGTAGGTGGGCCAGGGTTGGTTGTCCCACTTTCCACTCTTGCATTAATTGTGTGTCATTCAAACATGCCATAACCATTCCTTCATTAAATCTAAGGTAAAGTGTTGACTTAAAACTGGCACCCTGTTAATTTCTTATAATGAACTGTATTAAAGAGTAATTACCCATCAAAGAACCTCTTGACACTTTGTGACAACCGGCTCCATAGCTGGGCTGGTTGGCCTTATGGTTTTCAATGTGTTTCAGTAAAAACTGGTGATTTTACCAGCTGATGAACTTTGTATGAAACTGGTTAAAACTTGAATTTGAACCTGTGATGATTTTGTATGAAAATCAACCCAAAGCTAACTCTTGCAAAAATTTTAAGATATCTAACACCTATCAAGTGATTTTATCAGGTGATGAACTTTGTGCTTTGCTTTAGCTTTTTAATAACTGTCTGCTTACAACTTGCTAATGTTTTGTGAGCTTTTAATACAAAAGCAAAGAGCATAAAAAATTACTCTGACCAATGAAATCACAAAACACCTCCTCACCTCAATATGTTGTGTCTTCTCCACAAAATGACCACTGCAACACACAGACTGTCAAGTCAAATATGTGATATCAACTGTATTTTCAGTATAGCCAAGCAATGTTACAATCAACCTCTGTTTTTCCTACTAAAAACAAATGAAGTTCAACACAGGTTTAATTTGCACTCTATAACTATGCACTTAATTGCCTAATCTGCAATGGATTTTAAAAGGTTATTGTTGCTAAATTGTCAATGTTTCCCTTCTGAAAAATTCCCACACCTTCAAGGTAACTGAGGGCTGGACTGCATCGTTTCATGAGACTGTCTATAGAGATCTCAGCTCCCAGTTCACACTCAACAGTGTGAGCTGGGAGAGAAATGTAAAGGTGTTACCAGCCCCTGTCAACTTTATAGAAAGTCGCATGTATGCATAATGACTGAAACAGAAATATGCACATTTAAAAGCCAAGCTAAGCAAAATAATATCAGAAATGTCTTCAGGATATCAAATGATAAATTTATCTTTTATAGTTGGACATCCTGAAGACACTTTTTATGTTGGTTTTTTTTTTGTTGTTGTTTTAAATTCTAAAACATAAATTAAAGAAGTTCAGCTGTGTTTGTAATCATATGGTTGAGTCAAAACTAAAATATTCATCCATCCATCCATCCATCCATCTATCTATCCATCCATCTATCCATTTATTATTTATTTATTTATTTATTTTCTTATGCCAACACACAAGAGTCCACATGTGGGTTTCAAAATGTATATTTATTTTCCTGTGTAAAATCTCCTTTCAGCCTGAGTTGCATTGTTTTAATCTCTCACCTTCTTCTGTTTTTCTTTGTAATTGTTGCATCAATTTCAGAGGATTTCTTCAGAGGTGGAAGATAAAATCATGAAACATGTTCCTGTTCTACATTTCTGAAAGGATCACTTCAGATAATGTATAGAGAAACTAGCTTAGCAGGAAATTGATTTAAAAAATCCACAGGTGTGAGACATACTAAAACATTCACTATTTGTAACTTTAGTTAATGTTTATGAGTCATTTTATACATTAAACAGATCAAAGAAAAAATGCAGGAGGACAGTTTGCATGTAATAAAAGCATTAGCTGTCTAATACACAAGAACATATTTAGAAAGTCATTTTGATGCCTAATAAAAGGGAACAGAAATAGTCACATAAAAAAGCCAAACAAATACAAACCAATATAGGTAGTATTTTCTGTATTATCTGTAGATATACACTGATTAGGCATAACGTTATGACCAGCATGGGAATCTTGAAAGGTTTTTAGCTTTGCAGCCCCATATCAGAACCAGCATCACCTTGTTCCAGGAACTTAAGGTGCAGTACTTCATCTGTGGAATTGGACCACTTATCTAAACCTGCACTCCCCAAAAGCATCATTAAAACATGTCTTCTCATGATTCTGTCGGCACTTTGTGATCTTTCCTTAGATAAAATTTGATGGATGCTGACCAACGCAGACCAGATACACCCTAGAAAAGCTGCAGTGTTGGAGATACACCTTTAAAATGTGCCCCTCTGGTTTAAAGTTTCAGAATTAAAAGTAAACGGTATTTCATTCCTGCTTTAAAGTTTTTTGCTGTGTCCTCAGCCACCAAATCTGCAGAGGGAGGACCACGTCGTGCAAGCTGGAGTAATCAATGAGGGTTGGAGGTGCTGGTGGAGAAGAGCTGATATTAGGCTGGTTGAAGAAGCTCAGAGAGGGTGAGTCAGCTACAGGAGAGCCTGTAGAGGGAGGAGTTAAGGATGCAGAGGAGGAGCAGCTGTTGACCAAGATGAGCCCTTTGGTCCACTAGGTGGCACCATCTACCTTTCAGCGACCTTTTCCCCAGTGCCCACCGTGGCAATCATTTTAAATAAAACTATTTCAATCCATCCATGGAAGCAAACTTTCTGTTTTCCTCTGAAACTGATTCACAGATTTCTTGCAGCAGAGGCAAAACTGTGCTGTGATCTAATGGCACCACTTTATGGCACTGCTGCACCTCCTTGATGTTTTGATGCTACCTGGTCAGGTTATTGTTGAACACGGGAATCTGTTCTCAACCAACTTACCTTGTAAAATAAAGGTTGAATAAAAAATAAATAAATAAAATACATGTAGAGGTGCCTGGAAGGATCCATATGGAAGACCTTGGTTGACCCAGTTTATAATCTTGTCGTTGAAACATGCTACAATGCCTTCACTAAATTTAAGCTAAAGTGTTGGCCTAAAGCTTGTAGCTTGCTTGTTTTTGTTATAAATGGTAGAGTAAAGAGTAATTACCCATCAAACACACTCTTGACATTTCAGAACAACCAGCACCATACAGGTTGCCTCATGGTTAAATATGGGATTCAGGTCAAATATGTGATATCATACTATTTTGTGTTTTTATCAATTGAAATGAAGATTCAAGTCCATGCCAAGGAATGCTTTATTGTAGATTTCAAAAGTTTGTGACAAGAAGACATTGAAAAAAATCATCATAATTTCCCATCAATGAAAACTGTCCACATATAACTTTTATTCAGGGATAACTTGAGCTTTTCAAAGCAACTCAGCTCCACAGTGCCCGTCAAACAGAGTTATATCTATGTTTAGCTTCTTTTTCAGGATTCCCTCCAGCTCCCTTAATGGCATCTCCCTAACGTCGTAGCCTGAACTCTTGGGCACCTTTCTTCACCACATCATCTCCACTCTTGGGATCATTTCTTCCCACAGCAGCATACGTGGGGAAGTATGTTTCTTGTTTTAGTCTAAGGAAGACGAAAGACGGCCCTCGCTCACGCTTCAAGAATTTTTCAGATACCTGTTACGGTTCCCGAACGGGAAGGAGCTGTTCGGAGAGGTTTTTTTCAGTCAAACTGGCTGAAAAAACCTCTCATCTTCCTCCCAGCTTCTTCATCTCACCAACTTTCCCACACATTCTTTCACTCGTCCCTGCTTTCACTGTGAACGAGGTACAGATGTGAACCGCAGGACTAAGGAAGACGAAAGACGGCCCTCGCTCACGCTTCGAGAATTTTTCAGATACCTCTTACGGTTCCCGAACAGGAAGGAGTTGTTCGGAGAGGTTTTTTCACTCAGGCTGCCTGCCTCTGACATATAGAGCTTGTCTCTGCACCAAAGTGAGTGACACTGACAGTGTCAGTTGGCAGAGGGACATTAACTACCATAGCAACAGAACACTTAGTGGGGCAGCCACAGCTTTGATCTATGATGGCTGCAGCTGGGGAGCAGAACAGGCCTACAAGCAACATGGCTGCTCTCCTAAGGGGCTTGGCTGACTTCAGTGATGAGACCTGACCAGCCTAAACTGACAACCACACTGGACTTTCAAAATAAGAGCTACATGTACCCTACAAAATAAAAGCCTTCACATTTTATACAGCACATAACTGCAGCTTTGGGCAAAATATGACAGATTTGACCCAAGCTCTGTTACACATGGGATTGGTCTGGCCTTGGAAAATGACACTCACTGAAAATTTCAAAATAAAAGCCTCATAGTCCCTTCCATACACTATGTTTTAAGATGACAAAACAGTATATTGGGATGTTGGATTAGGACCAAGGATCCATGCGCGTGACAGCCCTCATTCTTATGGTAGTGTCAAGATGCTAGTGGGACAACATGCTAGTCATAGCACACAGACCAATGGTAGCATTTAAGCTAATATTAGCGTGTAAGCTTAGTTAAATATAAAAGCATTATATTAACTCACCAAATGAAGTAAGTCCATTATTATCAACATTACTGTGATAACACACTTTCTACTGGTAGTGTCAACACGCAAGCCCCTCTACATGCTACCGATAGTCGTCATGCAAAACTGTACCAACTCCCAGTCTCTCCTTTCTGCCTGCCCATGGAAAGCTATTTAAATGCAAGAAAAACCAGTTTGGCACCCACTTACACAATCTCACACACACAAACATCCATCCCGAAGCACATTCCTCCATGTACAGGTCAACAAGTGCAGGTCAACAAAAACACATTTCAGGTGGTTTTGTGTTGTAGCAAAGGGGGTTTCTTTAATAATGCGGCCCGAACCGTGGCGTGCACCCCCACAATATATACATCAAAACGTGCGGCTCGATCTCGAGATGTGTGCTATTACTCAACTTTCCGATTCGAGTTACCATGGCGACGTAATTCGCAAAAAACCGACCCCCAAAATCCCATTATATTGACTTACTAAATGAAGTAAATCCATTATTATCAACATTACTGTGATAACACACTTTCTACTGGTAGTGTCAACACGCAAGCCGCTCTACATGCTACTGATAGCCGTCATGCTAACTTTAGCCTTATGCCTAAAATGAGCATTTTAGCCTTATTTTGAAATAATAATTAGGTTTAGCATACAAAATGGAGTGAATCGATGTTTGTGAACAGGGTGGTGACACCCCACGTGCTACTGATAGCATTTCAGCTAGCATTAGCATTTTGGCTAATTTTAGCTTATACACTACTTTTTGCACCCTGAGTGGACTACTGAATGAAGTAAGTTAATGTAAGTCCACATGCTACTGATACCCCACATGCTACTGATAGCATTTAAGATAGCGTTAGCATTTTGGCTAATTTTAGCTTATGCACAACTTTTTGCCCCCTGAGTGGACCAAGTCACAGTTAGTCAACATGTCAGTGATGTTCCACATCCTCCCAACTTCCTTGTACATTACGTTAGCATCGATACGCACACTTTGGCAGGCCCCTTCTAAATTTCTTCAGAAATTTTATAGTTATAGCATACTATCTTGCCACCATAAACAAAAGAAAAATGTTTTCCTGAGGAAAACTCTGACACTATTTAGATAAATGAGTGGAGTTTCACAGAGCAATACAAACTATTACTGCTGATGCCACAGTTTTTATTAAGGTTCACAGGTGCAATGTGAGCTAATTTTTCCAGGTCAATGGAACATTTGTAGAGCAGGAAAAAACTCAAAGTAGCTTGCCCTGTTATTGTTTTAAAGTTTGAATCCTATTCAGATATATGTGAACATCGGTTTTCAAAAGGAGAAAAATGTCTAAATGTGCATCAATAACCAAGCTATTTGATGTATTTATGTATTTGAATGCCAATAAAGTGACCATTTTCAGATTTAAAGAAATTATATTTTTCAGTATTTGATCTGCTAGTCATCACTGATCAAGGAAAAAATGATCAACTTATCATCACGAGTTATTCCTTACCATATTTTATGAATGTGTTCAATCCAAGTCTAGTCATTCATCTACAAAAGCCTATCACTTTCTTGCAAACTTTAAAAGTACAGGCAAAATCAAAAACACCACTTTGTCTTGATCCAATTTGTTCAAAATAGGCAAGAGAAAAGTTTTTAATAATGTATAGCCACAATAATTTTAAATGATAACCTATATATTGCATCAGTTTTTGCATTAAATTTCTGATCACCATGTGTCCCTGCTGAGCATTCAAATACCTAAATAATGAATAATTTTCCAACACAAATGGCTTCAAAGCTTCAAATTCAATATGATTCATATAGCTACCGATGTTTTGGAGCTTTTCTAGATTGCTTATTATACTCTTTTTGATTTTTAAGTTTCAGTGTGTAACAATAACAAATATTAATCCAAAACCATATAATTAAAAACATTGTTTCAGTCAGTATAATGGATGCTTATGTTTTTTATTGCTTTTAATTACACCATTTATATCTGTTTGCACAGATGCTCCTTCCACACAGAAGAATCGCCACATTAAAGGCTATGTTTAAGAAGAGTGCTGAATAGAAAAGTTGGCTGTGGCTCAGTGAGGAAAGCAGGTATCTGGCACTCAAAAAGCAGAGAGCCCAATGCCAGATTCCCCTGTTACATGTCAAAGTGTCCTTGGGCGAGACACATAACCCCATTTTGCCAACCAATCTGTGATCAGTGTATGAATTTGTAGGCCTTGCAAGTTCAGATGGGTGAATGAGTCCTGTGGGGTAAAAGCTATTTAAATTCCATCCATTTAGAAAATGGCTGGGGAAAAAAGCATGATAGTCAGTCACTCAACAGCTTTTCTTGTTTCAGCCAACTTTTAGCTTGCTGGTGACATTAGATCTTAGTTTTTTAGGTGGGCATTTCTCCAAACTTTTCCAAGGTTTTTCCAGGCCTCTCCCTAAACACACAGAATGTTATTGTATTTAAAAGGGAGATCCAGAACCTGGCATAGCTAAGAACAACTCAAAGTTTTAAGGACAAGATCTCACAGCAAAGTTTCTTCAATAAATGGTCTAAGTGATGTCGATTTTTGTAATGCAGTGCTGCAGATTGTCCATCCATCCATCTATTATCTGAACACGCTTATTCTTGCAGGGTCGCGAGGGGGGCTGGTGCCCATCTCCAGTGGTAATCAGGTGAGAGGCGGGGTACACCCTGGACAGGTCGCCAGTCCATCGCAGGGCAACACAAAGACAGAGAGGACAAACAACCATGCACATACACACTCACACCTCTGGAGAATTTGGACAGACCAATTAATCTAATCTAACCTGCAGCTTGTAAAAGATATTATTATTGTTAAATGGGTAGGATCAATTCAATTCAAGATGAAAAAAAATTTTAAAGTCACAAAATGCGCTGCAGAGATTTCCCAATATCCGTCTTAGATTGCATTAGGAGAATGGATCTTCTTTATTTTGTTAAAGCATTTGAGTTCTTTGTCTCAGTGGTTCTCATACAGACATTAAAATTCTTCACCAGTTAGACCAGGTGTGTCAGACATTGCGACCTGGGGGCCATGTGAGGCCTTTGGAATAATTTTATGCAGCCTACAACACAAGAATGGGACAAATTTAGCCCTTCAACACAGTGCAAGTATTGAACACCTCAATGTTATTGTTAGACCCTCTTTACACAACGTTTCCAAAAACACTTTCCATTGGGTATCCGAAAAAAACTGAGTTTTTGCAACAGCAGAATGAAAATGCTCCACCTGCAGCTGAAAACGCTGATGGCACAGGAAACAATGTAGTGCACATGCCAGGCCTGTGGGAGGCGGTGGAACTTTTTGCATGTACAGAGATGCACATTTGATCTGCCTATGTAATCTATGCATATTCACTGACGGCATAAATGTTCCATAATAAGCAGATTTTACTTTAACACTCTAAATTATCTGAAAAGGTGCAGCAGCACAGACAGAACTTGGAGGTCCGCCATTGTTATTATGTGTGGGTGAAAACCAGGCCTGAGTGCACAAGCGCAAGATGATGTGACCGATGTCATCGTTTAAAAAATGTTTTTGGTTTGCATTTAAACACTCTATTTGCATTGTGTTTCTAAAAGGTTTTACTCTGGAGCCTACTGTCAAAGTTTTGCATTCTTGCTTGACCAAAACAGTGTTACTGTGTAAACTAGAGGCCAAAATGCAACAAAAGATTTAGTGTTTTATTGTCCTGGCATTATCGTGTAAACAGAACCTTAGTTTAAATATTTCGAATGGGGCCTTTGACAGATTGACAAGGGAAGTTTTAATGAACATATAAAAATGTATTAAATACTTCTAGAAAAGCCTTTCTTGTTAAAAACGTAATGTGCTCTGTACAGGGAAACTAGTCACTCTCATTGTTCCAGTGTGATCTTGACCCCTTTCTTCTACTAAACTGTCTTCAGATCTTGAAGGTTCAAGGGGTCCTTTCTATGCAATGTGATCTTTCACTCTTTCCACAAATTTTTCAAGTTGGGTGATTAACCATGTCTTTCTATTGAACTATTGGATGGACAAAAAAGATGCAGCATGTTCAAAATAGGCAGACATCCCATAGCTTTCTACTTTGACCATTGGATGACAGCAGGTGCATCACACTGATCATTTAAAGGCCAAAAAGGAAGTTCAGGTCAGAAAGCAAAGCAGAACTGTCTAAAGATTTCGAAACAGCCTCTATGTCAATTTTATTCTAAGATTTTCAAATATGTTAACTGCTGTAGTTATCCTCCTAATGGCAGATAGGATAAATTGGATCTCCTTTCATTGGACTTTCTTTTTTTATTCTTTCATGTGGATTTTATGCAGATGTAAAAAACAATAAACATCAACATTTAATGAACTGGCTAACAGAGAAGTTTTTATGGCATTGAGGATTGTATTTCTTCTCCTCTTTAGATTTATTTTTTCATCCAAAGTCTTGCTATATATTTTTATTAAATCCTCAAGTTCCAAGATTTTTCCTAGAAAATAAATATGACAGAATTGATTTCTATGAAAGTGGTGGGTATATCAAGCATATACAGATTTGATATTGTAAGATGACTCAAAATGATATACATTTTCCAAGATGACTGCTTAGTTAAAAATTGCTCAACATTATTCATAGAAAAAGGGCCTTCAAAAGGGGCTTTCAGCACTTTGCATTAACAATGAACTGGCCAAAACACTGAACTTTAAATCAAGATAATGCTGTTGTAGGGAAAGTTGACTTTTTCACTAATTTCCTAGAAATGTTTTTTACAATTTGATTCTCATAGTTGAGAAAGAGATACAAGCTTTTTATAAGCAATGTCCCAAACATTTACCTTAGAAAACTTTGCTTTACATATAATAAATGATGTGTCTCTACATCTGGAGTTCTTGTAGGTTATCAACAAGGTTTTCATTTCACAGGTTCGATACAGAAACATGCATGATTCAAGATCTGAAACAAGACCTGCAGACCTGGTAGGTGAAAGGAATTTAAATAAACCTAACCTAGAAAGCAAACTTTAGAACTAACCTTTCATTTGCCACATCAGCTAATAAAAACTGTGGATTATGGTGACTGAAAACAGGAAACTTTAAATTGGGAAGCTTGTTTAAACCCCTAAAATCAATAACCTCCTCTTTCCATAGCCAGCGCCTTCGCCCTACATATCACAACCGAAAGCCCTTAACTACATCTTTTCCTTTCTCCGGTTTACCACTATTTTCTCTCCATATCTTATCTCTCCCTCTGCTGAACCTCCCTCTCAGATTTCCACTGTACCCCTCTCCTCTGCCTTCTCATACTGTGTCCTGTAATCCTTGCCGGAGAGTTTGTCATTTACATAATCTGAATTAACCTAATCTGCCATCCTGGCACACGGAAAGGGGTTGCTCTCCAAGAAAGTAACAACTCCTCTGGTCGTGAGCTTCTGGGGAGATGAGGACTAAGCATGGTAAAAGTAGATTTTATTTGCAACAATTGTATTTGCTTTAAAGGCTCATAATCATGCTCCACATGGCGAAACTCTTGTACTGAAATGCAATGTTTTCCACAGAAACAAATCCAAGTCAGAAGGCACTGCCTGGCCTGTTGTGTGGTTAAGGGAAAGTCCAGTGACTTTCTCACACACAAACACAAAAAAGGCTGAACACATAACCTCAGGAGTCATTGGGAACCAAAATATTATGCAAATAACACAATTTATGCTCCCTTGCTTGTGTATACACATACATCATCAGCCCGTGAAGTAGAACTGAAGCGCCAGAGGGCAGTTGCAGCTTTGCATGTTTGTGCAAGACAAAGAAATACACACAATGCCACTTCCTCACATATTAGTGTGCCACTGTTGATTATGTTTGGAAAGAGTGAGTCAAGTACAGCTCATTTAGGCACACTGAACAGCATGCCAATATTGATTTTTGAGTAAACACACGTCTAGACTCCAAATCTGAAGGAATACATGTGCATACACACATACTGCTGGGATGCCAACGGATGAAGATGACTTAATAAGCACTCCCACAAGTTAATGAGAGTGTGGGTGATGGAGGAAAATGGGTATAGGAGAAGAAGAAAGACATAAAAAAAACGGGGGAGAGGTATTGTGATAAGGGGGACTGCAGGAGCAGATTGAGTTAGCAGCATGTGAGCAGAAAAGTGGAGGAAAGTAAAATAAAGAGAAACAAACATGAAAAAAACTGGAGTGGGAGGAAGAAACTAGAGAAGCCACAGGGAGAAAGAGCAAAGCAAAAATACAAAAACACTATGGGAAGCAGGAAAAATCAAACAGTAAAATGCAGGATGGGAAGTATGGAGTGACAGGTAAAGAGAAGAGAGAATGGAAGAAGTGAAACTGCACCGCTGCCAGGGATAAAGTGAAGCAAATTCTCCGGGGAGGTGAGGATAATGCTCACTGAAAACTTCTCCAGAGATGAAATCAGGCAACAACAAACAGAAGACAGGGTGAAAAGAAAACCAAAAGGTTAAAGAAAATAGATTGTAACAGACAATAAAAATGTATGAACGATTTGGTTCATAAATTATAGTGATAACTCCAAAATCAGCATATCTGGCCTTTAATCTCTAAATAATACAATCACACACTCTTTCTCTGTCTGAGCTGTGGTCATTGTTGTAATCCTGGGTAACTTATCCCCAATACCACAGAAATAATGTTTCCATTTACGACTGCACCAACCCAACATGGAGCTGAAGCATTAGAACGCCGCTAACAACACTACACCAGAATTACAAACAACCCCCAAATAGCTCGAGCTTCATGCCCCATTCTGTCATGTCACACGACCAATGTGGGCGTACTAAGTCTTGTTTTCATTTTCACAGAGTCGGCTTTCACACATTTGCACGCTGCGAAGGCTTCTACAACCACCTCTTTTTTCAAAATAGCAACAAATTACGCCTTCCCTTTTTTCACACCCTCAGGGAAGGTGTTTGGACTTGTGGTGGAGGAGGGAAAAAAAGGGCTTATTCAAGAGATCAAACCAGCCATATGTGCTCACTTGGAAAATATCCTGTGTGGTCTAATTTGGACTGAAAGCTGATAACAGCCTGCCTGGAGACATAAGCTTAAATGACTGCTCACTATTAACGGAGGATATTTCAGTCCTGGCACTGATCTCCCGCTTTATTGTGTTCATTCATTATCGCTACCAGTTTGGATTTGTTCAATATCTTATGTGTATAGGTTTATGTGACTTCATTAAAATAATCAATGGGGCCAAAAAAGCCTTCTCACAAGCAACAGGTTTTTATGAGAAGATGCCACTGCAAGGCTAAACTGCAGAAATCCATCTGTCTGTGTCTTTTGCTTACTTAAGGAAAGCCCCAATCTCATCAACCCCCCCCCACCCACCCCTCCCGCCCCAAAACCCACATCTTTTGTTGCCATGGCTACCATGCTTCCAAGGTAACAGCAAGACAGAGAAGAAGTGTGTGAGCAGAGTGACAAATACCTCCAACATGTGTGTTTACCAGCACTGACGCTTGTATCCGTGCACACAGCCAGACAGAGTAACACACTCATCCAGGTTGTTGTTTCACTACTTACAGAGGCTCTTCAACACATAATTATTTCCATTAACCATTACATCTGAATCCTGCAACTTGGTCTTCAGATCAATGAATAGTTTACTATGAAATGTTTAGTCCTACAACTTTAATGAAAAATAAGTATGCAGGCATTAGCACAGAAAGCTGCAGTACCCCCCTCTTCCCTCGTGGTTGCTGAAGGATGCTGCAACTTGCAGAAACAGCTTTTTGTAATTAAGATGCTAACACAACTGTTGTATTGCTGAAGTGAAAGACAGATATTAAAATTTAACTTAGCTAACTTACTTGAAAGCTGCTGTTATTACTGCAGCACAGCTGTTTGCTGCAGAAAGTCAGAAAAGTAAAGGTTTAAAGCCATATTTACACTCTCACATATAATTTGCAAATATTAGTTCTTTCTGCTGCATTTGCATTTCAGATACAAAGCGTTGTTTTTAAAGTGGATTTTTTTTTTAAATATTCAACATTAAAACTTTATTATATACCCATCACATTAACCTGTTTCATTTCATTAGTATATGAAGTCATGATGGCATTGAAATATAACACTACCGCTTCAAATTACAATACACTTGACACTTTGCTGTACATAATTTGATCTTCAACTAAGCCAAGCTGCCACAGATATTTTGGACATTAAAAACTTCAGTTACATGAGCCCCACAGCTGTCACCTGTGCAATATATACTTGTGCAGCTACCACATAATTGCCAAAACAATGATTAAAATATCACACCAATGACCCAAAAACAGCATTACTTGATCTCACACTATACTAGACAAATACTAGACTCACCTTGGAATGCCGGACACTTGATTCTAACAATAAGACTGATGGCATAATTTACTCTCTGATTATTCTGGGCTATAATGATCTTACCATTTGGTGGTGCTCAGGAAGCATTGACATTTCATTCCCAGGTTTCCATTTGATCCGAGAATATGCATAAAAAAAGAGATATGCTGATATCACAACAACATTAATATGTCAGGGTCCAGCAGGACAATGGGATTTCCACACCCTTGTTCCCAATATACACGCACTGATCACCCATATTTCAAGAAATGACAGGACTTGATGTACCAGAAAATCAACTTCATTTCACCATGATTAGGACCACAATGCTTTTTTTTTTTTTTCCAAAACAACAGCATACATGGCAAGATAGAAACCATGACAGCAGCTTTTGAAAAAATGACCCACTTTGCACAGACAAACCATGGCATTCTGTGCTAGAAATTACAACAACAGTGATGAAATGTTTACAGCTTTTTCACATCGATCTCATTTTGTCCTAAGTCTGTTTTCATTAAGCTTAACATATTTGCTAAAGCCATTACTAAATGTGAGGAAATCATAACCAGTGAAAAGAAAACAAGCTAAAATAGTTTGAGGTAATCTTTAACATTGCACTATTTCTAGCCATGCTCAGGATCTGGTTTTGAATTTTGATGTTACGTTATGTTGCATTCAAGTTGCCTTGGTGGTCAAGCCTCAGATCTGGGAATAATATCACTGTTTAGTTGGGAGTGTAAACCATTTGCATTTACAAAGTGTTGTGATGCTCAATACTTTTATCTGAATGAATTGATAATGCATTTCTCTTTATTTTTTTTTTTTGATTCCAGCACAAACAGAACATTGTGAGAAACAAAGGTTGTACTGTACTACTTGTACCTCAGGTTTATGAGATACAAATTATCTCATAAGAGTTGATAAATAGTCCATATCTGCAACTTTCACAATGTTTATATGCGTGGCAGGCATTTTGGATGGTGAACTGAAAGAAGTTTGAGGATCTCTGACTTTCCCCGTCTAAATTCAAACTTTATGGGTCATTCTTGTTGTGTTTCTAATCAAGAGTTCAGAAAATCTGATTTACAAGTATAAAGACAACAATTAAAGTCAATGTTAAGACCACCTCTTGGTGTAGCTAAGGTAATACAGTGTTTTTGATTCGACAACCAGATCATATGGATGCTGATCATTATAATTTAGTGATTGTGAGAACCATTCTGCCAAATCATTAATGTTGTAACTATGTTTAGTAGTTTTTAATAATGCTGTGGATGAGGACAGTGCTTTAATGCTGCAAAAAAGTAAAGCCCCCCAAAGTTTCCATAGCAATGGGATGTGGGCTGCCAATAGACACATACCTATAGTAAGTGAAATATACTTCTATGTAAGGTAAAGAACATTAGATCAGAAAATGTGAATATGTTTAAACACAGTGAGAAACATGAGTCTTCTTGCAGTAGAATAAGGCAAAACAACTGCAAACACATTGTCAAACTAAAACTTCACTGTTGAATAAATATATGCAGTTTTCTGTCAGACAACCAACCCTTTGCTCTTTCCTCAAACATTTTCATTACTTTCATTTATCTTAACAGAGACACCAGCTATTAATTTTTAATAGCTGCTTGCATATCTACACTGTATATGTCCTAAGTGTGTCTGAGCTTTAAAAAGTGGAAAATCTGAAGTTCCTCTGCAGAAATATTTAGATCCATGAATGGGCTTATGCCTATGTGTGGGTGAGGGATTGTGCATGCATGTGTTTGTGTTTGTGTGCGCTTCCTCACCCCTGGACGGCCTCCGCTGCTTGGTCTGCATGGTCAGCGTGCCCACCACAGCCCCCATTTTTGCTGCTGTCGTTGTGGAAACAAGTGTGTCTGGATACTCAAGTCTATATTTCTTCGTCACGTGTTCGGATGGCTACAGCACACACTCCCGCGCCATCCTTACCTCCTCTCATCCTCCTCTCCTCTCTCTCACTGGCTGCTCTCAGCATAAACCTTCACCCCGTCATCCTTTCATGCTTTCTCTCTCTGTCTCGCAACGCTCCTCCTCGCCCTCTCTCACTCTCTCTCTCACCCCTTTTTCTCCTCACATCCCTCCCCATTCTTTGTTTTTCATCAGGGGTTGTTCTCTCCCTCCCTTTCATTCCTCTTTTTCCTTGCTCTCTATACATCTATCACAAGCCCACTGCCCGAGGAGAGCATCAGTAATTCAGCATGAAATCAGCAGGATGTTGATTCACTAAATTATAAATTAATATGAGTGTACCCTTGATATGATAATACTGAGTGAATCACTCTGCAGGAAAACAACAATCCCCACACACACATACTTTAGATTTGTCCACCTAAAAGCACCTGTTAGCTTCTGATGGAGAACAAATATGCAGATAAATACAGCATTGAATATCGATTAGAGAGGCAGCTATAAATCGTGGGGTAACAGGAAAACATGTGACTCTGATGGAAATTATTGAAGTCCCTGACTGTTGGCTGCATTCTTTATAAAAAAAGGTCACTTCAATCTATCAACACTCCATCTCCTCCATCCATCACTCCTGCTCATTCATCCATGATGCCCCAACAATCTCATGCACACCAAAGAGATAGATCAAGGGACCTGGAGATTATGTGTGAGTCGTAGTAGATTGACACCAGAGGCAGGAGAAAAAAAATCTAGAAAGAAACATAGACAGAAAAAAAGGAAAGTAAGAAATCGCTTAAAGTCAAGGATGTGAGAAGAGAGAGGAATTAAGGGCAAGAGGAAGCTGCTGAGACATTAAATAGGACAGAAATAGGAGGATCAAGACAAGTATCTGATAATATAGTAGGAGCGTGTGCTCATATCAGTAAGGGCCGAACATACAAGTTGGAAATATTATTTTACAGTCCACAAAAACTGGAAGCCATATCCAACTGTAAATACAGCGGCTTGAAAAAGTGTTTACACCCTTAAACTTTTCCACATTCCGTTCCCCAAACTTTAACATATATTATGTGAACGAACAACAAAAGTAGAGCATGATTGTAAAGTGGGAGGAACAGGATACATCTTCTGAATTTGCATTTGTATTTTGTAGAACCAACTGCAGCCACAGCTGCATCTACCAGCTTTGCTCATCTACAGACTGAAATTGACTGTTCGTCTTTGTGAAATTGCTTAAGCTTAGTTAGAATGGCCCAGTCAAAGTCCAGACTTAAATTTAATTGAAAATTTGTGGCAAAACTTGAAATCCATGTTAACAGATGATGTCTACCCATCTAAACCATTTCATTGCAGCACTGGCTGTTCAGGGTTGCTGTCCTGCTGATCACTGATCTTGCTCCCCAGTCTCCAGTCTTTTGCAGGTTCTGACAAGTTTTCTTCCAATTTTGCCAACCATTTATCTCCATCCCATCAACTTTGACCAGCTCCCCTGACTCTGCTGTGGAAGGCATCGCCACAGTATGATGCTACCACCACCATGTTTCAAAAAGTTTACAAACAAATAATGGAGAATAATGTACACCTTAAAATAAGTCCTCAATTATAAACATTTTATTTATGCATTATGTCACCAAGAAAAGTTGGTTGTGAAGCTAATAAATAAAAATAAAAATGTTAAAATTAGATGTGCTTTTGAAACATTGCATAATTGTACCTACCTTTTTTGAATTATTGTAAAAAATTTTTTTATTATTATTATTATTATTATTATTATTATTATTAAAGCAGAGAGAAGATGAATGTGGGCCTTTTACTGATGGTGTGTGAACCACAAGCACAACAGTTTAACTTAGATGTACCTTCATGCATGTGAATGTTTAAACATGTAATTAAATGTCAGAAATGAGACACAACTGTACTCCTTGGAGTAATCTGACCCGAACCCAAACTGATCTCTCACAATGCGGGATATTTATCTTTTTATATTTTATTTTTAATGGAAATGATGTTTTTTCTGTTCACACCAACATTGGTAGTTATTGAATTTCAGATAGACAAATTGCAGATATTGTTCTGGTATTGATTCTTAGTTATTGTATATAATGCATGAACTTTTTAAAAATTCTAACAATGATATCTCAGGGCGTAAAACATAAGAGTCGGGATCATTCCCCAGGATTTTAGACTGGTGGATAAATATTTTATGTCAGTTATCTAGGAAGTCCTATAGAACCTGGCATGGACGTTTCGGCTGATCTGTGGACTGTGCATGCTTCATCAGAATTACACAATCATATTGGGATCTAGGGGAGATACCAAAGGCTAGGTCAACATCTTTGGCTCTTTTTCATGTCAGCCATGCTGTTTCGGGGCAGTTTCTGCTGTGTGAAAGGATGCACTGTCCTGCTGGGGGAAGCATCTGCCATCAGGGAGTTGTGTTTGTGTTCCCATGAATGGGTCTGCAATATTTACATTGAAAATGAAAGATGTATATATAGCAAATTAAATAATGAACAATTTCAAAAGGTTTCCACCTTTATTAGAACATGCAGTTCTGCAAAAAATCTATCTAGCCACTAATAAATTTCTTTTGTTTTTACTTTTTTTTTTTACAAACTTATACAGTTTATTAAACAGTTTTTATTACTGAGTAAATACAAATACATTTGTTTTTGAAAAGCTGAGTTCAATTTCATGAGCCACACCCAGGCGTGATATCTGACAGACCTATAGAATCAAGAAATCATTTAAATAGAATCAGTCTGGCAACATCAAGAAGACTAAAAGATTGCAAAAATCAATAAATCATGTCCAATTTAAAAAAAATGAAAGGATGCAAAGGGCACAAAGTCATTGACAATTATGAGTCTGAAAAAGTTTACAAAACCATTTCTAAGGCTTTAAAACTTCAGCTCTCACGGTGAGAGCTGGTTTCTATAAATTAACAAAACTTTGAATAGTGAGTGAACCTCCCCATCAGTGGTAGGATGAAAAAAAAAAAACAATCCCAAAACCTCATCGACACCTCATCCAGGAGGTCACAAAAGAATCCAGAGTGACATCTGATGAACAGCAGATCTCACTTTCTTCAGTTAAACTCAGTGTTCATGTTTCAGACTGAGCAAAAATGGCATCCATGGGAGAGTTCCAAAGCCCCAGTGTTGGGCCATCTTTTGTGACTTTAAGCTCAAGTGCCCCTGGGCTATGCAGCAGAATAATAATCCAAAGTATACCAGCAAGTGCCCCTCAATGGCTCTAAAAAAAGAAATCAGTGTTTTAGAGAGGCCAAATTAAAGTCTGGACTTCAACTGATTGTGGCATGACTTTGCCCTCCAACATGACTAGATTAAAATATTTCTGTAAAGAAAAGTTAAACAAAAACCCTATACATTAATTTGAAAGACAGTTGCAGCTGCCAAGTGTTGCACAACTGGTTACAAGGTCGAGGGGCAACTAGTTTTTCAAAGCATGGTTTGGATAGCATATGTCTGCACTGTGGCATAATTGGTAGCATCCCCCTTGCATGAGTGGGTTCTGTCCGGGTGCTCCGACTTCCTCTCCCTGTTCAAAAACATGACTGTTAGGTTAATTGGTCTCTTTAAATTGTCCTTAGGTGTGTTTGTGTGCATGGTTGTTTGTCCTGTGTGTGTTTTTATTTGTTTATTAATATTTTAACCAACAAAATGACAGAACATAATATTTGACAAGACAAACATGTTATGCGATAGATAATAAGAGGAATGGGGAAATTATTCACACTAATGCAGCACAGTCCAGCACTTTATTGCACTTAAGCACATATTAGCATACAGTACATACCACATTCTGCAAACACTATGCATGCATATCATCTGGTAACTGTAGCACCAGCCATGCACCCAAAGACAACAGCCAAGCAACAAGAGGTGTGCGAAAATTGGCGTACATTATGTATATTTTATGCACTCAACAAAGGCCCTGTACACACAGCCATCACCACACAACCACAGGTCCTGAACACACAACCTACGCCACAACCACCTTGCACACACAACATTAAAGATACATCCTTGATCTGATAAATGTGTTTCTGGATTAGACATGCTCAGTATCAACCTTCTGCCACAATAGTTTTAATGTTTCAATATGGGCAGAACTTCAAATTTGATTATGTTTATTCTATGGCACATGCAGCTTCTTCCATACCCAAGATGTCATAAAATTCATGTCACCATCTTCAATTGCAAAACAATTTACTTTGTAGATTTTCTAATTTAATAATACAGTCCTTTTTGCTGCAAGAAATGGAAGATTAGTTAATTTATAATAATTTTTAGTTTGAAACTGTGGTATATAGGTATAGAGGAGATTAAAAAGATAATTCTTTGGAGAACATTCATCTTGAGCACCTCAGCTATGCTCCACAGAGACAGGTAAAAATGGCCATCTTTTAAGATCTTCTTTTATAGAATTAATGAATGTTTGAGAATTTTTTTTCCATAATATTATTGATCGGCATCCCTGTTGTTACTCCTAAATACTTCATTGGATATTTTTTCCATCTATGGGGATTAAAGCCCAGATTTGTTTTAAATGTTTAGAAGTTCAGAGGTATTGCTTTACTCTTTCTCCAGTTAATAGTATAACCTGATAGACTACCAAGCAGTTCAATCATTTTAAGAATTTTGGGGATGGAGTCAGACAGTTTTGAATGTCAATAAAACATTGTCTGCATACATAGTTAATTTGAATTCATGATTGCCAATTGTTACGGCAGTAATTTCCTTAGCCATTCAAATCATACATGCTAAATGTTCCAACGCTAAAATAAACAATGCTGGTGATAAAGAACAGCCTTGCCTAGTAGAGCGAGAAAGCTAAAACGGGGCCAATATACTTTTAGTTGATGAAACTTGATTTTGATATAGGGCTTTTATCCATTGTAAACAAATGGGACCAAAACCATATTGTGCCAAAGTACAGAACAAATATGGCCACGCTATACAGTCAAACGATTTCTCCACATCCAGCGATACTGCTATCACTGGATGTTGGAGAAAGCTTGCTTTGTGCATTATTTAAAAAAGCCTCCTCATATTACTGGATACCAAACATCTGGCTACAAAGTCAGCTTGATCCAAATTAATTTATCGTGATATTAATTTTTCTAGTCGTTTTGCCAATATCTTTGCAGAAACTTTATGAATGTTTTTGAGAAGGCTTAGCAGTGTATGGTTATTAACATCTGTCCTTACAATGTGTTGCTCTACAAAGCTAGACAGCTAGCTAAAACTTGAGTTGAAAATAATCCAGTCCTTGATGGTTTTGTGGCTTTATTCACAGCTCGTTTCTGCTTAGTTTAACTAAAAAACTATAGTAAAACTATAACAAAATATGAGAGAAGTATGCATCAATTATGGATAAAATACAAAAGGCAACTAGACTTCAGCTAACACTACAATAGATCATCCTAATACAATTAGCTAACGATGTAGCTTAGCTTGTAAAATTAGCTGAAGTACATAGAAATAGTTAAACTAACAAAATACTACATAATATTCAAATAAGAATTAACAACATGAACTTACAGACGTATTATGTGCAAGGAACAAACGTCTTTGAAGGACAGCCAGTTACACCATGCATTCAGCCTGAGCAGTTCTGACTGATCTAATTCAAATGTATTGAACAATATCCACTAGGTGGCAGTAAGGCTCTGTTATACAACTTTTGGTTCAATATAACTAAAACCAAACAAAACATTCTGATGTAGCTAGTATAACATCCATATGATCTTTGCCAGATTTTGGTATCTGAGATATAATTGCCCCTAGCATTGATGGCAGCATTGATTGTTTTTTAATAATATCATGGTGCATTATAGTTAGTAAGGGGGCAAGATATTAAGAAAACCAGTTACAAAATTCTGTAGTGTAGCCATCTTCTCCAGGCATTTTACCAATTAACAAACATTTTATGGTGTTGAGCGCTTCAGCAACTAAAATGGGGGCCTCTGTTTGATCTCTTTCTTGTTCTAAATTGGGTAGAGTTAGATTTTTAAAGAGTGAGTCCAACTGTTCTTGTTCTACTATTTGTTCAGTTTCATACAAAGCTGAATAAAAGTCTCTAAACCTGGTATTGATTGCTTTATTATCTCCTAAAATATCCCCGTCTTTGTCTCTTATTGCTGTGACTGATGATTTTGATATACGGGTCGTTTGTTAATTAGTTTTTTGTATCTTTGTATTGAAACTGGATCTAAAGTGCCACATTACGGAGTCTCTGCAACAGTTGCCTTCATTGACATTTTACTTCCTTCCCTCCTTTGGAAATCATGCCTCGTGCTTCATTGAAATCTTGTGACTGAAACCTGGTTATTGTTTTGATTTCATGCTTGGTGTTTCTGCTCTGACCTGCACTGTCACCTGTGGGACCTTATGTAGACAGGTGTGTGCCTTTCCAAACCAAGTCCAATCAACTAAATTTACCACAAGTTGACTCAATTTAATCCTGTGGAAACATCGCAAGGATGATCAACGGAAACAGCTCAGTTTTGAGCTTCATGGCACCGGCTGTCAATGTTAATGTGATTTTTTAGTTTGCTATTTTTAATACATTTGCAAAAAACTAAAAAAAAAAAAAAATCAACAGTCATAATGGGATATTTGTGTGTATAATTTCAGAGAAAGAGATTAATTATATACTATTTTGAATAAAGGCTGTGACATAAAATGTGGAAAAAGTAAAGCACTGTGAATACTTTCTGGATGCACTGCTGGTCAAGGATCAGTCTGTGCCTTCTTGGATCCCACTGGATTCTCTTAATGAGCAGAGGTTAAATTATTTTGGGATTACCTCTTGACTTTTGGCAACCCCCTCAGGATCTTACAAAAATTTAAATTACCATCTTATCCAACGACAGTAATGATGGAGCATTGTGAGGTGCCTTGCTCATGCATATCACATATCCTGCCTCACTGAATTTGCCACCAGGGGTTCCTGACAGTGTGAATGCTAGACAGAAAATTAAATGAAAACCAGATTTTTGCTCAGATTTTGACTTTCTAAGGCACATTTATGAAACATTTCATCAGGTAATAGACAACCTGTTTTAGTTTAAATTCAGTTTTTATCAATTTATCTACTCTGTTTTCTTTATTGCTTCTATTTCTTCTTTTGCACATTAAATCTCTATTAAAAACCTGGTTATGATCCACCAACAGAAAAATGTAAATACTTGAAATTTCTTCCCCATGTATCCCAATTAGGATCAGGTGTGTATCCTTCACTAAAGGTGGGAAAAAGATTTTTATATTCCATAAACCTTGCATTTTATCACAGTTGCGTGTGTTTTTATGTCCTCTGTATATGGAGGGTTTGTGTGAAAATCCCATCCTCAAAAATGACTTTGGAGCTCCAACAGAGCATTGGATTTTAAAAACGTGTTGCATGTTTTTGAGTAAATGGTGTGTATTTGAAGGTCAAGAAAACATATTTGTACTGCATATATATGGTAAATGTGCAGCCATACTGCACATGGCTTTTCCTGTCATTACAGCCTGACAGCTTTAGCTTGAAGAAGTAAAAGATTGCAAGCCTCAGGATATAAACTGTTACAGTGAGTCAAAATATAATCAGTTCTCTGCTGTTTATTAGAGTTTCAAATAATTTTACAAATGAAGCATCTCTCCTTTCAGATTTAAGTTTTCAGTAGCCAACTGGTAGACTTGACACACTGACTCGTTATTTAAAGCCATCTGTTTGAAATAGCGTCTTTGCAAATATAGTGGCTATTCACCATCTTTCAGAGATGAAATCGGGAACCAAGTGTTATTGTCATGATGCCAAAAGGGGAATTAGTCAAGAAATATTTGGTTTGGTGAATTAAAAATCTCCATTATGCTGTTGTGAAAAATAGGCTGATGAATTCTCGATTTTGTGCTCATGTGAGAGAGCCAGAACGGACAGCAGTGGGGAGCAATCTTTTCACCCTGCCCACACACACACATGCTTTCACAAACCCAGAGAGAAGCACACATATGGTTGCACATACATGTTACACATTCATTCTTCTGACCATGGTCAGAAAGAATGATCAAGGGTTGAGGTCTCTGTGGGGACCAAGCTCTAAAGAGTATGCCCACATCCTGCTACAAAACACAAACACACTTCTCTTCCTTTCTGCTTCCTCTTCTGTAACTCCCAGTCTGGATTTAAAGGCTATGAAAAATATTCTTCACCTCTCAGCTGTGCTCCACTTCATCTTCAGTCTTAACACATTTTCACCTCTCTCTATCCTGCTATGTGTCTGTTTTCGACATATAACCAGCTCACCTTTATCCTACCATCTCTCCACATAAATCCATGTGCCTGTACTGGAGTAATGTTCCTGTCGCTTCAAACACAGTTCCCTGCTTGTTCCAATCTCAAATCTTCATCTCCCTGCAGTGTCTGACAGGCCCATTTCCACACTCTGACAGAAATGTTTCTCCATCTAGTAATCATTTCAACATCTGTCTGCAGAGCACAGAGAAAGAGCAAGAGATTGGAGTCAGTGTGTATGCTTGTTTTCTTTTTTTGTGCTTGTGAGTGGAGTATTGGGACTGACTTATCTGGTGTTTTCTTTACAAGGATGTGAGTGAATAGCTGCACGCTGTTTTAAAAGGCCCCCTTCGCACTTTTCAGTCCAGAGATGAGACAACAAAATAAGGCGCATGAGTGTAAAGTAGGTAGATACGGCTCTTCCTAAATATTCTACCAATGGATACAGAAGAGAGGGAAAGGAGCTGGAGCATTGGAGATGCAAACATGCTTGGCAGTGGATGCTGAAGAAGAGGAAGGATAAAGTACACCGGAAAAGCTTCCAGCGGGAGATTAGGGTGCGATGAAAGAGAAAGAAGTGGTTCAGAAATGAGAGAGTGGGCGACTGGTACAGCAAGATAGAAAATGCAGAAGAGAGCAAAGGGGAGCATGCAAACACACTTCCATAGAATAGGGTGGGAGAACAAAGAGAATGAGCAAAAACGAGGAAGGGAGCCTGAGAGAAAATTAAACTGTTAAGATCTTGATTAAGATTAAAACACAAAGGGAAGCTTTAGCACATCAGTTCAATGAAATACATATAAAGATCTACCTCAGTGCTCAACTGCTGAGGCTCATTCTTTACCTTCTGAAAGATTCATCTGAACAGTTATATATGTTCTTCACAGTGCTAAGCGACAGTCTCCTGTCAACACGCAAAGCATCTGCAATTATTCATCAGGAAAAGCATAGCTGACAGGAACGTGTCTATTAGGAAAATCCATACTAATATTCATAGGTGCCCAGATTACTCCTCACACAGCTGCTTCTCTGTATCGTCATCTTAAGACATATTCAAAGCTTCTTTCCTGCTTCAACTTATACTGATTTACTATTATATAGAGGGAGGAAGGAAAAGAATAAAAGGGCTAAAGAAGGGCCGTATAAATAAATAAAAAGCAGAAGGTGAAAAAGTATGGATGTGCAGCAAGAAAATAGATCCAAACCGCGAATCACAAAAAAAAAGCTTTAATTTTATATGTGAGGAAAAAAGGGATAAAGTTTTTAGCGTGAATAGTGACTAAATGTGGGAATCAATGAACTGAAAATGAGTTGGCCAAGAAAACTGTCCTTTTTCATATCAATAGGTTTCAACTTTTTTGTGTTATTTATGCAGAACTGTACTGATTGGTGAAGCCTTCATACAGAAAATAAAACAGTAGATCATCACATTCAGACTGGTTTGAAAATATTTACCGCATTTTCAAATACAAGACTGAAAAGGAACAAAATAAATGCCCGACAGCCTCCAGGGTGATGAGCTGAGAAAATTACCTTCAGTTCTGATGCAGAGAGATCTACTGCTATGAATAATTTTCATCGCTTCAGAAAAACCTTAATGTATTGTACTGTGGTACCACTGGTGGGCTTCGTTGGAGCAGCTGTCTACAAAGTTAATGTTATACAAATAAGCTGTAATGTAGAGCTAATCAGCCCAAACAATTAAAAAATATGTGAAGTTGAAGCACACTGAGCTTCAAGCAGATACCACTCAAAAGACAAGTGCTGTCATGTTTGGATCAGGCAAGACGATCTGAAGAGGGAATATTTAAAAATGAAATAAAGATCAAACTGGAGGCAAACCGGAGGTTGTAACAGAGGAAAAAACAAAACTGGGAGAAAACAAGAAGGCTACAGGGGTGAGCAGTGCTGTTGAAGTATTTGGTGGAGTGATTGCTGGATGTGAAACAGGTGAGTCTAAGTAACTGATCTGGAGAACAGCTTAGCAGGGAGTTGAGGCACTGGCAAGAAGTAATGGCTGGATGAGAGAACAAAGAAACTGGGCAAGATAAACTCTACTGAGGCTATGAAACAATAGTCTTAACATAGGAAACAAAGATCTGCCGTAATCACTTTACTCAAGTTGCTATTGAAGAAATAAATAAGAAAACAAAAATACAGAAACACGTGAAAGACTTACCATGCAGATACAGAAACAAAAACTAAAAGTAGAACTTAAATCCAGGGATCCCAACAAGAGCAGTGGAAAACATTTCAAGAACTTTTCAGCAGAGACTGAAGCAGACAGCAATAAAACTGTCTGTGACTCCTTGTGTTGCATACAGTTTACCTCTGAAGTCAGGACTTGGGTTTGGAAATAACGTTAAACCATCAATCAAAATTCAAAGTCCTGTTTGGCTGATATTGAACAACTTTTGGGAAGGGCTGCACGGTGGTGCACTTGGTAGTACTGTTGCCTTACAGCAAGAAGGTCCTGGGTTTGAATCGTGGCCTGGGGTCTTTCTGCACAGTTCTCCCTATGCATGTGTGGGTTCTCTCCGGGTACTCCTGCTTCCTCCCACAGTCAAAAAAAAAAAAAAAAAAAAAAAAAAAAAAAAAAAAAAAAAATGACTGCGGTCTCTCTAAATTGTGTGTAAATTGTAAACAATGGATGGATGGAAGTTCAGTGAAAAATTTCAAAAATGGCAGAAAAAAGGGATTGTAGAGAGACACTACAAACACATGAAAAAGTCTGTTTAATTGATAGCTTCAGTGAAAATGTAAGTACAGATGTAGATTAGTGTTTTACCAGAGGATGGAGAGCTATCTGCTTTGAGTGAGATCTTAGAGGTTTTCACCATCAAAGGAGGCAAATGAGGGAAGTTAAGCTCCTGAACCAAGCAAGGAGGAGATGAATCTTAAGTTATTTGTGCTTTGTTGAAGCAGCAGTATATTGCTGGGATATTGACATAAAAATTATTGTTCTGCTGTGTGATTTTCTATTTTAAGTTCCTTAGGTATGTGTTTTATACTCTGAATATTGGAAGCTGTACAAACATTTTTTTGCCTTAAGTTAAACTGTTCTTATATTGTGACTGTAATGCCATGAATCGCTGATCTATTACAAATTTCCATTCTCTGTTCTTTAGACATGGATAGTTGACAATAATTTATCTTTCACATGCACACTTGTCTTGAGTCACCGTATTGAACAAATCCAGGTTACACCTCTCGCACAAGTACTTTGAATATGAGCCTGCTCACTTGCACTTGTAGGCTTTATTGGAGGTCAGTTTCTTTTACTTTACTTAAGATTTAGGGATCATGAGAGTCACATAAAAATATGTGACCGGATGTTGTGTTTTGGATTCTTTCCATTCAGCATTTTTGTTAGCAGCATGAGAGGTTTAACTGTACCTCAGAATAATTGGATTGTTTTTCGTTGTAAGTGTTTTGTAAAAATATAACCCATTTAAGTGGATTCTACATGATCAGATGAACTAGTTATTTGGTCTTTGATAATAACGATTAAGATCTTGTAAATGTTAGGTGTAATTATTTCCTGTGGGTATGTGTGTGTGATTAATTAAACCTGATTTTCAGTGCCTAAGGAGCATTGAGGTTCAGTGCCCAGTGGGCAATTCCTGTGAATGTTATTCTTGCTTTTGTTTTGTATGGTTGACTGAGTCATATGTTAAATCTGAAATACCGCTTTTGGGTAGTTTCTAAGAATAGGTACTGATGATACTGCATTCGTGGATTCCTTTTTGTCCATTATTTCAAAGAAAACATTTTTTTCTATGGACACAGATCAATAGATTCCATTTTCATGCTGTTGTGCACATTTGGCTGAGGGACTCAGTTGAAGTGTCGGAGACAACGATGATAAATGCTCTCGATTTCCTTTGTTTCCTTCCAGATCCACCTATTTTATTGTATCTGCTCATGCTTACTCTGTCTTTCCTACATGTTGCACAACATGTCAGTAATCAAAAACAACAACAACAACAAAAAAAAAAAAAAACAAAAGGGCAAATTTATCAAGCAAATTGTCCTCAATAAGTATAGAGGACCAAAACTGGCATAATTAAAAATAAAAGCAGAAACATATAGTTTTTGTTTTTCTTTTTCCTTACAGATGCATTTTTGTCTATATATATATATATATATATATATATATATATATATATATATATATATATATATATATATATATATATATATATATATATATATTTGTAGATGCACTTTTGTGTCTTCAACTAAATAATGAATTAATTTATTCTTTTTTCCCCCATAATTCCTTTTATTTCTTTTTGTTCCTTTTACATTTCTCCTTCTCCTCTTACTCTCCTACTTTGCTGTATGCATTTCTGCCCATTATGCAAATGATCAGTTTATCAATGAGCTGAAACTTAGCAACTTCATTTGAAAACGCGTCAACTCCTGATTTTATCACTTTTCGTGTGGACGCTCTGACAGAATATGTTTCAGTGAGCGGCTCTCATGGACACAGATGCCTACTGTTGGGTTTTTCATAGTATGAGAGGAATTGGCTGCTGAAGTTGGCTTCCGATTGCAGCTCCTGGAGTCCTTCGAAGCAACCAGCAAGAGGTGCAGTGATGAGGTGGAGGCTTTTCTGAGCGTCATAGGGGACTGTAATATTCAGAGACAACGCTATGGGGCAATGAGGAATGAGTTGTTGTGTTTGTTGAGGTAGCAGAAAGAATGGCAAGCCTTGGATAACCGTGTCGGAGGCCAGTCTTTCCAGCACCACGACATCCACAGACTCAGCATCACTGCAGTCCAGCCAACAATGCAGTTAAAAGATAAGCCGTGTGCAGGTATATCTGTCTAATTTATGTTTTATGGCTGCTTACATACAGTCATGACAGAAAACACGGAAAATGGCAAGTATTCTGGATTTGCTGCTTCTCTCTTTAAGTTTATTTAAATGAATTTTAATCTGAAAACAATTTATTTGGCATAAAATTTCATGCTCACAATGAATGCATCTATTTCTATAAACTGAAGCACCAATTTTGGTCTGATGTCCTTCAGTCATAGCTGAGTATAAAGGTTGAACCATATAGTCAGAGCCCATTTATATTCATCATCATTATCTCTCTTATTGGCTCCAGTGCTCCCAAGGCCTGAGGGCTCACACATTGCTGAACCAGAGATAAACTAAATTGAATGTGTTTTGTTTTGTTTTTTTGTCTTTAGAAAAAACAAACAAAGAAATTATCTGAAAGAATTATGTAAATAATATATTTTCATGGATCCAGCACTTTGATTCTTTTTCGGATAAAATGCCTGAATGTGGGTTTAATTTGTTACACTGAAACATCAAAAGCTGGCAGAGGATCATAAATGGCAGGCGGATTTTATAAAATAAAAATGGCACCTGCTGTGAATATGTACATGATGAGCTACTGAGTGTGAAAAAATATGATATTTTGAGGTGTAGTTTTCAAATCTCATTGTTGGAAGCTTATGTACATGCTCCTGGCACAGGATTAACCAAGAGCCCGTTTCATGTCAGCAATTGCCTAATAAAGCTCTTTTGCTGTCCTAATTGGCCCTTTCCTTGGACGTCTTTTTATGAGGAGAGGTGAAGGAGGGAGAGAGAAAGAGAGTGCGAGAGAGAGAGTGGTGAAAACAGGAAAGCTTAATAAAGGAAAGGTGTTCTTCTCTGCTCAGCCCTTTAACCCTGCAGCAGCAGAAAACTCTGCTCCAAATGTTCTTAGGAGAACAGAAAGAAACCCACTTTTTTTTTAACACATCCTGCCGAAACCAAGCTAAAAGTTTTTCGTATCGCTAAAACTTCAAACAGTTGGATTGATCATAGAGTTGGCCAAGGCTGTGCTGCCACTCAGAAGAGAAAAAAGATATGAAGATTTGAGGGCGCGGAAGAGACAGAAACAGCAAAGGCAGGAAAAAAAACTCCACAAACGGAAGACAAAAACTTTAAAGGGGCAACTTTTAAAAGGCAAAATAAAAGAAATGAAATGAGGTGAAAGTGAGTAAAACAGAAAAAAAGAAAGAAAGAAAAACTTGACAAAGGGTGAGGGAGCAGAGAAATGAAAGCAGAGGCAGAGCCAAGTGGAGCAAAATAACAGGGAGATAAATGTGTCTGCAAGGTCCAGGTTTTGTAGTTTATAACCGCTGGGAAATATTTCATGGGCTCAGAGCAGTTTGGGCAGGAATTGAGAATAAATTTCCTTTTTTTGCCCCCAGGTGAAGAAAGACACATACTGATAAATGCCTTACTGCCAGCCTAAACCCTTACAAGCTGGGAGGCCAGTGGCTTATCACTCAGTCTCGTTGCCTTTATCGCTAAAAATATATGTAGGTCACATCATCCATTTAGCTTCATTTAGTAACTGACACAGAAAAACACAGAACAACTTCTGATGTAGTTTAGCAACTGTCTTTTGCTGAGTTTGGTCGATTCATCACTCTAAATTGCTCTGAATAGGACTGTAACTGGACTGCATTTATCTAAAGTGTGAAACACAGATCGCCGACAACAGGGTTCCATGTTAACGCACAGAAGATGATGAAAAAATGGAAAACAAAAGCATCCAAGAACACACACTAGATTTCTTGCTACTGTGTTCCCTTGTGTGTGATGTCTGCTTGCTTGTTTAGTCTTATTCTTCTGATGTTTGGCTTTATCAGCAAAGTTGTTGAAAAGCTAGTTTTAAACAAATTCAGTCAGTTTCTGAGATTTAGCTGTAGGCCAAGCATCAGATCTGCTTCCCTCAGTGGTTATCACTGGATTTTAAGTTAATAAGCAATTTACAAGTATTTTTCTTATTTTGCTAACTTTTTAGAAACTCAACAATGCAACTGAAACCAGATATTTGCATTACGTCTATAAAAAGGCATAGTGCTTTGTTTTTGTACACTGTCTAAGGTTATTTAGGATTACCAATATTATGCATCCTAAAAATTTGAAAGAGCCCATATGATGATGTATAATTAATTTTGCTAATTCTAACTGAAAAGTTTAGTCTGATGTAATATTAGTGTATGTAAATATCTGTTGTCAACTGCATATCAGAAGCAAGTGATCAAAACATGAAACTGTTTGTTGCTGTTTTTGATCATGATTTTGTGTTTGATGTATTATTATTATTACATAGGATTTCTTCCAGAAAACTAATTTTACTGCTCAAAAACATCCCTCAGCAGAATTTAAATCATATATAAGTCCTACTGTAAAAATGATGCTTTCCTCTAGTTTTCAGCAGGATTAGAAAAAATTTAAATTGCTGCCTCTGCTAAGTCAGAAATGTCTCAGCCATTCTGTCATTGCCTCAAAAGAGCAGGCAGAAGAGTTATCTAGCTGCCATTCTCTGGGAATCAGGCAGTAACTTTACTAACTCTGTAATCCTCAGTGCCTATACAACACCAAATGGCGGTATTCTCACTTTTCATCCTTTCTGTTCTAAAAACATGTATAAATCTGTTGTGAATTAGTTCTTTGCTGCATGGAAAATAGATGTGAGAATGTAAGAAATGTGGGAATTGCACGAGTGTATTTTCACTGTCAGGCAGCATTTTCACACATGTAATCATCTAAGGGCGCCGTACCTCTCAGATCTGCAACTGCACCAGATTACAGTGAGATCCCCATCATTTTGTTGTCTTCAGAGGGTTTACAGAAGGCTTTTATACTCAGATAAGCTTCATCTACAAATGCATGATTAATTAAGACTTTTATCAAAATAATTATCTGTGACTTTTTGACACCAGATCCAGTTATTTCACATCTGGAAAAAGTGAATCTACAGCTTCTCTTTGTCTCAGTCTATTAGCTTGTGCTTTTGTTTGACTTAAAAGCAAAAAATAAAACCTTTTTTTTTTTTTTTTTTTGTCATGAGGATTTCTAATTCCACCTGAAGCTACTGTCTTCTTCTCTGTTTGTGACAAGAAAAGGAACCCCTCAAAAGATCTTTAGGAGTGTTCTAATAACAATGTTATCAAGCAGAAGAACATTAAAATCAAGCTTCTAAATGTGCTCCATCATGCCTGTTAAAGTGTTGATAGATTATTCAACAGAAGCTTTGGCCACATCTATCATTTATTTGAATCAGATGCTAGAAAATAACTACACACTGCAGATATTTGCATATTTATTGTCTGAACAATGCTATTTTTCTCACTTATTTGTAATATATTATTAGCTTAATTTGTGAAGCAATGGAAACAGCTGATCTGTATACAGCTGTACAGAGCCATACTGAAAGTGATGTATTTGTTAAAAATGTTGCCGAAATGGGTTGTTAGAGACACTTGAAATGGACAGAGGAGAGACAAACTTGCATGTTGAAAACTTAATTTAAAAAGCTTAATACCCCTGTTTTGATAAATAGCTGAAAATGTTGGGGAGAACCTACATTGTAATGAAAGGCACAAAACATTTTCATGACTAATTCCCAAAAAACACTAAAGAATACAATGCAGCCATTAAGAAAGCAACTGAACGTCCTTAAAATGTAGCCATGAACTTGACAGTGTCAACAAATAAACGTTTGTCCTTATTTTTCTTGCTAATGACAACACCAAGCAAAAAAGTGTTGTTACTGGGAGATGATCAGGTTGTCAGAATTCAAAGGGAAGGAGGATTTTAAGGCCTAAATATTACTTCTATACCAAATCTTAACTCAAGAGGTAAAGTTGAAATGAGAGATGTGGAGATAAAAATTGAAAGCCATTCAGTCTGTAATAAAGGGGAAAATATCCGTCTTTGTGTCTTATATTATGCTGAAACAGTTTCCACAGGCCTCTGTAGAGGTCAAAATGTCTTGGGGCCACCATCTTAATCAGACAACGTAACCAGAACTAGACAGTCATCATAGAAGAAAGACAGACACACCTTACTGGAGGTCTGGATCATGTTGTTTCACATAACAAGGAGCCTGCCTGCTCAGTTGTTCCACCGGCCTGGAGTCACCCCTGGATGAAAGTGGGTGCTATTACAGCAGGCACAGATGTTTTATGTCTGGATGGTCCCTGGCTCTGAGTCATAACTGAAACATGACTACAGTGATGGGGAATATCATTTGAAATAACTCACAAGATTAAAATTGATAATATTGATTAAACATTACAGTTAACTTCAGATTTTTTCAAAGCTTTCTGGATTTTTAAAATAGAATGAACAAGTTAGGATAGGTCTATGGGCAATACAAAACGTATTAATTACATTTTTTGCATAAAATCATTCTTAGGTAATGAGATTTCAGTCTGGTCAGTTCTGCCTATTTTGAGCTCCTTCCAGAATGAGCTGTATTAGGGCTTCTTTTCACTTTAAATCCAAAAAAGCTGCGGCTAGCCACGCCTCCCCAACTCAAAGTTTACCCTGGCACATGCAAATGGCTGTAAATAGATACACAATTATACAACCGTACATCTTTGACCCTGAATCACACCTAAAAGCAGAAGTAGAGCCTCCTGCACAACCAATATGAATGCCGGAAGTCATTTCTGAATGGTAAGTCAACAATAAAACACTTGTCTTTTCCAGCAGCCGTTGTATAGCACATACAGTGGTAAAACCAGCTGACCAATCATGCTCAAGCTCCGGTTTGGTTGCTAGGTGAGAGGCTGGGCTTGCCTGGGGTTGCTGGGTAAAGGCACAGTACCCCTCATGTGACTTAACAAGCAGGAGGTTTTTTAAAACAACTCATTTTCCAGACACCAAAAAACATAAACTCTTTGCCAAGAAACAGCAAGGTGTTTTTCTAAGGGGTGGGGCTGTTATTGAAAGCAGCTGAGACCCAAATGGAAGTATAAAAGTGTGCAAAATGTGAATTTTGCACAATAGGTCCCCTTTAATGAAGCTCTTTACAGCCCCATCCAGAAGAAACTTTCACATGCAGTCAGGCATTCAGATAAACAACTTGACAACAGAACCCATCAAGGTCTTATACTCCTTATGTTTTGAAATCCCAAAAGACACTAACATCAAAAGGATCTTGCTTTGACTAAATCTGCACGTCCAATTCCATCCTTAAAGGTGGACTGGTGGTTATAAAAGAGAACAGATAAAGCTATTGAATATGTAAAATAAGTGTAATTCTCTGAGAGTTACTCATGGTAAAGGCAATCATTCGAGCAAGTCATCAGTTTCTGATTTTGTTGAGTCATGTGGTACATCACCAGAGCAGCATGGAGGTAAAATTGCAAAAAACATTTTTCTTTTAAAGTGCTGACACCTTAGCAAGCTAACTTTGAGTCCTTCTCAGCTGGCCGCTCCCTCATATTGGGCTGTGATCAAGGGTGGCCCAACCTTCCCTGCCAAATAATTCCTGCCCTGCTTTCATTAGGCAACTTTTTGCACTGTAGCAGATGGTGAACACACATTCACTGACACACACTTCAGCCCCTAAGAAGCAATCTCGCCTCCTCTTTCAAATTTCCTCAATTTTTCACCCCCAGTTTTTCTCATCTGTGTCCTCCTCCTCTTCATCTCGAAGCCGTGAAAACTTCAAAGTTGCAGATATTTATAGGTTCCACTAAATAAAAGAGGAGGAGTTTATTAACTGAAACAAAATGTTTGGGTTCCTCTTAAATATTGTTGCGAAGCCAACTTTTCTGACATGTGAGCATCTATTTAGGAGAAATAACCTACCTCCTAAAGCCTGTTTGAACAAATAATTATCAGAAAAATAAAATTTTCAAAAGCTTAACTAGTTATTGGAAGTTTTCACAAAGCAAAAACGTATCATAATCAATATGTTAGGCTAATGTGGTCAAGTAAACCAAAAAGATACATTTTTTCCATTAATTTTGAATTTTTGGAAAGAACCTTAACCATATTTAGCAACATATTTACACAATACAGCAAGTTTTACTTCTTATTTTATCAAAAACAGAAATCTCAGAATTTTGTAAACAGCAAAATTTGTGTCCTCGGGTTGTGGACACATTTTATCTGTTCTTTTTTTTCATGTTCAGTCACCCAGTGGTGTTCTGAATAATGTGAGCACTGAAAGAAAAAAATGCCCCTATACTGTGGATGGCTTATACTGATGAAGCTGGTCTGACATTCACAGATTTTAATCTAAAAAACATAATAAAAAGTTATTTTTTGCAGAAATGACTTTTTCAAATGTGTGTGTGTGTGTGTGTGTGTGTGTGTGTGTGTGTGTGTGTGTGTGTGTGTGTGTGTGCATCTGGCTGAAGCAAAAGGAACATCTCTTCCTAGGTGCAGTTTATCAGTGGTGATTCACCAAGAACTGCCACTGATGATACATTTCGGTGTTATAAGGTTAAAAATGTGCCTTAAGGATCTGCTCAGCACACATCTGAAGTATCTGCTGAAAGCTGCAGCAACACAGGTCAGGAAAAAACAACCCACGCAGGATGCTATATATGTGAACCATTTATACAGTCTCTGAAGAGTTTTTACAGCTGTTTGCTCTGACGGTAGTGTTAGACAGCTGTGAAACAGAAAGTACGACCTGAAGGCTTTTTTCTGTTGGACTTTTTCTGAAAATTCAAAACACAGTTAATATCAACGTCTCTATGGTTCTTATCTCAATATAGTCTTTTCCACAAGATTTCTTTGAGGCTGGTCCTCCAATTAAACATTTTAATAATTGGATTCTCTCTGTTTCTAACAGAAATAAAAAATAATCGTAGCCATTTTTTGTTTACACAAGGCATATTAGAAGAACCTCGGTGATAAATGGCAAGGCATAAGGTCAACAAGGCAAACCATGTCCAAAGGTTGGGGGACTACGTCACGGTGATTTACAGAGCAAACAGTCACAACAACAGCTGTCACATGATACAAAGATAATTTAGGACCCTTAAAGACTAACTTGTGTAATTTATGTAAAGATGCTCACACATAGGTATACAAAAGAATGTAAGCAACCGTGTATGAAGTGTCAGCAGCTGTCAAACAGCAGCAGGGCAGACAGGAAGCGGGCTGGTATGGAATGGAAAGCAGTCGGGCAAATGCCATCACCTATTATGGACATAACCAGTGGCACGGCCACACACACACACACACACACACACACACACACATATGTTCTCAAATGCACAGTTCAAACAGCAGACAGGTGGCCTGGAGATTGCATCCATGAGCTACATTATTATTCTCCCAACTTGTACAATATTCATGTTGCTGTGGGCAAACATTCAGATTGGCTTCACAAATACGCAACATGAAAGCATGCATGCATGTGCAAATATCAAGCAAATACACATCTCTGTTTATCCATTTTAAAACAGGAATTCTTACCTTTGTGATAGGTCACCGGCTTGGACTGCAAGGAGAAGGTTCCCATCACCAGACCCATGTTGACTTCTTATTGTAGTAAAGGTGTGTGTGAGCCTGCGTGTATGCTGTAATTAAGGTGTGTTAGTGAGTGTGGACCCAGCAGGTGTGTGTCATCTGTGATTAAGTGAGTCCGTCAGCCGGCTGTATGTGTGGAAGTACAGATATCACTTCTCATGCCGCCTCACACCCACACAGCTCGGTTGCTTTAGCTCGAGGGTGTGTGAGTGAAAAAGAGAAAGAGTGTGTGTGTGTGTGTGAATGAAATGAGCGGCAGACACGCACTCTGAAGCTACCTTTGTCTACGCTGTCACTGGAGCTGCCTTTTTCTTATGCCTCTGGTCTCTCTCTACTCTTAACACACCCTCCCTCTCACTGTAAACCCCTCTTCACCCCGAAACCAGACTGTCATTCCATCAGTTCCTCCGTGCCTCTTTATGTATTTGTTCCTCCCTGCTCCCCTCCTTCTCTCCTGTTCATCTCAGTCGCTCTGTCTCTGTCTGTCTGGTGGGGAATGAGGGGCTGCACACTGTTGCACGGGGGAAGACGTAGACAGATTGAGGGGAGGGGAAGAAAAGGAGAACAAAACTGAGGGGAGAACAAAAGAAGGGGGGAATGAGAAAATGACGATGGAGAAAGAGGAAAGAGGAGATGGAAAGCAGGGTGGGAGGGTTGAGGATGAACCAAAGAGATAGACTGAGATGAAGAGAGCAATAGGTGAAAGGAGATAAAGGAGATCCAGACTGATCTGCCCCCCTTTGCTATTCAGCGGGCAAAGTGACTGTGGAGAGCATACATGCAGCTTTATCTCTACATGCACAGGTCTGACAGGTGGTGTGTGCGTGAGATTACCGTACCCGAGGATAGGGCACCAACAACATCACTCTGATACTGACATGCTGCTGCACACATGCAAGAGTCTGCATCCATACTTTGCGTCAGACATGCTCTGACTATTAAGTCTAAATATATGAGCCTACTCCTATTTCCCTTCTCCATTACACAAAACTGATTTGTCATGACCCTGTTACAAAATGTGTTAAAAACAGGTAGTATTAAAGCTGTGAGAGAACATGTTTAAAATTAAAAATCATTTTCATCATCAAACCAGCATCAGCTAAAAGACACAAGCTGTTATATAATTTCCCCAGGGTATGTAAACTTCTGAAGTTTACATACCCTGGGGAAATTCTGATTTTTTGTCAATTTTCCAGAGAATTTAAATGATGATACAAAAGCTTTTCTTTCACTTACAGTTAGTGATATAGTATGACCCCCTTTAACATGTATGACACATTTAAGGCTTTGTGGTAGTTTTGGATGAAGCACTTAATTTTTCTCAGATGGTAAAGCTGCCCATTGGTGAAAAAACACTTCAGTCCATTAAATCCTTCGGCAGTTTACATGAACCACACCTACATGAAATCTCTGTAAAGTAGCTCGATCAAACTGAGATCAGAAGAATTGGACTGCTTCTCCAGAACGTTCTCTTTTTACTATTGCAACCAATGACAGGTTGACCGTGTTCTGGATTGTTGTTATGTTTGAACATCCAAATAAGTCCCTTGCTAAGCTTCAGGTCTGATAAGTACAAATGTTCCTCCAGTATTTTCAGATAACATGCTACCATCAATTTTAACCAACTTCCTGCTGACTTTGAAGCACAAACATCCTCAAAACCTGAGTATTTTACTTTTCATCACAGGCCTTGTTTACACATCTCCAAATGTGACATTTATGTTTGTGGCCATGAAGGTAAGTTTGGTCTCATAGCTCCAAAAAAAAGCTTTTTCTTTGTTTTGAGGTGTGTCTCTTTGCAACTTGATGTATTGTAAGCCGTATGTCATGGTTTGTGGATTTGGATCCAAGGGCAGACTGGAGCGGAGGAAGTCTCATGTTGTTGGTGATGAAGATTTATTATAATTAAATATTTACAAAAATGAGGCAGAGGTTGAAAAAGAACTGAAGAGTATCTCACGAGAACAAAAAAGAAATGGTAAAAAGGATCACAGGAAAACAGGCAAGAACAAATATAAGCATTAAGCAATGTGAGGATCTGAGAAGGAGGAAATTAAACGGACTGACTTTTAACTGCTGGGAAGGTGACAGAGTGACATGAGAATGAGACCAATCAGAAGAAAGCAGTCCAAGTACGATTCTAAACTGAGGAGCTGAGGGAAAGTCACTAAATATCACATGAATGAACAGAGAGCTCTTACAAGACACAAAAGGAATCTTACTAAACTAAACCCAAAGGTAAACACTAAAATAAGAATCTAAATAAACACTTTATGAACAGAAAACAATAAAGAGCTAAGAGTCACCATACAAAGAAAAAGCCACATATGGAACACTGTTAGTACCACAAGCTAAAACATAACACACTAAAATGATTCAAATACAAAACTACTCTACATGACAACCAAAAAACTAAGACCCATGGGTCAAGACACAGGCAGCTTTGTGATAATAGAGGAGTATTGGGTTTCTTCTGTCAACTTGAGCAAAGCCCATTTTTTCTTCAACTGCCTCCTTATTGTGCATATTGAAATAATGACACCAAACAAACATGTAATTTTAATTATATCATATCAGGTTTAAAAGGCTTTTTGGACAAACTTAAAGCATGGTTGAGCACCAACTTTGTACGGATTGGACAAACCTGATCTTCGTGACTGTTTTTCCTGGTATGATGGTCAACAAGAACTGCTGATTATTTCACAGTTGAAGATTAAAAAGACAATCACCAGGTCAGACCCTGTTCATAGGTTTGAAAAAGATCACATTACAGGCTTATTTTTTGGCAAATTAGCTTTCAATTTCCTGTAACATCTAGAGAAGGGAGTAAAATTATTACATATTAACTTCTTTTCCAAGAACAGAACAGTAATTCTCAAACTAGCAGTAACCTGCAATAGCAGGTTCTATTGCTGGGAATGAAAAATCCAGTATTTGGTGCCTGTATAAACTGAGCTGCCGCCACAAGAGAAGTTTGAATAATTTACAACTAATTTTAGAAGAAATGACTTTGGCGGATCTAAGGATTTGAGAATAAATTGTACCATATGACATCAGTGTAAGTTAAACCTTGAGCCAATAGAGATGAGCTGATATCTGTGACAGCAAAGCACCTACAGAAGAGCAGCTGCAACCCTGACATGTTTAACTGCAGATTATTCGGTCCAGTAAGGTCTTCATGCCAACTTGTTTGGTGACAGTCCACTGCTCTGGTAAACATCAGGAGATTACTTTTAATAAGCATGCAAAGTTCATTCTCCACTGTTTCCATTTGTTGTGGCTGACTCTTGCCTGTAAGTCATGAATCAGCAGACATTTATAAATAGCATATTTTACAAATCTATCAAATTATCTATTACATCAGCATATATTAGTTAACGTCATAACAAATAAAAATGGGGAGTCAATGAAAATATGTAGGGGTTTTTAGGGTTGTTTGTGTTGTTTCTTTTGCTTTTTAGTTATTCTCATATGTTTAACTTCTGATAAGTGACTTTGAGAGTTAGAACCTGAAAAGCAGTGCTGTACCATAAGGCTTGTGAGACAAACTGTATCAGTCAGCACGTGAGACCAGGTCCCAGCATGGTCGACCATCTGCAACCTATGATCTGGTGAGCACTGAGAGCATGAGCACTAAACATGATTGCACACAGATAAAACTGCCACTTAAAAGGTGAAGTCGCTGACAAAGCCGCAACAAAGTAAGTGTATGTGTGGTTTAGACATAACATGTAAGTTTTAACCACTAAGGCAAACAAAATGTTACTCGTTAAACTGTTTTATCACTTTGTCGCCATTAGTGACTTTTGGCATGCCTCCAGCTCTCCTTCAGGCAGTCAGTACTGAACACAGCTTGGTGTGAATTGCATGCTAACACCCAGTTAGGATTTAATCCAATTCAATGATCCCAATTCAAGACCTAAATCTAGTTAAATCACAGTGGGTGGGATTAAACATTCAGTGCTAAGCCCTGCATTTTAGAGCCAGGTATTCCCCACATACAAAAACAGATTAGAACTCCAACACAAATGGAGCAACGATGCTTTTCAGCAACACAACCCACCTCACATTTACTCTCCTGTCAGCCTTATTTAACCTCATCCTTCTTCCCTGCTGTTGGGGTTGGGAAGTTGAACTGATAATATTGATGGTACTGCTTATTGAAATTCCTCTTGTGGCTATGGTTAAAGAAAACAATTTACAACTAAGACATTGATGAGGCTGATCTAAGGCCACTAAAACCAACGCTAAAGCTATTAGGCCATAACCCTTGCTGCCCATTATTGCAGGATAAAAAGTTTAGAGAAAGATTTAGAAAAAGGAAGATGAAAAAGAAAGGAGGAAAACATAAATAGACCCAGAAAAGCAGGAGATCACATAAGTTTAAGATCTCAGACAAACATACATTTTCTCTCATTTTTTTTAGACAAAAATTTGACAGCATGTTCTGATTGTAACACGTACACTACAGCTCCATTTCATAGTTTCCATGCATGCTTAGACATTTAACAACATGCACAAACACCCACAGTAACAGCTAGAGAGAATGGCAATATGTCAACTGAAGAAAAAAACCAAGTCTTTTAATACACACCAGCAGTGATACAAAGCATCACTGATTAAACAGAGACTGTCTGAAAAGACGAGATAAGAAAACGCAATTTGTTGTAACGACAATGTTTAACTTCAGTGATGGCATTATGTACACATCTATCAGTGGAAAGACTTCTGAGCCTTTTTTCCTGATCAAACAATTAAAAAAAAAAAAAAAAAAAAAAAACCATCTGAATGAATTGAATAAAAGCCCAGAAATGCTAAAAAATGGTTGGATATTTTGGTTTTGATCTCTGTGAAACTGACAGATTACAAACACATAGTTTCAGATCGCACTAAACAGACCAGAGACAGACTAAGCAGAGACCTGGAATAGAATAGAATAGAATAGAATAGCCGCTATCAGCCCAGACTAAGTCAAGACTTTTTTAATTATGTCATGACTATAATCTGTTTGAAGCAAATAATGCTATGTTGTTCTGGAGCAACATTGGCAGCAGGACAATACACGATGTTTGAAAACATAATTAATTATTATTTTCTATCTCAAACTTTTCTTGACTTCTTTTTCTTTTTTATTTAATGTCAAACATGACATATGGTAATTATGCTCCTAAACATAGAATGTGTGACACATAAATACTTTACCCACAGCCTGTCATATACAGTACATTAACATGCTAAATTTTGCTGTTAAGCGTAATGATGGGGAAAATGGGGCATTCAGTAATGCCATTTTTGACCTTCAGTCACTTTGTTGCAGTTAATGGAAAAAAAAAAACATTTTTCTGTTTTCCTACATATATGAAATGAGCCATATTAGTCAAACAGTTTACTAGATTGCAGGCTTGAAAGTGGATCAAATGCTACATGTCTAAGACAGGGGTCTGGAACCTCTACAATTCAAAGAGCCATCTTTGTCCTCAGTACAGCTTACCTTTAAAGAGCCACCAGTTTATTTTTATTTTTAGGTTTTAAAATAAAGCCACAGTTTATCAACCCCTGGTAAAAGATTTTACTTTGTCATGAGGAAGATTTGGTAATTTGGTTTTTTGGGATGTGATGTAAATATGTTTGAGTTGTGGTTTAAAAAACTCACTTGGCTGGAATGAAGTCAGTTCTCTTTGAGATTTCTACTGATTTCTTTAGATCCAAGATCAGAAAATTCATGTCTTTCAATTTCCAAAGAAGTACATGCTCATATTTTTCACAGACACTGTAATTAGTATGTTTAGTTATGGTATCATTTGTGAAAAGATCAAACCTATAGGAATACAGAGTGAGAATTTTATAGGTCTTGCTATAGCTCACACTTCTAACACAACAGTCAGTTTCTATCCAGTGTTATCGCTTTTTCATTAGCTTTCCAAGCTTGTATTGACTTAGATGGTTCAACAGTTTCTCATACCATCTCCTCTGAGGTCTTGACACTTTTTCTTTAATGTTAATGTTAAGAAATGTCAAGTGGCTTTATGATTATTTACTCAATTCCAGTTTACACAGGTTAAAGTGTGTGCTTGAAATCTAACACATCACAGAAACGTCAAGTTTTTAGGATTAAACTGCAAAGTGATGACAGCAAACAAAGACAAATGTTTAAATGCTCACAACCACACAAAAATGTTATTTTGCTCTACAAAATCAGCAAAACTGAATGAAAAAAGTAAATGTATGACTCAGAATTTAAAGGAGCAGTGTGTAGGATATGTGCCAATTTGTGTTGACATTGCAAACTGCAACAAACTGAAGAACCTTAGATTTTTCCCCTAGAGCAGGGGTCTGCAGCTCGAGTCTGCAAGAGCCATCGTCCACAACTTTTGGATTCATCCATGCTGCAACACAACTGAATCAAAAGCCTGAATTACCTCCTTGGCATGTCAGCAAGTTTTGCAAAGACCTGTTCATTGACCATGTATTTGATTCAGGTGTATTGGAGCAGGGGTTCATCCAGAAAGCAGCAGGAGTTCCTGGAGTTCCTGGAGTTCCTGGAGTTCCTGACCCATAACCATTGTTTGGCTGATATTTTTTTTTCAGATATGTTAGAAATATGGCTTATTATCAGTGCACAGTTTCTTAAATATTATCCATTTCATCGATAAATGCTTGCTTGCTCTTAGAAAACAGCAATCCTCTGCCTTGGATTCCAAAAGTGAACAACGAAATTATTTAATCAAAAAATAGTTACAACATAAACACAGAAGCAGTATTTAGGTCTATTAGTTTGTTAACTGAGTGGTTCTAAGTTTTTGCTGTCTTCTGGCTCAGTGTTTGTTAAAAATAATTTGTATTGCTAATCTATTATTAATGATTTGGCTTTGTCCTTTACACCAGCTGAGTGTAAATTAGCTCGCTAACTAATAGTCATTTTATTTTTAAGAGGCCCAGCTTTTTAAAGGAAACAGACACATAAAGTTGCAGTCAGTAATTGCGACAGCAACAAGCTGAAGACTTCAGAACTAACTGCAGTCATTAAATAGTTGCATGAAATCAATTCAGAATTCCTCTTTATGCCAACAAAAAGAACCAAAAGGTTGTTTAATCTTTGAAAAATGATGTTATGGTTTGACATGTTTGAACCAGTAGCGTTAATAAAATCATATTGCATAACTGCTTCATGAACTGCTGTGACTTAGGGTTCATCACATCATCCAGGGTGCTGTGAATCACTCTGAGCGCCAGCCAGCTTTTCTTTTCATCATTTATTAACCATCACACCACAGACCTTTTACAGGCTCAGGATGGCAGCGTGGGTGAATAAATGGAGGCAGAGAGAAAAAAAAAGGATGGGTTTTGGCTGTCAAGTTGAAGGATAAAAAGCATTTCTTTGCAGACAGAAGGTGTGTTGACAAGCACAGAAAAGGGTGAACAGGCATTGAATAATAAAATGGCTGCTTAGTTGCTGTCTGGTCTTGTTAGAAGAAAGTTGAATAAGGTCTGTCACAGTGAAGACCACATAGATAAGAAGGTGATGAAACTGAAAGCAAGAAGCTCTGGAAAGATGGACAACACTGAGAAGAGGGCAAACAAGCTGATGGGATGAATGAATTGTGTGAGATGACAGCAAAAACAGATATCAGAGGTAAAAGGTGAGACGGGATGAAAGGGAGAGAGAAAGACGGAGGAGTAAAAACTGTAGCTGGCCTCAAACAATCTTACTGACATCCGAGTTACCACAACTAACGCTGTTTTACAACAGAGGAGAGCAGAGGAGAGAGGCCCAACCATCCCTGTCCGACATGGGAGTGAGATGAAATACATATAAATTAGGACACGTTTTGACATGATTTTTTTGAAGTTAATTTAAACAAAGCTGGTTTTGCATGAATTCAGCATCACTAGCCTATCTGAAGTAAACATACATGCATACATACTTCTCTGTATTATGATCCAAAACATGTAATGTTTTTAAAAATGGGATTAGCTGTTGTTCTGTTTGCAGGCTGACTTTCTCTCTGTGATAAGCTTCTCTTCTCAAGGCCACGACCGCGGTTATTCTTTATGATCCCACAATAAATCAGATACACTCACCACTGCATGCTGCTTAAAAACTGTCACCTGTCAGGATGTGAAAAATAGTACCCTGGAGGTGCTTTAATTTCGGACAAATACGGCATATTTTGCAACATTTTTCAAATTTCCTTCAGCTCAAGATAAAACCTGCATTAAAACAATATTTTATTTGCTGTTCTTGTTTTACAGGTTGAATCACCTTTCCTGGAGTTACTTTATCATAGGTCATTGACTTTTCTCCATTTTTTCCCCTATTTTCCTCACAGAAGATGATGGAAGTGTAACTGTACCCAGATTTGTGACTGATTGCTTTGCTGGGTGGAAGAAAGGCATCTCATCCCCAGTGAATCTTTCCCGTATGAATTTTGATGCGCTGCATTTTTGCATTAAACATGTACGGCCCCCTGCCACATCCCCCCATCTCACCGTGTCACGTTGACAGTAACATGGCAGCATTTTGGCAAGCAGCACACTTACAAAGAGAAGTGAAACACTGGGCAAACTGCACACACATTCACTTCAGATTATGAGTGCACAGATATTTAAATATGCTCACTCACACGACTATAAAGGGCAATCATTTGCACAGACTTTGTTCCAATTTGCTCATCTTTCCCTCCATCACTTCCCTGAATACAAACAAGCATCCATATCCCCTCCTGACTCAAAGTAGGATGGGGACCTCAAGCGAATATCTGATGGAAAATGAAGCTGCTGAATATTTCATTAAGCGCTTATAGGGAACACAGTAGATCTGACTGGCTGCACAAAATGACAAGTGAATCCTAAAAATCCACCTCGCTGTCTGTCATTCATCAGCCATCAGGGGATGAGCTGCCTCGTCAGCCAGAGCTCTGAGACTCTGAATATTTAAAGCTTCATTTGCTTAAGATGACTCTTTTTGCTCTTATCAGCTCTGACAACGTGGGAATGTGTGGCTACAGTGTTTTAATAGGGGGAAGGAAGCATACTCTGATGCCCTCTGCTGTTCAGAGAACAAAAATATGCTGAAATAACAATAGAAAATGCAGTTTATGGAAAAAGCTGACAAACAGGAATTGGTTATAATGAATAAATATACTTCTTTTAAAAAGTAAAGCTATTTTTAGAATAGATTTTTTTTTTTTTTTGCTCATATTTCTTCCTGCTGAGATGATTAACATACAAGGTGAAGGATGATTAACATTGCATATCCCACCTGTTCCAAATAGAAGAGCTCTTTGAAGCCGAAAAAGCAAGTTAGAGATGGAAATTTATTTGTTTCCTGAAGCTTGTTCCTTCATTTCAGGGAGCATCCAGATCAGACTATTAAAGGACTGGGTGGCCTAGAGATATCTTTTCATTTTTTTTTCTCAAAAAGGTTCAATTTGTCAGAGGGATGTCCCAGTGTATGCCAAGCACTGGATTTACTGTATCACTACAGACATTGCTGACAAAGAGAGGAGAAGGTTAGAACTGTGGATGTGGATTTTCAAATGAACAGGGTTTAGTTAGTTGCTGCCAGGAGCCAGTAAACATGTTCATGCTGCTGCAGGCTGGCAGCAGGATGGAAAGAGAGCTGGCTGCATGGAAAGGATAAGTGAAATTATGAGCTGTATGCAGCCTGGTGCAGTTTGACACAAAGTTTACAGAGATGACACCAAGCTGTAAGGAAGTTCATGTCTAATACTGTGCAGAAAGCAGCCGACAGGCACAGAGAGGAAAAACAGTGTCAGAGAAGGGTTTTAGTCTAATCAGCTTGCAGATAACAAAAGGAGGAAAGCTCAGTAGAGCCCAGAGATTTCTGTGAAGGGAAAAGTGTTTTTGTTGAAGTGGGTTTTCTGATTTTTTATTATTATTATTATTATTAACTCTTTTTTAGTATAAAATTAAAGAACATATTTCTGGCTACACTAGGAGAAAGGAACTGAATAGACAGGGAGTGTTAAAAACACTGGATTTTAATGGTTGACAAATACTCAGACCAAATCAAACTCATCAGATTATCAATAACAAGAAGATAATCTGGTTGTTGAGCTTTTTAAAATACACAGTAAAACATGTTTTAGGAGCACTAACAAAAATATATATGCACAACATATATCTAAATATAAAGTGATAAATTACATCTGATGCCAAAGTGTGTGTGTGTGTGTGTGTGTGTGTGTGTGTGTGTGTGTGCGCGCGCGACTGTTATTTTGTATTTGTAAGGACTTTAAAACTATGTTAAAATACTTTGTTCATAAATTCATCAGGTTTATACTCAAAATCAAACTGAAGCTTTTCATTTCCTCTGGAACTACGTTTATGACACTAAAAGAACCACAAGAATCTCTTTCTATGGATCTGGATTCAGAATTTATCTGATATCAACACAGAAATTAGCACTTCAGTTGCAAATATAAAAAACTGATGAGAGTTGGGAGTCACAAAAATCAATAATCTAATTTATTATCAATCTTTTGACAACTGATTAACAATCAAAAGTTCACATAAACAACTAACAAAACAACCAGCCCTCATTCTAATGTGAGTACTACCGTTAAGAAGAACAATCAATAATCAAGAAATAAATACTCAAAACTACAAAACACTGAAACTGATCAAAAATCTAAGAATTATCTGGAGCTTGTAAGATCCTCAGAAGCCTAAAGTAGAAGCATTTTAAGGCCCAGTGCTGAACTTCCACACCCAGCTTTAACCCAAGAGGGGAAGCTAGATGAAATGTGAGAAAACCGTTGCTGTAACAACTCTAGCAGGACGTGTCTGGATCTCTGTGGATGTGTGGTTCTGACACCCGTCTCTCAGCTTGGGCAGCAGTTGTGTTTCAGCACAAGCAGCTGACCGATCAGCCTGGGGTCGCCTCAAGGGTGGCAGTCAGAGCTGTTTCTTCTGGTATACTGGATAGTCTCAAGTTTAGCTTTGGATCACAACAGTTTGCTGATGCAAAAAGGAAACACAGCTTTATAAGACTTATATGTAACTTTATATACAAGTTTATAGAACTATATAAGCTGAACACGCTTTCAGAGTTTGTGGAGAGAAACAGATAAAAATTTGCGTTCACTAAATTTATGGTCCTGTGAGGCCAACATGACAACTCTCTAGGTTAATGTTCATATCAGAGGTGTGTGTACTTTCCTATATTTTTAAATAAATCTTAGCATGTTAGATTGATTTATTGCTTTAGTAAGAGAATGTTAACTAGAAATGCTTTCTGCACATTTTATATCCCATTATCATCTTTTTTGTATTTCTGCAAGTCAAGGGAGTCATTCAGTTTAATTCCTCAGAAACAGATTTGCACTAGCAAAATGCATTTCAAACGAAAGTATTTTAAATCAACAAAACAGTTCACTGTAATGATCCAGTCTCACTTTCGCAAAACGTGTTACAGTAAAAGGTTTTTTAACAGCAGGGATTTTGCCTCGTATGTAAATAAAAAAAATTTCTTCAGCTTTTTTTTTTTTTTTTTTTTCATTTTCTTCAGTCTTGACAGACATTATTTAGAAACTGCATGCACTCATCTTTGATTGACCTGAATTTTGTCAAAGCTCCCACTAGAGGTCAATGTTGCTCTGTTGAAAGACAATGCTGTAAAATCTTTTGAAAGTGTTTTCATTCAACATCTTTCCTTTCTGTACACCCTTACAACAGAAACTATCAGCATTTTTTGTTTCTACTGCCCAGCTGGTTCTAGTGTAAACATTCTGCTGCTACTGAGGGAGGAGAAAACTGTTTTTAGATAATTTATGACTATGACTTCATTGGTTTGAAAATGCTGAGTGTTAAAGGTCATCTTAAATTAGACAGAAGCTTAGCAGGCAAGACCTCTTGACAACAGGAACAAATGAAATAACTTATCCACATAATGTCAGCATTTTGGAGTAAAAAGATAAAACATTTCTTTGATGAATGAAAAGCTTGATAAGTCAAAATAAAAGTGCATTATGTTAAAGACATCCATCATTGCTATTATTGTACTGAAAAAGTTTTTTTTTTTTTTTAAATCAAGCGTAAACTCAAATAAGAGGATGTTTGTATTCAGTGTGCGGACACGTCCACGAATAGTTTATCAAACAAACTCTAGTGGCAAAACCATGTGCAAAAGAAGCTGGCAGTTTGCATGAATTTAAGCTATTCCCAAAACTAAAACTGCTATTATGATAGTTATGAACTACCTACATTAAATAAGAACTCTTAGCTAAACCAATATTGGAAACTGCCAAACAATCTCACTACATTATCTCCCTAGATGGTCATTGTGTGAAATAAGTAAATGGAAATATAAGTTTTTGTTCCCTATTTTAATGCATCATGCCATTGGACTTTTAATCTGCTTTTCTAACTTGCTGCAGTTACCAGCTGTGCAGCAGTACAAATACTAATTTGTCAAGAACAAGAAGTGGCAATTCATTTTCACCTGTAAAGAATACAATCTTTGCAGCTGCTTAGTTAGGCTTCTGTTGACATGTCCCTGAGCCGCCACCAAGGTATCTGAAGATCCCCCAAACATCTCTCAGTTTCTTGTTCCCAGTTTTGATCCGAGTCATTTAAGATGGAGCAACAACAATAACAACAATCAGATGTAGCTGTAGCCTCTTCCATCAGGTTTTGTTGATAGCGACAGATATTTTGTTTCAACCACAGTTTCTAGCTCAAGGAAGCTTCTTTCATACTCTTACAATACTTCATGACAATCATAGCTTTTGTAAGCTTATCTTCACAACATTTGAGTTCAGTGGAGGCACATGTGGATGTATTTTAAGGCAACACCTCAAACACACTGCTTGGGAAAAATGTCAAATCAGGCAAAATATCAGAGAATTGTGTCCACCTCAAGCCTGGTTCTCCCTATGTAATTATTTTCAGATACCTGAAGGTGCTATGTTCTTCTGTTCAAACAAAGATGCATAAGTACAAAAAGCATGGGATTGTCCTTTCAACACACCACTGAGGAAGGAGAGGGATTCTGTCTGCCAGAGATGAACAAAGAGTGGTGTGCATCAACTCCAGAACAAAAGCAAAAGACACTGTGAAGTCTTTTTGTCTTCTACAGCTGGTAAGTAACTGTGAAATGAGTTCTGTACTTAGGTGGGCTGAAAGGCCACTTGGAGTAGAGAAGAAGATGCCGTTACTCCATAAGCAACATAAAAAAAAAAACAGTTTGCAAATACACTCAGGGCCAAAAACCATGAATCTAAATTAAAGTGTTTGACTCGAAGGAACAGCACTGCATTTGGCGAAACAAGAGGAGAGGCCTTGAAAACCCTTCCAACTGTGAAGTACGGGATTTGCAGCATCATTATGTGGGCAGCAGGAAGAGACTGGAGCACTTCACAAAACAGAAAAAAGTTTATTTTTCTGTGCAAATGGATCTTCCATATGGATAATGGCATTAATCATAACTACAAAATTAGTTATAAACTGTTTAAGGACAACAAAGTTGATCTTTTGGAGTTGCCATCGCAATGCCCTGACCTCACTCCCAGAGAAAATGTGCAGAAAGCCATGAAAAGGTGATGAACACGGGTTATGCAACATTGCTTTTTATGCAGTGTGTGCAGATCACTTTGCAAAAGTGCAAGGCTAAAGCTGATATGTTTGATCTCTTGTTTGATATGAGCCATTGATCATTTGTATTTCAGGTCAGTTCCTGCTATTCATGAGCAAACTTACAGAAAATGTTTTTCTTTTTCATAAGCTTGTCGCTTTGATTTGAACATTGTGAAAGGTCATGTCTCTTGACCGGTTCTCTTCGACATGGACAACCACCTGGAGATATCAGAGTACTGTGCACAGAGGAGGTCCTTATCACACAGACAGTTTGGAAGCTGAAGCAGCCAATACAGCCTTTCTTTGAATGATAAGAATATTGTGAAAAGAAGAAAAGTGCTTTGATTGCAAGAAAAAAAAAAAAAAACATTTTAGATCAACAAAAAAATTGACACAGCCTATAATGCAGCTTTGCAGAGCAATGCACATACATTTTAAAAGGATTCAGATTAGCTGGTTTTTCATTGTGGATTTCAGAAGTGAACTTTTGTCATTTGATCTTTTCCAGTCATCTGGAAAAGTGATCATTATAAACATAAGATTAGACACCATTATGCACCATTTGAAAAGAAAAACAAACCCAAAAAGCCAAATGAGACCACTCTTGTTTTCCAGTTTGCTCTAAATGGCCTCATAAACCATTAATAAATATCCTGTTTCTGGATCCAACATTATCTGAAATTAACCAAAAATAGACTCAAGTACTCATCAAAAAGTTAACTTGTGATAAATCCATAAAAACAAACCCATTTGTGCATTTATTTTCCAAAATAGAGCTAAATGTGAATTGTATTAACTATATTTGTGATGTGCTCCTAAAAAGGGGTCAAAGCATTATACAGCAACAACCATGATTACCATAAAAGATGTCATCCCTAAAATACAAATCAGTAATGTCTCTTTAAGGAGCATGTGATGGTGTGTATCACTGTGTACCTTTGACTCTATGACCACTAATCAGATTCAGTTTCTGCCAGAGGTTTGAAAAAGACCAGATGCAGACCAATGCCTGTGTGTGAGGCATATTTAGCAAAAGCATATCTCTAGCTCCTGCAGTCCCTTTCCTTATCGTTTACGTGGGTGTTTTATTGTCTGTGTATTCATCTCGTGTGTCTTTTCAGAACACATTCGCATGCATATCCAGCGTGTTCTTTAAAGCCTTTCGCTCTGCATGTATTTTTATTTTCTGTTGGGGTCTTTTCCCTCATAATAAAAGAGGCTGTTTTAATATATTTGTGATTCTTCTTAAGAATAATTTGTTATGTAACCAAAAGCTCAGCAGCAGCTCCTTCGTCACGTTATGAGTGTGTGAGACCTCGAGGGCAATTCTTCCTACTGTGGCTGCATACTTGAGCCATCCAAGACCATGTGAGTGAGAGAGTGCGTGAACATCTAAGTATGTCGACTGCATGTGGGTTACTGACTGACTTCTTTGATGTTTCCCATCCCTCAGGACAAACTGTCAATAGGTTCAAAGAGCATTATCCTAAATGGAAGTGTGTGTGCAGGTCTGAGGCTTTGTGTGCATCACTTTCCACGTCTCAAAATTTAAAACTCCTGTTCAAGCTTTAAATGTTGCACAAAACAGACCCACATTCACAGGATAACAATTAATGCTCCACAATATTAAAACCCATTTTCTTCCTTTCAGCATTATGCGTTTGCAGCTCAGTTTCCCCACCACCACAGCGACACATTTTATTACCGACATCTATCACAAGAAGGCAATCACACATGTATGCTCTCCCCTCTGTATCAAACACATCTTTCCTCTCTATTAGCTCCTCACTCCCTTCATCTCTGTCTCTTTCGCTCCAGCCCTCTGGAGAAAACAGCCAGCAGAACAAGGTTGACTGCAGATGGAGGGAAATCGAGGAAAGAGTTTTACCAGCTGAAGATGAAAGATAAAGTTGACTCAACTTTAACTTCTTCTGTTGGAGACGCATCAGAGTTCGTCTGCAGGTTTCTCTGTTACTCTATTATGGCTCTCATCTCACTAAAACCCCTTTTTTGCACTTTTACAAAACACAACATATAATCTTTTAACTTACCTTTGATAAGAGTCCCAGTGACCAGTTTGTGAAGAGTCAAGGCAAATTTGACGAGTCCCTGTTTGCAGCGCTTGGCACACCCCGTCATCCTGTCTGACCCAGGACACAGCTGGCTGAGCAGGGCCAGAGGAGGACAGGGGTCTCCAGGTGTACCACCACCAGCTGCAGCAGCACTTTCAGATCAAAGCCTGCACAACTTCCCTGTGGTGCAGTTTATGAATCCAATGCTGAGGAGGGAGGCAGAGGAAGTCCGTTCCTCTCACTGAGCTGCCATTCCCCCTGCGAGGTTGGAGGGGAAAAAAAACAAACTATGATCTCCTGCTGCTTTCCCTGCATTCCCTCCCCCGCTCCTACTCTGTCTTCTCAATCCCACCTTCCTAATGTGTCCAAATTAGTGCCTGCTCAAGAGTGAAATGCAAGGGAGGAAGAGCAAAGATGAGAGAAGAAGGGTTAAAAGGAATAAATTCAGGTTCAAATATTAAAAGTGCTCTTACTGTCCAAGTTTGTGCAAAAACTTCCTCTTAGTCTGCAGCCAGCCAGTGGGAATGAAGAAATGAAACAATTTTCTTCTTGGTTTGCACTCCCATCTTCCTGCTCCTCCTCCTCTTTTCTTCCTTCCTGCTCATCAAATTCACTTTTTACTTAAGAGGGGAAGTAGCAATCCACTTTCAGTACCAGTGACGATGGACAGCTCCCACACTGGGGAGGAAGCGCACTGAGCTCGATTTGCAGTGCTCTCAGTGGGCAGATATAAACACACTGAGACCCACACAGAGCCTAAACACTCCTACTCCGACCTCAAAAAAACCTAACGCTCACTTAAAAAAAAAAAGGGTTGCAATCAAAAAATATTGTTTAGCTGCAAACATTTAATTATATTGTTTTCTTTTTAAAGATTTTAATAAGTAGATATAAAACATAACTAGACACGATATTCTTTCAGAACTCAGAGCTCTTTATAAAAATGTCAAAATAGTTTTTTTTTACTACGGCCTGGTAATTTCAGTATCATAAAGAATAACTTTGCATATTATAAATAATATGTTGATGCTTGTTTTTATTTCAAAACTTTTATTAAACTGCAAAATTTAAAAAGCAAGGAAACTCATTAAAATTTTAAAAACATTACTCTTAAAGTTAAGACTTAAAAAATATTAACTGTATAGTTCTCAAAAACTGGTATCTAAATACTAAAAATAGTCAACATAATTTTATTGAACTTGTGCAACAGTGTTCATGAAGTTTAAAGTTCAGCACCATGAAAAAAGTATTCGTATCCCTTAATATTTTCCGCATTGTGTCAACTTAATTCCACAATATTCTAAACGGATTGTACTGGGATTTTATGTGATAGTGCATAATTGGGAAGTAAGAAAAAAAAAATGATACATGGTTTTCAACAAATTTTACAAATAAAAATCTGGAAGGTGTGTCATGCATTTGTATTTAGAGCATGTGAATCAATACTTTGACTTACACTACAATCACAGCTGCAAGCCTTTTTGGGGGTAAGTCACAACTAGATGCTGAAATATTTGATTATACTTCTTTTCGAAATAGCTCAAGTTCAGTTAAATTGATCAGATGCATCAGTAACCTGCAGACTTTAAATCATCAGATTCTCAATTGGGATTTTAGGTCTGGGCTTTGACTTGGTCGTTATAGCACATGAATATGATATGCTCAAAATCTCAATTGGTGTTTTTAAGAATTACTGACAAATCTAAATACATGCAAGTTTCAGCCAGAGATGGTCTAGTTCAGTGCATACATTTACAAACACCAAAATGGCTCTTTAATTTGGTGCAAAATTGTAAGCATAGATCAGACCAAACCTTCAGCATCATCAGCCACTGGCAGTCTACAGCAGTATGTGGTTATAATGAACACAGGAGAGCACCCATTCCTATTAGCTGGAGATGGAAATAAGCAACAGAAGGCTCCAACAGGGCTCTGCTGATAACTTTTATTATTATTTATATTATTATTTATTTTAATTTATTTATATCTGCATCATTGCATCCCCCCTGTGGCACACCACCCTGGGAAGAAAGCCATATTATTCATATTAAAAGCTGCAACTGACACCAGTTGCCACCCGGAACTGGCCTGAGGGATATTCATGCTAGTTTTGCTGGTTTGGGGCCCCAGACCAGCAGGAGGTCCCCGAGAAAGCTCTGATTTCTCCTTCGAACTGTTTACAAGCACTTTTAACGTCAGGCTCCAACATTAACAATATTGTGGCTGAATCAAATGCATGAAAAAGCAAAAAAGCATCCATTTTCTCCTAAAATTGATTACCACCTAAAACTTGTATAGTTTTTGAAAATAAATATTCTTTCCTTTTTCACCTTAATTGATTTCTTTTTCTTATAACATATGGATCTGCGTTACTTCAGCCTGTCAAGCACTGTGTTTGACCTTTATCAGGCCTCTGATAACTCCAGGATTTACACTGTGCCTTCTTCGTCATCTTCATCTGAAACTGGCACATAGCTCAAGAGAGATGAAGGCTAAAACAGAGAAGATATTATAGGAAAAAGACAGGGTGCTCATGAGAGAGAAGAAAGGAGAAGGAGGATGAACAGAGATAATCTTATAATGTTTTACCTAGGCTATATTTAGTTGTGAATCATGTTTGGCTCCTGGACCAACAGCTCTAATGAAAAATGTGGAAAAAAATAACACAATAATGGGAAAGTTAAGATGTGGAGAAATGAAAAAACAGATGAGAACAGACACGACGTGAGGGAAGAGAGAAAGAGAGAGAGCTAAACAGTGTAACAATAAACATGCAAATGGAAAGCATGGAAACAAAAAAATAGAGAGAACTGATGGAGGACAAAGGAAATGAGATGGAGAATTTGCCAAGAGGAGGAAAAAAAGGAGGAGGGACGTGCAGCTGAATGGAGTTTGGATGCAAAACTCGGTGTTTCACATCATCTCAGGGTTATCTGCGATCAGAATTTGAAGGTTCAGCAGGAATAGGAATCAGTACCTTCTCAGGTGTGTCCTGATTCACACGTCCTGGAAGCACCTGGAGTGGTTGGGCAGAAAAACATGACAAAGTCAAATAAGCAGAAAATATTTTTTAAAAACAAGCACACCTCCTCTGTTTTGGCTATCAAGCATGTAGGAGATTACAGTGCGTGGGAATTTGCATAAACACGCTTCTCGATTACCGCTCCCATTGTTTGTGATTAATGAGATTATGCTTGCTTTTGTAGGCACATTCAAGGATGTAATAGCAACTAATTGCTTGTCTTTTTCCACAAATTAAAAGTTGCTCTGCTTGATGTGTGTTTCAGCATGGGCGTACTCGCTTATCCTCCCATTGGAGGGGAGAGGGGACACCGATATAGGACACGGAGGATGAAAATGTGGAGAAAATTGAAAGGGAACAGCAGCGGAAGAGAGGAGAGACAAAATAGTTTCCAAGAGATCAAATTTCACGATGCATAGCAGTAATGAAGCTCAGAAAAAAGGGAAAAGCTAAAAGAAATGCGTTACGGGGTAAAATTAAATTCTTTGAAGAAAGAAGATCAAAGTGTATAAAGGAACATGACAAACAAATGGGAAAATAAACAATTATGTAAAAGAAGAGGGAAAAAGATGTGCAAAGAAGTGAAAAAAATTGATGATGTTGACAACAAGAGGCAGAAGAAAGAGGTAGGCAGAAAAAAGAGCAGGACAAAAAGAGAAGAGATTGCTCTGAATGTTGTCAGAATCGAATCAGAGGCGGCCAGCTGTAAGCTCTGATAGTGCTTTGCGTCTAAATATATCATCTCTGAGATGGACTGATAGAACCAGCAGGCAGAAACACAACAAGAAGAAAGGTTTCGCAAATCCAAAGTATTACACATGTATAAAAACTGAAGTATTTCCCTTCAGCTTGTTATTTTCAGCAGCATTTGTGAATCTTAGCATTAAAGATGCCTGCAGTGACTCCCAGCAGGGATAATATCTGTCGCACTGCTGCTGCATGACAATGCAACAAAACATAACATCCTTCCAGCATCAAAGACCCATCTGCCCAGACACAACAGCAGGAGAAACCCACTTATTATAGAGCTGACATCTGGGTGTGAGCAGCCCACACTCCAAATCCCCCACCTCCACTCACTGACCCCATGACTCTCCAGGCGTCAGCGGGAGTGATGGAGTGACAGCGTTGCCTCGGGGTGAAATTACAACCTCAGCACTCCATCCCTCTTCTTCTCTTTCTCATTCGAATCTCCTTTTCGAGAAAGACCACCTTTAACCTTGCTGATGGCAACTGTCTGCATCACACACACACACACACACACACACACACACACACACACACACACACACACACACACACACACTCTCTCTCCTGGAAGTTGGAGATATATCTCCTGCAAGGCTGATACACTCTCAGATACACACAGAGGAAGACAGAGCAGAAGGGACCTTTGGTGTTATGACAGAAGATCCTGAGTCAGTCTTTTATGGCTCCTTGTAAATGTATTATTATGCCTTCAACTTTTTTCACATTTTGTCACATTACAAGCACAAACTTACTTTTTGTTTGGATCTATTGTCATTAACCAACACAGCAATGTGTAACTGTAAAAAAGAAGAAAAACAATTGAGTTTCTATATTTTTTAAAAAAAACAAAAGCCTGAAAAGTGTGGCGTATATTTGTTTTCTGCCTCCTTTACTCTGATATCTTTAAATGAAATCCATTCCAATCAATTGCTTTCAAACAGGATTGCTTAACAAGAGTTCACTTTGTGTGCAGATATTGTAAAAAGAAAGGAGTATGGAGGAAGTCCCAGTTAAAGTTTACTGCAAACCATTAAGGGGACACAGCAATCATTTGGAAGAAAGCGTTGTGGTCAGATGAGACCACAAATTTACTTTTTTGTCACATGCAAAACACTACATCAACCTGGACACATGCTCTCCATAATGAAACACAGCAGTGGCAATATCATGCTGTGGGGATGCTTTTCTTTAGTGTGGACAGAGAAGGGGATCAGAATTGAAGGGAAGATGGATGGAGCAATCCTGAAAAGAAACCCTGTAATAGATTTAAGACTGGAGAGGAGGTTCACCTTCCACAGTGTGATGGTTTAGATCAATGTATGCTCATGTGTCAAAAGGGTCCAGTCAAAGTCCAGACCTAAATTCATTTGCGTATATGTGGAAAGACTTGTAACTGAAGTTCACAGATGACTCTGTGGTGGAAAACTAACCAGCTTCATTCCATGGAAAATTCCATGCCCACTGTGAAACATGGCAGTGGCAGCATCATATCGTGGGGGTGCTTTACTCAGATGGAACACAGAAGCAGGGAAGAATACAAATGCATGCCACACTTTTCAGATGTTTATATAAAATTTTATTTTGAAAGCCTTTTATCCTTTTCCTTCCCATTCACAATTATACAATACGTTGCTTTGGTCTATCACATAAAACCCCTCCCCCCAAAAGGCAGTGATGTTTGTGGTAGAAAGACGACAAAATGTGAAAAGGTTGCAGGAGCAGGAATACTGACCCCAAGATTCTAGGTTTCTGCAGGCATATGATGCTTTTTGAAATCCATGACAATAGTAAATGTGCAATCATTATATAATCTAATGCATGTTTTCAGAAAGCCGGGGGAAAACACAATCTAGAGAGAAAAAAAAACAAAACATTTTTTGCATAAACACACAGGAGCCCAGCTGAGCTTTAATTTGCAAACCTTTCAGACACACACAACACCCTTTAACCTGCTATCTTTTACAATGAATACACAGAAAATCTATAGAAGCTTGTTTTATCATGCAAAGAGAAAAACATCCTGTAATAACAACCATAAAGCACAATATGTGAGATTCTGAATAGATGGCTTGTATTGAAGCATTTTTACCTGCACTATGGTGCATCTTTTTCATAAATAACTAATTAAAACACTTTCCATACTGCAGTTGACATTATCAGCAGGACTAACATTTTGAGACACTCATTGTGAAGTTAATTTACTATGCAGTCGTCTTGAATCTGTAAATTATACACCTACAGTTTAACACACACACACACACACACACTGTCTCTCCTCTGCCCGTAGGCCCATTCTTTCTGCTGAGCTCCAGCAATAACAATCTCAGAGGGGCTCTCAAAGCTGCCGAGCACAGCAGGTGATTAATAAGCTCCTTTTTTGCTGTTTGTGCTTCTTATTCTTTCACACTCAACTTTTGTTGTTGTGTCTGGTTTGTCCTGAATGAAGATACAGCCACTGTGATGTTTTAAGTAAATTAAATTTGTCATTAGATGCATCAGCCATTGAAATAAATCTTTGTTAATAACACCTGTAAGATTTGACAAAGTCATAACCTTACAAGTAAACGCCTCTTGACTGCCATCTAGTGTCTAATAGTAGGGGTTTCCATATTTAGCAGCAATAAGAGTTTCAAAGCTGACAGAAATAAAGGGAATGTATGTGTACTCTACCTGGACCATCACGTAGCTACAAAAAATGATCTATGGTCAGGAAAACTGAAAAATCTTTGGCTTCAATAATTATTATTGTGTTTGTGAATAGTAGGTTTTGTGGTACATAAATAGGCACACACACTAATGATAGTTAATATCTTATAAATGTTTATTCTCAGTACAGTAAGAATGAATCTGTGGGAACTTAAAATCAACAACTGCTAGAAAAATACTTTTCCTGCACCAAGTTCACTCTACACACACACACACACTTTGAGCCTCTAGCAAAACAATATACTATGTGTGTTGCGAACATTTATCAAAAAAAGAACAAAACTCTGAGTGCAAACACTAAGTATGAAGTGTCATCCATACAAAAAGACATACAGTGTGAGGTACAGTATATTGGCATGTTTTGATAATATTCTCTACAAAAAAATATCAGTGATTATCTCATTTTTAAAATTTCTTTTTTAAGATCTAAATAATTCCCTGTGTGCAAATGTTTACAGTTTAATATATCCTGTGGTCAAAGAAATCCTGTGAGAGTAGGGGAACAAACAAGTCTTTGGAGTGAATCATTTAAACATATTTGGCTTCATGTATAAAAATCAAGTAGTATGATCATCACATCTGATGTGTTTTCAGTCCAAAGGTCTCTTATGTCCCTTTAAGCTGGATGTTCAGCTTGTAGAGTCCAGAGAGGCAACAGCGGAGCTCTTGAATGAAGCATAAGGTCCACACAGTATAAAGGTTGCAGACATCACTCCAACATTTTCTTTAACAGAGTCATTAATGCATTTTTACTTTGAAAACACTTTGCTTCATGATGAATTTCTCAATTTTTTTTTATAACATGCTTCATTGGCAGCCACTGCTGGCTTTCATGTTGTCACAACACCTCATCGAAAAGGTTCTGCGGGTCTTACTCCAACATGAAAGGAGCATATTTTGTTTTTTTTGTTTTTTTTTACAGAAAATTACCTTTGATTGCAGAGGCAGAAAGCTCACAGAGCTTCCTTTGACATCTTCATGTAACTCTTGAGGTTTAAGTGTCAGGTTCAGGGTGCTGCATGTTTACAGGGAGGTAAAAACAGTGTGAGATGTCTTTTTTCTGATTGGTTGGCTGGATTCTCCCAACAGTGCAGTTGTTCCAGCAGAGTTAACTTAACTGAGGTCGAGGGTTGGATGCTCCCACAGAGAGCTGCAGCTATAGATGGCTGTGAACTGCAGGGCAAACACACACACACAGGGCACAGGATGAAAGATAGAGATTGTTACTGTCGGGTTTAAAACTTTAAACTGACTGCTTTTATTGTTGCAGAGAAAACAACAAACAATTGCATCTGATCCGACTAGACTTACAGGATCCACCAAAAATAAAATACTGACACCCTTTAATCTTTTCACATTACAACCAACGACACAATTCATAGGGGTTTGTGTGACAGATCAACACAGAGTTGTATATAAATCTCAAATGAAAACAGAATTATGTGTGCGTTTTTTAAAGTCTTTACAAACAGAAATCTGAAAAGTGTGACCTGCATCAAGCTGCCAGTACTATTGGCTCCTTCCATTATTACCTATTCGGCTCAGCTCGACTCAAATGTGGGTGGGGTCATCACAGCAAGGCTGCCTGAAAAATAATCTGATGTCATTTATATAAAACCAACATCTAGCTCCCTGTGACCTGCAGTCTTCTGACGACACACTTTCAGCACGCTTAACCCTGGCCGAGTAGATACTAAAAAATTAGCTGGTACCAGGCTTCCACCGAGAATTTGCTGCATTTCTTCAGTTACACAAGGATCTAAAACACATTTGAGATGCTTAACCAAACCAAACAGAACCACATGTCTAATACTATTACCTGCTGTTCTGACCCACTGAGAGGTTTGATCTGATCCAGCAACTTAGAGTCAGGGTTATTACTCTCTGTTTGAGTTGGAATAAAGAGTGCAGATGCTGTCAGAGTGGAGTCCATTAGAGCCCAGGGTCTGCACACCAATGTGGACAGGGACACTCAGGTCGATGTTCTCCAGAATACACTAAAACAAAAAAAAAAAAACAAAACAAAGAAAATGTGTACTACATATGAGTATTTGTTTTTGATAAAGAAAATTCAAAATGTTTCAGCCGTAAAGTGTTTGTACCTTGGTACACGCTGAGCTCATGACAGATTTGTGGAACTCCTTGTTTACAAAAACCTGAGGGATGAAAATGAAATGCTGTATTTGTACAAGACATGTGGTAAACACCCCAAGGTTATAAAGGAATGGAACAAATGCAAATCCAAAGAGCATATTTTTTCAACCTACCCTGTATCCATACACAAAAGTGGCATTGCTGCAGCCGAGCTCATCAAGAGGAGGCCTCTCCCAGCCAATCAAGAGGCTGCTCTGTCCCACTGTTTTAATGACCTCAACAGAGCGAACCTTCGCTGGAGCTTCTAAAGAGTCAGACAAGGAAAATTTTGCCCATTTACACCCTGTTTTCTTCATTTCTTTCAGTGTAGAAGAACAAGCCATTTTCATATTTCAAATTCTAACCACAACAAACAAAACACGACACAGCACATTGAGAGAGCGATAATAGGCCCAAATGATACATTAAAACGTAATAATCGTACATAGCAGTGTGTTGTGCGAGCAGTAAAATGGGGAACACTAAACAAGAATGTGCACTGGAGTGTGCTGCAGCATTTTCATTAATTCAAAAGACAGGCAGAGAAAGGGACATATTGGAGGGAGTATAATTATATCACAGCAATATGAAAAGAATAAACAATACACTGCTGTAATATAATGTACCATTTTGCACAGAGGTGCAAAAACAAAATGCTTTATCGTCAAAAATATATTAAAGCCTTTCAGAGCATATGTCAGAATTTAAAGCCATCTTTTTCCAAAAACAATCTAAAAGTATATATAAGGTGTTGCACCGTCCTTTTAATGTAGTTTAGGGCTATCAGGACTTGGATGTTTGTGTCTTAATATAGCTGGTTTCTCAACATCACAACAGTTGCTGGGGGTCTACATCTGCTCTCTCCATAGAACTTATGAGTAGCTGAAGTTGTGCAAGATTGTTCAAGATTTCTGTAATTTTCAGGAAAGCAATAAAGAATGTGTCCATTTGCACTTGAATGCATCTACCAGATAGTTCTATCATAACCTAACTTTGTGATAAATGAAATGCTTCCTTATGTGTTTATATCGGTCTCAAAAATCAGATAAATTTGAATCAAAACTGCAAATTTGATGTGGAACAGATTTCTGGAAATGATAAATCAGAAAAAAACTCAGCTTTTCATGCACTGACCATAATCATGTTTTTCTTTGCACAGAAAACAAAAAAAACCATACTCAGTTCATCCAACTCAAATCCTTCAGAGCCCACTCTTCCCCCCGTTACTTCAGGTGTGCTCCAAAGTTCTGTCCTGGGTCCCTTTCTTTTCATTAACTACGTCTTCCCCTTGGCAATATTTTCCATAAATTCAATATCAGTTTCCACTGCTTTGCCTATGACAGACATCGCTTCTTATCCGTTTCATCTAACTCCTCACTTCCACCCTCTTCCCTCACTTCCTGTTTAGCCGAAATAAAATCCTTGTTTGCGTTAAACTTCCTTAAACTTAACAGTGATATCATCCTCGACAGCACTTTGTCATTTCACTCTCATAACAACAGAATTACCAGGTCTGCATACTACTTTTTTTGTAACATCAACTGACTCTGTCCTTCCCTTTCCCCATATTCTGCTTCCATCATGGTCCATCGTTTTGTCATTTCTCGAATTGATTTCTGTAACTCTCTTCTCGTTGGTCTGCCGAACAAGTCACTCCAGAAACTTCAAATAGTCCAGAATTCAGCCGCCCGTATCATTACTAAAACCCCCTCATTTTCTCACATCAACCCAGTTTTACAGCAACTTCACTGGCTTGGTACAGAATCCAATACAAAATACTGTTGTACACCTTCAAAGCCATCCATAGCGTCTCTACTCCCTATCTGTCCGATCTCCTGCACATCACCATTCATCCACGCTCTCTCCGTTCTTCCTCTTCTATCCACCTCACTGTTCCCTCTGTCTGTCTTGGCACAATGGGGAACAGAGCCTTTTCTCACTCTCTTCCCCAACTCTGGAACTCTCTACCTCCAGACAACCACAATATTGCCTGTCTTTCCACTTTCAAATCACAACTCAAAAATCTGTTCAAGTTAGCATTTTCATTGTAATCGCTAGTTTTGTTTCTTTTTTTTTCTTCTACATTAGTTCTCGTTTTTAAGCGCATTGTTGTATTTGTTTGTTTTTCTTGTAAAGTGTCCTTGGGTATCTTGAAAGGCACTAACAAATAAAATGCATTATTATTATTATTATTATTATTACAAAGAAAATGCAGAAGATAAGATGCAGTTGAACAATCCTGACATCTTGAGTTTGTACCTTACCTTGTCTGGGTCTTGAAGTATTTTCCAACGCAGCAGTGGAATCTACAGCAGCCTTGTGGAATCTCTCTGGAGATGAACGAGCAGACTGACTGCAGGATGTATTGAATGTATTTGTATGTGTAACATCAGATAAATCAAGCATGGTAATGACTTTCTTTCTCTGCTTTGTGTGTGTCGTTAACTCTGTGTCATTGCTTGAGATGGAGTCACCTTTTCTGTGAGTTGCAGAGTTGAAAGGAAAATCAGGAGATGTTAAAAGTTCTTGTCTTTTAGATCTGTCTGCTTTAAGGTGGCTGGGAGTAAACATGCTTGGACTTAATTTGGCATTAGCAGACCGAGATCTAACTGCATTAAAAAGAGTTGGTGACTTATTAGAAGTGTCAGAATCAGTAGTTACATTTGGAGTGTGTTTAGTGTGGGAGGAAAATTTGGAGACTGGCAGAGAGTTGGCAAATTGAACACTGAAAGAAAAATGTCTTGTTGGTTGGGGTGAGTTTAGGTCTTTAGTTGCTGAAGGTGACAGACTTCTCCAAGGCTGTTTTCCCCTTCCCCTGCTCTCTGATGCCTTTAAGAGAAGACAAACAGAAACCTAAAACATCTTAAGCTTTTATTTTATGTTGCATTAACATATTGTATTGCATACTTAAAAGATTTATCCAAAAATACTTTAGCCTATTCAACATTTATGCCTCGGGTTACCTGAAAGCTATCCATCAGAGTCTTCTGCAGTTCTTCTTGCAGGTTGAGAATCTTCTCAGGGCTGCTCAGTCTCCTGCTCAGACTGACTCGTGTGCTTGAGGATGGCGTAGGAGGACTATGAAAGTGTATCCCCACCTCAGTTGTATCTGAGGAGTTCTTGTCTTTCACCTCCAAATGAAGAAAGTCAATTTTCTCTGGTCGGCTGGTCTCTTTGAGTGATCCAGTGGCAGGAGACACCTAAGCAGGGATTGATAAAGAGCTGTGTTAGATTTATTACTGTTTGTTATTTACAAATCAAACTAGAAATTATCAAAGAAGAAAACACATAGCCTACAAACCATAAATCCAGACATTCTCATCATGACATCTATTCATAACCAAACAAAGTCACTGTAACACTGTGGTTTTGTACCAAAGGCAACATCAGTACCACACTGTTGAAATGTTGCATCCAAACAAAATTTGATTCAATGTAATGATGATGGCACTCTGTAATTTAACATGGAAAGTTGGTAAAAAGGCACACTCCTGCAAAGAATCTGTTCAAGTAGGGTATAAGCATTAAATTGGGTACTAGTATATCTGTGAATCTACTCTGTGTAACACATATAGCAGCCTCTTTGTGTTAGCAAGCAATAAGAGCAATAAGTAAACCTGTGGATATTATTTCCCATTAGGTTAGAGGGGTTTGCTGTACCCAGGAATTTTGCCATTTGTATGTATTTGTAATAAATACATTTGTTTTCTTCTTAAAGGCATATCATTTATAGATAAACAATTCTTAAAGCCCAGGCTGATTAAGATACAGATGAAACAGCGAGTCCATTTAGGTCCAGTCAACACCTTATTTTCAGGCCACGCTCAGCTGACGCTCAACCAACAGCCCTGTGGGAGAGACTTGAAAACAATGTAGTGTGCTGGTTTAACACTAGTTCATAATTACTATGTTCCAAACAAAGCAGAACAGATCTGTCTGCATGTTTTGTTTCCACAAGACTAATTGGATCCACAAAGAAAACATATTATGAGCTGAATTATCAACAAGGCATATCAAAACAGAGGACTGGAGCTAACTTCTCTCTCAGCAAAGATCTCCAGTGGAGTAATTTACAAGTTTCTTAAGCCATATATGGGGAATTTTTTTATTTTACTTTCATTAGAAATGCATGCTGCTATTTATTGCAGAAATACCTGCAGACAACTGATGTGTATAATTTTAAGAGTTTAACAAAAATAAATTAAATAATCCCAGTAAGTTTTGATTGTTTTTCCATTGATCTGTTGAAATTTTCTGAAACAATATGTTTACTCTGTAAAACATGAAATATGTAGATAAAAAATGGGGAAAAATTATTTGGAAAAAAATGGTGAATTTGGAAAAACAAAACAAATTTCAAAGGTCCATGGGCTTGGATTGCTAACTGAAGGCAAATAATGACATTTTTCCACATGTGGTGCTATGTATTATAACTATCTCAGGGTATCTTTAACTTTTACCACATTTGCTTTAATGTTTCAGACTTTAAGTTTTGTTTTTATATGTAAAAGATGACACTAGAGTTTTTTTTTTTAAGACATGAAAAGTAAGTAAGAGGGGCCAACATGCTGTGCTGACAAAAATGAAAGTGGCTTTGGATCACAAATAACTGTAGGCATAAAACATTTCTTTTGCTTGTAAGACGCAATTTTAAGTAAAATTGTGTTCATCATAAACTGTTCAGGATTAAATCTAGCAACCCCTGGTTTTAACTATTTAGGTACAGTAAAACAAAACTAAAAGTATACACTAAGCATCCTAAACATTGAACAGAAAGGAGCTGAGTGAACTGGCCAATTTTCTGGGTTCCATCAAGTTAAATGTTTGTATAATTTAGTTGTTATTTTAGTGCTTGGATTAAACCTCAACTCATTGGATAAAATAACTTGTCCTCATTTTTTTCACTTTTTTTTATTTAACCAGCTGCTAGGGGAGAACGACCCATCATTATAGTTTAGATATATTATGCATTATTATTTGTAAACTACACTGATGGGTTGCTTTATAACCAGTGTTTTAAAACAATTTTATACTTCCTCACCTGGGGATTGTTTGTGAACATGCTCTCCTTTAATGGGACAACAGGGGACACTCTAATGCTTGAAGGAGATGCTGACCCTGGAGAGCTTTCCTTTAGTCTTTCTGCTGCTACAGGTGCAACTTTCCAGCAGTTCTGAGGATTTGTTAAACTCTCACTGGCAAATATCAAAGTGCGTTTTTCCCTTTCGCCACTCTCAACTCCAGATTCAGCTGAGATCTCTTTTTGATGCTTAATCAAACAGCTCGATACAACTGGGCAGGTTGGTTCAGACATGAATCCCTTGTTCCAGCCTTGAAATGCTGAAAAAAAATCTTGTGTAAAGTCACTACAGTTCTCTCTGTGTTGGATTTTGCTTTCTGGTGAGAATGCAGAAGCATAATCCTGCAGAGCAGCATCACAGAGCAGATGCTCAGCCTGCTGCATCAGCCTGGGCTCCAGACAGCCCTCTCTGTGCATGGACTTCATCAACTCAGCTAACAAGATGTTCCTCTCCTGACACTTCACCACCAGGCAAGACAGCTTGGCCTATTATTGGAAAAAATGTCTGTAAGCAAAAATCAACCACAGAAATCTGTTCAGCAGCAAAAACAAAGTGACAATACAAAACAACAACTCAGGAGAGCAATTATTCTGTTTCTTCACCTTTAAGGGCGCAACATCCAGATCAGTTTGACTTTTTCTTTTAAGAAGTGCATCATACTGCAAATACAATCAAACACATTCAATCTTAAGACAAACAAATAACGGCAAAATCTCAAACAAACTGATGAAGAGTTACCCACCTTCGCTCTGATGTCATTGTAGCACACTCTGAGGGAGACGAGAGCAGCGGTCTGATCGTCCCTGCTGCCCTGTTCTCGTTTTAGAGCGATGTACTCCGAGTTCAGCTCCTCCAGAGCGACAGTCTGTGGAGGGTTACACACATACTTCCCATCAAGGACAAATTAATGAGGCGGCTTTAAACAGTAGAAGAACAATGACGGTGATTAAATGGAAAATGTCAATATCACCTTGCAATATGGCAGTAAAACATTTGTTTATCAGCCTTAAGTCATTGCTGTATGGTTGTTACTTAAATAAATGTCCCAGGGAGTTAATGCTGAGACATAAAGGAAAACAAACAAGCCATGCCTTAGCTTTGAGCTGAGCAGAAAGGATGTTATGTTGCTCCTCTGTTTGTGCCTTTAGAGACAAAGCATCAGTCTTGTCCCTGAGCAGGGCCATCAGTTTATTCTGCAGCTCCTTCACCTGCAGGAGGCATAGCTACTAGTCAGACCCAACACATGATATGTTTTGTTTCTTTGAGCTTGAACAAATAAAAGGAGAGTAAATCTTGATCATAAAGTTTTTTAGGAACTTAATCAAACTGACACCTATGAAGGAGATTGAGCCAAAAACCAGACATGATTATTGGCTCAAATTATTGATTACTGGCTCTAGTTTCTGAGAAGTGGTCTCAGAAAGTAAGAGCAGAAACGTTCTAACGAGAACAAAAAGCTGCTAAACTACATGAAAAATCTAAAAGTCACTTTAATCTCCAGAAAACAGTTCAGTTTAAATCTTGTGATGCAGCAGCTTTTGAAAATAGGAAAATGTTTCTCGAAAAGGAGATCCTTATTTTATATACAATAGCACCAATATAGCCTTTTTAAAAAAGCAACACTGATAAGACAGACAAAAAAGTTCTCTATAGAGTTATGTTATAGGGTTTAGCAACACTACCCTGGAACTGGTCAGTTGTATGGATTATCGTATGCCTGCTGTCATGAATTTTGGGGTTTCTTTAAAAAATAAAAAAAATCCACAAATTGACTGATTTTAGGCATCAGATTGCATCAAAACAGGAGTTTACAAAAGTCTGTGTTTTATTATTTTGGCTACATCTATTTACAAAGAGTTAAAGGGTATAAAAAGAGTAAGAGAAGCACAGAGAAGGTTCCTCTTTCTGTTGTGGATGAGTTTAACTTTTAAATGAAGCAGTAAAGGCACCATGAACTCTGAAATATGTTAAGCCTAGTTAAAACTGATCTTAGCTCAGGAAAAAGTCTTGGAAAATATCTGAATGTCCATAAAGATTTAGATTTTTAAAAATAGCAGCAAAGGAACTGAACAACATTGATGATGAAACTTTACATAAAACACCCAGAATAGGATTAACAATATATAGATTAACAAGAGTTTTATTTGAAAATAGTGATATAAGAATTTAGATCATATTTTCTTTGTGTGATTTGGTACAGTAAACAAAAAGCTGAAGTTTCATACACGAGTTTATTCTACGATTCTTAATGCAGAACTCTATTTCATAGATAATTATTTGATGCTGAATAAAGACGTGAGATAGTTTAACATCACAACAACGCCTTAATGGGAAGCGTTGAAATAATCCATCTGCAACCATATATTTAGTAAAGTACCTGCACTGATAGGGTCTCATTTTCCTCCATGATGTCTTCCCTCTGACTGGCTGATTCTGTCAGTCTCATAACTTGCTCAGCTGCCTTTTTTTCTACCACTTCACGCCTGGCTTCTGATTGAGACAGCTCAGTATGCAGCTTCCTCATCTGCATGTGTAAGAAAGACAATAATGATCATGTATATAAACGAAAATGAAATTACTATATTAATAGCTGTTTCAAATACAGAGTAGAAGTTGCTTACACTCACCTCTACGTGACTCTTTTTCACTTCTTCTCTTGACTTCTTCAATTCAGCTCTCAGAGCTTCAATCTCCCTCATCAGGTCACTTTCCTTCTGTCATCCATCAAAATCACATTGAGTGAAAATAGAGTAATTAGTTAAATGTAATATGATGTACTGCACCACTGATATAACATATAAACTTAAAACAAAAGACTTGGATTGAATCAACATGTTAATCAAATTACCCTCAATACCTGCACAGACTTTGCTCTGTTGTTACTGGTCTCACATCTTGGAACATTATCTCCATTCCCTGTCCTCTTTGTCATGTCATCACTTATTAGATTCAACTCATGATTGGTCTCCTCAGCTTGTGTTTGAAGGCTGCATTTCTCCTCTCTTAAGCCCAAGATTATTTGCTCTATGTTTCTTTGTTCTTGCTTTAAGCAAATGATTGATTGTTCGACTTTTTCCTTTTCTTCTTTCAAATTGTTGACAGAAATTCTTAGCTGGTCATGCTCCCCTTTTAAGGTGTGAATTAGTTCCTTCTGGTCTGTGAGACCCTTCAGGGAATCAGTTAGTTTGTCTCGCTGTTTTTTCAAATGAAGAACAGTTTGGCCTAACTGCTCGCTTTCAGTCCGTAAACCCTGCAGAGACTTCATGATCCGATCACTCTCTTCTTCACCACTTGAGATAGATTCTTTTATCACATCTTTATCTTTTTGAAGAGTAGATAAAGACCGGGTTAGCTCCTCTTTCTCTTCTTTTAGGCCACTGATGGACCTCGTATACTGGTCTCTTTCATCCTTCAGACTGGATACAGCCCTGCTCAGCTGCTCTTTATCGTGTTTAAGTCCATGTAGAGACTGAAAGATGCAATCTCTCTGCTCCTTCAGTGCCCATACTGAGCGAGTTAAATGCTGTTTTTCTTCTGTTTGTCTTTGGAGTAACAGAGTGACTTCTTTCTGCTCCTCTCTAAGAGAACTGATGTTGCCTGTCAGCTCTTTTTGTTCTGTTTTGAGGCTCAGGATTGAGCTGTTGAGCTGGGCGACTTCATCTGTCAGAGAACTAACATGCAGGCTGTTCTGTGAGTGGTTTTGTAACGTGTCACGCTGAACATTTTGCTGACAGCCAGACGAGGAGGCTGTGGTCAAACTGTCAGTTTCTTGACTGAAAATCAACTGGGTTTCTTTATCTCCTTTAAGCACACTTTCTACTAAACTCTCCACACATTCTTTTTGTTTTTTCTGTTGAAAACATCTTGATATTCCAGCTTGGTGTTCACTTTGCCACAGAGTTCTGCAGTGCTGTTTAACCTGTGGTTCCTCTTTGTTCTCTTCTAACTTTTGCTGAAGCTCCATAATGGTATTCAGATCATCCTCAGTTTTCTTGGTGAGTTCTGAAATCAAACTAACTTGTTCTTGGTTCTCCTGCTCCAGCCTGACACCATCCTCCTCCAGCCTACAAATACACTCCCTCAGGTGTGTTTGCTCCTTTTTGGTCTCTTCTTCTCTGAGTTTAATGTGAGCCAGCAGCTCTTGGATCCTATTTCCCAAGGCCCGGTTTTCTTGATTCAGGGCTTGGTTGAGCTCACCCTGAACTGTATCATCTTCGGCAGGATTTAATGGAAGATGATGATCTATATTACTGGTGGATGGGGTGATAATCTACAAAACACAGTAATAAAAAGATACAATCTGAATATAAATATACTGGAAGTAAAGATTAGCTTTAAAAACATTTTAGAGAGAAAAAAAAACATGAAATACCTTTTCTTTTGATGACCGCTGCACTTTTACACTCTGCTGTTGTTCAGTTTCTCTTCTGAGCTGTAGGTTTAATTCAGTATTCTCCTGAGTTATAGCCTGTAGCTCTGCTTTTGTGTCCTGAAGTTCAACCTCCAGAAGGTCACGTTGTTCTTTAAGCGCTTTCAAATTGTCACCAAACCCCAAGCTGTGGAAAGCTGCCCTTAGGGCATCAGATGCCTCACTGGGTATTTCTTCCACATTTCCCAGTTTGGGCTCAATTACAAACTCTGTGCAGAAGGAAAGGGACTGGAAACCTGGGTTGGGTTCGGAGTCTGTGTGGTGAAAGAGGTTGAGAGGATTTTGTTTTGGAGTTTTTGATTCAGCTGGTAGGAATTGATCCTCTGTGTTGTTCTGAGTGTGCTCTGCTGCGCCCTGATGGTCAATAGGTTGAATTGCAAACACATCAGCATGTGGCTGCACCTACAAAAACATAAAAAAAGAAGCAAATGTTAAATAGATGCCAACAGTATCTTATGATTCATGCATGTACAACACTTATGAGCCAGTTAGCAACTGAGTAATATTGACCAGTGTATTTTCATATAATACTGTAATGCTTAAAATGCAGTTGATAAATGTGATATTTATGAGATGCTCCATTCAATCAGCCAATTTTAACCTGAATGACTCAGAAATCTGATTCCCCCCCCCTCTTCAATAAATTTGGAAAACCACCACAATTTCAGTCTATAAATACATCAACCAAGAGAAAGTGCAGTGATGGACTTTTTTAAGTTCAGTAACAATTACGTCATATATCATCAAAATTTAGGACATTTCAATGCATTAAAAGAATATAATCTTGTAACCGATTCATTTTCTCATTTTTTCAAAATTATCTGAAACACAGTTTTTGTAAGAAAGGCATTTCTGCAGGAAAAAAATGTGACAATAAAATACATACAACAGGTGGTCAACATTAGGGTGGTAAATGTTCCCAGATTGAGCAGCTAAACAGATTTTGCCAGATGTTTTTTAAAGTCAGCATCAGAAACCTACTGATTTACAACTTCCTGAAACATGCAGAGTTCAACAAAAATGATGTTTTATCCCTCAATATGTACTTCAGCTTAATTTGAGTTATTTTTTTTAATTTATGAGCTGAACAAGTAGCATTTCTAATGAAACAGAGCATTATTTTCCAGTGGGGAGACTACCACTGCCCAGTGCCGAGTAACCCATCGACTTGTGGAAAGTTTTGTGCTCTCATGTTACTCACCTCAACCTAAAAAGCTCACTGATAATTGGGTTTCCTTGGTACATTAAATTAGAGGCGGTGCTTTGAAGAAGTTTTTAAATTATACTGAGGACCTCTTTTCTTTATTACCGTCTGTATTTTGTCAGTTATGATTATAGAAAAGATTTTGATCTCAACAAAATAACCAAATTAAGTTCTGATTATGATGATAAAGTTAGTTGTTGCTTACACACCTCTCCCAGGCTTCCTGTTGAGGTTTGTCCAATTGCAGTCTCTGATGACAGAGGACTGAAAGGTATATCTGGGCTGCAGCGAGGCAAATCTGCTCTAGAAATTGTACATGTTGCCTCAGGTTTTAGAGATGACAGAAGTGGTGTGGGGTTAGCTGAATCCCTGACAATCTGCTGGAGACTCTGGTTCTCCTTTCTCAGGTCTTCAACCTCTTCCATCAGGGAGCTCTCTGAGTGTCTTAGTTGATGCAGCTCTGCCTTCATCGCCTCCACTTTGCAGCCCAGGAAGTGGTTGTTTTCCTGAGCCTCCTGCAGCTCCTCTAACAGTTTCCTCCGCTCTGTCATCCCATCCTCCTCTCTCTCCAACAACACCTTGAGATCCTCCTGCAGGCTGATAATGAAGCCTTGCAGTTTGGCCTCACTGGAGGTAAGTTTTGTTTCTTTGTCTCTTCCTCCCTCTATGTCTGTCTCTGTCTTATCCTCATCAACCTTTGTCCTTTCTTTTATCACCGTTGCCACATTAGGCCACCACTGCTTCCTCCTCTCTTCCTTGTTCTCCTCTTCTCCTTCCCCCTCTCCTCTCATAGAAGGTAACTTGTCTAGTTCATTCATGTGTATTACAGTCCCAGCTGTAATTCTGACAGCTTTGATTGTTGCCATTCCTGTAGCAGAGCTAACAGTCACGTCGAGCAGCTGCTTTTCTAAACTGCAGATGCGATTCTGCAGACTCTGCTCTCTGTCCCGGGCTAAGCTAAGCTTCTGTTGGAGTTGGATTTTAAAGTTCTCAAAATACTGGGACTGACGACTCATCTCCTCATCTTTGGCCTTCAGCTGCCTCTGACAGCGCTGCAGCCTCTCCCTCCATACACGCTCTTCTCGCTCCCCTTCGTGACTCTGAGTAGGACCAATGAGAGATAAACAAAATTAGTCAGAAAAAATATCATAGCAAATTTCAACTCCACATTGTTACTGAAAGATTTCTTTTCAATTACTTTGTGTTATCACAAAGCAAATTTTAAAATGTTTTTTAAAATCATTTTTTAATCTGTATTCACTGAAAAGCACAACAAATGTTTCATCTCAAAATATTTTTTACTTTATGCTGTATGCTCACAAAGTTCTTCCCATTGCCATGTTTTAAAAGAGTTTGTCTTCATGTTTGTTTGCTGGAGCATCAAATGTTTTACAGTGTAAATTGTTTCAAAAGCTGTCTATAATATTTTGATATTAAACTTTACAGATGTGCCTTTATACATGGAACATGGAGTCATAACTTGCCATATGATCACAGATACTTGCAATATCTTTGTACTTGCAGTGTGCTGATAAGATTGCCTTTTTACAGAGTCAACAAATAGAAAAATTTATCCACTCATTAAACAGTTTATTTACAAATTATCAACACGGTATGACACACTATGACTCTTTAATAATTGCAAAGAATAAGACATTTGAAGACTGAACAACTTATACAAATCTCCAATGTGTTTTTCTGCATTTAAAGTTTGTAATGAAATACACCAGCTCAAATGGAACGGCTATCATAAAAACGCACTGCTAAAAAAAACAAACAAACAAATCGAACAAAAAATAAAAATAAAAATCAAAAGATGGTGTCCTGGGGGGTTTCCTTCCAGATCTGGACCAGGGTGTTGCTGACCTCCTGGTTCATCTGAGTTGTGAACTGGCAGTGTTGGATGGACTGAACATGATGCACCAGAAGTGTTTAATTAGATTTGGATCAGACAAGCATGTTCAGGGTCAGTCAATGCCATAAGCAGTATCCCTCTATGCTCCTGGAAATGCCTGCTTACTCCCATCAAATGAGGCTGGGCACTGACATAGACCAAGAGGAACCCATGACACCAGCATAAGGTCTGACAAAGATCTCATTCTGATATCTAAAGTCAGATGCCATTGCCTGGACAGTGGCAAACCTCACAATTCTGGTGCTCAATGATAAACACCAATCATGTTCATGTTTCATGTTGCCAAGCAGTGAGCACATGAGCCACTACAGGACAATGGAGCTTTAGGCCTTTTAATGGCTCTTTCTGATTGTTTGGTCTGGGACATTCACACCCGGTGGAGGTCATTTTGTAGAGCTCTTATACGTTTCCTTCTGTTCTTTCTTGCACGCAGGAGAAAACGCCAGTCATGCTAATGAGTTAAGGATCTTCTACGGCCAAGTCCAGCTCTCGAAAAGTAACCGCCTGTCTCCTGGGATTTTCTGCTTGACTTAATATCATTACAGTGAAGGGATGATCTGTTGATTATTTTTTGGGATAAACAATTAATAATTGACAGCAAAAGGTGATTAATAGGAGATTTTTTTTTTTTTTTTACAGAATTTGAACCAGGTGAAGATAAAACTATGTCACTTGAGGAGTTCTGGGTTAAACAGTTTTACATACAAAGGTTTTTTTTTTTTATCTTAAATGCAAAATACACATTTTTTTTCTACAGTTTTGGCTTAACTACTGCTTTGAGTATGTTGTTCTTTTAGCAAATTGCCTTTTTTTGAGTCTGTTAACGATTAATCGATTATTAAATTAGTTGACGATTATTTCAAAAATCAAATCAACACGATTAATCCGATTAATTGTTTCAGCTCTACATGGAATTGTGCTGGGGAAACATGGCAAACCTTTCCAAGCAATGCATGTAATGATGTGCTATCCTACCAACAGTAGCAACACTGACTCTGGCCATTCATAGGCAAAATACTGGAAAATGAGTGACTGAGTGACTTCCTGAACATAAATAGCATTACAGAGTATTTCAGGTGTCAGGTTTTAAAGCATTTCACAGTACAGAAACTGCTCTGTTAAAGGTCCTTAATGATATTTTTCTATTAACCGATTCTGGGAACCATGTACTTTGATACTCTTGGATCTAACTGCTGCCTTGACACTATTGACCTTGATATCCTAATCTCACAGATGGAGCAATGTGTCAGAATCAGAGGGTCAGCTCTCCAGTGGACGAAGTCTTTCCTTTCAGACAGGAGTTCTTGTGTGAGGATAGGGGAGGCTATTTGTTTGGTCAACCTTGTGTTGTTTTTAAAGGGCTAAATAAATATACATGGTATGGTATGACCAAATGCAACACTAGTGGAAAAGCAGCTAGAAAAGATAAGAAGGAAAAATGTCTGTGGCCACCACCTATAAAATCATGGCTATTAAGGAGGTTATCTTATTTTATTCTCCCTAATCACACCGTTGCAAGTTGTTTCAATAACAAAGTTACTGAAACTGATTAACAACCACCTTAGCTACTTAATTGACCAGATCAATATCCTAGATATCTTCTGTTTGGTTTATCAGTTTGGTTTAATATTAAAAAAGGTCTGTGGGTAAAATGTGGTTTACAAACAAATAGATAAATCAAGCTACAATCTACCAAAAACACCTTTCACCACAAATGCAAAAACTCCATCCCCAAAAGCACTGCAAGATTAAATATGTAAAAGATAAATAAAAAAAATAAAGGTGCAGTTTACTCAAAACACAAAAATTACACTGGATATCCCTAAGGTGTATATTTTTAAATTACATTTCAAAAAATGACTAAGCCATTTTCCATGTAATGAAATTCTGTGCAAAATTTCTGTTCCCATCTTCAGTGCTAATACAATTCTAAAATAACATTTTCCAAAAGTATCACTAAGATTTATAATTTATTTTTCCAGAGCACTCACCATTGTCCTGACTTCCTGTCGGAGCATGTGGAGTCTCTGGTCCAGTCTCTGAGAGAGCTGCATGCTGAGAGCTCTGAAGCAGTCGCTAGCTGACAAAGCTGTGGCACCAGGCTGCTCTTGGAGTTCTGCAGCTCTCTGACGCTAACATGATGAAAAACAGCAGTTTACATAACAACTTTTAGTCAGATTTTCAAAGATAAATTTTTAGGACTTTCCTAAATTCAAAAATCTGAGATGTTGGTATAATCTCCTGAACACATTATGTTTACATGACAACGTGCACTGCAGGCAGTTGTGTGTGTGAAACCTGATATCTCCACAGCCAAAAGTGAGTATATAGCAGCATGTGTTTGTGTGCTACTGGATCCCATCTTCTCTGGGTTCTCACCTGTTCCTCAGGATGATTGAACTTGCTCTGTGCTTCAGGTCCTCCCTCTTTGTTATACAGAAGCTGCACGTCTGTGTCAGTTCCTAGTAACTGAGCTGCTTCTAGAACCTGCTCTGTCTGATGAGGTCATGTGATCCACCATAGATCAGGCTGTGTCTTCTGAGGAATGTTTACTTGCAGCACAAAAGCTCAAGAGCTAAGAAAAGTGGAGAGGGAAAGTCTGTGGGAGGTTTTCTGTTACCTTAATGAAATCTTCATTTCTGACATAAAAACTGGCATTCGTAAAATATCTTCATCAATTATTCAACATATCAACAGCTTGCTGGCAACTTGTTGGGCAGAGATGTCGCTCATGTTACCCCACCTCCTAATCATCATCCTCTTTCCTAAAGCTCCTACTTTATCACCCTGCAGGATACATCCCTAAATCTTTAGGATAGTGCCACATGTTTCCAGAGCTGCCTTAAGCCCAGTTAATCATCACAGAGCACATGAGCTCATACTGGCATTAACTCATTTGATGCAAACATGAAAAATGTGATTGTGTGCCTTAAGGCTGCAAAACAACCCAGAAAGTCTGGCAAATACTTAACTTGTTTGATACATTAAAGCCAGTAGATAACAGGATCACAGAACTACAGTGAAAAAAATGTCAGATTTAACAGATTTTTACTTGTGTTATCACAAAGCTTGGAAAGTCAAATATATTTTACACAATCTTTGAGTTAAAGGAATTTAAAGGAGACAATTATAAAACTTTTATACAAACCTGAATTTACATTTCCACTTCTTAAAGTCTTCCACTTCCAGTAAGTTCAATGTCTCATATGTGGACTTAGTTGTACTCTTGTTTCCATAGAAACTCCACAGACTCATTACAAGAATCCTCCATGTCCATTTGGCACTCAGCCTGTTCACCCCCTCCCCCCACACACACACATTCAGCCTTTAACTTTCACCTCTCCTCCTTCCAGCTCTCCTTTTCCATTGGGACATTCTTTCTCCACTATAGTAAAATGTTCAGAACTCACAATAAATCTGTTTTTATTCCCACAAAGAAGTCCAGTGCTTCGGGTTCAAAGACAGTTGCAAAATTGTAATAATAAACTATGTCACTTTTCTCTCAAGTATATACGATTATAAAATTTTCAAATCTGCTTGCATTCCAAGTAGGGGGTCTTCTGCAAAGTGCACAATTATCAAAAAGGCCATAAGGTTGTTTGTAACTGTCAACAAAACATAAAAAATAATTAAGTTTTGATTCCTTGCTTTGCTCCACAGCAAGTCAACACCTACAAAAACAAAATAGGAAAGGTTTACAATTACTTTTCTACCCATCATTCCCATATCATAAGAACTGCAAAGTAATAAGTTCTGGTATAACAGAACTTTAGAGGCTTTACCTGACGAGAGTCCATGGTCACCTCCATTAAGGCCAAAGAATAAATGCTAAAGAGAAAAATAAGAAAAGGAACAAAAACTAAAGGGGGATGTGGGTTTTTTGACAAATGACAAAAAAGAGAGAACAGAAGAGGATGTCAAAAAAGCACAATATCAGCACAGTAGCTAGAGTGCCTGTGAAAAATCATTATATACTCTGAACATTTTTTTCACATTTAACCTGTTACAACCACAAACTTTAATGTAATTTACTGGGATTTTATGTGATTTACCAACACACAGTGGTGCATATTTGGGAAGTGGAAAGGAAACTATATATAACTTTCCAAAATTTGTTACAAATTTAAATCTGAAGATTGTGTAGTGCTTTTCTATGATGGTCTACATGCAAAACTTCACATGTGCAGAAAACTAACACTGTGCATCACCCTGAAAACACCATACATGCACAACAAAGCTGGTCAGAATTGATAGAAATTAGGACTGAGTTAAATACATGGAAATCCTTAAAGAAAACCTGCTGCAGGCAGCTAAACACTTGATACTTTGGTGGAGGTTCCTTTTTGGGGAGCAGAGACAATATTCCATTGTAACATATCCTGAATGAAACCATTAGTTGCTGAAAAGCACTACTAATCCACCTCATTTGCTTTTGGTGCTTCTATTTAAAACTTTGTCTGGCCCTATGGTTAGAAAGCTGGGCAGAGAGATGGAGTAGGAGATATAGGGCTGCAACTAATGATTATTTTAGTAATCGATTAATCTATCAATTATTCTGATGATTAATTGAATAATCAGATAAAAAATTGGTACGTTCTGCAGATTTTTCATTTAACCACTTAAGCCTTCTTTATACAATATTTAAAATACATTAAAAGATGCAAACAAACAAACAATTCAATTCCTTTTGTAAATAAGAAATTTATTTTACCGAAAATGCAATAAACACAGCATTCCCCTAGAGAACGCTTGATCATTTGTAGCAATGTTTCATCTATAGCTAAAAAATGCTTCTAACAACATGTGAAAAGTTCAGTCTTTTCTGCTTGACTTAACATCAATAGAGTGCAGGGCTGATCTGTTGATTATTTTATGGATTAATGGATTGGATAGCAAAAGGTGCTTAATCGGAGATTTTTTTTTTTTTTTTTTTTTTTTTTTTTACAGAATTTGAACCGGGTGAAGCTAAACTATGCCACTTGAGGAGTTCTCAGTAGAACATATTAAGTTTTTTTTAACCCTAAATGCAAAATGTATATAATTTTTGTACATTTTTGGCTTAACTACTGCTCTGAGTATGTTGTTCTTTTAGCAAATGGACTTTTTTTTGAGTCTGTATACTCCTGTCAACAATTAATCGATTATTAAATTAGTTGACAATTATTTCAATAATCAATTCAACACGATTAATCCGATTAATCATTTCAGCCCTAGACAGAAGAGATGGTTTGACATTCCTCCTCCTCTCTCTGCTCTTTGGTGCTGCTGTGCACCCATAAAGCCTCCTTTTCAACTTATTTCGGTTGCGAGATCATAGTTCAGGTATTATTTGAGCTTTGGAAACCTTAATTAGCTGGTCCCAGTTGTTAAAACAATAATTTGTTGCCATGGTTATGCATCATAATGGTCTAAAAGCAAAAAATAAAAAGCAAAGATCCTTCCAGCTGCACAACAATCCAAACCACAAATAATAACTGCCTAACCATGCAATGCCTTAACCAAAACGAAATTAAGAGCAAAAGTACACAAAAAGAACATATCAGAACAACCGTAACAGCGCTACTCCAACACGCTGCCACCCAATTAGAGTGCAATTCTAGAACGACCCAAAGTCCAGGCTTAAATTTATTTAGAATCTGTGGTAGGATTTCAGATTGATGGACATTCTCCATCAAAACTGACTGAGCTTGAGCTATTTTTGTTAAAAAGAACACAAAATATTTTGGTTTTTAGATACACATCTCCAAAAGACTTGGAGCTGTAAACGCGGCAAAAGGCGATTCTGCAAAATATTTGACAATTTTAAAAAGTTTTCAAACCATTTTTTTTACGTCCACTTTACAATTATTCACAACTTTGAGCTTGTTTATCACATAAAATCCCTTTAAAAAAACTGAAAGTTTGTGGCTGTGACATGTCAAAATATAAGACTGTCATAGGGGTATAAAAAGCTTTGAAAGCCTCTGTATACACTGTAAAACACTTTAACACGCTTGGTTTACTAACCATGACAAAAAGTATCTCCAAAAAATCTGAGCTTGTACCTTTTCCTCTATTTCCTTTATTTGTCTCTTTTGCAAGTCAATCCTGTCCTCCAACTCTCTAATTCTCTGCAACACAAAGACAAAAGCAGTTAGCTGGTCAAAATATTTTAAAAATACTAACATAAATCTATTTAAAATCATTAATTTAATTAATACACCATTTTCAGAATCCATTATTTGGATCGTATTATTTTGTTATTAATTCCTCTTCACCTTTATTTTGAAGACCATGGATAGACATGAGCATCTATAACAATTGCACAGCAGACTGAACCATGAAGGAGCACACTTTTCTTTGTCCCAAACACAAAAATCTATACCTAACAGGTGTCTATGTGCTTCATATCGCTCAAAAATCTTTTGTTTAGACGTTCAGTAAGTTAGTATTGTGTATTTATGATGTATTAGTGTTCAATGCGTTTTTTTGGTTAGATTTCATCATGGTAATGAGTCTGAGTACAACAGGTTTGAGTGATCTCTTAGGTGTTGATGTGGTTAATGAATACCAAGTGCACAAAAACAAACACAAAAGTGTGTAAATCTACAAAGTGGGCTGCTTGCGTAGGAGAATACTAAAGGAGTGAGGCTACTAAATTCACAATGAAACACACACAGTCACACATTGATAACTTGAGTCTGTCTCATCTTTACTTCTTCCATTTCTTCATGTGCACTTTCAGACAGTTACAGAGAGAACACAGAGGGATACTGCATCTTTTTCAAAGCACCAGAGCTCTGGTGGTATCAGAAGGTTCAGACAGTTATCAGGGGTCAGACTGAGGACAGGCAGGACTTGACAACCTGACTGGGTTTAGTTTGAGCCTTACCTGCTGAGCCTGCTGTAGGAGCTCCATGCGCTCCTGTAAGATCTGACTGTCATATTGCCGGCTCTGCCGGAGAATCTGACGCCGCAACTTGTCCACAGCTAGCCTCAGCTCCTCCCTCTGCCTGTCTGTCAGCGACTCGGCCACCGCCTGGCATGCCGGCTGCTCCTGCTGCAGAGCGCTATACAGCGTGGCCTCCAGCTCCTCGATCCTCTGCACAGCCAGCCACATACACACGCATACAGGTACAAAAATGCACACACGCAGGCGTGCACATGCACATGCACAGACACAAACAGGCATGCACATGGGAACACACACAAACGGAAACCCAGATTGCACAGAAACACACACACGCACATACACACAGCACTGTGACCATGTTAGATATAGGGAACACTGTTCCACCTAGTAGTGCTTCCTATTTAGATTTGAACATTTATAAAGCAACCCTCCTTTTATTAACATTAAATATTTACACTCTAATTCTTTACCAGAACAGTCCAGTTCACAATAATACAGTAAATACAAAAGGAAAAAAAAACATCAAATGACACCTTCAAATAAAACATTAAAAGTGAATAAATTAAATGGTTAGAACATGGAGATTGATTGAAGCCTTAGTTCCGTTAAATCAATGTGTAAAGTCTACATAAATTAAAAGAGAACGTGGGTTAAAATATTTAATGAGAAGCTTAATTAATTTTTTTGACTTGTCTAATTAACCTCCTCAATTATACTCTAATTTAACCAAATTTAGCATTAAAATACATTAAAACAACAATAATAAAAATCTGCAGTTTAAATGATGCACAGGGATTAAGTAAGTAAGTAAAAGGCCTTCATCTAAGATAAAAAAATCAGGTCAGGCCATAAAACATGTAATTACCCCAGCCAACTGAGTGTCTTAGACCAATCGCAGAATTTGGAGTTATGTTGTAAAAGATGCAGTATCCCAACACAATGTGAGAAATGTTATTTCTATGAAACATGTTGCATTCATGACAATTAATGGGCTCCTCAATGTTTATGTTACATGCTGAAATGACAGTGTTGTGCCCTTACATGTTTTACCCAGTTTATAGAGCAATGATGCTCTTTACACAGCTCTGATTAAATTTCCCAGGACTTTAATTGAATTTACTGTTAAAGAGTATTACTATTGCAGGTATAAGCAAACGTAATGGTACCCCTACTGGACTCCTACCATGTAAGCTTGATCCAATGCCTGCTTCCTGTAATCCAGCTCCTCTTCAAGGAATCCCTTCTGCTTACTGAACAACTCCTGCAACATGACAGCAAAAATACAGAGACTCAAAATAATGAGCATCCTGGATGTGATACTGGAAGTCAAGATACATACAAAAAACAGTTTTTATAATTTGAGAAAATTAAATCTCATAGTTATTGTGTTGAATTATAAACAGCTGAAAAACATACTTTGTCATTTTCAAGGTCGATCATCTTCTGAGTCAGCGCTGCCTCAGTGCTGTCTACCTGCTTCAACCACTGTACATTAAAGGACAAAAGCGTACATTAAACTGAAATATTAAAAAGAAACTTGTGCAAAAGGTTAATCAGAAGGTTCATGTTACAGTTGCAGTACTACAATGTGTCCACAGAGTGTCACCAAAAACACCACAGGTCAGAGAGGCTTTGATTCACCTTTTCACAGAGTGAGATCACAGTACCAGCCTGGATCACTGCCACCTGCTCCTCATTTCTGAGGTTCTGCAGAGATTGAAAGGAAGAGTTATGAGAAATATGTGGACTGATTAAAAATACTAGCTTTAAAAATACAATAATGATCAAACTAACCCCATTATCTCCCAGAATATCCAGCTTTTTCATCAGCTCAGGAATGATTACATCCTGCACAGAGGTGGAAATCCGGACATTCAGGACATCCTAATGATAGCATTGAATGTAAAAAAAAAAAAAAAAAAAAAAAAAAAAAAAAAAAAAAAAGTACCCTTAAAGTAAATAGCTTTTTATTATGGGTGAGTTACCTTCACTCCCTCCTGGTGGCAGTAAGTCTGGAGGGCACTGCTGCTGTTCTCAGCGAACGTAGACATGTGGAGATTGAGTGCAGGAGATCTGCGTTCCCTTTCCTACAAAAATAGATACCATCTCAAAACTAAATATAGCTAAAAAAAAAAAACTGTCATACAGTAATGATTCATAATGACATTGATGGTGTGGAGTAACTAAAGGAATAAAATCACTAATATTCAATGTGAAAAGAGAATGCAGTGAAATGGGAGGATTTACTTACATGACAGTGAAAATATTGGTCAGGATCTGCCAAAACGATGGAGGTGAACTCAAACAAATCGACAGGGATGCATGCTAAAAACTAAAAACTAGGAATGTGATCTGACATTTTTTTCCTATTTGGAGATAGAAGTGCTGCACAGAAACATACAATTTGATATAGTGATGCAATTATATTTACTTCAATGGCCAAATGTTTAACACTTTAACTTACTCATACTAATACAAAATACAAAATTATTGCAGTTTTACCTTTTAAAAAATGTAATTAGGCAAAGAAGCATGCACACAAAAATGACAAACTCAAAATTTGAAATGGATGGTGAACTTAAATATCTTTTATTCCATTAGAAAATAATATTCATCTTCACACATTTGTTCATAAAACAAGGACAAAAACAAATCCAGTAGAGTGGATGGGTATGTAAACAGCTGCCATGCAAAAGAACCAGAGAACACAGGTGGATACAATAAGGAACAGTAAGGAACATTATCTAGAATGCATGTATCTATATATATGCATGTCTGATGGGTCACTGTATGTATGTTTTGCGCCTGGAGCTGAGATTGTTATTCTCGCCTGCCGCTGACAGTTTGATGTTGGGACAGTCTCTTACTTCCAGTTCCAGCACCCTGAATTCAAGAAGCTCGTTTTGGTCCCTCGCGTCCTGAACCTCAGCCTGCAGCCGTGACTCAGCCTGCTGCAGTGCACAAATCTACAGACACAAAAGTCCAGAAATGTTATAGAACATGGCAGATACATGTTTTGCTTGTAAACTACCAATCATGAATATTCATTTAAGATTAGCATAAAAAACTGAGAAGTTAACCGAATTAAAAGCTTGTTAGTGAAAAAGTATTAGAGCTGCCACAACTACTTGATGTCATCAATAAAGTCAACAATAAAAATCTGTTGCCAGCAATGATTTTTGTCAAAATGTAATTTTTTTGAATTCTTTTTTTATATACTTTTTTACTTTTAATCAAAAGTTACCATTATTTTCCTCAAAATTGCTGTCCTGGCTGCAGTCTGCAGTAGTGCTTGTATATATCTGCATGTCTGTGCATATGTTTGTGCTACGTCATTGGTTTGCCTTATTTGAGACAAAATTTCAAAACAAACAAGGCAAGTAAAGCATCTGCTGCAATGTCAAAAGTTTTGTTCAAATTTGTTAAAGGACAAACTGATCTACAGTTTTGGAGTACTTCAAGTTATAATAGTGATGATAAACAGCGGAGCCGGACCCACTGTAGCCCAGTAGGACCGGCGCCATACATTATAAGCAACTGAAGAGCCAATACCCAGGAATTACTGTAAGAGCGAAGGCAAAGCTACTACGTTTTTTTAAAGCTGCAGAATATACTCTATAAAGTCAGATAGGTTGTTTGTCTGCTACACTTTCCCCTACATAAGTAAATAATTATTTAATAAGTATATGCAAGTAATTTGTAAGGTATTCTCTATTATTACTTTTTAAGTAAAGTAAATGTTGCATGGATGAACTGAGGCTTAATTTTGTTTGTTTTCATTTCAGTCTCATCATTCCTTCATTCTGAAAATTAAGCTTTTTATTCATCAAAATAAAGCTGTCTTATTTATTTTTGTAATGCTGAAAGAGCACCTGATATTTATGCATTTTATACTCCAAAGAGCAAATCCTTATTCACATTTTAGCCTGTAGTATGCAAGATCTCCAAAAGTTGATTGTAAAAAAGTACAAATAAAATAGCCTTCTGGTAAATATTCGTGAGATAATTAATCAAAAAAACTGGGCAGCTCCTGATCTTCTTGAATTTACTGTTTACCTGTTTGCTATTTGAAATACTTTATTTTGGGACCTTAACTACAGTTTGTATTTGAGCCAGTAAAGCCCTAAACTCTTTTGCTTAGAAAAAAAAAAAAAAAAGGGATTTACACAAAATCAGAACCAAACTTTCTAAAGTAAGGACACTGATACAGTATAGTGTCTGTTTTGTTACTCAAACTCTGAAATTTACTGTTTCAAAGCTGAAGAATAAGACTCAGTAAGTGAATAATCAACTGAACATCTTATATTGAGATAAGTGATTACAAGCTACATAATCTACCTTCTCGTGCAGATCCTGGTTAGTCCTGATCAAGTATTGCTTCTCTTCCACCCACTTTGAATCCTGCCATAACAACCAAACACAACATCAGCAAGAAAGAACTCAGCAGCAGAGGGAATAAAATGTCCCCAGTGACTGGGTGTAATGAACAAAGATGTCAGCAAACATTCCCAACAAAACCAAAACATACTGTTCAGTGGCATATCAAACAAATCTGAGTGGCACATGCAGATGTGACATGGAAACAAAAAGACAGGAGCAGAGTATGAGTAACACCAGTTTATTGATCTGGGCAAAGAAAACCCACTCTTGTGAAAACAGAAAACAGAGCTGCATTCAACAAGAGTTCACAGTAACAGAGGAACAGAAGGCAATCTGTGATGAAAAACAGCAGAGAAGCAAATCAGAGTAACAGCTGCATCAAGCCACAGTAGAGCATGCAAAATGCTGAGAAACATTTTTTTTTTAAAACTTTAGATGTCTTTCATATCTGTTTTTAGAGTGCATTATGATATTTGAATATTAAATAACTTTTTTTTTTTTTTTTTTACTATACTAGGCATTTTCCTCTATCATGATGATTGCTTCATTAACAAGAATTACAAACTTTAATACTGACATGCAAACTAGGATCCTATGACACTGAGAGTTTACGTTCATCAATTCAAAACTGATTCAAGTCAATTTAGTTCAAACTTTGGGGTTGGTAGCACAGCGACCTGATACAGACCAGTACCACAAACAGTAGGAACAGAGGGTGAAGCAGAGCGTGCGGTCGAAGAGCTGAGAACATACATGCAGGAGGGGCTATCACAGGATTCTGCGGAACACCTGGTCAGCATAACGCCATCCCAAGAGCAGAGCAGCCAAACAGACATGCAGGAGGGCCAGCAAGAGCAGGACCACTGAGCTCCTGTCCCCATCCCCTGTCTTTATTACCTGTCCACTCTCTGCCAGGGCCTTCTCCAGGTCTATAATCTTTGCCTGGCAGCTGCTGAGATCCATCTGAAGCTGCTCACGTGTCTGTGGAATGATATAGTGGAATTTAAAGTTATATTTATGTCTAAAAACCAAGATAGTAAAGGTAAAAAAGCAGATACATACTCTGGCCTCCCTTTCAGCATCCAAAGATCCCCCGCTCTGCTCCTGCAAGAGAGCGTAAGCTCGCTGTAGAGCCTGATACTCTCTGGTGAGCTGACGGAAACGGAGCTCTGACTCCTCACGGGAAACCGTCTGTCATAAAAAATGGAAGGGTCAAATTAACACACTTTACACATTTGAAACTTATTTTCGTTGGCAGGCATGCACCAGTTACTGCTATCAAGGTAAACCAAGGTTTCAAAACTACTAAAACTTTCTTTCAGTTTGTATTTTTAATCAAATGCCAGAAAAAAAAAAAAAAAAAAAAAAAAAAAAAAAAAAAAAAAAAGAGTACAACAGAACTCCCCCACATGTTGCTGTGCACTGCAAGTCAGCTGGCAGAAGAAAGGCTAATAGAAGCTTACAAGTAATACTTCCTATTGTGAAAAACACATAAATCATGAAGTGAAAACTTATAGAGCAACATCTATAACTCTTATTAATAGCTTTAAACTACAGTCAGGCTTCTTGTCTGTTAAGCTAAAAAATTGCAGATGACCTCTCATTGCAAATCGCCTGAATAATTCACCAAAGTATATCAGCATATTATAACTTTTATTATATATAAAGATAGGTAAATAACAATTTGCATGTATAAGTGTAATACTCAGTTTGCTTTAGACCAAGTGAAAATATTACATAAATGTCAGATAAAACTATACCTGCAATAGCCATCATGTTACTTTACTGTAGCAGTGATAAGAATTGTTTTTACATAAAAGCCTTTTGATCATGTTATTCATCTATTTTAGAATTTTTTTCAATTAATACTGTGATACCATGAAACCATGGTACTTTTATTCAAAATTATCATACCATGAGAATCCCTAACTGACCCACTGCCAATATTTCAGTTGTCATATAGAGCACAGCTATTTCTGAAAGCAGACAAAGAAATACCTCTTCCAAATCTTCCTCAGGTGTGGCAGGTGTGCGGTCAGTCAGGTCAGTGTTATAAGAGGTAAGCGATGAGGTCTCAGAGTCTATCGATTCCTCATCAAATCCAAAATATGTCTCCACAACATGCCTCTGCAGGAAAAATATGAGAAAGAATCCATATTGTGAAGAAATCTCTAAAAACATGTTATACTTTTGTAAGCAACATTTTATCCATCATTTTGTCCTGTCAGTACTATAATTTCTAGCAAATGAGATTAAGTAACTGCATCCTTCTTTGCATAACTTCTCCATAAGTTCTTATTCTTACCATCATGTTTATAAGTCATCTCCTGGCAACCAGAGAAATAAAGGCAAACTAAGGCACACAGACAAATGAAGGAGGAGAAGTAGAGGATGAGGAGGATGTATTCTGTCATGATCCAAAACCAAAGCACCACCACTAAATGGAAAACAAAATGTCTTCAGAACTCATCTGTTATTTCTTGGACTACAGCAGCTACTCTGAATACTATCCAAGGCCTCAGTGATTTAAGAAAGATCAAATCTGCTTTTCTCACACTCCCACACAAAATGGAAAAACAGACAATGAAGCTTCTGGTTACAATCAAACCACTCCAAAAAAGCCAAAAGTCAGCTGCTGGGTTCTTCTCTCTCCCCTGGAGTATTCAGCATGTGTTTTATATTCCTAAAAACTGGCACAGTCGTCCAAGTTTCTATCTAAAACCCAAGCGACTGTGTCCAACTCTTGTCCAGCTGCTCAAGCTAAAAAACAATCTGAGAGAAGAGATGGAGAAAACACAATGCAACGAGAGACTCCTCCTCCCAGCAGCATCAGTGGCTTTGAAATGTCCCCTGATGCATTAGTTCAAACAAGCCCAGTCATATGCACGTATGTCAGAGCCATTATTTTTTCCAACGCTTCCACCTATATTAACATACCTTGTTATCATTTAAAGAAAAATATAAATACTCAGTTTCCTAAACAGCAATAAATAGAAAGAAACTAAGTCAAAAAAGGAAGACAAAAGCATTTTCATTCAGCTGTGAAGATTGTTCAAGCAGGAATTGAGTCTATTCATATGTTGTCATTATTGTCCCTTGAGTCTAATTAGTCAGAAACACACACAGAGCACCAACTGAAGAAATACTTAAGAAACTGTCAGCCACAGATAGGTTAGTTGCTTAGAGACACACTATTAGTTTACAGCTGTGGTAAAGCAATCGTGAAAACATACTTTTGGCAGTTTAGTTGCTTTCCGTCGGTTTTTCTTGCTCATCACCAAACGGTCACGTTCCTGGAAAAAAAAGAACCACCACAATAAAAAATCTCAAAATCTGACTCCACTCTTAAACAACACTGGACATAAATGAAAGAATAACCAGTCATAAGAATATAATACATAATTAAAAAAATAACTATTCAGTAATAATTCTCTAAACTGCTAGTGAAATGAAAACAGCTGTTTGAACAACAGCTCTAAATAATACAGACACTTTGTGCTGAATGATAGTTAACGAAAGGTAAATACAGTCCAAAAAAGCAAACATAAAAATTGAGACATTCACTGCTGAATTACAGATCAAGTAAGAACCAAGGCACATTTCAGGGCACAAAAACGCTAACTGGTTTGGCAGTGCAGCCCATTACTCTCTAATATGGTTAATTGGGTAAAATGTAATTAAAGTTAATGGATATAAACCGTGCTCTTTGCAGTGCATCTCCAAAGTATTCACAGTGCTTCATTTTTTCCACATTTTGTTATGTTACATCCTTATTCCAAATTGTATTAAATTATTCTCTTTCCTCAAAATCCTACACACAAATACTCCATTATGACAATGTGGGAATTTTTTTTTTTTAGATTTTTGTTAATTTATTAAAAACAGAAAACCAAGAAAACACATTTGCGTAAGTGTTCTCAGCAAAGTGAGGAGCTGTGAATACTTTCTGGATGCACTGTATGCAACACATCTAGAAACAGACATGTATAGAAAGCAAATGGATGGCTGTATCCAAAAGTTATTGATGAGGGGGAATATGAGCTTATATTAAAAGTAAATCACAGCTCATCACAGACAAAAACTTGTGAAATACTAAATAACTTAAAAATAAACACTATTTAAAGAAAAATGAAGAAATATATTGTTAAACCTGTTAATTTTAACCATATTAAAACAAAAGTCAGAAAAACATAACCTGCGTGAGCTCTTCAATTATGCCATGTTGCTCAGCAACCTGCATCTTGAGGAACTCCACTTCCTGTTCCTCATGGGCGTGACTAAGGTCTGTCAAGGAACTTGGTCGCTTTAACTGAGGTTGAGTGGTTTGGTGCTGTGAGGGTGTCCGGGAGGAAGAAGCCTTTTCCTTCTGGGGGAGGGAAACAAGAGCCAAAGGTTTAGCGTTGTTCCTTCAACTGCCACTAGAGGTCCTGTTTCCTACAGGACAAAAAACTTTCTAATATGCTTAATACAATCACAGAGCTTAACCATGTGACGTTATTGCTTAGGGCTCACAATGGTATTTTGCTGAGTGACAGAAAAGAGCCCTGATAATGATCGAAGACTGTATGAGCAACTCCGAAACAGAAAAACAGAATAAAAAAGGGGGCGAGCTGCTGGGCATTTGGCTATTAACAGGAAAAAAAAAAATACAAAAGAATTGTGATTATCGTGATAATCAACATTAAACTCTGATTGCTGATGTTAACAAATTCACAAAACTGACAGAATGATTACACTGCTTAATGTGGTTTAGGAAAGCAGCCCATTTGACAATGGGTAAGTTTTATTTTTAGAGCAGTAATTGTGGTTGTGAGACTGTGACTGCCGGCACTGACAGATGTACTCCCAAACCAACAGATTAATTTTTAAAATTTTCTATTGTCACTTATTTACCATTTTCAAAATAATTTACACAATAATAGCATTATAGATTTGTTATAAAAATATAAAATATATATTAAATACAAAAGAAAAGTTACAATAATCTAGGTCAACATCACTTATCCGTACTGTAAAGGTTCAAAAGTAAATGTAAAAGCCACACTGAATGTTTTATCTCTCAGGAGAACTTGCACAAGATGAGGTACCAAGAAGAGTGATGCAACTTTATGACATCTACACCACATCGCAACTGGATCAGTTTTTTTTCCACACATGAACTTTAACAACCTCCTATATTTAAAATGAAGGCTTTAATTTGGAGTCAGCCATATTAAAGCCTTCAATGCAATTATGTGAATATCAGACCATTCTTCCAGGAGACCATTTGTGAAGTCAGGCACTGATGTTGGACAAAGGGTCCTGGATCACAATCTCTGCTTTAATTCATCCCATAAATGTTCTATTGGGTTCTATCAGGGCTCTGAGCGAGTTGAACTTCTTCTTACCAAACTTGCTTGTTCATGTGTTAATGGACATGGCTTTGAGGACTGATGAACAATTACGCTGGAATTTAAGGAACCATCTTCAAATTGTTCCCACCAAGTTAAAAGCATGAAATTGTCCAGAATGTCTTGGTATGCTGAACCAATCAAATGTTTCTTTCACTGGAACTCCTGAAAAACAGCCCCACACCATAATTTACACTTGACACAGTGTAGCCGGGTAAGTCTCCTTCTCCTGACAACTGCCGAACCCAGACTCATCCGTTTCATTACCAGACAGGGAGGAGTGATTCCTCACTCCAGAGAGCACAGTCTTCACTGCTTTACAGTAGAATTATGTGGACTTCACTCCACTGCATCCAAAGGTGTGTATTAAACTTACTGATGTAAAGCATTGATGCAGCTGCCCAACCATGAAAACCCATTCCATGAAGCTCTCTACACACTGTTTTTAAGCTAATTGGAAGGTCACATGAAGTTCGGAGATCTGTAGCTGTTGACTTTGCAGAAAGACACCGACCTCTGTGGATTCAGCACCTCAGCAACTGCTGATCCCGGTCTGTGATTTTACTTGACTCACAACTTGATGGTTCAGTTGGTGTTGATCTCATTCACTTCCACTTTGTTATACTAGCGCAAACAGTTGACTGAAGTTAGTAGCAATAAAGTTTCCCAACTGGGCTTACTGCACAGGTGCCATCCTATCACAGGAAAATGCTGGAATTCACAGAGATCCTGAGAGCGACCCATCTTTCACTAATGTTTGTGAAAGCAGTCTGCAGGTATAGGTGCTGGATTTTCTTAACATGAGGCCATGGAAGTGACCAGAACACCTAAATTCAATGATTTGGAGAGGTGGACTTATTCTTTTGGCAATGTAGAGTATATTTGTTCATCTTCGATGAAACCAATGAAACCAAGGTATAGAAACTTTTTCTGTACCTTTAGTTAAAAGAGAAAAAGTGAGGAAATTTGGACAGTGTCAGCTCACCATTTCTGCATTCTCTCGACTCAAGTTCTTGAGCTTTTCCTCCATACGCTGTAGCGTTTGTAAGAGGTCATCATTCTTCTTAGACAGACGTTTATTCTTCTCAAACATGGGCTTCATTTGGCTTTCTGCCTCTCGCACCCGCTTCAGCTGAACAGAGGAAGGAAACAGGGTGGGGAAACGGCAATCTTAAGTCTTGACCTCTGCTGACTCAGAATTCCAACACAGGAGAGTTAAAAATAAAGTTAAATGTTTTAATACAGATTTCATAGGTTGCAATGTTTGCTCACACATTCCTATGCATGTACATTTATGGAATTTATCAAAACAGTACGTATAAACTAAGTGTTTCCTATGATCATATATACAACTACATGTGTGTTTCTCACTAGTTCATTCCTCTCATCTGCCAGAAGTGCATTTCTGTCCTCCAACTTCCTAATGACTGAGTGGAGCTCTGCAATCTTCAGCTGGAATCTCCTCATGTCCCGCTCGTCTACCTCCTGTTGAGCAGGGGGGAGAGGGGAGGAGAAGGAAGACAACAACTGAAAAAGGGGACACATGCAGGCCAGCAGGTAACGGAGGTGGACAGGAAGGAGGACGGGATGAAAGATGTTGACATTTTAAAGGTGTGAATGTAACTGTGTAAGAAAACGGTTGACATGTTTTAACTGTTGCTAAACTTTGAAGAGTGGGACAACTTTGTCAACAAGTAAAGACACTTTGCACCTAGATGACAAAAGCATATCTTAAACACTGATATCATAGAGCTGTTATATTCTATTAAGTACTGAAAGGAGATAATATAATGGCAAATAAGGGTTTAAAATGTTTTGGGATTCAAAAGTTCTTCCTAATGTATGTATAACAATATCTGAAAACATAGGCTGAGGATGCTTGTGCATGCATAGAGTTTGAGCTGTGTGTCTGTCCTGTCATACCTGGTTATTAAGCAGGTCTGGATTTTCTCCGAGCCCAGGCACCACCTCTCGTTTGGGGCTCCCATGGTTGTATTTTTCAGCCTCTCGTACCTGTCCCAGCTGTTCATCCAAGGCTTCCTTTTGAAGCTGGAGCTTCTGGGCATAGCCAGCCTGCACCCCCAACTCCCTCTCCAGAGCACACACCACCCGGTCCTTTGCTTTTAACTCATCCATCTATGAAGAACATTCAACAAGGACAAGAAAAACACTTTGAAAGTGAATCAAACAGGAATTTTCCACCAAAAGCCTGCTCTAATTGAGTATTTAGACCAGATTTCTAAAAGTTTCAGAAAGTTTTACTGAACACTTTTTTAATACAGATGCCCCATTGATCCACCCAGCACCACTTGTATTGTCTTTTATATAAAGAAATAACTAATTTTTAGATAGATTGCACACAGATCATTCTGAAGGCCAGGAGCAGAATAAGAGATCACAAACCCTTTTACTTTAGCTTTGACTAAGTTTAGAGCCTTGTTTGTGTCTGGCATTGTGAACCAGCTGACTTCCCTCCCTATTTGTTTCCCAGTGTTTCCTGTGTTGCTTGCCGTTCATCTGTCAACAATGAGTCATTTTTTTTTATTGTTGCTCAAACATTCTTATATTAACAATGATGACTGTTATAATAGTCCTGCAATATTAAAGGGGGTTAATGAGTAACTGAAACAGGTGTGCAGGCTTTTGTTCTTGGAGATAAGGACTGCATAGTAAAGATAACACTTACAGCAGACAATTAGTCTCCAACCTTCACACAACATTAAAAAGATAAGCTCTAAGCTGGAACTAAACTTCTTCAGCAGAACACATGTCGGTTTGAGAGAACTCCCGATGATATTTAAATATGATCAGGACAGGTTTAGACAATCAAAATAAAGATGCTGCATATGATAAATGCAACTACTACAGAAGTCAGGATCTAACAGTTGATGCTAGAATCTTATTTCTTTTAATCATTTGTCTGTATAATACTCACTATTGATAGTTCAATATCTTATTTTAATAAATTACAGTTCATTTTGATGCAAGTAACAGAAAATTAAGAGTATAAACCTTTAGGTGTTAGAAATGTTAGATGCGTTTTTGATGAGTTTCTTAGCAATAATTCCAAAACAAAATGTAATTATTTATGACAAAGTGAGAGTAATTTTAAAATTGTTGATCTTTTATGTTTTTTTTTTAACAAAAATATGGAAAATCTGTTGAAATTTCAAAATGTTTGCTTAAGACTGTCTGTGTGAAGGATAACATCCATTCATAAGTGTAACAGTAAGTACAGACATCCATGTGATTGCTTATTTTTTCCTGTGAAAAAGGCATTAAGAAACAAGCCTGTGCACGTTAACAGATAGTACTTTCTTAACTGATAATGATGTCGGTGACTTTTGAATGGCGTTTATATGTTCTTGTTGTGTCTGGATGGGTTCCCTCTACATGTCCCAGGTTCCTCCCGAAGTCCAAATACATGCTGGTTAGTTCAACTGTTATTTCCCAAAGGGCAAACATGTCAATGTAAACATTAATGGTAATCTGGTAAAGTCCTGCAAGCTTCAAGATCCCATATGCCTCTTAAGGTCGTAGCTAATGTGAAGTAAAATAAGAACATTTACTGTTAATCTGTTTTCAAGCTGTTTTGTTTCGTTAGGAATTTTCTGAATAATTACATAGCTTAGACACACAGTGTTCGTATAAGTGTTTATACTCTTTAATGCGGTCTTACCAGCCTGCGAATATCTTTCTCGCAGTCCCGTTTAATGCGATGAACCTCATCCTGGTGTTGTTGGTAGGCTGTGCGTAGATCAGCTGCTTTGGCTTTATCAGCTTGCAGAGCATTCGCCAATGCCTCCTCAGCCTGCTTCCTGGCTGTTTTTTGCTCCTGAATCTAAGACATAAAAACTCCCACACATAAATTAATATGAAAAGATTTAAAAGTGTAAACAACCCAGACAGAGGTTGATATATTTATAAATGCTTGTCACCCTTTAAAAATGCTGTAATGGTTAATGCTCTGTTTGTCAAGAGAACACAAAGTAAAACAATAGCTTGGCAGGCTTTCCAACTTGCTTCCTGTTTTTCAGCAGCAAATTTACAAAGGTGTCAAAGAATGTTGACACACCCGCACATGTTTATTCCCAATATATGTGACTTAATAAATACTCAAAGAAAACAGAGCCATAAAAGCTGCTTAAAATCATTTGGACATTTAAGGATTACAATTCGCAAAGAATGAACAAATAATGAAAACTATGGGTCCATTCCTCTCTGAAATAATTTGTACCCCAACATCGCACCTGCGCATTATGTTTTTGTCCCAAGGTAACTTACATTCATGGATATAAACAATTTCATACCCATGTACATAAGAGTTGTATATCAGTTTAGGTATTTTAGTTAAATATAGTGACAAATTATTGAGAAAAAAAAATGAACATAATGTAAACACCAAAATACTGACAGTCATTACTGCATTGGAGATTTCTGTGACAGATGAAAGAAATAAAAATGAACAAAGGTCCTGATCATTATGGAAGTGTGTACAAGCTTTTACTTTTTACAGGTTTTTATGTCATAGATATTTTGGTGTTCAGTTCAACCCTAAACCAGTTTTGAAAAGGAGATTTTCTTTTATGTTAAATACCAGATTCTTAGTTCTGCACATAATGTTTGAGTTTAAAAAAAAAATGAAGGGGAAACACTTTTTAACATCTTGTAAAGCCAATGTCCTGTTGAACTGCAGTAGTCTGTTTCATTTGTGATGCAGAATAACAGTAAATATTGACCTCAAGCTATTCATTTGTTAAATTTTTTTGATTGTCACTATAATAACATACTTTTTGGGTTAATAAATATAATTAAAATGGAATAAATGAAATTTATAAAAATCAAAACAGAAAAAGTGGAATTTGGCAAAACATCAAACAGAATTTGGAAAATAATAATAATTCATAGGGTCATACTGATCCCCATTTAGGTGTCAAATCGTTTAAATATAACAGATTTTCACCTCTGATCATATCAGCATAACTCTGAGTGACATTCTGCTAGTAGGTATTATTTACTGTCGTCAAACCTAGTTACAGTAGATGATGAGGAGATTATAGAACACTATAAATTCTTGTTGTCAAAGCGGATACTAAACATCCCAAAAGCGCTTAAGAATTGACTGGTGCTCAGTACAAAAACACCAAACCTGCAAAAATACAAAATGGGAAATGAAATGATACAAATCCCATCATGAAGTTCTCAGTCACAGAAACACATGAATGAACCCACCTCCTGCTGTAGCTTTAGTCTCTCCCCATCAAAAGCTCTCCTGGCTTCCTCCCGAGCCTCCCCAAGGAGGGCGTTTTTGAGCTTGTCAGCTGCTCCATCTCTCAGTGCATTTACAAGTCCCTGAAGCCTCTGCACCTCTGTATCCCGGATCTTGATCGCCCGGGCTAACTCGGCTTCATGCTGCCGCCCCAGAGCCTCGCGAGCAGATGATATCTCACGTAGTTTTTCTTCGTGGAGTTTGGCACGCAGGTCAGTGAGTGCTACAGCATGTTTGTGTTGTTCAAGCTCCCGGGCCTGTCGCTGTTCCTGCAGACGCTCTCGGAGCTTACAGGCCTGTGAGAGAGAGGATACCAAAAACACTACTGTTGCTGCTCAAGCATCAAAATGGAGTTGACTGTTAATTTTTCATAATCTTTACTAAACTGTAAAGTGAAAGCTTTTGCTAAACATGCATGCTGTAAAAGTGAAATCCATCTTTGCAATACAAGTATGAAAATGTATTTAGTTGTTTTTCATCTTTATCTAAACAACATATTATTCATGTGTAGCTGACGCCCTAAGCAAACAAAAAGTCATGTGAGGTTACTGACACTGTCCAAATAAAACAATGAAAGATAAAAACAGATCATAAAGGGAGCATGCATGTCAGTAGGAGGATGCAATTACATACAAACAGTTGCTTCTCCTGGGACGGATCCTGCAAGTGAGAGACATCTTTCCTTTGGAACTTTCTTTTGTTATTGTTGGCAGAAATCCTCATTCAAAACCAGGTTGGATCATAAACAAAGCGGAGGTCTTTCAGGGGTTTCGTTGAGTTCAGATTCAATCTGAAGGGTTTTTGGTTTACCTGAACATCCCTGATTACCAAACTATTGTTTACAATGAGTTTATAAAGGGGAAGAGAATGAGATTTTTAACAGCTAAGGTTAAGGTGTTTAGTGTTGCCAGTTGAGTCTAGTTCGGTTTGATAAACTGATATTTCTGCAGGTTAAACACAGATGTTAAAAAAGCTGAAATAAATAACCTGCCCATTGTCACTTGTCAGTATGCTTCACGTCGTTGTGCTTAACAAAAAAAAAAAAAAAAAAAAAAAAAAAAAGAAGTAACTCTGCAACCAGAGGTTTCTGGAAAGGATTTTTATTCAGAATTTAACTTCTATATTTCTGCATAATATATATTGTTTTAAGTAAATACAATCTTACAATTATCCCTTTCGGTATAAAAACAGTTTCTATCTGCCCAGTACACTATCAGGGCCTGAATGTAAATGCGCTGCCTTAATGACTGTCCTTCATGGTACAACCCTGACCCATCTGTGGACAATGTGCACTTGTTAGTGTTAAGGAGGGAAAGCCTTTACTAACAGAGCCACTGAAAGGCTTACTAGCCATGTGGTTTACAGTAATTACACTGTTGCCTTTACTAAGAGTTAAAACACTCACATTTCATTGAGAATCAATAAAAAAATATTTTGTGACGAGTGGCAATCATTCTTTCCTGAGTTTCTGTTACAGCTTTAGTGTCAGTCAGACTTTTAGATACATTCACAACAGCAATGAGTGTCATAATGTTAGGGTTATGAGGATTTTTGTAATAGTATGATTTTAAAGCAAACTGAGAACAAGAATTAGGTGGAAGAGGTCCTGCCACAGACTCAGCTTAGATGGTCATTTCTGTAGGGTTGATGTCGGGCTACTACAGAAGCATAATGTTAGTCCGTTTTATCTATTCCAAAACCAGTTTGGATGTGTGTTTGGGATCATTATTAAGTTGGAACAGCCAAATATGTCCTTGATTTAGATGTTAACTGTGGTGAAGTTAGAAGATTTCAAGGTCGTGCTTCATTATTTCATCCACTTTGTGCAAAACACCAGCTTGATAGTTGGTTCAGCGTTCTTAGGATTATAAGTCTCCTTAATTATCACACCAAAAGAATTTATATTATTATTATTGTTGTTATGGGTGTACCAAAAATAAAATGATTCACATAAGAATTGCAGTTCTCATTTACTACAATTCAAAATCTATAAAAAAGGCCCAAAATCAATAATGAAAAAAAATTTTTTTATAAAAAATAAAGCAAAACCTGCCGTCTGTTAGCCTCCAATTTGTAACTATGCAGGATGTCCCTAACATCACCACGCAGCCAGCACTGGAATGTCTGCATGCACGCAAAATACCAAAACAGAGGAAACTACAAAAATGAAAGGAGAGTCAACCGCCTCCATTTTCATTGAAGTCAAAAAATTGGACTTATTTTGGTTTTTACCGAATGCCCCAGAAGACCAAGCTTAATGTGAGCTTCACCATGTGTAAGGTTTGCAAAATGAAGCTCAAGCACTGCGGTAACACTGCAAATGCACTGAGCCAAGCCACAGCGGAGCCAAGGTAGGCCAGGTCATCCTGTAAATTTTTCACTGAGACAGCTGTGCAACAGCTTTACCAAGAGACGAAAAGAAAGGTCCCCAGTGTCTTAACCAAAACGACCAGAGTGGCACTAACATGTGATCCTTCTTCCAACAATTCCATTTAAGCATGGATTAATGTTTAAAACCTCACAAATGTGAAAAAGACACTTTAATGTCTCCATTTGTCATTCTGCCTTGAAAAGCAGACAAGAGTAGATCATAAGGATCCTTTACATACCCATACATTGAAGAAGAAATCATTATGAATAATCATTTTTCATCAAAAATCAATTTTGAATCGAATCCTGGCCCCAAAAATCAGAATCAAATCATAAGATAGTCAAAGATTCCCAGCCCTAATTATCATTATGATTATTATTATTATTATTAAAGGCATTTCCTGTTGTTTGTTTTTCTCCTCACCTTGCCCCGTTCCTGCTGCAGCTCAATCTGAATGTCCATCAGTTTGCTCCTAAGTTCCTCGTTGGTGGCCTGTGGTGAATCAGCCATCACCTCAGATTTCTCCAGCTTCCTTCCCTTTTTAGGGGGTTGGGCCGATGGGGGTGTGGTTGATGACATTGCACTCTAGCTGCCCGGTCAGGACAGACATAAGAGTGCACAAGGTGGCAAAATGGAGGAGAGTGTCAGTCACTGCTCCTCCTCCCAGCAAGTCCTTGCATCCTCATCTTCATCTCTGCATCTCCATCTACATCATGGCTACGAGCTGTTGGAACTTTCTGTTTAAGAGAGAAAAAGACAAGCAGAGAGAAAACAGGAAAAAAAGACTGAGTCAGTATTAAAAACTGGGTTACGCAAAACTATCCCATACAACACTGGGCCCAAGCCACATGACTCACCACCACCTAGGAAAACAGACTATTTTGGGAACAACATTTACTCTCTCCCCTGTCACCAGTTTCACTTTTTATACAGAAGGGTCATTTATCATCAGTCTGTTGCACTCCCGAGAGTGCACTTACAGGCTACATGGTGCATGAAAATGTGTCTGTCCAAGCATTGTAATCCCTTGTTAGGAGAATCTCACTGGACCCTTCTTTCTATCTAGCAAAGAAACCATCACAATGAATAGTTACAAATGTTTTCTGAAGACATCCCATGATTTGCATCACAAATCTCTACTTCATCAGAATAAATCCTGTCTTCCCCTTGCAGCTCATAATGATTACAGGTTTGTGGCTACTTCCCAAGGTGGAGCAGAGACACAATATTGGGTCGACTTCAATTCACCAGTTCTCGTGTTGGGACCTTTCAGCTGATTGGTGGCATAAAGAACATGTAGATTACAGACTGAAAGGATAATCTAAAAAGGGTTACAGATAGTCTGCTGTAATGTAGCTCTAAGTAAATTTACCTAATTTCAGCTCAACATCTTGGCTCCTTTCATACTTTTTCCAAATCTGTCTCAATTGCTTCTGCAGTGACACTACATAGCATGGTGTTTGAGCACTGACACTGCAAAGCCAACGTGTGAAAATGTTGCATCAAAGGAAGCGTAATGTTATGAAAGAAAAACTGACAAAAACATTTCAGCTAACAGTGCTTATTGTCAACAATGTATCTACCTGATCAGCCCAGTCTCAAAATTATTTAAATCTATTATTTAAATTATTAAATTACAGGAAAAATATTAACCAGAACCACAGGCTTTGTCAAAATGCCCTTGCTACCATTGCCAAAGTGCAAATGTATTTAATTTGTTTGATTTTATCTGAAATAGGAAAAACACAATACCAGCATAAATATTATATTACCAATTTCAGTCCAGGGTAAAAAGTTCAAAACACAAGCAGTGTGGTAACCCTTCTTTAAAGTTTTGTGTATTAATAGTAAATATGCAGAAATATAATTCAAAAAAATCTTTTTTGCAGTAAATATCATAAAAAGAAAACATTTACCACAGATCTATTTAAGATATTTCCATATTTTCCTTATTCTTTATTTTTGCCACGTGTACTATAGATAAATATAGTAATGCAATAATCGATTGACTAAAAAGAAAAAAAAAATTGCTGTAGTTCAGCTATTTAATAAAGGAGTCTTTCATGAGTCCTATCCTGATACTTCAGGAATCTGATTTAACTTGAACATTTTTTGACCAGCTGAATTCATACTGATGCTGCCTGCATTACTGACATTCAATCCTCCACTGTATCCATTAGAACACTACTCCAAGATTTGTCTCCACCTCTCTCTTTCCATCCATAATGACATTTCAGAAACCATGACATCAACTTGACTTAGAACTCTAACAAAATGATTGCTGGTATTTTAAGTAAGAAATAAAATGCACTGTGAAAATATTTACCTGTTTTTGCCTTTGTCTAAGCTGGGAAAAAAGTAACCAAAGCACACAAGCCTGAGCAAATACAGAGGGATTTAAATTAATAATTACTTATACACTCTCCACTCTTTGTTTTTCAGCTCAGGGCGTCCATTTCTCTTGCACAGTATGTTGCACATGTGTTGCTGCATTGACACAAATCCGTTGAGCCGAAAGTGGACTGCTCTAACCTCGTCTGCAACCCAGTAACCCTAGAGTCTTTCTGCTGACTTATTAAATAAATAATGCAACAAGGAGAGAGCTGAGGCATTTAGACCCGAGACACTTCCATCTTTTTTGACACACATTTGCCAAGCAGCCATACAAAATACACAGATGGCAGAAATTGTTACCAAGGCAACTCTTGCTCTCAAAAACTCTTCTCAAAAGCAAAGGATGACGGGAAGGAGAAATCTACTGATGGATAAAAAGCTGCATGGAGGTTGTACATAAGAAATATCCCTATATAAACACATGATTTGCGTTTCATCTTTCAGTCGATCTTGACTGAGGGAGGTGCATTGATTACAGCGAGCATGGAAGCTTCTTCCAAATGACTTTGCTTAAGGCACTAGTAGGAGATAAAAGGTAAAGATGGAAGAGCGATAGAATGAAACACAGACATCAGAATGTTTATCTTTAAGAAAAGCAGAGAAGATACAAATTTGAGGGAAGATAAATGCAAGCCTCAACCAACCTTACCCATCTTTCTCTCTGTCCTCCTATTTTCCCCAAGCTTGGTGCATTACTCCGACCCCCTTTACTAGCATGGTGATGTTACTGATCTCTCTCTGATTCACCATCATGGGGAGAAAAATCATTCACACACAGAGCAGTAACACAAACAAGCATTCTCTCAGCCTTTAACTGAACAACCAGGGACAAACACAGCTGACACATATTCACACTGACACCAAAAGCTCTCACTGCTGATTCACATTAAGAACAAATGTTTTATTTACAGTGGAACAGAACTGAATTGCTATCATGTGCAAAAGGAATCTGATTGTACATTAAAGTATTTTGTGAATAAGCTTGCCACCATTTTTGGCATGTCTATGCTTGCATGTGTCATTGGGAAAGCCCAGGTGCACGCAGGAAGAAATGGCTGTGGGGCGTAACGGATGATTAAGGAGGTGTGAATTTATATCCTAGTAGCATCTGGATGAAAGTCTCCTTCAGAAGCCAATGTATATCAAACACCTTTTCCATGACTTCTTTATGTTTATGTTTTTGCTAGCTAAAATGACTGAGTCCAGACACAGACACACACACACACACACACACACACACACACACACACACACACACACACACATACAAACAATTATAACAGGTGACATTTTCCTCAATACTCTGTTACCATTAGCTATTACATTCTTGGAGAAGTATTGAAGTTTATGGCAATTTGAAACAATGAATGATGTGGTGCTTTCACAGACAGAGGTATTTCCAGTATTTCTGTGCATAATAACCAACGGTGGCCTAAACTAGTTGACTTTACGTAGAACTAAAGTTTGTGTAAACTGAGGATATGAATCTATTCAGTTTTTGCTATTTTGTCACACATAAATGTTTCAGATCAAAGACATTTTGACATTAAACAAAGATAATCCAATATCTACATGAACCCACCCCTATGTGGAAAGCTAATCAACCCCTTGCTTAATAATCAGTTAACGGATTTACCACATTTTTGGGGTTTAATTTCACCAGCCACACCCAGACCTGATTACTGCCAAAAATCACTGAAATAGAACCTGTCTGACAATATGAAGTAGGCCAAAAGATCTCAAAAAGCAACACATCACACCCTGATCAGAAGAAATTCAAGAACAGATGAGAAACCGCTGACATCTATCATTCTGGAAAAGGTAAAAAAGCCATTTCTAAGGTTTTAGGACTCCAGTAAACAACAATGAGAGCCATCATCTACAAACTAACAGCACATGGAACAATGCTGAACATTCCCAAGTAATAAAATTACTCTAAGCAAATCAATGACTCAATCCAGTAAGTCACAAAAGAACCCAGAACAATATCTAAAGGGCTGCAGGCCTCACTTGTCTCAGTAAAGGTCAGCATTCATGGTTGCATAGGTGAGTTCCAAAACAAAAACCAGAACCCGCAAGGCCATCTCATATTTGCAACTTTTTAATTTTCATGTAAAACTAAAAAAAAACACACACATGTCAGCCAAACATGATGGCAGTAGTGTGATGGTTATAATTGACGGAACCAGGACTTCAGCTCTCTACCAAAAAATTATAAAGGAGAGTGTCGAGCCATTCTTTGGTGACGTTAAGCAGGACAATGATCCAAAGAACACCAGCAAGTCTACATCTGAACGGCTCAAATAACGCAAGCTGAAGGTTTTGGAATGGCCTAGTCAAACTCCAGACTTAAATCTGATTAAAGATGTATTTATGTAACCTTTAACAAGCCATTCATGCTTTAAAAGCTTCTAAGGCAGCTGAATTTAAACTATTTTAAAAAAAGAAGTTGGGGAAAAATAAAATAAGTCCAAAATTTCTTCACAGCAATGTACAAGACTCACTGCCAGTTTTCACAATGCTTGAATCAGGTGTTGCTGCCAAGGCTGACACAACCAGTTATATGATTTAACCAGTTATTAGGGCAAATAATTTTTCATACAACGCCATGTTGTATTGGACAGGTTTTTTTCTCTTAAATTACAACATAATTTGAGAAGACTTTTTAAATTATTTACTCCTTAATTTTACTCCATGTATCCTTTATGATATATATTTTATGATAATATAAATAACTAAAGTGCAACAAAATATTTTAAAAAACTGAAGAAATCTGTAAAGGGGCAAACACTTTTTTTACAGCATTTTATGGCACTTGCAGTTTATGCAAGTTGCCATGGAGCCACATGTTCCCAAGATGGCAAATAGGCACTAATTCTCAAAGTGTATCGTTTATTGAAAACCAGGAATGTCATACGGGAGACTGGAACATTTTATAGGGGCACTGTGAAGCTAACAAGCTTTAATGTTCACAGAACCAAACAACTGTCAGCATTGGTCAAAAACCTTGAATTACCTCATCCTGTTCAAGTAGAGTCAAGTTTACACTGAGCAACAAGCTGCAGAGTGGAAGTAAACCTTTCAACAAAGACGACTGACAGCCCAACATTTATTATCCTTTCCACCACCCATATGTAGCTGATGCAGGCTCACATTCTAGACTGAAACACGGTGCCAACATGACTCAAAAACCAACCACATATTATTTTGCAACAAGCTGAATGAAATGAATAAAAGATGAAAAAACAATGCCACTTCGAGGACAGGCTAAAAGCAATTAATGTGCCACTCGGACAATTAGCTCCAACACTGCAGCTAAATTGCTTCATTGCAACTGCACTAGCACTGTGTTTATGGAAGTGATTATAAACACATAAGAAATGGACTGTGATGTAGAAACAACTAAAAGGTTTGAGACATAAATGTATACAGACAAATTAATGCGAATATGATGACAAACAGATGCATAAAAATAACCCTTCAGCTTGTACCATAAACTCATGCTTTAACTTTGACCTAAATCTGGCTATAGAAATTGTCACAAATAGAGATTAAGTTTTAAAAACTTTTCAAAAGTTCTGCCTTAGTATAAAGCAACACTGGATTTCACTGCTTTTGCACAATAATTTGAATAACTGATAGCAAATGCAGGATGTTCAAACATTTGTTTCTTAGAACTAGCAAACTGTCTTCGTTTTTTCCTGGACAAGCTGAGGTTTGATATTTTTTAAAATCACTATGCAAAGTAACCACTTAAACAGCTGGAAACAGTTGATCACGTGAAACCTGAGGCCCTTGGAGGGAAAAAAAACAAGTCTGTCTGCCTACCATATGCCCGTTAACGTTTCTTTCTTCATGGAAGTTTGCCAAATATTTACAATTCCTTCACATTGCTTTAAACTGTTTCAATATGCTGATCATCTTCTTAATTGATAGACTGTCAGTTCTTTAAATCTTAGCATTATTGAAGAAACCTTGGATTGTTTCTGTAGCACTGTTTATCTTCAACCTACTACATAAAACTTTTAAAAATGCTAATTATAATTACAGATCTATCAATAAGGCTTTTCCTAGCAAATACGGTTTTTTCGACCAATTCCCCTTTTTTTTTCTAAGGACCATAGCAAATAAAAGAGAAAAAACGTCTGTTGCAGGTTCCTTGATGGGAGTGTTAGTTTTAAACTCTTCAAAGCATATGTCCCTGAACTTTTTTTTTTTATTTTATTTTTTTTAGTGCATAGTACATGCTATTGACTCATATTTTAAGATCAACAAAATGGGGGAATTTCTTAATTTTGGCTTATTTAATGAACATCAAATAAAAATCTGTTTTTTCATGTAGATTCACACAAAGATGAAAACTACACAGAAAAAGAGACTGTACAGTAAGGTCAAATTCAGAACATAATACTGTAGAGTTAATAAAAATAGCATACACAGATTAAAAGAAATGTGCAGTGGAGAATGGTAATTCAAAAAAAGAAAATGTACAAGATGTGCATGTATATATGTATATAGGTGCATAAAAAAAACACAATTTGCAAGAAATGAAAAAACTGTGCAAACAACAGGGATGTGTAAATAACTGCATGGATGTTATTTAATATGAGAAAACTGTGCATATAGCAGGGATGTGAACACTTAATGAGTTTGTTTGAAGCAGTGGTGGTTATAAAATCTAACAGCTGCTGGGAGGAAGGATCTTCAGTATTGCTCCCATGTGCACCTCGGCTGCAGCAGTGTGTCACTGAAGGAGCTCTCCAGTTCAGCAACAGCTTCAAGCATGGGGTGGGAGACATTGTCCAACAGGGATGTTATTTTAGCTAGAGTCCTTCTGTCTCCCACTGCCTGCACTGGGTCAAGGAGGCATCCTAGGACAGAGCTGGCCTTCCTGATGAGCTTATCTAACCGCCTGCTCTCAGCTGTATATAAGCTGCTGCTCCAACAAACTATACCATAGAAGATCTCTGATGCCACCACAGAATCAAAAAAAGGTATTCAGGAGCGCCCCCTGCACTCCAAAAGATCTCAGTCTCCTTAGCAGGAAGAGTCTGCTCTTGCTTTGGGTGACCAAGCTTTGTCTTCCCAGGAAGAAGCACAATCAGTCAGATTTCTGATGTGTGTGTCTTTTTGTGTTATTACATCACAATAAGTAAAATAATAACTAAAGAAATATTGCATTTTAAAAGCTAGCTCGTGAATTTAGACAGATTAATTTTTTTGGGCAAACCCAGGTCTCTGCGAGGGTTAGAACATGCTTACTGTACAATAACAGATGCTTTTTCTCAAAGACAGATAGACCACACAGAACTACCAACTGTCAAACATTAACTAAACATTAATGCAAAATAAAAAATGTCCAGCAGCCTCAGAGGCAAATGTGAGCTCAAATAAAGACTACCCCGTTTCCGCGAAGGTTAAACTCTAACTTAGATTAAATAGATGAGTTGATTTCACAGTAGTTCTTATTCATATCACACATTTGTTACAATGCTGGGGGGGGGGGTTACACACTATCACACACTTCACATTGCAGTAACATCAGCAGATTGTAGAGTATCAGAACAGGTCTGGCGGCTCTCCAGATATCCCTCCACAGACCACACATACACAGTCAGCAGTCTAGGGACTTAAGATATGGTAAGGATGGTTGTCGGAGACTGAGTGAACACTGGTGAAGCATATCACCTGAAAAGTACTATAACAGCTCAATCACTACAGCTGACGCCAATCACTGGTAAAGCCAATCATATGAATAAGAAATCTTTGGATGTCAGTTTTATTAACCAGTCTAATCACTTATAAACATGTCACCACATTATAATCATCTTCTTTCACTGCAAGAGAGATTGAGTGTCGCTTCAGAAAGTACATCATGTGTATGCAAGTGTTTGCTTTTGCATGTATGAGTACCTCTGCATGCATGTTCACAATAATCACTCCACCTCCTGCAAAAGATGTGCCAGTGCAGTAATAATAAACTTTTTACATTGAAGGCAGAAAGACGCTCCAAAGAGAAGTTCTTAAACATGAGTGTAATAGTTCACAGGATTATTATGGTAATGTGGAGTTTGTCAGTGCATTACGCTGAGTCGGGCAGGGATATGAGGGGAAATAAGGGATTATAAATGAGGAATAAACTGGAGAAATTATGTCCAGAAGAGAGGAGTAAAAACAGGGCTGTAAGAGTAGTAGAGACTACTTGGTAACTCGATAACCAACAAGAAATTGAGGTTAAGAGAAAAATGAGATAATAACCCTAAGTACAGGATGCATCATCCTTTCTGATCACACAGAATTGAGAGCAACACATCTGTCCACTAGGGCTGATTTACAAGCCTCCAGAGCTCCTAATATGACAGCATGAGAAGAAGCTGGTGAAGACTGTGCTGGGATGTGTTAGGGGTCGCCCTAATGTGATGTGGCCAGACCCCTAATAGGAAGTCAAACCGGAGATTAAAGGGCAGTGGGTTGCTGTAGGGAGTCTGTGCTTGTCCGGACTGCCTGCCAACCACACCCCGCGGCGACATGCGAGGGGCTGCCGCAGCATCCTCCGGCCAGAGGACTGAAATCCACGTTTAGGTTTCATGTTCTCTTGAAAATCTCATTTTGTAACAAAATGGAGGGGTAAAAGAAGAAATATCTGTTAAAAAAAAAAAAAAAAAAAAAAAAGAAGAAGAAGAAGAAGAAGGGGAGGAAGACGTTAAGAACAGTTAATTACTCACGTTGGGTAACGTTATCACCGCGCTCCAGGCTTCCTCTTTGGCTAGCTGGTAGACTATTTTAGTAAATCCCCGCATCATTCACATTCTTTAACGAGTCAATGAGCGCTTTCGTTACTGAAAAAAGCCCAAACTCTCGAAACTGAGCCCCTGACAAGACGAGACCTCTGGTGTGTAAGTCCTCTGCTGCACCGCTGCTACATCATCAAACACGGGTAACGGCAGCGGCTAACCGCCTGTCATTCCACAAATTAGCCGGCAGAAGTTATTTAGCTTGACATTACGAACAAACTCACCTGGAATGGAGGTCCTAACCGCCGGTTCACAAGTGGCTGGATGATAGTGAAGCGTCGCTGCTTTAACATCCAGGAAGGGAGGGAGGTTGGCTGGCTGGCCGGGGTGGGTGGGCTACGGTGCGGAGCTCCGAATTAACACACTTCATGCACTTTTAAGATGCAGAGCGCCGCTTACTGCGCTCGAACACCTATTGTTCATAAATTACACTCATTTCCAGGAGTAAACTCAACGACTGAAACTGTATTTCAGCCACTCTCCTCCAGCGACACACAGTCAACAGCAGCCTCTGGCTCCTTCTCCTCCCCTCGCGCGCTGGACGTTATTTTCCTCCACAAACGTTGGAGTCCTCGAGCTACGTCACACGTTCCTTTACATTACATCTCCACGAGGCCGAAGAATTAATAAATAAGTAAAACACGGTTAGTGACTGCAGCCTATCCACGAGGGCGTCGCCAGCAGCGTGATAGAGGTGCGACACCTGACTGCGTGTTCAAGGATGACACAGAAAGCGTGTACATGCGTGAATACGCAGCACGGTGCGGGAGAGTAGACGTACAGGATGTACACTCACACACAGGCAGTTACCGAAGATATAAAAGAGAACGAATACCCAGCTTTTATACAGAAATATGCTCTTAATCTGGACATAAACGTGTAAACTCTTTTCCCATGAGTTATTTTTTTCTTACAATGTACATATTAATAATACGTTATGAACACCATTGATTTGAAAACAATAAATTCTTAAAACAAACACAAAAATGTCTTTAAAAGAGATTACATACTTTCCAAATCTATCATATGACTTGCCTCCAAACTAAGAGAGATTTTAATTGAAACGCATTCTTGGGTTTCATCATTTCAGCAACGAGAACACAGAAAATTAAGGTTTTTGCTCTTTATATGAAATTGCCTTTCTTTTGAAGTTGTCCAACTCAAAGAGGCCCTATGTACCTTTGTGAAAACTAGAAAGAATCATACTTTCTCTGTCAAAACTGACATTTTCTTTAGCAAAATGCAAATTATATTATTTAACAAATATACCTTGTATGGAATCTATCTAATAGAAAATACAAATAAAATGTTATCCTTAAAGCTTTCTATTTTTTTGTTTTTAAATGATTTCACACCGTGAAAGCAGGACAATGTCCTGAGAGAAAACCTGCCCAGATAAAAGTCTATAAAGAATTTAACTGAGATCTGTCTTTTCTAAGTTGACATTTAATTATTCTATAGATTTGTCAATTTTTTTGTTAAGGGAATATGTTGGCTCTTTGTTTTTCAATTATTTATCAGATAGCTTGCATATTTCTTGATATATTTCTACATTTCTTCATTCAGGATAATATAACATGCTGAATCATAAAAGAAGGCAAAATCATCTGATGGTGTAAAAGTGGTGTGATTGTGACCCAGTTTCCAGGGAGGATGCATTACTTACGCACAGCTGCCTGTCTCTGCTGTTCCACACTTTGCCAGGCAGTCTGCCATTCATGAGCAGCTACAAACACATCCTAACAGCACAGCACTCTGAAGCTGCAGCATATGTAGCTCATTGCTCTAAGGCAGTAGAGGTCACAAGAGGAAAAACACATGGACTGGGATGTGCTTCAGTAGTGTAAATTTGCTCTCTTCATGTACAGGTTTTAATGTGTGAGCTATTTAAGACATTTCCGAGTGATAAAACAGAGAGGAAAGGGGATGATTTTGAATGTTATTCTGCACTTTACTTATGTCCCTGCTAAGGCCAGCAGGCAGACACATTGATAGGATGGAAAAAAAAAAAAAAAAAAAAAACTATGTTGGTGCAGGCTGGGAGCAATTGGGAGCTGAGTAAATGTAGGTCCTGGTCTGTTTTGGCAAAAATTGACTCAGAGAGCAAATTTATGTCATAGTGTCTGTTATTTGCTTTGCCTGAGATGTCTTTTTCTTTCCCAGTTTTAGGGAACATGACATTTTGTCAGGTTGGTTTGCGAAGTCCCCTTTCTTGAAAAGAACAAACAGCAGTGCAGGTCAGAAACAAGATAAAGGAAAGTTCTCTAACTGACGTCACCATGATCTTGTGATAAGGCCTTGTGATTTCTCACTATTGACTAAGATAAGAACTTAAGGTGTTTAAGGTAATAAGACATTTCTTCTGCCCAAGAAGATATATTGGTATCTAAAGGTTACCCAAGTATCACCAGTGGTACTTTAACCACAGTTTGAGTGCCATGGGGACAAAGCATTTTCATGTGTTAATCTGGCTTTTTAAAAATTCAGACCTAAATCCAGTTAAAAATCTGTGGCAAAAGTTGAAAACTAATGATGAAGTAGCCTTGCATACAATCAAACTGAGCTTGAGCAAGAAAGAAAAATGGATTCAGAGGGAAAGCTGGTTGAAACATACCCCAAAGACTTGCATCTATGACTGAAAGCAAAACATATTTTGCTGACTTTTTAGATTCTTATTTGTAAAAAAAAACAAGAAAATTCATCTATCATTTTCATTCCATGTTACAATTATACACTAAATTGTGTTGATCTATCACAAAAATCCATACACTGTAGTCATTACATAATGTGGGGAAGATAAAAGTCAGTGGCTTTTACAGGGTACAGTAACTTCATAGTCTAGATATGAGAACATTGCATCTTTTTAACTTGAGCTAACCTTCTTATTTTCAACACATCTATGAGAACTTTCCACAATGAGCTTAACATTCCCATGGTTGTTCTCAGAACTAGGCCTGTTACATCTACAGTTGCACCTCAGAGCTAAAGAATTATGTTAACACAGGATTTAGTTGAAACCCATATGCAAACAGTTAAGAACAAATAGCCACTGAGTGAACTAGTGGATTTTAGAAGCAGTCCATTTTCCTGACCTATTTTACACAACTTTAACTCAAGTGCCCACAGTGACATAACTATTTCATGTGAAGGTAATTAGGCTTTCCCTAGGCATGAGTCACCATTATTAGTCACTTCAGATTTCTAAGCCTGTTGTTCCATGTCTGTGCCCAAAATCTAGGTTCCTAATATCAGAGAATAGCTTCCCTGGCCTGCAAGTCTCATCTCTGTAATTTGTTGAAATTTTACCTAAACAAATGTCAAAGCTTTCAAGGTTAGGTGGTGGATATTTAATTCCTATGCTTTGGTGAAATAAACTCATATATTCCATTTGAAAGCCCAAGAACTTTAATGTTTTACAAGCACAGAAAAACCATTCTGCCCACACCCAGAATCATTAAAGACTGCTAATGCAAAAAGCGTGAGTCAACAAGCACAGTTAGAGGCAAACCAATGTTTCATTAACATTAGTTTCATAATGGAAAACAGACATGTTTAACTTAGAATAATATGACTGTCATGGGTCTACCCCTTTCAGCTTTTTAGTTTGTGGCATTGACTTGTGACTCCATCAGTCACCGGTTGAAATATGCAGAAAACATCTACAATGCCATTTTAAGAGGAGCATACTGAGAAGAAGGTGTCTTAGTGATCAGCACTGTTGCTTCACAGCAAGCTGTTGCCATCTCAGGCCCACCCACACTGAGGAGCAGATACAGAAAGAAGATTGGTGGATATTTTATCAGTCCATTGATTGCAATATCCATTGCATTATAGTTTGTTTTTATATCTGTAGGAGAAAAATGTCAACATTATTCACATCCCTTCAACATTTTTACATTTTGTCATGTTTTGGCTGTAAAAGACTTGAGACCGGACAGAATTTCACCTACCTAAAGGACAGCAACTCTAAATATATACCTAGGGCTACAGTGGTTGGGTTTAGATCAGGGGTCTCCAACTTCAGTCTACTAGGGTCAGTATCCTGCATGTTTTAGATGTGTTTCTGCTCCAACACTGGTGATTCAAAAGGCTGAATTAGCTCGAGAGTGTATCAAATTCTGCAGGAGCCTTATAAAGACCCATTCATTTGATTCAGATGTGTTAAACCAGGGACACATCTAAACCATGCAGGACACTGGACATTAAGGTCTCACATTGGACACCACTGGTTTAGATCAAATGACATCCATGTGCCAGAAAGACCCAGTCAAACTCCAGACCTAAATACGATTGAGAATCTTGGGCATCACTTCAAAATTAGATATGCATAGACACACATCATCATATCTGACTGAGCATGAGTAGTTTTGCAAAAAGCAAAGAGGAATAGGCAAAAATTTCAGTCTCTAGAGGTGTGATGCACACTTGCAGGAGCAGCTGTAGTGAAAGATAGAGGTTCCTGAACAGCTAAGCACACCTCATTTTTCACATTTTCCTTCTTCTTTATTATGTGCTACTTTATGTTGGTACATCACAAAACATTCCAACAAAAAACATGGAAGTTTGCAGTTGGAACATGGATAAATGTAAAAAAAGTTTAAGAGGTCCGGACTTTTTTGCAAAGTACTGTAAATGTCAGCACAGAGACCTCAAAAGTGCAACCAAAGCTCACCATTCACACAATATTAATTTACTCTTTATTTTAATTACTTTTGTTCTTTACTGGTGTCACTAAGGCCCAGTAACAGCTGCTGATCAATAAATAGAAAGGTTGTGAGCTGAGAAAGAGAAATTAATTACCAGAGAAGGATGTGAAGTTTCCCAAATGATAAAAAATCAGCAGCATTTATTTAACACATTCATGATTTTAACGTGTTTTGTTTCTTTACAGAAACAAAAGGTGCATCCTCTGAGAGTTCTAGCCAGTAAAATATACACCAATTCTTCTTAATGAGTGAGACTGAGACTGTCTCTTAATCTTCACAACTTTGTTTCTGACCAATTAATACAAAATACATGACTGCTGTGACTTGAGTCATAACTTGCTTGGGGTGATACAGAGAAATAACAAGCAAACTGAAGTCACAGATGCAGCTTGTTCCAATTTCCAGAGAGTAACGGCTCAAAGTAATGAGTGCTTGGTAAAAACTGGTCATGGTTTGCTCAAGCAGAGGCACTTTGGTGCCAACAAACCACCAAAGGGATTTGCATATTCAGAAGATCTGAACTCATGATAAGCTCATTATAAAGAATATGTGCTTGAGCTGTAAGTGTGTGTGTGTGTGTCGAAGCCCAGTCTAAAGACTGATTGCCTAATATATTCAGACTAAAAGCAGTAAGAGAGTGCTGCTTATCCTCTAAACTGGATTGTATTAATCTACTAATCACACAGCATTTATTTAACTGCTTCTCTCCAGCTGCACAGAGGCAATTAAGATCCTAATGTTCTTTTCTTTGGCCAGAATGTGACTTCTACTCTTGTTCTCATAGTTGAACTTTAATCTCAGTACCATACCCCTGGGTCTTGTTGCCTTTAATGTCCTTTAATTGTTGCTGCTCTTTCCTGTTTTACTGAGTACTTCTTTATGACACATGGTTAATCTCTATCTTTCATCCCTGTTTTCTCACCACATCTGGTTTCAGTTTACAGTATAAAATCCTTAAAATAAAAGTATTTGTATCACAGTCTGCACAGTGTGTAGATAACTTTGGTGTTAGTATCATGTGATTACTCATTTAAACACTGGATCTCGTTGTTGTCATGTGTAAGCACTTTTTACCTAATTGACACTATTTGCCAGCTCTTACATAGGCTATTTCCCCCAAATATCAGCATAATAGATTCTCTAAAACCCCAAAGAAAATGTTGTTGAATGAAACACAAACAGTCAAGTTGTTAAAAAAAAAAAAAATCCATAAAAAGAAAGTTCTTTAGTTTTACGGCATATTTTGTTCAAAAGAGAAAAGAGCAAAAATGATTTGGTGTTGGTTTTAAAATAATATTTGTTTCCTGTTTTTAAATCACCGTTCCATAAACAAGGCAATGGACTGTTGGGTGGATTTTCAAGAAACAAACCCAAAAAAAACAATTTAAAAAAACCCAAAATGTAATGTGCTGCCATCTGCTGGTGTTAAACTGTTGTTACAGGCAAGTAAAAAGGAAATAAATGATGATGAAAGAAGAAGAAAACAGCAACAATCTAAATTTCTTTAACTTTTTTGTTAGCTCTGGGCCTATATTACCTATTTGCTGGATTTACTATGCAAAACTTTGCTTTTCGAGGGCTGGTAAGACAACTACCTCTCGATACACGACTTGTGACATTGGAAGCCCCGCCTATTCAACCTGGCGCTACAGCTCTCTTCACCGGCTGCTAAATGAAGCATGTCCCTGATAGCAATTTGCACTTCCTCCCTATTTAGCCAATCGTGTTGCGTTTAGTCACGCGAGTCCGTGGTTTTATCCAATCAGAACCCGCAAAATAAAATGTAGGCGTGAGCGCCAACTGTAGCAGCTGACAGAATTTCCTGCGCAGTGTTGGTGTTTGCAGTTTGACCACTGTCAGAGGAAAGGACATGTCTATTTCTCAGGATCCAGACGGAGGAATGACTTGAAACACCAAGTAAGAAGATAATAACCGGAGATATTTTAGTAAGCCTTGAAATAAACCGAAAGGTGAGCGGGCAGCAGTAATGAATGTTAGCATTGTTAGCTATAAGGGGCTAGGCTATCTTGCTGAAGTGATGTGTGAAATGGTAATAGAATGTGTGTTATTGTTATATAACAGTGGCGGTTCCCACAGCTGCATCTGGACTCAAAGGCTTTCCAGTAAGTTAAAGGATGTCACCTTCTCAGATTAGCCTCTCAGCGTAGCTTGATGTCTCAAATAGACTGATAAGACCACATGACGAGGTTCAAACACTGATAAAAGTTTTCACTCAGACGACCTAAACCATCAACCAGTCAGGTAATCAATCAATCACAAACTTCTAGCTGAATTAAACTCTGTTGTGTGGTACAGAGTAAAGGTTAAGTATGAAAAACTGCTGTAACATATGATCAGCTGCCTTCATCAGGGTTAAATTAAAACACTTCTCAAAACCCACTTGGTACATTATAGTTGTATAAACCAACATATTTGATTTAGAGCTGCCTGGCATGTTGCTACACATGTAACTTTGTTAGATGGTAGCAGTGGAGTAAATAGATGTGTTCAGAAAGTGAAAGTGCTTTTGAAAACGTGTCCCTTTATAGCTCATGTTTCTTGTTTGTCATTGTTTAGGTGTACCAGGTGAAAGTATTCACAAGCTGCCACCATCATCATGTTGTGTTCAGGGTCATGTGCAGTATTAGTTTTCACTCATATAGCATTTTACACATTGGTCAAAAAGTTTTTGAATCATTCTCCCACCTGAGTTGTGAATCACTGCTGCACCTCCAGAGTAACCACGGACCTGGATTTTATTTAGGGGCTGAATAAAATCGAAGGCCACATATCTCAGATCTATATTCAAAAAATAAAACTACCATACTGCTACGTTGCACTTCTTTGTGTTGGTCAATCACATAAAATCCTGATTAAAAATGCATTTAAATTTGTAGTTTTAAGGTGAAGTTCAAGGGGTTTTAATATATTTTTTTATGTAATCTAAGACAGATCAGACAAATGCTGTGCATCACTCTAAAAGTTAATTACTGATATGTTCAATGATGTAATCATGTCTGTCAGTCACCTGGCTCTTCTTCTCACTAACATTTTAATAAACTCTTCTAAATACTAAAATTTTAGCTGGTTGGTTCTACTTCCAGCCATGGATCCTTCATCTGCAGGCAGTCTGCCCACACCAAAGCTCAAACCTTCCTCTCCAACCTCCATGAGGCCTGCAACTTCCTCGCTCGGCTCATCTGCGAGCTCCTCAACCCCTGAGCTGAAGAGGCATAAAGTCACACTGCCCGCGCCTCCGACCACTCCATCGTCTCCTTCCTCCACTGCCTCGCCTCAGGTCTTTCCTAGGCTTCATTCTCGCTCTTCCTCCCTCTCTACACCGACAACCTTGTCTCCCCGCCAGCCCACCAGAAGCTTTTCGCAGCCGGGCAGATCGCAGCTCAACGCAGCATCGTCAACGGGGAGTCTTCTTAATGGATCATCTGGGGCTGCGGTGCCTCCATCACCTGCCTCACCTGAACCGGGTAACAAACTCAGACCTCTGAGCTCAAACACAAGCTTTCTAATTTGGTTTCACTTTGCAGTTCTTCTGCAATCAGTGCAGCCAACACTCCCAGATACTGCTGTGTCTCCATAACAAACAGACATGCAAAGCAGCCGATCCCTTTCTGCTGACCTTCAGAGAAACACCAGAGTCCAATTCAGTTTTTTTCTGCTGTCTCTGTGTGTCATGTATCCATATAAAGGGTGAAGATCTCTCATTGTATTAGATGTTACTTGTAGCATATTTCAATTGTTTAAAGTCATTTCAGTGATATCAAGATATGTTACTTTGATTTATTGCTAGAAAGTGTAAACAAAATTATAATTTTCTAAGAAGTGTAAGCCCATCAAATTGACAACAAGCCTTATAATGTCACTAAAAAGTACAAATAAAAACTGACATTTTGAATTAAGACTGAACGTTACCCTGAGAAAGGCAGCAGCTGTTTACTGAACTAAACTAATAGTTATTTTGGGGTTTAGACAGAGCGTCAAAGTATGAGCAGTGTACCAGGACAGCACAAGAGGACATCTGATGCGTGTTACCGGATATCATCAGTATTTTTTTGAGCTCACCACCCTCGGTCAGACGGCTGATTCACTCACCAGTATCCCCTATAACCCTTGGAAATACTGAATCTGGGAAAGGTTTCCAACACCTTTATTTACCTTATGACAGATGTGGTTTATTGTTGAGGTCTTGCTCCCCCTGGAACCGGGAATGGCACTTTTAGGTCATTTACTGAATGAGGAGGATAATGAGAACAAAAGGTCAAAGCTGTTTCTGAAAGGAGCTGTAAGAGTGTTTGTAATTTATTTTCATACTTATTCCTTCAACGTTTTCCCTTTTTGTTACTTTAGAACCACAAACCTCAGGGTATTTTGTTGGGATCTTGTGCTACTAAGCAACACAAAGTAGTTTATATCTATGAAGTGGAAGGAAAGTGATACGTGGTTTTCAAAGGTTTTTACAAATGAAAATATTAAAGGTTTTTCCTACAAATGATGTGGCTTCTCTGAGTCATGCTGCAGGTATTTTGCCATATGTCTCTACCAGCTGTGCACATTTCCATTTGCAACATAGCTCGAGCTCAGTTAGATTGGACGGGGAGAGTCGGTGATCATCTTTTTTTTTTTTTTTTTTTTTTTTTTTTTTTTAGAAGTCGTGCCAAAGATTCTTAGTTGGGTTTAGTTCACCATTTTCCATTTTAATAAATAAATATGTTTTTACAGTCCCGTTGCTCAGGCGCGTATAGAAGGGGGCCCTGTGGGTTTTATTTTGTGGTGATGGGCCTAAATATTTACGCATTCCACACTTTTCAGATTTTACTTGTGTTGTTTTTAAACCATTTTCATGTTATTCACCACTTTGTGTTGGTCAATCACATAAAACCCCAATAAAATATACTGAAGTTTTCAGCTGACAAATCTTGAAGACTTCAAGCAGTATTAATACTTTTCCAAAGCACTTTTTTTTTTTCCTGCATCATCACAAACAGTCCTTTTTATGGAGAACCTTTTTACGTCACATCTCAGATATCATAATCCTAAAACCCATAAAACTTAAATCTAAATAATCAGAATTGATCGATTTATGTGTTTTGTTTATTTATTTATTTTTTTCAGATGAGCCAGAGGAGGAGGTCCGTTTTGAGGATTTGGAGGAGAGAGCAAAGTCAGGTGACGCTAAAGCACAAACGAAGGTCAGTGAACCTGCCACAGATTGTCGACCATATGTTGGAAACAGAGCAGATCAGCCGAGTCATGATAAATGTTTGTAATTTAGCCCCACTCTGGACGGCTTAGTAAGCTGCAGTGGTGCTTGTTTTGCAAGTGTAAGGCTCTGAACGTGTGTGTGTGTGTGCGTGTTTCCAGATGGGCCGTTACTTTCTGGCCTTGGCTGAAGAAAGCGATGAAGAGCTGAACAATTGCACAGCGGTCACATGGCTGATCCAGGCTGCTAAACAGGGCCGCAAAGATGCTGTCAAACTGCTGCAGCAGTGCTTAAAGTCCAGGAAAGGTGACCAAACATTCACATCGTCACCTTCAAACTACTACTGTTTTCAGTGCAACAGCAGAAATGCTGCTTTTATTAATACTAGCTTTTCTTATGTTCTGATTGGTGTCTTCTGTCCTTCAGGAATCACTTTGGAGAATTTTGAGGAGGTTAAGAAGTTGTGCACAGAGACACGTTTTGAGAGGGGAGTCAGGAAAGCAGCTCTGCTCATGTACTTTAAGCTGAACCCAGAGAAGAAGAAGTCGGTGGCGGTTTCTGAGCTGCTAGAGAACGTGGAGCATGTTCACACAGAACCAGGTGCAAAAAGGAAAACTGTTATATTATTAAGCTACTTTCTCTGCCTTATTTATTTTTTTCAATTATTTACTGCTATCTTCTGTTTCAGGCAAACCCATCTGCTCAGGCCCACTCAACAGCTCTGCTAAGAAACAAAGGCGAGTCCTGGAGACTATGGTCTCCAGGGAAGGTATGCATATTTTGACAAATAAGTACTTCTACTTGTGAATAAAATATACAATATGATGGAATGATTATTTTTAACATTTTCCCATTAAGATTATTTATATTAACAAAATTTTTATTACAGTGAGTTTAAAGTTGTTTTTTTTGCTTTGCAGCTGGTTCTCATGTGGGACTGGACGATTTTGTTGAGATGACAAAGAAATATGCTCAGGGTATTGCACCGTCACCAGTCATGGCGGCTGCAGCAGATGATGATGACGACGATGATGATGTGGTGGTGAAAAATCCAGATGAACTGCCGCTCCATCAGAAGGTAACACACTTTGTTTTTTTTAAATTTACAGTTATTTCTACACAATTTACAATTTTGTTTTATACCTCTGGTAGAGGTATAAAACCTTTTTTGTATAAATCATCTATAGTTTATTTTCCATATAACACCATATTGGTCAGTTTGAGGACTTCATGAACTGAGGACCTCACTATAAAGTTCGAGATGCCACAAAGCTACTGATCATCTTCAACAGAAAGTGTTTACTTTATGCTGACCTCCTCTGTTTTTCTCTCAGTTACTGAAGTTCCCACTGTACGCGCTGCTGGAGATAAAAGAGCATCTCATCGACTGGGCGTCGCGGGCCGGCATGCAGTGGCTCAGCGCCCTCATCCCCACTCACCACGTTAACGCACTCATCTTTTTCTTCATCATCTCCAACCTTACCATTGAGTTCTTCGTCTTCCTCATCCCTCTGCTGGTCTTCTACCTCTCCTTCTTTTCCATGGTCATCTGCACCCTGCGGGTGTTTCAAGTTAGTATTAACTTGCTCTCTTTGCGTTGGCAAATTTAACAGTACTGAGTCTGTGTTTTAGATTTGTGTAATATTAGTGTTAGCTCTGGAAGCAGATGGAGAAATTATTATTTTATTTAAGAGGCATGTTTGTCTTTTCTAGAATTCAAAGGCATGGGAAAATTTCCGAGCTCTCACAGACCTGCTCGCTCATTTTGAGCCTGGTCTGGATCTGGACCAGGCGGAGACCAACTTTGGCTGGACACACTTGGAACCTTACCTGTAAGGTCAACACTGTTTACTGATATTTTTTTTCCCCACTTATTTGCTCTTTTTTTTTTTTTTTATTTAGGCTGAGTTTCAAAATTTTGGGTCCAGTTGTTTTTTTTTTCTTCAAAATTCAAATTTAGTTTGATCATAAGATGATATGAGAAACGAAGAAAAAAGGAGCAAAAGAGAATGTATGTGTGGAACCTACACCTTCTGTCAGAGGTTTCTGTGTTGTCATTATGAATGTCGTATTATTTGGGGTCTTTTAATATAGAGTGGACTGATAATGCAACTTTGGTGATTTATAAAAAGCATTCGGTCCAAAAGTTTAAATGCAGTTAATCGAGTCACAGAGAAAACATAGTTTGTGTTGCCATCAACAAGCTTTTGGCATAATTCTTTCTTTTCCTATTACATTTGTTAGAGCTCATTTAGGTTGGTTGGTTTTCTGAGCACAGTACATACATGTTTAATAATGTTTAGTGACCTTTCCAGAAGCTTAATGTTGGCCTGTTATATTCATTTAAAGACCAGTTTTTGGTGGTTTGTGGACCTTTGTCTTGTTTCAGTTACATCGACATTTCATCCATCTAACAATTGATTCAAGATTAAGAAAAATTTGGAGGTGGTCCTCCTTCTTCGTTGATCCATTTGGTTTGTGTAAATTATCAGTAACACTGTTAGATGTTAATATCATTATGCCACCACCATCATGCTTGACATTTAGTAACATGTTTTAAAGTCTGAAAGCTTCCTCATTACTTTTTCAAATATACTTTCATGTCATTGTGACCAAATAGCTCAATCTTTTTCTCATCTAACCATAAAGCTTTTCTCCACAAGCCACCAAGACCTCACCATGGTGGCAGCAGAAAATCTCATTATTTGCCCTTCATTGTGAAGGTGTGACTATTAGAGCAGGGTCTTCACTATGGACAGTGATTGTGTTCCAGGTCCTGCCAGGCTTGAGATGTGGTGGTTTCTAGATTGGTTCTCATTGTTCTAACTAGGGATGCACTGATTGCAGTTTTATGGCCGATCACCGAGATCTAAAAAGGCTGAACTGTCGATTCCGATTTTGGCCGATACTATTTTTTTGTTTTTATTACTGACACTGGGACATAGTCGCTAAGTTGGCAACAGTGGGGTGACTGTTGTTAACCACACGTGTGTAGACTTGTTGGGCGGGTCTTTCACTCAGCCCTCTCTCTTGGCAAAGCAAAAAGGGGATGGTAGCTGATTTTCAGACCTTTTGTGGAGGGACATAAGTTTGCTGAATAAGATCGGTTTCACATGTAAGTATCGGCCAATCACCCAGAATTAAGGAAATCCAGGCCGATCGGCTTGCCGATTTATCGGTGCACCCCTAATTCTAACCAGTTTCCTCAAGTCTGAGGGTGTGTCAGGGGGTTGAGATCAATTTTCTGATGGGTTTTCCATCAGAACATTGATCTCAAACGCACATCAAAGGAAGAGTTTTGGAAGATACTAAACTTCCATAATGACCTTCCCTGAGCCAACACCTCAACTTTATAGAAAATTTGTGGGCTATGATCAAAAGCTGGGTTTGTGCCAAGGCACCAACCAACATATTAAATGATTTCTACTAAATCTGTCCAGAGGATTGGTCAAATATTTAGTCCGAATTATGAAAGAAACTTGTTGATGACTTCATAAGTTTTTGATTGAGGTGTAAGATGCTGAGGCACATTTAACCAAATATTAGTCTGAGTGTATTTATATATTTGGTTCTGTATGTATAATTTGACTCTGTGTGGATTAGATAAAATCCACAATCAGTTTAAAGTCTGAACCCAATTCATGTTTAAAGAAATCACTGAAGTTGTGTGATAGATTATCAGCCTGGAAAAACAACAGCTCAAAAGCATCTTTAAAAGTCCAAGATTAAAATAGCATGCCTTCCCTTGCTAAGTTTAAACTTTTCATCATAACTGTGTGAAAACCTTGTTTGTGTTTTCTCTCAGGTATTTCCTGCTCTCAGTGGTCTTTGTTGTGTTCTCCTTCCCTGTTGCCGATAAATCTTGGATCCCCTGCTCAGAGCTAGCCGCCGTCGCTCTCTTCTTCACCATCACGGCCTTCCTCAGCCTCCACGCCTCTGCTCAGCTCTTCGCTCGTAAAGCCCTTCTCACGGAGGTCCTCTCGGGAGCATGCTCCCTCACTCAGCTGCTACCTAACTCCCTGTGGTTCCTCCGGATCTTTGGGAAGACGTTCATCACAGTGCCTCTTGGAGACGCTGTGGTGTTAAATGTGGGCATGCCGTGGCTTTTGTACGGACACCTCTTCTATCTTCTCTTCCGCATGGCTCAACTCAGAGGCTTCAAGGGTACCTACCTGTGCCTGGTGCCCTACTTGGTTTGCTTCACCTGGTGTGAGCTTTGCTTGGCATTCCTCAATAACGCCACAGCCATAGGACTCATTCGGACTTGTGTGGGCTATTTCCTGTTCCTGTTTGCCCTTCCTGTACTCTCACTGGGTCTGGCCGCAATGATTATGATCCAGTTAGTGCAGTGGTTTCTGACCCTGGAGGTAACAAAGATGGTGGTGACGCTAACTGTCTGCTTTGTGCCCGTGGTGTTGAGGCTTTGGACTCGCTTCAGCCTCAACCCCATCGTGGTTTTGAGGTCTTTGTCGCGGAGCAGCATCGTTAAGCTCATCCTGGTGTGGCTGAGTGCAGTGGTGCTTTTCTGCTGGATGTACGTCTACAGGTCTGATGGAATGAAGGTGTATAACTCAACTCTGACATGGCCAGAATACAGCAACCTTTGCGGGCCATTGGCCTGGAAGGAGTCCAACATGGCCCAAACTCAGATTCTCTGCTCTCACCTGGAAGGACACAGAGTCACCTGGACGGGACGCTTTAAATATGTCCGTGTGACAGAAATCGAGAATGGGCCGCAGTCAACTATCAACCTGCTGCCTGTTTTTCTAGGAAACTGGATGCGCTGTCTGTATGGAGAACCCTATCCGGTGTGTGATGAGGGGAATAAAAACGCAGCTGCTGAGCCCCAACCGCTACCGGCTCCGGCTCCTCCTCATGAAGATCCACTTTGCAAACTGAAAACCCTGGCCAAGCACGAGTGCCACGTCAAACGCTTTGACCGGTACAAGTTTGAGGTTACCCTGGGCATGCCGCTAGAGAGGAAGACTAAAGACGGGACAATCATAGAGGACGAAGATGCAACTAAAGACATAGTCTTGCGGGCGAGTAATGAGTTCAAGTCTGTGCTTTTACACCTGAACGCCGGTAGTCTGGTGGAGTTCAGCACCATCCTGGAGGGCCGTTTGGGCTCCAAATGGCCCGTGTTTGAAATGAAGGCCATCCATTGCATGTCCTGCGGGGACGCCCGCATTCCCAACCGCAAACAGTACAAGATCGAGCACGACTGGAGGCGCACAGCTCAAAACGCCCTCCAGTTTGGGTTCGACTTCTTCTTCAACCCCTTCCTGACCGCTCAGCTAGAGGAGCACTCAGAGACTGAAACACAGAGCGTGGCGCAGGAGGACGGGTAGAGGCAAGACAACTTTTAAACAGAAGATGCTTCATAATGATAAAACTATCGAAGAACGCTAACGATTGTACAACTCTGTTCTTAACTGTAAAATTGGTGACTGACTACAAGGAACAAACAAATCCTCAGGCATTTACTGGGTCTTCTAAAAGCACTCGTACTCCTTGAACCTCTTCACATTGGTTACATTACAACCTCAATATTCAGCGTTCCTCAGTCCATGCTAGTGCTTGCTCTATGTTTGTGGTCATTGAAAGGTGAACCTCTGCCACATCCTCAAGTCTTTTAAAGACTAAAGGATTTTAATTTCTCTGTATTAAGCTCAATTCATCGTCCTACTGACTCATCCCCACAGAATGACCCTGCTGCCTCCATGTTTAACCATAAGGGTGATGAGCAGCATTAGCTTTTTTTTGTGTGGATGTCAGAAAGTCCAGTTTTGGTTTCATATGACTGGAGCATCTTTTTCCACGTGTTTGCTGTGTCCTCTACATTGATTGTTGCAAACCTTAGACACAGCTTCTTTCTCCCTCAAATAGCTGATAGACTTTTCCACCTGAGCTGTGAATCATGGTAGCTCCTCCAGAGTTACCATGGACCTCTCTGTTGCTTCTCTGATTATTGCTCTCCCCACCCAGCCTGTCAGCTTAGATGGACAGCCATGTCTCGGAAGGTTTGCAGTTGTACCATGAGCTTTAGATATGGTTTTATTATCTAACGCTGCTTTAAACCTCCCCACAACGTTATCTCTAACCTATCTGCTGCGCTTCTTGGTCTTCATGATGCTCTTTGTTTACTAATGTTAACAGCTGTATTGATACTTAGATCGAATTAGACATTTCTAAAAGAAATTGGTTCCTCTGTATCAGAGTAAAGAGAATGTAACACAAGACAATCAAGAATAAGACATAATTTCTTTTCTTCCATTTCCTAATTATGGCCTATTAAAATATGTTAATATTGTTGGTTGTAATGTGACAGACCGTGAAAAGTTCATTAGGGCGTGAATACCTTTACAAGGCACACTATATCTGCGAATATGTGTTTGAGTTCTTAAAGCTTTTGTGCCAAAACATAAACGTGACAAAAGACAGAGTAGAAACACAAAGTGATCAGAATTTACTGCCTACTGCTTCAGTTTTGGTGTGAATTATCTAGAAACATTTCATCCAGTTGAATTTGCATGTGTGCTGACCTTAGAGTTAATTAAGTGAAATAGTTTTTTTTTTTGTTTGTTTTTTTTTTTTTTTTTTTTTTTTTTGTTTTTTGTTGTTGTCACCATTCAAACACTACTTCCCATAAAATCCCACAATGGTGGCTAAAATCTTTTTCCAGCTTCCACTGTGGACTGCTCGATCTTTCCTTGTTCATCCAATAATTATTGAAGGACATAGGGTTTTTGTTTTTTATCAACACTAAATTATTTAACAGTGATCAGTATATGGTGAATTTTTTTGTGATTAAATCTCAGGTTCTGTACCTGAAATACAATTACAACAGAGTTCCACTGGTGGGGAAAAGTGTTTGCCCTCTTAAAGATTTTGATCTGTTTTTGCTTTTTTTTTTTTTTTTTTTTTTTTTTTTTTTTTTTTTTTTTTTTTTTGTCAAATTTAATTTTTCAGATCTTCAAACAAATTTTAATGTTGGATAAATATAACCTGAATAAATACAAAAAGCTGTTTTCAGATAAAGATTTCATTCATTAAGGGAACAAAACTATCCCTAACTAACTAATTAACTAACCCTATCCTATGAAATTGTCATTTGAAAACTGCTTTTTGTATTTACTCAGGTTATCTTTATCCAATACCAAAATTTGTTTATCTGAAACATATAAGTGTGACAAAAAGGCAAAAATAAAAGGAATCTGAGAGGGGAAACATTGTAAGTTTAGCAGCTTGGCCAGATTGTTGCTTCCCTTTCTGTTTATTATTTTGTTTATTTCCTGCAGTGTGTTTCTCTGCTGTGCAGGGATTTCATATACTGAACATTTAGTCCCTGATTGAGGGTCTGTTTTGGATGTCACTACTGTTTTCTGTACTGTGACCCATAAATTTGTTAAAATATTAGCTTTTGGTTGTTTTTATTAAAAACTGTTAAAGCAGATGTTGAGCTCTCCATTTCAGTGCATCTTTTCGGTCATTTATGTAAAACTTTCCATTTTACAGTTGTGTGGGTGAATTGTGTGGTTTCAGGCTGATTTTATTCATCATAAAGTCTCAAAGCCACACCTTATTTTTAAATACATCACTTAATGTCTGTGGTTTTACTGCCTTTAGCAGGTTGTAATATATTCATATACAATAAAAACAAACTACCACATAAACCTAAAAAATATACTTTGGTAAAAGAGGGACAAACATTTCAGAGATGTAGTGAATCTCAAAAGCATATACACAAATGGTTAAAAAACAAGTTTTTGTAAAAACTTGTCTTTTTAAGAGACCATGATAAATAATTTAACATTTTTTCCAACTTTAATGTGACATACTATATATCCTGTGCAAAAATCTTGTTAAAAAGCTCAACTTTATTTCAGGTTAATCAGATTCACTCAAGAATGCTGAAATTGAATCAAAAAGATTAGTTTTAGGGTGTACACACTTGTGCAACCAGGATATTGCACAATCCTTCAAGTTTATTTCACTAATAGCTTCTTTTTAAGTTGATATACAGGCTATTATCTCACAATAAATCTGTAAACATGTTTTTTAAAATTATTCTCTGTCTAAGTTGGTGTACATCTCACAATTCTGCATTTCAACAGGGGTGTTTGCACTTTTGAGATCCACTGCATGATTTCAGTGTGTATACAAAAGTATACATGTCAACAAGAAGATGGAAAAATTTGTCAAGAATAAGTAAGTTCATATTTATGCGTATTGTTCTGGTGAAATTGATAAATTACTCAGCAGTGTTACAAGTTGAGGATTTGATTTCAATCGCGCATGATTTCACATCCGAAAGTAATAACAATGTAAAGCCACTAGGTGGTGCTTAAGTCTAAATAAATGAACACAGGATTTCTAGCCACACGTTTACCACAAAAATCAACTATTCTCATTGGGAGCACTTTTGTTGAATCCTTTATTGAAAAAAAGAGAAACAAAGAAAGATATTAACATTATTTATAACTGTCCATTTGACAATCATGTCAACATATATTTAGACAAAAATATGTGAATCAGCTGTATTTGATAAAGACATGGAGTACGACCGACACATTTTCCAAACAAAGAAGCGCCTGTCTCTTAAAAAATAAAAACTTCTGCACATCCAAAAAGTAATCAGTGAGGAAGGCCGAAGAGATTAAAGTACCATCACTCCGCTGTAGCTTTGGAGGCAAGTCCGCGGTTGGTTGACAGACGAAACAAAACCTCATACATGTCAGAAACAGCTCGCTGTTATATACAGACACCACTGAGGCCGCTTTAAAAACATTTTCGTTGTTATTATTTTAAGGTACAACATTTAATCTGAAACATTCCTCAGCTTTCACTGATTTGTGGACGGCTTCATTCCGAACACGAGTAAACATGCTTCAGCGTCCAAGGACACAAAGATAGGGGGTCATCGGTCATCTACGGCGGCTCGTGCTGCTGCGAGGGCCCCACCCTCTTCCCCCCCACTCGAGGCCCCCTGTAGCCTTTCTACAGCTAGGTCTAAATGTTTAAAGAAGGCAGCCAAGTCAGTCAGACAGACAATTTATAAAGTAAATCTGTTGAACATGCAGCATCTTTTTGCTTGATTGTTGCAAATATTTCTTCGCATTTTTTTTTTTGTTGTTGTTTTTTTTTTTTTGTTTGTTTTTGTTTTTTTTAAACTTTTTTTGCTTTATCTGAGTTTAATGTATTGAGTGTTGAAGCAGCAGCACACACGACAGCCCTGGATCAGAAGCGGAAAACACAAACTGATATGTTTGGATGTGTTTTGGCTAAAAATAAAGACAGTCATTGCTGAAACACATGGTGTGTTGCGGATTTGTGTCTGTTAACATCTGCTTCTACCTGCAGGACTGTGAATGTTTCAGCCCTCTGAGGGCGGAGGCGTCTGGTGCAGTTGGGTTGAGGGGAAAGTCATGGGGTTCATCCTTGCATCTCACATCACTTCGTTTTGATCATCAGATCTGCCTTTGTCATCAACATTTAACAAGAAGTTACAAAACCAGAGCATCTTATCTGGAATGAAAAACAGTTATATAAATGCCCCATTTTTTACACAAAACAGTGGGCAAAGGGGATAAGAATAGGCTTTGCTTGAGCACACGAATACAGAGAGGAGAGGAGGTGGAGAAAGCAAGAGGGCCTGAAGAGTTAAAAAAAAAAGACAAAGAAATGTAAACGTCCTTCCAGTCTGAGAGGAGATCTGATCCCACTCAGAAGCAGCCAAGCTGTGGTGATTACCACACCATTTACCACAATCCACAGGATAACAAATAAAAAAAACAAAAAACAAAACACAGTTTGGACAATTCTCAATAATAACCCATTGTGTAATCCAGTCAGTTCCCTTTTTTATCCCTGACTGGACTCTGTTCACTTGTGGGAGGGTGAGGAGGAGATGGATGTGTGTATGCATTCTGACTGTGTGCGTTAGGCATCTTCCTGGGTTCTGTGGGCCAGTGTTTGAGTCTGATAATGTACATTCTAGCATAGTTGCGTGTTTGCTTGTAAACTCGTTAGGACCTGCCGCCGACACCCCTTCATCAGTGCATCTCGGAGTTGAGTTTGTCCTGGAAGATGTACAGGTTATTGGTGGCGGCGATGGCGATGATGTTCTCGTTGGGGTGCCAGGCCGTGTGCAGGATCTTCTTGGTGAAGTCCAGGCTGTCCACGCTGATGTCGTCCTTCCGCCGCTTCCCACCGGCGGCGCAGACTCTCCGCGGCTTCAGGACAGCTCTGGGTTTGCTGCTCTCCCTTGAGGCCTCCAAGGTCACGTCACGCTTGGTGTTGCGATCAAACATTCGGAAAAAGTTGTTGTAGGCGCCGGTCATGATCACACTGGACAAAAAAAAAAAAGGACAGGAGACTCTTTATTCTCTTTCCTGTCAAACTACTCTGATATCCCTAAATAAAATCCAGGATGTAGAGTAAATAAACAGAATACACCTGTGTGTAATTTAATCTCAGTACAGGTGCAGTAGTTCTCTGAAGGCATCAGAGGTTTGTTAGAGAAGTTTAGTGAATAAACAGCATCACGAAGACCAAGGAACACAGCTGGCAGGTCAGAGATAAAGTTATGAAGAAGTTTTAAGCAGGATTAGGTTAAAGACAATATCCCAGGCTTTGAACATCTCAAGGTGCCCTGTTCAATCCCTCGTTCAGAAAAGAAAAGACTGTGGCTCAAGTCAAAACCTCTCACGACATGGCCATCCACCTAAACCACAGGTGTCAAACTCCTCCTGAATCAGTGTCCTGCAACTTTTAGATGTGTCCTTGTTCCTGATAATGACCTAACTATTGGATTCTAGTTTGTGGAAGCAGAGGCATGTAAAAGTTGCTGGTTTGACACTCCCTGAGCTAAACTGATAGGCCAAGCAAGAAGAGCATTAATCAGAGAAGCAGCCAAGAGGCCAATGGTGACTCTGAAGGAGCGGCAGAGATCCAGAGCTCAGGTGATAGAATCAGTTGATAGGAAAATTATTATTTGTGCACTCCACAAATCTGGTCTTGTTGAAAGAAAGCCATAAGTCATGTTTATAGTTCACAAAAAGCCATGAAGGGGAGCAAACTGGTGTAAGAAGTGTGCTCTGGTCACATGAGAACAAAATGTAACACTTTGATCTCCATACAAAATACCATGCACGGTATTCTTTACTCCCTCTTTACAATCATGTTCTTCTAGAAGTCTTGTTTGTCTGTTTCTTACACTTTCAGTTAAATGCATTGAAGTATGTGGTTATGTCTCCAAAACAAATCTTTGTTTTTGTTCAACAAAGAACAGAAACCAACCCATTGCATGAGTTACCTGTCCGAGCCGTTCCAGGCACACTCAAACTTGTCGAAGATGCAGTCGTTCTCGTAAAGGGAGCACAGCTTGCTGCGGAGGTAATCGTGTACCTGGAGGAGGACACAGACATACAATTAAATTTTAGGGCAGGACACAGAATACACAGAAGACGTGCACAAACATGCAACACTAAGGAAAGACCAACTGGCCAAGCTGTCATAGAAACACACCACACCATCCTTCACCAGCACTTAGGATGGGAGAACATTTTTAATCCAAACTCCTTTTCCAAAACAACTCAGTTCAATAAAATCCTCTTCAATTTCATCACACCTTCACACACACACACACAATTACACACACACACACACTCACACACTCACACACAAAGACACACACACACACACACACACACACAGAGACGATGACACACACACACACACACATACACACACACACATATTAGTTATTTCTCCTCGTACCTCCATTTGACCTTCCTGCTCCGGTTCTGTCTCTTAGTGATGCAAGTGTCTGAAACCTACAGCTGCCACCTTCCACACTGCATAAAATCAGCAGTCAGTCGCCTTGTAATCAATAAACGGTCAAGCTGAGGTTGCTTTATGCTTGTACATCACTTCCTGGGACATTTTTGTTTCTCCCAATGGACCTTTCTCCATGCGGTCAAAAGGGACAATGTCAGCTGGAACTGGACACTATTTTCTTCTGTCTGCAAGGTCTCCTATTTTACAGCAATCTCTCTTCAGCGGGGACACAACCAGTATAGTATATCGTTTTTTGGGACTTTATTTGTTCTACCTCTTTAGACTGAAGTATGAGAGCTACTTAGCATGACTTGTTTCTCTTTTTTCTCCTCTCATAAAATTTTATAGAATGCCAGAAAAGATAGACACAGTATGCTCACAATATGCAAAAAATAAACAAATTAAGGTTCCCACTGATGCTTTTCTTAGGTTGTTCTGGGTCTTTTTCAGGCTACAGATGGAATAAGCTGTTGTTTACTAAAGATAATTTGGTTTCTGTGCTGAAAAAAAACTACAGATTCACCTCATTGTTCTTGGTTATTAGCCTACTGCCAACTTCTACTTGACTTTATTCATTTATAGAGTGAGTAGCATTTGTGATGTCTGCCTGTGCCAGGAAAAACATTTTAAAGCCAACAAAATAACTATTTCTGTGATAAAATTCTTGTCAAGAAACATTTTTTTTCTTTTTTGATGTTGATGAAATCCAATCCAATCTTATATGTTATGTTATGTTTCTATGAGTATATTGTCAATAAAGCTGTTAATGAACAATGGAATATTGCTACATTTTTAAGAAGGTTGAACAAAGTTTTTTTTTAAAAAGACTAAGTTGAGATATCCTGATAACTTTAGCGAGGAACTAAGATGTATTGTTGATAGTAACGCACAAAGTTTTCCCACTAAACATCAACGTGCTTTCTTTCTCAACATATCAGTCTTAGACTTGTGCTTACCAGTGTTTTCATCTCATGGACCTCTCTGCTGGAGGACTCCCAGTGCATGATAGTTCAGCATTAATAACATTCATACAGACAAGGTTCCTACATATTTTTTATGACAAATTTACATAGGTTTATATATTCTTGTTTTCTAGAATTTTCATTCCTGCTTAATATAAAACTTAAAGTATAAATTAAAAAATTCAGTGTGAATTCATGTCAGATATATTTCTACAGTGATTTCAATATGGAACTTGCAGCAACCACAGAATGTAAAGAGGATGGATGGAAAGATATAAAAATCGATGGATGCATAGATGCAACTTTTAGACAATGGGGGAGATAAATAAAACTATTCTTTTATCTTCTATTGAATATACTTGAAAAGTACACAAATCAAATTCCACCCTTTTCCAGACTGTGTGGGAACTCCACAGAGATTTGTGTAATCCATAGTGGATCAGATTTGAAACGTGACGGCTGACTGCAGCTGTGGGCCTTTATAATCCTTATTCACTTAGGAAAAAGAAATGAAAATGAATTCTCTCAACATTACAACATAAAAATATCCCAAATTAAGTTTCTGCTACAAGTACATGTCAGATAAAGACAAATACTTGTTTTAGCAACATGATAATCGGCAATGTTCATTCTGTAATAAATTAACAAAGGAGCTGAAACAAAAATTATGACATTCCTCACACAGAGTGCCTTACAAAACTATTTTCCTCTTGAATTTTCATGGCCCCTGCCTGTCATGGAAACATGCTGGATTTGGAAATGTTGGCAGCTTTACATTCTCTACATTCTCTAAGAATACACACGGAGATTGTTGTTTCAGTAATGTTAGCCGTGCTTATTACAAACATGAGATGCAACAATCAGGTGAAAAAGTTAACTCAGATCTTTTAGGATAATAGCAAAACCATGCTTCCACTGATTCCTTTCTCTCATAAACAGCTTAATTAATGATCGCTGTAATCATGAATGCTAGAAATAAATATTGACTGCTGTGCTTATATCTTCTTATATCGTAGTTCTTACAGAAAAATCAGAATCAGATTAAATTAGCAGGTTACAGCTGTACAAAAAGTGGACATTTGAAATAAAGTTCAAAATACCGATTGATGCGTCTCTAGAGATTTGTGATTTGTTGCCACCAGAAAGCCCTACTGTAAATGCTAAAGATAAAATAACTCTGACCCACATGCTGGTCGCTCTTAGTCGGTGCATTATTGCACCTTCAGGCTATGAGTAGAAGTGATTACAACAATACAGCTATCTCTACACAATTTTCCTGTCTTCTTGCTCCTTCATCCTGATCTGTACACTTCCCATTCTTTTCTTCTCCATTACACTGTCCCCAGTCCGCCTTCCAGTCCCACACCCTGGTTCTCCCCTCTTGTTCTCCCCCCTCTTCCCTCCGCTCTCTGTGCTGCATTGCAGATCTAGGTGTCAGCCACTGTGTAAGGCATCCCTCCTTCCCGCTTTACTTTATGAGTGGAGGCTCAGCAGCCTATAAATAGCTCCAGCGCTTCGTTGCCTCCCACTCAAGGCTGCCTCAGGGCCCTTCACACGTCAGGACTACATGCAGACAGACATGTCCACCTAAACACCCGTCGCAGGAATACTGGACACTCAGAGAAACTTATTGGATACTCACAAATGAATAAACAGAAACTTGTGTAACTTTTTTCTGTAAACAATCAGAAATGAATATTTGAAGAAGAGATTATTTTATCAACTTAGTATTTCAAAAGCATGCACAGCTGTTTTAATCTTTGTCCCACATCCAGAACTGCATTATCAAAACTTTTGGAGCTGACAACAGTGGGAAGCTTATCCTGGCCTAAATTCAGTTATATTTTTCTAGAAAGGTTATGGAAAGATGTAATCATTAGTTAGGACTACAGACATGTGAGGAGAATTTTCTGCCTCATGATTAATTTCTCAAACTGTGCATATTATCTTGTTTGGCACCAGCACAGCTTTAGTCAGCCAGCAGCAGAGAAATTGCAAACACAATATGAGTTTTGGTGAAAAATCTTACAAGTTAACCTTTAGGGGAAATGTTATCATGAAGTTTGATTTTGGAGATGAGGTTTTCTAGCTGTTTTTCAATTGTTTTAACACACGATCTGGAAAACTGAAAGTAAACAAGAAACATCTTATGTAAAGACGATAATAAAAGCATTTATATAACCCTTTTCTAAATAAGATGGTGAGAGTGAACCAGACTTTTTGGACTTTATCAGCATAGCTCATTTTTAAACTATCCTGTGGATTTAAGGTCACTGAATGTGAACACTGGTGACATTTATGGCTTCATAAATGGACCCACTTGTAAAACTAAAATCTTACACAGCAACACTGAACGTAATTCCGTGTTTTTCTATGTCCTGTCTCCACTGAATTTCACCCTTGAGTCAATGTGGAATATTTCTAGTAATAAAATCAAATCTCATATTAAGAATGCTCCTACTGTGTGTGATGAGCAGACAGCAATGTTCTGGGAATCGTCACAGATGATTTTCAGAACACTGTTCAAACTGTTTGAGTGGGAAATGATTCATTAAGGCATCAGCCATGTTTCTCTATTTGCGACATGCATGTGTTTCCCTTATTTTGGTAGCACTGCAGAGCCTAGAGACATATGTACATTAAATATAAGTATTATTTCAAGAGTTAATTTAAAGGGGGAAAAAAAGCTAAAATTCAAACAACAAGTAAATTAGGTCGAAACTCTGCTGTAGCAGTTGGGTCATATACATCTTTCTCAATTTGGTGTTTCTTTATGAAAATAAGTATTGAACACATTATTGTAAAGAGGGTGGGATGAGGCACACAAAGCTAAAAAAAAAACAGCTGAAATCAGTCAGAATTTAGAAAGGCATCCTGCAACCAATAAATGCACATTTATAGCAGATGGTCTTGTGTCTAGTGTACTGATGCTGTATAACATAGGGCATTCATGCAAGACTCCACTGCTGAAGAAAAACCATGTTGTAGCTTGTTTAAAGTGTGTGGCAGAACATTTGGATAAGACAATGAATTACCAGAATATGTTCTGGTTTGATGAAATCAAAATTATATTCATTGAATATCATTTCATGCACCAAATCTGGAGCAGAACTTGCACAATACATCCACCTCCCAACAAAGACAAAGATAGTGAAAAGTGGAAACATTTTTTCACCATATGGCACTTTGCATGACGAAAAAGAGGATGTAAGAAGACTTTTACTGAGAAATTCTTGATACGAATCTGAAGATGAAACGAGGGTTCATTTTCACCAAGACTATGGTTCCACTCATATAGACAAGGAAACTCTCAGGTGATTTCTCAGAAAGTTCAGGCGCAAGAATAGCTTGGTCAATCAAGCAATTTGAAATGACTGAAAATCTTAGAAATAACTGAAGCTCAAACAGCATAGACGAGGCTTCCAAAACCTTCAGGATTTAAAGACAGTTATTTGGAAGAAGGGGCCAAAACTACATTTGAGCAATGCATGCAGCTAGTTTCTCCATACAGGAGATGTCTAGAAGTGGTCGTTATCAAAAAGGTCAAGTATTAAATATATTTCCGTGAGCATGCTCATCCTCCATATTACGCATAATTCAGTTAATGGATTACACTGTGTTGATTTCTTCATATGTGTGGATTGTTACAGAGATACGGTGTCACAGATCATTTTCACACATTGTTGGTCACACAAACCTGGTATGTCTCCAGAGGCTTGCTCTCCATGTTGAGGTCCCACACCTTTGCAGTCAGGTAGTCTCTAGTGAGCAGGTAGCGACCGCTGTGGCTGAACTTCACATCGGACACAGAAGAGATAATCTCAGAGAAAAAGGAACGAGCGCTAGGATCCTCGGGCTCCTCAAACACTGCAGAAGGTGGGAGAGATAAAGTAGGAAGAAGGTGAATACTACTGCTATTTAACTTTAGTATAGAGATAAAGGGTACCTCTCATGAGTTTTAATGGTGACAGAATGGCAGAGACTCTTTAAATGTAGCATTCTGAAAAACTTCTTTGTGTTAGCCTCTGCAATTTTCAGAGGAAATAGCAAAAGGTTTTTCTATGATTTTGACAATCCAGGTAAAAGTTCTAGCTTCAAAAGAAGTGGTTTGTGCAGGAACTCTGAATCACTGACTCACGGTCAGAGCTGTAAATCAAATGGTAAACATTTCTGCCGGAACAGAAGGTGCAATAAAAAGGCAGGTTTGGTACCTTGGAGCCCTCACATTAAAGATTAAAGGTACCGTAAACTGATTTGTGTCCCTTAGTGGAGGCAGATTTATGAAGCACTGTCCCATGTTCCAAATAACCAACCTGTTATATGAGACTCAGTGCACAGCACTGCTACACCGTAAGGAACTTATTGACAAATTTCCTTCACTTTAAACTTAGATCAACTAGGCTTTCTTGTGCTCCATGGTCTATGCAACATGTACTACTGTAAAGGTAGTAACACAGTGACATCAAATTAAATAGGATGTTGGATATTTTTATGCAGTTAGTTTAGTACATAAAACTATTACTGGGCTAAAAGTCAACATGCTAATGTAAACTGTCTAAATTTAGTCAAAATGAACTAAATTTATGAACAAAACCATCTGATGAAAATCTGAATTATGGATATGATCTCACATTTTGATCTTCATTGTCATCAACAAAATGTACCATGGCTTAAAGTTAAAAAACAATCACTGATCATCAAATATCTATCATGCATCCCTCCAAATGAACATTTACACCTGTTAAAAATCAAATGTGAACTTAGTGGTTATAGATATTATCTTATACTGTTTTCTTGTTCATTGCCATCTACTATAAAGGAAAAGGCCTCAAATGGTCTTAATGCCATATCTCCAACATAATGATCAATGCCTTTCTATCAAGGATGCTCCTCATCTTGATATACTTGATTTGGTTATCACTGATTGTTGCTCTTAGACTTAAATCAAAATGAAGCCTTGAAGTCCTGCTACCTGTGTGGTTGTACAAAAGATTTTTCTAGCTTTCTCTAAGTGTCAATTAATTAGAAATCACAAACGACCATAAAAATTTTGTCACCTAAAAGCTAAATGGAAAACAGACAAACTAAAAGCCAAACAGTTTAGTTTTAAAAAACCATCATGATGAAAAAAAAAAGAGAGTTGAATAAAATAACTTGTGAATGTGTCTCAGCAATAATGCTCACATTTTGAGTGCTTGTCACACAGGGCAGCTTCTCTCATGTCACAGAGGCGTAGGGTGCCTTTGCTGCTGCTGTAAACGAACAGGTTACAGTGGTGGGGGTGAAACTCTGCCGCTGTGATCACCTCCGTCAGATCCTCCATGTTTGCTGGTTTGATGTCCACAATGTCTGATGAAAAGAGGTGTTGCTCAGGGAAACAGCAGAAATCTGTTTCTTAAGATAATTTTCAAAAGAATTACTTACTTTTTTCTGCTAAATTAACTTATTTTATATATCTATCAGTGTTCTTAGAGATTAGATTAAGCTATTTAATTCACAAAAAAAGCCCACCTTAAAATAATGTAAACATAGCCAACACATACTGCAAATATACAACTGAATAAAGCAAGCTAATAAAAGTATATCTTCACTGTAATAATATAAATCCTGTCTGGGTCCTAGATGTGAATGCTCTGCATTCCGACCGGCATTAGAACCCAGAAAGGTTTTTGAATATTTATGCAGCTTTTGCATTATTCATTAGGACATAGTTTCACTCCACAGCAATAATACACCCCTCCTCCAACAGCGTAGGTCTTTAATCTATACAACAAAGTCAATTTACAGAGTGGAAGTTTTTATGTGTCTGTGTGTGGGGGTGGGGTTCATTATTAGGAATTTATAAGCATGCAAGTATGAGCACATGCTTTGTTATTGGAGTCTACATCGCCTCGATCGCTGCAGTATTTGAGTGTACTGAAGGATACTGAAGCTGCGGTCAGTGATGTCTAGATGCCAGAGGTTGATCCTCAGGTCGTCTGCTGACATGTAGGTCTCATAGTCCGAGTTGACCGAGATGGAATTGATGTGGTAGGTGTGGGCATTGGCAAACACTCGCCGGGGACTCACCTCCACCATCAGGTCCATGGGCTTCAAGACCGGCACCTGGAAACAAAACGTGGAGCAGCGTTACGTCCCTTCTCTCTGCTTAAGGAAAGAAAAAACTGGCAAGATATAACAGATTTATTTAATCTGAAAAAACCCCCCCAACATATATTAATATTTAATGTCCCAATCCATTTGAATTAAAAATGACATAAAAAAAAAAAGCTGCAGCCTTTACTGGGAAATCAAAACGCAATAATTTATGTCATTTTAGGTTGAATTTATGTAACTTCTCTGCCAGTTTGCAACTGATTTAAGTCCTAATATGAACACTAATGCTTTGAACAATTTAGATCAAGAGCAGATGTTCAGCTGAAGCAGCTGCTCATGTTAAAGGATTCCACCTCCCCCACAAGCTCACACTCGTGTGTACCTTGTGCTACTGACCCACTTTTGAACATACAAGCACAGTTGAATCCACTGACCCAGTTTCAATGCCCAACTAACCAACCAACAAGATAAGATAAGATTAGATAGGATTCAAATTTAAAAATACTTTATTTATCCCAAAGGGATACCTGCAAAGAGGTGACTGTGGAGATATCCTTGATGCGACCTTCTTCATCCTTCAGGTTGTATCCTTCTGGTCGTTTATCTCTTTCACTCACCTTCCACAACTTAATGGTCTTATCTGGAAAACAAACCAGGCCAATTAGGCAAATTATGCTGGGAATTTCTAAAAAAAGCAGCATAAAATCTTCACGACTTTATTTTTCTCTCGATGATGTCTGTAGACCCAGACAAGTGTGTTGGAGGTATTTTCTTTTTTCCTTTTCTTGCTTTTCTTTGGATCTTCTTGAGCTAAGGAAATGTGTAGGCATGAGGACCAAACTGTCAATGAGCTGTTTTTAAAGACAAACAAATAGCAGTTGCTTTATTAAAATAAGACAATTCATTTAACCCATTCTTCTGACAGACAGCAGCTTGTTGTTGACACCTGACTGCAGCCATTTTTCTAATATGGAGTAATTATGTCACCTAATGGAACTGCAGTGATGACTGAAGTATCATTATTGGTATTATTGATGACACATAATAAGATGGAGTGAGCACCCTTACTTATCTCAAAGACCCTGCATAACAAAAAATGTAAGAGTGCCTTACCCACCAAAAACAGTGCTCTCTATTCCTTCCACAGGATTATCAATCAAGGCTTTTGCAAAATTTTGGCTTCAAGGAAAGGAACATTACAAGATAGATAACTACAGTTCATCCCAGAGCAGTGCCACCCCCTTGGATGTTTTACCCTTTGTATTGCTTTTACAAGTCAATCATGATCAACATAATTTGGCTTTTTTGACAAAAAAAAATTAGAGAAAAAGCAGTGCCTTACAGTCTGTTTTGTATCCATCCCCTGACTTATACTTTTCAATAACCTTTTCTCTGATTTGCTTGAGGTGTTCTTTTGTCTACATGCTGTAGCGGTAGCCAGGAGACTGATTGTTTTTGTGCATTCTGCTCTGTCTTCACAAACCCCCAGTTGGCTGTGGCAGATGGCCGCTCAAACTGAGTCAGGCTCTGCTGGAGGTTTCTGCCTGTTAAAGGGGAGCTTTTCCTCTTCACTGTCGTTACATGCATGCTCAGTATGAGGGATTGCTGTAAAGCAAACGACACAATGCAAGTGATTGTCTGCTGTCACTACATGCTCGTCCAAGAGGAGTGAATGCTGCAAGTTATTGACTCGATGCAATCTGCTGGGTTTCCTAGATAGAAAAGTTTTTTAACCAAATTGAGCAATATACTGACCTTGACTGCATTGTTTGATAGCTAGGATCAATTAGAAAGTATGAATGATTGGACTGAATTAACTTTTTTTGTAAAGTGCCTTGAGATAACGTGATGTGAATTGGCGCTACATAAATAAGCTGAATTGAACTAAATTATTTTATGTTAAAGGCTTTTTTTTGTAAATTCTTTTGGCAAAAAGGAAAAAATTTGTTGATCATTATTGATTTGTACGAGCAATAAAAAGGGTAAAACACTCAAAGGACTGAATACTTTTCATAGGCTTGGTAAACCATTGGTGGGGTGAGACATCTGACCTCCTGGGGCAACTGTGGTATATCAGGTAAGAGAATCTGTTGTACTAAAATGGTTTTCAGTATTTACATACAAAACATCTGATGACTTCTGAAAACTGCTTTATTAAATGAAATCCATGTACCCTCACGTAGTTTTCCTGCATTTTTTTTTTTTATTTTTTTTTTTTAATCAATGATTAGCTGCAGCAGCAACACATTTTTAAATCTCTTGGTCAAATAAAGGGCGTTTAACTGCAGCTGCTCTCTGATTATAACAGATTTTTAATCTCTCCTCTGACATGGAGCACCACATGTGTACCATTAGCTTGAAGTGAATTTTAAGGGCCAAACAACATCCTCTTGTGGGAAGCGTAGAGGGACTAAAAAGGTTTGTGTGGCATAGCACATGGTGTCTTCATAATAGTGTTTTGTTAACTGCATGACAACAGCGTGGATAGACCATCATGAAAGAAAGTACACTGCTTGTACATGCTGATATCTGCTAAGAGGTGATGTAAAAACTAAACATAATATTTGATATTAAATTTGGCTAAACCCTAAAAAAGACAAAATACTCAACAAAAATATAAAACATAGATATGCTGTTCAAATTCACTTCATAACTGTACAATGGAAATAATGACAACTTTTCTGTGGGATAAGCACTAATCTGCTGAAGCAGCTCCTACATTTTTCATACGCTCCATCATAAATAATACAGTACAAGAAGAAATCAATAATGTGGTTCTCAGGGTAAACCTATAGATCTTACTGTATGGCCGTAAACTTGGTATGTAGAGTATAAATCCAGACTCCCCTGCCAAGCAACACAAGTTCTGGATGCTAATGCAGTTTACGATTTGTGAACCAACAGGGCAGTCATTCATATTTTTTAGGGTAAAGTAAAATATGCCTCCAACAGAGAAAAACTCAAATAAAATATCTAAATAAATCACCCCTTTTCCTCACATAAATTAAAATACTGAAATCCAGTCAGTATGGACGTTACACCTCTAAAAAGAAAATAAACCATATTTTTATATAACAAACAGGATAACTGGAAAAAATCAGTTTTTATTAGTTACTTTTTTCTAAAACAAAAACTTCAGAGGTGCTGCTGACACAGAAGCAAATCAGTCGCATCAGTTTAATTTGCTGAAGCTCTTAGTAACCTTGATACATTTAGCTACTATTTGACTTCTGTGAAATCATGAGTTATGGTTTTAAAACACTCAGTTATGTTTAAAGGTGGGTATATGACAAAAAAATATTATAACACTACTTTTTTTTACTATAAAATTATTATTATAATTTTTGTACAATTCCTCCAAAAACATGGCTCTTAAAAGACGAACACAAAACAAAGGATTTTGTCCTGTTTGAATGGATTTTGATCAATTTGGGTAATTTCCTCCAAGTTGTGTTAGGTACAACAGGAATGTAAAACAGGATTGGGTACAAATTACACGGTTAATCTACAAAATTGCGAGAAATTGTCAGGAAGTAATTCAGCGATTTGAATCAGTTGTGTTGGAGTTGCAACATATCTACAAAGCTGCAGGCCCTTGAGGACTGGATTTGGACACCCCTGCAATAAATGATTGACCTACAGCAGACAACCCAGTCTCTCCTTGACTGTTCAATCACTTTAAGCATCATTGTAAAACGTTAAAAACACTTAGATTATTGGTGCTAATCCAGATTTGCACAAAATAGCAAATACCACAATATTATGGATTATTCTGTCGATTGGGTTTTACTTATTGAATTCTACGATGCTGTAGCTGCTTCCTGCTACTATGAAATCATAATGCTCCACTTTTATATCAGAATCTCTCTGCCTTGGTAGATGATTCTGATCCATTATAACCTGATATTGTCATATCGCCCGCCTCTGCTTAAAAAATTGGCATTGGCTTCTTTAAGATGTGTCTGTTGCTTTGGGGGTGGGTTGTGGAGTGGGTTGTTCTCTGCTCTCACCATTGGTAGAGAGGAGGAAGTGAGCGGCGTTCTGCTGAGGCAGCCATCGGATCTTATTGATCTTCTCCTCAATCTCCAGACTCTTAAGGTAGTCGAATTCAGGTTCATGGCTCTGAAAGGTGCTGTACACATTGTACTCTCCTTGGGAAAATGGCTCAGACTTGCTCTTTGGAAAATACAGCAAAGAAAGAAGAAAAAACATGCAAAGTTAATGTCCAGACCTGATTTTAACCTTGATAATGTGAAGAAACTGCAGCTGGAATGAGAGACGATGTATTTATTACTGTTGTGCAAAAATCTTAAGTATTTGTTCAGACCACTAGCTCCTACCTCTGGTTCCCTCTGAAAGATGACCACACGGCCTCCTTTGTCCCCTGTGGCCAAGAGCTCTCCTGTGTGGTTGAACTCTACAGTGGAGATGATATCCGCTGGAACAAACAAGACAAGGAACCGAAAGATGAAAAACAAAAGAAGAGATATAGTTTGAGAAGAAAAATGGTAGGAAAGAGACAAAAGGGATAGGCATTAGATAACCGTCTGACCACACACCATAATTCATCTGTGTAATATGTTTTTTAAAATCTAAACAGGGAGAGAAGAATAAAAAATAAAATGCAATGTCAAATTTATTTAACCGTTAATTCAAAAAGAAGGCATTTTTGAAAATCAGACAAAAACCAGCACACATACAAAGGTGTTCATAGTATGCACAGGTGTTATCTGTCATCGACTGTGACACACAGGCAGTGACACACAACACTGCTATGTCATATGGGTACATCATGTGCTCTACAATCCCCCCAATGTGTGAAGTCTTTACACAGCAGTGTGACTGAGTTAGTGAATAGATAATTCATCTTTTTAACATGTTTCTGCTTTTCATGTTTCAGGAAAGAATATCCTTTTACCATAAACCAGTCAAGCCCAGGTGACCAGTGAAAGATTTTTAAAAGGGAGTCAAAAGAATGATCAGAAGAGTTGTCGAAGAGCCTAGAAGCACTCACTGAGGGCTTCAGAAAAACCTGAGAATAGGACGTACAGTTTTTTTATGAAACAATAGGTAAAGCACTAAACTGTAATGTCTTCTACCCACACTCACTGCGCAAGATACCATTGCAGAAGAAATAGCATGTTAAAGCTTGTTTAACGTTTGCTGCAGAAGATCTAGACACACTAGGGAAATACTGGGGGAATATAATCTGGAAAGATGAGGTCAAAGTTGAACGCTTTGGATGCAATTGTACACACCATGTTTGGAAGAAGAATGGTTCTGAACGTCACTCCAAAAGCATCATGCCAAACGTTAAGTTTGTAGGTGGGAACATCATGATGTGGGCTGTCTTACAGTATACGGTACTGGCAGACTTAATTTATTTGAAGTAAGAATGAAATGTCGAAATGTACCAAGACAATTTTGATAGGAATCTGAAGGATTTCTAAGTTTTACCTAGAAATACCTGACTTGTATTAAATTGAAATTTTATGGAAAGAACTGAAAATCCAAGAGAAAACAAAGAACCTCCAGAACTAGAAGATTTAGATAGAGTTCGTATGGAAGACTGGGCAAAATCACTTCTGAACGATGCATGTGACTAGTCTCTCTTTACAGGAAAAGTCTTGAAGTTTTCATCACTACATAGTATTTAATACATTTTTTCTATGTTCACCACTTGTTACTTGTTTCAGTCCATTTTTTATCCACAACTTCATGTTATGGTTTAATGTACTTTGCATATTTTATTTACTTGGTATGTTGCTTACATCTGGTATGAATTTCATGCCATAATCCTGTTAGAGATATTTAAACTGAGGAAAATGTTAACAGACTCTTTAACAGAGCATCAACTTAGAAAAGACAGTCAACATGATTAAACAGTTTTCTCCTGTAGTTTCACTTTGTCTGCTTTCCCACAATAATCTCACTATGTAATCTTCAACCTAATTCTTTTTGAAAATCACAGATGAACAGATAATCACTTCTTTTACAAATGTTAGCTGAGCTGTTAAGTGTCAAATCTGTCATCTGTACACAATACAAAAAAATGTTCAGCATCACCAGGATGATGACTGTACAATCTTCATCATCATCACAATCAAAAACAAATGCACAGATGCCCACTGTTTTTCATGGATTGTCTTTCCTTATGTCAGTGCATTTATAGGATTCACACTAAAATGATGACATACCAAAAGTTAAAGTTTTGCACATAACTCGCTGATCTATGATGAAAAATGACAGTGTATGTTGAAAACGGTTAAATCTATATAATTTGCTTTATTGCACATTGAATATTAGATATAACCACTAATGTCGAACTGTTTTATTTAACCTTTTATATTGAATGTAAGCTCACAATCAAATACTGTAGGTTTGTGGTTACCATTAAGACAATATTTGTTTTCTTTCTTTCTTTTTTTTTTTTTTTTTTTTTTTTTTTTTTTTTTTTTTTTTTACCAGCGACATTATTCTTATTTTTTTCTGTCCATTTAGTATGACCCTTTGTGTAGCCTGACATTTAGTTAATTTTTGTATCCAACACTTTTAAACTCATTTAATGGATCAAGACACCTGCTTTTAAATGCTGTCAATAAAATGTTCACAATAAAAACTGGCACCACAATATATTTCTATGTTGCTGACCAGAATAATACACAAACTGGACTAAAAAAAAAAAATCCAAGCTATGCCTCTTTACTGACAATTAATGCCTGTTGTTGTAGCTTCTTGTACCTGCCTTACAACGATGTTGATTTCTGCCATGGCAACTGTTGGATTGCATCATTTTAATGTTCTGACTCACAAATTTAGTTCCAATCAGTTCCCAGTTTTCTTAACAACATGCCTATTGTGCTTTTGAATGCATGTGTCTAATGGTGCATATCTGAAAGAACCCAAATCTTCACCTTCGATGTAATCTTAGCACAAAGAGTGAAGACATCTGTTAATTTGATTATTTCTTTGTTGTAAAAACTCTTTTATGGGGAAATATCTTGTATCATTGAAAATACTGTTTATTTCATTTTAAATGGTGTCCCCTTTGTAAGGAAAATACATTTGTGGGTTGAGCAGCAGATTTCAGTATGTGAAACAGCTCATTCTGATATTGATTCTTTTTAATGTCTTTTATTGGATTGGATGATTGAAGTATGAAGAAACAAGACATGCTGGTAATTCAAATGTTTTTCAGTTTTACAGTAAGGGTCCCCAGGGGTCTGCAGCCTCAGCAACCTGGCACCTCCTCCTCATGCTGCTCACCAGGTTGGTCACATACTGCTGTCGGATTGTATCCTATTCCCCAACCAGCATTTAAGCACTGTGTTGGTCACTTTGGCATGAAAAACATGCCAAAGTTGATTGTATTAGTGTTCAAAGGGATTGAGGCAGGCCATTCCTCCCAAATTCTGAAAGTAGTCTCTGATAAACCTCATGAGCATCAACAACTTGCAGGATGGAGTTTGGTCATTAAGAGTGGTGAGATGGGATTCCACTGTTTGCAGAATCTCATGTTAATATCTCTCCACGTTCAGATTGTCTCCAGTGGTGAAAAGGTATGTTTTTATTCTAGTGAGGGAGGTGCTGTCCCATACCATCACAATGCTTCCACCAAAAGCTGTTTGGCATTGACAAAGAGGATTGGCACATTTTACACAGGGGCAACCAACATAACTGCACTGCTCAACCCACAAATGCATTTCTTTTTTACAATTGTTTAACAGTTTCATAGGGAATAAATAGACTTTCCAATGATATAAGATTTATTACCAAGAATAACTGTTAATTAATCAACCAAACACAAATGTGTTTATGCTTTGTGCTTAATTCTGTCATGTGTCAATTAGTAACATTGTGATTGATTTTTTTAGTTTTTTTGTCAAATCTAATTTGAGGTGTTCATCAAGATGCCCATATATTTGTCCAGTGTGCATTTGATAGCCTTGTTTTCTATCTTATAATTTTGAAGTTTTGCCTATCCCTTTGGCACATACTCTATCAAAAGTTCATTTTCATTACCTTATATGTGAATTTTATTTCCCATTCTGTACTTATATTTGTGTCGTTAATTCAGATCAAAACTGTAAAAGTGGAGCAATTATTTTTGTGCTAAAAACACAGACCTGCTGCAACTCTTTAACCGAAAAATGTGGAAATCCACAGAGGGTTAGTTTTGCTAGATAAGAACATGTCCTCACTGGTTTTGTCTATAATATAAATAAAGCGTGGAGAAAGTATTCATTGAGAGCCAAAGCTGAAGCCTGTTTTGTCACGGCCTTGAGAGAGAGATTTTATTATGAGTGGAGGCAGGGACTCATCCTCACGCTCTACACCAACACAGTATTACTAAGCCTCATCTTAACACACTGACCGTAATCGGTTGCTTTTTTTTACTATGTTTTACATCACTGTATTACAATACTTTGCTGGATTTTAAATGGACTGTCTTATAATTGTGGGGGGGGGGTTTATGCTTCTTCCTTTCTTATGGGACAGATGAGAAAGGATGGTAGAGGCATTGAGATGGAGGTGGTAGGAAAAAAAAGAAAAAAAAACAGGAAAGAGGGGTACTACACTGGTGAGTATGGGTTGCCATGGTAATGAGCCGACCCAACCAGTGGCGGTACTCATAACCGCTTGCCGTATATGGAAGTGTGATGAAGGAGGAAGTGGGATTCATCAATCTAATTCTCACAGGAAGACATAGCATGGTGAAATAATTACACTGCTATTTGTCCGCTTTCCAAAATGCTGCTAAATTACCACCAAGGGTTGGAGAATACGGACAACTGCACACAAGCATGGTTTCTGACTCACTAATAAGCACAAGCCTGGTCACCTGTGTGCACACTGGCAGACAGAAAAGCATGTTCGCTATGCCCTTTGTAAGAGAAAGAGGGCTAAGAGCTCGGCTAAGCAAAACCACAGGAGGATCACACAATGTAGTGGAAGAAAATATGGAGCAGACACTCTGTCTGTTCTCAAACTCCACCCTCTTCATCTTTGTGATCCTCTGTTTACCTCTTCTGCACACAAATCTCACACCCATCTGTCTCTTTTGATCTTCTCATTTGGAGAAAACCAAAGAATAATTAAGAAAACAAAAGAGCATGCAGGTATACGTGCAGCGTCATGTTTAAAGGGGCCTAAGAGTGGGGATCCTTTCTGTGCTGTACGGTATAGGAAGTTAGTCACGTTTGTTTGCAACAAACAGTGTTTCAGTATTAGCAGGGGTGCCTAAATAACTGTCACTCTGCAGAAGCTGAAGGAACACACCGTGACTGCAAGTGCATTAGCCCACACGCTGCATATCAATACACACGACCCAGTCACACAGAAAAAGGCACAGATACTCAAAAGGAAGGGAAAGTGCAATAAAACTCTTTTATTACCTATATAAACATAAATATATAAGAAGACACAAAAACATATTAGAAGCAAAAGCTTTCTAATTTACATTTATAGTACAATGAACTCATCAATAAATTCCCTAAAACTATCTGCTATTATTTGATGGTGTTTTTTGTTACTTTTTAGTAGCTTACTTGACATTTTCCTGCAATCAAAATATGGTAAATCAAAGGGAAATGTTAACCTAGATATTCATTGATCAGACATCAGCTGTCTGGATTGAAAGCCTTTGATGCTCAAAGACATCCAAGTCATCAATCCAAGATGGCTGATTAAGGGTAAACCAAAATACTCAGCAAACGTATTTATTCCTGTTTTGTGATAAGCCAACCCAAAGAAGTGCATGATTGTGAAGTATAATCAACACCTCTTTAATCTAATATTTCTGAATAAATTAGTCAGATGAGACTAAAATGTAATTTTTGGCTTTCAGGCCAAACACTTTGTATCAGAAGAGCACCTAAAACTACCTCCAAGATAAAACATAGAGGTGGCAGCATTATGCTGAGGGGGTTCTTTTTTTGGCAGAGAAAGGGAAGTTGATCAGGGCTGACAGGAAGATGAACAAACTTAGTCAGTTAGCTGCACTGGATTTTATTTTGGGGTATCAGTGTAAAGAGCGGTGAATACAAATGCAAACCATGGTTTTACGACTGTATTTGTAAAAACCTTTGCAATATTTAATTTCCATTTTGTCAAATAAAATCTCAATTAAATTTATAGAAGTTTAATGTTGCAATATGATAAAGTACTAAGACTTTTAGTAAGCTGTGCAATTTACCAAACAAACTTTAGCTTTCCAGTAGTATAATAGTTGGTTCCATGTTTTGAATTTTACATTGTATTTGGGGTCCATCCAAGGCCCATCATAAACTCATCTGGGCAAACAAACTTGGGGCCACCCTTGGAAACTGAGGACAGAAATAGCTGGGCCCCAGATAGGTTTCCCAAGTAGGCCTCAAATATTAGCCCTACTACTCAATATCCACTGAGATACTTGGAAAAACATGATGATAAATACTGAGCTATCTTCAAAATGACAATTTAAAAATAATAATTTTTTGTGGGTTGTTTTGTGGTTAATAGTTTTTTTTAAAGCAGGCACCAACATGCATTTAGTTAACGAAAAGCTAAAGATCTTTTGTTTCAACCCTTTTTTGTGTTGCATTGAGAGAGTGGAAGTGGAGAAGAGGTCTGTGAGAGATGAGGGTGGTGGTGAAAGCCCAAAGAGGGGAAATCCTTTCTCCTAAGGTTTCTGTAGGAGTAGGATGGGGTGGGGGGTATGTTCCAATTATAGAAATCTCAGTTCTGGGTAAACATAGACCATTAAAGCCAAGCCAAAAACACACACTTCTTAAAAGCAGTCACGAGCCACCACTCAGCAGGAGACAGATGTGCATGTGTGTTGGAAATGGTGTGTGTGCATGTCGTAGCTCAAGCATCCCACATTTCCTGTGTGCATGTGCACAGTTACCCAACAGAGAAATAAACAGGATGGAGGGAGAGGAGGAGGAGAAAGAAGTGCCAGAGGGAGATGTTAAATCGATCCCTGTCCTGCAGTTTTGCAGTTATCTAAAAATGAAAAAAAAAAATCAAAAATGGTGCTTGTGTTTGTGTTAGAGGTGCACATGTGTGCAGAAGAGTGGTTTAAGCCCAGCACAGCAGGGATTCTGCTGTTTCTCCAAACACACATCAGCACAATGGCGCAGGGCTAGTATGAGCCTAATGGTTATAGACTCAAACAATTAGAATCATAAAAACCAGGTCTGCTTTAGCTTCAGCATGTGTGGGGTACACCTGTAATTCTGCTTTTACTTAGCTGCAAAAATATAATTTAAACACAACAATTTTTAAGTTGCAAAGAGAGTTATTTATTTGCAAAAAATATGCAAATGCAGAAAATGGAAAATGCAGAAAATATGGAAATGTTGCAAATGATGAAGTCTTAGCCGAGTCGATTTCTACACTTTAAATATGTCTTTGTGTTCAAAGATTCAGAGAGAAGCTCCTCCTTATTAGCATTCATAGATATAAACAGATCTATTTTTATTTTTAGTTGACAAGTAGGACAGCTAAGCTTTGAATAAGGCAGTATGTCATCTGAGGTTAAACTATTTAAAGATATTAGGAAAATGTAGATGTAATTCAAACAGAATCATCCTGACTGAGACAAAAATAAAGCTGCAGCTACAAGAATAAACATACATGTAAAGGATGAGGCAGACAGACTGAGACAAAGGGATGTTTGAGATATTTATAACAATAATACTCACATGAGAATCCACCTGTCTCCTGTACACAGTCATGATGCCACATTCTCTCACACAAATGTACACACACACACACTCACACAAAATCTATCAGGTGTCATTATGTGTGGCGCAAATATGTGACACAGATAGGACCTTTGGGAAAAAGAGGATAGAGAACACACCTTCAGTGTAAGAGGCAAACGGCTCAGGCTCCAGAGAAAGGGTAGTGATGTCGGAGCACAGCACCTGGATGGGGCTCAACATCCTGGGGGTGGACTCCAGGGTGGAGAGGGGTGGACAGGATGGGCGGAGCTCTTCAGGCTATAGCCAGGAGCAGCCCTGTAAGAGGAGCAATGGTGGACGGCAGGGAAAGGAAGGGAGGGAGGCAGAGAGTGAGGAAGGGAGAAGGGCCGGGCAGGGTTAAGGGTAGGGACTGAGTTACTACATCACCACATTCGGGCATGAGTACTCGCTAAAAGAAAAATCTACAGGGAAGGTATTCATGATGACATTATGTCTATGCAACATGAAATACTCACAGGCAGGGTTGGGCAGGAAGGTTACAAAGATATGGAGATGAACAGAGATAGACATGCTACTCAGAGTCCGTCTTTGTCTTGTTTGGTCTTATTAATGAGATTTAGTAGGTGATAACTGTGCTTAGAGAAGGAGAGCAAACCAATTTCCTCCTTGACTAATGATCTGATTTTAGTTAGATTTTCTTCAATGAACATTTAATCAGATTAAAAATTAGAAAGATTTTGAGAGACATGTTGGTGAAACACACTGTAAAATGTTTTTTCATTAACCACAACCCTTAAAAGAGTCATATAGCCGATAACCACTGCTAACAAAAACACCTGAAGTCGAGTGAGCTGTTCTGTCCAAGCTTAGCATGCCCAGTCCAACGTATGTTAATAGGGAGAATTGACAAAAAACCAAAGACACACTGGTGCATCTTGGTGTGTTTTCACATGACAGAATAGTGCTTACTGAAAGGTCTACAATATTTTTGTTTTTTAAGTCACTTCACTGTTATATGAGAGTTACTTTGACTACAAATGCTTTACATATTGTGTTACAAGCACACAGGAAGCTTTTTATTGGCACGCTGCCTCCTACCTCCATTCTCTAGGTAAATAATCTTAGATTTTTCTGGGAATAAACATCAAATGCAAATGTGACAATGGTTTAAAGGTTCATAACAAAGAGTTTTGCATAAACTATTATGTATTTGATATTAAAGTTGTTTTAGGATGGTAGAAGACTGCCTTGGTAGTGGTGGTCTCCTGCAGTCTCCTGAATAAACTAATCTGGATTTATACGTAACGGAGACGCCAAGAAACTCGTCTACTGTAGGCAGGATATTAATGTTTTATAACATTTTAGGAGGGCCTTCTCTAACAACTCTTTTTAATCTATCTGGTTTAATAGACAGTTTGTCATTGGTAAATCCCACCCTCGAACCACCACACCAGCTTAATCTTACATTTCCTTACAGCAGGTCAGCATTTATGGGACTGTCACTACCTTGCTTGGGATCTCAGAGGTGTAACAGCAACTATTTGGCTTTAAGTTTTGTTGGTGCACCAGTCCTTTCAAACATCCCACAGACATGAATACAGGAGCCCTGCTTGAAGTTTTTTGTGAACTGGGCAAGATTCTCCTCTGAAACAGACTTGTTGTCCAAGACTAAAGAGTCTTTCCTCTATTTATTTGAAAACCAGGCAAGCAAACAAACAAGCATAGAATAAATCCAGTGTGTTCCAAAATCATGTTCATGTCAAGAACTAGGGGCCTTCCACTTCTCATTGTTATAAAGGGGCAGTTCAAAGTTGGAGCCTGCCACTATTTGTCCCTAAAAACAAGATAAATCTATTCAACAAGCATGTTAAAGAGTATATTAGTGCTGCTTCATCCTTATATTGTTAGTATTATGGCTAAAGTTCATTATCAAGCATTCTTTTACAATAAAGGGTTGTTTAAGGCTAACCCAGGTAGTAAGATGAATAATGTTACAAGTCATACACTAAGATAGGTAAAAGCATGTTGAAGGATCATTTAGGGTGAACACTTTAACTACTTCCCCTCCTGACATAAAACCTAGTTAAAATTCATATGTATAACCCTCAGACATGAGGTTTCCCTTAAGTACTGGTTCACAACCACTCCTACCAAATGACATTCCTGAGGGGATCCTGTAGTTCTTAACCACTTTTGCACAACATGTAGAAATGAAAACCATTCTACTAAAATAAACAACATACATTCAGGAATAAATCCCCCGTGCAGGTATAGACTCGGTTAGCAACAATCTTTAGATATGCACTACAACTACTGTCCTCAAGGGCCAGTGTCCTGCCACTTTTGGATGTGTCTCTGGTCACCTGAATCAAATGGCTGAATCACCTCCTCATAAAGTTCTCCAGAGTCCTGCTAATGACCTCATTATTTGACTCAGGTGTGTTGAAGCAGAGACACATCTAAAAGTTGCAGGACACCGGCCCTCGAGGCCAGGATTTGAGGACCCCTGTGCTACACCAGTGGCAGGACATAGTGCTTCCCAGCAGAACATTGGCCAAGGTCTGCCACAAGATCTTGCTTTTTTTAATATTTCTTTTTTGTCTGGTGAAGTTATTTCTGTTTTTACAAGTCTTGAACATTCAGGTATTTGCTTCAAGCTTGATACCTTTCTGTTTCTATGTCTGAGACTCTTATTTTGAAGTAGAAAAGGCAGTAGTTCTTTGATTGCCCTGTTGTGTAGACAGTCAGCTATTTAAAAAGTTGTCAATAAGGATGACATCCCCCAGAACATTTTAAATTGATCATATGGCAGTATTTTAGTTTCCTGGAAGAAAATAAGAAATGGTGACAGAGAAGATTCGAATGAGCCGCTGTAAGACTGCTGTGACAAGCTAACCATTAGCTTCTAATGATGATGAAATTGATACCTGCTTCAGAGCTTATTGATTAGTACTAAAGTAACAGGCTATATTAAAGTTTTCAAACTTCCACATTCACATATAGTTCAGAATCTAAAAAAAACTTTAACCGTTTATACCTGAAGTGGAAAATCCTAAACAGTACAGATAATCTTTTAACACTGTTTAACACACACCACCCAGGTACCACTGCTATGAGATCAGTGGTCATAACAGTAAGGATGGGTTATGTATGAATATAAGCCCATATGACATAACTAACTTTTATATACTCAACCAATAACCGAAAAACCAGGACATTTATAATCCAATGAAAGCGTCATTACTAAAAGTCTCATTGTGTTCGCTTAAAAGTACAGCACTAAAATAGACATTTTTACAAATTAACTTTTTAGTACTTCATGAAGCAATGGATGCAAAGAGGAACAGGCTGAAAACCTGTCAGTCAGTCTTCATCTTAATCAGCTGTGACCACTGGCCAGCAAGTTCAGTGAATACGCAAGACCTAGCATTATGAGGAAACAATTATGTTGTTCAGTATGGATGCTGTTTATGGAGGAAGACGACTAAAGGTTGGCCATTTTCAGTATCAGTGAGGGTTTTCAAATAAAGTCAGAGAAGTCACACAGATGTGTTTAGAAGGAAACTAGATGTACATGTCGGGACTGTCGGTGGTTTAGTCAGGTAACAGGAAGGCTAAACTTAGACTATTACAGCAAAGTGTGTTTTATCCTTTAGAGCTTTCAAGCCTGTCTATCACGGAGGATAAATGCTCGATTTTGAAATGTTAGTACTCTTTTGTAGATCTCAGAGTTAATGAATATTTTCTCTGTGGAATACACATGAACACTGCATTTTCAGTAATGCCAGCTATGCTAACTGCTAATATAAGGTGTTAACGTTGGCCTAAAATCTCAACTCTGTAAGCATTTTGTCATGTCCCATAACAGTAAAATCCTTTTTGCAGCAAATGCTCTGTCACAGACACAGTGCGATGTTGCCTCAGCTCCTACTAACTGCCAAGAGCAGAAAGATTAGAAAAAATATATATTTTTAATGTGTTTCTCAAACATTCTAATATTATAGTTCTTAAAAAATCAGAATTGATCAGAAATTGGTCAAAATATTCTGGTAGGTGCATCTCTGTTTCAAACAGTACAGACAAAGACCAACAAAACAAAGTCGACACACAGAATCTAAGTTGTTGTGGTTTTGATTCACTCTCAATGTCGTGAACTAACTGTAAAAAAACTGTTCAGTTATTAAAATATTAATGTTCCAGCATTTAAATTTTATTATAATCTAAATAGACCACAATAATTTGTTTACATTGAAAAATGACAAAACTGCTTTTTTTTTTTTTTTTTTTTTTTTTTTTTTTTTTTTTAAAGAATACAAATCTGTCAGTCAGCAATCCCTATTTAAAGAAAAATAATTAGCTATTTCACTCAAGAGTATCAATGCTAGATACTTATGTAACTGAAAAAAGTGTTATCAGATTAATGTGTGTCCGTTTTAATTAATGTTAATTTCATCTTTTTCTTTAAGTTATCACATGCCTTCACAAAAGCATCTAAATTTGGATCTTATTGTTATTTCCTCCTCCGTTTTTGGACACAATGCTTCTCCATCTGGAGGGGGAGGATGCAGCCGAGAGATTTATTTTGGAAGTAGAAAAACATGTGAGGGGAGAAAAGTAAGAGATGGTTGGAAAGGAGGAAGAGAGGAACAGCAAGGAAGAGGGATGCTAAACATCCATCCCAGTAGGAGTGAAAGCTGCGATGGGAATCCCTACCTGTGTGTACAGTATGTTCACACACATAAAACACTTGCAGACACACAAACATCCATATACACAAACCCAAGTAAACAAATAATACATGATACGTCTAAGGAAGGAAGGACTTTAATTTAACAGTTACCCTCAAGCATAAAATATCATGTCTTTCTACATTTACCAGCCTCTCTCTCACATCCAGAAGCACATTGTATTTGAGCAGCATTCAGAGGACTGCTGGGTAATTATTTAGCAGACGCACCACTTCAGTCCGGACAATGCTTCTGGTTGCAATGGTGGATCGATGGGGTAGAGGGTGGGGGGGTGGAAATATGGTGGAAATAAGGAGGAGGACAGAGGTGAACATGGATGTAAGGTGAAGGAGGGGTGGAGTATGAGAGTCTAAGAGGAAGGGGCAACATTTTTTCTCTTTAATTGGAAATATTTTGCCTCATAAGAGGAATATGAATCTGGTTTCCTTTTAGCATATAATTTGTGCCTCGTACTACATTATCTGCCACAACAACCCGCAGCGGTGTGTCCACTTTGGAGTGATCTCATCAGCAATTCACCCTGAATAATGCCTATGACTGTGCCTGAGATGTGTGGAATAATTAATACTGCCATTATTGGTGGGTGGAGACGGTCTGTCAGTCATACTGGTCAAGCATGAAAAGCAGGATGTTTATCATCGTTAACTGTTTCTATGGCGATCATAGATGGGTTGTGGGCAATAGGACTCATTTCTACTACAGAAAATCAGCCTACTAATACCAGAAATGTGCAGACATGCTGCTCAAGGAAACAAGAATTTCATTCACACTTGCAGACAAATAAAGATACCTCCTTACTGCATAGAACACATAACCACTCACACAATTAACCGGCAGACCTTCAGTATCTAAACTGAGCGCACAGAAAGGGCATTGTCAACATATTCATACCTCTTGAATTTTTTAAACATCTCCTCATCTTACAATCAGAAACTTTCATATATTTTTTTTGGCTTTTATGTGATAAACAACCAAAAAGTAGTGACTGATAGAGAAAGGAAAAAGATGTGTGGTTTTCTGAAAACTAATATGCAGCCATAATGAGTGGCTCAAGTCAGTACTCTGTCGAGCCACTTTTCACTCCAGTCACAGCTGCAGCTTTTGCACATTCAGAAAACCTAAAATTTTTACTCATTCTTTGTAAAAAAAAAAATTGTCCAAGCTCAATTATCTATTGGATGAAGAGCATCAGTGAACATCGATTTTCAAGTCTTGCCACAGATGTAATATGATTCAGACCTGGACTTTGACTGGATCATTCCAACACATGAATATGCTTTGATCTCTACCACTCTATTTCAGTTCTGGCTGGATGTTTAGGTTCATTCTCCAAGAAGTTGAACCTATGCCACATTTTAGTCTTTTGCCTCTTATGGGCTTTCTTCCAGGATTGCTCTGCATTCACTCCACACATCTTCTCATCAATTCTGATCTGCTTCTCTGCCTGAAAAAGATATGTCCCCAAAAACATATGGAACTGATGTGTTGAGGGTGATGTTCAGTGTTATTTTTCCTCCACACATAGAGGTCATTTTGTATGTAGGCCAAAAAGTTGAAGTTTAGTCTCATCTGATCAGATAGCTTCTTCCTTTGCTTTGTCTCTTACACAGCTTGTGGTAAACCTTAAACTGGATTTCATACTGGTTTCTTTCAACATTGGTTTCCTCACTGCCACTCTTCCATAAAGGTGAGATTTGTTGATTGGACAACTCACAGTTGGCAAATAGATTTAACAGATTCCCCTGAGCTTGTGGATCTCTGCAGCTTCTCCAGAGTATGATCTCTACCCTGCTTCCCTAACTAATAACCTTCTTGCCTGTCAGTTTAGCTTGTTTGTCATGTCTTGGTAGGTTTGCAGGTGAGCCATACTCTGCATTTTAATATAAGTGACCGAACAGTGCATCATAAGACGTTCAAAGTTTGGGATATTCTTTTATAACCTAATTCTTCTTTAAACTTCTTTACAACTTTATCTCTACCTGTCTGCTGTGTTCAGTTCATGATGCTGGTTGTCCACTAATGTTCTGTAACAAACCACTGAGGCCTTCTCAAAACAGCTGGATTTATACTGAGATTAAAATACACGTAGGTGCACTCCATATACTATGCACAGCACACCTTTGGGATTTTCATTTGTCATTTTTCTTCCATTTTATTGTTATACCCGTGTTTGTGTTGATATATCAAATAAAACCCAATGAAACAAGGTTGTGGCTGTGACAAAATGCAAAAATGTTTCAAGGGGTGGAAACAATTTTGCACGGCATTTGTTTGTTTCAGCTGAAACACAGGTCACCTAAATCACTATATACAGCAATAAGAGGATGATAAATAAGCTTTTAACACTGCCATGACCCTTTAATGATAATCTGGTCTGAGAAGCACGGTGAGCAATGAGCAGTAAGAAGCAGACCAGCGAGGAAGGACAGACAGGGGATCCAGTGTGATCGTAAGATAGAGGGTTGTAAGGAAATTCAGTGGGTGGTAAGTGCTGCTGAATTTTTTAATAGTCCCTCAACACAGATCTGATATGTATTCAGTTTGACACATGCACCTGTTTTAAATTCAAGTGGAGCAGCAACAGACTGTAAGAGGTGACACCAGGCTTAATACATATTCAAGAATGTAGTTGAAGTTTCTGGCATGTTTTTCTGGGAAATTAAGATTTCCCTCTTTCTCTCTCTTTCGCTCTTGCTGTCTCTCGCAGACACAGTATGAGTCAAACACAAACACATTTAGATTTAGACCAGATCAATTGCTTCCTGTGGTGTAACAAAAAGCTGTGTTGCACTCAGAAGGTCAGCAGGCATGAAAGCACAAACAAAGCATACAGGGTTCCAGCACAATTCTCTGGTCAAAATCCCATATTTTTCTAGACTTCTTGCTCCCTTTCAGAGAAATTTTAAAGTTTAAGTAAAAATGTTTACAATGAAATCATATAGATACAACAACAGCTCTCAGGATTTAAATAGGAAGAAAGAAAGAAAGAAAGAAAGAAAGAAAGAAAGAAAGAAAGAAAGAAAGAAGGAAAGAAAGAAAGAAAGAAAGAAAGAAAGAAAGAAAGAAAGAAAGAAAAAAAGAAAGAAAGAAAGAAAGAAAGAAAAATTAATTTTTTGGGGGGAATGACATAGAGAAATAAAGTCTGAAAATAAAAAAAAAAACACTATTTTTCCACGCCTCCCAGAAAGCTCTTACTGTAATTCCAGACTTTTCTAGAGTGTGTAGGAACCCTGAAGCCAAACTATGAAAACAGCAGATGAGTGAAGAAGAGAGGAAAACATAGCCAACGTTGTTTCTGTTTGCAGCTCCATCTGAACACATCAACACGGAGCTTAAAGATTAGGATTCCACCCTAAGCTTGTTGTGTCCCACAATGAAACAGAGTAAACACACCCAACCTGCTCTGTCGGCCTCTTACCTTCAGTCACATAGTTGTGGTCGGGGAGGAAGCCGTGGTGGTTGAGCGTCAGGGTGGCGTCAGTGTCTTCGCCCATCAGCGGGGATGGGGGGAGCCCCCGGCTCAGTTGGGCAGTGTGGTGGTGGTGGCAGATTGGTGGTGGTGGAGGGGATGGAGGGGATGCCGGCCAGCACAGCGTCCATGCTGCTGCCCGCCGACGCCTCCTCAGCACAGGGGCGCACAGCGGAGCATCCTAACCAGAAGAGATGATGGGTAGCTGGCAGGTCGCTTGGGAAAGATGAAGAGGCTTAAAAAGTCCTCGCAACTGCTTCTGAAGGCCAGATGTCAACCTGCAGAAGGCGGATTATTTGAAAACATCAGCATCACTCATGCAGTGAGGAAAATCAGCACATGTCCACCCTGTAGTGGCTGAGTCCAGGTGTGGCTGTTCCAAATATTCTCCGATAAACACACTCATACATCACAGTCCTGACAGAAATGGGTAAAGTCAGTGCTTCCTGCTGGATTCTCCAGAAACAGTAGAGAGGATGAGGAAGAGGAGAGAGGGGGGATGGGAGGGAGGGATGAGCAGAGCAGAGCTCTTGGTCGAAGTATCTGCAATGCTGCTGCTTCTGCAGTGAACCCACTCACTTGGAGGCACACACACACACACACACACACACACTCACGATGAGATGAATATACTCTTACCTACACACTCAGCAGCTTGTCAGACTCTCCTCCTCTGTCAATCATCCATGCAGGACCTCCTCAGCAGGTAAATGTCTCTGCCTCTCCAAAAATAGAAGGGAAAATCCTTGCTGGCTCTGCACTCTACTGCAGTCTGAGCTCTGGCGTATGTGTGAGAGGAAGAGTGAGAGGTAAGGAGAGGGAGGGGAGGGAGAGGCGGAGAGGATGCGTCCTGCTGCGCTGGTACGTTTGCATGATGCATTGCTGGAGGCTCCACCTTCAGTCAGGAGGAGCCAATCATCACAGAAATGAGGATCTGCCCAACCACTGACTGTAGGTGATTAACTATGATGAAGAAGCAGAGAGGGTGGAAAAGTGGAGGCCAGAGGGAATGACAGAGGATCTTATAAGGTTGTGATCAATGAGTGAAAAGGCAGGAAAGGGGCTTCAGACTGTTTCACTTGGTGTTGAAAACAAACCAGAGATCTGAGTGAGGTTTCACATAGTTGACAAACTGACTTAGATTTTAAAGTCTTCTTCACTAAAGCCAACAAGGACAAATACAGATCATGGCACAACTCCATTAACATTCTACATATTTTCATTGTCTTCAAATAGTTTCTGAGAGTTAGGACCAAAATGCTATTAAAAACAATGACTAACACATGATCCTAAAGCCCAGTGAATAACACAACAAGCTGTAGTTTTATGGCTCATTATATGCAACAGAGTGTTCTCATTACAGGAAGAAAAAAGGTTAACTAACGGAACGTTGAGCACAGAGAAACACGTCTCCTCCGTAAAACTCCAGGTTCAGTGTTTGTTCAGATCAAACAAACAAGATAGGATGTTTTAACAAGCTCGAGGTTCATCCACATCCTCCAGAGATTAACAGCTGGCCCAAGCTTTCATAGGGGCCTTAAGCAGTGTTTGATGAGTTAAGCCCATCACTTACCAACACCACAGCATCAGCAGCAAAACATTAAAATAAGCACTAAACACATCAATGCCTTTGCCAGTAAATATATTTATAATAGGGTTATTGATATTAAATTCATACCACAAGTCTGTAACAATCCAAGTAAGCCACACATACGGTAACTAGAAGACAATCCTTCGCCCCATCAATGCAAATTAATATTGGCTGGTCTGGTTCTGACTGATGACCTATGAAAAGGTTTCTCTTTACCAAGGTATCACACAAGAACCACCAACTAATGTGTAAAAAAATCTTTATTGTTGCAAAACATATTGATAGTACTAGCCACAGAGGTACTTCTAAACTTTTGAATGTTCCAGTAAGTACCATTGAAGCCATAATTCAGAAGTAGAAAGAGCATCATTTCATCATCTACCAACCAAGACCGAGTTCTCCTTGCTAGATTTCAAGGAGAAGGGTCAAAAGAAGAATTAGAAGTGTTATCCAAAAGCCAACACCCACTTACAGAGAGCTTTAAAAAGACCCTAATTCCTCAGATACCGTTTTTCCATGAACACTGTGTTGCATTTTTATGGCCTCTATGCACACTCTCTGCGCAAAACTCCACTAATCAAGAAAAAGCCTTCTGAAATTTTTTCAAAGTCTGAAAATACCATGAGAAATCTGGCCAGATAAGACCAATGAGCTATTTGGATGTCACTGCACACACCATGTTGGGTGATAAATGATGCTGTGCATCACCTCAAAAACATTATAAAAACAGTGTAGTTTGGAGGTGAGAAAATCATGGTGTTTGGCTGCCTTTCAGCATCTGTTACAGACAAACGTCATGTAACTGATGGCCGGATGAATGGAGAAATGTACAGGGATATTCTTAATAAGAATATGAAGATAAAACAGCATATTCATAATATTTACTTCATATCATCTATTAAATAAATAAACAAATTGTGGTAGCGTGACTCTTTCTCTGACATACTCATTTGATCTGGCAATTGTGTCGGCAGAGCAGGATCTCAATGCAGATTCAGTAGGGTTATGAAGGAGGGGCTACTTTATGGCTGACAAGGAAAACTGTCTGCTATGTAGAGATGTATTTGAAAGAAAGGTTTAATGGGACACCACATAGCTCAGTGGTAGAGCAGGCGTACCATATACAGAGGCTACAGTCCTCAACGCAGCTATTCCTGATTCAGTTCCCAGCACTGGACCACTTGCTGCATGTCTTCCCCTTCTCTATCTGTCCTACTTCCTGTCCATTTACTGTTGACTAAAGGCCACTAGTGTAGTGCCACAAAAACCTTTGAAATAAAAATAAAGTTGGGGTGCGCAATAGCGCATGGATTTCAGCACAAACCCAAGAAGCAGAAATGACTGAACTAGTAAAATTGACTGTTAACATAGCTAACAAACTTGGTATGTTAAGACTAGTACTAGTATAGTCAGTTCTTTCAAATTCTACCTAAATTTAAACCTTCCATGTGAGTCTCAAAGTGGATCGCTTATTTGCATAAGAAACTATAAATTTATAATTTTGAGATCTGTATTCTGTGTGCTAAACCAAGCCTCAAGTGTTCCCTCTGCTGGCCAGGAGGCCTTATGTTCAGTTTGCTTTTTCTTGAACTGGCTCTAAAGAGACCAATTTGAACGTAGCTTGTTCTTAATATTTAACAATATAGATCCTATAGAGTTTAGAAAAAAGTAAAAATGAAATAATAAACTGAAATATATTTTTTTAATCTAATTTCCAGAAAACATTAATACTAAATTATCTACTGATAAGAAATAGCAATGATGTCTCTTTTTTTTCTTTGTTTTTTTAAATATATTTTTTGCTTTGAATCATAGCAAACAGCTGCAGACTGAGACCTCTTCAAGATGTTTACAGTTTCTTCATCAATATTTATTGTATCTATGCTTTAACAGCAACAGCCACGGTCAACATGTCTGTCATAAATCCAATCATTCATTACCATAGGAAAGCACGGTTATCAATACCAAGACACATGCTTCCTCCATATTGCCCCTCACTCCTTCATTGGATCATTATTAGCCACTTACTGAAGGAAAACACACACACACACACACACACATACACACACACACACACACACACACACACACACAGAGAGAGAGAGAGGCTTGAGCTGGTGTGGCAGCAGAGAGTGTGGGCTGCCAGTGACAGTTGGTGCCATCATTGCTGCTGGCTGGATGCCGCCAGGCTTTAACCCTCCTTCCCAGGGAACAAGAAGTGCTGTTTATCAGATTTACTCCAACATTGCCAGCCTTAATCTCCCCCAGCAACTACTTACCAATCACGAGCAATGTCCCACATGCTACAGCCCCACATCAAACTTTAGAGTGCCTATCCACTTGCTGGAAGGTACTCAAAAAAATCAGACTTCAACTGTTGCAATGCAGCGGTTTTTCAATTTATAAAATAATTTAAAAAGTGTATATAAACTTAAGTGTGCATTTGAAATACTGCAGTATTGTTTTTTGGGTTTTTTTTTGATAGCATATCCAGACCCTCTGGTGCATGACTGTGAGTTGACATTAAGAGTCATATTGCTGTAAAGCAGCTGATTCAATGAGTTCACAGAACATTGGGATGACTTTATTTATGCTTAACTCATTTTGAAAAGAATAATTAAGTAGGATATTACAAATTAGCATTACAACTCAAAATACAACAATAATAGGGCATTCTCGACAGCAATCATAATAAAGTAATACATACTATGTAAATTACACTGTATTACTCATCTCATTTTAGACTGAAAACCACACTTTTGAAAATACGGTCATACATGTACTAGATGTAGATTTTTTTTTTATCTATATGATGTATTTGATATTTTGTTGTTTATTCAAAAGAAAAATATATATCTTTCTGAAAAGGTGTTTTCAAATGATAGACCAAGTTTACAGGCCTCCTGTGACGTCAAAAAGGTTGGAGGTCAATCCAGTTATTAAGTCCATGTGTGTGTCTTTGTCTGTTTTTTCCTCTTGATCTATTTTTTTAATTTATCAAATTCATCCTTAATTGTTGTTTTCTTTAGTTCTGCAGAACTGCAGAGGACAGTGTTCAAAGAGCATGAATTCCCAGATTATGTCGTGTCACCAACAAAGAGAAAGCATTAAGTGAAGAGAACAAGAGCAAACTGTAATGGCCAGATTTCATCATCAATAATCTGAAGTGATCATTTTAAAACAAAAGAAAAAGCTGAAGCTGGAATTGAATGATGATTTTCAAGTCTTAGCGATATAACCATCTGGTAGAACCTGAGGATTTAACCCTAACTAGCCTGCCCCTGTACACTGGCCTTTGAAATTAATCATCAATCATTTCAAGTTGATATTAATTTCAGTCAACTGAGAGGTTTGCATGTATTCCAAAGCTGCATGCACGGTCACTGCTTTGTCACTTAACTAGTTGAAGGCATTACAAAAAGAACATGGTACTAGGGGCAAACACACATGGAACCCAATACAATGCAAAAACCCCAAAAAGGAATATAAACAGAGTTTTGAATATATTTGATGTTCTGAAGACTGTTTTCTTTAGTTTTGCAAAACACAGCAGCATCCACTATGTGGTGGGGATCTTCAGAGTTAAATTCCAGCAAGTCAAATTGAACTCAGCCAATCAAACTATTCAGTCTTACACTTCATCTCAGTTGCAATCCTCAGGTAGAAAGTCTTTTTTAATCCAATGTATACTCTAGAAGATTGCCTCAATTCTTGCCGTTTAGTCTGATGACACTCAAATCCACATTATATGGAATTAGTTACTTTTTTGCATGTTTTAATTTTTTTTCTAAACCCTATTTTGAAATTCACACTTCATAATCCAGATTAGTTTTATTTATCATAATAGAGGAGCTATTGGAAAGAAACATTCACCAATGGGAACCCCAGTTGAAATTTTACAAATCAGTAAGGATTCCTTTCATTTCCCTACAACACCATGGGTCTTTCATGCTAGCACACCAGCAAATCCTACCTTCATCTCACTATAAAGATATTAGTATCAGCTTTCAAGTATTATATTTTCACTGACCTTTTTGCTGTGGTTTGTCATTGAGAAACTGCTTTAATTGTATACAGAGTGAGCATTAAGCAGTTTTCCTCATGTCAGTGTTTTCATTTTGACCAAAAATAATGACAATGTAACCAGAGAACATGACATGATAACTAGCCAACAAAGAGGCCAAATAAAGTGCTCCACAGCTGGGCTTTCAATTTTAAATTAGGTAAACTTGTTTTTTTCATGGTTTAAACATACAATTCCTGTCTTTATTGACACAGTAAATGGCCTGTAAATTGCTTTATTGAGTCCAGATGACCCCAAAGTGCTTCAGTCATTCACCCATTCGTGCACGCATTCACATGCTGAAAATAAGAGCTACTATGGTTATTCTAGACTAACTTTCCCCCCCTCCTTGACTATCTAATAATACCTATAAGAGTATAATCTCTATCATCACCCGTTCATGTGGCAGCTTCACTGTACAGTAAATCTTTGTCAGCTTGTCCTTGTTAACCTGTCATGACCCTGACGGGGCCTTCCTGCGTGGTTACAGTCTGTCACCTGCTGAGACTGAGCCATTCGGGCGTGAAGACTTGGCCACGGACCATTCTGTTACCATGGTGACAGCAAGCGTGACCACCCACAACCCCATCCCCGACTTGGACCCTTTTCACTGCATCGCATCTGACCTGCTTTTGTGCCCTCAGCACCAGCTTCTTCAGTGCAGATGGTGGAAGGCTGTGGTGCGATTTAACAAGAACGTTCAACACAAATCTGCGGTTGAAGAGGCAGATATGATCGTTCGCGTCATACTCTGAGGATACAACACGGACATGTTGAAAACCTGAACTGGCCAGACACCACCAGTTTGCATAAAAATATATGTTGAATTCATAAAGTAGTTTTAAGTATCATATTGCTTAGTTCCTCATCTTTATTAGGTGTTATTATTTCTTTATTTCATGCATTAGTCTTTAATTTTGAAGGTTTTATCGAACCAAAAGAAAAAAAAACCCAACTCAGGTCCCCAGAAAAAGTCTAAACGAACGAAAATTAAAAGTGACTTTTAGAGCTACTGTGCTTATTCGCTGTCAAAATCATTTCAGCAGACATTTTAAAGTAGCAATCTCCAAGAAATCAAACATTAGAGATAGCTTACGCAGTAAAAATTTTAATTGAAAATATAACTGTTCAAACAACTTCTGGGTGATTAAAGGAGCAAATGTTTATCTGTGCTACATCCTTTTTGCTAAAAAACAATTTGTCAAATTCATTAACGAAGGACAAACAAGTACAAGTATTAAATGTTATATTTTACAGGTTAGAAGATTTTATTGTATTTTATTTTAATAAGTTCTTTATGAATGGGAGTTTTAAATTTCAATGCTGTTGTCTAAAGATTTGATGATATATATATATATATATATATATATATATATATATATATATATATATATATATATATATATATTTTTTTTTTTTTTTTTTTTTTTTTTTTTTTTCAAATTACAGCCATACGTTGGATGTGATTAGAAACTGACAAGCTGTTTTAAGCTAAATACTGCTCCAAAAACTCCTGAAATGAACGTTTAGTTAGATAATTCTTTAATTTTAGACTAACACGGGAGCAAGATTTTAACTTTGTTTTTAATCAGCTTTGCTAAAAACATCATTCTGTAAGCAATTATTAACAAAAACTACAACTCTGGTTTTAAGGAGTATATTCTATCGGCCTTAACATTTTGTTTTGCTGCACTTATGTATGCACTTATGCTGCAATATATGTAGTTCCAAAATTGTCCAACAGTTTTTAAGACAAAAGTTTGTCTTAAAATTTGTCTCCTCAAAACCTTTTTATATAAACATTTTTTTAGGGGTTTTAGTTAGCTGGGTAGTTCATAAGTATACCAAGCTTTAGAAAAAACAGAACTGGATTAGTTTGAAATAAACCACCAACAAGACTGAAAATATAATTTCTTGCTGGAATATTTTCTACACTTTATTATTAGAAACAAAAAATACAGATAAACACATTGAGATGTGATAAACTCAGTAATATGATGTGGTTTAATGATCTTATGGAAGACCAGGAGACTCCAGATGACAACGTCGCTGTGATTTCAGGCCCCTTGCCTGTATTGAAGCTGCTTTCTCTGTGCCAAGTCCATAGAGCTTTATGTCCAAATCTACTTTTTGTATATTTCTTCATAAAAATGAGATGAAATGTGATCAGCCTCTCTTACTATGACCTTACGCATTGGCAGATACAGAAGCATTTATGGAGCAGTATTGATATCAGTCATGTATTATCAGTTTCTTTTCCTACATCTTCACTTGGTGTAACACGGAGAGACAACCAGGCAGTCCCTGAACCAGTTAAATTGACTTAATGCTCCATAAAGGGCGGAATGGCAGACTCCATCATGACTCAGGCCTACACCTCGTAAACATGATAATGATCACTCTCATTTATCACAGGCAATAAGCTGCGTCCAATCAGATGCAGCATCACATGTGTCTGCCTCTGTTGACCTGCTGCCTCTCTCCCGTCCCACCCCCCACTTCACCATGCAGACGCACGGTTTCTTAGCAACCCACAAGCAGCCTATGGAGAACACCAACTCAAACGTGCCGTATCTCATGCGCACACACATTCGGAAATCTGAGGGAGGAGGATAACATGTTTCCACTCTGCCTTAACCTGTCAGCCAACAAAACATAGATCCAGGAGACACAGAATCTACCTGCCTTTATAAAGAAAGACATGTGCACATAAAGCTTAGCGTTTCCTGCTATGAGCTGTACATCGACTGAATGAAACTTTATCATCACACCTAATCATTTACAATTTCTGAATGATCACCGATATTTAACCATGTAGCAACCATAAAATCTGCACTTTCCAAATTGCTGAAAGCATTATGAGATTAAAGTTAAAAGCTTTGCAGCCTCCATGCAGTTTTACACTATTAGCACATAAAGAGAGAGCTTAAATACAGTCAGCAGACGATGGATCAACCACTGCCCTGAGCGGGAGACAGGACCATAATTCCCCTAAGGGGGAGGGAGGGGGTTCAATACTTTAATAGCAACTTGCATGAAACCACAGCCCCTGGAGAGTGGTGGGACTGGGTGGATAATGAACAACCTTTGGGCAGCTCTAAATCCCATACAGCGTCAACCCACGTACACATCTACACAGAAAGCATGGCATCTGTCTGTAGCCACTGTATGCATAAAATGCATTAAAGTGTTTCTGAAAAAAAAAAACAAGACCCAGAGAGAAAAATCTATGTTACATACATATGACATGTTTAGAGAGGGTTCACTCTGTCAGGGGGAACGTTTTAGCCTCAGCAGATTATGATCGGACGATGGAGTAAGTACTTTAGCTGAAAGCAGGGAAATGGGAAAAGGTTGAATGTGTTATTTTCTTCCATAAAGTTCCAGTAAAACTGCAGGCTGCAGAGCAAGATAAACCCATACAATGTGAAGAACATCATTTAGAGATACAGCGCCTTGCAAAGGTATTCGTCCCCTTCTTATAACCGCAACCTTCAACGTATTTGATTATGATTTTTAAGTGACAAACACACAACATGGTGCATAATCCTGAAGTGGAATAAGAAGGAAATTTGGTTCTAATTATTGTTTTACAAATAAAAAGCTGAAATGTGTGGTGTGTTTTTGTATTCAGAACCCTTGCTGATACCCCAAAATAAAATCCAATGCAAAATATTCCAGCTGTGTGTAACTTAATCTGATTACAATTCTAGCTGTTCTGTGAAGGTATACTTTTCCAAGGCATTGCAGATTTCTTGCCTCACTTGTAAAATATTCTCTTCACTTGGTGTTTCATGTGGTTCACCCAGCAAAAAAAAAAAAAAAAAAAAAGTACAAAAATAAAATACTTCACATTGTTCTTTTTGCACAGCTTTTAAAGCAAAGTAATCATATTGGAGTTAGCGCAGCTTGGTCCACAGTTATTTGTTGCCCTTTTCCTCTTTAGGGAAAGCTGCTTTGAACAGATTTAAGATTACACACAACTAAATATATAAACAAAATAAACACTGCATGGAATGGATGCTGCCTTAACACAAACACACACAAACCATGTCGAGACTCAAATCTGTGCACGGATTAATGCCTCTATCTGACCTCATGCTTTCAATAGCACATAAACACAGCACTGAAAGTGTGTGTGTGTGTATATGTGCACACTTTGAAGGTCTGTAAGAACCTCCAGCTTTACCCAGTGAGGATTCAATCCGCCCACATTAACAGCAGACAGTAAACCTTTATCTGAGTCAGATTTATAAATGTTAAACCTTTCAAGTGAGGCACGCTGACATTAATGTTTGCACCTCTTTGTCATGTTGCGCAGCCTCTTCTGGCTGCGCGTTCTTAATACATGTCCAGGCTTTATAACAGAGACAGGGAGAGACCTGCACACAAACACAGGTGACCTTTAAGGGGGAGGGGAGGTCACTGCATGTTGTCTTTCTGTGAGCAATCCATGGACTCAGCAGCTTGGGGAGTACATGCACAGAGCTCAAGCCAAACCTTCTGCAGTGTGTGAAAGAGATATACATATACATATATATATATATATATATATACACACACACACACAAAGTTAAGTAGTCAAAGTTACAAAACTGAGGTCTTCTGCATACCAAAAGATCTAAATGTTTATAAAATGTGGATTCGAAAATACCTGGAACACTTTATCTAAATCCCTTTTTTTAGATACAACTATTTTTGTTTTGTTTTTTTTACACAAAACTCTATTTTTTTTCTGCAATTAAAAGATGTAAAGATTATTCATAGCAATCCTGACTTCCAAAGACTGATAAAAATAAAATGTTTATTGGACATTTTTCATTTGTGAAGGATTTAAAAAAAAAATAATAAAAAAAAATACTTGAGATCCTTGAGGATGAACACAAGACAATGGAATTTATACATTTTACACAACAAAAATGGCAAAAAAAAAAAAAAAAAAAAAAAAATTTTATCATAAATTAGGCTTTCTGCAGGAAAAAAACGAACTCACATTGTGATTTTGCAAAACACAGATTCAAACAAAGTCTTACAGGACAGACACCATGATGACACACGTGCATGCATCAGGGAAAAAGATGTGGCAAATGTAGGACACAAGATCAAACATGCTGAGAGCAACACTTGCATCAAAAATCTGTTTGCAGAGACATCTGTAAACCTTTCTTGCATTTGTACTGCCCCCTGGTGTCTGGGAAAAGATAGTGCAACAACTTTACAAATTTCTTTACAATGAAAACCTAGGATGTACATGATAAACAATTACTTTTTAAAAAAAGGAAAGAAAAAGTCTCTATTAACATTATGTCTGCTATAATTAAAGATTTCATAGCAGAGTCAAAATATAAATAAACTTGATAAGAAGTACACAGAGTTAGCTTTGAAGAGACAGTGCAAACAACTTCGAGACTAATTATGAACAAAATTAGTTTTATTAAGCAGCTAAAGAATCTGTTTTATAAATCATGGTTCTAAAAATGAGACCCTACAGTAAATAATGTTTTGTCAGCTCAAGAAAAGGAAAAATAACTAAATCATTTAGTAATGGGGGAGTGAGGGACGCTTTTTTATTGTTGAGAAAATGCTGCACAAGTCTGACTATACTAATAAGCTTGTTTATGAAAACAGCTGCTGAAAAGAATTTAGCTATCGAAATATTGGAGCAAGTAGAAGAAAACAAGCGCAGAAAACTAAAAGTAAGATACTTAGAAAGTAAACATGCAGTAACAGAAACATAAAAACCAGGAGTCAAAGTTTCTGACCAGAAATAAAATGAAGAAAATTTGATTTTTATGGAGAAAAAGCAAATTTCAACAGCATTAATCACTGAACTGAAGAAGAAAAACAAAACTACATTCGATCCAAGGTAAGAACTGACATAGAGCAATTACATTTACAGAGCCAGTGATCGTTTAAGGTGACCTGTGAATCATAACAGAATAAGAAATATCGTTTTTAATCTTTGAAGTTTGATACTTTACAATAAATTAAATAGTTATGATAGATTGCACACAAGTACTTGTATTTGTGCCATACTCTTCCTAATTGTTACTTCTAATTCCACAATTAAAAAAAAAACAAACAAAAAAACTGAAACCTTTTTTTGTCATTGCTATCAGTTTTATACAAGATGTTCAGCTTCCAAAAAGCTTTGTGCTGCATCCGTTGTGACTATATGCTGAACAAACATCCTTTACTGCACTTCTCTGTATTCATCCATGGAGGAAAGACAGACGAGTCCAGGTGCATCTGAATAGATTAGACTATCATCAAAGCCATTTTTACTTAATTACCTTAATTACATTCAAGATTTGTGAATCATACACTGTATAGATTCATTTCACAAAGAGTTACTTTTTCAAGTGTGTTATATTCATTTATTACCGACGGCAAATGAAAACCTAAAGCTCAGTTTCTCTGAAGATTATAATTGAAGCTCTTTTAATTACAGAAATGTCAGCCTTAAAAGTACATCCACGCACTAAACAGTATTTTCACTCAATACTTGGTCAGAGCTCCCTTTGCATGAATCGCTGTATCAATGCAGTGTGGCTTGGAGGCGATCAGCTTGTGGTTTTTGCAGAGATGTTAAGGAAGCCCAGTGACACCAGGGTTAATAAAGCAGGTATTTATGCCCTTGGCAGTGTGGGCAGGTGTCAGGTCCTGCTAGAAAATGAAATCGGCATCTCCTTTAAGCTTCTTAACAGAGCAAACCATGAAGTGCTCTATTATTTCCCGTTAGACAGCTGCTCTGACTTTGGACTTGATAAAACACAGTGGACCAACACCAGCAGACAACATGGCTCCCCAAATCATCCCTGACTGTGGAAACAGTTGTAGCCCATGTCCTGGATATGGCTTTACTTCACAATCACCACAAGGATGTGGTTTTTCCTGTAGCTGGTGTACCTTTTTCTACTCCACTTTTTTTCTTCCACTTAACTTTCCATTAATATGCTTGGCGATTAATGGATTTATTGTTCTCCTTTCACAGACTAATTTTCTGAGGAACTGAATTTTAGGTTTACCTTAGCTGTAAACTATGGAAGAGGATTAGGGCAACGGAAAAAAAGGAATTCTGATGTTAATCTCAGGAATTTTGATATTTTGGCCCTAATCCTCTTCTGTAATAAGCCACAATCATCAAATCTAACAGAAATGAATGCTTGAAATGCATCACTCTTTATGTAGTGGACCATCTGACTGTAAATGGGATTCCTGAATTAAATTAATTTTTGACTATATTCTAATTTTTCAGGTGCACCTGCAGCATCAATCAAATAAAACATCAACAGTTTCTTGACTTCAAATGATGAAGAATGGGTTCAAAAAGAGCTGCCTACGTTTGAAAAGGAAAAAAAAAAAAAAAAAAAACAGCAATACAGTCACCATATCTTTTTTTTTTTTTTTTTTTTACATCAACAGTTAATTATGTTCAGATTACCATAACCGTTCATTCACATTACACCGAACACAAAACTATTTGACCTAAATTTGTTGACTGACTCAAAACTAGACATAAACATCAACTTGACAAATATTTAAGAGCACAAATAAGATGAAAAAAGCTTCAATAGTTCCAAATTGCTGCAAAGGTGCTGAGTAATAACTTAAAATGCAGGGATTTTTCCTACTTCTGTTGTTTTTAAATAGCATTCTGGCCTATGTCAGGCTCCGGCTGACCATCAGAGTAGTAGGGATCCCCTTGGTGGACTCTGTGATTGTGCACCCTCAGGTTTCCCCTGTGGGCAAATCTTTTTCCACACTCTATGCAAGCGAAGGGCCTTTTTCCCATGTGAACATCTCGCTGGTGGGCCCTCAGGTTGCCGCTGCGAGCGAAGCGTTTACCGCACTGAGTGCAGCCGAAAGGCCGCTCCCCCGTATGCGTGCGAGTGTGCACGGTGAGCTCTGACGGAGTGAGGAAGCTCTTGTCACAGAACTGACAGGGATGTAGTCTGACGCCGGTGTGCCGTAGAAGGTGCCTCCGCTGATGGGAAGGGTAGGTGAAACACTTAGCGCAGTACGGGCAGGAGTAAGGCCGTCCATTGCCTCCACTGGGAGCTGTGGGATGACTGTGAGTGTTATTCTGTCGTGCTGCAAGCAGCTGGGAATTGGACTGTGATCGCAGAGGGTCCCTGGTGGCAAAATTAGCGATCCGTCGTGTGTGATTGATATGGCCTCTTGAACCTCTGTCATCACTCGTTCGCCATGCTGGCTCAGCAGAGGTGGCTGGTGTAAGATCTGTCTGCGCCTCCTTTTCTCCTGGATCCTGTTCCGAGTTCTGGTTCTCGGACTCCTGGTCCAGATAGGCAAACGAGGCGTTGTCACCTTCGTTGCTGGTCTCGTCTGATCCGAAACCACGTTGGAAGCACGGCGGGTCGTTGCCGATTCTGCTGCTAGCTGTAGCAGAGCAGTCAGTGCCATCTGCCTGCAGGTTCTCCAGACCTGAAACAGCACCTCGAGTGGCGTTCAGTCCAGGTAACCACTCACCTGCTTGAAGTAGACTGGATTCAGATTTGGGAGAGCAATGCCCAGCGTGGGAGATGCAAACATTTCCATCTGTGGCTTGGACTGTAACAGTTCGGGATCTAACATGCTATTAATAAAAAAATAAATAAATAAATAAAAAATTAAAGAAAAAAGGTAAAAGAAATCTGTAAGAACCTCAATATTTAACAAGAAGAGGACATGAATGAGTAAATTTATAGTGGCTAAGACTCATTTTAGCAAAATCACTATGTGCTTAATAGAGAGGAAGCAAAACATCTCACCTCATGTTTTATGGAGGCTCCTTCGTGCCCTGTGACCTCTTCCTTCAGCATGCAGAGTACTTCCTCTGGTTCTGACGGACACGGATCCTTCCCCACAGTCAGTACTATGCAAAGAGAAAAGAAGATTAGTGCAAACTCTGGTTTTAGTTATTACACCAGTTTTACTGTATTTACAAAACATTTTAACAAAAAATACATAAACATACAACTGAAAAGCAACAATGATTGTTACCAGGGATAACATAATGTAATATAACAAGTGCTACATTTCTTATAATGTTATAGATAACAAGTATTTGGGGGGTTTTTTTGTATAGTACAAAAACTTCGGTAAATATTTACATTTAAAAAAACATCAAATTAGTAGTATTTTTTTAAGTGCATACTGTGCAGAATATCATTCATTTTGACATTCGGCTCTTAACCCAAGTCCAGGGTTGTCCAGCTCAAGTCTGTAAGAACCCAAGTCCTTCCTGCTTCAAATATGTCCCTGCTCCAACATAGTTGAAATAATGGCCAAATTACGCCCTCGGCTTGTCATGAAGTTCTGCAGAGGCTTGGTAATGAACCTTTAACTTAGTAAAGTGTCCTGAAGCAGGGGAACATCTAAAACACAGCAGACTGCAGCTCTTGAGGAGTGGGGTTGGACACCGCTGTGCTCGTCCACTCAGTCTGCTTAGTCTGTCACTTGTAGTTTGCCAGCTGTAACTTTAAAACAGGGTCAGCTGCAGTTTATATAATAATTTTCATTTAACTATAATTTACACACAATCATACACTTTATTTATTTACTTGATGAATTATTTAATTTAGCTTTTAAGCAACAAATTTGTGTTTTTTGTGACTGGAAATATTTCCATACTGGTGAATTTCTTTTTTGAAGGCAAATTAAGTATTGTAGTCCTCGTTCAGCCAGCTGTCTGGCAGTGCACAGACACTGATAGGGGAAGAGCATACAGTCAGGGGAAATTCTGGTCAAGGAAACATATATGTTTGCTTGTTTATATATTGTAACTTCTTACAACCTCTTTATGCTTTAATACGAGTAATCAACCCATTTCTACCACATAATCATGTTACAATAGATCTTACAGACCATAATTGTCATCATAATTTCAATAAGAAGCAATATTGTAACCACAAAGGAGTGCTTGGATGCAATATTTGGCAGTCTTTATTTCAGGTGCCATGCTTTCACTCTGCTTACCACCAACACGTTTAGCTGGACTGTTTTTGCTTTTTATGGCCACAGCTGATCTGATAAAACAATCTTAGTGGCTCAAGATGACATGAGGCTGTGATTATATATATATATATATATATATATATATATATATATATATATATATATATATATATATATATATATTTATTTTTTTTTTTATTTTTTTTTTTTTTTTTTTTTTTTTTTTTCACTTAAAATAAGAAGAACCGCCCTCCTCTAGTAGAGAGGTCAAGAGTAATACCTGATCCTGTCGGGGTTTGCTGCCTCAGGCTGCCCTCTATGTCTCCTGATGAGAGCTCGCCCTCCTCGGTGCCTCCACCCTTAGCTTTGTGCCTCCTCTCCACCTTCTCCAGCCTGCAGCGGAGCACGGAGATCTCCTCGGCTTTCTGCGCCAGCTCCGCCTGCTGTTCGCACAGGCTGCTCTCGAAGATCTTGGCGATCTCACACACGGCGGCAGCAAGCAGGGAGTCCATGACGGTGGCCAACTGAGCGTGGAAAGCGCTCCTCACAGACTCCATGCTCCTTTTGTTTAGATTAAACCAGTGTTAATGTCTGAGACTGACCGACACGCCGCTGAGAGCTTCTACAATACAACACGACATGCTGCCTGAGATACTGTCAGGCTACAATTTGGAGTTGAAAACAACCTAAGTGTTTATTTTCAACTTGATTTCATAAAAACTCGTTAAAATAGACAAGAAAATCCCTGTCTCGCTTTCACATCATCTCTGAATAACATGTAAACAAGGACCCAACGAAGCTAGCACTGCCTTCTTTAAGCTAGCACTTCCGTTTAATGTCTAAACGCTGCATTAAAAAAACGGGAAAAACCGATTGATAGATACGGCGGTTGTAATTTAATGGCCAAGAAGCTCCTGCTGGCTAGAATAAGACATCTAACAGCCCCACTTTCTACGGGGGGGGGAAAAAAAATAAAAAAAATGAACGTTTCATGTAGCAGGTCGGCACCTGTGAAGTGACTGCAGCAAATCTCGCGAGAACAGATGAAGAAATAACGTCCCGCAGACGTACAGGTAGGACGTGTGAAACGAGCAGCTCAAACTTGAAATATTTATAGACTTACAGATTTTAAATAAGTTTATTTCTATGGAGCAGAACAATCGTTTGGGGGGGGGGGGGAGGAGTGGAGGAGAAAAAAAAAAAAAAAATTTTTATATATATATATATATATATATATATATATATATATATATATATATATATATATATATATATATATATATATATATATATTTATTTATTTATTTATTTATTTATTTATTTATTTTAATTATACTCGTCTTAAATGTTAAAGGAAAATTCCAAAACCATTTGCTGAACAGGTAAGGTGATTGTAAACTTTTATTAAAATTATGTTCATTATCAAATGACGCAAACTTCAAAAAGCATACAAACTGTAATAAGATCAAGCAAGTTTAAAAAAAAAAAAAAAAACAATAAATCCAAGATGAATTAAAAAAAAAATAAAAAAAAAAAATAAAAAAAATAAATCCAAGATGAATTAAAAAAAAATAAAAATAAATCCAAGATGAATTAAAAAAAACAAAACAAAAACACAAAAAAAAAAAACAATAAATCCAAGATGAATAAAAAAAAAAAAAAAAAAACAAAAAAAAAAACAAAACAAAAAAAACAACAATAAATCCAAGATGAATTAAAAAAAAAAAAACAAAAAAAAAAAAACACAGCAGACAAACATTTGCAGAGATTGGACCTTTACATTTATAAATGCAAAAAAATAAGCAAATTTTGTCCTTTTGACTGTTCTTTTCCAATTTTGAAGTAAAAAATAAAATATGGCCAGTGTAAATTACAACTTCTAATGAAATACTCTGCATGGACAGCAGCTATTTCTTAAGGTGTCCTTTGGCACAGTGTTGCAGCCTTATTGTATTTCTTATGCATACAGACTGGAGAGAGAAAAAAAAAAAAAAAAAAAAAAAAAAAAAAAAAAAAACACTGTTGCATGTCTCTTATCACACTTGAGGGCCTTCTTTCCTGCATTTACTGGGCGTGTTTGAATCCTCTGTCTTCATCAACATCTTCCAAGGGCTTAGTCCAGCCTACGTCTCCATTTTTGTGTTTTCTTGTGTGTACATCGAGTGACTTTTTCTCATCAAACCTCTCTAGGCATATTTTGCAAGTCAGCACTTTCATATTATGACTTAGGATGTGCCTTTTAAATTTCTTGACAAAGTTAGTGTTAAAGCTGCATTGTTCGCAGGAGAACTTTCGGGTGGAGGTTTTTCCGTCGTCAGTAGAAGACTGCATGCTTTCCTTTTTCCTCACCTGTGTTTTGCTGGAGTTCAGTGCATTTCCTTTTTCAAGAATTGCTTGTGAGCTGCTTTTTTTCGTCAATGCCTTGTACTTTGAACAAACTCTGCTATGGTAATTTGCAGCCCCTTGGAAGCAGAAGACCATCAGGCAGCCTTTGCACTTCTTCTGGGAACGCAAATGTACGCACAGGCCTTGTTTCGTGCTAAACACCCTGTTGCAAGTCTCACAGGTATATGCATCTCTGCTCTTATTCTCCTCTTTTTGCTTTGATGAATCTTTATCTTCCTTTTCTGTTCCGTTGTCATCTGAAAAAGTTTCCTCTATACTCTGTCTTTTCCGAAGGCGGTCCAAACCTGTGAGGTTGCAGTAGTCCTGGCGGAGGTCTTTGAGTAATTTGTTGAGGTCGCCACTTGGTTTTGGCTGTCGAGATGCTCGATTAGCGACTCTTAGATCTGTGTCTTGGGTCTGCTTTGGCTTTTTCATGACAGAAACTGGGAGGAACAGACAAATGCAGAATGTCATTTGAAGGTATGATATGAGAACTGAACTGATGGGTTGTGAGAAAAAAGAAGTTTAGCAACAACAAATCAAAGTGGTGTGTGAATAATTTCCACAAAGTGACGTAACTAGCATTAAAACTAAGGCCCCCGCCCCCCTATTAACATTTACAATAATTTACTATTTTCAGAAACTTCAAGTAAGAGTAAGCTGTTATTTCACCTGGCACATTGTAAAGCTGTATTAATAAGCATGTCTTTGTGGATTATTTATCAAAAATAGAAACATACTGATGGTTATAATGTTAAACTCAAGGTTTCACAAGAAAGATGAATCAAAATGTGACATAATGGGGGCCATGATCATCATACTGTGATAAACAGTACAGGAATGAACCTATAGAAACCTAGATTTTTGTTTGAAAAGAAAACGCCTTCCTTTATAATATTTTAGAGAAACCGTGATCAATCATATGGAAATGGGTATAAAAGAACTAAAAACATACCCAAAACTTCCTAAAGGCATCAGAGAATGGACAAAAATGGTCCATAATACAACTTACGTCTTTTTGCCCTCCTGCCAACTGGAGATCTCTGGAGGTTTATGACACGGTTGTCCTAAAAAAAGACCGGTTACATCTATAAAGAGCTATAAAAAGATCTCAAAGGAAAATAAAGAGTGAAAAAAATGAAAGGCTTCACGAGGATCAAACAATCTGATCAAGTCTCGGCATGTTCAGACCTGGCACTAACATCCGTCCTGACCGGGTCGCTACTCTGCGTTTCAATCCATATTTTGCAATCAAAAGGCTTTAAGGACAAATACAACCATTAGAAGTGATCTGGGATACTGGGAACTATCAGGATGTGGTCACTAGTTTTCATTTCTATTTAACTTCTGTATTTCAGCATTATTCACACAGGTTCACGCTGAGAGATCACCCACTGACCTGATGGGACTCTTTTCAAGCCGCAGTTATACAGACACAGCAGCTGGATGAGTTAAATAATTAGGATTACTTAGTTTTAATTCAACTCTGATAAAATTTCACTGAGAAAAGACATTCTGGGATTTTATTGATCTGTGGATATCAGGCCACAGCAGGGGAGTGAGTTTTTTCTTAATTATGATTTTTTTTTGTTCTGGAGCTCATAATACCTGCTGAGCACCTGCTATTATTAAATATCCCATCCCAATTATAATTTCTCTGCAGATCAAATGTTCACTCACTTTCACACAGTACAGTGAATATAACCAAGTTGTTTCACTTTGGTTTTAGGGCATAAACTCAACAGCAGGGGTCCTCAATTCCAGTCCTTGAGGGCCGGAGTCCTGCAACTTTTAAATGTGTTCCCCGTCCAACACAGGTTAGATGTCATTTTGCTGCAGCTTACAATGTCTGCCAGTCTCTGCAGTGGTTCGCGGTTTCTGTCCTTGGTACAAAAATGATGCGTTGACTCTGACAGAGCTTGATAGTAGGGACGTTTACATGGACATAATGTCATGTAAACACGCCAAGTCGGGGGAAGCAAAGCTGGTCTATTGAGCTCTCATCCTGTAACGCAGGAAGACCAACAGCGTACTGCTAGGGCTGTAGCTTGATTAGGGAGTGCAGTAACGTCTCAGTTATTAGAACCTGGTACGGCTCCGTTCTGCACTCTCAAAAGACACAAAACATACACACTACTTGCTTTGTTTGTTTTCATGTTAAGCACAAACAGAAGTACAACTTGTGTTTTTTTGGCATTCAGGTGCATGTAAACATACCTTCTGACAGAGTTGTGTTTACATGCTAATCTGAACTACGTTTTCTTGTTGCCCCACAACAAAACGTAGTTCAAGTCACTGAATGCATCAGCAGACTGGCTGATGTTCCTGTTCGTTGCTCAGTCGACAAGCCCACTATGGGACATGGCTTCATACTAATTAGCTTATAAAGCAGGTAACAGATCTAATCGATCAGAACATATTTTAATGTCAGCTTTGAATAATCCAGCTTGACACGGCCTACTTTTATTTGACTAAACTTCGACTCATGCCAGTATCAGGTCTGAACAGCGTCACTGTCACACTTTGAGAGTTACAGAAAAACTTCTGGGTGGATTCATACATTTCTTTGAGTCAGTGCAGGGAATGAGGTAACAAGCTCCTTGGGCTTATCTAGTTTTATCATTACATTTAGAAGCAGAGTTAAAACTGCACCTGCTGCCTGATTAGAAACTGAGAAAATCTGACCTTGGTTTTACTGTCATAGCTCATTGCCACCATGTGGCAACTGAGAAACCAGTTGTGCGTCGCAGTTATGATTTCAGGCACTTAGTTACCTGAAATGGCAGCCTGTCTCATAACGTTTGAGCAGATTCATCGGCAACGCAGCTCAATTGAAGTAATTCCAATTTGTTGACAAAAATAAAACTGACAAATATGAAGATCAGTTCTCATCTGAATGTCTGACTATCCACGGCAACCTTTGAGATTAACGTTAAGTTTAGATAGGTGCATCACAAGGTTTTTACCGTTTACATCGCATTCTCCAAGAGTTAAATCAAAACAACAAGTCTTAAACAAACATGTGACTTATGAAGATAAACCAAGCAGACTCCCATTAACGTCACCTCAAGCAGTTTGGTGATGGTGAATGGTTGTACAGTAATACAAAGGTTTCTAGATCCAGCTACACACCTTGTGCTTAACAAGTGGAACAGGAGACAGACGAATGGAAAATTGACGCAGTCTTACGCTGGGACAAAAACCCTCCTCTTGCTTGGTCGCAGTATCGTAGCCAAGTGGAGCACACCAGTCATCGGGCACTGCACAAAAACAGACACAAAACATATTTAACCCCATTATAGCAAATATTTGGATTATTAATCTACATTGAAAATGTGGAGTTAAGTAATATGCTCCTGTTTTAGAAAGCTGTGTAAAGAACATGAGATAAAATAAACCACCACTAGACCTTCAACATCAATTTCAGGAACCGTGACAGACTGTCCTGGGACAACGGGAACAACTTCAGGGTTTGTTTGGGTTTTAGTCGTTTCTGCTCCTCTTTGACTGACAAAGTCTTTAAGCTTTAGCTCTGCAGTTTGTAGCTTTACTTTAAGCTGAGCAATCTCCTCTCCCTTCTGCGCCATCTCCATTTTATGGTTGTATAGTGCGCTTTCAAGGACCCTCATGACTTCAAACACGGCCGTCCTCAAGACACAGTCCATCGTTGTGGTCAGCTGGACCCGGACGCCTCGCATCAGGCTGTCAGACATGATGGAAGATGATCTACAGCAGCCTGCAAGTCTTGTGAGATGTTGTGGAGGTCCTTATTGGCTAAACACCAAAAGGTACATGATCAGATTACAGTTCTCAACAAAACAGGAAATTCATGATTTTTTTTAAAAAACCTATCATGCTGTATAAAGTAAACATGAAATGCTTGTCTTAATTATGACAAATAGTTCACATCTATGTACATAAGTCTGCCTCAATTCAGATTTTGTGGCATCGTTGTATTTGTATGCTATGGTATTCCACTTGTTGTAAAGTCACGCTTTGCATGCCAATAACAGATTCTGCCTGTTAGATGTTGTCTCACTGATGCCCACAACCAATCCAGATGATTGGACCCAAACTTTTTTTTTTTTTTTTTTTTTTTTTTGGGGGGGGGGGGGTCACAGAGAGAGCTAGAAGCTTTATGGTGACAGATTTTGTCCGGTGAGGAGAATGAACAGGTTTTAATAACCAATTTAAATATTTCTATTAGTGTTTTATAATTAGTCAATATTTATTACAGTTACACATATATAAAGATTTTTTATAACTCATGAACTGTGGCCCTTTACTACATACTAACGTGTGTCTCTCAAAAATCCCTTTACAACATCCACTATTAACACCACATCTTGCAAATTGCTTCATTTTTACACAATCTGTAGACCAAGTCTCAGAGGGTCACAATGTAATCAAATACAGCAAAGGGTAGTGTTTGCTATTATTGTTGTAATGTTATACTTTTCTCTCCATGTACCAGGATTAAGTATAGGACAATGACGTGCAGCTTTTACTTAATGGTTACTTATCATAAAACAATTCCCAATTTTACATGCAATACTGAAACCACATATTTAGTTTGAGACAGATTTTTTCCAAAATTAGGTAAAATATTAAAATACTTGTTAATAAACAAGTTAAACATCACTGTAATTTCATGACAATCTTACAAACCATTGATACTTTTACAGAATGTGATCTATACTATTCAGTAAATTAGAAAAAGACCCGATAAGTGCAATAACTACCATTGTCAGTGCAACAAAGTTATGTAATCACATTATCTTCCTCTAACATAATATACTATTAAGAAAGATCCTCACTTTTAAAACTTTACATGTCACTTACACACGTGAGGTTTTAAGCGTCTTTTATCGCCAAAAGTATGCTGGATATGTGCACTGGTGTATTTTATTAATTTTTAGTGAACTAACGACAGACCCTCTATAGTTAAAGGCAAATGCTTTACATCAAGAGCTTAACGACAGGTAACAGAGGAACACAAAGACTGTCCCTGCTGACTAATAAGGCTTCTGATTAGAAATCAGACATTGTTTACGACATGAGCAGTAGAAAGTTTGAGCCACCACCGAATGCCTCCATTTACTTTATCAAGCTAATGAGGAAACGATATCTTCGTCCGCCATGGTTCCCTTGCTAACCCCGACAAGAATGTAAACGGGAGAAAGCATTTCGCGATCTACTCCGTTAGTCGACTCCTAAACGCTTCTAATCAACATTCCCGCAATGCTACAATATAAACTCAACATACTGACAACCTGACACGCCTTAGCGACATGGTCTCGGGAGCAGGAACCTAGCATTAGCATAATCCTGTCAGCACAGACAGCGGTTACCAGAGCAACTCCACAAGCATTCAAGAAACAATACCTGGAGACCAGCTGTATATGAGGTCAGCCTCGGCTCACCTGAGAGACGAGTTTTTGCTGTTAAAGCAGAGCGAACACACAGACAGTAACTTCACCCCAGCCCAAATGGACTTTTCCCGCCGAGTATCTCAATGACAGCTTAGCTCTGGCCTCGTAAGTATACGGTGCTTTACTGTGATTGGTTAATGTGTAAGCGACCTCTTACGCGACAGTTGCGTCTGCAGCTGCATTCGATGTGCATCGTAATTAACAATCTCAAACCTCTAAAAAATCCGTATAGGCACAAGTTAAAGGTACAAACTTGAAGAAAAATCCCTACGTAAACAAATTTTTACGTAATTAAAGAGAAGATCTAAAAGGCGACATTTCTTATCGTGAAACAGGTTATTAAAAAAGGAAACAATAGTTACTCCGTAAAATAACACAGCGGAAGCTTGGACTGAGAATTAAAATCTAACACAAGTGTTACATATGTATTTATACGATTGCTTTCGTTTAACATACAAACCACACCTGTATGCTCAAATGTTCAAAAACAGGCAGCGATTTGTTTATAATATTGCCAACTGAGGAACACTGCTGGGTAGAGCAGCATAAATTTATACTCAAGTAAGAGTTGCATTACCTTAGTATATTTACAAGAAGTAAAAGGCAGCTGTCTAAAACAATTACTGTAGTAAACATACACAATAATTTGGAATAAAAATACTTGGTTAGCGGTTTGATCATAACATCTGACTTAATTTGTGAAAATGATGTAGTCAGGCAGACAAAGACACTTATTTGAGATACGGGTAAAAAAATTTTTTAAAAATGATAGCATCATTATAAAATAACAAAACATAGAAGGACCGCACATTTCTAAGTAATTTTATTTTGCAGTATATAGCTTTTGAAAGCTACTGTCAGTAATGTATATATGTGAAAACAGAGCAAAGTACTGTCTCAATTTTTGGTTAAAACATGCTTGTCTTAAGTTTGGTAAAGTAACTTAAGGTGGCCAGAGCAGCCAGAAATCGTACTTGTAAGTAGCAATACTTCAAAATAATATTACTCAAACAGAGGTAAAATCTCCTTGAAGTACATTTTTTCAAATTTATTCAAGTAAATCTGAGTAAATGTAACTAGTTACAACCCACCTCTGCTGAAGAATAAACTTTTAGGAGCTTTTTTTTTTTCCTTCTTAGGAGATAGTTTTAATTTTGACTTTGCATCTTAATTTTGATTCAGCAGGGTCCTAATCCCAATCTTTGGAATCACAAATCAAACACTTATTTTTTACTAACAACTTCCTTGTGTGGAAGATTGAAATATTGTTTTCATGCCTTAATAGACAATGGAAAAACAAGTTTGCTAATGGACAATAATACCATTTTTGCACCCAGTTATCCATAATTAATGGGAAAATCTGGCTTTTTTTTTTTTTTTTTTTTTGAGGAATTACAAAATAATTCAAGACAGTTTAATTGTTAACTGTAGTAAAAGCATTGATTACAAATCCAGTTTCAGAGTCTTGACTTTACATGTACTCCCTCACTTTCTCACTACAATTGTCTCAAGAAACAACCTGATGTACCCTGAAAATGAAAAGGCCTTGTATCATTTTCTTGCATCTGCTTGCTCTCTTATTTAGATTTGTTTTTGCAACTGTTTCCCATTTAATTAAGTGAAATTACAAGACAGGAAAAAAAAAACAAAAAAAACAAAAAAAAAAACTAAACTTCCCAGTGTTTTATACAAAACATTACATTTTTCATTCAGTACATATGGACCAAACTATGCAACAGTTATATTGAAATTGCACTCCAATCATATCTCTCAAAAGTTTTAAAGACAGCAAATATCAGAGTAAATATAATTATGACAATAGTGGTTTACATTTATCATCTTCCTAAGTGTATGCATATTTATATATACTTAA